>OW964571.2:33543054-35031315 GCA_943138885.2 Tholera decimalis
TGGCCGGAGGTCATCGGCCGACGTCCGACGCCGTGGGCGTCTACCACTGCGGCTGGGCTGGAGGGAGAACGCCATCCTCTCCCTCACGCGGCCCGCCTCCTCCTTTGGAAGCATGACTGCTTCGCAGAAGGAGGCGACCGCTTCCCACTCCCTCTCGACCCACAGCATGGCCTCGACCAATGCCGGGCGCGAGAGGTCTCCGCCTATCGTCGCCTTGAGGACACGTCGGTGCTCTGCCCAAGCGGGGCAGTCCTGCACCGTGTGCTCTACTGTGTCCTCAGGGCGACCCTCGCAGTGGTGACACCCAGGCGTTTCTTCCTTTCCCATCAGACACAGTAACCTCCCGAAACTTCCGTGTCCGGTGAGGACCTGCGTCATGCGGTAGGTCAGGACGCCGTGACGCCGATCTAGCCACTCCTCCAAGAGGGGTCCAGACTACCCTCTGAAAGAAGTAACATCAAAACAATTTGTACTGGTCAAATTATTTGAGAACCGTATATGCTAATGTCTTCAATGGGCTTTTCAGGAAAGCAGCAAACAGATTTGAGTGTACCTAACCAGACAGTGCAAGCATTGCACAGGGGATATACGTAAAACCATCTTCTATCTATCGCAATTACAACATTAACGAAAAACACTGATTCAATGTTTTTTTTGTTTTCCAACAGTTTCAGTGTATGGATTTGGAGTTTTAACACCAAATTTATATAGGTATGTAAGTCTCGTACGCTCTGTATACTTACATACATACATGTTCTTATTCAAATTTAAATTTGTTATCTAATAAACTAGAAATGAATTTCTTATTTATAAACTTATGAACAAACCAATTAATAAGGATAATAAAAATATTCTAAATACTAACGAAAAAAAGCTGATACATACAACTCAAGTAGCGCCGCGCCGCTGCATAGACTAGTACACATTAATCCTTGTAATCTGCCGCTTTGAATCCCCCTGTCTAGTGGTGTCAACCGTTTCCTGCCGCTGTCATTGATAATGTTTTTGTTTTTTTTTTTGACAATCGAAGGCCGAAAGTTGTGATCAAGTGATTTGGTTTTGAATGACACCGGCATTTTGGGGTTAACGAACTTAACATGTATGACATATAACATGCATGTTTTTAATGAGTTGGCCCAGGTTTAACTAGTTTTAAGTTGTAATGTGAAAGACAGCTTTGAAAGGAGTCAACTAAATCGAAGCATTTTGATAGTAGATTTATCCAAACAATGCAATCATTTGTTAGTTATCGCGTAACTGAAGGTAGAAGGAGCTCGAACGATTTGACGAACAATACCAAAGTAAAGACATTTGGGTAGGCTGTATAAAATACTCAAACCGCGAGACAGTGCGTTAATCTAGTCATAAGAAGTAGTGGAAATGGTGAAGGCACTGTTTCCGTGGTGTAGCTACTTTTTAAAAGAAAACGATACCAAGATTCTGATATATTTCTAATGACGACTAAATTTACTTATTAATAAAAAAATACGAACATACTTTCCTCGGTCAGTGATTTCCAATATCTTATTATTTTAACCCACTCAGCCATGATAAAAATCTAACAACGGCAAAGTGTGAGATTTGCCGTCTATTGTCGTCCATTTCTTGAAAAATATTTTAAAATAAACTGCGAAGCTAGACGATATTAACTGCATTAAGGTTGTTACGGGAAACTTTGAGGGAAAGCAGTGTCAAGAAGAATGTTGTGCAGGAAAAATACTTAGGGATAAAAACTTTTTTGCAAAAATTAAAACTGACTTCCATATCAAAACACTACAAAGCCAAAAATAATTTTAATTTCGGTAGTCGGTGTTATTGGTTTTGTATTTTCTTTTTTTTTTCACACCGCCTTCCGAAATTAAAATTATTTTTGGCTTTGTAGTGTTTTGATATGGAAGTCGGTTATAATTTTTGCAAAAAAGTTTTTATTTTCGCGCTTTTTAGTGGATCAGTTTGTAATTAATCTAGTTACAAAAGCCAAAATGTCAACTACTTATCACCTTCACCAGCACAGTAAACGAAAAGATCGTCAATGTAAATATTTTTTTCAGACTTTTGTCTATTTTTCAGAAACGGCTTGTCCGATATCGATAAAATTTTCATGGGACCATTTGGAAAGTATACCCTTTCCAACAAAAAAAGAATTTTTCAAATCGGTTGGCAAGCCATGGAGCTATGCCTGAACAAACATAAAAAAAAAAACAAACAAACATCCGAATTGAGAACCTCCTCCTTTTTAGAAGTCGGTTAAAAATAGAGAAACTTTTCGTTGCCAGGGGTTGGATTTTATAAAGGTAAAAATATAACCCTCCTTTTATGCAATCTATTTTAATAATATGTTTTACTTCAAACTACTTCCTTACCAAATTTCATCCAAATCCACCTAGTACTTTCGAAGATGCTACGCGTTCAAGCAAACAAACTTTTATAGTATCAGTATTAAGCTTTATATTATTAGTAAAGATATACTTTACTATATTAAACAAAAAATGGTGGTACGAAGTTGGCTAGGTCAGCTAGTTAGTCAGTAGCTAATAATAAATTACAATTCGTTTCTAGATACATAAACTGTCCAATACGAGGTTTGCTTCCACAAAAGTTTTGACCCAAGATCCAGCAGCAGATTTGAGAATAGAGCCCTAAAATATAACTTTTGTATGTGATCTCATACGAGTTTATTAAAACTTAGATTGCTCCAGAGTCTTCGAAATCTTTCGTACTTGTGCGTTATTAGTTCTAATATTAGTTCTGAAGATTTTGTGGTTTCATCTTTAATTCATATCTTTTGTTAAAAGATCGTGTCATTATTAAAATCTATATATTAATGTGAGAAGCAAAAAATGTGTGTAGCTTTTTACGAAAATTACGCAGAAAATTGCAGTCCAAATATACCACAATTACAGTGTATATAAAGGTGTGCAGAAAACTAATATTTTAATGTAATAATGCATTTGAAATAATTTAAATTAAAGTCTTGGAATTTCGACAACTGGACGACCACAAGTTTATATTAAAACGAAATACTGCAGTAAATAATAACATTATTTTGGAAGAATAAGTTTATGTTTTGGGCAGTTGTCCTAACGGTAGTAATGCTGTTGTAAGCTGCGTTTTCAGAATTCAACAACGTTCACTTCCGAAGTCGTATTTTGTTCGTTTGTCTGACCTATACAAACTTTGTTCTCAGACTGGACACTCGAGAAGGCATGACGTCACACTGGGCAGATTCCACGTTAGGAGTCAGGGCTACCTTCAGAAGCGATACCAGACCTGCAGTACTGGTCCTCACTAAATTAAGGTACGTACTAAATATATTATGCATTAGAGACTTATGCTTCTGCTTAGCCTTTTTTCAATTACGTTGGGATCGCCTTCCAGTTTAACTAAATGCAGCAGACTACTTGTGTTTTACATGGAGACACTGCCTATCAGACTGCCAGAAAATGTGACACCACCGGAGTGGTGTCACATTTTCTGGCTTCTAACTACCAGTAACAACTGTCACAGATGTACAAATAACAGCCGACCAACGACTTAGCGTGCCTTTCGATGCACTGAGTAATCTCGATATGTTAACATAGTCATCGATCCACGGACTGCCCTCAGCATCGATCGATCCGTGGGGCTGTTATTATTTAGCCACGTGCTCCTCACATCATGAGCATGAGGTCATGGAAAAGTATATAAGATTCAAAGTTTGATTGCCCTTTTAAACCTAAGCATAATGATTTAACATAACGCAAAAAATATAATGTTATTTTAAAATTTAGGACATTTATTTTACAACACAAAATGGTATATCTTAGTTGCAAAACATTTAAAATCCTATCTTAAACTAAAACGATGATCCCTCCATTACTGAGCATGGATAACACAAAGTATAATGTACAAAGATAACTTAAACCCGTTGGACATAACTCTGGCCGTATGTACCGAGTTTTATAACCCAAAATATGGTATTAATTAAGGGTAGAACACAACAGCGCAATATGGGCGCCGACTAATGGGCCTGTTAGTCTTGAAAGTTTAGAGGCTATTGAAATATATAACTATAACATACAGTATTGTAAGATGGACAATAAAAAATATAATTAATAAATAAATACTAACAAAATATCATGTCTTTGTTGCATAAGGTTAATGTGATATCCAGTAAGAGGGCTATGGAATTCAGATCAGTCGCACCGTGTAAAATATGAGTAATCTGCGTTCCATTTGACTGGTAATTATTTAAAATAATAATCATACGTTTATTCACAAAAACTTACAGATTGTTTAATAATAAAAATAAAATAAATAACTTGAGCATAAAAAGTAAAATCTGGGTCAGTGGGTCGTCTTAGGGGCATTATAAAAGAAGCCTGTCGCAAATTCCATACCAAATACATGTAACTCTGCCTCTTAATCTAGACAATTTAACGTAGCAATTCCTGAAGTTGATTAAATACAACAAGTACATAGACAGTGGTAGGTAGTCGTGTCGATAAAAAAAAAACAACGAGAAAGAGGGTAGACCGATTCATCTGCTCATGAACACCTACCCGCAATGACTTCAGTTCATTCGTGATCATGGCGCTTGCAACAGTGCCTAACTATAGATAGTGCAATCCACGAAGATGCGCCCCACCAATTAGGCTGAGGGGATCGCGGGGTGCGGGGGGTATAATTATCCCCACCTTAAATTAAAAATATATAAAATTTAATTAGAGCATCTTTCCCTTTGACCGTGACCCTTTCTCCTGATTAGTCTATTCATCGTAGTGTGCGTTAATAAACGGTTAAGAGGAATAGTGGGGCGCGTCTTCGTGGATTGCACTATCTGTATCGGAAACTCGAAACGATAAAAACACATTGTAAATATCCCGTTTCAAGTTCTCATGACATTGTTAGTGACCATGTCGGTTTAAATATTATATAGACAGTGTCATGTGTGTAATTATGTACATTTCTGTAATAATTGTGATGTGTTAGGGTGTTGTTTGTTTATTGTGTGTGCATGCGTGGATCGAATTTTGAATATTTACATTAATAACAACTTTATGCGAGAAAGTTACCAATTACTAACTAAACTTTCATATTCTCGATTTGAATGAACTAAAATATACTATATTATACTAACTTTTAACTAAACATAGCACCTATTGCTACATATTTTATAGTTTATCGTAAACTTTGTGTTACCATATAAAAATAACATTACTCAGATCAATATTCTCTCATTTTCACATGTTAAATTGCTCGATGTTCAAATTAGTTTCGTCAGTTGATTGCTTCAAAATGGCTTAGAAAATGTCTAGCATCGATATGAGATATAGGTATCGATTCGATGACAGCACTCTGCAATGCAACATTTTTGAAGCGATTTATTATGTGTTGGCTTCTAAAAATGAAGTGTCTGTCTTTATACTGTATTTCAAAATAACTGTTTTCTCAAGTTCTTAAGGTTATTACACGATACTAAACCTAATTTTTGTCTGTCTTGCTTTCTATTCGACAACGATAATTGCTGGAACGGCTGCAAACCGATTTTATTGAGGCTTTCAGTGGAAGATAGGGTAGGCTATAGACCAATAAGTTTTTTATTCCGGTGTTCCTACGAGATCTGATTTACGTCGGAAAAACCAGGTAGGGTTTTTTAACTTCCACGCGAATGAAGTCGCGCGCACAGCTAGTTTACTTTATTATTCCGCCCTTAAGACGACCCACTAACCTTATGCACACGTATTTCTGATCACATTTACGTCACTAGGTCTTTAATTATATCAAACTAGCTTTTGCCTGCCATTTTGTTCGCGTGGGAGGTTATTCCTGCGTAAAAAATATAGATAAATTGTCCAAAAAACTTAGCTCTGCAGCATTTGCCGTTCGAAAAATTCGTGGCCTAACTGATTTAGAGACGGCCCGTTTAGTGTATTTTAGTTATTTTCATAGTGTAATGTCATACGGCATTTTACTATGGGGGAATGCCGCCGATATAAATACAATATTTGTGTTACAAAAAAGAGCCATTCGTGCTATTTATAAATTAAGTCCACGGCACTGCCTCAGGGATAAATTTAAAGAAATTAATATAATGACTGTGCCTTCTCAGTATATTTATGAGAATCTCTTGTATGCACATAAAAATATTAATCTCTTTAAAAATACAGTGATATCCATAACGTAAATACTAGAAATAAACACAACTTTGTCATTCCAAAAACAAGGCTCAAGAAAATAGGTGGTTCTTTTAAATGCCAGTGCATACGGTTTTATAATAAACTACCTTGCCATTTGCAAGAACTGAGCCTCAAGAAATTTAAGTTAGTCGTAAGACGCAAGCTTTGCCAGAAGGCTTTTTACACAGTTAAAGACTATGTTGAGGATAAAAAGGCTTGGGATGGAGCTGCTCCAATGATATACAGGGAGCATTAGTGATTAGTGTTGTTTACAATCACAATTTCTTGTATTTTGTTTTTATACAAATTGACATTTTTTTTTATTGTTTTTTTAATATTTATTTTGACATGGATATTTACTTTTTTTTATTCGAGTTAAACATAATAAATTGTCTGGCAGTTTGAGTGCTTTTTGCGGCCAACCCAAAGGTCCTTACCTTGGTATTGTTCGTCAAATCGTTAAGCTCCTTGTTCTAAGTTGAGCTATACGTCATTAGACAAATGCTTGCACTGTATGGACAGCCCCACTCAAATCTGTGAGCATCTTTCTTCAAAAGACCGCCTCAGACTGAAACCTACAAGGTTCCCATATAATTAAATCAGTGTAGATTGTATGGACTTTAAAAGAGATGGACCCCTGAGTTTGTTTCGGTGTTTCTTCTCAGGGTAGTCAGTTAGGAAACACCGGCCTCATCTAATTAATATTTACGGAAAAAAATGACGTGTAAAAGTGTTATTTAATAACCAATTTGCAAAATAAAGATCATTTATCATTTAAATTCCGATCCCGTGGGAATTTCGGGATAAAAACTATCCTATGTCCTTCCCAGGGTCCTAAACTATTCCAATGCCAAATTTCATCTAGATCAGTTCAGCGGTTTAGGCGTGAAAAGGTAACAGACAGACAGACAGAGTTACTTTCGCATTTATAATATTAGTATGAATATTCAAGTCAAGCTTAGGAAGTTCATCAATGTACCCACTCGGGATGACCGATACTAAAACACATCTGGTGCGACAAAGGATCGCAGAGGGGTACATCAAATGAGCCACTACGGGTAAATATATAAGTATGTAGACCTAATACATATGTACTCAAATGCCTTACTTAGTTATTTGTTTGTTAAATTGTTCAAGCTCCTTGAAAGTTAACTGTAGAGCTACGCGATAACTGACAAATTTTTGCATTGTTTGGAATTGTCTGCTCAAATCTGTGTGTCCCTTTCCTCAAAACAGCAGAACAGAAATAAATCTATATGATTCTCCTATGATTTTATCAGTACGAATTTAATAGACATCAAAAGATTTTCTTCTCTTCCAGCTTACAAGTCTACCCAAAGCGGTTGTATGTCCCTACAGAAATTATACATCTACGGTTACCTATTTCAAACTAATAAATCCTCTTTACTTTCCAGGCCCGAAGACAGTGGTCAGTACAGATGTCGAGTGGACTTCATCAAGTCACCTACCAAGAACACGAGACTCAATCTTACGGTGCTAAGTAAGTATATTTGGAAAGTCTAAGATAAGAAAAGATAAGCTTAGGTGAACATTTTAGTGATAATCTCATAATATGTACATACTCCACTCTTGCAACATAATTGTGGTTTGAATATAATTTATATAATCACCACTTCTCTAAAACAAACAAAGAAATATCGTCAGGAAACATATTTTGGAGCAAAATTTAGACAAAATGTGCACCATCCACCTTATGTTGTACCTGGAGCACGAGCCTGTCTGACCTGCACGACGCACTAGCTGGGTTACGTGATTCTACTACTGGTGCCACATTGTCTAACTTCTGACTACCGGTAATGTCTGTCAAGAATGAACAAGCCAGCTAATGGTTTCACATACGAGGCATGGAGAAATCTCGATATGTTAAGATGTTCACCCATCTACGAACCAACCTTAGCAAGCGTTGCTTGTCCTTGAAGATCGACTCGTGCGGCTGTTATTATTTAGTCACGAGCTCCTCATTATATTTGGTTATTTCTTTGTTCTCTGTTTTTTTCTTAATTTCAATTATTTTCCAGTACCTCCAGAGCGGCTGATTATCCTGAACCATGAGGGTAACGAGGTACGAGGTGTCCTCGGACCGTATGATGAGGGAACTGAAGTTAACGTCACGTGCATCGCAGTGGGAGGTTCGTCCTTCATATGCACCCTTAGTATGAGTTTGCGATACTATTATCGTGTTCGAAAACTATCGCTTTGTCTCTTTCACACTAATATGAAATGTGAAAGAGACAAAGCGATAGTTTTCGAAAACGACAATAGTATTTCATACTCATACTAAGGCCGATGATTTTTAGGGAAAACGCATGTTATTTTTTATATTAGCTTTTAGTTTTTGCCCGTGGCTTCCCCGTGTGAAAAGGTTTTTAATTAATATAGTACTGCTCTCGAAACAGTGCTGTAAAACATGGTGAGGAAATTAGCTTGTCCTAGAACCAAAAGTCGTCATGCCTCCCTTCCTTTCCATGAGAGAAGACCTTTGATCCGGCAGTGGGAACGATGTTTGCTGAATTATTATTATTTATTCATAATTGTTTACGTCATCACACTGCTTGAAACAAGATTTCTTTGGCTCTTTTTTGCCGTTTTATTTAATAAATTGTTATTTATTAGTTGCTCGAGTTTGTGCAAGTATAGATAAAACTACTTGAACAAATGTCATTGAACAAAAGAGCAACGTCAATAAAACTCCTCAAAACATGTATTTATAGACATATCATTTGAAATACCGAATAATAATATCAGTTGCATTAAAATCTACTAACTACTGTAAGATCACCATAACTTCATCTTACATACCTACTCAGTTTACGGCCTATTCTCCCACCTTAGTATACTTTCACCTCAATTTCTGCCCCCTTAAATAACGCATTACACGCTCAACATGTCAGGGGTGTGTCGTGAACAACGGTTTATGCTAAGACACGGGTTCCCAATCTTAGCGGCAAGCCCAATTTAGAGGGTGTAGAATTAAATAAAAGACAAAAAAATTTGATCTAAAAGAAATTGGGACGTCTTGGGAAAATACTTTTAGTTCAAGCTCAGTCGTTTAACGATCATATATACATACTTAAAAAAATGCAATCAGACGTAAGTAAACTCCTTGTTTTTGAAGTTCGTTATAAAAGACTTCCCTTCTACAAGTGTGATTGTAACCAAATCAAATAACTTAATCAGTGATTCTTACTTATCATAACATGTAGGTTCGTCATAGTTTTACCATTTTTTTTTTTTTGAGAAAATCATGAAATGTCTACTCTCGGTCTATGTGCTGCTGTCAGACTACCACTGAATAAAAACCCACTCTGTTCCTTCAGTTGCTCTTGCCTTCCTGGACGGTGGTATCTCGTGAGAACGTTGGCATAACTCCGGTCATAGTTCATAGTTGTTAGACAATCATACACGGATTACCATAACTTTGATCATGATAACCTTATAAAAAACGTTGGGAGTCCAAGTATTGACGAATATTGAGAGCCGCTGTAAATCTAAGGTAATGGAAACATGCAACGTGTATTAGACAACCCTGTAAGTTGACGCTGACATATGAAGTGAGCTGTTTAGGGTACATTACCTATTTATGTATGACAGTTATACGAGTATTTGCTGAATAAAGAAGATGAATAATGTTATTATACATAATATACTTTTCGTTGTGAATGTGTTTTTCGAATTGATTTATTTTTCCAATGTTTCCTTATTACACTATTTTTAGGTATGAGAGGATAGTATAGAACATTCAAGAGAGTATTAAGTAATTACTTACATTGAAATAAAAAACTAAAGTTTCATAATGTTTCTACATTCATTCATATTATAAAAACGAAGCTCTTTTAAAATTAGAAAATATTTAGAAAATATCAAATTTATATTTCACTGATGGATCGGAATGGATATGATTTGTACAAGTTACTACTACTAGTTAGTTAGTGCGGGAAGCATAAACCTCCATTAAGCATAACAATAAAATGTATTATTACTATAGTATAAAAGTACATACATATGTACGTATATAAACATTCGAATAATTTTCATTTATTTAATACTATTTGAAAAAAAAAATTAGGTCTTGCTAATCTGTTTATTCTATTTTATTTCATTATAATTATCATTTTATTCTAAACCTAAGTGCTTCTTCTTTGGAGTGTATTTGAATTTACTCTTTAGCTTCGAAACCTGTTAAATATAGGGACTAGTGAAAAATAGAAACGTGCCCAGAAAACTGGCAACATCCCTACTAACTACAGATCCCGCTTCATAATCTCATCTCCAATATTTTATCCTTCCATTTTTTTATACAAACCATTACACATTTCCTTTTCCATTTTCTCGCCTTCCAAATCACGTGTGCCATCAGAAACATGCTGGTGTAAGACCCGTCTCGGACATTTGCGAACATTTACAACTGTCAGTTATTTACAAACATAAATCCGATAAAAAGGTTGTCTTTAGCGTATTTTCTTTTATTTTTTGGTAGTGTACATATATTTTGAGGGATAGATTTTCTTCTATGGTAGTCTTTGCTGCAAAAACAAAATGGTATATTACTGAATTGAACCAAAAATACACCAAAGTTCACAACACTAATTGCATGTGATATCACTCAAAAGACACCCGTAACTCGTATCGATGTAGGTACGGACAACTCCCGATATTTTTAAATGGTCACCCATCCACTGATCCACGGCAAGTTTTGCGTAACCTTGAAGATCGATGTACGGCTCACGAGCTCCTAACGGCTATTAAAGCTCTACGATGAATAGAACTTTCACATTTTATTCATATTTTTACTCGTTAAATCGTCCATACTTTCTCACATAGCCTTGTACAAAGTTTGGCGCCGACACAAGACTACAGTGCAACCTGTATCAGCCATCACTAGAGGGTGTTCCGTTTTCGCGAAAAATGTCAGATTCATGCACATGATTTTGTTGTGGTATAGAAGATAGGTGATAGCGGAAATCATAAGAATACTACCTTCTGCTCGCGTCCTTAGCTTCGCCCATTTGAAAAGATTTCAGCACAAAAATTGCCTATGACCTTCTCCAAAGCCTAATTTATAATCTAATTCATTCCATTCCATCATCGGACTACAAAACAAATGGCGATGCGCCATCGCCATAGTGGACATCTACCCATACGCACATTATTAGTAGTCCTAGATGTGTTGAATTCCATTATTTTTTAATGTATAATTTCTTTTAATAATAATAAGATGTTGTTTTTTTTTTATTTTATTACTGTGTGTACTTGTGGCATGTGTCAATAAACGTTTTTTCTTTCTTTCTTTCACAAAACGTTATGGGAATACTTTCATTGTGCGTACGGCTAAGGAGTGGAATTCCCTGCCGGAGTCTGTGTTTCCTGATCGCTATAACCTGGGAGTCTTTAAGTCAAGAGTAAATAGGTTGCTTCTAGGCAAGCGTGCTCCATCTTCGACCACATCATCATTTACCATCAGGTGAAATGATGGGCAAACGCGAGCCTATCTATATCTATAAAAAAATATCTCTGTAGCAAATACCGGGCATATGTATGTACTGCAGCTGCTTAAAGCTTAACTAACGAAGTTGTTGCCTTGAAAACCAATAATCTACCTATGGAAATATCCATGATGACGGAGATGTACCCGTATGTATGTAAGAAAAAGATGTACTAATGAAATTATATACCCGCTTTCACTCCCAACTTGTACCATACGTCCATACCCCGCACACTTGCTTGACACGGGTACTGGCGGTACACAACCTCCATTGTTTTACACGATTTTTTATTCACTCTAGCAATTCACGGCTCATAATGTAAAGTATACAATTATGTGTCTGACCTTTTGTGCCCACCAGTAATTATGTGGGCAGAAAATGGCCAGATTTTTTGGAAAAGGTTTGGGCGTGAATAGGTTTTTGTTAGCTTAGAGGGGAATACGAAACGGCGCACTTTTGGAGATTTTTTTTATGGTGGTGGTATTTGATTCCTAATCTAGGCTATGTCTGTATCTTGGGGATCTAAGTTGTGGTAAACAATGTTGTGGGTGCAATAACAAAGATAAGATCTGAAGATAAGATCTGCAAAAACATTAAATTAAATGAGATCGACTTAAAACTACTTAACTTAAAATTATATAATACAAAAAATAATAATTAAGTACAAAATAAACTTCTTCTATTGTGACAAAAACTAAACAAATTCGCAAAAAACACATTTAGTTAAAATGTTGCTAGTTTGTTAAATTTCTTTACCTTTTCTTTAAACAAAGGTATGTCTGGGAAATGTTTAAGAAAATTTTAGAATTCTAAAAAGTGCCTGCTGTATTCGTATCGTCAAAATTCTGCTGAAAAAACAATTGATTATTGTGCCAACATGTTTCAGTTGGATGTGGTTAAGACGGCAGTTTAAACTATCCTCTGCCCGCGGCTTCGCTCGCGTGAAGTAGTTTTCAACGAAATTATAGTAGCTTATATCCAGTTCTTCAACTATCTGCACACCAAAAACACACAAAACACACCGAACCGGCTAATTTCAATAAAGCAATTGACTTATCACAACGTTAATATTCATTGCCTTTTTTTCCTCTGTCCAGGCCGTCCAATCGCCCAGGTATCATGGTGGAAGTCACACGCCCTCCTCGCCAACTCCGAAGCGAGGGCCACGGTCTCCTTCAGGCTCCAGAGGTCTGACTATGGCACTGACGTCACTTGTCAGGTAAGAAGCGTCAGACTATCCCGGCATTTTGTAACTTATATAGGTAGGATAGGTATGAACCTATCTCACCAGGAGTTCGGTATGTCCCAGGACCAAAAACCCGAAGACATGTTACATCCAACATCCCGAACTGGCCTGTTTAGTGGATTACGGCCCATTGCATCTCATAGAGAAGAGACCTGTGTCCCCGCATCTGGAACGTTATATGCATGTTATTTATGTAAATCCATTTAAAGTTTGTCTTTAAAATAAAGATTTAGCGATGAAGCCACCAATTTGCCTAGTCGTGAAATAATTTTCCTTCTTAGTAACTATTTGGTGAATATTATTAAGAGCATTCTCTTCTATATCGTGATGTTATATATAAACTGCTCAGTAAATATATTTTGTTAATATCAGATATAATTTGAAAACAGATTGCTGAAGATATGTTATTTCAGTTAATAAACCTGTCTATTAATCAGTTGTCTACTAATGTTATCGTAGATACGTTATTTAATTACTTTCTTCATCTTGTTCCTGCCAGAATTAATTTAATGTTATTGCGTTTTTTTTAATATGTACTAGTAAACAGTTTATTATGTATTTGCTACTGCCAGTGGCTTCAAACGCGGAAATGAATTAATTTCAAATGTATGTATGCGTATGTCTCTTAATGATAACGTAGCATTTTACTGGTGAATGAATATTTAAAAACGGATAAGTCGTGTCGACTATAGCTTCCTACATACAAAATTACTCACAAAAAATACTCATTGTAATATTAGTATGTATAGACCTGTCTTGCACCAACATCACGGCTCTAAAAAACAGCGCAAGCACTGTTGGTACTAATCGGTAGCAAGATAGCTGTATACGCGAGCGGGGCATGCGATCGCGATAGGGGTTTTCTTTTTATGTTGTTTTTTAACTGTGGAGTTTCTTGCCGGTTCTTCTCCATAGAATACGATCAATTTCGAACCGTGCACTAACTTTTGACGTTTTGTAAGTGCCCATGTAGTCCTATGTCCTATGTGAAATAAAAAAAATTGAGATTTTTGAGTTTTATCATTGATTTACACTTTACTTATTTGTAATTTGTTCCAAAACAAACGTTTATTATTATTATATGTGGTATACTAAATGGTTTTTATTTGTTCACAGGCAGTCACAGATTCGCTTATAGCTCCCGTCTCTGAAAACATATCCATTGATGTCAATCGTAAGTACTTTAATTGGTTTTTAATTTTCCTTATATCAGGCACCTTGGTTTCTTCTCTTATAATTGAAATGAAAAACATTTATTCGGACGAAAACACACACAACAACATACAATACATAATTACAAACATTATATTTTTTTTATAAAAAAAGGATTAAAAAAACGAAGGGCAGAAGACACCTAGCGCTGGTTTTCAGTTGGCACCCAGCAGTGACACCCGGACGAGGGCAAGTAAATTAAATAAATGTTAAAAAGTGTGTAGTGTTTTAAATACATAAATAAAATAATATTGAACAATGCAATATCGTGTGCGCAAAAACAAAACATGTTTGTTTGTACAAAAGGCTCTGATTACCTACATGTTAAATTAAATTAAAAATTATAAAAAAGACACGAGCATTGTTCAAGATTAGTTTGCGTTTTTTTTTCCACCTCACCAATAGTAGCCAAGCATACTAAGCATAGTCTTAATAAGTTTTAGTTATGGCTAGAGGTATCGAATAAATACTTACTACAGGCGGCATAAAGAGCTCAAACTGAAATCACCTCTCATACGAGAATCACAGAAATGTAAATTGATGTAGCATACAAATACTCGTATATGTGACTACATATTATATGAGTACCTATGTATATGCTTCATTAATTTAGGATGACTAAGAAAGGAAATAATAATATTTAATCCAGGATTTGATTTTTTACTCTGAATTCTATGTTATTTCGCTTATCTTATGATCATCATTGATCGTAATCATCAACGGTCATCCGTTCGTCAGTTCATGGTCAATCAGAGGTGAATTGAAATGTTACTAGCGATGTATCCGCCGGGCACGCCGCAATTGCGGCGGTAAGACCCCTTTTTGAGGAGTGGCTAGATCGGCGTCACGGCGTCCCGATCTACCGTATGACACAGGTCCTCACCGTACACGGAAGTTTCGGGAGGTTTCTGTGTCTGATGGGGAAGGAAGAAACGCCTGGGTGTCACCACTGCGAGGGCCGCCCTGAGGACACAGTAGAGCATACGGTGCAAGACTGCCCCGCCTGGGCAGAGCACCGACGTGTCCTCACGGCGGCGATAGGCGGAGACCTCTCGCGCCCGGCATTGGTCGAGGCCATGCTGCGGGGCGAGAGGGAGTGGGAAGCGGTCGCCTCCTTCTGCGAAGCAGTCATGCTGCCGAAGGAGGAGGCGGGCCGTGTGAGGGAGAGGATGGCGTCCTCCCTCCAGCCCAGCCGCAGTGGTAGACGCCCACGGCGTCGGACGTCGGCCGACGATCTCCGGCTACCGTAGGCGCGGGCATACGGACAGCGAGTAAAGGGCACCTCGCTGTCCGACCATGGACCATGCCCGGGTCGACGGCGCGTTGTGTTCCACGCGCGCCTCAAAGAGCGTCAGCAATATGATGAGGCCCCCCCCTGTAGAAGGCCGAAGCCTGCCGGGGTCGTGGGACTTATCCCATTACCGTGACCCCGGTACATAAAGGGTTATTGAAGGAACACCGTGGATTTTAGTCAGTAAAAGTCTGACAGTCCCTCCCGCCCTGCCCGGGGTGGGAGGACTTATTTGATAATTTTACGACGTTAAAAAAAAAAAAAAAAGAAGCGATGTATCCGCAAACTTTACACATAAACAAACAAAGCCCATACTTAAACTCAACTTAAAGTACACACTGAAAACTGTAATATCAGTGCTGAGTACATCACTATCCTATATATAGGTAAGTTCAATCTCAAGACTTGATTCAACGTAAAGTAGTTTAATCTTAATTTAAGTAGACGGACACTTTTTAGACATTAATTAAACTTTACTTCTAGTTGAGTACTCAGGTCGAAGCAGTTTCTTATTATTGGAGTGAAGTTTGAGTTTTATCAAGTTTGAAGTAGTAGGTATTAGAAGAGCTCGTAGCTAAATAATAGCCGCCGCACGGGTCGGTCTTCAAGGTTGAGCAACGCTTGCCGAAGTTGGTCCGTGGATGGGTGACCATCTAAACATCTGGAGGTTCCTCTGTGCCTCGGAAAGCACGTTAATCAGTTGGTCCCGGCTATCAATTGCACATCTTTGACAGTATTTATGTGTAGTCGGAAGCTAGAAAATCTAACACCAGTCGCAGCAAGGGATATCGTGATACCAAGCTACTGGGTTGTCCATGTGAAGCACTAGTGCTGCCCTGAATCCGGTTAAACAGAAAGCCGATCCCGATATAGTTCAGAAAAGGCTAAGCATATGATGATGATAATGACGTTACTTTTATATCAAGAATAACTTAACATAATATAGGGAAATAACTGTAAGAAACAACTCTGTATCTGTCTTTGCCACCAAGCAGCCTTGCTGTGGGTACTTCGATAAATATATACTAAAATGTGGGTGACCGAATAAAATCAGTTGTCACTTGGAATCGTAGTTTCATTAGTCGCTTCCCGCTACATTATTTAATAAATACAACTGGCGACGAGGATAAAGTCTAAATTCGTGTGGTTTTATGTGCATTACTGTGGACTTGAAAATGCCCATCGGAAAAATTGAAGAATTTGACCTATCAAGCAAAAAGTGGCAGGCGTATATCAGACGCGTGGAACAATTCATAACCTTAAATGAAATCAAACCCGAGCTACAAGTAGCAACGTTGGTGACGTTGGTGGGATCAGCAACGTATGATTTAATGAGTGATTTATGTGCTCATCATCCCGAAAACAAAACGTTCCGAGAATTGGTTAAAATTGTGGGTGAGCATCTTGAACCAAAACGTTCCGAGATTGCTGAACGCCATGTTTTTAGACAAAGACGTCAGAACATGGGTGAATCTTTGAGTGAATATCTGCAAACATTGAAGCATCTGGCCAGTACGTGTAATTTCAATACCACCCTGGAGGAAAACCTACGTGATCAGTTTGTATCAGGGTTGGCATGTGATGAAATGAGATCACGCATTTTTGCAGAACCATCGATCACATATAAAAAAGCCGTAGAATTAGCGTTGGCATTAGAAGCGGCCGAGCGACATTCGCAGACCAGCGGTGCAAACGCCGTGGGCGTAACAAACGCGTCAGCGGTTGGAACGCGGACGTTTGAGGCGGTGCATCAAGTAGCGACGACGAAGCGGGCGGGCCGACCGCTCGACCGTGGAACTGCGAGTAGCGGCAACTCGTCTACCGAGGTTAGCGCGGCATCACCACGCTCATCGCGCGATTGTTGGAGGTGTGGCAGAAATCATCGTCCAGAATGGTGTCGGTTTAAGAGCGCGCCTAAAGCCAGCAAAATTTTAGAATTCACCCGCACTGTCCTACCCGCTCCTCACATCGAATACGATCGCGCGTGTACCTACGCGCTCGCTCGACGCGTATCTTCTGTAGTAAGTATACGTATAATATTCAGATGAAACAACTGTATTCAAAGTATGACTGCGTTATACAATATTACGAAATGTTATTATGTGTACGCGAATAATACGTAAATAGTAAGTTAGTAGGAGGTGACTATACCACTGATACTGAACACGAATCAATATAAAATCAATACCAAAAGGTAATATTATATTATGTATAATATAATATTATTTTGGCGCGTGATTTTGGTGTGGCGTAAATAATGGATAACTCTGAAACTGTCGATTGGCCAGATAATATCTATCATTTACCCCACTTATATCGTCATATGCCCATGGATGACCAAATTATTGATATTTTCAATATTTTAAATAAAAATCGTACTTACTCTTACAAAATTAGGTACGATTTCTAAAATTGGTGATATTTTTTTCATTTTGTTTTTTTTTTTTATATCAGTCCTGAATATTTGTATTATCAGATCAGTATCAAGATTTTTTATTACATTCTAAATCAATATTGCAAAAAATAGTTATTCTTAAATTTTAACATTTTTTTTACGGAATTACGCAATTTTGGGCCCCTGTATCTATAGTTGCAAAACTTCTGAAAAATTCGGAATAATTCCGGAATACTTCTGGGAAAGTTTCTTTAAATCAGAATTATTCAAAATGAATTTAAATAAAGCCCTCTGTGCGCCGGCCGCTGCCGCCGCGCTGCGATGGCGGTGCGGGGTGCGGTAAGAGGGGAGATGCTCCCCGGAGAAGTTTTCCCCCCGCGAGAAAGATTCGTACCCCGCAATCGAATGTTTCCGAATATTTCGCCCGAATAATTCAATCGAAATTAACGTGTTTGTTTGTTGTGTGGTGGGTGGGTTAATTATTGTTCAGTGCGAGACTACGTACGATACAAGAGTAAAATATAAATGTTTATCTATACTAATATTATAAAGCGGAAAAGTTTGTTTGTTTGTTTGCTTGAACGCGCTAATCTTCGAAAGTACTGGGTGGATTTGGATGAAATTTGGTATGGAAATAGCTGGAAGCTTGAGGAAGGTTATAGGCTACTTTTTACGCGACTGCAAAAAAGGAGAGTTATGTTTTTACCGTGATAGAATCCACGGGAGCGAAGCCCCGCGTGAGTACTAGTTTTATTATAAATGGGATTGATTAAGTATATGTTGATATTTTTATAGGTAGATATGTTAGCCTGCGATTAACAGGATTTTTATTCTTTTGTTTCTAGGTAGGTACTCTATTTATTTCGAAATTGAATGCTATTTTTATAAATGTCAGTAGTTGAATAAAAAACCAGGCCTAGCATATTTTATTTGTTTTTTGAAAAAGGGTTACCTATGTTTTTGGTTAGTTTGTATGTAGCTCTGTACGCATCGCGAGTATTCGCGAGTCGCATAGGTAGGTATTAATCATTACCTACCTACTTAACGCGTTTAATAGCCCAGCCAATAAAAACAATTAAGGGCAAACCTTGCAAGCAAACACGTTTTGATGCGGTTTTCAGAAAAGTATTTGTTATACTTAGGTAGGAGCAGGTTTTGGTATATTAACCGACTTCAAAGGTCGATTTTCCTGGTTTCTTTTGGCAGTTGAAATATTCCCAAAGTTTCGGAATATTTCGGAATACTTCCGAAGTATACGACGGGAATGATTCGGAATTATTCCCGCCAGACTATATCGAAAAAAAATGTACTACACTGCGGTGG
This sequence comes from Tholera decimalis, assembly GCA_943138885.2. NCBI lineage: Eukaryota > Metazoa > Arthropoda > Insecta > Lepidoptera > Noctuidae > Tholera > Tholera decimalis. The sequence continues at coordinate 33,562,184 of OW964571.2, forward strand.
CTCATTATTTTAGACTAGCTTTTGCCCGCGACTTCGTCCGCGTGGAACAGTTACTTTGGGCTAACGTTAAATTTAAGCCCGATTTTGAAGCATTCTTCATTGGTGCTCCGCTCCTATTGGCCTTAGCGTAATGATATATATAGCCTATAGCCTTTCTCTATAAATTGAGTATTTAATTAAAAATATTTTTTTCAATTCGAACCAGTAGTTCCTGAGATTATCGCGTTCAAACAAACAAACAAACTCTTCAGCCTTATATATTAGCATAGCTAGCTGTTGCCCGCGACTTCGTCCACGTTTCCGTCGTTTTTTCGTAAAAAAAAAGTAGCCTATGTCCTTCCTCACGGTTCAGTGATTTAGATGTAACACACAGATTAACTTTCGTAATTTAGTAGGGAAATATAATATGTCAATCTATAATACTGTTGAAAAATATATTTCATGTACAGAATTGACCTCTCTACAGATTTATTATAAGTATAGATAATTGCCTATTTAATGCAAATTCTAAAATGGTATAATAATAACCAGTATCTTGATAAAGTACAAAGTTATTGCTGTTCGAATCTTAAAGGAGAATTTTTATACAAATTTGATTTCAAATTAAATTACTTTAACACTGCTGTAACTAATTTTAGACTCAAAGAGAATGAGAATTTCCTTAAAATTTGATCACTATGGGTTTGTTGACACCATAAAAGACATTAGTAATTAAACAAATTTATTGAAAAAGAAAATATACAAGATGTTCGAAGTGGGCTCCTTCAGCTGCTATACACGCTCTACACCTTCTTATGAAGGACCGTCTCAATCGGCGCGCAAATCCTGCCGACGATATTTCGTCAGCAGCCGAACGTATGCGTTGTCGCAGCTGTTCAACTGAAGTGATTTCTTCTTTATAAACTACCTCCTTTAAACAGCCCCAGTAAAAAAGTCCAATGGGTAAATAAATCTGGCGAGCGAGGTGGCCACATTCTGAAAATAAAATATTATTTCAAAACAAATTCCTTGTTATACAATCACGTCCACAATAAATTGATCTACAAAAATAGGGTTTAAATACCTAATGGGCATACTTAAATAGGTTCGTAATCGATATAAATATATTTCATCGAACAAACACGGATACCAACTAAAAGCTTGTGTTTATTTTGCATATACTATTCTGCCCGCGTTACCTACGACTACGAGTGACCATAGAAATATTAAATAAGAAGTGGTATAGGTAGATAATTTTTTTTTTATATAGGATACTCGCAAGATCATTATTGTTGTCCATCCGTGTATCTAGATTTTTAGAAGATCTCATAACTACCTACATTATGGGAAAATGGTCATAAAATTGTATCGTGAAGAATAACATAACAAAATAGCAAAAGTAAATAGCTACCTATTATGAATGTAATTTATTACCTATTATCCTAATAATCTAATAAAGTACCTACCACGAATTTTTGATATCGTCGTGTCTGGGTGTTGTTTATCTATATATGTATGTATTTAAAAATATATTTGTCTATGTATATCAGCTGTCTGACACCCATAGTACAGGGTCTTCCTAGTTTGGGGTCAGACAGCCGTGTGTGAAATGTCCCCACATATTATTATGTCTAGTTACCTACTCGGCCCACGAAAGTGCGTAGGTAAACGAATTTAGATCTTGTGTCTCTCAAAATAAAATCTAAAATCACCTGCATAAACTTTCTCGAAAGTATAAAATGTATTTTAATTTTTTCAGTATATAACAAACAAGTAACTCACAAACTTACCTTCGACAATTAGCCATCCTGTCAATTTGTAACTTTTTTAGTTCTCTTTCAATGTTTTTTTTTGTTTCCCATTTCACTATTTAGTTCGAACAACAACAACAATTACGATTGAAATGATTATAACTCGGCGCAGCTAAAACACTTGAGCGTAGTCCTCTCGTCTCAACAGAGCGGTAGCGACTGATGTGTGAAATAGAAATATGCTTGAAGCTCCCGCAACGAGCGACGGAAGATGACTTCTTGCGCGGAATAAAAACGTAGTATGCGCCAAAAGTGTTTTATCGTAATAAATCCAAAACTAAAAGGAATTACATAAAATGCCTAAGCAAAGCCTTTACTCTTGTTTAAATATAATTATTTATCAAATTTTTGTCGCAATAGGCATTACCATATCGAGTACAAAACGGAAAAACATGAGAATTAGAGGTTATTTCGTGATTTTTTTCTACCAAGGAAATGTTATTATTTTATGTTTTTGGTCAGAGAGAGCCCTTGAAAATATGATGTAGTTATTCATATATTTTTATTTTAAGATTTGGTCTGGAATTTTTCATGTAAAATCAAATAGAAAATTGGTAATTTTGCTTTATACGCGCTCTTAAGGGCGGATCCAGGGGAGGGGGTCATGAGGTCATGACCCCCCCTGGGCTGGATCCAGGACCTAGGTGGACCACTAATTAAAATGTTTAAACATTGTTACTCCAGATAATACTCCAGTTTCTGTCGTTGTAAACGAATATCGGCAGTGGATGGCCAAGTGGCAGCGGAGTCAGGAAATACAAATTATAACTTCTTGTGACTTGACCACGATTATGTGACCCCGCCCCTGGCACCAAAGCTGGATCCGCCCTTGGTGGCAGTATAAGAAAGTGATAGATAAGCAGTGGGGCCTTTATCTCAAAAATATACTATGGTTGTACAGCATTGTAATTTGGCTCAATTTGGTCACAGATGAAAAAACAGCAATGAATGTTGCAGATTCCCATCAGTTCAAACTTCCATATCTCTCTACTTCCCTACTAATATTATAATAATATAAATGCGAAAGTACCTCGTCTGTCTATAAAGCTTTCACGCCTTTTTCATGGAAGCGATTTTGATAAAATTTGGTACACACAGACTGGACCTGAAGAAAGGACGTAGGCCACTTTTTCGCACGGGTGCAATGTAAACGTCCGGCTTGACGACCGCTCTGCCCTCGCCATATCTTCAAGATATTCATTGTAATGGTATACTGTAAAGGGCAACTTTGATCTATATTAAACGCAAAATACATATGTGTAATGGACTAGCAGTTACTCGCGACTTCGTTCGCGTGGATAGTTTTTCCCGTATAAATCCTGATCCCGTGGGGATTTCGCAAAATCCCGTCTTAGCGAGCATCTACGTACTAAGAGGAACAACCCCCATACAAAATTTAAGAGCCCCACTACTTGTACTTTCTGATATTTCGTGACTAATCAGTGAGTGGTATTTCGCTTTTATACCTATAGATTAAAGGGAATAATACTTTATTGTTTCAAATAGCTTGAAGAGTTTGTCTGTTTGTCCTTCTTTCACGTCAAGACAGAGCAATGGATCGATGGCGGGGCGGGGGGCGAGTGGCATAGGGAACCTAGTTTTATTTTGCTGAAAAAAAGCTTTTTCACGCGAGTGAAGCCTTGGGCAGAAGCTAGTAGTATGAGTGATTAGAAACATGTAAAAATACTACTACTGCAACGCAAATGCGGATTGCCATTTTGATTATAATCTAGAATTGTTTTTTATTCAAAACTGGTTTTTCCAAATAAAGCGACATAGGTACAGACAGCCCCACATATCAACAATATGCAAAGGTTAATTTATCCCGGGGCATCCCTTCATCGTGTCCCGGACGTTAATTTTAATATATACATCTTGTGCGAAGCTACCGTTTCCGTCATTATATCGTTATTGCGCGATAAATTTTGAATGTAGTAATTGCGCATGTGTAACATGCTTGGGGGCATAACATGTTTTCCTTTAGGATGTTAACGAAATGATTGGATATGAACAAGTTATATACATATATCATAGAACTTGTTTTGATGAGACTTGTGGGTGGTTCAGCTGTCTTGTTTATTAAATAAACAAAATTTAATATACGGTTTGATCCGTTTTCGTAACAGTCTAGTGGTTAAAGGCATGACTTACGAGTTGTAGGTCACTACAACTCGTAAGTCTTCTGTTGCTGCTGCTGCTGCTTGGGTTCAAACCCACTGGTTTGAACCCAAGCAGTCATTATTTTGTGCACCTTTTATCAACACCACTGCTCTCAAAACGGTGAAGATAAACATCGTTACGATATTTTTGTAATTTTTATTGTTGGTGGGATAATCATCAATGGCCCTCTGTCTCTCTCTCCCAGAGCGGGAGGACAGAAGACCATGGTATGGTTATGGTTATGGTATCTCGTTAGATCATTCCCGCAACCCCAGCAGGCAATGACCCTATCGGGCCCATCAATGCTGCTGACTGCTCTTTGAGGCATCGTTAGGACATGCGACCTTAACTAACTCGCACTGGGGCATGACCAATACGGTGTTTTAGGGTTCAGTATCCAAAGGGTAAAAATGGGACCCTATTCCCATTTAAGGCGTTTTCTAAGGCTCCGCTGTCTGTCTGTCACCAGGCTGTATCTCATGAACCGTGATAGCTAGACAGTTGAAATTTTCTCAGATAGTGTATTTCTGTTGCCGCTGTAACAACAAATACTAAAAACAGAATAAAATATATTTTAGGGGGCTCTTATACAACAAACCTGACTTTTTTATGCCGTTTTTAATAGATAATGGTACGGAAACCTTCATGCGCGATTCCGACTCGCATTTGGCTGGTTTTTTTTTTTTCATTTGGTTTTGGGTGTGAATGAGATTGAGCAATTATGACACTGATAGAGAGGGGGGGAGGGGGGGGCTGTGTTCCCGTAGGGGTAAACGATATGGGCTGATTATGTTTTATGCTTATATTATTTTCTTGGTAAATGAATTCGATAAGTAAATAAGTTGTTTTGTGACGAATCTAGTCAAAAGGGTAGGAATGTTATTTTGAAAGTTTGATTAGCCGAATAATTTCGAAAATCTCCGTCGCTTGTCATCAAAACACAAAATAATTACTTTTAAAGTTTAGTACTCTCTGCTCTCGTAATTAAGAACTCTGTAACTTCTTCAAATACACGTCTCGTCAAGTTGTGACTATGCTATCATAATTCTGTTGTGAGAGACAGACGGAGCTATACAGAATGAATAACACTATCCTATTTAACCTACTTCTAAAAAGGAGGAGACTTTTTTATTACTAGTAATGTATTAGTAGATACTATTCAGTATTACGGTCTTCTACCAGCGACTTCGTTCCCGTGAAAGGGTTTTTCCGCGTAATTCCCAGCCCCTGGGAATTCCGGTTGCCAAATTTCATACAGGTCCGTTCGGTAGTTTTTGCGTGAAACACAAAATCATACATTCATCCTTACAAACCTGCGCATTTTCCAAAATTCGTTTAAGTGCAAGTTACTAAGTAATTACTAATCATAATACCTATATAGGTATTATGATTATACACAAGAGAATCAAAACCTATGTTCTTGTGATTACAAAATATTTGTCATTAAGGTTTAGACACGGAACAGTTAGACAACGAAGTGTATTCCTTGGCAGATACGGAACCCTAAAAATATTGTTTTTATTAAAGCTTAGGTATACATTTGTTACCCTTCAAAACATACAATGATGAATAAATAATCTTTAAAAACTTTAAACAAAATCCTCGTTGAAAATGAAAATTTGAAAACGAAATACGATATGCAACTTACAAATACCACTAGCCAAAAGCAATATCTAAAGCAGCAGATATGAAATAATCCGTAAGGATACAACATTCATGCAAACTAAAATATAAGTTACATGCACTCAAAAATAGATTTGCGAGTTCTCAATCAATAAAACATTCATAGTCTGCTCTCGGGTTTATGGACGTTAATACATTTTTTATTTCATCTTACTTTTAGTCATCGTTTTTTAGTCTAATTTGTTGCAACAGCTGGTTTCAGTATTAGCTTCAAAATTGCTGTTATCTGCCCTTCTTTCCACATAATTTCCGATTCAGTTAGATTCATTTGTCTTGAATTAGGTCAGCTTGCTGCATTAAACACGACTATCGATTTTATTCTCGACTCGATAGTGGCAAATTGTCACCAATCGTTTTTAGGGTTCCGTAGCCGAATGGCAAAAAACTGAACCCTTATAGTTTCGATATGTCTGTCCGCCTGTCTGTCTGTCTGTCTGTCTGTCCGTCCGTCCGTATGTCACAGCCGTTTTATTCCGAAACTATTAAGACTATACATGTGAAACTTAGTAGATAGAGGAATTCTGTGAACCGCTTTCCGATTTTAAGAAAAAAATAAAAAAATATTTAAAATAAAGGATACATGGAACTAGAACTAAAAATATTTTTTTCATGAAACCTATGCGTGTGTGGTATTTATAGACAGGTCTTTAAAAATGACATAGGGGTTTCTAAAATCACTTTTTCATGAAGTCAATTGTCTAAAAGATATACGCTTCCAAAGTGGTAAAATGTGTCCCCCCCTGTAACTTTTATAATAATGGAGTGAAAAATCTAAAAAAAATATATGCCTGTAGATCTTAATGTAAACTTTCAATCAAAATTGGTGTGAACGAAATCGAGTCAGCGGTTTTTGAGATACAGCATATTTTCTAAAACCGCAAATATAACTTTGTAATTCATACAAATACTATGAAAAACAAAGTTATTTAGCGTAGTTATAAAAATGTAAATAAGCTAGTTTTAAGAAATTTTTAAGGTTTTTTTATTCGTCAAATATACACATTATATTATATTATTATAGTTACTACGGAACCCTCCATGGGCGAGTCTGACTCACACTTGGCCAATTTTTCAAAACGTATGTAGATTGTACACGCGCACGACGTACCGGGGGCCGCGACAGAGGTGCGGGGAGCAACGGACGGCGCAGGAGCGCGGCGCGGGCCGCCGCCAGCCGCCGCCATTCGACGAGAGCAAGGACCGAGTGCGCGCGCGTACTAATTTATTTATTAAAAACTGTATACCGCTCGGCTATCCTGAAAATTAAAGTAATGTAACTAAACTCGTCCGTTTCAATCATTATCATCCCCAACATTTGGCGACCGTGTGCAACAAGAAACTGCAAATTGGGGCGAAAAATCTGCGGCTCGGCGGCGTGTTCTCGAACAGTCTGGAATGTTCGAACCGGCCGCGTGGAAAAACACCGCTGCACACCGCTCATAGCGACCACCTGCGGCCATGTACAACTGTGGCGAATGAAATTGCTGGAACACAAGGAGGCTACTGCTACCTAATTTGAAGATCTACCTGGATATAGCGGGCATCGCGTCAGGTGGTCTATCCGAGGGAAGTAAGCTCGTTCCTATTCTATTTTCCGTTCCCGATTTCCGCTTTATTTGTGTGTAAGGAGTTTCCTGATTTCTCTGGTGTACAAGGGCAGCTATAACTGCTAGCATAATCGCATTGTGGTCATTTAAACTCTATAGCTTATAGGATTTCTTCTTTATAAACTACCTCCTTTAAACAGCCCCAGTAAAAAAGTCCAATGGGTAAATAAATCTGGCGAGCGAGGTGGCCACATTCTGAAAATAAAATATTATTTCAAAACAAATTCCTTGTTATACAATCACGTCCACAATAAATTGGTCTACAAAAATAGGGTTTAAATACCTAATGGGCATACTTAAATAGGTTCGTAATCGATATAAATATATTTCATCGAACAAACACGGATACCAACTAAAAGCTTGTGTTTATTTTGCATATACTATTCTGCCCGCGTTACCTACGACTACGAGTGACCATAGAAATATTAAATAAGAAGTGGTATAGGTAGATAATTTTTTTTTTATATAGGATACTCGCAAGATCATTATTGTTGTCCATCCGTGTATCTAGATTTTTAGAAGATCTCATAACTACCTACATTATGGGAAAATGGTCATAAAATTGTATCGTGAAGAATAACATAACAAAATAGCAAAAGTAAATAGCTACCTATTATGAATGTAATTTATTACCTATTATCCTAATAATCTAATAAAGTACCTACCACGAATTTTTGATATCGTCGTGTCTGGGTGTTGTTTATCTATATATGTATGTATTTAAAAATATATTTGTCTATGTATATCAGCTGTCTGACACCCATAGTACAGGGTCTTCCTAGTTTGGGGTCAGACAGCCGTGTGTGAAATGTCCCCACATATTATTATGTCTAGTTACCTACTCGGCCCACGAAAGTGCGTAGGTAAACGAATTTAGATCTTGTGTCTCTCAAAATAAAATCTAAAATCACCTGCATAAACTTTCTCGAAAGTATAAAATGTATTTTAATTTTTTCAGTATATAACAAACAAGTAACTCACAAACTTACCTTCGACAATTAGCCATCCTGTCAATTTGTAACTTTTTTAGTTCTCTTTCAATGTTTTTTTTTGTTTCCCATTTCACTATTTAGTTCGAACAACAACAACAATTACGATTGAAATGATTATAACTCGGCGCAGCTAAAACACTTGAGCGTAGTCCTCTCGTCTCAACAGAGCGGTAGCGACTGATGTGTGAAATAGAAATATGCTTGAAGCTCCCGCAACGAGCGACGGAAGATGACTTCTTGCGCGGAATAAAAACGTAGTATGCGCCAAAAGTGTTTTATCGTAATAAATCCAAAACTAAAAGGAATTACATAAAATGCCTAAGCAAAGCCTTTACTCTTGTTTAAATATAATTATTTATCAAATTTTTGTCGCAATAGGCATTACCATATCGAGTACAAAACGGAAAAACATGAGAATTAGAGGTTATTTCGTGATTTTTTTCTACCAAGGAAATGTTATTATTTTATGTTTTTGGTCAGAGAGAGCCCTTGAAAATATGATGTAGTTATTCATATATTTTTATTTTAAGATTTGGTCTGGAATTTTTCATGTAAAATCAAATAGAAAATTGGTAATTTTGCTTTATACGCGCTCTTAAAAATTATTCGTGCGTTATCTGTGGGCAGAAGGGTCACATAAAAGTTATGTGTAAATCGAACAAACCGCGGCGTGGTAATAATTATCTCGGTAATAGTGACGGTGAGTCCGACTGTGATTTATTTAAATTTGACAGGCCCGTTGGTATAGTGGTCAGTGGCCCTGACTGCTGTGCGCAAGGTCGTGGGTTCGATTCCCACCTAGGACAAATGTTTGTGTGATGAGCACGGTCATTTGTTCTTTGTCTGGGTGTAATTTATCTATAATATGTATGTATTTAGAAATATATATGTATGTTTATCAGTTGTCTAGTACCCATACCACAAGCTCTGCTTAGTTTGGGACTAGATGGCGTTGTGTGAAAAGTTGTGGAATATTATTATTATTATTATTATTATTTAAGTGTATGCGGTGTCAACGATAAACCGTACATAGTTATGGCGCAAGTGAACGGCAGAAAGATAAGTTTTGAACTGGACACTGGCAGTAAGTTATCAGTTATCAGCTTAGATTTTTATAAAAACAACCTTTGTGACTCACCCATAATTAGCAATGACATTTCTTTGTATTCCTATATCGGTTCACTAATTGAACCGGTAGGTTTTGTGTATGTTAATGTTGTTACTGGGGATCATTCAGCCGGAAACCTCAAGTTGTACATTGTTAAAAATGGTGGACCGCCACTTTTAGTTCGGTCGTGGCTTAGAAAATTAAAAATAAATAAGATTAATATTAATGAATTTTTGTTAAAGTTAAATGAAAATAATTTAGTTCATCTGTTACAACGTGAATTTCCGACTGTATTTGCATCCGGACTAGGAACGTGTACAAAAAAAATTGCTTTAAAATTGGTGGATAAAAATCCAGTATTTATCAAAGCTAGGCCGTTACCGCTGGCGTTACGTAAACCCGTCGAGCGGGAGTTAGAACGACTCGAGGCTGAGGGTACAATTCGAAGAGTTGAGTATTCTGATTATGGCACGCCGATCGTGCCAGTAATTAAAAAGAACGGAGAAATAAGAATTTGTGGTGACTACAAGGTCACAGTGAATCCTAAACTTATGCGCGAACCATACCCTCTGCCGCGAATTGAGGAGCTGTTTGCGGCACTGAGTGGGGGTGAACAGTTTTCTAAAATTGACCTTACGCATGCTTACCAACAATTGTTTTTAGAGGAGGAATCTCAGGCATGTACCGCCATAACGACACATATAGGAACATTTGTTTATAATCGCACACCATTTAGGCTTACATGTATTCCAGAAAAATTCCAAAAATTCATAGAACAAACGGTTAAAGGACTCAAAGGAGTCGCGGTATTTATCGATGATATAGCTTGTACGGGGTCAACACGTCGTGAACATATTGATAATTTAAAAGCATTATTGAGTCGCTTGCGTGAGGTTGGTTTGAGAATCAAATTAGATAAGTGCGTATTTATGCAAGATAGTATAACTTATGTCGGGTTTGTTATTGATAAACACGGCTTGCATCCCGATGAGAATAAAATTAAGGCAATCGTTGATGCGCCAAAGCCAAAAGATGTGACACAGCTAAAATCTTTTCTAGGCATGATCAACTATTATGCAAAGTTTATTTCAAACTTAAGTTCAATATTATATCCCTTACATAAGTTGTTGCGAAAAGACGCAGATTGGATTTGGTCGTATGAGTGTGACGACAGTTTTAGAAAAGTTAAAAACGCTATTTCAGGTAACAAAATATTAGTGCATTATAACCCGGATCTTCCGTTAGTTTTAGCTGTAGATAGCAGTTCTTACGGCATTGGTAGTGTGTTATCGCATAGATATCCCAACGGCGAGGAACGCCCTATATGTTTTGCATCGCGAACATTAAACTCGGCAGAGCGCGCGTATAGCCAATTAGATAAAGAGGCGCTGGCGATAGTTAGTGGAGTCGTGAAACACCATCAATATCTTTATGGTCGTGCTTTTATAATTAAAACCGACCATAAACCATTGACATTTATTTTCGGTCCCAAATTCGGTTTACCGCAGACTGCTGCAAGCAGATTGCAAAGGTATGCTACGAAGTTAGCAGCCTATGACTTTACTATTGAATTCGTAAAATCTAAAGATAATTATAACGTGGACGCATTATCACGCTTGCCACTGCCGTATGAACATAGAGTAGAAACGGGACTGGATACGGTATCGTATATTAATTATGTGGAAGAATCGATTCCAATCAGAGCAAAGGATGTTTCTCACAAAACACAGGATGATGAAATTCTCAAACAGATTTATGATTACATTATTAATGGTTGGCCATCAGTAGTCTCACGAAGTGAAGAGAAGCCTTATTTTTATCGAAAGGACAGTCTGACAATTGACAGAGGGTGTATATTATACAATCATAGGGTGGTCATTCCAAAGGCACTTAGACAACAAGTCCTGCATGAATTGCACGAAGGACATCTAGGCATTGTTAAAATGAAAAATATATCTAGAAGCTATGTTTACTGGCCACAATTGGATAATGATATTGAAATGTTGTGTCGGGCATGCAGTGCATGCTTACAACAGCGGGATGCGCCGGCGCGTGCGCAGTTGCATCCGTGGGCTTTTCCAACTCGACCTTGGCAACGTTTAAATATTGATTTTGCCATATTTCAGGGTAAATATTATTTGGTAACGGTAGATGCATATAGTAAATGGATAGAAGTTCAAAAAATGTCAGGAGCCAATGCGAACTCCACGATAAATAAGTTAAGAGAACTATTTGCGTGGTTTGGCATTCCTTCACACATAATTAGTGATGGTGGACCTCCATTTAACTCGTTAGATTTTACTAATTACATAACTAAAAACTTAATTAATCACACAATTACCAGCCCATATCGATCAGCCGGCAACGGAGCGGCTGAAAATGCTGTTAAATTAGTCAAACGAGCAATGAAGAAGGCAATACACGAAGGCAAAGATGTAGAAACTGCCATCTCGAAATTTTTATTTCAGTATCGCAATTGTGAGCACGCCACTACCGGAGTGGTACCGGCGGTGGCGATGTTCGGTAGGAGATTGCGAGGTCGGTTAGACAATATAAAACCGTCCACTGAGCGTGCAGTAGAATCGTCTGCAGAGAGAGTGCTGTCGCGAGATGATCCACTCACTTACAAAGTACGCATTGCCGATGGGCACGAGTGGAAGCGTCACATCGATCAGTTAGTGCCTTTAAAGAAGCGTTATTCTAGACATTCTATAACTAGTACCTCTGATGAGCCTGTAAATGAGATTGATACTTCTGATTCCAGTCGTCATAATCAATGTGAGAACACGTCATCATCATGTGTTGCCGAAATAGAACAGGTTCAAAAAGAACGTGACGTTGATACGATTGTCAGTTCCAAAAATATGACAGCAGAACCACCCTCGAGTTCTAATGAACAAAATGTTAGACTGAGGCGTCAATGCCTATTCCAAGGCAAATACGCAAAATGAATGTTATTTTTGTGTTAAAATTAAGTTTATTGTTACATTAGTTATATAAATACCTACGTCTTTGTAAAGAAAATAGATCAATTAAGTAACCCTAATGTAATTAGCTAGAATTTAATGTACTGTTTCAGTTTCACAACGCCTAACACGTGTTGAGTGACTAATTACAAAGTACGAAACTAAGATTACTTAAAATAAGATTGTATAAGTTAAGTTACTTTTAACCTACTGTATCTAATGTTTTAACGGGGGAGGTGTGGGGTACTTCGATAAATATATACTAAAATGTGGGTGACCGAATAAAATCAGTTGTCACTGGAATCGTAGTTTCATTAGTCGCTTCCCGCTACATTATTTAATAAATACAACTATGAATTTCTCCAGTGTCATTTTATTTTCGTTTTGGTTAACCTACGTAACCTACAACAACCTTCTTTTTAATGCCGATTTCTTAGGTCAGTAGTATCCACTAACAAGCCGGAAGCAAGCTAAGTCTTGCAGATACCATGAAGAAAGCCGACTGCTTTTACCGATAGATTTTCTCCATAAGCTTCTTAATACATCATCCTTGGTTCTAATGCGTTTTTATCATATTTTATTCTCTTTCATAATCGATTCGAAAATAACATTATCCTGCATCCCTCTGATTGACGAATCATTAGCGGTACACATTACATATACATATTTGTCCATGACTTGCACGTAACGTATCTATCGCTATCTCTTTCATACCCTTACACTAGTTTTTCATCTCTCTCTAACGAGATGGGATTATCTTGTCTATATTTATACGCAAATTATTATATTGAGCACTGTAGTACAAATGAAGACAACATTGGTTTATTGTATTGGTCGGCAACATCGGTGTCTTTAGTTTTGTATTTTCGTTTTTGGCACCGACTTCCGAAATTAAAGTTATTTTTCACTTTGCAGTGTTTTTTTGGAGTCGGTTTAATTTTTTGTTAAAAAGTTTTTATTTCACTCTTTTTAGTTGGATGATTTTTAATTTACCTAGTTACAAGAGCCTAAATGTCAACTACTTATAACCTTTTACAAAATATTGCTTTTCCCAATGCTGGGCCGTTTATTGTTGAGGAGTTCTCCTGGTACTTCACCATCAGCTCTACATCACCATATGCATTGTGACGAGCATAAAGTGCTTAACATCCATATTCAAGTATTCGAATCGCAATCCACTCCACAATCCACCACACACTCAATACTTATTATTGAGTAGTTTCGGCGGCCATCTGTGGTCTTCATCATCAGTTCCACTTCCCCAAATGGTACTTTTTGAGAGCAACTGCACAAGTTACTATAAGAAATACCCAAAACGCCATAGGTGTGCCTATAATATTTGAAGATTTCCCTCGATTTCTCCAGGATCCCATCATCAGATCCTGACTTTAGTGATAATGGTACCAATTTCGAAGTATACCCATTCGAACAAAAAAAGAATTTTCCAAATCGATTCAGCCGTCTTCGAGTACTCGATGATCATACATAAGAAAAAAAAAATATACGCGTCGAATTGATAACCTCCTCTTTTTGTCGTCGGTTGATAAGCCACCATTTCTCACATATTTCAAAACCATATCACACGGCAAAAATCCAATCAGAATCCCTTCTGGAATCCTTTTATTACGCCATATTGCCACCAAAATCGTGACCCGTCGTAAATCACGGAGATCCTCGAAAAAAAAATCAAACGATATAATCATGCCATATCTACCACGCAGACGATAATCTAAAGGAGTCTAATTGACAGCATGATATACTTTTGTTAGCGATTGTGCCGACGCGAATGAGAGATGTATCGTATGGATGCGGCACTTATGTTTTTTTGTTGGTTTGAAATTGGAGGTGATTTTTTTGCGATGTTTTGACTAGCATGTTTACATAAACATTTCTCGGGTAGTATCGCGCGGTAGTCTTCAAGCATTTGAGTCAATAAATGCTTATTAAAAATATCAAGCTCCGCTACTAATAAGCAATAAAGCTACCTATCTGTAGTACTTATTTACTGTCTGGAAACTTTAACTTAGGATTTATTTAAACGTTACTCCACCTTAATCCTATATCCTGGGTGTATTTATAGATATATAAAACCTTAGTCTATCTCTACCTCTGAGTTTGTTTCGGAATTTCTTCTTCTACCTAACTACGGTAGGAAACACGGGCTGTCTAGTTTACATATTTTTTCGGTCGGATATCGAACCCGTGCGGTGCAGCGCAGCAGCTTATCGCATAATTACTGCCCCAACCGTGTCGTTAGTCGTTAGATTGATTACAGTAAACCAACATCTTATTACGGGACATTTAAACATGACTAGCGTAATTTGGGTATGCGTATGCTTCGCTTTATCCTTTAAGAAATACCTACAGGCGAGATGTTATGAACGTATTACATGTAGAACAAATAATTATTTTGTTATCCACGTACGGTAGTTAGTATTCAGATAAACTGGGAGTGATACCCTAGTGGTATAGACGCCCCGATTTTAATTTCTAAAGTTTCTCAGTTGAATTGCTATGTATTGCATCGATCGAAAGACTCTAGAGACTATCACTTAACTGACTGTGTCGCATGACTCTCAGAAATTGCATGGAAAGGCGACCAAGGTTTGTGTGTAACAGATTTCGAAAACAAAAGTGCCCTCTTTGTATGTGTAAAAAAGTTTCGTCTTTTTTATTCTTAAACAATAATTACCTCATCGTGCTACTACATAATGCTAAAATATAATATGTTATAAACTAGTGTTATTGTAGACCACCCACATTGAGGCAGGTAAACGCTTTTCCCCTCGTAAAGCCAATATTAGTTTTATAATTACGTTTATTTTCTTAATTGCCAATTACAATGCAAGGCGCTTTATAAGGAAATTAATTAATAACACGTAGTCAATTAACAACAGAGACTTATTACCGTGTTTTTATTGTGCAATTAATGTGTGATAATTAATGATTAAGTATTAACGGTTGTTTTGCTGAATATTTGCCACCGGTGTTTATCAATGTTGGTTGGTGATATTATCGCCATTTGTTATATCAATCACTGTTTTTAATATATCATCATAATGTAAACATTGCTTTTACTTATTTTATTTGCTTTTTAACCGACTTCTAAAAATGGAGGAGGTTCTCAATTCGGATGTTTGTTTTTTTTTTATGTTTGTTCGGGCATAGCTCCGTCGCTTGCCAACCGAAATGAAAAATTCTTTTTTTGTTGAAAAAGTTATACTTCCCAAATAGTTTCATGAAAAGGACATGTTAGGTTTTTCTATGGAGGCTGGGATTTTATTCGAAACTGCTGTGAACAGGGAAGAGATTATGTTTTTGTGAAAGTACATAAATTAAGGATACTTCGTATATACTTATTTTTTATTTTTTTTAAAAGCACCCTTTCGTAGTTATTGTATTTTTAAATAATTATAATTAAAAAGTTAAATTGCAACCCACATTAATTATTTATTTTGGCAACATTGTTCTGTTAGATGTCATTGTTGTCATCGTGAGCGTCAAATCAAGTGTCAAATTCAATTCAATATTCAACGGACACAAGTGATTTGAATTTGTTTGCGAGTGTTTTTGTTATTTTTGTCTTGTTAAGTTTCTTCTTATAAGTTTATCTTTATTTGACCTGGCTTATAATTTGGATTCTTTGATACTGCACACGATTTGAAAACTCGACGACCGGCGATACTGACGACCCTGATTTTTCCCTCGGACTTGGATTTTGCACACGATTAACATCCATTTATCGCTGCTGTGTAAGGTTAGTATCTATTTTGTACGAATTCTAACAAACGATCAAGTCGCAGACATGGACTATAAACAAGTACTTCATAAGGTCTGTTGTGTTCAGATCTGCCTTTTAAAACAATGAATTTGATTACCTACCGTAGACCAACTGAAACCACACTAAGTAATGTTTTTATCTTTCAGGTAATCCTCACCATCATGCCTCGCTGCATTAATTGCTGGATTGCTATTCCAATTACACAACAATATCAGTACAATGCAACCCATATGGATCTTGAAATTATCTCTGTATTAGAAGAATGGATTGCCAGACAGGTATGTAGCTAAAAATCTGCATACACATAATTTTAAAACTAGACTCCATGTTATCTACTCATCAGTTTAATAATACTGATTTTTATTTGCCAATTATAGTGTATTTACTATTGATTTTTACACATTTGTGCAAGCAATTGTCTTCTTGGTTTTTGGCAGTATCATATCATAGTCAGTTATGCTGTGCGGCAAACCTTTAAAAAAAGTTGCTAAATTTAAATATTTGGGTCACTGGGTCTCAGACGATATGAAGGATACCACTGATGTGGAGCGGGAGCGCAGGTCGCTGGCTGTTCGATGCGGGATGTTGGCTCACAGGTTTGCACGTTGTACAGCACAAGTCAAGGTGGCGCTTTTCAAAGCGTACTGTCAATCCTTTTACACGTGCAGCCTGTGGGTTAACTTCACGCAGAGGGCATATAGTGACCTGCGCGTCCAATATAACAACACGTTCCGGGCGATGTTGGGGCTGCCGCGCTTTTGTAGTGCGTCCGGCATATTTGCTGACGCGAACGTGGACGGTTTTGCGGCCATCATGCGCAAGAGATGTACCTCTCTACAACGCCGCGTACGCGCCAGCCCCAACACCATTCTGAGAACGCTGGCGGATAGGTGGGACTCTCCGATCTTGGGGCGATGGATACGACTGCATGCAGTCAAGTAAACATACCCCAGGGTCGGCGTGTCCCACACAGCTTAGATTTATAATTCAATTTAGTTATAAGTTGTTATTAGGCTAATACTAACACTAGGTTATAAGCTCACATGTTACTAACAAACAAATATGGAATCTGAATGATGATGAATCTGAAATAAATATATTGAATTGAATTGAATTGAATAGTAATTATAAACATCATTAACTTAAAAAAGAGCATATTCTGGTATAAATTAAAATACGACGTTTTTCTTGTTTTAGGTAATTGATGAAGACCACCTTTGTCAAGAATGTGTTAGCCTATTAATTCATGAATCAAATAACAGGAATGAAGGCAATATAGGTGGACGTCAATTTGGCCATGATGCAGTATGTGTATGTTGTGGCATATCCATTTCCAGAAGAACTGGGAGGCGCTCTCGTCAATTAAATTATGGTGATGCTGAATGGATTTATTTTGCAAATATAATCAGCCCGCTTGAAGTAAGTGTACCTGCTTGTTGTATACATTATTCCTACTTTATTGACTTTAATTAGTTTAAAAAAAATGTATACCATAATAATATCAACTTATTTCAGCAATTCAAGCTTAACTTGACCAGCTTCTGTACTTGTACTCACTTTTTCTGTTTGTATAAATATTCCCCACATTAGAATTACTAAAACTAATTGTAACTTCAATTGCAGATGCCGTCTAACGCCCGGGTATGTAATGCTTGTTGGTTAAGAGCTCATCGGCAACCACCACCACCTGCAGAAAGTGGATCTGGATTATCCGTAATGAGTACTGCCAGCACCGAAAATGAGGATATTCTGCAAGAACCAAATCCAATCATCAGTGGATCCAGCTCTGTTGCGGAGCCTCCCAGTTCTGCCAGTACAGACATTGAAAATGTTCTCCGAGAACCAGTTATGAGCATTACATTAGATGGTTATAGTCGCACTCCAGATACCACTACTCATTGTTTTGTTCCGGATTGTGTGAATCTCGAAAGGAAACGTATGCCATTGTATTTAAAGAAAAATATTCTAAAACATCAAAAACTGTACATCACTCAAAATGCTCGGGTGTGTGAAGAACATTTAAGCGTATACAATTGGGACTTTCTTGCTGAATTTGAATTTGTAACTGAATTCAACCCAGGGCATATTACTAAAATGCTTGACTTATTAAGGAGGGATGTAAATAACACCATAGACTTTGAAAATGTTGAACACATGAGTAATATTACTTGTCGATACTGGACAGGCTTGACTGTTTTGAACTTTCTGGCAATATTAACTTGTATACCTCAATTGTCCAATATATGTAAAAAACCTAAAACAGCACTTGGTATGTATATAATAAAAATAAGGACTGGGGAACCTTTTCGACGCATTGCATCTTTGTTTCGTTTATCAACTTATACAGTCTGCCAGTATGTAAAGAAGGCCCGTGGCTGCTTATTGGATTCATATGTTCCATTACATTTGGGCATTAATAATATTCCAAGGGCCAGCTTGTCCAGTAGAAATCTTTTGATTCCACAGGGTCTTTTTGGCACACAGGAAAGTAATCCTATAGTAATCTTTGATGGCACATATATATATTTGCAAAAGTCGTCTAACTACCTATTCCAAAAAAAAACCTACAGCTTACATAAATACGCCAATCTATTGAAACCTTTTATAATGGCAACCACAGATGGGTTTATTTTAGATGTTTATGGTCCGTATGCTGCTACAACATCTGATGCCCAGATAATGAACCAGCTTTTTGCACCCAGTGGTGCTCTCAGAAATTATTTTAGAGAAAATGATGTGTTTTTGCTAGATAGAGGGTTTCGGGATGCTATAGGACTACTTACCTCATTAGGATTCTCAGTACACAAGCCAGAGACTCTAGATGTAGGTGAAACACAATTGTCCACAATAAAAGCAAACAAATCTCGGCTTGTAACCTTGTGCAGATGGGTAATTGAAGTAGTGAATGGTCGGTTTAAACGTGATTTCAAAATGTTCAGGAATAAATATTTTAATGTAGCATCAAGAAACTTGATGAGTGATTTTAGAATTTGCGCAGCAATATTGAACAATTTCCATCCGCTTATAACCGACCGTTCTGATGCTCAAGCAATCTTAGACAGAGCAATGCAAAGAGTAAACTTGCCGAACTATTTAGGTGATTATGTGCTTGAGCATCAATTAAATAGACGCCGAGCCAGTTTCATAAGAATAGACAATGCCCAATTACCACAAATAAATATGTTCCCTGTAATGGAAATGTCAGACTTGATTTTGTTCAGTCTTGGAATTTACCAAATAAAGCAAGCTAGATCATATTACGGGGAGCATATTCGTGCAAATGGGACATTTTTGGTTGAAATAAGTGAAAGCTTAGAAATCACAAATGTCCCAGGCATAATGTCATCACATGAGACAGTATTGCTTAGAGGCAGGATCAGATCAAGACATCAAAGCAATAAAGTATATTATACTTATGTTTTAATAAAATTAATAGAGTCAAATAATTGGGAGGAGAGAATTCCTGAATATTACTGCAGCTGTATAGTAGGGAAGCGAACTGTCGGAAGCTGTGCTCATGTGATGACGATCATATGGTATCTTGGGTGGGCTCGGCATCAAAACAACATATTACCGCCTGCACAGTTTCTTGATGATGTAATTGTTAGGAAAGATGTAGAAAATGAAGAAGTAGAATAAATATAAGTGAACACATTATTCTTTTATTTCTCTACCTAATACACATGTTCACCTATTCCGACCTGCTGGAGTGACTATTTACAAAAGGGTAACAGATCCAATCTAGTCTGACTGGTTTACTGACCCACCGTGGAAGAGACGCATAACCTTCAGTAGTCATTCTGTAGTTTACCGACTTCTTGGTCATAATGTCCCAAATTGTAGGAGAAAAAGATCTTTATATCTTATATGATTTATTATCCTTATCATAAATCATTTATTCTAAGGGAAAAGTACGAAATCAACGCAGGCTAAGAGCTAGTTGTTAATAATAGCGCTTCTGCGTTAACACAGTCGCTAACAGTAAATAAAATGAATTCAGCCCATTAGGTACTGTCCCATTGCTGGGCATGGGTCTCTTCTCAGAATGAGAAGGGCGAGGCCGTAGTCCAACACGCTGGCCTGGTGCAGGTTGATGGACTACACTCCATCCATCAACTTACAATGGCGATTTTGACATACATAGCATTTCTGCCTACCCCATGGCCAGAATCTAGTCTTGTAGGTAAACAAACAACTGTCAATGTGTCAAGTGTTGCAACCATTGACACAGGTAATGTTTTCAAAGGCGGCAAAGGAATCAATGTCATACATCCAAATCATGGAGATTATACGGTGGTTTTAGTATAAAACCATTTAATAATGTTTTTGTATAACACAAAGGCGTATAATATGCTTTAAAATAATATTAAACAGCTTTTTCTTTGTTTTAATGTGCCAAAATAATTTATTACGATAAAAAATATCTAGGTTTAAAATATTTATTTATTAAATAATGGTGCTTTTATTTTTTTTTTTGTTTTTGTAAGGCCATCCTGGATAATTTTCCCTACCAGAAAAACCGCACATGATAGTTGTTCAAGAACAAAATTATTTTAAGCCCATTTCCTAACATGTCCTTTTATCGAAATCGGACAAGCCGTTTTTGAAAAAACAACAAATGTCTAAAAAAAATATTTACGTTGATGATCTTTTAAATGCTCACAGTTGTATGAGAATCTTTTTAAAAAAACAAACTACGCAAGATTTCAATCAGACTTCTTAAACACTTATTCACAACTCCAAACAAAAGAATCAACACCTTAGAAAATTGAATTCAATCGTGCCCCGGTACTTAAAACAATAAGCTTCGTTTTCTCACACCATAACTTTGGATTTTTGCATCTGCATTTAACTATGAAGTTGTATTGCATTTTAAACCCTATAAGACCCCTATAACCCTGTAAGAGTTTAAAGTCCATATCTGCTGGGGATTTTATTATTTAATGTAGTAGCATATTAGATTATATCACAAACAAAATTCAACTTCAGACTTTTAATTACAAATACACACATCACATACACTCTAATAACTAATTGCAAAGCAATTTTCTTTAATTTTTATCATTAGCCTCACTTAAATACGTATCAAATAAACAAAAATATAAACATTCCTTTTTTTGTATCCACATTACAAAAAAGTTTTCCCACACACCCTTGCTGTACACTAAAAAGGGTTAGACAAACAAAAACCCAGATTAATTGTCTTAAGTGGTCTAATAACAAAAAGGGACACGATTCTTTAGAATTGTAGTTAAGCCCTTTGTTTTCCCACAAGTGGGCTATTGTTATAGCCCGCAATGAATTTATTAAGCAGTTGGACACAAAAAGTTGGGCTTAGATATTTATTTATTATTAATTTTGTGATTGGGTAAATGCATACAATTTGTTAAAGACTCAGAAGGTACAAAATCTGCCATTTCAAAAAAGAAACTTTTTTTTTTGCAAACAAATCTAAACTGGGGCCATCATTTCGAAACACGAATTTCATAACTTTGTTTATCAACTCCTGAGTAAAAGTAAATTGCCAGTTACCTCAATAATATCATATGATCACCACCTGGTCTGCCATCACAAACTTGATTGATTGATATTTGATATGCGTAAGTAAATTTAATTCTGTCGCACGGAAGAACAAACGAATTCCATTTTAATTGTATAATTTAAAAATACCATTCAGTGCCGCGCGGAACAGCGCCGCGAGCGGTTGTGTCACAGTAGACTCGCTGTTTCCATGCGGATATTTTTTATATCTACCCACATGCGATCCAATGGACGAAATAAACCAAATATTAAGTGAAAAAGGGAAGAATGAGATGAGTGAAGAAGAGTTATTGAGCGATAGCGAAACGTGCGAGCAACAAGTACATAATGTTCTAGTTGAAGTACAATGTGAAACGAATAATTTGGAAGATACCGAGATGAGAGTACGTACTAATAAGAGGAATAGATATGAGAGTGAAACAGTCGATACAGAAGGGTATAGGGATATGGTCACTAGTAAAAAAGCTAAAAGAGTAACAAGAAGCAACTCTAATAATGAGAGAATAGAAATGAGACGAAGTGAAGATCGTGATTTAAATAAGTTTGAGGTTTGCATGACTAATAAGGAACCAATACCTAAACAAATCGGATTAGCAAAGTTGTTAAATTCAGCGAATATACCTCCTACTGTGAAGATTACATACAGAAATCCATACAAAGTTTTATTACAATTTGAAAAAAAGAAGATGCAACTAAGATGATAAAAAACCAAAGTTTGATTGATAAAGGGTACAGATGTAATTTAACAAGTGAAGTTAATTTTTCAGACGGTGTGGTGAAAAACCTTGAGTTAGAGGTGGAGGAACAAGAAATGTTGAAGAATTTCAAGTCGGACTGCGAGATAGTATCAATTAAAAGACTTAAGCGAATGTCAAACACGGGAGATTGGGTTGACAGTGAGACTGTATGCTTTTGTTTTAACAGCTCCAAAGTTCCTATACATATCTATGGATATGGCTGTCGATTTACAGTATAGCAATGTATAGCAAATACAGCCATATGTATTTCCAGTGTCACAGTGTTCTAATTGTTGGAAATACGGACATTTAACTAGATCTTGTCCAAGTAAACACATAGTATGTCCAAAATGTGGGGGAAGGCATGCAAATTGCGAGACAGATAGATACATGTGTATAAATTGTAAAGGGAAACATATGGCACTGGATAAATCATGTCCAATATTCTTTAAAGAAAAAGAAATCCGCAGTATTATGAGCAAAGACAACTGCCCGTATAATATAGCGATGGCAAAATATCTCAAGGAAAAAGCTTCTACAACAAATTACTCAAACGGAGAAAGTACCGCCGCTGTAAGGAACCCATCAATATCGTTTTCCACTAATAACTCTCAGAATAGAACTTACCGAGATGCCTTGACAAGAAATACCATATCGTTATCTAAAGAACAAGAAATAAATTTAGAAGAAGAAGAAAACATTTCTGTATCATCTCTAGAGGAGAGCGAGAGTTTTACAGAAGAGCAGTTGACAAATAAGAAAAGAAATAAGAAGAAGAAACGCCAGGAGAAAGGTGTAGTAAAGCAGAATGAGCCCTCAGAGTGCACAGTAATTGGAAAGGAGACACAAGAAACAACTAAAAGAAAAGAAAAACCAAGTTTTAAAAGTATCCTTTATAAAATTCAAAATATATTTCTTTCTGAAAATAGTTTAGATGACAAATTTCATAAAATTTTGAAACTATTAATTGATAGGTGATTTGAGTAGTCATTAATTCATTAAGTGGTGGACATCTAATTAAGAAAATCATTGATAGTTTTTGTAATGGCTAATAGTAATAATAATATGAATATGAATGTAATTAACGTCGCTCAATGGAACGCACAAAGTGTAATGCCAAAAAAACATTAGTTTGAATTATTATTACAACAAAAAAAAATTGGTATATGTCTCTTAAGTGAAACTTGGCTTAATACTGATATTTCTCTGCGACTTAGTAATTATAATATTCATAGACAGGATAGACATGACTCTTATGGGGGTGTAGCGTTGGTGGTACACAAGTCTATTAAAGCTCATATTCACCCGATAAACTTGACTAATTCAGACATTGAGGTAATATGCATCAGAGTATTAAATTGCAATTTTTTAGATTATATATAGTATTGCCCCTCTACGGTAAGAACAACACAATATGACTGGGATTGTTTATTTTCGCAATTCAAATCAAAGTCTATAGTAGCAGGTGATTTTAACGGTCATAATACAAATTGGTCTTGTAAAAATTATACCAGAGGTAATCAACTAGTTGATTCGGCATTAGAACATAATTTTATCTCTTTAAATAATGGACAATCAACCTGGGTTAAACTAGTGAGCGGCCATTTACAAGAGACGTCACCAGATATAACATTTGTAACATCAGATATTGCAATTTACTTTAATTGGCTTGTTACTAATGAAAATCTGGGCAGTGACCACCTATTTATTACATATTCCCTGCGATATCGCTGTGCTCACAGATTCTCGAGGCGCCGTAACTTTAAATTGTCAAATTGGAAACTATATTATAGTTCACTAGATGATTGTTTCACAGTTGCGCCACGAAGTACTGACATACAGGCTATGTATAACTATTTTATTGATCAAGTTAATTTAGCGGCGGAGAAAGCTATCCCTTGGACCAAAGTAAATAATAGCCCCACACAACACTTCCAACCAAAGCCATATTGGAACCCAGAAATATCTAGGATAGTGGCTCAACGACGCTTAGCTTTAAAAAATGTGAGGCGGAACCCTACACCACAAAATTTAAGAATATTGGTAGCTGAAGCGCAAAGGGTTATAAGACGAGCTAAATATAAGAGTTAGAAAACCTTTTGTAGTGAAATAGACGAATCAACTAATTCGTCAGACGTATGGCGTAAGATGCGATGGATGAAAGGGTTACATAATTCTTTCTCCGAACCCTCTAAAGAAAAAAAGGAGGAATTATTACAGTCCTTAGCCCCCGATTTTGTTACGTCACCTACACCAATATTTAAGTCTATAAATTCGCAGTTGGAGGGAGAATTAACGTTAAACGAGCTATCCCAGAGTTTAAAAAAGAAGGATACTGCACCAGGGGTAGATGCCATTACTTATTCTATGATATTTCACCTGCCACTATCAGCTAAATTGTATTTACTTGAAATATATAATCTTATTTATAAACTTTCCTTTATACCAGATCAGTGGCGTAATATTTTAGTGGTGCCTATTCCAAAACAAAGTACTAGTACAAATACATTACCTAAATTGCGGCCGATATCGCTAATATCGTGCTTATGTAAAATTTTTCATACAATGTTGGCAAAAGATTAGAATGGTTCGTCGAAAGTCAGAAGATTTTGTCCCCTTATTCTACCGGTTTTCGTAAAAGTAAATCATGCGTCGAATGCCTAGCTCGTTTAGTGTCCTACATACAAATTGGTTATACTAAAAATAATCCCACTGTAGCATGTTTTATAGATATAGATAGTGCTTATAATAATGTACTCATAGATAAACTAGTTTTGATTCTTGATCACTTAAATGTTGGCTCTAAAATGTGTAGTTACATATGGTCCTTTTTAAGTAAAAGATATATTCAAATTAAAGAAAACAATTCCATTAATGAATTAACTAGGTGGACCAACAAAGGGATAGCACAAGGAGATCCTATTTCACCTCTGTTATTTAATATTGTTACTACTCAAATATGCAGGCAAATAAATAATAATAGTAACATTCACATTCTACAGTATGCCGATGACTTTGTAATATATACACAAAATAAAAAAAAAATCAAATAGTAATAAGGACATCCAAGGGGCTTTAAATCTAATAGTAAATCAATTAGAACAAATTGGGCTGGAAATATCTCCTACAAAATCAAATTGCTGCATATTTAGTAGAGGTAGAAAACGAGATAATGTTAATTTGATAATAAATAATTGTATAATACCTACTGTTAATTGTATTAAATACTTGGGCATTTGGCTTGACCAGTCATTATTATGGAGCAAACATATAAATGAAGTACGAGAAAAATCGCTTAGAGTAATGAATATACTCAAAATTTTGGCTGGATCTTCGAGGGGAATACATCCTATCCATCTCCGTAGGCTGTACATATCCCTTGTAAGAAGTAGAATGGACATTGGCAGTTTCTTGTATCACGATGCAGCTAAATCACACTTGATTAAATTAGACAAAGTCCAAAACATTGCATTACGTGTGGTGGGAGGATTTATCAAGTCTACCCCAATACACGTGATGGAATCTGAGTTGGGTATTTGTCCACTTTCCCTACGTCGTGAATATTTAGCAACGAAGTTTTGTTTAAAGTTACTTTCATGGTCTAACAATCTTACAATAAATATATTGGCAGAACTCGAGGATCTGTGTGAGCGAAGTTATTGGCATAGAAAAACCAAACCTTTGTTGGTATCTGTATATAGTGATGTCAAACAACAGAAAGTTAACTCCAGTAACACTTTGCCTATGTTTTTTTTTACATACTTGGATGTCTTATCTTAATACTAAATTTATTGTTACTGAAATTGAAGATGTCAATTATTCTAAAAGTCAGTACACCACCGCTGAACTTAAGTACAAAACAATTGAATTTCTACATGCTAATTACAAAGACTGGGAGAAAATATATACAGATGGCTCCAAAACTAGCAATGGTCTGGGTGCGGCTATTTATGATGAAACAATAAACGTGATGACAGTAAACGTGAGGTAAGAGAACGCTTCAAAGTCACTTCTGAACTGAACTCGATCATGTCTGTGGAACTATTTGCAATCTCAGAAGCAATATCCTATATTGAGTCAATAGGTTTTAATTTTGTGGTTATTTTAAGTCACAGCAAAAGTGCCTTACAGCATTTGGCTCGATGCGCGTCTGGTACAAGAGGTAGTTCGATAGCCTATGCCATTTTAAAAAAAGTTAGTATATTGATAAATAACGGTGTTGTTCTGAGATTGCAATGGATTCCCTCCCACGTGGGTATACGCGGTAATGAAGTAGTTGATAATTGTGCCAGGGAAAGTGTTGATACTGGTTTTGAAACTTTCTGTTCAAGACTACAAGAAGCCAGCCAACGGAAACTGGATGCTGAAACTGTCCACGGTTCGTGGAGCCCTAACGTTGCTTACAAACAATCTACAGGCTCTCCGGCCGACAAAACAATATATAGTTAATAACACTTACCTGAGATGTAGACGGCAAGCCAGGATCTGTTTTGATCACGTCCAAAGTGTGTGTGTATAAGTATGAGTAATTGAAAGTATAGTGAAAGTCAAGTGTGTGGATGGACGAAGGTTCTCAAATGCAGGTCCTCCCAACGCGGTCTATCAGCAATCACAGCACAACTCTGCTACACTTTAGCCTCAGATTAGTAGCTATTTATCACTTATTTCCAGCAAATCCGCGTGCCATGCGGTGTGGCGACAAACCGGCGTAGTTCCAAAATATCCCAGGGTTTTCGTCAATTCGGGATTACAATTTCAAACAATCGTTAATCGCGACCCAATTATCGGTTACAACCGGCGATTCAACACGATATTTAATTAATTACAATTAAATCACAAGAGGGTCCCATGACCGATATTTTTCCAACCGGAACCAAAGTTATCTGTCAAGTCAAAGTAATGTCAAGCCCACAGATAATTAATGTTGCCGCACCAAAAATATGCGTTCAAAAACGTTCGGTACTAAACACTTTCATATACCCAGAATACAGCGAAACATTGTCTAAATACAGAGATAAGATTTATGATAAGTGGACTCTGCATTTTGACAGTACATCAGCAGTCAAAGGAATCTGGTACAGAACGTTTCAAGCTAAACCATTTCATATACCATGGTTTTCTAACACTTCATTGCAGAGAAATCTTGTTCTTGTAACAGCCCTCCGTCTACGCTCTGGTCACATGCCACATAATAAATTTAATTTCTTAATGAAAAAAACAGAATCTCCCAATTGTTCAGTGTGTGGTACAGTAGAAGACGTTTATCACTTTCTGTCCATATTGTACTAAAAATGAAACTGCACGATTCACATTTATGAAAAAATATAATTTGAACAGAAGTGACATTGGAGTGTTTCAAAGTATTTTAGCGAAACCTACCTCTGAAATAGCTCATGAACTTTATAAAATGTGCAATTGCAGGCATTGATATTAATAACTTATTAAAGTCAATGCTTGTTGTGGTGCATTTTATGAAGTTCATTAATTATCAAAGTGTATCTATCCGTAGTTATAAGTTTAATCTATACTTCTATACTAATATTATAAAGAGGAAACCTTTGTATTTTTGTATGTTTGTATTGAATAGGCTCAAAAACTACTGGACCGATTTCAAAATTTCTTTTACCATTACTTAGAGGGATTCTTCCGAATCCGTATAGGCTATATTTTATCCCGGAAAATAGATAGGATTTTTCGTGGTAGTGAAAATTGTGGAGTAAGGCGTCGAAAAAACTGCCGTACGTTAACGATTCTCGCGAACGCTGCCTATATTTAATATAAACATTGCACCCGTGCGAAGCCGGGGCGCGTCGCTAGTATTGTATATAATGTTAAGAAATTATTGTATATAGCGTAAGGATTTTGTAACAATGAGGCTGACATTGTCAAAATACGACAAAAGTCTCTAATAAATAAAGAAAAAAAAAACCATTAAAATTCAATGTTGTTGTTACGAGGTGATGTTACCTTACGTAGTGAGTTATCAGTCAATGGCTCCCGAGGTTGGGAGTGATAATTATACTAATGACTTGTTTTAAAAGGCATGATTATAGCTTAAAATGGATATGCTTTTTATTGTTACCGTATTTTATAAGATTCTGGAGTTTCCCTGTACATTTAGCCACAACTAAGGACAAAACAACCCGCATTTAAATATTCACTTCAATTTTTAGGGTTCTGTAACGACCATTTGAAATATCGAAACAAGTATACTATCTATTATAATAATTATTATTATTTATTTATTATTATATGTGTCTGTCAAATCCATTTTGTTACGGCATCCCAATAACAATAAAGTAAATAACCAGTACAATAAATCGTCTAATACAAAACATGAAGGTGTCGCAAAAGTGATGAGATTAGTATTAAAAAGTTAGTAAAACGAAAAGTCTGACAAATGTGCTGAATGCCGTGGGACAAATGAAATGAATGGAATTATAGTGAGAGTGTAATGGTCATTATTGCAGTCTAGCAATAATTTATTTCAGTTTAGTTTGATGTAGCCATATTGAAACATGTCGTACATATCATACACTAGCGACTCGCCCCGGCTTCGCACAGGTGCAATGTTTATATTAAATATATTATAGAATGTCTTTATATACATCGTTGACACCCTTTTTGTCATTCGACATACATGTTCTCTTTAGTAATTACTCTTGAAAGTGTGACACATAATTTACCATGGGAAAAACATTCAAC
The DNA here is from genome assembly GCA_943138885.2 of Tholera decimalis. NCBI lineage: Eukaryota > Metazoa > Arthropoda > Insecta > Lepidoptera > Noctuidae > Tholera > Tholera decimalis. The sequence goes on from OW964571.2 coordinate 33,591,254, forward strand.
GCTCAAATCTAAGCATTATAGGCACGCGCGCCGTGCCTCCGCCGGCACCGCGCCGCAACCGCTATGTCCTTGCATTTTAAATCTGTAATATCTTCGAAACTATTTATTTAAATTATATTCTGTAAAGGGCAATATTGATTTGTATTAAATGCACAATGTATTTTATGGTACTTAATTGGATAAGGATTAATGCTATATTGCTTAAAATCGCTTCGTAAAATATGCTCGTATTTCTCGTAAAAAGTAAATGATAAAAAATGGTTGTGGTGGGTTATCTATAAGAGATAGACAGATGCCATCGAGGACTTTTTTGTTGACCTTTTTAAGATGTAAAATACTGAAGTACATTATTTTGATTTATCTCGTAGGGTTCAGCCAGCGTTTGCAAAGCAAGCGCAAAAAATGTGTTTATTTGCGACATCACATTAGAAACCTCAAAAATTATCAGTGTTCCTCTACTATATTATGCATGTTATATAATTAAAAACCTTCCATTTAAATCACTCTTTCTATTGAAAGAAACTGTATCAAAATCCGTTGCGTAGTTTTAAAGATTTAAGCATACATAGGGACAGACACAGGGAAGCGACTTTGCTTTATACTATGTTAAGATAATCAAATCAAACAAACATACGTTTACAAACGAATTCTTGAAATGTGAAGTTGTTAAACGGGGTTGTTATACCTTACAGCCAATAAAGAGCTCATTCGTTCATCTTTGAATGAATCCTTGTTTTCAACCGACGACCAAAAGAGGAGGTTATCAATTCGACGCGTATATTTTTTTTTTTTTTTATGTATGATCATCGAGTACTCGAAGACGGCTGAGCCGATTTGGAAAATTCTTTTTTTGTTCGAATGGGTATACTTCGAAATTGGTACCATTATCACCAAAGTCAGGATCTGATGATGGGATCCTGGAGAAATCGAGGGAACTCTTCAAATATTATAGGCACACCTATGGCGTTTTGGGTATTTCTTAAAGTAACTTGTGCAGTTGCTCTCAAAAAGTACCATTTGAGGAAGTGGAACTGATGATGAAGACCACAGATGGCCGCCGAAACTACTCAATAATAAGTATTAAGTGGATTGCGATTCGATTACTTGAATATGGATGTTAAGCACTTTATGCTCGTCACAATGCATATGGTGATGTAGAGCTGATGGTGAAGTACCAGGAGAACTCCTCAACAATTAACGGCCCAGCATTGGGAAAAGCAATATTTTGTAAAAGGTTATAAGTAGTTGACATTTAGGCTCTTGTAACTAGGTAAATTAAAAATCATCCAACTAAAAAGAGTGAAAAAAAAAACTTTTTAACAAAAAATTAAACCGACTCCCAAAAAACACTGCAAAGTGAAAAATAACTTTAATTTCGGAAGTCGGTGCCAAAAACGAAAAAACAAAACTAAAGACACCGACTACCGAAATTAAAGTTATTTTTCACTTTGCAGTGTTTTTTGGGAGTCGGTTTAATTTTTTGTTAAAAAGTTTTTTTTCTTTGGTGAGAATCAACAGATCAGCCTAGAATTATAATAATAATCAACTAATTATATAGCAGAAAAATTCATTTGCTAGTAGTACCTAGTAGTAACTAGTAGGTAAACTCCATTTATTTGAATAAAAACATTGAAATCCTAACCTTACGTTTGTTCACAGTGCGACCACTCTGGGTGCGTCTCCAAGGCGGCAAGCGACCTCTAGTGGCAGGGCAGAGCACCGAGCTGGTCTGCCAAGTTATTGGCGCTAGGCCCAAGCCGACCATCTCCTGGTGGAAGGGAGGCACCCGGTTGAAAACTGTTCGAGAAACTGTGAGTAAAATATTATTGTTACTTCTTTCTCACCAGTTAAAAGACACCAGTAGTGGCCTGTGTTAGTTGATGTTAACTAGTAGATACTAAATTAGGGATAATAGCTGGCGCAGTGGTTGTCCTTTTGTCTGCTGCGCTGCGTGTTGCAGGTTCATCTCACGCACCGGAAAAAATGCGGATGTCTGTTTGTAAAAACTTTTTACCAAAAAATTAAACCGACTCCCAAAAAACACTGCAAAGTGAAAAATAACTTTAATTTCGGAAGTCGGTGCCAAAAACGAAAATACAAAACTAAAGACACCGACTACCGAAATTAAAGTTATTTTTCACTTTGCAGTGTTTTTTGGGAGTCGGTTTAATTTTTTGGTAAAAAGTTTTTATTTCACTCTTTTTAGTTGGTTGATTTTTAATTTACCTAGTTACAAGAGCCTAAATGTCAACTACTTATAACATTTTACAAAATATTGCTTTTCCCAATACTGGGCCGTTAATTTTTGAGGAGTTCTCCTGGTACTTCACCATCAGCTATACATCACCATATGGATTGTGACGAGCACCAAGTGCTTAGTATCCATATTCAAGTAATCGAATCGCAATCCACGAAATACTTATTATTGAGTAGTTTCGGCGGCCATCTGTGGTCTTCATCATCAGTTCCACTTCCCCAAATGGTACTTTTTGAGAGCAACTGCACAAGTTACTATAAGAAATACCTAAAACGCCATAGGTGTGCCTATAATATTTGAAGAGTTCCCTCGATTTCTCCAGGATCCCATCATCAGATCCTGACTTGGTGACAAATGGTACCAATTTCAAAGTATAGGGTATACTTCAAATCAAATCAAACAAAATAAGAATTTTCCAAATCGGTTCAGTCGTCTTCGAGTACTCGGTGATCATACATTAAAAAAAAAAAATAAAAAAAAACAAAAAATATACGCGTCGAATTGATAACCTCCTCTTTTGGTCGTCGGTTGAAAATACACTTACGAGACAGTAGAAAGTCCTATTGTGAGACAATGTGTATAAAAAGTATATTTATGTTTCACTGTTTTAGGTTCAAACAAAGCCATTTGGTTTTGTATGCGTTTCCATGGAATGAAAGACGAGCTTGTACTGTTTTAATATATTGACGTGTTTTTCCCAGTATTTCTGGTTAAGTATTACTGGTTATTGTTACTAAAGCCCCAATTCTACTTAGCAATGAATACCCAGGACTGCATGATAAGCTTATCCCAACATTAGTTCTTCAAACTTCACGAAACAAGGCTGTTTTCATTACATCGCATTATACGCCAGATGGCCACTGGCAACGATAAATACCACAGAACATAAAATTAAGATAAATACGAACTAGTGCTGCAACCCAAAATAGGTTATACGTAGTTTCGGCTGAAATTTGAGCTCAGGACGAAACTTTACTTTTGTGAAACTCATAGCCGGATTTGGCACTTTCTTTTTTTTCAACTAATTTTGGCTCGACATAAATAAAAACGATTACGATTAAGTTTTTGTAATGTAAATTGAAAAAAGCAAGTATTAAATTCAAACGAAGATTTAAAAAAGTAAAACAAAAGTCAAACATGTGTTGGTGGCTACTTTGACGTGTATTGGGTGAATGTGTCTGTGAATCATACATTATTTCCACAAAACGCACCTAAGTCAGTTAAATTATTTTTGACAATAACATTATGTACCTCTTAGACCATTTCTTCGGAGTGGGCAAATCATCGAATGACTCCTCCCACTGTGGGTGGAGCGGAAGGGAGTGTCAGGCTTCTATTGACTAAAACCCCACCCTGCCCCTTCAGTTGCCTTTACGTTCCGGGGCCGCGGTATCTCGTTAGAACATTCCCCGCAACCCTCTAAGATCTAAAGATGAACCTCTAAGGTCAGAACCTAAATGCTTGCTAAAATTTAAATAAACGTAAAATTTACACCCCTATTTTCCGTAATCAGTTTAATTCCATATTGTTAGCGAGTGCGAGTGTTAAACTTATACTAACTAAAAACTCACCCTGTTTCTTCAGTGGCCCTTGCTTTTTGGAACAAAGATATCTCGCTAGGGTACTCCCGCAACCCCGAAATACAGTAGAAACTCTTAAGATTGTTTAAAGATTGTGAATGGCCAATTGTCACTACATGTCCATTAGCCTTGCAAAATTTAATCATAACGTCTTTGTCACCAGATGTCAACAGATGGCAACATCACCAGCAGCATCCTGACCTTCGTGCCAACTATAGAAGACGCTGGACGAGTGCTGTCCTGCAGAGCTGTGCAGCCGAGTCTGCCGCAGTCTACACACGAGGATGGCTGGAAGATTGAGATACAACGTACGTTATATAAGAGCATTTAGAATATTCATGACAAAAATAAGTATATGTAAATTTATGTCCCATTGCCACATAGAATTTATAAAAATAATGACTATACCAGCAGTGGTGGCCCAGTGTTTACGAGCCGACTTACGCGTTTGATGTCGCGTATGGTGCATTACTTTGGGTAATTTATATCACCACCACTGCTCTCAAAACGGCGAAGAAAAACATCGTAAGGACACCGGCATGTCCTAGAACCAGAAAATCGAAGACATGTGACATTCACCAACCCGTATCTACTGATCCTACGTGGTGGATTACGGCTTTAAACGACTACGATTGTAAAAGATTTGTTTGTTTATTAATAATGTTTTATTTCCCCAACAGATTTGCCGGTAGCAAGACTGGAGTTAGGTGCTAATCTGGACGCCAGCAAAGTGGTGGAGGGCTCAGACGTGTACCTAGACTGCAGAGTACGAGCAAACCCGTGGCACAATCATGTATATTTTACGCATAATGTGAGTATGGATTATATTTTTCTGAAAATTGTGCTTAGTTGTTCAAGGTTTAATAAGCGTGATATTTATGATCTTTTGTTGTGATAAAAATGCCTTGGTAAGATCTAAGAAAATATAAATATTGGCTGTTGGGTCTAGTAATTACAAATGCGACAGCTAAGTGGTCCTTGCATTCAATAATTGCGTCAAGCAAAGTGTTTTCAAGGCTGGCTGGAAAAATATTGTGATGCCTTGGCCAATCATTGGGATTATTAATCAAAAAAATAAATAAATGTACATAGTGTAAAGTATGAGGTGTATAAGCGAGCTGTGGTAGCGCCGTGGTTACAGGTATGACTTACGAGTCGTAGGTCATGCAGCTTGAACACAGGCAACCACATACTTTGTGTATTTGACATCATTACCACTGCTCTCAACACGCTAGGCAAATAAAAACATCGTGAGGAAACCGGCATTTTCTAGGACCGAAAAATCCGAAGATATACGATATTTACCAATTCGCACTGGGTGCTCGTGGTGGATTACATCTCAGATCTTCGCATAGAAAAAAAGGGACCTGTGTCTCAGTGGTGGGAACGTTAAATGCTGATTATGTAATATTATAAAGCATACCATAAATAACTATAGCAAAATTATAATTTGAAATCATTGATGATTCTACTAACTTTATTATTGTTTCCACCAGGGCGTTGTAGTAAAACCAGGGCCAGGAGTTCTGTTAGCCAACCAGAGCTTGGTTCTGCAGCGGGTATCGAGGAAGGCAGCTGGTGCCTACGTCTGCTCAGCGAGGAACTCCCTGGGAGAAGGGTCCTCGGAGAACCTGGTGTTGGACGTCAAGTGTAAGTAGACTAAACTGAGATAATTATTATGATGTACCGGAAAGGTCCTACACGATAGCTGACAATTATTTGCTAGAAATATGTGTTTGTGATCCAATTTCCCTACGTTTAAGAATTTTATTCATCAATGAGATGGCACCCCATATGGGGTAAGAAGGAGAGGTGAGGGCATCTAGGGATGGGGCCGGATTGGACAAAACGTTCATACAGTTGACATACGACGAATAAAACATTCGTTTTAAATATTTAGTTATAATTTTGATTCTATTTTCATTATTATATTTATATTTGATTTATTTGTATATTATATTTCTTGCAAATTGACTAATGTCTCTCAAAATCTTCAAATCATATAATTAAACTAGGATACTGACTGAAACGCTGAAGGCTTCGCCCATTTTGTCTAAAGCGGTTATGGTTTAAGCTTTATTGTATTCCGTGGCCTCTTCAATTATTAATATTTCATCCCAGTAACAGCCATATTGATTTCACAACTGCCTTCTTTATGTTTAAGTCAGAATACTGAATTTGTTATTGCTTGCACACAATGGAGGATGCTGGTCGTAGTTTGGGAGCCAAATGATGAAAGTAGCACGAGTCTGGATCATTCATAGATTCCTTGTTGTTTTAAATTATCTTCAGCTTCATGTATTTTATTAACTAAGGGACAATAAACAGCCACATTATAATAAAAATACATATAAGAATATATTCATAGTTAGTATTTACAATATTTCAGCCCACTACATTATCCACATGTTAACATGCAATACTTAACTATAAGGAACCATTAGATTAGCACACGTGATTCATTGGTATCTTATAAGGCAAATTATGTAAACAGTATTTTTATTTGCTATAACCGTATCAAAATCTGTTGCGAGGTTTAGAAAAAGTAATACGTTTTCATTCCCTCTCCTAGAGAGGAGGCCTATGTCCCAGCAATGCGGCAATTTATAGGTTGTTTTGCTATGTTTGATTACTTTGTACTATGTTGAGTGGTCTACACTACAGTTTCTACTATTACTTATCAATACCTACTGTTTTAAAGAAATGTTGAAAATTCAGGTTCTGAAAAGAGTTTTACCGCAGAGTTTGGGCCCCGTCGTACCGACAAAAGCAAACCCTATACCTACTTCTACATTTCAAAAATGCCTGTGTTTTTTTTTGCGTTAAGTAGAGAAAGAGACAGATGCTTTTCCTAATAGATTAGTGACTTTGTTTTCTATGCTACGTAGCTATTAATCCTGGTTTGTTTTCTGCACAGTTGTTCCAACGTGCAAGTCACCAGCTCCCATCGTGGTGAGGGCAGCAAGAGGTGAGGTCATTGACATCGACTGTGATCTGGATGCTAATCCTAAGGTAGGCGGCTGTAGCCTCGAGCTCTTTTATAACACAGAATTAGATGTAAAACTTGTAATGCTTCCAAAGTGGCACTTAATCTGCTAAAATCCTTTCCTTGCTCCAATAACTTTTATTTACACAAAAAACGTCCCAATATCATTAAAACACCTATTTCCTGTCATAATAAATTATTCCTATTATAAATTTTCCTGAAATTCCAACCAAAAATACCCACTTTGTAATAAACTCGTAGCAGAAAATAATTTTCTAAGATGCCACAAAAGATATTAGAAAAGAGAAATTCAAATCAAGGCCAACTTAAGATCATTATTTAAGGTTACAATAGCTTTATATGAAAGTTAAGGCGTGGATTCGCCACCTTGAAAGTTGGTCGTTAACTGAATGTTCTTCGATAGTAGTCACAGAGTACGAAGTTGTAGAAGGACAAATAGATGTTTATAGCGAGTATGGACAAGATAATAATATACAATATAATCGCTGTTGATAGAAGAGGTTTTTAATAAACCCCTTAAATATGGCAAAAATGAAATAGTATAATATTTCTTCACAGATCTTTTGAACTTTTGTTTTTCATTTGTTTTGAGCCTCTCTTCAAACCCGTGACGCACTGCGTACTTTTATAATAATTGTTGATGAGCATAGTGATGATCTATAATAATAGTTGAACTACTGTTTAATGTTCTCTGTGTTTATATTAGCGAGGCGTTACTAATGGTTACCTAAATCTTCAATTAATGGGTTAGTCAGCGTTTTATTAAATTTAACAATCATCTTTTGTAAAAAATGGCAGGTTTGTGGGTGTAAAATTCGATTAGGTTTGCAAGTAATCTTGTCACCGTTAAATATTTAATGCATTAGTTATATTTTAGAAGTAAATCATTATATTTTTACAATTTATCAAGTCAAGTCTATCTTACTCTTACTTTCTCACTCACTCGCTCAACTCATTACTCACTTAACACAGCTCAATACTAACTCAAACACTACACTTGCACTACTATAACGTAAATTCACACAGACATCTTCTCATTTGCTCTTGGTAATGCACTACTTACTTTACATTATATTAAATCAAAACACTTACCTTATTTTTTATCTGTCATTAAATCATATCTTGTTTGTTTATTGGATTAAATCAAATATGTATTTACCTACAAATTTAGAGTGCCAAAACGATGAATTTTGTGTTTGTTACCAGGATGGAAGGCGCTGTCGACTGTAACACAGTTAATACTAGTACAGACAGTTTTTTTTTTTTTTGTGGCATCTCGCAGGTCAACCTCTGAGGTTGTCGGCTGCTTAACCGGGCTTGCCTGTGGTTGCCTTAATTAATAAATTAATTAAAGCCTCCAGCCAGGGCTTATTAAAAACTTACAAACTATGCGACTACATGCTAAGGGCACCCCCTGTGGGGTACGGAGCTCGGCTTAGGGCGTCGCAGGGGGAGGGCAGCTAGGGACAAGCTGGATCATATCATTATTATTATTAATAAGGGAATTTAAAGCTACTGGCTCAGCGTCGCGCGCTGGCTCTGGCAAGGGTCGGGGTGGAATTACGGGGACGTCGCGGCGGGCCTCGGCGGCGAGGACGGAAGGACGGTCGGTTTTTGTGTTTGTGTGCCACTGTACTTGTTTCCCTACGGCTCTCTTGGAGCAGGGTGATTGCGTCATCGGGAGTGACTAGGGTATGCCTTGGTCGGCGAATCTTAGAGATACGCGAGGGTTCGTATTGGGCGGCCGATACGATAAGGGGATTCCTATGTTGGATTGAAGTTTCAAAGAACCGCTTGGAGACGCGTTTCATGAACTGCTGGATGGTGGGCATCTTGAGGTCTACGTGAAGAAGCTCATTTCGAACATAAAAGGGGGCTCCCGTGACTCTACGGAGGAATCGGTTTTGGAGGGTCTGCATCTTGTGGAGGAGGTAGGGCTTTGCGTGTGCGAAAACAGCGCAGGCGTAGGTCATGATGGGACGGATGACCGCGGTGAAAATACGCAGCTTGCACCTGAGTGATAACTTGCTGCGAGAGCTAAGAATGAAGTGGAGCCTACCTAGAGCGAAAGCGGCGCGTGAACGTGCCTGCTTTATGTGCTCAGCGAAGGAGAGGTGTCTATCGAGGACCACGCCTAAGTATTTGGCTTGCTTTTCCCAAGGGATCGGCTTGCCGTACATGGTAATCGGACGGGGGGAGGCTGGGTTTATCCGCGGTTTAGAAAAGAGGACTGCCTGGCTTTTGTCTGGATTGACTTCGATTCTCCATTTCCGGAACCACTTGGCCAGAGTGTTTGCGGAAGTTTGGAGAGTGCGAGCGATGGCATCGGGTTTAAGACCGGTATAATAGATAGCCGTATCGTCGGCGAATAGGGCTAGTTGGGTATTTTTATGCTTGGGAATATCACTAGTGAATAGCGTGAAAACGAGGGGGGATAGTACGGAGCCTTGAGGAACTCCTGCGCGAATGGGATGGGGGGAGGAAAGCTCCCCCTCAATTCGATAACGAAAGGTGCGATTCGATAAAAAGTCCCGTAGGATGAGCACGAGACGGTCAGGCACGCCGAGTTGGTATAGCTTATAGATTAAGCCATTGTGCCAGACTTTGTCGAACGCTTTCGCTATGTCGAAGAATAAGGCTCCCGTTATTGCGCCCCGTTGGAAGCCGGCGCTGACGTGTTCTACTATGCGGTGAACTTGTTGGATACATGAGTGTTCGGTTCTAAATCCGAACTGCTCATTGGGTATTAGACTCTTTGCTTCGGCAAAATCTTTGAGCCGCTTATATATAAGCCTTTCAAAGATTTTACCGAGGACGTTGAGTAAGCTAATGGGACGGTAGCTAGACGGGTCAGACTTGGGCTTGCCTGGTTTGGGAATACCTATGACGGTGGCCTGTTTCCAGGTTGCGGGGAACATATTATTGCTCAATGCGCCATTGAAGATGGCAGTCATTAGCACTATAAGCTGGGCGGGGAAAAGTTTGAAAACCCTATTGGTGATGCCGTCGGAGCCGGGGGCTTTTCGCGGTTGGAGACTTTTAATGATATCCTGGACCTCATCAGGAGTGATGGGGGCCAGTGGATTATCGGGATCTTCGACGGGCGGAAGGAAAGTTCTACGTTCGACTTCGGCGTTCACCATATCGAGGTGGGCTTGGTCTACCGGTTGAGAGCTGGGAGAACACTGGGACTCTAGGCTGTCGGCTAGGCATTCTGCTTTTTCAGAGTTATCGAAGGCGACACTCTTATCGGGACGAATGAGAGGAGGCATTGTGGCCTCTTCAGTGGATCGTAACTTCCTCTGAAGCTGCCAGAAGGCAAGATGGGTGGGCTCAAGTTCGCTCAGCATCTTGTCCCAGCTCGCATTACGCTGCTCGGCAATGCGTTTCCTTACAGCACGCTGTAAGTTGCGCATGTGAGCTTTGTTTGCGGCGCAGGGAAAAGCGCTGTACGCACGGATGGCTGCGTTCTTCTCGGTTATCAGATTCCGTACATCGTCCGGGAGTTTCCAGCGGTGGTCTTCCGCTACTGGAACTTCCCTTGAACAATCGTTCAGGACGGATTGTACGTGATCTGTAAGCGAGTCGATCGCCGCCGTCGTGTCAGCGACTGAGACTATGTGGTCAGGAATGGTGTCCAAGTGAGGCGACGTGGTGGATTTCAGTTTTTCACTTACTTTCCTCCAGTCGGTGATCAATTGGGTCGGAGGAGATTGGGTAGGATCATGGTTACCTGAGCGGGAACCTAGGTGTAGGATAGGGACGGTGATCCGAGTTGAGCTCGTGAAGCGCTTCTATGGAGTGCAAATGGAGGTTTACATTCTTTAGGAGCGCCACATCGAGGACATCGGGCCTATGGTTGGGGTCGTGTGGGTAGTGGGTGGGAGTCATCGGAGCGATGACGTCATAGTTTAGGGTCGCGCCTAGGTTATACACGATTCTGCCTCTGGCATTTGTCGTGTTGCTGTTCCAAGCGGGGTGTTTGGCGTTGAGATCGCCCGCTAGTAAGACGGAGTCACTCAGGCCAAAGAGAGTCGTGAGATCGCTGGTGAGCGCGATAGGATCGTCTGAAGCAAGAGACGCGACCGATGGTGGAGGATGGTAGGCAGAGATGATGGTTATCGGAGGATGACCAGTCATGCCTAGTCGACAGGCAGAGTACTCTAGGTGAGAGAGAGGCGCGGGTGGGCTGAGAGAGATGCAGTACAACTCCTTCCTATAATAAATAAGGGTACCGCCGCCGTGGCAGCGTGTTCTGTCATTGCGAACTGGACGGTAATTCGCAATTTTGGGGTCAGCGCGGTGGGGTTTCAAAAGGGTCTCCTGTACAAGGAGGACGTCTAATTGGTGGTCGCGGAGGAATTTAGTTATTTCGGCGCGTTGGTTGAAAATGCCATTGGCGTTGAAAAAACCTAATTTAAGGGATCGAGGCCTAGTTTGGTTTGTGCGTTGGGAATCCATTGGATCAGTCCATCGCATCCATCTGGTCGAGGCCTAGCACGACGTCACTGTGTGTGCTGAATATTTGGCTGTACATTTCCGTAGTAATTTTGCCGTTGTTCTGCTGTTCGGCAGCCAGAAGGGCATCCCGGAGAGACCTGGCTTGGCGGGTCATAAATATTTTATAGTGGCGCAGTAGAGTCTGGGCGCAAGACTCGCCGTTCCCGACGGGTGAGGGTTTGGGCGGTTGTTTGGCTGCAGGAGCAGCCGTGGTTTGAGGCGCGGGTTTGGGACTGGTTGTGGCCTCTGGAGCCACGGCTATAGGCAGGATCTGCGCTGCGATGGGTATATCCATCAGTGCCTGCAAAGGTTTGGTAGGAGCCAAGGAGGGAAAGGCTTTTTCGTCGTTTAGCCTGGTCCACGGGGATGGTCTCTGAGGAGCGAGACGTTGGGGAATTTGAGAGGACGGTGCCTCTCTTTGTAGGCGGGCGTTGGCGCGCTTCGCTAATTTAGGAGCGAGTTTGGGGGCTTTGGGACAGCCGCGGTAGTTTGCCGGGTGACCGGTCTGGCCGCAGAGAACGCAGCTGGGTGGTTCCAAACAGAGGGTTCGGTCTTTGGGCCGAGGGCAGTCCGCAGTGCTGTGCTCGCCCAGACACTTGACGCATCTGGGAGTCGCATAGCAGTTGCTCTGCGCATGGCCATACAGTTGGCAACGGTGGCATTGTCCCATTGTTGCGGTTTTATAGGGCTTTTCAATTAAGATACCGGATAGGGAGCAAATGGACTTAATCTTGAAAATCGGGTGATGACCTTCGGTTGGTTCACAAATGACAAGAACCATGTCGTACAATTCACCACCTCTCGCTTTATGTAAGCGATGGACGGCGATCACTGGTATACCTTGATCGGCAAGGTCGTCTTTAATATCCTGTACTAGGATTTCTTTAGGGACACGTTTAATAACTACACGAGTGGGCGTGTCCTCGGGGAAGGAGAAAGTGTGAAAGGAAATATTCCTTTCACGGAGGGCGCGATATAGTTCCCTATAGTCGTTCGACGTAGGGACGGTGACTTTAATGCCATTTTGGCAGGCACGGGCGTTTGTGTAGTTGATCTTTCGATCAACACACATCTTGGACACATCAGTCCATTTCCCCTTGTCTTGGATGTAAATGGGGGGCGGAGGGCGTTGCTTCCTTTGGGCTGAGGAAGTTTGGGCTATCGGGCTGGGGGGACGACTATCCTGCGCGCGAGTAGAGGTAGTTGGGACGAGGCTAGCGGGTCGTACGGGCGTTTGAGTTGGGGACGGGGGCAACGCGGTTGTCTTTTTGGCCTTGCTGGCCTGGGAGGCATTTTTCCCTTTCTTTCTCTTGCCGCCGGTGACGACTTGAAAGTCGTCTTCCAAGGACGAGGGGCATGATGACAAATCATTGTCGGAGTTGTTATTGGACACAGGTTCGGTGGTGTCCATTTCATGGAATTCAGGTGCAGCGCACACCTGCGCGGCGTCCATTGTTCTATGAACAATAGGATTAGTAGGTGGGCCGGAAACAATGGGTGATTTCGGGAATCGGGAGATCGGCACGATTTTGTCGGCGGGCGGGGGCAATAAAGGGTTATCTACCTGGAAGTCGTTCGTTGTTTGACGAACAATGGGATCGGAGTTATTAAATACTTCCGTGAATTGACCAACCGGGATGCCTTGATCGGCAAGCGGGGGAGATAATGGGCTGTCAAGCGCGTCACTAAAATCAGCGACGTTGGCTTCGGTAGCCGGGGGACAATTAGCGATTTCACGTTGGATTTTTCCGCCATATTTGGCGGAAATAGCAGGGTTTTCCCTAAGGATTTCTAATAATATCTCCAAAATATTGGAGTTCGCCATGATTGGCGAATGGATCAAAAATTTAACGGGGAAATTTTGGAGATTGCTCTCCCGCGGGGGGCCTATTTAAAGCCTAACTGGCCTAACTCCCCGGATGGATGGGTCCGGGGATGTGTAACCCTCCCAGTCGGGTAGAGACTGGGAGGTGAGTACCTAATGGTGAGCCCTAAGCTTGTAACCGGTCGCCAGTCTTATTGTGCGAACCGGGCCCTATTGGGTCTAGTGCGAAGGGGTAGACACACCCAATCGACACTAGGTGAGTAGCTGAAAGGGAAACTCAGTAACTAGGTTTGACTAGGAGATCCCCCAAGGCCAAAACCTAGCACTCGACTCCAATTAACTGCTTCACCCTGAAGGGGATCAGCGGGTGTGTCGGGTCAACACCCCCTTGGTTTCGTTGACACCGTGAGGTTTCCAACCAAGGACCACGAAACTGTGGTTTTTCCCTGAAGGGGCAAAACGTTTTTGACAACACTCTGTTATAGAAACAAAATATCCTTCACTGCCTTGAAAAAGGCGGTTCCGGATCGGGAGTTGTACTCGGCGACTACGAATGACGTCACGGCGAGCGCGACGAAGCGATGACACAGACACAGAACAATCGGGAGCGCAGAGCGGCACGACCGTCTCGGGCGAGCGTCGGGCCACTGAATGTCTAGTACAGACAGCGGGAAGCGACTTGTTTTATACTATGTAGTGATGTGATAGGTGCGGCGGGCGTGGGCCGGCCAGTCATGCGCGAGCGCGTGTTGTGTCAGGCGTGCGTCGATGTCTCGGTCGCGCGGATGGTCTCTCTCTAATAGCGGGGCGCTGCTCATGCCAGCCTGGCGGGCCGGACACCCTCAGCCCATCAGTTATTTAGTGTGTTTGTGCAAAAATGTTTACGTCGAAATATAGTTTAAGTATAGTATATAGGTAGTATTAAGTAGTTTTGATATATAATTTAAAGATTCCACGAGAACACTGCCGACAAACTGTACTGCAGTTTGGCAGAAGATCTAAAATGCATTTACTTGTGAAACTTGTCTTGGAAAATAAATTTAAAAAAAAAAAAAAAAGTACAGTCATCAACGTGATCTCTTACTATGTACCTAAATTCATTGCCTTGTACCTATATTTAGATTAAGAGAAATTTATACACTGAGATAAAATAAATAATAATAAAAATAATAATAATCTTGGCAGCTGGTACCTATGAGATACTCCGAAATCATGAAATCAGACAAGGAGTAACGTCAAACACAGGTTGCTACTCGATTGTTCTGCATGTAAAATTCTGGCATTCTGTATTTGGATATATTAGAAGCCAACTACTAAAAAACCTTACATAATACAATCATGATCATTTTATGTCTAGCAGTTTCATATTAGAAGAAGTCATAACTTAAGCAGCAGCTATAAGTTTCCCACTGCTAGGAACAGAACTTCATCCACTCTATGAGAGGTCTGTTGGTGGATCCCGCATTTTTATTTAGATTTTTCGGTCATATGGCAAATATTCACATCACGATGTTTTCCTTCACCGTTTTGAGAGCAGTGGTGATGATGGAAATAACACATAGTTATGTGCCTGCCTGGGCTCCAACACACGACCTGTCACTTGTAAGTCGTGCCTGAAATCACTGGACCACCTCTGCTGTAGATTACATTAATGTGTTATGTAGAAATTAAAAGAGATGTGGACCTCTGAGTTGGTTTCGGATGTTTCTTATTAGGATAGTAACTAAACAATACCAGCCTCATCTATATTAATTTAACAAGAAAATTGAGGTATAAATTATACCTCCAACTCTGAGGTCAAAATCTCTTTTAATTTCTACACATTAATGTAATCTACAGCAGTATAATTAGTAACTTAATTCCAAAAATAAACATTATATAGCATATTAATACAATTTTACAATAAAGCTCTACTCAAACGGTCATACAAAGGAAGTATGTTCATCAAATTTTATAAACATTGACGCTTGAAAACGGTTTTGTTTCCGAAAATATTGTTACATTCAATTTTGCGTAAAAAATATGGGCGGTTTGTTATTTAAATTGCTGATGTGGTAAAACTATATAGAGCTATGCATCTTTATTAAAAATACAATAACTCGCGGCCCGTTGGTTGAGCTTTATTTTGAAATTGATGATAGTATGTACTCCTATATATTTATATTTTCATCTAAATTGTTATTTTGATTGAATTCCTGAATGCGGACACATAAATTGTAACTAGATCAGCCTGCCTGCAACAATGCTGTAGCCTGTATTATACTTACTCTCTCCAGGAATGTGCCTTGATTCACAGAGGGGGTTCCGGAGTGGTATTTGAAAAGTTAACGGGGGAAAGTAGTGATCCCACACTCCCTGATCTTGTCCCTATAAGTCCTGCCGCCTTATGAAAGTTTCCCCTTGAAAAAAAAAGGATTATACTCACACTGTATGTCTTCATTCATACCTAGGCTGTCAAGCTCAAAAAAATACGGTTATACCAAAATATTATGATGTGACCAAATTAAGAAAAGAAGATTCCTTCAAGTTGATTGCTAGAGTTCGACTGCCTATGTCAGATGCCCTTCATTAGTTTGTGACGTTCACCAGAAATCAGTCTATAATTAAGGAAAACCAGCAAACAAAAATTACTGACGATTATAGAACAATCTTCTTTCAATTTCTCCATGTCTTCAAAAAGTTAAGTCGCTGTAAATGCCTGTTGGTATCCAACTACTAAATATTGCTCAATTAAATCCTTTCTACAACAAATGGCTCAATATTTCTAACCCACTCGTCCGTATCAGAAGCACATCATAACAAAACAAGCGATCAAGCTATATCCCAAAGAGAGTAACCTCATGAATAACATAATAATTCATCAGTGAGCTATATTACCTGCATAGCCAGTCCGTTGCTAAGAATTGTAATAACCGGGCCCGAAATGTATTTTCAACTGAAAGGGAAACATTGGCTCGACTCGGATACCAAATAAATAGATAGAATATACTGTACACCATATACGGTACACCACTAAGTTTTGAATTTATTTTGTTATGTTTCCAACCTTATTATTTTTTCCTTGAGATCAGTCATATGTACCGTATCGTACTACATTTGGGTCTACAGCTCAGCTCATGAGCTGATTACCAATAAGTTTAGGATTTGCTGGTCGTTAATTTTTAAACTTTAGCCCTTTGTTCATAGGAGCCAATGGCGTACCACTGGTGGTTCAACAGCTCAGCTCACAGTAAATACGAGCTGTCGACATCACCGATGACTACTGTGCTGAATCTGCCTGGTAAGAATATCTGGCTTTTCTCTTAATATAATAATTCGGTGTGACAAACTAGCAAATAACAAACATAATTCCAAAATTGCTGATTTCCAATGTCCTAAATGTTTAGGGTTGATCTTGTAGCACATTTATTTATTTAAGCATAAGTAACTATGAAAGCCAAACCAATAATAACAAAGTAGGTAGGTTTTTTACTTTTTAGGTACTTTTACTGACCACAAAACCTCAAAAACTCTGACCGATTTTAAAAATTATTTCACCAATACAAATCTACATTATTCCTACGGGAGTGACGCCGCAGGCAATAGCTAGTTATTTATAATCAGGAAACAGTGTTGAGATCTTTTAGAAATGCTTAAAGGTTTCTTTTTGTATATAGTTCTTGTATGTAACAAAATCTATACAATCAATATCTTAGACGTACGCCCTATGAATTTTAGTCTCTCATGTAACGTACTTCTGCTTGTAGTAATGTAGATATTTTGTTCAGGTACATACACTTACTTGGTGAACAGCTCTTCCGACTACGGCTGGGTGCAGTGCGCGGGCGCCAACTCCGTGGGGCGGCAGACCACGCCGTGCCTCTTCCATATATTACCTGCCGGTAAGTAGTTTAGTGGACTTTTAGATATTCAGCAAATTAAATTAGGTTGCTTTTAGGCAGGAGCCGTAATTAAATGTGATTGGGATATTTATTGCATAGACCTAGATGGGTACTTATAAAATGTAGGGGAAGGGGGCCCAAAGCGAGCACCAGCCTAAAGCGGGCACCCCAAGCGGAATCAGCCTAAACGAACTCGACGTGGTCTCACGTCTCATAGACGTTACTCCCCGCCCCGCCGCTCTCCGCGGTAGTCGTTCGTTGCACGTGGCTCGTGTGAAATAAAATATAATTTTGAAGTTTTTATGCAAAAAAGGGAATGTATGTTATAGATTGTGTTTTGTCTAATTTTGAGTGATCAATGCTATTATTAAGACTTGTGTATTGGCTTTATCTTACTTTAATTTAATCATATATGCATCTAAATATGAAAATAAATTTTAGGTCAGGCCGGATAAAAACGTGCGCGTGGTGCAAAAGGCAAAGCGAGCAGGGCAAAGTGAGCATGCCCACTATGCTCTCATGATCCTGCTCGCTATGCCCACTGTTAATTGCATTGAATGAAGCTAATTTATTGTTTTCTTAAAATTATTATTGTGTTATTTTTACCTATTCTTGTCATTTATTTTCTTTTATCATGGTGAATAAATATAAAAGAAAATCAAACCAAGGTCTTTGGAGTGAAAGTGCGATGAAAAAAGCGATACAGGAGGTGACAGAACTGAAACAGGCTATAAAAACTACGGCTACAAAATATAGCATCCCACGGGCCACTTTGCAGCGACGTCTCAAGTATTTATTTCAAATAGTGCTTACATAATTTTCCTATCTTTGACAAACACAGATAATTTCTTTCTTAACGTATAAATTAAGTACAGATAGAGTAAACGACGGTGTCTGAGCTAGTATTAACTGTGTGACAGACACCGGCGCCTTCCTCCTACACAATATAAGAACAACTACCTTAGAGTTAATAAAGAACAATGTTTCTTAGAGTTAATAAATATAAAAATCTAAAATCAGGTTCTTGCATAAAGAAGTTAGAAAGGTTTGTTCCGGTTTTCAGTGAACAACAAGAACAAGAACTGTTAGACTATGTTTTACAAATGGACAGTGTGTTTTACGGCTTATCCTACTACTTGTCTTTCAATACGCTGAAAAAATCTGCATCCCTCATCCATTCAAAGATGGTACTGCTGGTACTGATTGGTATAAAGGATTTATTAGAAGACACCCTGAATGGACTCTGAGAAAACCAGAACCGACTTCAATTGCTAGTGCAAGAGGCTTTAACAAGCCTCAAGTCTATAGATTTTTTGATCTACTAGAAGAACAAATACAAAAGCACGGCATGGATGCTACTCGTCTTTCTAATATGGATGAAACAGGGGTACAAACTTCACCCAACAAGCCACCCCGAGTATTGATAAAAGTTGGGAAACGCCAAGTTGTTGCAATTATAAATATAAATTTGCATATTATATTATAGTTACTACGGAACCCTTCATGGGCGAGTCTGACTCGCACTTGGCCAATTTTTTTATGGAATAGTTAATAATGTTAACTTTTTCAATTAGGGGTGACTGAGAGTGTTATAAACGTAAGAGTAGACAAATATTATAATCAGAAAGCTTCGAACTGCTAAGCTATCGGGAGTTACACGTGTTATTGTGAGTCAACCATAAAAGTTAGACATATGCTGTCGTGGGATATTTTTTATATAATTTTAAGGAGAACATTTCCGTCATGAAATGATTTGTGTAGCTTTAACCATTAAGGTTGCACACGCGACGGAAGCTTAAAAAATGGAGTAACTTCTCCCGTTTTCCCAACATTTCCCTTCACTGCTCTGCTCCTATTGATTGTAGCGTGATGGAAAGTATACTATAACCCGCTCAGGAGTATGAAAAATAATTGTACCAAGTTTCGTTAAAATCCGTCGAGTAGTTTTTGTTTCTATAACGGTTATACAGACAGACAGACAGACAGACAGACAGACAGACAGACAGACAGACAGACAAAAATTTAACTGATTGCATTTTTGGCATGAGTATCGATCCTTAATCACCCCCTGATAGTTATTTTGGAAATATATTTCATGTACAGAATTTACCTCTCTACAGATTTATTATAAGTATAGATAGATAAACATTGCACCCGTGCGAAGCCCGGGCGGGTCGCTAGTTTTATATATTTTTAAACCTAATTAATATTATTAGGTATTCTATTTTTATTCGTATATATATATATGTATCTATCTATCTATCTATTTCAGTACTTCAGCTATCTACATACCAAATTTTATTCAAATCTGTTCAGCCGGCTTTGACGTTATTGAGTACAAAACATCCAAACATCCATATAAACTTACGCATTTAGAATATTAGTGAGATATTATAAATAATAGGCTAGAAGGCATTGTCCAAATACCGATCTATTCACGAAAAGCTTGGGAGAATTCAATGCCCATACACACTCTCATCGCTGACATAGCAAGTCTGTAAGCTTTATTCTATCTACATACCAAATTTTATTCAAATCTGTTCAGCCGGCTTTGACGTTATTGAGTACAAAACATCCAAACATCCATATAAACTTACGCATTTAGAATATTAGTGAGATATTATAAATAATAGGCTAGAAGGCATTGTCCAAATACCGATCTATTCACGAAAAGCTTGGGAGAATTCAATGCCCATACACACTCTCATCGCTGACATAGCAAGTCTGTAAGCTTTATTATATTCCCAGCTCTGGCCTTGACATTGAATTCAACTTCCGAAGCGCCGCTTGTTCTATAGTGCATACCTCTATAATGAAACTAGTGATGAGCTACGTTCCAGGCGAAAATAACGGGGCTACCAAAACTACGGTTCCACCTATGACGCCGTTTTTTTTTTGTTGCTACCCTCGTCGTCAGATCCTCAGCATGCAAGGGAGTCCCACGCTCAAGTTTCCGGTGCGTGGTTGCATCAACCACACCCTTTCTTCCGCTGCCGGTTCCGTTTCGCAAATGTGGGTCACACAATATAAATGCATCGGTTGCAAAAAGTCCTGCAACTGTCAAACAAAAAATACTTTGTATGACAGAACAATTTCAACCTAATTCTGTCGAGTTCAACATGAAATGTATGCTTGCGAATTGCAGCGCATTCAAAGTTAACTGTCCTTTGTTTGTAAATGCTGGACTGGCTGTTCACTAAATTAATAAGCTTTGGAATCTGAGTTATTCTGGCTACCCGAGATTTCTGCAATTTATCTGATGCTACATTTAATTCTCGGTATCATATACACAAGGTTTGAGCTGGAATATTTGAGCTCCCCGCACTAGTGACCTGAATGTTTTCAATATTGCCACTTGGCCTACATCTATAATATAAGATTGCAAGTAGCGAAAGAGTGAGAACTACCACTGTGATTTGTTGTTGTAATGCTGCTGGATGGTTTATACCACCATTTATGATCTTTGCTCGCAAGAAAATGAACTCTCGATTACTAGATGGGGCAGCACCGGGGAACCTGTACAGATAATGGGTTGATCAATGGACCGGCATTCTTAGATTGGCTGAGATTCTTTATTGACACTGTCCGACCAACATCGGATAAAAAAGTAATTCTCGTGTTGGATAATCATGAATCCCACAAATATTTACCCGCTTTGGAATTTGCCTCTGCACATAATGTGATCTTCATTTCTTTGGCACCACATACGACACACAGAATGCAACCTTTGGACTACTGTGTTTATGGGCCTTCGAAAATATACTTTGAGCAGGCAGTTGTTCAGTTCCAGAAAGCTCATGTTGGACGAATCACTAAACAAAACGATATTGCAGGTTTGTTCTTAGGTGCTTATATGAAAGCTGCTACACCACAAAATACAATCAAAGGTTTTAAGAGCACTGGTATTTACCCAACAGACAGATATATTTTTGACGAGTCTGACTTTGAACCAGCAACCGTCACAGAAAAACCATAAAACCAGGAAAACAATCAACTTGAAAAAACCCAGTCGGAAGAAGTAGACCCTGACAGAACACCATCTCCCTCAATACTTGATCAGATTATACATTTTCAAGCGTTAAATGTACCCATCATAGATGTGGTTACTTTGGAAGAACTTCCAGAGTCATCAAATGCCAAAGTGGCTCCTATACCGGATACTTGGATAAAGGAAACACCAACGACACCTGTTAAACGTGATCATTTGAATGATATAAGTGATGCTGCCACTCTTATTAAGCTGGATAATATACCATGCTCGAGTACGATTCATTTCACTCCTATGGCTATCAGACCACTACCAAAAGTATGTCCGAATAAGACAAACCGACGAAGACAAGCTCAAAAAGCTGAAATTTTAACAAGCACACCAATTAAAGATGACCAAAGAACTATTGAAGAAAAAGAAACCTACCAAAGAAAAACTTAAAAGGAGATATGAAAAATCTTAAAGAACAAGTGAAAATTGAAAAAAAAAACATAAAATAAATCAATTTCAAAAGAGAATAAAAGTGCATTCCTATGTCCTGTATGCAGCGAGCTATATGTGGATCCTCCTATAGAAGACTGGATCCAATGCGACGATTGCAAAATGTGGATTCATGATAAGTGCACATTATGCTCTGGAATAGGGTCATTTTTCTGTGATTAATGTCAAGAGATCTAACGCCTTTGATTGGATGCGTCAAAGTAGTAAAGCCTATCTATGTGGTAGTTTCTAATCATTCTATTTTTGAACGGCGAGAAGATTTTAA
The DNA here is from genome assembly GCA_943138885.2 of Tholera decimalis. Classification (NCBI taxonomy): domain Eukaryota; kingdom Metazoa; phylum Arthropoda; class Insecta; order Lepidoptera; family Noctuidae; genus Tholera; species Tholera decimalis. Next base: position 33,613,058 of record OW964571.2, read on the forward strand.
GTTCCTTTATTTAGTAGTTTTAATACTCTTTTTGATTTTGTGAAAATTTTATGAAACTACTTAGTAGTTTGTTACAAAAGTAAGATATTTTTGTTTGAATTTAATCAGTCACTAATGATGTTGAATTTTGTTAGATTATTCAATTTATGAAGAAAAGACTGCAAAGTTACTAATGACGACTGAGTAATCATAAGAATGTTAGTTTTAGATAAAGTTAATAAGTACCATTAATAGTTGTGTTCAAAGTATGTTATACTAAAATAATGTTCCTAATTATGTTATTGTGCAATAAATAACCATTATTTCTGCCTTTCTGATGTTTTCACCAATTTATTTCTTCTTATCTGTACATTAGATATTAAATAGAATAGAAAAATAGACGCTGCGTTGCGTGCCTATTTTGCCCTAATGCTCATGCCCACTTTAGGCCAGCCTCCAGGCAAAGTGAGCATTCGAAAGAGTTTCATATTCATGACACATATGAGAAAGAACAATGGCAGCCACACACAAAATGGTGAAATAAAAACTTTTTACCAAAAAATTAAACCGACTCCCAAAAAACACTGCAAAGTGAAAAATAACTTTAATTTCGGCAGTCAGTGTCTTTAGTTTTGTATTTTCGTTTTTGGCACCGACTTCCGAAATTAAAGTTATTTTTCACTTTGCAGTGTTTTTTGGGAGTCGGTTTAATTTTTTGGTAAAAAGTTTTTATTTCACCATTTTTAGTTGGTTGATTTTTAATTTACCTAGTTACCAGAGCCTAAATGTCAACTACTTATAACATTTTACAAAATATTGCTTTTCCCAATGCTGGGCCGTTAATTTTTGAGGAGTTCTCCTGGTAATTCACCATCAGCTATACATCACCATATGCATTGTGACGAGCTTTGTGCTTAATATCCATATTCAAGTAATCGAATCGCAATCCACGAAATACTTATTATTGAGTACTTTCGGCGGCCATCTGTGGTCTTCATCATCAGTTCCACTTCCCCAAATGGTACTTTTTGAGAGCAACTGCACAAGTTACTATAAGAAATACCCAAAACGCCATAGGTGTGCCTATAATATTTGAAGAGTTCACTCGATTTCTCCAGGATCCCATCATTAGATTCTGACTTGGTGACAAATGGTACCAATTTCAAAGTATACCCTATCAAACAAAAAAAGAATTTTCCAAATCGGTTCAGCCGTCTTCGAGTACTCAGTGTTCATACATTAAAAAAATATATATATATATATACGCGTCGAATTGATAACCTCCTCCTTTTTTTGTCGTCGGTTGAAAAAGTAAATGTGAGCGTGTGTGTGCAGAGGGGTGTGTGGCAATAAATGTGTGATGAATATTGTGTATGTATATGTGTGAGTATAATGTGTGTATCTGTGCGTGTATGTTTGTATGGCGTGTGTATGTATATGTGTGTATGTGTATCAGTCAGGCGACATGTGACAGCAAAGATTCCGTTATAATATATTCTTGCTGTGAAAGCCAATCAAAAGTTTTTGATTTCACATTGAATTTATTCAGGTCTATAATATTTAGTTCTTTCTGTATTTTTTTTATAAATTTGAAGGCTTAAGACATAATATTGGCGACTCGCAAATGAGGTTTTGCATCGTACACTTGGAGGAATATATGTACGCTTTCTTGGATCAGAAGAGCTTTGAAGATCTCAATAAGACGAAGTTCTCGAGCAGATCGTGTATCAAGTTGTTTGTCCCATTTAAGCCCCTCAACTATATATATGCACACCTAAATATTTCACACTATCCGTTCTATCAATAGAAGGGCATGAGCATGACACTAACTGGTTCTGGCATGAGTGAGTCGTTATCATGAAATTACTTGAAGGTCTACTGTTGCACCGAATGGCAAAGGGCAGGTAATAATTAGTTTGTGCAAGAATTTTTGTTCGAGAAGTCCGAGAATAATAGAAATTCAGTCATGAACTTTTGCAGGTTATGTCCAGGTCAAGTGAAAATTAAAGAAAACGGAAAACAATCGAGAGCAACACAAGGCACAATGTGCAAGCGTCTGTGACATGAACATTTTTTTTTTTAAGTAGTTTAGTTCCTGACGAAACAAGCTAAGGTCTTAGACCATGCTGCCTAGTAATCAGTTAACCATAGATTATACATATAAATATTTTTCTTGAGGGTAATGTGCCATGGACAATCAACAGTAATTGTCAAACCAAGTTATATTTTTTTTTACTTGGGATAATAGTCTTTTTGCCAGTCATTAATTGAAAGTAATTCATTTATTTTTACACTACAATATTTTTACCTCCCTACAAAGAACACTTACTTCCACTTATAAATAAACATTATTGTTAATTCATTTACTCCTTTTTGTTACAATAACAAACTAAAACTGATTTTATTACAATAATATTACACTTACTCTCACTTGGCAGAATAAATACAAAATGACATCACTAATATTGTCAATGAAAAAATCAAATAACTTTTAATTTAAAATATTTTTTTTTATCTGGACTTAACTAGGTAATGTGATACTTTTAAAAAACGTAGAAAAATAATAGAACTGCCTCCATGTATAAGTCACTTTTAGACGCTAAAATTAAAGTCAGCTAAGCTTTCGCCATTGTTCTTTATATACTGGGTATGAAACTACAACCAAGCATCGAATAGCATTAAAAGTAGTACTCATCTATGTACTAATATATTTTTTCTCTTGCTTAAACTTAGGGTGCCCGTTTTGGGCCCCCTTCCACTAAAGCTAGTGCACGGTACAAATTAGACGTTTCCCTTAGAGAAGAACTGGCAAGCTTTTATGTAACTTTAATGTGCATACTTTTGTTATTACAGACAAGCCATCCACCCCCAAAGCGTGTGAGATCACCAACGTGACATACGACTCATTAACATTACACTGCACCCCGGGACACGATGGGGGAATCCACCAGTCCTTCTTATTGGAGGTAAGAGTAAGGTCTTCAAAGTCACTTAATCTTTTATGGTACATTTAATTAGCCTGTAACCGTGGTGTTATAAGCCCTCTAATACTGTACTATTATTTTGATACTTATGGAAAATTATGTAGTTACTCCGCTCTGGGGCGGACAGAGAGGTCTGTCGAATTCACATACTTGCATGGTTGCACTGGGGCCTGTGGAAGCACTGAAATACACTTCAACGCGGTTTCCGATTACATTGCGTGCAACAAAATGCGCCACCACCTCGGGTCTCGTGTTATACAGGGTTATTGGTAAAACACTAACAACCTCTCAGGACTATGTTATCAACATCATAAACAACAACTTTTGTTTTATGACTTTTAATAGTTCATTATATTTTAGTTCATCAGATGTTCATACACAGTAGAGGTACTAGATTTTATTTTCTCCAACTGATCTTCCACAGCACAAAATGAGCATTCGGCTATTACACCATCTTGATGTCTGTTTAAATGGTATTTCGCCCGCCAAGATATGGGGGATTTTATTGATAATAGGCTCACGTTTGACCACGGTCTCACCATCTCATAGATGGTAAGCGATGATGTGGTCAAAGATGAAATACAATTACATGGAAATAACCCAAATCATTCTTGACTTAAAGACCCCAGACTATAGCTATCAGGAAACACTGACTCCGGCAGGGAATTCCACTCCTTAGCCGTACGCGCAATGAATGTATTCCAAAACCTTTTGTGCGTATAGGTGGGATTTCCACCATGTAGCGATGGCGCATACTAATACACCTGCTTCTTATTTTGTCACACAGATCTTCGACATGGCGACAGGGCTGCTTCTCCGCAATGTTAGCAGTGATGACCCTGAGTTTGAAGTAGCAGGGCTATCAGCAAGCAACTCCTTGGCAGTGTCGGTGAGAGCCTTCAATAAGAAGGGCTTTAGTGAGGCTCTGACGTTGACTTCCAGTTTGCTGAACCACCAACCACATACTGGTATGGTTTTACATTCTGATTTGAAAAATGCACCCACGATACGGGAGCAATTTCTAAGTGTGGAGCAATGTTTTAAAAAGAGGGTTATTTCTCTTAGTTGTAATAAATAGATGTGACACATGTACATTTTTGTCTTGACCAAGCCAACAAGGTAACATTAGCTGTAGAAAAAAGTTTAACTTAATTATTAAGAACACTACAAATTTCATTAGTTTGGGAAGCTCGTGGTGAATAATAACATCGATCTTCAAGGTTAAACAATGCTTGACGAGATAGGTCTGTAACATCTTAATGCACCGAGAATCATCCGTGCCTAGGAAAGCACGTTAAGCAGTTAGCCCCGGCCGCCATTTGTACATCTTTGACATGTTTAAAAAATCTGACACTGGTCTTGCCAACGGTCATCGTGTTGCCTGGTGGGTTGTGCAGGTCAGACAGGCAGTCGCTCCATGGGAAACACTAGTACTCAGCGCCATACGGCTAGACTGGTAGCACCCCAACATAGTTGGGAAAAGCATAAAAAGATAAACAAATTATGACCTCTTTGTTTCAAAATTTACATTGATATGATCTTGGATTCATATCGTTGGTCTTGATCAGTAAGATAAGAAAAATAAAAGCCACAGTTGTTCCAACAGCGCCAGTTCCCGTGAAGGTGGAGCTGACTACGGTTCTGATGCTAGTGCTGGGAGCAGCGGGAGTGGTCGCCGCCATCACAGCCGTCACAGCTGCCATTTTTTGCTGCAAGTACTGCAACAAGAGAGAGAGTGAGTATGCTTCAACTTTAATAGAACTTTGTAAACGATTTAATTGACTTGACTTTGATGAATTTTATTAAATTTTACTTTTAATTCATTTATTCAATGTTTTGTTTGTAAAAATAGATGCTTTATATTATTTAAGGAAAGTTCTTTAAAGCTGTTGTTTTTTTTTCAGACTTAAAAAAGAGTTTTTTTTAAATCATAGTATCTTTCAATATCTGCAAAAGAAAAAATGTTTAATTAAATTTGTGTCAATTATTATTACTTACATAAAAAATATTCTATTTGAAAACAAAGATTATGCAGAGCACTATCCGATGTTTATAAACTTGTATCTACATAAACCAATGTGTGAATACAAAAAAGATTTCCAACAATTAAATATGACGGAGATCGTTAATGTTTTATATTTATTTTAGGAAAACATGAAAAAGACAAAAAGCAGCAAGATGCAACCTCAAATATACCTTTAACTGGTACCAAAGAAGCGGAAAGCGTTGATGGTTTAGGTAAGTCTTCTTTGTATCCTGAGTAAATGTGCGAAATTTGCACGTGATCTAAGTCGCGGGCAACAGCTAATGCATGTCAATTCTGTGTCAACAGTATCACAGTATTTTTAATCATCTTCATACAAAACAAACGGGTTACTTAGAATAATAACTGAGCATAAGACAGCTTATCTCTCTAAGTATCATATCTATATCTCATTTCTCAGCAGCAACAGCATCAGCCATATTTCATAGTACCTACAAGATATTCATATCATGGCAGACGATACAATTATACAAAACGGTAAATACAACACCGGCCAAGTTCTACGTGTACTTTCACGTATAAGTAATCTCAGTCTAAACCATAAGTCGTCCTGACCATATCTTAAACCCACTTGAGAGCAAACGGAGAAAAGCTAGATAAATGAATTACTAAGTCTGTCCAGCCACTGATACCGTACTGAATATTTAATTGAAGTACTACCCATATATTTCTGTGTAATTTGAATAGTATTCTGGTCTTTTGGTTTGGTTTAGAAAGCTTAGTCATTAGAATTATTATATTAGAATTAGAAGTTATTAAAGCGTTTTTCTTTTCAAGTTTTTGAAGCCAACGTTATTGTAAAGGACTATTCCAAATAATCGATTTATCTAAGTGGATAGAATCAAAGGGGATTTTCCCCTAACCTTAACATTTTCCAAAGAAATTCTCGAATATGCAACGCAGTCACAAATTGTCAAATCTGGCGTTTTTTTTTTCTGGCCCATAAAGCTGTTGGAGTGTTTTTAAGTTTGTGCATACATGTTTTTTTTTTCTTTCTTTTATCGTACTACACATTTTTTGAAATACTTTATTCAAACATTAGAATTAAAAAATTATCTAACCAAATGAAATGAAATGAAATGAAATGAAATGAAATGAAATATTTATTTTGTAAATTGGTTATAAATAACACTTTTACACGTCATGTTTTTTTGCGTGTTAAGTTTAGCTAGATGAGGCCGGTATTTCCTAACTGACTACTCTGAGAAGAAACACCGAAACAAACTCAGAGGTCATAGTCTCTTTTAAAGTCCAGACAATTTGTATTTTTATATGAGAAGCATGTAGGTTCATGTCTGTGGTATTCTTTTGAGGAAATAACCACGCAAATTTGAGCGGACCTGTCCAGACAGTGCAAGCATTTGTCAAAATATATCAGTCTGGATTAATTAATGCTTAATGTAAGATATCCTGAATTAAAACTAAGGAACTATACAACAACAACAAAAACATGTTGTAATTATAGACACAAACCAAAAAAACACGTAAAAATAAAGAAAACCAGCACTTAAACGAAATTATTGTCTCTTTCACACAGATAAAAACCCAGATATTATACCATTGGACGGGAAAATGAGCGACAGCTGCTCAAATAAATCTGACTACAGTTCAATGCGCCCGCTTATATCGAAGAATACGGAGAAATATGACATGTCCACCAACTGCGATAGGTTTTACGACCACAACATCGATCCCTGCAACCAATACATACAAGTACGACCGATGGAATACCGCAGACCTTACGCTCCAACGTTGCAAATGCCAAACCTTGGTCCCAGCATACAGAGTTTGGGGCCAATGAGTAGCTTGTATATGCCGAATGTTGGATCCAATGATTGTCATAGACAACCATATGATAAGGTATATGAAGATTGGCTGAAGTATAAAAATACGTTACCATTGAATACCAGTAGTTTGGTAAGTATTGAAAATCTTATCAAAATAGACAGTAAAACCATGCACTTAGATTGTTTATATCGTACAAGCTTTGTCACAAATATGACTTAAATCACGACCAATCGACGAACTTTGTCAATCTGCTAGGCGATCAATTGATGTGGCTTTACAACGTTGTTAAACATTCTAAAAGGGACTACGAATAAACATAAATTAAATGTTTCCCTTATTACTCTAACCAAACATGTAAATTTCATTTGTAAATATTTCTTCAAAACATATACTTCTATCTATAGTAGCTCACCGGTATCGGGAATAGGGTACAAGCTACCGGCGCGGTCAGGGCTCCAGAGAGAGGAACCTCCTAACGACACGCACCGTGTCCAGGAGTACCGCTTATTATTAACTAGTATTCACGCGGGGCTTCGCTCCCGTGGATTCTATTACGGTAAAAATATAACTCTCCTTTTTTGCAGTCGCGTAAAAAGTAGCCTATAACCTTCCTCAAGCTTCAAGCTACATCCATACCAAATTGCATCCAAATCCACCCAGTACTTTCGAAGATTAGCGCGTTCAAGCAAACAAACAAACAAACAAACTTCTCCGCTTTATAATATTAGTATAGACTATAACTCCCTCCTATATCCTGTCAAATAAACATAGATGGTGTTGACCTAGGTTTTAGCTTGGGCCCATAATTACACACAAAAACTAACTTGACTTTTGTATTTCAGCTACCAGCAGAACAGTTGCTTCCCCCAGAGCTGTACGCCACACCACCACCTCCACCGCTGTACAGCAACCCCAACAGTAACCCACTGCACCTCACTCAGATGCCACAGTTACAGCCCGGGTACCACATAGATCCTAGCTCTCTGGCGATGGACTCTAGAAGTTGCTCCAACTCTCCACCAGTCAGATTCAACCCAGAGAATAGCAGTGTATACTACAGAAAAGGTGTTCTAGACAGAACAACGAACACGTTGCCGCATCTAAAGCCTACTAGAATAAGTGGTAAGATATTTAGTATTTTTTTTAATCGTGTAAGCTTGTCATCAATCCATCAGCACCATATTGCGCGCAGGATGTTGGATTCTGACGAAATCATGTCTTCGTTGGTATCATTGCTGCACGGCTTTCCAATCCGATTATAAATTATACTTTAGAATATACTTTACTGTAGGTACACCAAAATTTCAACACACCTATTTAACATTATTTCTTAATTCTATGGTTACAATGGCGGTCTTATCGCTAATAATCGCGATATCTTCCAGACAACCTTTGGAATGACTTTCAAAACTTTATTTAAAGTGGGGAGGGCTAAATTAGTGTACTCATAAAACAGAAAATATAATACAAATATATAAATCAATACAATACATAGGTACCATGCCAGTTTAAACGAGTTAAGTCACAAATAATACTCTAAACTTCCCGAATACTCCTTTATTTTATTAACTTACAATTATTTAACGTCTTTGCGTCTTAACTCTCTTGGCTCATTCTTTCCCCTCACTTTCGCACACATACTCTTTTATCTGTTCGTACGCAATTAGTTTGTTAATTTTATTATGCGTTCATAATTAACATCCTACGTTTATATATGTATGGTGTTCACTCGAGTTTACAGTTTGAACGTAATTTATAGTAAAATCAAGTCAAGAATTAGCTACACTTAGGGTTTTGTTAAAAAAAAAAACTAAATAATGTAAATTTTAAATACAATTTCATTTTAGAAAAATAATGCGTTGAATTGCAAGCAATTTAGTCACAATTTATGGATAGATAGAATTATATTAGTATTCGTATGTATTCCACTTCTTTCTTTGACAAATCTTTCACTGTTCAAGCAGCTCGTTTGTGGAATGCATTACCCATAGAAGTGAGTGCTCAAACGCTACCAGCGTTCAAAAGAATGGTGAAGGAGCATTATCTCTCCCTATAACTTTGCCCCTTCTTTCTGAATTATACAGACATGTAATATTTATTAGTATATGATTTTTGTATCGTATGTATGTATTTTATATTATTATGATCAATTAATATTATTTATGTTGTTTTTACACTGACAGCCCTTAATCTGTCTTATTTAATTTTTGTCCATCCAAAGGTTGTCTGTAAGAGATCGCCCTGTGCGATAAGGCCGTTCATTGTACACTAGTTTCAATTTTGTATCCATAGACATATTGTGAGGTGTACAATAAAGTATATAATGGAATTATCTTTATTGCACACCAATAATTTAAATACACCTGATTCACAATCTCGCGAGGTATATTAGAATCTAATGGTTTTCGTACCTACGTTTACGATGACCTATAAAAATTACTCAGTTATTACTCAACAGTTACGACCAACATCGTGTAAACAAACACAAAATAAATTCTCAAGGTTTCTTCCAGGCAAGTGTTGAAAGATGGTTCTAAAAGATTTAATGAAGGAAGCATCCTTGAGTAAGGCCAAGCGAGGTGAAAATACTCGAAGATTCTTCGTGTTACGGCTCGGAGCAGCTCGGCTCAGGATAAATTAAGCCGTAGACGGAAAACTTACTCAAAGTCGGACTTAATAAGGGATAAATTTACTTAGAAATGGAGGTAACGCCTGGTATTATTTTTCTTATCTGAACTATATGTACGAGTATATAACGTACACTGATGGGACATCGGCCTCCTCAATACCTACGAGACAATACACTTCGCGTAGTGCGGGTTAGTGAATGTTTTTTTTTATTGATAATAGGTTCGCGTTTGACCACCATCTCACCTGATGGTAAGTGATGATGTGGTCGAAGATGTAGCACGCTTGCCTAGAAGTAAACTATTCACTCTTGACTTAAAGACTCCCAGGTTATAGCGATCAGGAAACACACTCCGGCAGGGAATTCCACTCCTTAGCTGTACGCACAATGAAAGTATTCCCAAAACGTTTTGTGCGTATAGGTGGGATGTCCACAATGTAACGATGGCGCATCGCCGTTTGTCTTGTAGTCTGATGGTGGTACGGATGTCGCATGTCTTCAGATTTTCGCTCCTAGGACCTGACAGTTTTCTCACGATGTTGCCTGTCTGGGTTTGGACCCGCAACCCAGAACTGTATTGAACTGAATTGTAAGGATTATATTTGAAATTTCCAGTGGCTGATTACTAAAAGTGGACTGAATAAAATCCTATCAAGTTCTTATGCTAACGTTAAGTCCTAAATCAGATTCCCGAGTTCAAGCTTCGTAAACCTTGTTTGAGAAATATCTTTACAAAATCTTTCCGCTAAGGCATATTTTCTATTGCGGCGGTAAGACCCCTCTTTGAGGAGTGGCTAGATCGGCGTCACGGCGTCCTGACCTACCGCATGACGCAGGTCCTCACCGGACACGGAAGTTTCGGGAGGTACCTGTGTCTGATGGGAAAGGAGGAAACGCCTGGGTGTCACCACTGCGAGGGTCGCCCTGAGGACACCGTAGAGCACACGGTGCAAGACTGCCCCGCCTGGGCAGAGCACCGACGTGTCCTCACGGCGGCGATAGGTGGAGACCTCTCGCGCCCGGCATTGGTCGAGGCCATGCTGCGGGGCGAGAGGGAGTGGGAAGCGGTCGCCTCCTTCTGCGAAGCAGTCATGCTTCCGAAAGAGGAGGCGGGCCGCGTGAGGGAGAGGATGGCGTCCTCCCTCTAGCTCAGCCGCAGTGGTAGACGCCCACGGCGTCGGACGTCGGCCGACGATCTCCGGCCACCGTAGGCGCGGGCATGCGGACAGCGAGTAAAGGGCAACTCGCTGTCCGACCATGGACCATGCCCGGGTCGACGGCCCGTTGTGTTCCACGCGCGCCTCAAAGAGCGTCAGCAACATGGCGAGGGCCGAAGGCTGCCGGGGTCATGGGACTTATCCCATTACCGTGACCCCGGTACGTAAAGGGTTATTGAAGGAACACCGTGGATTTTAGTCAGTAAAAGTCTGACAGTCCCTCCCACCCTGCCCGGGGTGGGAGGACTTATTTGATAATTTTACCACGTTAAAAAAAAGGCATATTTTCTGATGAGTAGTAAAATTCAACAAACAGATATTGGTTCTCGATTTGCATCGTTGAGCAGCGTATGGACCATGCTGCTTTTGAACGAGATATCAAATTGTAAATGCTGGAACGTATTCAGATAAACCTGTATTGGTGCTTTTTAAAATACCTGTATTTCCTGCAATCAATTTCTATATTTTCTGCTGTATATTGTGATATTTCTCAGAGCTTTGTGGCTAAATAATAACATCTTCAAGGTTGAGCAACATTTGCTGAGGTCTGTCTGTGGAACTTGCGTGAAATCTTTATCTTATGTTACCTTATTTACAAACATTTTGATTCATCAATTTGCAAAAATGATGAACTCTCTGTACGCGATAAAAACAATTGTTCTAGTGCAACAGCCAACCGTTCAATCACTGCATCAACCGTTTCGTCAAATAATATCACTTGTTATTAACAATAAAAAATAACAAATAAAATAAACTATCGAAATCAACCCCCGCGACCTAACTTCTAGGTCTAGGTCTAAGTCCCAACAGATAGATACTGTCGCTTTTTCGTTTCATAATCTTTCAAATCACAACGATGCTAAAGAAGTTTTCACTTAAAAAAAACGACGGGTTGCACTCCGGGAGTGCCGGCAGAAGTGAAAACTTGAATATTAACGTTGTGCGTTTTTGATATTTTGGAATGGTTAGGGAATAATTTTGCACGAATTGATTTAATTATCAGTATAGAAGTACTATCATTTATGTGGTAGAATACAATATTTATTTATTGCGCTATCGTACACAAACATGACAATTTATATTACATTAAAAAGTTTGCGCAGGCATACATTTTCGCCGCGCCGTAGAAAGAGAAGGGGATACTTCCTCTCCTACGCCGCCGCCGCGCCGGCTGTCTACTCTCCGTCCGTCTTACGAATTTTCGATCAGGCCACGTGTCCTGACGCGAGTTCAACATTTTGTACCCATTACAAAAAGTGCACAACGCCGCTAAAGAAGTTTTCACTTCAAAAAAGTCTTATGATTTTTGATCAGTCACGTGACCCTGACGCGAGTTTAACAGTTTTTACCCACTACAAAAAGTGTACAGCGCCGCTAAAAAAGTTTTCACTTCAAAAATTAAGAGACGCTCGTGGCTAAATTATAAACAGCCACAAGCGTTTATCTTCTAGGTTAAGTAACGCTTGTCAAGGACGGTACGTGGATGGGTGACCATGTTAACATATCGAGTTCCTCCGTGCCATCGAAAGTACCTACGTTAAGCTGTTGGTTCCGACTGTCATTTGTATATCTTTGACAGTCTTTACGGCAAGTCAGGGGCCAGAGAATCTGTCACTGGTCTCGTCAAAGGGTATTGTGTTGTTGCTCTATGAAAAAAACTAATACTCAACTGTAGTCTTGGGTAGTTCGTGAACAATGAACGAATAGGAACCGTATCTTCGTACTGTACAACGAGAAACGTTTCCGAACGCTGACTTGTAATTGGTCTAATGGGTCAAATAGCTCTTTTCGAACTCGTACATTCTAAACCGCGCGATCGTAATGTGCGAACGAGAAATGAAATACAGTCACTGATTGTTTGACAGAAACGTTATACGAATTCATTTGATGTCTGTGATTGAATGAGAACGGGAGAGAACAGCCGACGAATGACGATGCTACACGAACCCGACCGACTGAATTCGTAAGATGCGTGTTATTTCAATGGCATAATGTCTAATTTAGCTTATCACCCGAACACGTGAGACATGTCTAGTGACCGCTGACTGCTGAGAGCGAAGGTCGAATAGAGCTATTAGAACTAATAGGATCAACTAGTTCACTGTCCGAAATGAACTAGTACGGAGCAATCTCAAAAATGACCGAACAAGCACAAGACTACTCAACTGCATTTGGTTAGACTGGAAGCCGACCTCAATATAGTTGGAAAAAGCCTAAGCAGATAATGATTTGTCAGAACTTCAAACTATGTTAGCTTTATCTTGGTGAAAGAATCATCAGTATCATATCAGCAAGTAACATACATTAGCTACTTAAATTTCGCTGCAAAAAAACCTTCTCACTCGATTGAAATAACGGGATAAAGTACTACAGCAATTTTATTTCTTTCTCTCAATCTCAAACTCGAAATATTTTATTTCATATAGACCTACATGGGCATTTACAAAACGGCAGAAGTTAGTGGTTAGTTCGAAATTGGTCGTTTTTAAATAGAGAACAACCGGCAAGAAACTCCACAATCTCTTGTTCTATGCTTCGTTTTTTAAATAATTTTAGAACAAAAAAAAATTCAAAATTAAAACTTAAATCATTGAATCTAAAATTATTAGTACAAATTACTTCTAAAAACGTACACAAATAAAGCATTTAAATAATACTGATTACTGGAGTAATCATTGCGTCCAACATCCAAAATGTTTTTGTTCTTCGTAATTGCTCTGTGGTTCACATTAATTACTTTCAGTAAACAGAACTGCTCAGTGTTCAAACGTCTGATTGAATCACAAAATTATATTCAGGCTCATGAAAAGATAAATGATTTCTCATTGGGTGGGTTTTGCTATCTCTGAAACATCATGGTTACCTACAAAGAAAAAGGCTGTGTTGGTATTAATAGCAACACACCTCTAAGTTACATCTATGTTTGTCGCTAAGTATGTAAATTAAATAATTGTGTCATTAATCTATACTAATACACACATCAAAAGTGTCTAGGGATCAAGCATTTTTATGCGGATTTCTTGAGATTGAGATGTGGCTTTGTAATAAATTTATGATTTTATAAATTTATATGGATCCTTTTTGGTGCATTTCATAATTTGAAACAGGAACTGTTAATCAAATTCGAGTAAAAGATGAAAATCAGCTGTCAATATTTTCCCTATAAAAACATACAACGCATTGAAGACATTATTAGTGCTACTGTTTCCCTACTACTGATTAAAACCAACGTTATTATGGAGCGGCGACGTCATTTAATGTGTCCGTGGGAATGATAGAAGCTGGTTCCCGGCAACGTACTGTGGCTTTAGCTCTGAATACAAGTCAGAGTGTTATCAGTCGACTTTGGACACGTTACCGAAGCACTGGTACCGTGGCTGAGCGCCATGGAGGACGGTATCGCTGCACCACACTGAGACAAGACCGATACATTCAAATCTTAACTCGAAGAGCTCCAACAATAACCGCCATGATGTTAGCCGTGAGGCTTCATCACTCTTCAGGGAACTTAATTAGCGACCAAACAGTCAGAAACCGCTTGCATGAAGTGAACCTTCATTCCCGAAGACCGCTACGGGTACCACCTATAGCAATGCACAATCGTAGGATTCGATATCAATGGGCTCTTGAACACAGAAATTGGGCAGAAGAACAATGGCGTTTCGTGTGCTTTTCTGATGAGTCTCGTTTTGGTATGAGACCGGATACAAGACGTATACGACACTGGAGAACCCCTGGACGCCAACAGCGATTAAAATCCTGCCAGGAAGTCCATCCTTATAGTGGTGGAACCTTCATGGTATGGGCGGGTATTTGGATCGGCGGAAGAACTGAGTTGATTTGGATCAGAGGCAACCTCAACGCTCAAATTTATGCTGAGACGATTGTATCCGACGTCATCGTTCCTCTACAAGTGCAAATCGGTCCCTTATTTCAGTTAATGCATGATAATGCACGACCGCACACCGCAAGAGTTGTAAGACAGACTCTCGCCGCAGCTAACATCAATGTCCTGCTTTGGCCTGCTCAGTCGCCAGACTTGAACCCGATTGAGCGTGCATGGGATATGCTACAGAGAAGAGCTCTGCCGAATATGGAGGGTATCCAGTCGCAAGAAGACCTTTTTTTGTTGTTGCAACGAACATGGGCGGCCATTCCACAGCGTGATTTGGATGAACTCATTTTGAGTATGCCAAACCGATGTTCTTGTGTTGTTAGTGTTCGCGGTAGAAACACGGATTATTAATTGTTTAAGTTACCCAATAAAATTTTAAAGAAAACTGTTATTTCAGTCTTTTTTTCGAACTTTAATGTTAGTGGTTCAAATGTCAAAAACCCCTTTATTAGGAAAATGGCAAATTTCTTTATTAATGCAAAGGTGACTTGGTTTATCGTTACTGTGACAAACGAAAACACTTTATTTGATGAATCCTTAAAGAAAATTTTAATTAATATCAATCAGGAGAAAAGTTATTGCAAAAATATATGTTGATCCCTAGACACTTTTGATGTGTGTATTATAAAAGGTTGATGTTTATGATTGATTTTGTATGTCGGAAGTAATCTTGAAAACTACTGATTCGATTTTAAAATTCTTTCACCTGTAGAATGCTACATTATCATTATCTAAGTGAGCGAAGCCGCGTGCACAAGCTATTCTGTATATTGTGGCTGCGTTTTACAAACATCCAAACCACGAGCAGGAATCAAACCCTACTCACCGCCAATCGCGGATAGGAAAGGATTTTAGGCTTGCTTAAAATGAGGACATTTTACTCGATTTGTTATATTAGATTATTTATAGTATTTTATATTTGCCCGTACCCAAAAATATCCGGTAAATATCTCACTGTAGTAAACGAACAACTGCCAAAGCCAGTGTGGATTCATCCATTCTGGATGAATCCACAGCGTTTTACTATTATTGTTTTTATTTTTTAATTTCAGGTTATATATAATCCATAGCACTATAAATAAAAAATAAAAAAACAAATAAGTTAATCAAAATATGTCAAAATTTAATTAAAATAAACTCACAAAAAGGAATTCAAGATGGCGGAAAACGATATCATTATATTTAAAATAATATAAATATAAAGATATATGTATTCATATTACCTATGCTGTCTGTTGATGTTGTCTTTCATTATATTTAATATCTTTTTTTTCTCAGGAAACTCTCCAACTCAGATGCCGAGTGAGTCCAAATGTTTAACAAAATCTACCGACACTTCCCTAGAACATGTTAAAGTTACTAAAGACTGTGCATGAGAAAAAAAATAATGGACAAAGCACTTGTAATGTAAACCTGTGATAATGTGACAAGAAGTGGACTAAGGGACCTCAAATTTACAGGCCAGTGGTTTAGAAAAAGGCCTTAGTGTTAATGGGTTTTGAAAAAAATGTGAAGTGAATATTTAATGTGATATAAATTTGTGAAAATCGGTTTGGAACTAAAGACCCGTCCGTTGTGATATCTTTAAATTTTATAATTTTCCAAAAATTTTGATTTTTGTTTTTGGATTTTGATTTGTGATGTTTATTTAACACGAATATTTTTTATTTCTTTAACGACATTGTGCCAATTAATTGATTTGGTTACAATAATGTGAAAAAAGATTATTTGATTATTTATAAGAATAAACAATAAATGTCAATTGATAGATCGGAAAATACCTAGATTGTAAAATAATTTTGCATCTTCCATAAGATGTATAAGACTGACTTTGTGTAGAAGATACACGTTTAGATAAAACAATTATTTGATTACATTTTTATAATTAATAATTTAGATGATAACATTATTTTTTATATTATCATTATTTTTAAGGTTATTATCTAAATAATGGTTTGCTTAATCACAAGTTTGGATTTCTTTTAATTGAAAGCCTAAAAATTTCAATAAGTAAGTTCTGAATGTAAATAGTGTAAATATTATAAGTATATGGAAAGTTGCCATACTAGAAATAACATTACTATTTAAACTAATAATTAATGTCACAAAATCGAGCTTTTATGTTACTAATGATAATTATTATTTAGTTATAATATGTTTAAGGAAAGATGTTTCTTTTTGTGAAAGATATACGAAAAGGAGATTTTATCGACGCTTGAAAAGTGAAAATGTTACAAGAAGATAATTGACTATTAATATCTTCGTATTGTTGTTTTAAGATATTTCGGAATATTGAAAGCTTACTCGGAAAGGAGATGTTGTTGAAATGTGAATTATATAAAATATTGTATAAATATGAATACTTAATGTCTTAATGATTGCATGAATGAATGATATCTCAGTTCACGATAGATAATTATAATCATTCATATTAGAATTTTTATTCAGAATAAAAGCATTCAGATTTGACCTAATCTTAAAACAATGTCAAACTTTATTATTCGTTTGACGTTGAACATTTCTCCAACAAACCCTTTTAAAAAGATTACTTTTTTAAATAAACATTGCCAAGTAAAATTACATTAAAATAAAAGCAATTTTTCTCCATCACCAATAATGTATTTTTTTTTAATCTTTTTGTATTTAAATTACTAGTTTCTAAAATATAAAGAGATTCTTTGCATTATAAGTTCGTGAACTGAGTACTGAGATTAATGTTTGATTTTTAAATTAAAATAGTTTTTAAATTTAAATTTATTGTCTTTGAAATAGACGAAAACTTACTGCTAGCTAGAATCGTTTAGCTTTTTATTTTAAATGTAAAACATAGAACCACTTAGATTTTATAGATATGTGTAGGTACAGTCGCTATTTATATTACTTTAGTTACCATAGAAGGTTGAGACATTTTGAACTGAAGAAAAATGTTTTCTTTTCATTTTGTATAAATATTCTGTGAGAAATATTTTTCTATTTGTAAAATTATTTCAACACTTTTGTAAACGACTATATCTTTTGCTTTGAGCATTTAATAATTATTTTTAGTAATAACCATTTTAATTGTCTTTTTTTAGTTTTATGTGATGTCGAATTTCTTTGAAAATATATATATAATAATTGTTTAGTTTATTTTTCAAAATTCAAACCTGATGACACATTTTAGGCAGAGTATGTCTATTTATTGAGAAGCTTATGAAAAAACATATACCGGGTTTCAATATTATTAAACCAAATTAACACCCATAATTACGTAAAAATCTCTGCAATTTTACTAAAACAATAACATTAATACTATACTTTTGAAGGCCCCTATTTTAAATTTAACTCTTTTAAAACAGGTGGATTTCTGATAGGTGTTTCAATACAAGTCACTCTTAATTCCGTATTCCGTTTTCAAAACTACAATAAATACAAATGTAAAAAAAAAGTAAAGTAAGTAAAGTAAATGTAAATATATCTTCATGTCATTTACATGAAGATATATTTTCATGTCATTTACATGAAGATATATTTTTATATATACAAATATACCTTCATGTCATTCAGTGGCGTGCCTAGGGTTTCAAAATAACGCAAGCCCAATAAAATTTTAACCGATTTCAAAAAAGAAAGTTCAGTTTTCGACTGAGTATGTAGGTACCTACCGTATGTATCATCGCAATTTTCTCATAAACTACTGGTTAGGTACAATAAATTAAAAGTGAATTCATCCATCTTCTTCTTTCCTCTTCTTTCTTCAATTTCACTCTTGCTTGTCGTGCGCGGTGAATGAGGTACCCAAAGCACACTGAAGGCATGCTAGTGCTAGATTGAATATAATAAACATATCAGCAATTGCATACCTACGGTGGCTTTGAAAAAAGCCGTTTGGTTTGGTTTGCTTCATTGCTTGAGGGAACAAAGTTATGGTAAGTAGTTGCTTCCTTCGTAACAGAACCCAGGTTACAGACAAAAAAAAAAAAAAACAACACAAAAAGTTACAAAACGAAAGTTAAAAAATAGCTAGATAGAATGTAATAAGGAATTTAAATAAATTATTTATATTCTAATTGGAATCGTCTATCTTTCTTAAGAAATGATTTAATTACATCAGAGTAAAATGTTGGTGATCGTTTTAATTCTACCAACAACTGTTTTTCAATAGCTATCATTGATAATTCGGAAAGACGCTCTTGACCTTGTGTATTTCTCAGATAGGTATGGATACGTTTAAGAGACGAAAAAGCACGTTCCGCGGAAGAACTTGTAGCCGGAATAGTTACAACAAGATATGCTAACTTTAACAGCTCGGGAAAGGCATCTTCGAGGTTATTCTCATGAATGAAATCAATTAATTCGAAAACATTACGATCTTTCAGATCAGGACTAGAATACAAGCAAATCAATTGGCTTTTTAATGTTTGTTTGTCGAAATAGTTTGCATAAATGTCAAATAATGAATCTAATTCCTCTGTAGGAAAATGTGAGTGATAATTGTCAAATTTTTTGTTGTTGAGCAGTTGGAAAAACTTTAATTTATAAATTTCAGAATATCGGTCAGTAATTTCGGTATTAATATTATCAATTACTTCTACAAAAAGTCGTCTGTATTCCGTTTTTGCACAGCGTACGTTGCGTCTCAAACGAGGAGCCGAGTTATTTTGCAACGTGTTCTCATAAATTTGATCAAATTCGGATTGAAATTCAGCACGTAACCATGCCTGAAATTCCTTTATTTTATTAATACAATAACCGACATCAACTTGTGATTTTTGTAGAATATTGTACAAGCAGTCAGTTTTTTCAAATATCCGATGAAAGATAAAAAGAAAAAAATTGAAATTATAAGATCGCAAAGTGTTTTCAAAATTCTTCGCAGCTAAAATCGTATCCCCGTCCCAGTTCTGTGGATTGTCGCACAGATCAGAAAACAACTCAATAAGTTTACTTTTTTGTTCAAAAACCGTGTTTACAACTCGCGACATGTATGTCCAACGAGTTGCGGGAGCATTAGGCAATTTTTTGCTGCAATGAGTATCGTAAAAAGCAGCTCGTTTTGTACTATTACTAAAAAAATTACACAAAGCCTGAAGGGCTGAAAAAAATAAACTAACCTCCTGAATTCTATTGCATGATTTAGACAACACTAAGGCCAAAATATGCGCATTACACCAAATGTAAATTGCTTGTGGACAAACATCTTTAACTTTTTGTTGCACTCCATTTCTTACACCGGACATTACACTAGCACCGTCATAGCTTTGCGCTACTAATTTTGCGATGCAATCATGTCTATTCAATAATTCTAAAATAATATTAGAGAGTGAGTCTGCTGTGCGACTTTCCGACACATTAAGAAAGCCCAAAAAACGGTCATGAATTTCATTTTTATAATAATATCTGAGAATCAAGCACAGTTGTTCTCTATGACTAACATCGGGGGTTTCGTCAATAATAATTGAAACAAATTTTGTTTGTCTAACTTCGTAATCGATGCAAGTTTGCATCACATCGGCTACGGAATGAATAATATCGTTTTGAATTTTATTAGATAAATAACTCGGCCCCGGTTTGTCACTTTCCTGATGCTGCATATGTTTTTCTAAAACGACATCGTATTTTGAAATTAACGAGACCAGTTCTAAAAAATTGCCTTTATTTAATGAAGTTTTGGACTCATCATGTCCTCTTAGAGGAAGTTCCTGTTGTGCTAAATGACAAACAATATCGACTAATCTTTGAAAAACACTACGGTTGTTTTCAACGCGCGTGTTATATTTTGAAATTTCCTCAGATAACTGGCGTGAAATAGATGTCTCAATTCGTTGTTTACCAAAATTACCGAAAGAAACCATTGCACACAGGTGTTTATGGGAATTTGCGTGCCTTTTAATGGCGCCAGATATGTTATTTAAATCATTATAACCAGATGTATTCCAAACGGAATCTTCATTCGAAAAAAATATGCAGCTCCAGCAATACAACTTATTAGTGTGCGAACAGCCAACAATCCAACTAGTTTTATACACTGATCTATTAAATTTTCGTTTATGCGATTTACTAGTCTGAGAAATACACAGATTAGGCGTCGGTTTTAATGAAGAAATTAACTGTTTTTTCTGAGCAAAGTTTAAAGATTTTACCTTATCTTCGCCAATCAAAACTTGAACGCATTTTAAATCCTCACAAGGTACAATTACCTCCATTGTTGTAGGTAAATCACCAAAACAATTGTATCACTGAGAAAATCTTAGAAAACAAACAGAAAACTTTAACAGCTTTTTTCACTCAAGCAAATGAAACTGAAGTGAAGTTAGATGCACTCTAGGATGTCGGGAACTACTCAAGTGTTGTCATTTAGGCAAAAAAAGTCGCCAGGTATATGAAAAATCTAGCTAATTTTTTTTATTTTTAAGATATTGCTTGAATACAGTCAAAATCTGTTATAACAACATCCAAGGGACCACT
Source organism: Tholera decimalis (assembly GCA_943138885.2). Taxonomy (NCBI): domain Eukaryota; kingdom Metazoa; phylum Arthropoda; class Insecta; order Lepidoptera; family Noctuidae; genus Tholera; species Tholera decimalis. The sequence continues at coordinate 33,634,041 of OW964571.2, forward strand.
CATATTTGGTTGTAAAAACCGATAGTCGTAATAACCGGTGATGTTTTCAAGGTACAAAGTATTTTGTACCTATGATTTTGGTCTATATAACCGGTATGTTGTTCTAAATGATGTTGTTGTAAACGGTTTTGACTGTATTTAATTTCGTTATTTTAAAAGTCGCTAGTTTTTATTGTTGATAAATGTTAAAAAAGTTTCCAAACACGTTAAAAATCTCCAAGATCTTTCAACGTGTGGCTAAAACGGCAACACTGCAGAGTTGGCAAGCTGACAAGGTCACGCATACGCATGCAACTTCATACGAATGCCCTGCTTATATCTGCCATAGTGATCGATTTGTTCTATGCCTAAGGCCTAACTCGTTATACGGCACATCGCTATAAGTGCGAAAGTGACAGATATAGTATTTGAAAGCCCGGTAAAAGCCGGTGCGTGTAAGCGAGATAGCAATATGTAGATCATTAGATGCTACAAATGCGAAACTCTGCGCGCGAACAATCGCGATGCGTAGTAGTTTAGCTGTACTCAGTAGATTCATTGTGTTATTTTGATAAGAATTAAGCGCGCGAACTTTTAAATAGTTCGGGTTTGACATTGATTCTCTATCGAGCATTTTTTAGTAAGGCATGGGCTTTTGGGCTTATATGAAGGTACCGCCACTGATGTCATTTATATGAATATATATTTTTATTTATTGTTGATAAGCTTTCGTTTGACCACTATCTCACGTGATGGTAAGCGATGATGAGTTCTAAGATGAAGTACGCTTAACTAGAAGCAACCTATTCACTGGGGGGAGGAGGTCAACCCCATGTTATATTTATTAGGAAATACAGTCTCCGGCTGTACGCACAATGAATGTATTCTCAAAAATGTTTGTGCGTGTGGGTGGGATGTTTAAGTTAACTAAAGGAAACATACAGGTAGAGTATGCCCTGACTCCCAAACATGGATATCCTGTGATTTAGGAGTTAGTGTTTCGCTGTCACTGTAATACAAAGACCTTTATATTAATGTTTGTTTTGTACACTAAATTTTACAAATTTTAAAAATATGTGGTTTCATTTAATACCTTTCGTTTTTATCAACATTGTAGGTATATATACGGTACCAATAACTGTGTCACGAGTGTGTAAAAGTCAAAATCAAAACGTATTCTAAACGACCTACCTTTCAAATTAAAATTTAATCACATACAAAACAAGTTTGTATATCCGCCATCATCTTTCAGCTGCCCTTGCGTCCGGGTACACGGTATTTCGTAAGAACATTGCCGCAACCCTTATAGGTGGCAACCACCACTAATGTGACGATAGCGTCTACCAAAACTGAGACGACGCAGGAGTAGAGGTAAAAGAAAGGTTTGCTCTGAACCATAGTAGTACTTTTTTTTTTCACTACTCAATCTCTTCAACGCTCTTGCGTTTTGTCTCACTTTATGTGGAAGACAGACGCTTACTTAGTACTTACAACAAGATCAACCAAGTGTGGATAGTAGCCTACAGCAAGTTTGGTTTTCCGATAGTGAAAGGTAAATAAGGTGTCACGGAGCTCTTAGTAAGTTTAAAGTTAAGAGGTAAGTTTAAAAAAGGTGTGAAATAATAATTCTTGGATTACAAATCTTAATAAAACAAAGTTGCTTTCTGTCTATGTATGTTTCTTCGCTAACTTCTAAATCACGAATGCATTTCAATACAACGAGCATAAAAAATTGAACAAGTGCGAGTCAGACTCGCCCATGAAGGGTTCCGTAGTAACTATAATAATATAATATGTATATTTATTAGACGAACCTTAAAAATTTCTTAAAACTAGCTTATTTACATTTTCACTACTATGCTTAATAACTTTGTTTTTCATAGTGTTTGTATGAATTACAAAGTTATATGCAAATATAACTTTGTATATTTTTATATATATATGGTTTTATAAAATATGCTGTATCTCAAAAACTGCTGACCCGATTTCGTTCAAACCAATTTTGGTTGAAAGTTTACATTAAGATCTACAGACATATATATTTTTTAGATTTTTCATTCCATAAATATAGAAGTTAGAGAGGGGACACAAATTTTACTAATTAATTTAATTAATTATTATTAATTTAATTTTTTTTTTTCTCTTATATCATTTTTAAAGACCTGTCTATAGATACTACACACGCATAGGTTTCATGAAAAAAAATTTTTTTCAGTTCTAGTTCCATGTATGGGGACCCTCTTTAATTTAAATATTTTTTAATTTTTTTCTTAAAATCGGAAAGCGGTTTACAGAATAAATCTACCTACTAAGTTTCACATGTATGGTCTTAATAGTTTCGGAATAAAATGGCTGTGACATACGGACGGACGGACAGACAGACAGAGAGACATACGGACAGACATATCGAAACTATAAGGGTTCCGTTTTTTGCAAATCGGCTACGGAACCCTAATAAAAAGAGCGGTTAACGAGCAAAGTTGAAAAAAAAGTAGCCCCACGCTAGACATTTCTCCGGTATCGTGAATTACAAACACATAAATTCACATCATAAAAACTAGACTCGCAACAAATATGTATCTGTAGGCTATATTAACATTTGTTCAGGTGCCGGAATGAAACGCTCGCACTCTCCAAACTTCCGCAAACACTCTGGCCAAGTGGTTCCGGAAATGGAGAATCGAAGTCAATCCAGACAAAAGCCAGGCAGTCCTCTTTTCTAAGCCGCGGATAAACCCACTCTCCCCCCATCCGATTACCATGTACGGCAAGCCGGTCCCCTGGGAAAAGCAAGCCAAACACTTAGGAGTGGTCCTCGATAAACACCTTTCCTTCGCTGAGCACATAAAGCAGGCACGTTCGCGCGCCGCTTTCGCTCTAGGTAGGCTCCACTTCATTCTTAGCTCCCGCAGCAAGTTATCACTCAGGTGCAAGCTGCGTATTTTCACCGCGGTCATCCGTCCCATCATGACCTACGCCTGCGTTGTTTTCGCACACGCAAAGCCCTACCTCCTCCACAAGATGCAGACCCTCCAAAACCGATTCCTCCGTAGAGTCACGGGAGCCCCCTTTTATGTTCGAAATGAGCTTCTTCACGTAGACCTCAAGATGCCCACCATCCAGCAGTTCAAGAAACGCGTCTCCAAGCGTTTCTTTGAAACTTCAATTCAACATAGGAATCCCCTTATTGTATCGGCCGCCCAATACGAACCCTCGCGTATCTCTAAGATTCGCCGACCAAGGCATACCCTAGTCACTCCCGATGACGCAATCACCCTGCTCCAAGAGAGCCGTAGGGAAACAAGTACAGTGGCACACAAACACAAAAACCGACCGTCCTTCCGTCCTCGCCGCCGAGGCCCGCCGCGACGTCCCCGTAATAGTCCACCCCGACCCTTGTCAGAGCCAGCCCGCAACGCTGAGCCAGTAGCTTTAAATTCCCTTATTAATAATAATAATGATATGATCCAGCCTGTCCCTAGCTGCCCTCCCCCTGCGACGCCCTAAGCCGAGGTCCGTACCCCACAGGGGGTGCCCTTAGCGTGTAGTCGCATAGTTTGTAAGTTTTTTTATAAGCCCTGGCTGGAGGCTTTAATTAATTTATTAATTAAGGCAACCACAGGCAAGCCCGGTTAAGCAGCCGACAACCTCAGAGGTTGACCTGCGAGATGCCACACACAAAAAAAAAGCCAGAATGAAACCCGCCATATGCAGCGCAGCAGCCAACCGATCCACCATTGCTCCAATCATGTCATTAACTCTATTACAATATGCAAAGCAACGGCGGTTCGCTACTTAAAAAGATAAAATGAGAATCGTTATTGGGTAAAATATGAAAATAGCCTACGGTTATTTTTAACATTTATACTCAACCCTTACCGCTAAAATAACCACAATCGGTTACGAATATCATAAATCCGGGATATCCAACATAAGTACCTAATTTAAGCCCATTTCGCACTACATCAGCATCAAAATCATAACCCTTAAAATAAAAATATCATAAAACTGCCCGAAATCCGATGCGATATATCGCCGCCATTTGCGAAATTGTTATACGTTTATTCTGAAAATATCTCAATTTATTTCACCTTTTAAATAATGTTTTACCTGTCAACGATCAAAAATTGTGCGATACATTTTTATATTTTTTAGCGATTTTATTGATAAAATGTTTAAGCGCGATTTCGTAGCATCAATTTGGATTTTTGTATTTTTGTGACGTTTTTTTTTTTGTTTGTTACTTAATTACGCCAAACAGACCCGAATGAAATTTTATATGGAGATAACTGAAATGATGAAATAATACGGAAGCTACTTGGTTACCCGGAACTCGGATGAAATCAGGATTTACGCGGGAAAAACTACCCACGCAAAAGAATTCGCGAGTATTAGATACACAACATCACCTACAATTTGACCACATCTGAAGTACCCTAAATATTAGTAAGAAGAAGTTTTTTATGGTTGACTCACAATAACACGTGTAACTCCCGATAGCTTAGCAGTTTGAAGCTTTCTGATTATAATATTTGTCTACTCTTACGTTTATAACACTCTCAGTCACCCCTAATTGAAAAAGTTAACATTATTAACTATTCCATAAAAAAGAATCATATAAATTGGTATAGAAACACCAAAGTTATACATGAAATACGCTAATAATAAGCCATCGCGCGTGAATACTGAATCATGCTATAAGGATTATTTTTGAAAATCGGTCGCCGCGCTCGACGCGTCTCGCGGCCGAAGGTATAAATTTCGTTCTATAGGTACTTAAGCCTCATGTGAACATGATCTAAACAATATTACCAATACATTAATTTAATAACACACAAGGAGTTACACGCTGACGGAGTCGCGGGCACACCTATTAACAATAATATTGTGCGGTTTTGTATTGCGATATTTTTCAACAGTATTATAGATTGACATATTATATTTCCCTACTAAATTACGAAAGTTAATCTGTCTGTTACATCAAAATCACTGCACCGTGAGGAAGGACATAGGCTACTTTTTTTTACGAAAAACGACGGAACCGCGGACCAAGTCCAATTCAAGTCAAGTTTGTAATATTTTGGTAAAGTGTTTTCGTCGCCATCATGAAAATAAAACAAAAAGAAGTAAATGTTTGTATTCTGTATTAGCAAGATATATAAAGATACTTAAAACGCTGTCCAGTTTACTGTAGATATATAAGATAATTTTCGAGTAATTTTAACGCGCTTTTGATATTTAAAAAATTAACAAAAGATATGTGATATTTTTTATTTGTTATACAGAATAAATTTTATTTCCGTATTTTTACGTGTCGATAACTTACTATTCGCAAGTGGCCGATTGTTTACCGGTACATTTAAGGCACATTTAACTGAAAAACCAATGTATATCAACTCAATTTTGCAAGTGAATTATAAGTTTTCTTAAAAAATCATGGCGTCATTGTAATGTAGTCATAACCTGCAGTTTGAGCTCTAATAACTCCTTTTTGAGAATCATAGCGCTAATTTTCACCCTTCTAACGCTTCCAGTGATTTTTGTTCCCCTAGTGCAACTCACAGCCACAAAAAGCTCCTATTTTCCTGTTTTTGAGGTTATAAGATCTAGTTACGTACTTATTCATTTAGCATCCATTTTATTAAATGTTTTATAATAGTTACAAAAGCGGCTGTAAAATGGCGAATGGATTGAGCCTGCAAGGAATGACTATTGCTACTAAAGGCCTTAGTTACACTGATGATTTCTTTGTAACTATAGTATGCATAAGAGTTTCTATTATTTCTATAATGAAACTTATAGTAGTATAATAGTGGTTACTATAACTATAACCTATACAAGTTACAATGGAAACTACTGTGCAGCTGTGAGTGGCAGAATGACCTTAGCCGTACGCACGTTACCGTTGGCGCAGGTACAACGGCTTAACGTGCTTTCCGAGGCACGGAGGTTATCACACCACCAACTTCCAAACTCCGGGCTACTACTGGGAAATTGAGTGGCTGTTGACCAGTGATGTGCCCAAAAGACTGATAGCATTAACATAAATAAAAAAAATAAAAAAATTAAAATGTTTATTTGACACAGAGTAAAGACATACACAATTTGGCATTCCTGCGCTTCAGACAAATTTTTATACATATTATATTATGGTGTATTTACAAAAGGTACTGAGATACTGTTTCCCAAACTAGGCTGGAGCCTGTATGTTGGGAGACAGCGATCAGACCGGCAGAGAGGTTATTTAACAGGTTGTATAGTACCTAATGCTTAACCTCTGTCCAGGGTAAAAGCTAAGCCTTTGGGTCAACTAGGCATACCGGGGTTTCGGGAATATTCTAACGAGATTCCGTGACCTCAAAATGTGGTGGGTTTTTAATCGACTTCAAAAAAGAAGCAGGTTCTCAATCCGAGTGTATTTTTTTTAATTTGTGTTACCTCATAACTTCTAACTGGGTGTACTGATTTTGTTAATTCTTTTTATATTCAAAAGTTGGCACTTGCCGTGTGGTCTCATATAAAAATCGAGATCTTATAAGTCATTTTTGATTTATCCTTAATAATGCGTATATTTTTATTTGCGTGTATGTTATTATTGTTAAAAAGTTTTTTTAGTCATTATGTATGACACTCCCTTACGCTAAACGAGACGAGACTCTTGAGATATTCACCAGATAAAAAGAAGGGTCAACTAGGCGTCTAGAAAGATTATTAAATAACATAACATGAGCCCCCGGACACCACGATCAGAGAGTTCAAATTCACTTAAAACTGGCCATTATTTAGTCTTTAACAAGATGCAAGCCATTCCTATTCCCAACGAAGAACCACAAGGAACAGCGACATATGTAAATGACCACTTGGCACCGTTGGAAGTGATGCGGTCACACTGTCCGTCCGACAAATGGTTACGTTCCTACCACTGTGTTGTGGTAAGCCCGAATATCTGGACGTTGGTACAAACCACGGGTAAAGTGAGTAGTAGGTTGTAAGAGGTCTTTGTCCTACTTACTCACGTTTAAAATATCTAAACATATAACAATAATGTGTATGGAGCAAGAACGTGGGAATGCATGCTACCATCCTTCTTGAAAGATTTACCTGTAAATATTAAAAAAAATATTACTTTAAAGAACTGCTGTGAAGTGCTAAAGAAGATTAGATTCAGTAATAAGTGTTACTCTTAATGATAGTGTGGCATCGAGTTGACGCGGCTAGCATACTACAGATAAACCCTCGATGGTTTAGGTGGTATCATTATGTTTGTAGTAAAGGTATTAAATGTTTTAAATATTAAACAATAAAAAAGGTACTTAGCAGTAATTTGGGGCAGTATCGACTCTTGATAACTATACCTTTGTCTTGACTACGTATCTTGTTCAAAAGTTGAATTTGTAAACTTCTCATTTCCGTTTTTTTGGGGCAAAAACATCAAATGAATCCTACCTCTATCTAATTCTATTGTAACATGTTTTATCAAAAACTATGTCTGACATTTTTTTTCGTGGGTAGGATCATCAATTGACTCCTTGACTCCTCTTGGACTCTAGTCTGAGACTAGGTGTACACAAGCTAACATCTCTTTGGTAACACTTCGCGTATCGAAACTTAAATACCCGTTCAGTTTCAAAGCTAAGCTTCAATTACAGCAACGATAAGCATCTTTTTTATTCGTTCAAACGGTTTCTACCAACTTGGTAATCTAATAAAAAGGTTGTTTGAATGCAAACTCTTTGTTGTTTCTTGTTAAGGAGAGAAAAATTGCGTGTTCATATGCGGTTTGTATACAGGATCTCCAAGAAGAATAAGAAGTTTTTAAAGAGAACTTGTAATATAGGATACTAGCGACCTGCCCCGGCTTCGCACGGGTGCAATGTTTATATTACATATATATGATATAATGTCTTTATATACATCGTTGACAGCCTTTTAGTCATTCGACATACATGTTCTCTTTAGAAATTACTCTTGAAAGTGCGACACATAATTTACCATGGGAAAAACATTCAACGCTCAAATCTAAGCAACATAGGCATGCGCGCCGTGCCTCCGCCGGCACCGCACCGCAACCGCTATGTCCTTGCATTTTAAATCTGTAATATCTTCGAAACTATTTATTTAAATTATATTCTGTAAAGGGCAATATTGATTTATATTAAATGCACAATGTATTTATGGTACTTAATTGGATAAGGAGTAATGCTGTATTGCTTAAAATCGCTTCGTAAAATATGCTCGTATTTCTCGTCAAAAGTAAAGGATAAAAAATGGTTGTTGTGGGTTATCTATAAGAGATAGACAGATGCCATCGAGGACATTTTTGTTGAACTTTTTAAGGTGTACAATACTATAGTACATTATTTTGATCTATCTCGTAGGGTTCAGCCAGCGTTTGCAAAGCAAGCGCAAAAAATGTGTTTATTTGCGACATCACATTAGAAACCTCAAAAATTATTATATACTTAAAAACCTTTCTATTGAAAGAAACTGCATCAAAATCCATTGCGTAGTTTTAAAGATTTAAGCATACATAGGGACAGACACAGGGAAGCGACTTTGCTTTATACTATGTATAGGATATAACTCGGTTAGAACTCACATTTCTAGCAATCTTGTTACTCCCTCCAACTAAGCTAAATATTCTTGTGTCTTGAGTGGGTTCAGAGCAATAATGTAATGGGTGGGGTTCAAACCCGCGACCTATCAATCACAAGGCCAACACCTTAGCCATTAAGCTATTGACGCTTCATTAATCCAAGTAACCAAGCTATTACTACTTTAATGATACGATAGGTGCACTGGCTAAGCGAGTGCTTTATTTCAGGATAAAGATACTACTCGTAGATACTGAAAATCTGACTAATTAAAAAGTTATTTTAATAATTTTACGTTAAAAAATTCTTATATCTCTAAAGATTAATTAAGAAGTAGCAACCAACAACAAACTTGATGACTTATATATTATGTATATTTATCTAAAATCCACAAACATATAAAATAAATAATATCTTTTAAGAGATAGATAGATAGATAAAACGTTTATTTATTACAACACAAAATACAATTCACATAAAAAAAAAACAATAATAACTCACAACAAAGAAAAATATACCATGCAGCTTGAGTAACATACAGGAAGTAACGCTTACATAAAAAAAAGAGATTTAAAAAAGGCGTATAAAGAGTGCGGTGTGTGTCTCGCGATTGCACCAAATGGGTCCTCAGCTCAGCATGTGCCAGGCTGTAAATATCTAGCGCCCTGCACCGGCAGTGACACACGGATGTCGAGTAGCCTAGACACGAAATTGTGGGTATAAAATTAATAACAAGAATAAAGCTAAAATAAAAAAAAATATAAAATTGTTTACTCGCATTTATATAATGTGTAAGTATTGTGTAGTTTTTTGTTTTTATGTATGTTTAAAAAAAAGATAAATATATGAGTGCGTGTATGTGTGATCCTTTGTTTGTGTGTAATTTTTTGCTTAATTTACTAGAAATAAGTTTGTGATACCTGAGGAATACGGCAAATTCCAAGGAGCTATATAATGGACATGTTAGAAATATTTATTTATTTATTTATTTATTTACACTTTATGCACATAGGTACAAAGGCGGAGTCTGGCCTACTTTTTTTTGCGAGTTCATGAGAAACTGTCGCAATTGACTTTTGAAGGTACCAATGTGTTCAAGATTTCTTAGCGGTGGGGGAATGTTGTTCCAGCATTTGGATGCAGCGTACTTAAAACTGCTCCTGAATGCCGCTGTCTTATGTGGTTTGGAGGAGAGTTGTTGAGAGCACTGTCTGATTGCGCAGTTACATTCGCTAGCGATCCATCTCAATTTATTGTAGATATAAGTGGGCTCAGACTGACAGGACTGGACGGACTGGTGTCAGATTCTTGCTTCTGACCACCCGTTCACTGACACACGGTTATTAACTGTCAAAAGTGTATAAATGACAGCCGGGACCGGGAGCAACGCCTTAACCTGCTTTTCGAGGAGCGGAGGAATTTCGATACGTAAAAATGACCTCCCATCCACGGACTGAGCGGTAAGCGTTGTTTAATCTAGAACATTGACCCGTATACCATCCACGTATAAACTTCCCTCCTCACAGCAACTAAGAAAACAAAAACAATGATAGATTACAATATAAAACGCTCTGAAACCAAACGCGTCAAAATGACAAAAAGTAGTGCAAACTTATGCCATCATAAGTCTGTAGAGCCTTCAGGTGGAGATAAGGTTACTCCCTCCTTCTCCCACCCGGCAGAAGTCACCGCCAGGGACGCACAGGAACCCCCAGTGGGTGCTCCCTAGGCCCCTCAGACGATGTAAAACTTCCGCAACAAAGCACAGCTCAATTTCAAACCGTCTCGTGTTTTGAACAAATAAAAGTTATCTTATCTTATCTTATCTTATAGATTTTCATTTTCAACCGACGACAAAAAGAGGAGGTTATCAATTCGACGTGTATATATATACATATATTTTTTTTTATGTATGATCACCGATTACTCGAAGACGGCTGGACCGATTTGGAAAATTCTTTTATTGTTTGAAAGGGTATACTTCGAAATTGGTCCCATTGTCACCAGGTTAGGATCTAATGATGGGATCCTGGAGAAATCGAGGAAACTCTTCAAATATTATAGGCACACCTATGGCGTTTTGGGTATTTCTTATAGTAACTTGTGCAGTTGCTCTAAAAAAATACCATTTCGGGAAGTGAAACTGATGATAAAGACCACAGATGGCCGCCGAACCTACTCAATAATAAGTATTTCGTGGATTGCGATTCGATTACTTGAATATGGATGTTAAACACACACACATCTAAAACAACATTGTGGAATGCAAATAAATATATATGAATATATGAAACACTTTATGTTCTTCACAATGCATATGGTGATGTAGATGTATGATGGTGAAGTACCAGGAGAACTCCTCAACAATTAACGGCCCAGCATTGGGAAAAGCAATACTTTGTAAAAGGTTATAAATAGTTGACATTTAGGCTCTTTTAACTAGGTAAATTAAAAATCGACCAACTAAAAAGAGTGAAATAAAAACTTTTTACCAAAAAATTAAACCGACTCCCAAAAACACTGCAAAGTGAAAAATAACTTTAATTTCGGAAGTCGGTGCCAAAAACGAAAAAACAAAATTAAAGACACCGACTACCGAAATTAAAGTTATTTTTCACTTTGCAGTGTTTTTGGGAGTCGGTTTAATTTTTTGGTAAAAAGTTTTTATTTAAACCTCATTATTAATGAGGAAATATGATGATATTTTGAGGTAATTCATAAAATAAAAATAAAAAAATAAAATAAAAATGTTTATTAGACACTAAGCAAGGACACACGTTTAGTAAATAACACAGTCAATTATTTTAGATAGTTGTTATAAATGTATCGTCACAAAAACTGGTGCTAACTCCCAAACTAGGCCTAGGCCTGTGTTTTGGGGATTAGTGCTTAGAAATGACACATTTAATACAATGATACATTTTGTGAGAGTGCCGCTAGTTATTTATATACAAATAGTGATCTTAATTTAGAGTGTCAACTTAATACAAGTACATGAATATTTTATAGTAATGGGAAAAATTTGTGCATGTGCACGAGTGGATTGAGTAAGTGTGAGTGTATTTGAGGTTGATTATGAGTGTAGTGTATGTGGTGTTCAGTGTAATGTGAGTAGTGATCGATGGGGTGCGCGCTTACATATATATGTGACAGATAAAATGTGAGCGCATAAGTTAGGTGTGCAACTAAGTGATGAAAGCGAGTAAAACTTCTGTCTGCTGATAATCTAGGGATTGGAGCCAGTCCGCAACTTTCTCTTTAACTTCACGTCGGCTTAATCCAGCAATGTTTAGTTTTTTATTTATGCTGTTGTAGAGCTTACTGCTTAAGCTATTGAACTGACGTCTGGTAAACGTTGTCCTGCAGGGAGTAGAAGGGCAAATGGATGATCTACTCCGTTTATTTGGTTTGGGTGTAGGTATGTGCGGATGTAATCTTTGAATGGACCTGAGCACATAGAGTTGACGCACTGTAAGGACTTTAAGTTCTGCAAACAATTGAACAGTTGAATTGAACAGTTCATATAAAAAGGTTTCGTTATTTTTGTGTAGCTTACTACTTTAGTAGTTTACTAACATTTTTGATGAAAATTGGAGGGATCTACTCCTGCTGGTTGGTACTTAAATGATACACAAAATCTATTACATAGGGTGATTTTTTTTTATTCCAAAAATATTATAACAATTTTAATTTAGGTATTGAGTTTAACGTCACTGCTGTAACTGAAGTAGACATAGCCTGTATTTCAGATATCAGCACCATTCGTCTCGTCTCGCCTTGATTATTATTAATACTAGATTTCCTCTCCAGTTTCACTTTCCCATCATCATCAATTTATGTCTCAAAAACGATGATCTATGTGATACATAATAAAACACAACAGTAGTTATAATCCCAACATACAACATATTTAAATGACTTTTTGCTCAACCTGGTACATTAGCAATCTATCTTTATTATTTTCCTAAAAACAATGTTTGTTTGCATGAATAATTATATTTTTAAGTACTTATACGTATAGCTAAGCAAAGATATCCTATAAATAATATCTTGTACTCTTTGATTACATCTCCACAAAACCATCTCAGTACTAATTCTTGCAAATATTTTTTTGACAATGCTATCTGGAATCGCTAAACTCACTAGCTAGCGAGCAGGTGAACTACAAGGTGTCTCAAAAGAAAGTTCATATTTAAATCTTTTTTTAAAAGAAAAGTCTTAGCTTTATTGAAAAAATGTTTATTTTATATTGAAGTACACTGTTTGGGATTTATTTTTTAAAAATAACATCGTCCAAATGTAAACCGTTGCGCTCTCGGCATTCATTTAGTCGGGCACTAAAATTGCCTATGACAGCTCGGCAGGTAGTCTCCGTGATGGCTGCCATTTCATGACGGATATTTTCTTTTAATTGTGCCAGGGAAGTCGGTTTATTAGCGTAAACTTTTGATTTGACATAACCCGACAGGAAAAAATCCATAGGCGTTAAATCGGGACTCCGTGGAGGCCAATTTATGTCACCTTGCCAGGAGATTAATTTGTTCGGAAAAATTTCTCGAACTCGAGGCAGAGATCTGTTGGACGTGTGTGAAGTTGCTCCATCCTGCTGGAACCATGTTCTTTGGTTGTAACCAGGAAAGTTTTGCAGTTGGGGTACGAAAAACTCGTCTAACATCTCCACATAACGCTCTGAATTCACTGTGAGTGTGCGTCCCCTTCCATCTTCAAAAAAGTAAGGGCCGATAATTCCTCGCGCCGACATCGCTGCCCATACGGTGACTTTGGGTGAATGTAGCGGTTTCTGATGTTTTTGTTTTGGGTTGGTTGCACTCCAGTAACGACAATTTTGCTTGTTTACATGCCCATTCAGGTGAAAATGGGCTTCATCGGAAAACAAGATGTTGGTGAACGTTGGAAAGCGCTCAATCATCTGATTTACAAAGGCAAGCCTCTGACCAGCATCTTGAGGCTTCAGTTCTTGCACTAACTGAATTTTGTACGGGTGCAGCTTTAAATCTTTGTGTAAAATGCGGCATAATGAAGATCTGTGCACATTTAAAGCAACAGCACGCTTCCGAATCGAGAGGTTTGGATCATCTCGAATAGACTGAGTAACACTGTCCACGTTTTCGGCTGTTCTTGATGTTCTTGGTCGCCCAGATTTTGGTTTCTCCAGAGTTGACCCAGTCTCTTCAAACTTCTCAACCCATTTTGCAATGAGACGAGTGCTAGGCGCATCATTTAAGTGACGAATATGTCGAATACTGCAGAATTTTCTACGCGCTACAGTCTCCGAATTACCGTTTTTGTAAAACTCACGTACGCACAACGGACGGTCCGCACCAGAGAAACGCTCCATAGTGACTAAATTCCTAAGAGCCAGACTACCGACTGGCATACCCCCCGCGCCCCTCAGAATAGGTGTTTTCGCGTAATAAGATAAGCAAATGTAAACTTACTTTTGAGACACCTTGTAAATCGATTTCAACCTGTACATTACATTCAAAAATCATCTACAAAACAATCAATTGTAAGATAAAAAATAATTTCGTTACGCAAACTGTCAATATCATTAATTATTCTCCATTGAGTAGAGAATAAATAATAATATTGTTGTAATACACACAAAGGGATATAGATAAAGTTAAAAAATATGTTTTCTTAATATCCTCACAGCCGTTTCAAAGAAATTTCCAATAAGATGGTTGACACATCCCGCATGCCAAGAATTGGCTATTTACCTACTAAAGCCTGACTCTGGCTAAGAATAACCATACAACGTTTCAAAACCGCTAGTCCCTTGGTTATATTACCAGCCAAAAACGAAGAGGGCTAATTTCTTATACTTTATTCCATAACATAATTTAAACAACAGAATTACTATTTATTACAGTTTTACGTGAAACGTCAATCAAAATTCAACTAAAATACCAGATGAAAGTTTCTCACCCCAAAAATAGCACGAAGATTTTCATCACCATTCCTACCTCCAGTTAGAATCACGGCCCATCACACCGTGAATGAGTCTGAAATTTAATTTTAACGGTCCCGTCGCACGAAACGTTATGTTGGAAAGAATTTGTCGAAAATTTCATTTAAACTAAATAAATAACTTTCAAAATGTTCGAACAATGTAAAATATTGTTTTAGTATAAGTTGAATAGTTTCATGCGAATTTCGAGGGTTATTGCAATATGAATTTTTCATTTTTGTTTGCTGTTTTTGGCATTTTGTAACAATGTTTTTTTATCATTCTTACAATAGAGTATCAGATTACTAAGCATAAGAGTAATTGATCAAATATACTGGACACCCTTGAGTCCTTTACTGTAAATAGCTCTCATACTCTGTAATTTACCTTGGAAAATAATTTATTGTATTTTATCTATATTATTAGTACTTGAAACAAAAACGGAGGGCTACGAAATTTTTCGATAAAAACGACTACTGAGCGACCTTATTAACAAATAATAAACCAGTGTATATTATTTGTTAATTTCGGTTTGAAATACAAAGAAAGTAAGATGACTTACACATTGACTTTGTTCACAAAGTACGTTTACCTTTAGCTTGTAACCAAGCTAACACGTTGGTAGAGATCTGTCAACGCTCAGGATATTAGTTCGGTTCGATTTCCTTTGAGCGTGTCACTATCACGTCTTAGAGAAATCTTTATGAAGTTTACTAAAACGACTACGTTTTAACGTTTATATACGATTTTTTTTTGCTTTAAGCACAATTATAGTCCATCTCTTCTGGGGTCTGACACTCGCTTCACCCAGAGCGGAGGAGTCATTAGATGATGTTTCCAACCGGAAAAAATAGGTTATCGTGCTTCATCTTCGATCAGCTTACCATAAGATGAGATAGTGTTGTAAAAGTGATATTCGAGTATGTTTAAATTTGCTACAGTATGTTATACATATACGTATGTGTGTAGTGTACTTTTGACGACACTTAATATTGATGAGCAGTAAATGTAGAAATTGTAATAGTAGATTAGTAGCCAAGCCAGTAGGCATCAATTGCAGCCCGAGATATTTAGGCGCAACAGCGCAGCGAGGGCGCCTATAGTTCGAGGGTGCAATTGATGCTTACACCCGAGCTAACTACTCTGCTTTACATCTCGATTGTGAGGTAAGTAGAAAAAAACCGGCATGACAAGAATAAAACATTTTATTAGTTAAAATTTATAGTGAAATGAAAACAATTTTCAAGTTTTAGGGACAGGTGTTTTTTGGGTATGTTAATAGTTTGAGATTGTGATATTTGTTGGTCATGGATAAAATTTGACGGGATGAAGCTTTCTTCAGCAGAAATTGATGGTTACGGATCATCTCTTGAGAAAGATGTTTCATTTTTTGAAATCTGAATAATTTTCGTTATTTGGTTGGTAATTTTACTTTTATTTTGTATGGAATCTTCAATGTAACCTACAGCCACCTTGCTGGATTTCCACCCACCGTGCCTTTTTATAGTGGTTAAGTTAGCCCCAGCATCGGCTAAAAGTGTAGCCGATGTTCTCCGGAAGCAATGACCTGTGTACTGTACAATTCCGGGTTTGCTAACTTTAAATAACTTGCGATTTGCTTCGGCATACTTCTGATGGTATTCTTTCCAATAATTTGTTTGTAGCATTTACCTTGGTGGTACTTAAAAAAAAAATCGGTTGGTATTTACATTTTTAGGACGAAGATTTCTGTATTTTTGTACGAATTCAGAGAATTCTTGAGGAACTACATTTGGTCAATTTTAGTTTTTGTGTTCGGTAGTTTAATTACTAACAACTGACCCTGTTGTTCTATGTTCTCTATTGTTATATTTGTCAATTCAATACCTCGGCATGCGCCAGTTATACCGAAGATAAGAACCACCTAAAACAAGCGAAATATAAAAATAAGAAGATATGTTTTTTAGGATTGTAAGAATTTAAAAGATTAATGATGAAATATTACCATTATGTGATTTGTTATTTTACGTACCTTAACAGCTAAATATATGTCATCAGGGGCTTCATTTATGAATGTTTTCACGTCTTGCGCTGTAAAAACCTTTGACTTTTTGATTTTGTGCCCAGCTGACTGTCTTTTTAGAAAAGATGATAATTTTGAAAAGTTCTTGATATTGATGTCGTGTTTAGTACTCATAGTTGCTTTTAACATTGAATAAATGCACCACAAACTAGATGGCTGCAGCTTTTTTGATAGCTCACTAAAGTATGTTAAGAATACAGTCTCAGATAAAGACTTTACTCGTTTTTCTTTTCGCCACTTCATGAACTCGTCGTAAGTTTTCAAATATCTCTCTTTAGAACTTTCAGGCAAAATATTGTTAATTGCTGCTTCAGCTTCCATTTTCATTGAATCGGGAGTGCTGCTTATATCTTCATCACTTGCAGAACTCATGTTTTTTCCTAATTAGCACGTAATTATAAAATAATCCCAAAAACAAACAATATTTAAAGTAGTTTTCTATTCCCGCCTTTTTTATCTTTGTTTTTTTTTTCTAGAACGAAATTGAGCTTCGCCGTTCGATATTTAAAATTGATGACTATTATACTCATACGAAGACAAGGCTGAATAGCGAAGCGACCTCTTTTGTCATTGGGCTGCATGCATGATGTCTATTGCCAGTGTGATGGTTAGATGTACGCGAACTTTTTGAAAGAGTGAAGAGATTTTTTTTAAATTACTTACGGGCTTTTCTAGCTACATTATTACCCTAGAGCGTTAATTTGTTACCTACAATCCCCATTTGGGGGTAATAAGGACCTACTTACCGAATATGAGAGATGTAAAAGGAATTTTAAATGGACGGTACGTACAGTATTTAGATAGTGGTAGTAGTTTGTTAGAATGCCAAAAGTGGAGTTAATTTAAGAAACCTTGAAGTGAAAGCTTACTGGCTCTTAAAAGAATTCAAAGTAGAAAATAGTACTACCAGAAGAATTTCTTCAGTGGATTTTTCCTCTATAGTAGCGGTTTTCGTATCTCATATCCGAGTGGGTACTTATGCCAAGTACTGAGAGAATATTTTATGCCATGTTAAACAGATTTACCGTTAAAGAAGACCTTTGTAAAACAAGGGTTTATATAGTTAGAGCAGTCTGTGGGGGCCCAGTGGCTACTGGCAGGTAAGCTTCACAGCCTGCCTCACCGGCGAAACGTTGCTTGCCTGTCTATCTTCTACAGATTGTACTTCAGAGAGTGTGCGCAGGAACTTCATGACCTAATCCCTTCATCCCCCTTTTACTACCGGTTCACCAGACGTACCGCAGGATACCATCCACTCTTGGTCGATATACCGTCTTGTCGTACGAAGCGCTTCTCGTCTATATTTATTGTGCGCACAGCCAAGGTGTGGAACTCTCTGCCGGCTTCTGTGTTCCCTGCCACATATGACCCGTCAGCCTTTAAAGCAAGAGTGAATAGGCATTTTCTGGGCTCGCTCGTTCGATCGTAGACCTCATCTTAAACTTACCATCAGGTGTGATCGAGGTGAAGAGCGGACTCTTACGTAATAATAAAAAAAAACAGGCAAGACTTTCGACTTGGAGGTCTTGAGTTCAAACCCCGGCAGGCACATTATCATCATCATTCGCTTAGTCTTTTCTCAACTATGTTAGGGTCAGCTTCCAGTCTAACTGGATGCATTTGAGTATTAGTGTCTTACATGGACTGACTGCCTGTCTGACCTCCATAGCCCGTAGCTGGATAACACGATACTCCTTGGCAAGTCCAGTTTCAGATTTTCTGACTTCTACTATCCGTAACGACTGTCAAAGATGTCTGAATAACGATCGGGATTTCCAACTTGACGTGTCTTTCCGAAGCACGGGGGTATAACACCACCAACTTCCAAAGTTACCTTTGAAAAAAAAAGTCTGGCTTACTGATTAATCTTCTATATTAATAAAAATGAATCGCTAAATGTGTTGCTAAACGCAAAACACGAAAACGGCTGGACCGATTTGGCTGATTCTTTTTTTGTTGTGTTTGTTTTTGTCAGGAGAAGGTTCTTATGAAAAAAATATATATAAAAAAAGTAGGAAAGGTCTCAAGGGTAGGGGGTAGGGTATTGGTAGGGTAGGGTAGGTCTAGTGTAGGGTTTGGGTAGGGTAGGGGTAGAGTAAGGTAAGGGTAGGGTATCGGTAGGATAGGGGTAGCGGTATCGGTTGGGTAGGGGTAGGATAGTTCGCGAACGAAGTCGTGGCGGGTCAGCTAGATTCTTATAGAAAACCCAATAGCACCTTTTGCAAGACCCGGAAAACGAACCCGAGACCTAATACACAACAGTCGCGCTTACGACCACTAGACCAATGAGACCCTCAACAGGCAAGATAGTTTGTAGTAATTTTTATTATCACCACTATTCTAAAAACGGTAAAGGAAAAACGTAAAATAGAAAACAAAACATTTCAGTCAACGACCTAAAAAACTACCGTTTTGTCTCTGCATGCGTACTGTATCAACAATTCAAAACAGCTCGGTATTTTTGTACGTGACAACGTTTTCGAATACAAAACAATCGGACATGAATCTCAGATTTTTCCAATAACACAAACAGAAGTTTGCACGAAACCAAATACAAGAGAAATACCTACAATATTGCCGTTCTAACTCAAAAATATCATTTTATTTTTCTGATCTGATATCCACTAAAAACTAAGCATCAACATACTTGCTAACGTGTTCCAAGCTTCCTGATTTCAAAACCTTTGAATTTCAACCCAAAATTTTTCTAAGTAGGGTTGAAAATCGCGGAGTGAAATGTCCTCATGCATAATGCACTCGCTACATTACATTTTATCATGGATTGAAAACTTGGCATTTGTTTCCATATGCTAAAAAGCATTTTGTTCAAACGTGTTTTGTGCAAAAGTTTGCGTTGTCGCACAGAAATGTTATTTATTTAATCAAAAGAATGGTTGAAGAATGGGAGCTTACAACGTTTTCATTAAGTTTGAAAATTACTTATACATAACATTATTATTAAACACAATGCAGGCCTGAATAGAATAAGAAATGAGATTTCAACAATCATGATCTACTTAGCCATTTCGCAACTTTTTTGGGATTTGTTTCCAGTTTAACTACATCCAGTCCAACTACATAGTTGGACTAGGTACTAGTGTTTTACCGTAAAAGACCGCATATCTGACCTCCACATTCCAGTTCCAGTAGCTGGTTAACACTATTATAAACACATACCTCGATAAAACTAGTGTCTGAGTTTCTGGCTTCCGACTAACCGTAACGACTAAAAAATTAGAACCGGGACTAAGGCAGTTGTCCGACTGCCGGCGAGTAAACGACTAACTATCGGCGTAACACGAAACGCACGATGAAATAAACATTCCGTGTAAACGAAAGAGATGCATACAACGTGTAAAAGAAACCCCATATCTATCCAAAAGGACTGAAGACAACATCTGGTATGGAGTCTCTATGCAAAGTTTCAGCTCAAAATAAGTGACTCACAGAATTGACCTCAAATTGTTGATTTCGTATGTTTCTTGAATACCAGTAATAACAATCGTGTCATATCACTATGAGAGTCATCACTTTCCACGTCACTTGCCAATAAAACGATAATCCTCTTCGTTCTTCTTAATTTGAAAAATTCGGTCTCTGATATCAATGTATTGAAATTTCTAATAAGTTCCACACATGTACACATAGGATTAGAAAACCCTTGCCATATCCTTTGTTATCATCCAAAGAAGCCGTGCACTTGGTATATGTATACCCTTTAAATTACACGTTGTATATTACTAGTTGCTCTCTGTCTGCTCACACTGCCGGCGACTACTCGCTGTCATAGATAATACTCGCTCAGCGATCACTTGGCAGTCAGAACACACGCTGAGACCAACCAGATGATAGCTCAGCGACTAAACTATCGGAACAACACACTCGATGCTCGCCAACTCGTTTTCAGATGCTAGCTCTACTCGCTACTCGTTCATCGTCGGCGGTGAGACAACTGCCTTACGGTTTAACGTGCTTTTCGAGGTACGGAAAAATCTCAATATGTTGATATGGTTATCCATCCACAGACCAACCTCGCCAAACATAGCTTAACCTTGAAGATTGATCCGTGCGGCTGTTACTATTTAGCCACGAGCTCCTCAAAGATAATCTTATAAAATAAAATATGTGAAATTAATCACAGTTTATCCGCTTACGTATTTTTATTTTATCTTTCTAATAATATTATAAACTAGCTGCTGCCCGCAATTCCGTTCGCGTGGAAGGATATCCTGCATAAATCCCGATCCCGTGCGAATTCCAGGATATTCCAGAATGTCAACTATCTACTTAGCAAATTTCATTAAAATCCATCCAGTTGGTCCGGAGATTAGCGTGTATAAACAGATAAACAGACTTTGTTTTTTTGCCGTGTTATCGTTTCTTAAACCACCTCAACTATTACTTTTGTATAAAATTTAAATGTATAGACACACTTTTTTACTGTTTTATTATATGTGTAGATGCAAAAGTGTGTGTGTGTGTGTTATTCTTTTATGCAAAAACTGCTGAATGGATTTAACTTGGTAAGTAGATAGTTGACACATGGCTACTTTTTATCTCTGAATTCCCACGGAATCGGGATTTACAAGGGAAAATACTTCCACGCGAACGAAAGTCGCGGACGAAGTGATTTATATTACAAAAGTTCAAAATAGCGAACTAAAGAGCTTCACCGAAATGGCTAGTTGAGAGCAGAAGTAAAGTAATCCAAGTGAGCTTTTGTGACTATTGAGATATTAAACAAAATGCGTTTTTATTGATTTTTAAGAGTATGTAATAAATTAGTTGCAAATTGTTTATGTTTTATGGTAGATATTAACCTAAGTTATGAAGTAAAGTGGTGAAGTTATCCAAGTAGCATAAAAGTCACTTGGAGCACAACTCTACTAACAAATTATGTTTTTAATGGCTACGTAGAAATGTAAAACAGAACATTGTTCGGAAAAATGGTACGTACCACTTGGATTACTTCTGCACTTACTAAGTTTAGTCCAACGGAGAGAAAAAAGTGACTAACTCTGTTTTGACAAAAAGGTCACTTGGATTACTTCTGCTCTCAACTAGCCAAATGCGACGCAAACACAAAACAAATGAAAATCTGTTTTCGAGTTCACGTTTCGTTCCAGTATTTAGTTCGCGAAACAACGAAAGCTTTTATTACTTGCACAGTTTTGACACAGTGCGTTAGTACCCCAGGAGAGTTGCACGCTACATGAAACGAAATGGGGTAAAAAGGTAACGGTATTATTTTAGTACGGTTACGTGAATAAAATTTCGTCGTATACAAAAAGTTATTTATTTATTTATTTAGGATCTTAAACAAAAGATATACACAGATTATACAAATACAGGTTATATAAATTAAGCATTTTGTTGTTGTACTCTTTCACTTTTAAGAGACCACAGCATGCACGATAAAAGTCGCTAAAGTATATGTACATTATATTTCAACCCCCAGTTAGTTTAATTAAAAGTTGCTCAGTGCATATCTTGATAATTTGTCATCTGTTAGTAATTAGCAAATTAGAACCTGTGCATGGCATTTTGGTGTAACTTACGTAATTGGAATGTTAGCATAGATATTTTTTGACTTACTTCAAACCTCCTCAGCAGTCTTTAAGCCAAGAGGTTACTTTGAGATAAGCTACTTCATCTTCGACCTCAACATCGCTCACCATGAGGTTAAATGGTGGTCAAACGCGAACCTATCATCAATTAAAAAATTGGCCAAGTGCGAGTCAGACTCGCCCATGAAGGGTTCCGAAGTAACTATAATAATATAATATAATATGTATATTTATTTGACGAAAAAAAAACCTTACAAATTTCTTAAAACTAGCTTATTTACATTTTGAACAACTACGCCAAATAACTTTGTTTTTCATAGTGTTTGTATGAATTACAAAGTTATATTTGCGGTTTTAGAAAATATGCTGCATCTCAAAAACTGCTAAACTGATTTCGTTCAAACCAATTTTGCTTGAAAGTTTACATTAAGATCTACAGACATATTTTTTTAGATTTTTCACTCCATTATTATAAAAGTTAGAGGGGGACACACATTTTATCAATTTGGAAGCGTATATCTTTTAAACGATTAACCTTATGAAAAAGTGGCTTTAGAAACTTCAATGTCATTTTTAAAGACCTGTCTATAGTTGTCACACACGCATAGGTTTCATGAAAAAAATATTTTCAGTTTCAGTTCCATGTATGGGGAGCCCCCCTTTATTTTACATATTTTTTAATTTTTTCCTTAAAATCGGTAAGCGGTTTACAGAATACATCTACCTACCGAGTTTCACATGTATAGTCCTAATAGTTTCGGAATAAAATGGCTGTGACATACGGACGGACGGACAGACAGACAGACAGACAGACAGACAGACGGACAGACATGTCGAAACTATAATGGTTCCGTTTTTTGCCATTCGGCTACGGAACCGTAATAAAAATAATGTGATTATTGAAACCAACAAATGATATTTTAAAAGCCACAATTTTTGCCGACACTGAATTAATATGAATTCATTAAATTGAAGACGAACTGAATGTCCAATTTTGAAAGAAAAATGCATAAACCAAGATTCTAAAATAAAAGGAAAAATATCTTGAAGAAACCTATCCAGAAACTCAACATACTTACAACGGGGGTAAAAAGTCTCTAACGGAAAAATAAAGTTTAAATTACTCATGCTTTCAGAAGCACAAGGAACATTGATCGATCGACTTTTGACTAGCGATCTGATAATCCCAATACCTACTCGTCTTCGAGGGGTGAAATTAGATTCCAATAAAAAACTGTTCTTAGGTCGACGTTGGGGGTTGTAATGGGATGAAAAATTGCCGCCGCATTATCTGAGTCAATCGTAGCAACCGAATGTCAGATAGGTTTAAGTTTTTTTTTTTTGACTGGATGGCGGAAGATTTAGGGGTGTAAGATAAATGTCGGGGGTATTATCGATTTTATGCTGGCTTATTTGGGGGCGAAAATTAAACGTGAATTGTGGTTTACAAACACACAACTGTAAGAGCCGAGTTTTTTTTTTTTAGGTAGTTGGGGTCCAAATTTGCATGATCTTTTTTTGGGGTACTAACAAGTAAAGAAATGAGAGTAGTGCTGACCCAGTAGTTACAGATACGGCTTTCGAGTAGTAGGTCGTCGACTCAAACCCATTATTTTGTGAAATTTTCATCATAACTACTTAGTGCTCTCGAAACGTTGAAACCTGCATGTCATAGGACCGAAAATCCGAAGACCTGCGACATCTACAAACCGGCATTGGATCCGCGTGTTGAGATATAGCCCACTATATCTCATAGCGAGAAGTCCTGAGTCCCAACAGTTTTTTTTTATTGTTTATTAAATTAATGTCATTTAAATACAGAGGTGTTCCTTAAATCTTAACTCGCCAAACTTTCAAGTGTGATGGCGAAAGGTGCTCTTTACATTATAATGAACCACATTATGTGGGTAACATACGTTCAAAAGAATAGTATAATATTGTCAAATATAAAGCTTTAGGCTTATTTAATATATCGACGCTTTCCGCTACAAAGGGCGTAAAGACCATTTTGGCCAAATTGATTTTTTGATGCAGTCTTACTTAGTTTTTCACGCTCTTTCTATCTGTATATTCAAAATTGCGCTGCGTTGAAAAATATGGTTTTTATTACCCAACATTTTCTTAACGCTAAACATCTCTTTTTCGAAAAACCAAGTCGTAAAACACATTTCTTTTTCATCACGACAGCAAAATTGCTGTATCTACAAATAAACATATTTTCCTGAAAAAAAAAACGGGGTAAAACACAGCAACAAAACAAAATGTGAGTTACGCCCTACATATATAGGATATTCGCATACATCGGAAGGACGTCCGTAGAGTGCTGCGTAATCTCGACGTGAACAAAGCTAGAGGCCCCGACGGGATACCGGCAATTGTTCTTAAGACTTGTGCGCCTGAACTGTCTCCGAAAGCATGGAAGCTGGCTAACGTGCAGCCTGTGCCCAAAAATGGCAGTCGTGCTGACCCGGCCAACTACAGGCCTATCTCAGTTACGTACTTAATAGCAAGCTCCTGGCATACCTAGAAGCTAACGACATCCTCAGTGACCGACAATACGGCTTTCGCAAAAACCGGTCAACTGGGGATCTTCTAGCGTTTGCCATTCACATCTGGAGTGAGGCCATTGAGAAGCACGGGGAAGCACTTGCTGTTTCTCTTGACATCTCAAAGGCCTTTGATAGGGTCTGGCGCGATAGCTTTATTGCTAAACTTCCTTCTTTCGGTTAACCCACTCAACTTTGCGTTTGGATTGAAGACTTCCTTAGAGATCGGTCTATTCGAGTGGTTATTGATGGCTGCTCGTCTGGCCAATTGGCAATTAATGCCGGGGTCCCTCAGGGGTCGTTTCTCTCAGCAACTTCATTTTTGCTGCACATTAATGATCTGCTTATGCCCGGTACCTTTGGGTATGCAGACGACAGCACAGTTGCTGAGAGATATGTGTCCAGCGCGCGTGATGGTGAGTCACAGATCCAGTCTCTCCGTGAGGATGGTTGGGCGCTTGAACTTGTCCTTGAAGGCTGTCTCCGAATGGGGGATTCCAACTTGGTCAAGTTTAATGCAGCTAAGACCCAGACGTTTCTTCTCCGCAAAAAGGAGCCAATTCCAACCGGCTCCTACTTTCCGCGATGTAACCGTGCCGATAACCGATCGTATTGAGCTTCTTGGGGTAACACTAACTTCTACCCTCAATTTTGGTTTATTTATCGAGGCTAAGGCAACTAGCAGCAAAAAAGTTGGGAATCCTAGCAAATGTGAGACGGTTCTTTAAACCGGAACAGATGCTTACTCACCCTTACTTACAAAACGTTTTGGGAATATGTTCATTGCACGTACGGCTAAGGAGTGGAATTCCCTGCCGGAGTCTGTGTTTCCTGATCGCTATAACCTGGGGGTCTTTAAGTCAAGAGTGAATAGGTTACTTCTAGGCAAGCGTGCTCCATCTTCGACCACAACATTGCTTACCATCAGGTGAGATGCTGGTCAAACGCGAGCCGATTCTGAATAAAAAAATAAAATAATTGTGTTATCCAGAACCCAACTTGCTCACGGCACCTGTAACTTCCAATTTGATTGCAATTGGTATTACCAATTAACAATAAATATGTTTTTAGAACCGTTTATTTCATTTTTACTCAACTTATTACTATTTATATTAAAATTACCTACAACG
Organism: Tholera decimalis; assembly: GCA_943138885.2. Classification (NCBI taxonomy): domain Eukaryota; kingdom Metazoa; phylum Arthropoda; class Insecta; order Lepidoptera; family Noctuidae; genus Tholera; species Tholera decimalis. Next base: position 33,659,890 of record OW964571.2, read on the forward strand.
CATCCTTATTAATTCAGTTATATTCATCCTTACTAATAAAATTGCCTACAGATTCATTGCTTTAGTATTAATTTCAGGGTGAATCTACATATTTTGCAAAAAAACATGGTCTTTATAACTACGTAAATTACCCTTGTATGTACCTAACTGGTTTTTACCGCAGACGTTTGTTATCAAGTCATTTAATTAAGGGGTGTATATACATTTTTTTTTTCGTTTCCAGGGGTGTAACTCCATGCTAACTTCGTTAATAACTATCGTACATAACTGTAATTAAATGAGGCAAAAGTCAGCCAAAATTTAAGAACTTTCATCCTAGGACTCAATTTTATAAGTATAAAAATTAAAGAGATATTTGAGAAAGTTTTTTTTTTGTTTACTCTTTTGCTCATAGCCAAAACTATGGGTTTTGGAGTTACGCCCTTTGTAGCGGAAAGCATCGATATTATGTAAGTAAAAAGGCGCTTAAATACGCAACAACTAAACATAGCGGGTTAACAATATAAAAAAATGAATCATTCAAATGTCCACAGGTTTAAAAGTGAGCAACTTTATTACAAAGTGAAACTTAAACTAATAATAAATTAATAGTTTAAAAAACACTAGAAAAGCACGCTTTTATAAATTCACGTAAAAATAAATTTATTTTTAAGAAAACCGATAACAGATTTTCTTTAGGTTTGTTATAACTTTGAAACCTGATCGAGTTCAAAGTCCATTACGTGGCCTTTCTCACAAGTGCAAACACGACTATGATACGATATTCCATCATGGAATGCCAGTGCCTATCTTCCGGCTTCATCATCAGACCTTGAAACCGAATTGTGGTCAAAGTTTATTACAAGAATTTTCTAAGAAATCCAAAACAGCTATGATACGATTTTCCATCATGAAGTTCCAGTTCATATCTTCTGGCTCCATCATCAGATCAGTTTGACAGTACCATATTATTGTATTGTCATCAGAACTACATACAGTTGCTAATTTTCATTACGCTACGACCCTTGGAAGATGGTTAAATTAGTTACCTTAGATTCCATTACATAGTTAGTTACATACAGGTCGAACTAATAAAAGCGTGTTATCTATCGCGACCTTTAGAAAACTTAAGTTTTCGTAACAAGCTCTTCAAAGAAATTTGCGGCCTGGTTACAAGTTAAACATCCAAAGGAGATAAAAAATAAACCCTTGGAATGACTAGTGTCAGATTTTCTAGCTTGTGACTAACCGTAGCGACTGTCAAAGATGTACAAATTATAGCCGTGGCCAATGGCTCAACGTGCTTGCCGAAGCACAGAAGGATCTCAATATATGTTAAGATGATTATCCTTCCACGGAACGACAAAGTACCCTTGAAGATCAACCCGTTTTTTTTTAAGGATGAGAAATCATCCAATGGCTGCCTTCCAATCTGGACGAAGCGGGAGGGTGTGTCAGACTTTTACTGACTAAAACCCATCCGTGTTCCATTAAATGCCCTTCGCGTTCCGAGGCCGCGGTAACTCTTTCGAACAATTCCGCAACCTCTGCAGATCAACCCGTGCTGCTGTAATTATTTAGTCATGAGATCCCTAATCATTAATGATTTGATTTGATGAGTAATTGGATTGGGGATTAGACTGCAATTTTCAGTAGATATTACAATAGATTAGATACCTACAAAATTTTATTCGATACCAGCTGTGCCCGCAACTTCGTTCGCGTGGGAGGATTTCCCGCGGAAATCCCGATCCCGTGGGAATTCCGGGATAAAAAAATAACCTATGGGTTATTCTAGGATGTCAACTATCTACTTACCAAATTTCATTAAAATCCATGCAGTAGGTCCGGAGATTAGCGTGTACAAACAGACAGACTTTTTTTTAATAGTTTTGGCAGTTTACCGTTTCTTAACCCACCTATTGAGGAGGGTTAAGATAATTTTATACAAAAATAATAATTGTATTATTTTTGTATAAAATTTTACTATGTATAGATTTACAACCCTTTGAAAAGTAAAGGGATGAGGTTTTCAAACAGAGCGAGTCAAATGTAACTAGCGAAACTTTGCAGACTTCAATTTCTAATAATGATAGATACTTTGTCTGACCGTTTGAGTACTTTTGCGACTTGTTCAATTGTATTTACTTATTGTTAGTCGGTACGTTGCCTTAAACTTTCTGGATAGATCCACTCAAAGGTGTGGCTCATTCCTTGAAAGATAGCCTCAGACATTAACCTACATAGTTCTCACATAGTTGGAACATTACGGATTGTATTGAATTTAAAATTTAGTTATCATCATTCATTAGTGAATTCTAGTGTAGTCGCTTGTCAAGTTTAATTTAATCCTTACTAATCCTTACTAATATTATAAATGTGAAAGTAACTCTGTCTGTCTGTGTGTTACGCAATCACGCCTAAACTACTGAACCGATTTCAATAAAATTTGGTACGGATATAGTCTAGAGCCTGAAAAAGGACATAGGCTACTTTTTAATGCGAAAAAAGGGCTGTAAGGGGTTGAAATAGGGGATGAAAGTTTGTATGGAAATTACGTCATTTTTAAAGCTAGAAGCTAGAAACTTATTTTTTAGACTTTTGATTAGATATTAATAAATACGACATTCAAAATATGTATGAGTTTTGTTTTCAAAATAATTAGCCTAAAAAATTAAAAATGCTGCCGATTGTCACTATTCCGCGCGGACGAAGTCGCGGGCACAGCTAGTACTTTGTAAAGCTGCTTTTCATAAGCATAAGAGCATTCTATAGACTCCTAAATTCGTTATTTTTTTGTGCTTCATAGGAAACGAACAAATTCGAACCGTGCACTGGCTAGTCTATGTGAAATAAAATATTTTGAGTCGAGTTTGAGTTGAGAGTTCAGTTGAAAAAAGATTTGGAGGTATTTTTTTTATGTAATAAGGGGTTTTTATCACCAGGAAACGTCAATCCCATTATACACAATACACCTGTTATCGAATTCATAAAGGTCTCGTATCTGTATCGGTCTGGAGCTGGACTGGAAAGTTGGACTGATTTTTATGATTTTTTGTGTATATTTGGTTGTTCAGAGTAGACATGGGCAAAATGTATCACTAAAAAGAAAACATTGAAATGTATCTTTCGATCACTGGGATATGTATCACTCTTTCATATCTTTGTATCCATATGTATCAGTAGCTCACACTCGCGCACGCAACACGCTGCTCAACGTGGCATCGAAAGATTCGATCAAAGGGATATGTATCGCTCTTTCATATCTTTGTATCCATATGGATCAGTAGCTCACACTCGCGGACGCAACACGCTGCTCAGCGTGGCTTGCTTCGCTCAACTCGATCCAATGAATCATTATGAGCGATCTTAGAATACAGTGAGCGATAGATATCTGTTCGCACTTTGCTTGGTCGTTAGATTAGGTATCTTTCTAATTTATTGGGCTGCTGTTTCTTTCTAGGTATCTGTTTTGATTGATAAGTATTAAATAGGTATTTGAAAAATTAACTGTAATTTTTGTTTATAATAATAAATAATTAAGTTGATGATTACCGAATATAACATTGGTACTTAGGGTAGGTATTATTTTTACTTATTTGTAGAAAAAAATATATTCTATAGTCTACCGATTGAACTGATATTTTGTTTAATTTTGTAAATCGCAAATTTCTTTTTATTTATTTTTTATCCTTATCCTTAAAGCGATGGTTTTATGACTAAAATTAATTTGCATAGTTTACAAAAACTCTTTAAAGGCAAAGTAAAGTACACGTGTAGGTAAAACCAGTATAATACTTAAATGTTCACGTACCGTTTAACGACTTTGAGACCTACGTGCCAGTAATAGAGTTATCAATTTATCTTTTTGTGCCGACGTATGTCAGCTTATAATGGTCAAACGACTCTCTCTGTTTTGCGAAAGCGCGACAGAACATTCTAAATAGGGAGGTGCGAAAGAGACGTCTGAACTTTCCAAAATCTTCCTTAAATTTGCCTCGGAGTGGCCGTCCGGCCGAAATATAATAAAAATAAAAGACATCAAGACGCCGTGAGTGAATGAGTTGAAAAGATACACTGATACAGTGAAACATTCGGATGTGAACGGATATAAAGAGTGATTGATGGAAACGGAGTGATTCATATCTTTTGAATCTATCTCTCCTGAGTTACCCATCTCTAGTTCAGAGAATAGGTCGTTGGCCAATTTTTCACTAGAAATAAAGCGTTTTCCGGGACAGCTTGACAGCATGACCTATCATGTAATATTTTTATTACGCACTACTATTAACCTATATATACCTTTACTATGAAGTAGGAAAGGGAATTAACAAGGGCTTCCGCACTATAAATCTAAAATCTCAGTTTCTTGTGTAATTTGAAATTTTGTAGTCGATATGCCTCTTCGCGGAATAACTGGTTTATCCTAGGTTTGTGCCTCAAAGAGTGTCAGAAAAATTGTTGGGGCCCACTGGGGGTCAGTTGCCTGCCGGGGTTGAGAAGTTGTTCTAAGGGCCTATGCACACCACGTTTTATAAAAGCGCCGTTGACGCCCGTTTGTAGCGATACAGACGCGCGTTAGCATCGCGTTTGTATCGATACAAATAACAACGAACTGCTGTGTAGGATAAAAGTGCGCCATCGACGCGCGTTTCTTAAACATGGGTCGACGGCGCGTTTAAAAAACGTGGTGTGCACAGGCCCTAAGAGTTATCGCGGTCTCGAAACATGAAGGGCAAATAACGGAAAACGGATGATGGGTTTTAGTCAGTAACAGTCTGTCACACCTTCCCGCTTCGCCCAGATCCCGATCTGTAGGCTGTAGGCTCTGACTGACGGACTGCCTCCCGAGGCAGTCCGTCAGTCAGAGCCTACAGCCTAGTTTAATACGGGCTTCCAATGTTTTGTTTCACTCTTACCATCTCTAAGTCTTTGTTATGGAATAAAAAAATACTTACATGTAAAATTGAATACCGACACAGAAAATAAAATTCAACAAGAAATATGGCTGTAGTAACAATGTGACATAACATTTTTGTATGAAGATTTACTGCTGTTTGTTTGAACGAAAAATATAAAAGTTTTCGTTCAAGTGATATGCGTAAAGAATTTTTAAAATGTGAGTGTTTGAAAGGGTATGGTTTACGAAAGTTGTAACTATATTAAAATGAAAAACCAACGAATTTCAGTGTAGCATAAGGATCGAGCTCAGCTAATTTTGACTAGTGTACTGTGCAGCGTGGCCCCAAAGCATACCCTAGATTCGGAGCGAGAAATAAATAATACAACGCTCTAAAAGAAAATGTGACAAATAGGCTACTAGGACAAAACTACCTTAATACGGAAAGTCTCCTCTATTCCGGGGATCGGTCTTAGTATTGTTAACTTTTAATTTAATATTCTTCTTTTCCCATATGAACCCCGCACGTCCTATAACCACAAACGTACAGATACACATACACACATGTACACACGCACACGCACAAATACTTACTCACACACACAATAAAAAAAATATTGCTTTTGGTTAACTACTTTTTAAATAATATTCTGTAGTATATTTTTTCCCGTTTTGTTTGTCTTCTCTGATAAAGATATGATATGATATTCATATTATAGCTGTTTTACTCTGCGCATGAGGCGCTTGTTTTTTTTTTTGTAGTTTAAGTGCGCTAGGGTTGGGACTGGTGGCTTTAATACAAGTGATTTAATTAACTTAACAAGGGTGCCAGTTACGACACATTTATGTATGTAACTTTTCTACTGTAACAAAATGAAAAATGTATGTAAATGTTAAATATCTTATTTACTATGTGCAAATAAATATATATTATTAATTTTACTTTTAATATATTACACTACATAAATCACACATATATGGTTCACCACCAGAGGGTATTTTTTACCGGTAACCCACCGAAAAAATCTGTTCGTACTTAAATAGTTTGCGTAGTAAAGAAACCAATTAGGCGCCAACACTACGCGTCATTTAAAGTATACACTTAGCTAGGCTAGGATATTTCATTTTATTTTAGTTGAGTAATATTGTGAACCAGGTGTGTTTAAATTATTGGTGTGCAATATAGAGTATTATATTTATATTATCTATATTTTTGTAGTAAACTAGCAATCAAACTAGGACATGTCCTGGTATCTTGAGTGTTAGCATTTTTCTCTAGTTATTCACAAAGAGTAGCCCAGCTCCGTGTAATACAAGTTCAGTAAATTGTATAATGTAAATGCATGGCATTTGTAACGCTGCCCAATAAAACATTGTTTGTAAGCAAAGTCTGAGGAAGCAGTTCAACATTTTTGTTTGTTATAATTTCTAAGCTCTTGCCTTGAAAGCTGGCTTGAGACCTGCTTGCGATCTTTAAGTTCCAGGGTTCCAGAAATTTTCTAACGAGATTTTGCAACCACGGAACGCAAAAACAATGGAAGTAATACGGTGGGTTTTTAGTCAGAAGAAGTCTAAACTTCCCTTCCGCTCCACCCAGAGCGGGAAGAGTCATTTGAAGATTTTCTCACCGAAAAAGGATCCATTCAGCTGTCATTATTTAGCCATGACTCTTCAAAGTAGCACACAGACTAACAGAACTAAACGCTCACAATATACACATCCTGTATAATTACTACACGCAAGTCAAAGCCGATACACTGCGGTGCACACTAATGTATGCAGCTGAATTATTCCGCGTGATCGCGCCTCTACGTGGCTTGTATCAGATAATTGCATTGACGTGTAAGGCCGGGATGCTGGCTGAATAATAGTACACTGTCAGTGGTATGTGTTCATGCGTCTTGCGACTTAGGAGTATAATGGAGGACCGAGGAGAGTTAGTACTAATGGATGGCAAATCTATTAGTCCAAATTTAGAGTATTTATCTATGACAATACTTGATAAATGATATTTAAGTTGCAAATTTCACATAAATAACACTTTTGCATGTCATTTTAAATAAACAAAAAAGTTACTCTAACGATTTTTCGAATAATACCAAAATAAGAACATTTGGGTAGGCTGTTTAAAGTACTCACATAATATCAGTTTCTTTAGTCCGTTTTTTTTATTACACCGACCAAGGAAAAGAGTCGAAAGAGCTCGAAGAGCGAGATAGAAGCTCTAGATAAGTGAATTTGTCAGCGGTACTATAGCGAAGGCGTTTGTTAAGTAAAATATCACGTGCCCAGTCTTGTTGTGTTTTCTTTTTGCTTTTATTTTAAGTAACTAACGGTCTCATTCATCTAGCGGCGTTAGTGAAGTTCAAACATATATTTTTTTTTATTAAAATAACACAACACTAAATAATATATAGACATAATACACACATATACACTATGAATGCATAAAAAATATTTCACTTCAATATATCGGTAACTAAACCTCAACAATGTATTCCTTCACTATAAATAAAAATAAATGTGTGTATGTTTGCCCTCAATGCCTTCGAAACCATCGAACAAATTGTGATGAAATTTTAGCAGGGTGTTATAAAAAGATGAAAAATGGTTTCTGGACCAACTACGAAATTTCCTCGCGAATAAGTCGTAGGCGTCGTGTTACCCAGCTACATGGGTTGTGGAGTTCAGAGAAGCAGTAGCTCCATGTAAAACCTTGTACTAAGCTGCATCGTCATAGTGAGAGGCTAAGCAGATGTTGAAATAGTTTGTATAGGACCATCTCACCTGATGTTGAGTGATGATGTGGTCGAAGATGAAGCACGCTTGCCTAGAAGTAACCAATTCATTCTTGACTTAAACACTCCCAGGTTATAGCTATCAGGTTTCACATCACTATGTTTTTATAATGTGTGTGACGGAATGATTTAACTATCAACTTTTTCTGCTTAAAACACTTTCTTTCCCCTTTCCCCTAGTCGTAGTTCGCTCCAATTGTCTTTCTAACTTTCGACCTTTGTATTCACTATAATTTATTATTGAAATGGACTCCAAAAGAGGTCGTGAATACTAAAGGCTCCGGCTCCTACTTTCCGTGGTGTAACCGCGCCGATTACCGATCGTATTGTGTGCTTCTTGGGGTAACACTAACTTCCAACCTCAATTTTGATGCGTTTATCGAGGCTAAAGCTCAACTAGCATCAAAAAAGTTGGGAATCCTAGCAAAGCTGAGACGGCACTCCACACCGGAATAGCTGCTTAATCTCTCAATCTGTATCAAGCCCAGGGTTCGGTCGTGTATGGAGTACTGCTCTCATCTTTGGGACGGATCTGCCAAGTACCAACTGGACGCACTTGTTTCAATCGAGAAACGGGCCAAAAGACTCATTGGTAACTATGCACTGGTCGAGTCAAAGCTCCAGAGCCTTGATCATTGACGAAGAGTTGCTAGTCTATCGGTTCTCTATCGGTTACATTTCGGAGAGTGTGCGATGGAATTACACAATCTAATTCCGCCGTGCCCGTTCCATCATCGGACTACAAGACAAACGGAAATGCGCTATCGTTACATAGTGGACATTCCACACATACGCACAAAATGTTTTGGGAATACTTTCATTGTGCGTACGGCTAAGGAGTGGAATTCCCTGCCGGAGTCTGTGTTTCCTAATAGCTATAACCTAGGGATCTTCAAGCCAAGAGTGAATAGGTTACTTCTAGGTAAGCGTGCTTCATCTTCGACCACATCATCACTTACCATCAGGTGAGATGGTGGTCAAACGCGAACCTATTATCAAGAAAAAAAAAAAGGAACCCACTCCTTAAACAAATACCAGGCATGTTAGAATTTTTCAGCGCGCATTTTCGAGATTTTTGGAAAGTTTTAATGAATTTTTGTGTATGTATGAAGTTAGCTTCATACACAAAATTTCATTGTCTTTGGGTCTTGTCCAATTGTTACTTTATCTATTTAGATATTGATATTGAACGCATTAGATATTCCACACGCTTTATAAAAAAGCTCTTTGTTATGTAAACAAAGAGCGTTTAAATAACAAAGAGCTTTTTCATGGTCAAAGTCAAAGCCAAATTTTACAATTTTACCCTCGCTTTGTCAACACCTCCGACAAAACCAACCTTCAATCTATTTCATTCAAAGAAAAATTTTTTTTTACCGTTACACACTCCTGTACCTTTTTTCTTTCTTTCTTTGAAGTCAATATATTCAGACATTTGGGTGGGGAATAACTCAAACTACATTACGGCCGGAGGATAGGGATAAATGACGTCAGCTTTAACGATGCCATGTCTTCGATAGATCTTAAAACATTGTCTTGAAAACGTCAGCTCGTAATGTTTGGAATACTTAGAATTAAGAACCTATTTGTAAGAATACTTCCTGTATTGAGTAAGGAGGATTTTACAAGGTTGTACAATAGTTACATTTCCAATCGTGTTACAATTAATATCAACTGATATTTGGTTAAAGGACCATTAGTGGCGAGAGAAAACTACTACAGGGCTACTTGGAGAGCATCTGGAGTGGTGTGTTACTATTTTTGTGTTCTATACTGTAAATTCGTATATTCTATCCATACAATATATATATATAATAATAATATAATCATTTATTTCAGGATTTTCTTCCCATAACCAATACAATTAATACCTAAATTATCATTAGTAGCACCACTTAAAACTATGTTAGTAACTTTATAAAACTAAATTAAAATTTTGAGTCAATTACATGTACGTACATGTAGTTGACTCAAAAAGTGAATAATAGGACAATCTAATTTACTGGCAATGACACACAGGAGACTGTTAGTGCTGGCACGCACTCTGCTGAGCAAGGACGCTGCTCGCTTGCGTCTGATCGCAGCGAAACAGTCAGTGTGCGCGTCCGCGAACATGCCCGACGCGCTACAGAAGCGTGGCAGCCCTAACAGCATCCTGAATGCATTGTTATACTGAACACGAAGTGCATTGACAGATTTTAGGGTACAACTAGTCCAAAGGCTACATGTGTAAAAAGTTTGACAGTAAGATTTGAAAAATGTAACTTTAACGGCACCTGTACAACGCGAGAACCTTCGGACCAGCATATTACACCTCACTGCCAATGCTCTCCGTTCCCTTTCAATATCTAGACTGTCCCTTAAATCATCAGTTATAATGTGGCCTAAATATTTAAACTGATAAACACGATTCAAGATTGTCTCTCTGTGATTTACATTAACTGTGTTTCTCAAGTGCTTCTATGCAAGATACTAAAACACAAAGTTATTTAACGTTTTTTCAATCTGACAGTTGTGTCTTTCTGTTTGTGCGGGCTAATCTCTGGTCAGGTGAACTGATCTTAATGGGGCTTTCTCTGGAAGATAGAGGAGATTATAGGGAAACATTTACTTGACTAATGTATATCTCGGGATTCCCGTAGAATTGGGATTTGTGGGAAAAAACACGAACGAATTGCGGGCACAGCTGATCTATAATAGGATATATACCAGAGACGGTACTTAATAACCAGATTCAGGTAAAAAGTCACCTACACATGTATTGGGAGTGACGATATAAATGACGTCATCAATTGAGAGATTGCCTGCTACCATTAGGTTTGACGTCATAATTTTTTTATTTTGAGTTTGTCACTTAGGAGTTATTTGTTAAAAAAGTGGTGAGATTATGTATTGTGGCAGATTGGAAAATAAAATATGTAAACTGTTTACTTTACACGCTCCTTTTGCCACACTTGAATCCATTATTTTATAAATGAATATGGCCATAAACTATACAGTTCCAAAACATAAATAGTCATGATATTTGTGAACTGCAGACCTCTTAAAATTTAGTGAATCAAAGTATTACTGTGGTATTTTCCGAATAAAGCTCAATTTAATGACCAACATATCTCACCTTTAGAATTGATGTGGCTTAATTCAAAATTTTAAGAAAATTACTTTTATACACAGAACGACTTAAATACATGTTTATAAGTCGTTCTGTGTATAAAAGTCATTATTCAATTCTAAAGGTGCGTATTGTAAGAGAAGTGTAAGCAACAAATATCACCTTACTATTATTAACTGAAGTTATCGATCAATTGAATACAATAGACCTTTTACATACAAATTTTCGTGGTTATTTCCTCAAAAGAATACCACAGACATGAACCTACATGCTTCTCATATACAAATACAAATTGTCTGGACTTTAAAAGAGACTTTGACCTCTGAGTTTGTTTCGGTGCTTCTTCTCAGAGTAGTCAGTTAGGAAATACCGGCCTCATCTAGCTAAACTAAACTTAACACGCAAAAAAACATGACGTGTAAAAGTGTTAATTATAACCAATTTACAAAATAAATATTTCATTTCATTTCATAAAAGACATTGAAAGAGCGAACAATTTCACTTAAAACTTCGTAAATTATCTGTTTTTCAACTAATTAGTGACCGATGAAAATTGTCCCCGGTCATAAAATTTAAGTTTACCCTAAACTGCTTTAAATACTTATAGTTCAATGAATGTAGTTAGTAGTAGGATATAGTTGACATAATTATACATAAAAACAAGAACAGTGGTAGCCTAGTGGTTTCAGGCACGTCTTGCGAACTTCAGGTCGCCGGTTCGAACTTACGCAAGCACATTACTTTGTGTAATTTTCATCATCACTACTACTGTCAAAACGGTAAAAGAAAACCATCGTGAAGTAACCAGAATGTTCTAGAATTGACAATCCCAAGACATACGACATCCACCAACTAGCTGTAGGCCCGCGTAGTGGTTAGCGGTCTATTCCCTCTCTAGTCCCAGTATCTAAACTAAAATACACTATCAAAAACTCGTTCAAAAATATCCAAGATGGAACAAATTGTGACTTACTTAGGTACTGATTAAAAAGAGCTCAAAGAGCAGTAATGACGACGTCCGACTAGGCCACTGTCTGCTGAAGTTGTGGGGATGTTCTAACGACATACCGCAACGCAAGGTAACTCGCAAGGTAAAGGAACAGGTAAGGTTTTTGGATGAAGACTTACACTTATTTTCGCTCCACCCAGAGCGGCAGGAGTCGTTTGATTATTTCATTATTTTCCCAAAAAAAAAACAAAAGAGTGTAGTAACACGTGCTAAATTTTAGCAAAGGATTAAATTTAAACATAGATGCAACTTTTAATCGTGATGAAACAGTAGCTTTTGTAATAAAAAAACATTATTGCTTTAAGCAAACAGAAATAAGATTTCCAAAATTCAGGAGTTTATTTATATTTGAAACTTTTCTATCATTATACTCGTATATACCATAAATATACAATACAATTACCCTTTCAAATATTATCTGATCTCATCACTTCAAAAGTCATTAAAATAGTTTTAACAGTGGTCTCAACACCATGAAATTATTAGTTATTGATAATGGGTACAACGGTTCAGGTTAGAATTTGAAGATTAATAGGGTTGAGGTGTTAAAAACTTCAATGTACAGGTAGTAGCATTATTCTCAAAAGGAAAAATCAAGGTTATTTGTAATTTATTTAAAACCAGCTAATCTGAATAATCATCACTTTTGTTGTGTTCGCTAATGTAATCACTAAGGTATATGCATACCTAATATTTATCAATCAAAGCAGAGGACTTAAGAAAGTAAATTTAAGAGGTCATGTTAATTTTCTATTGCTTTTAAGGCAAGCAAAGATTGAGCACACCTTACCGACACAAGCAATGCATTAAGTAACCATACTGCTTGAACCGTAAAAGATTTGTCAACCCGAGTTTTTCAATGAACTGAGATACCTACATTTATATTATATGTACTATGGAAGATATTAAAGCGTTGCAGGATTTAATTTCATGTATCATCGAACTACGTAATCTTTAGATACGATAGCCTTAAAAAAATTAATTATTGTGTAAAATATAATATAATTCATTAAATATAATATTATTCACTATTATGTAGAAACAATATTTCAAGTAATATTGTTAAATAGTTTTGTTAAAATTTTGGTGTACAGTAAAGTAAATTCTGTCTATTTAGGTCTATTAGGTAGGAAACTTTTAAGATTTGAATTACACGAATTGTAGTGAATACCGTAAAATATCGTAGATAGGCTATTCTACAGTAAAAATTCAAAAGCGATTTTTTTACAAATTGTACTCCTTTAAAGATCTTTTGAAGAAAAATACACAACACACTTTCCAGAGCAAAATTTCTTAGGAACAGACAATCATAAAACCAAAATTTTATCTACCTCGGAATAAAAAGAACTGCGAACATAATGTTCCCTGAAAATACCCAAAGATTAAAGCATTAAACTCTAAGAAAACAAGCTTTCATTTTAAATACATTTGTCATACAAATCTTTTTCTGAAACAATAAATAGAAATTTATTTCGGTTTTCCTGATATTTAGTAGAGCATCGTACCGTGAAGCGTAGCACTGGAGCTCGTAGCCCGTAGACATTGCTACGATGTAGCAAGTAATATATTCGCTATCATTATTACTTATTAGGAAATTTTCTTTGAGGCCAGATTTCGCGGGACTAGAATATTTACACTGATCGGTCATAACATCGGTGCAGTGTAAGGAATGTATAAAAAATCTAAAATCTTGTTGGCAAAGTAGGTCAAGGATAACGTGAAATTTAATGAGTTATTGGTAGGCTAAAGTAATAGCTGGCAATCGAGTTTAAAAATAGTTAGGTAATATTAGTACAGGAGTATGGACAAGCTTTATATATAAGCATACCATGATATATTAAAAAATTGGCCAAGTGCGAGTCAGACTCGCCCATGATGGATTGCGTAGTAACTACGTCAAATAACTTTGTTTTTCATAGTGTTTGTATGAGATACAAAGTTATATTTGCGGTTCACATGTATAGTCTTAATAGTTTCGGAATAAAATGGCTGTGACATATGGATGGACGGACAGACTGACATGACAAAACTATGAGGGTTCCGTTTTTTGTCATTTGGCTACGGAACCCTAAAAAAGAAAAACTGTAGCGCTGATGTGAGCGAAATTGTATCTGTAAAGTACATAAATAATTAAATTAATCGTTAAAATGTATGTACGCGGACTTCTTCGGAACGGGTGCACCAAATTAGTGGATTCTTTTTAGTTGTGTATGTTTGTGTCAGGACAAGGTTTGTACTTAAGTTGTTAGAAAAACTTTTTTTTATAATTGATAGGCTTACGTTTGACCACCATCTCACCTGATGTTAAGCGAGGATTTGGTCGAAGATGAAGCACGCTTGCCTAGAAGTAACCTATTCACTCTTGATTTAAAGACTCCCAGGTTATAGCTATCAGGAAACACAGAACACAGAAGCCGGCAGAGAATTCCAGCATTTATTGTGCGCACAGCCAAGTTGGCTGTGCGCACAATAAATGTGGAGGAGAAGCGCTTGGTACGACAAGACGGAATATCAACCAAGTGTGGGTGGTACCCAGCCGTGCGTCTGGTAGACCGGTAATGAAATGGAGATGGAGGAATCAGGTCATGGAGCTCCTGCACACACTCCCCGAAGTCCAATCTATAGAAAACCGACAGGCAAGCAACGGTTCGCCGATGAGCCAGACTATGAAGCTTGCCCGATAGCACCTTGTCGCCTATAAGCCTTTAAAATTAGAAACATTTTGAGGATACTAAGTACGAAAGCGGGCAGAAACAGTAGCTTTAAATAATAAATATTGGCCAAGTGCGAGTCAGACTCGCCTATGTAGGGTTCCGTAGTAACTACGCCAAATAACTTTTGTTTTTCATAGTGTTTGTGTGAATTACAAAGTTATATTTGCGGTTTTAGAAAATATGCTATAACTCAAAAACTGCTAACCCAATCTCGTTCAAACTAATTTTCCTTGAAAAATTGCATTAAGATCTACAGCATGTATTTATTTGAAATTGCATTCTGGTGTAGGAATTTATTTAATCAATAATGGAATATACACTTAAATAAAAACCCTAAACTACATAATAATATACTTCTAAAAATAAACTAAAATATGGCGTCCAGAAATTCGTGCGCATCGCTGTCCACTGGTAATGTGCCCAAAAGACTGGCGGCATTGCCACGCTGTATGGCAATGCTTAACCGCTGTCCAAGGTAAAAGCCAGCCTTTGGGTCACGCGAAGTGTCAACTAGGCGCCTGGATAGTTCTTTAAACAGTTTGTGAGCACTCGGACCCCACGATCCCAAGGTCTCCACCCCAAACGGCTCGAAAATATAACCTCCAACAAGGTTATTATATTTACGCCGCTTGAGGTTCTCAGCGGCTGCAGCGGCAGCGCCCGCACAGCAAGACGAGCTAGGAAGATGAGATGGTGCAAGAGTATCGACATTTGTATGTATGTATTTATTTTAGATTTTTAACTCCATTATTATAGAAGTTAGAGGGGGACACACACATTTTACCACTTTGGAAGCGTATTGTAATCGTAATCATAGCGTAATCTTTTAAACGAGTGACTTTATGAAAAAGTTGTTTTAAAAACTTCAATGTCATTTTTAAAGACCTGTCTATAAATACCATACACGCATAGGTTTCATAAAAAAAAAATATTTTCAGTTTCAGTTTGTAAGGAGAGCCCCCCTTAATTTTAAATATTTTTTATTTAAAATTGGAAAGTAGTTCACAGAATACATCTACCTACCAAGTTTCACATGTGTCCTAATAGTTTCGGAATAAAATGGCTGTGACATCTGGACGGACGGACAGACAGACAGACATGACGAAGCTATAAGGGTTCCGTTTTTTACCATTCGGCTACGGAACCCTAAAAAGTGGTATATTTCATTAAAAACACAAGAAAATTCCATAAGTTTGCTCAGCACACGACCTGAATAAAATTTTCTCGCCAAAAATACTCAAAAGTTTCCACGGTCGCTACTCAAGCCGTAACTAAAAGTGACGTTTTACAAGTTTGATAACTGACGTTTTACAACTGTTAACAGTTAAAAATCTTTGGTTTACCAAACGTTGTTTTACATTCTATTTTTTGTACTTATGTTGTTTTAAAAAACATTGTTTTTGCGTTTCCGTCTTTACTAAACTGTTTCTAAGTACAAAAACTAAGACGTAAACACATCATTTGATCTTCGGTAATATACAAGGAAATCTTAGGAACTGGTGATGAAAGTTTCTAATTTTATCTTGTTTGTAATAGATAAACTCTAAAACTACTACTTTAAAAAATACATTCACCAATATTAAGCTACATTATCAGCAAGTACATAGTACAGAGGTTACTTTAATTTTGCAGAAAAAATAACCTTTTCACGCAAGTGAAGCCGCGTGTATTTTCTTTTCTTTTTTATTCTTAAAGAAAGGGCTTTTTCGCATATGTCACCCTGATTGGCTTAACAAGTTTTAAATAACATATATATAATTCACTTAACATAATCTTAGCCCAGCTAGTTTGTAAAGTACTCTAGCTGCGTCAGAAAGTGGCTCAGCTAGAGTAGCATTACAGTAACCTACTTCTCTAATTTTACAGTCTAAGCTAATTCTAAATTCCTCGTTGTGGACACACTCCGTTAATATGTGACAAGCATCATCAACAGAATTAATACAAAAATCACAATTAGGTGTTGTTGTTTTGGTCATTAAGTATCAGAATTTTTTGCACGGAATTTGTCCAGAACGAAGTCTCAGAGCTATAACAGTATCACTTCTATTCAACAGCTGATTATCTATCCACAGTGAGTTCAAGGGTTGCGGTTGGATCGTTCTATACCAGATTTCTTTTTCTGAAGCCGCGTGTAGAAGCTAATATGTCATACTACGAAGAAGATAGATATACTAAGAGATTACTAAGTCCTTGTAATGTTTTCAGCAACAATAATAATCAGTCAATTCTTAAATGTGATTTCATGCACCTTTTACCTTCTTCTTCTTCTTCTTCTTCGTATCGAGACTGCAAAAATGCTCTGACTGAATGGCTAAAGACAAAAACTTACGATGAGATTGAGAATATAGTCCAAACTATAATTTCTTAAATATTTATTATAATCGGTTCTCCTCACTAACCCTTATCCAATGCTACTTACATATCATAATAATACTATCATTAAACACACATACACTCACACTCACTCACACACAAACACACACCATTATACACCTTCACACTACAGCGCGTTTTTAATTAATTATTTCCAAGTTTAAGTTTTACTTTATATTTTTGATTTACGTCACCTTTTTTTCTCTAATAGCATTTTTTATAAACTGGTTATAAAATAATATTTTATATATTTGTATTTGTAATTCAATAGCTTATACAAGTTTTAACTACTGGAAGAGCGGAACTTCCTAACACAAGTATACTTCCTACTTAAATGGAAATTCCCTGAAGACCATTATGTAAACGTATTTTTAAGTTATTGAAATAAACATTATTATTATTATTATCTCCTTTATTTTATATACCTCTCAAAAATTACATTTTTAAATATTTTTCTATAAAAAAGTGACAATAAAAAAACATTTAAAAATATAAAAAATGGCATTCCACTGGTATCGGGAACGGGGTCCAAGCTACCGGTGGTTAGGTCTCCAGAGAAAGGAACCTCCTCACAATACGAGCTGTATCGAGGAGAACTGCCTTCTGTATCAGGCCCTTTATCCAGCTGTGCAAAGCCAGCTTCGACAGATGGTCGTCGAAGCTTTTAGCTATCAGCCCATTGACTGATATGACAATCGGCACAATGACAGCCGAGTCCACATCCCACATGTCAACAACCTCATGAGCTAAGTCGAGATACTTAATGTGTTTCTCTTTCTCAGCTTTCACGAGATTCTCGTCATGTGGGATGGTAACATCGATTATCATTGCGCGGCGCACTAATCGGTCTATCACCACTATATCAGGCTTATTGGCAACAATAGTCCTATCAGTGATGATAGACCGATCCCAGTACAACGTGACATGGTCATTTTCGAGAACTGGGTCGGGCACATACTTGTAATACGGTACCTCAGAATCGACAAGTTTGTATTTCAAAGCAAGTTGCTGGTGGATAATTCTGGCTACTTGGTTGTGTCTATGCAAGTACTCGCCGTTAGCTAGACGAGAACAACCGGAGACAATATGTCTGATGGACTCACCAGGACGATGGCATGCCCGACACACGTCAATCGTCCCGTCCTTCATAATATGTCTCCGGTAATTATTCGTCAAGATAACTTCGTCCATAATTGCACAGACAAAACCTTCAGTTTCTCCGAAGAGATCCCCGAAGCGTAGCCAGGCAACGGAGGCTGTCAAATCTACATCGGACCCATAAAGAGCCCGATAGTAGCGACCATGAAGTTCCTTGCTTTTCCATACCTCCTTGCGGTCATCTGGGGTAAGTATAACAGGTTTGTGCCAGTTCTCTTTAGCCATAGTCAGCGGGGTGAGTCCCTTGTCCACTGCAATCACATCTCGGTGCATACCCACATCGGCTTTAAGGAAATATTCCCTGAGACTGCAAATCTCGCGGTTGTGGAGAGTTTTGGCATTTAAAAAGCCTCGACCTCCACATTTCCGCGGGATATACAGTCTCATCACCGATGATCGTGGGTGATGCATCCGATTTGCGGTTAGCAGTGTACGGACCCTCCTATCCAGGGCGTCCAGTTCGGTTTGAGTCCATTTGAGTATGCCGAAAGAATACATCAACACCGGCATGACCCAACCGTTGAAAGCGCGCACCTTATTTCCTCCCGACAAAAGGCTGTTTAATACCTTTGTCAGGCGGCCAAAGAAGCGCTCCCTCAGCGATTGCTTCATGTCAGTAACATTAATGCCCAAAGCTTCCGACATACCCAAATACTTGTAAGTTTCGGTTAAGCAGAGAGATCTAAGTTGTATGGAATCTGAAAGTTGAATTCCTTCAGATTCCATAATCTCTCCTCGTTTTACATGCATGATTGCACATTTGTCCACACCAAATTCCATCTTGATGGCGCTACTGAAAGTTTCAGTTACCTTCAGTAGTTCCATCAGTTGCAAGTTGTTGGGGGCAAAGAGTTTCAAATCATCCATGTATAGGAGATGGGATATACTTTGACCTCCTCTTCTCAACCGATAGCCCAGGCCTGACTCCTCTAGCATTGTACTTAGAGGATTCAGGGCCAAGCAAAACCAAAGTGGACTCAAACTGTCACCCTGAAATATTCCCCGTCTGATCCATATAGGCTCATCATTCCCTCCGATTGGTCGACATCCTGGATAGCGAAGTACCGTCTTCCATTGCCTCATACATGACTCAAGGAAGGTGCGTAGAGTTGGGTCTATTTTATAAAGCTCTAGCACCTTGATAAGCCAGGCATGAGGAACAGAATCAAAGGCTTTTTTATAGTCTATCCAGCATGTCGATAGATCTTTTCGGGATCGACGAGCCTGTTGGCTGATGGCCATGTCAATGAGGAGTAGCTCCTTAGTGCCACGGGACCCTTTCCTACATCCATTCTGAGAAGCGGACATAATTGAGTTGCACTCAATGTGCATATTTATTTTCACTCTCAGGATGGACGTAAGAACCTTATAGACCGTAGACAGACAGGTAATCGGTCTATAATTTTTGGGTTCCGTGGGACTACCACTCTTATGAAGCAGGTGGGTACAGCCTGTTGTTAAAAACTCTGGTAGAGACCCAGTCTCTAAGGATGCCTGGAATTGAGAAGCCAAAAGCGCGTGCGAGCTGCTATATCACTTGAGCCAGAAGTTGTGTAGTCCATCCGGTCCTGGAGACTTCCAGTTTGGTAACGGATGAACTGCTTTGGCTACATCAGAAGCGTTAATGATTATTTTATCCATTTGTGGTATAGCTTCACACACGCGTTCAACTTCACGCATCCAGTCACCCTCAACATGACAGACGGGTACCGACCAGATGTTGCGCCAGAATAAATTCGTGGCGGTATCAGCCGGGCGGCACACGTCAGTCACATTTTGATTGGGTCGCTCCCAAGCTCTGTATACCCACCTTTCATCGCTCTGGAACATGCGATTCTGCGAGTACCGGTCAACCCGCCGCTTAAACCGTCGGATACGGCTTGCCCATGCACAAATTTTCTGCTTCAGGAAGTCAATGCGCTCCGTAATGTGGGGTGTGTATTCTCGAGGGCTGATTCCAGTCCCCGAGAAAGCCCGCCGTACAAAACGCATTACACGTGGGCGTGCATTGCCTTCCTTGAAGCAGTATAGTTTGCCGATGAGTGTTCTGGCCTCATCGATACGCCTCTCGATCCTATACTGCCAGGCTGGTACAGCAGGTTTTGGTCGAATAGCTTCGTCGTTATTAGGGAATTTAACGTTAGCTAAGCGACATGCCGCAACAGCCCCGCAATACAGGATTGAGTGCGTATCAACGAGGTTTTCGCTGCTCTCAAAAATATTCTCAAGCAGCGAGTCCAAAGCACACACCAACGCCCTATTTTTTTTGTGCATAGGTAACCGTGGTAACCGGGGTCTAAGTTCAGGCGGAGCCGATCTATACTCGCGAAGCGCATCCTCCAGTGCGCTCCTCAGTCGATCGTTGCATTGGCTACTTACCGTGACAACCCTATCATCTAGCTCATTATTATGACTATAGAGCCGCGGTGTCATTGCGCTACTAGTGGGCGCTTGTACCACGGCTTGTGTCGGGGACGAGATGATATGGTTGCTCAGTACCTCTGAGCGCAGCCTATCAAGTGTTGCGTCATCCAACCTGTGGCTACGCTGGATGACCCGCACCTGATCCGACAGTCGTTGGGCCGAGACGTTGACAGCTGGTTCTAGGTCCTGGAACAGAGACAGCATCCTGACACGATACGCAGTGAGGTTAGTTCCCCCCTCTGTAGACCCATAATATGCGCGCATGACGTTTTCGTTTATGGACTGAGTCCATCTCATGCGCTGCACACCACCGGTAGCGGGGACCCGACTCGCAGCCAGTTGGCTCCTAAGTCCCAAGCTGTTCGGTGGCCGGCCTCTCCCCTGCCGGCGCACAGGTGTTGGCGACGTCGGCGGAGAGAAATACTCGTCGCTCGAGCTCGACGCGGATGCAGCCGCCGGTGACGTAGGTAATCCTAAATCCGGTGGCGAGGCGGAGCTGAGCGACGGGTCCGGGGGTGGTGGGCGTGCACGTTGCGAAGCTGCTCTAGTAAGCATCATCAAGTTTTGTTTGTTAACATAGTTATTTCTTGCATTGTTTAGTGATTGGTGTCAATGACAGACCACTTGACAGTTGTCGATGGATTATACATTATCTTCATTTTCGTTATAATATCGGTTGTTTTTTAGATTTATGTTATTTATGTTGGTTCAATCTGTCCTCTTTTCGTAAATATTGAGAAATTTGGATGGGAAAACTTATCACTATATTTTGCGAATTTATTTTGTAGGAACTGAAAACAAAACTTGATTTGACGGCTAGTGTTGCCAGCTTATTATTATTATTATTATTATTATTATTCATAGCAAAGCGTAACTTATCGTCTATACCACAACCGTTTCAGGCCCCGAACATTTCAGAGTTGGTTTTATTTTTATAGCCAAGCTATGGCTCTTTGCAATACGTAACTTTACACTTATTACAAATATAATAGAATTGTGAATTATTTATTTATGTTCGTAACTAAATTAGGAGCTATTCTTGAGCAAGTGATGGGCTGAAATTGTGATTTCAAGACGAAAATAAACTCAGATTTGTCTTTTTTTTTAAATTGGTTGTACAGTAACTAAAAACAATATATAACCCTAGCCTAAGCATTATACTAACACAACTATGGATTTTTTAACTATTTCAAATAAAGAATTTGAATTACTTAATTTTTTTTTCCTTTTTTTCTTAACTATTTATGTTACAGAGAATCCTAGTGTGGGGTCTTAAATTAACTATATACATAAGATTTTTTGGCACATTTTTAAAAATATTCCACCCACTGGGTACTTCTCCTGTTTTGTAGGTTTGTTTACCAAACTCCAAGTTAAGTTGCACAAACTATCCGTACGCCATACAAACATTTTAGTCTAAAAACTAACTTTTGTGCTCACGACGTCATTTATCTTGCCTATAAATAGTAATAAAAATGAATCGCCAAATTCTATGTAAGCGCATAACATCTGAACGACTGCACCAAATTAGATAATTCCATTTTTGTGTTTATTATTTTCAGTACGTCGATTCTGTAAAATTCGAACAACAACTCGCATTTCACATATTCACTGTCACTTCGCTTATGGTTCAAAGTGACCTTGATTTTGCATGCTGTAAACAGCGTCGAAGTGACGGAGGAATTACCTTACCGAATGCCACTTCTCACGTCATCTCATACTTTATCGGTCAAAATATTTAGTTCAACTCGCTGACACGCTCGCAAGGGTAGCGCTAGTGTAAGTTCGAATTAACAACCGAGTTTTTAGAATGCCAAACAATAAACTCACAGCGGATTCAGATTCGAAGTTTAGAATGAGGTCTTACAGAATAACACAGCTGGACAATGTTTGAATAAAAGGAAATAAAACAGAACAATTGCGGTAAAAATTGCCGGGTTTGGCTAAGGAGACATGCCTCAAAGAGCAGTCAGCATCATTGACGGGGCTCTATAGGGCCAATGCCTGATGGGGTTGTGTGAATGTTCTATTGAGATACCGCAGCTCTGGACCACTAGAGCCGCCGTATCTCGTTAGAACATTCTCGTGAGCAACTGAAGGAACAGGGTGTGTATTTAGTCAGTAGACTTCTTCTGTCTTAAAACACACAGTCCCATCTTCACCCAGAGTGGGTGGAGTCATTTAATGTTTTTTATTAAATTGTAATTCACAAAACTGGTGTATATGCAAAAACATAAGTAAAAACATAATATGCCAGATTGACACCTACTAGATGTGAATCTAATACGCACAGTTAACAAGTCACTTACAATTTAAAACAGAGTTAAAATTGCTGATCTTAAATGTCCAAAGATTACGAAACAATTGGTAATTTAGATCAAAACATAACATAATAAATTTCATATAACCAAAACAAAAGGCGAGAAAAAATACGTATACAATCTTCTGGATGAGCCCACTTTTGACCTTAATCTCGCCTGATGGTAAGTGATAGATGAGGTCTACGATGGGACGAGCGAGCCCAGAAGATGCTTGTTGACTCTTACTTTAAAAGTTGTAAGGTCATAAGTGACAGGGATCATAGAAGGCGGCAGAGAGTTCCACAACTTGGCTGTGCGCACAATAAATGTGAAGGAGAAGTGCTTGGTACGTCAAGACGGTATATCAACCAAGTGTAGATGGTACCCAGCAGTGCGTCTGGTAGTCCGGTAGTGAAAGGAGATGAAGGCATCAGATACATTTAATCTCGTAATTTGGTTTCTTCTGAAAAAGCTAGGAAGACATAACAGGGAATTTTTTTTTTTGTGTGTGGCATCTCGCAGGTCAACCTCTGAGGTTGTCGGCTGCTTAACCGGGCTTGCCTGTGGTTGCCTTAATTAATAAATTAATTAAAGCCTCCAGCCAGGGCTTATTAGAAAACTTACAAACTAGGCGACTACACGCTAAGGGCACCCCCTGTGGGGTACGGACCTCGGCTTAGGGCGTCGCAGTGGGAGGACAGCTAGGGACAGGCTGGATCATATCATTTTTATTATTAATAAGGGAATTTAAAGCTACTGGCTCAGCGTCGCGGGCTGGCTCTGGCAAGGGTCGGGGCGGACTATTACGGGGACGTCGCGGCGGGCCTCGGCGGCGAGGACGGAAGGACGGTCGGTTTTTGTTTTTGTGTGCCACTGTACTTGTTTCCCTACGGCTCTCTTGGAGCAGGGTGATTGCGTCATCGGGAGTGACTAGGGTATGCCTTGGTCGGCGAATCTTAGAGATACGCGAGGGTTCGTATTGGGCGGCCGATACGATAAGGGGATTCCTATGTTGGATTGCAGTATCAAAGAAACGCTTGGAGACACGTTTCATGAACTGCTGGATGGTGGGCATCTTGAGGTCTACGTGAAGAAGCTCATTTCGAACATAAAAGGGGGCTCCCGTGACTCTACGGAGGAATCGGTTTTGAAGGGTCTGCATCTTGTGGAGGAGGTAGGGCTTTGCGTGTGCGAAAACAACGCAGGCGTAGGTCATGATGGGACGGATGACCGCGGTGAAAATACGCAGCTTGCACCTGAGTGATAACTTGCTGCGAGAGCTAAGAATGAAGTGGAGCCTACCTAGAGCGAAAGCGGCGCGCGAACGTGCCTGCTTTATGTGCTCAGCGAAGGAAAGGTGTTTATCGAGGACCACGCCTAAGTATTTGGCTTGCTTTTCCCAGGGGATCGGCTTGCCGTACATGGTAATCGGACGGGGGGAGGGTGGGTTTATCCGCGGCTTAGAAAAGAGGACTGCCTGGCTTTTGTCTGGATTGACTTCGATTCTCCATTTCCGGAACCACTTGGCCAGAGTGTTTGCGGAAGTTTGGAGAGTGCGAGCGATGGCATCGGGTTTAAGACCGGTATAATAGATAGCCGTATCGTCGGCAAATAGGGCTAGCTGAGTATTTTTATGCTTGGGGATATCGCTAGTGAATAGCGTGAAAACGAGGGGGGATAGTACGGAGCCTTGAGGAACTCCTGCGCGAATGGGATGGGGGGAGGAAAGCTCCCCCTCAATTCGGTAACGAAAGGTGCGATTCGATAAAAAGTCCCGTAGGATGAGCACGAGACGGTCAGGCACGCCGAGTTGGTATAGCTTATAGATTAAGCCATTGTGCCAGACTTTGTCGAACGCTTTCGCTATGTCGAAGAATAAGGCTCCCGTTATTGCGCCCCGTTGGAAGCCGGCGCTGACGTGTTCTACGATGCGGTGGACTTGTTGGATACACGAGTGTTCGGTTCTAAATCCAAACTGCTCATTGGGTATAAGACTCTTTGCTTCGGCAAAATCTTTGAGCCGCTTATATATAAGCCTTTCATAGATTTTACCAAGGACGTTGAGTAAGCTAATGGGATGGTAGCTAGACGGGTCAGACTTGGGCTTGCCTGGTTTGGGAATACCTATGACGGTGGCCTGTTTCCAGGTTGTAGGGAACATATTATTGCTCAATGCGCCATTGAAGATGGCAGTCATTAGCACTATAAGCTGGGCGGGGAAAAGTTTGAAAACCCTATTGGTGATGCCGTCGGAGCCAGGGGCTTTTCGCGGTTGGAGACTTTTAATGATATCCTGGACCTCATCAGGAGTGATGGGAGCCAGTGGATTATCGGGATCTTCGACGGGCGGAAGGGAAGTTCTACGTTCGACTTCGGCGTTCACCATATCGAGGTGGGCTTGGTCTACTGGTTGAGAGCTGGGAGAACACTGGGACTCTAGGCTGTCGGCTAGGCATTCTGCTTTTTCAGAGTTATCGAAGGCGACACTCTTATCGGGACGAATGAGAGGAGGCATTGTGGCCTCTTCAGTGGATCGTAACTTCCTCTGAAGCTGCCAGAAGGCAAGATGGGTGGGCTCAAGTTCACTCAGCATCTTGTCCCAGCTCGCATTACGCTGCTCGGTAATGCGTTTCCTTACAGCACGCTGTAAGTTGCGCATGTGAGCTTTGTTTGCGGCGCAGGGAAAAGCGCTGTACGCACGGATGGCTGCGTTCTTCTCGGTTATCAGATTCCGTACATCGTCCGGGAGTTTCCAGCGGTGGTCTTCCACTACAGGAACTTCCCTTGAACAATCGTTCAGGACGGATTGTACGTGATTTGTAAGCGAGTCGATCGCCGCCGTCGTGTCAGCGACTGAGACTATGTGGTCAGGAATGGTGTCCAATTGAGGCGACGTGGTGGATTTCAGTTTTTCACTTACTTTCCTCCAGTCGGTGATCAATTGGGTCGGAGAAGGTTGGGTAGGATCATGGTTACCCGAGCGGGAACCTAGGTGTAGGATAACGGGACGGTGATCCGAGTTGAGCTCGTGAAGCGCTTCTATGGAGTGCAAACGGAGGTTTACATTCTTTAGGAGCGCCACATCGAGGACATCGGGGTTATGGTTGGGGTCGTGTGGGTAGTGGGTGGGAGTCATCGGAGCGATGACGTCGTAGTTTAGGGTCGCGCCTAGGTTATACACGATTCTGCCTCTGGCATTTGTCGTGTTGCTGTTCCAAGCGGGGTGTTTGGCGTTGAGATCGCCCGCTAGTAAGACGGAGTCACTCAGGCCGAAGAGAGTCGTGAGATCGCTGGTGAGCGCGATAGGATCGTCTGAAGCAAGAGACGCGACCGATGGTGGGGGATGGTAGGCAGAGATGATGGTTATCGGAGGATGACCAGTCATGCCTAGTCGACAGGCAGAGTACTCTAGGTGAGAGAGAGGCGCGGGTGGGGTCAGAGGGATGCAGTATAACTCCTTTCTATAATAAATAAGGGTACCGCCGCCGTAGCAACGTGTTCTGTCATTGCGAACTAGACGGTAATTCGCAATTTTGGGATCAGCGCGGTGGGGTTTCAAAAGGGTCTCCTGTATAAGGAGGACGTCTAATTGGTGGTCGCGGAGGAATTTAGTTATTTCGGCGCGTTGGTTGAAAATGCCATTGGCGTTGAAAAAACCTAATTTGAGGGATCGAGGCCTAGTGTGGTTTGTGCGTTGGGAATCCATTGGATCAGTCCATCGCATCCATCTGGTCGAGACCTAGCACCACATCACTGTGTGTGCTGAATATTTGGCTGTACATTGCCGTCGTAATTTTGCCGTTATTCTGCTGTTCGGCAGCCAGAAGGGCATCGCGGAGAGATCTGGCTTGGCGGGTCATAAATAACCTATAATGGCGTAGTATAGTCTGGGCGCAAGCCTCGCCGTGCGCGACGGGTGAGGGATTGGGCGGTTGTTTGACTGCAGGAGCAGCAGTGGTTTGAGGCGCGGGTTTGTGACTGGCTGTGGGCTCTGTAGCCACGGCTATAGGCAGGATCTGCGCTGCGATGGGTATATCCATCAGTGCCTGCAAAGGTTTGGCAGGGGCCAAGGAGGGAAAGGCTTTTTCGTGGTTTAGCCTGTTCCACGGGGACGGTCTCTGAGGAGCGAGACGTTGGGGAATTTGAGAAGAAGGTGCCTCTCTCTGTTGGCGGGCGTTGGCGCGCTTCGCTAATTTAGGAGCGAGTTTGGGGGCTTTGGGACAGCCGCGGTAGTTTGCCGGGTGACCGGTCTGGCCGCAGAGAACGCAGCTGGGTGGTTCCGAACAGAGGGTTCGGTCTTTAGGCCGTGGGCAGTCCGCAGTGCTATGCTCGCCCAGACACTTGACGCATCTGGGAGTCGCATAGCAGTTGCTCTGCGCATGGCCATACAGTTGGCAACGGTGGCATTGTCCCACTGTTGCGGTTTTGTAGGGCTTTTCTATTGAGATACCGGATAGGGAGCAAATAGACTTAATCTTAAATATTGGGTGATGACCTTCGGTTGGTTCACAAATGACAAGAACCATGTCGTACAATTCACCGCCTCTCGCTTTATGTAAGCGATGGACGGCGATCACTGGTATACCTTGATCGGCAAGGTCGTCTTTAATATCCTGTACTAGGATTTCTTTAGGGACACGTTTAATAATAACACGAGTGGGCGTGTCCTCGGGGAAGGAGAAAGTGTGAAAGGAAATATTCCTTTCACGGAGGGCGCGATATAGTTCCCTATAGTCGTTCGACGTAGGGACGGTGACTTTAATGCCATTTTGGCAGGCACGGGCGTTTGTGTAGTTGATCTTTCGATCAACACACATCTTGGACACATTAGTCCATTTACCCTTGTCCTGGATGTAAAAGGGGGGCGGAGGGCGTTGCTTCCTTTGGGCTGAGGAAGTTTGGGCTATCGGGCTGGAGGGACGACTATTCTGCGCGTGAGCAGAGGTAGTTGGGACTGGGCTAACGGGTCGTACGGGCGTTTGAGTTGGGGACGGGGGCGACGCGGTGGTCTTTTTGGCCTTGCTGGCCTGGGAGGTTTTCCCTTTCTTCCTCTTGCCTCCGGTGACGATTTGAAAGTCGTCTTCGGAGGACGAAGGGCAAGAAGAGGCTTCGTCTTGGTCGGAGGGTGGGTTAGATAACGGAGCCGACGTGTCCATATCATAAAATTCAGGTGCAGCGCACACCTGGGCGGCGTCCATTGTTCTATGAACAATGGGATTAGAGAGTGGGCCGGCAACAATAGCTGGGTCTGGGAATCGAGTGGTCGGTACGTCTTTGTCAGCGGGCGGCGGCGGTAAGGGGCTATTAGTTTCGGAGTTTTTCATTGTTCGATGAACAATGGGGTCCGAAACAATAAACTTTTCGGTGAATGAGCCAACCGGAGGGCCTTGATCCGCGAGCGGAGGAGATAGCGGGCTATCGAGCACGTCGCTAAAATCAGTGACTTTGGCTTTAGTAGCCAGGGAAATATTTCGCTGCAAAGCAGCGAGCTTTCCGCCATATCTGGCGCAAAAGTCGGGGTCCTTTCTTAGCTCGTCCAAGAGGTGCGCCTTTTGCAAGGCGTCCTCCATGACGAGGGATTAAAAAAATATCTATCGGGGAATTTTGGAGATTTCTCTCCCGCGGGGGGCCTATTTAAAGCCTAACTGGCCTAACTCCCCGGATGGATGGGTCCGGGGATGTGTTAGCCTCCCAGTCGGGTGGAGACTGGGAGGTGTGTACCTATTGGTGAGCCCTAAGCTTGTAACCGGTCGCCAGCCTTATTGTGCGAACCGGGCCTTATTGGGTCTAGTGCGAAGGGGTAGACACACCCAACCGACACTAGGTGTGTAGCTGAAAGGGAAACTCAGTAACTAGGTTTGACTAGGAGATCCCCCAAGGCCAAAACCTAGCACTCGACTCCAATTGACTGCTTCACCCTGAAGGGGATCAGCGGGTGCGTCGGGTCAGCACCCCCTTGGTATTGTTGACACCGTGAGGTTTCCAACCAAGGACCACGAAACTGTGGTTTTACCCTGAAGGGGCCAAACCAATTTGTTTTGACAATTCTCTGTTAGAGAAATACGATATCCTTCACCGCCTCGAAAAAGGCGGATCCGGACCAGGCGTCGTAGTCGGCGACTACGAGTGACGTCACGGCGGGCGTGACGAACGGAGCGATGACTCAGGCACGGAACGATCGAGAGCGCGGAGCGGCACGACTGTCGCGGGCGAGCGTCGGAAGCGGAATGACATAACAGGGAAGAGAAAGAAAAAGTATTTATAGCCAACAGACAAACGACATGCAAACAATATTAAAAACTTATTTAATTCCTTAATAATAAAGCTAGTAATTGGTACAAATAATTATGTTACTATGCAGGTAAGGACAAAGATTTAGATATTGACAAATTTACGAACGAAGGAAACAACAAAAAACAAGGCAAATGCTCGTCGTGTCTCGTGGCTGTGACATCAAGGCTCCCACTCAGCATTATGCTGTGCTAGGGGCGAGCCCAAAGTACGGCGCGTTTTTCATTGGTTCCAATAAAAATATATCACAGGTGATTTGTCTCATTCATACTCATGGGTCCCTGTCGTACCGTGACTCACGTCCGCCTTTAATCCGGACATCAGATTCGTCCGGCGTCCGAAATTGAAGAGTAAGCTTTTTACTCGACTTGTTGTGAATTATAAACGAGTATGTCCGACCTGGAATTAGTAGAAGATGGCAATCAATTGAATCGAAATAAAAAAACAGTAGGCTTTGACAAATAAATTTAGTTCAAAGGTTTAAAGGTCTAAAGACTTTCTTTATGAAATAATAGCGGTTTTTAGGTTATTTCTCATAAATTGAACGATTCTTCTTTTTTCTTAAAAAAATAATTTAGAAAGATTTTTGGCAAACTGGAAATAATATTAAAAGAATATTTCCTGGAATTTACGTACAATATAAAACCATTGGAAGCCGACAAAAATCAATACAATATAGCAGTTGCTCATCCTACTCCTACTTATATATAATATAATATTAATATTTAATGTATTAATATTTAATATTTTTAATATCTTCTTACTTCTTACTAATATTATAAATGTGAAAGTTTGTGAGGATGGATGGATGTTTGTTACTCTTTCACGCAAAAACTACTGAACGGATTTGAATTAAATTTGGCAAGTAGATAGTTTACATCCTGGAATAACACATAGGCTACTTTATATTCCGAAATTCCCACGGCATCGGGATTTTACGCGGGAAAACCCTCCCACGCGAACGAAGTCGCGGGCAAAAGCTAGTATTTCATATTTTATTCACTTAAACTTTAATAAACCAAACTACTTACATACATAAATACATAAAAAAAAACAAAACATACTTAGGCGTCAAAGTACTCCTCTCTATCGCTGTCATCCGAAAATGTGCCCAGAAGACTGGTAGCATTGCCACGTTGAAAGGCAATCTTTGGGCAGCGAATCAGCCAAAAGGAGATGCGTACTCAAGCCCTATGACCGAAACTTTTATATCCAAAATTTTAATTTAGTTCATTGAATATATTCAACAAAGTTTACTAAGCAAATGTGTTTTCATTTTTAATTGTCATTTTTTGCGTTCCTCTTTTTTATTAGATTTAAATTAGTTTAGATAACAACACACACAACCGAACTACAAAACAAATGAAAATCGAAACATTTGCTAGAATTTTGCGCTCGTCGTTTCCACTTTTAACGCTTGTGAATGTAAAAGGAGAGGGGGAGGAATATTGTGATTATTATTCGGCATATTCTCATGGGATAGTTCGTTATCTACCTAAATACCGTAGCTAGAACATTTTAAAATACATTTTTGACTGCGAAATGATGATTATTTTGCATGAATATCCAAATGTGTTCATTTCATATTGTACTAGCTGTTGTACGAGACTTCATTCATGTGCTTCTTGCACATTATCTCGGGTTAAAATATCCGTTATTCTAGGTTATAAAAAATATGTATGCTAAGTTTTTTATTTCCTCGGGCACGCCGCGATTGCGGCGGTAAGACCCCTCTTTGAGGAGTGGCTAGATTGGCGTCACGGCGTCCTGACCTACCGCATGACGCAGGTCCTCACCGGACACGGAAGTTTCGGGAGGTACCTGTGTCTGATGGGAAAGGAACAAACGCCTGGGTGTCACCACTGCGAGGGTCGCCCTGAGGACACAGTAGAGCATATGGTGCAAGACTGCCCTGCCTGGGCAGAGCACCGACGTGTCCTCACGGCGGCAATAGGCGGAGACCTCTCGCGCCCGGCATTGGTCGAGGCCATGCTGCGGGGCGAGAGGGAGTGGGAAGCGGTCGCCTCCTTCTGCGAAGCAGTCATGCTTCCGAAGGAGGAGGCGGGCCGCGTGAGGGAGAGGATGGCGTCCTCCCTCCAGCCCAGCCGCAGTGGTAGACGCCCACGGTGTCGGACGTCGGCCGACGATCTCCGGCCACCGTAGGCGCGGGCATGCGGACAGCGAGTAAAGGGCAACTCGCTGTCCGACCATGGACCATGCCCGGGTCGACGGCGCGTTGTGTTCCACGCGCGCCTCAAAGAGCGTCAGCAATATGATGAGGCCCCCCCGTAGAGGGCCGAAGCCTGCCGGGGTCGTGGGACTTATCCCATTACCGTGACCCCGGTACGTAAAGGGTTATAATTGAAGGTACACCGTGGATTTTAGTCAGTAAAAGTCTCACAGTCCACCCTGCCCGGGGTGGGAGGTCTTATTTGATAATTTTACCACGCTAAAAAAAAAAGTTTTTTTTTTCCTGATGAGCCCCTTTTGACTTGACCGATCAAGGTTGATGGTAAGTGAAATTCCTTCGAACCTTTTTTCTTTAGCGAGGGTAAATCATCAAATAACTTCTCCCACTCTGGGCGGACTAGAATGAAGTATCAGAATTCTACTAACTAAAAATCTGCCCTTTTCCCTGTTGCCCTTGTGTTCTGGCTGCGCCGCTGCGGTTGCATTCCCCGTCTGCATTTCTTAAGGCAGTTGGGGCTTCAGGGTCACGGGCGCTCAGAGTAGGGAATCTGAGCGCTCACAGGGTGAACCCAGGGAAGACGGTAACACAGTGGTCACGTGCCACCGTGCACAGCGAGGCTCAGGGGAGATCCCTTTACAGTCTCCCCAGGGATGTGCCCTAATAGGCGACACACAAAGGGAGTTCCGGAGTGGTCTTTTTTCACCGTTTCCTGACAATTTCAAACACAACAAAAGTTAACCCAAATGAATGCAAGTGTGCATAAAGTGTTACGCTTACATTTAAATTCATTTGAGAAATGATTTTAAATTACTGTAAATAAGCACTTGAAAAATACAGTTATTTTAAAATCACATATAGACACTTTCCTTACTTCCTTTCGTAGAGGAAAATAGTTTTAAGTTACAGGTATTCCTCCACTATTGGAAGTCAGGCTTCTTTGCAAACAGAGGGAGGAGACATTCACTATTATCCGTAAACTACATATACAACGTGTAACGGAAAGGGTATATACATACCAAGGGCACGTCTTCTTTGGATGATATCAAACGATATTGGAAGGGTTTCAACTCAAAATAAAATACTCTAAAATTTGATACCAAATTTTCGGTTTCGTAAGTTTCTTAAATTGAAATCATAACAATCGTGTCACCGCACTACGTAGGTCAATAACTTTCCACGTTACTTGCAAATATCACGATAAATCTCTACCGTAATTCTGTGCGCCTAGTACTATGTCGGCGTGAGAAAGGAGATAGGATTAAAAAACCCTTCCAATATCGTTTGATATCACCCAAAGAAGCCGTGCTCTTGGTACCCTACCCAATAATATAATAATAATAATATACCCTTTCCGTTACACGTTGTATATCTATACTAATATTAAATATCGGTAAAGTTTGTTTGTTCGAATGCGCTGATCTTTAAAAGTACTGGGTGGTTTTGGATGAAATTTGGTATGGAAGTAGCTTCAAACTTGAAAAAGGTTATAGGCTTTTCAGCCGACTGCAAAACAAGGAGGGTCATGTTTTATAAAACGCTTTTTAGTGGGTCGGTTTGTAATTCATCTAGTTACAAAAGCCAAAATGACAACTACTTATCACCTTTATTTTTACAAAAATAAACGGCAATGCATCGGGAAAAGCTATAGAGCCGTTAATTGTTGAGGAATCCTCCTAGTACTTCACCATATGCATTGTGACGAGCATAAAGTGCTTAACATTCATATTCAAGTATTCGAATTGCAATCCACGAAATATTTTATTAGATACTGTACTAATATTTATTTTAGATACTGGATTGTGGAAGTCAGATAGTCAGTCGCTCCATGTAAAATAAATAAGTAATCTTTATTATGCCAAAAATAGTAAATAATTCTTAGTTTAATACACCCTAGATGCCACACTAGAATTCCCCGTATAGTGGGTGGGGCCTGTCTCTTTCCGTCAAGGCTACTCATAGTATGTACAATATATTATTAACTAAACTTTTATATTACTTAAGAAAAGTTTATACATAGTAATATTATAAAATTAAATGAGAATAGAAAAAAAACAGTTATGGCTTAATACTAAAAAAATATACATAAAAAATCTACATGTTAGTGTTAGGGTATGTGAAGTGTAGCTGTATTGTGTATATGTAAAACACTAATTTTCAGCTGTATCCGGTTAGACTAAAAGCCAAGCCCAACATAGTTGAGAAAACACTAAGCAGTTGATGATGTTTTACAGACTTTTATAGATATATACCTAGATTGAATATACTTTATGGTACACCAATAATTGAAACACACACGGAATATGTCCACTTTGCCCAGCAGTGGATATATTCCGGCTAAAATGACACTGATGCTGCCGTAACAATCCCAGTAATAGTGACATCAAAGATTGTGATCTTTGATGTCACTATTACAGCGGTAGCCCCGTAACGTAGTTATATATAGGAACGACTTACAAGATGTAGGTCGTTGGTTCGAACTCAGGCAGGCACAATATTTTGTTTAATTCACATTATCACCACTGATATGAGTCATATCGCGCAATTACACATATAACACACACAGAAACACCCTACCTTACACATTTACCCAACATACCATTTTCACTCACCAACACACATCAGCGTAATTAATTCATCAATCAAATCAAATCAATCATTTGTTCTTTGTTTGGGTGTTATTTTATCTATAATATGTATGTATTTAGAAATACATGTGTATGTTTATCAGTTGTCTAGTACTCATAGCACAAGCTCTGCTTAGTTCGGGACTAGATGGCATTGTGTGAAAGATGTGGAATATATATTTTTTTTTAATATATTAGGTTTAGTTTTGTTTTTTCCATTTATTAAGTTAGGGATAGTTTTTATAAGTTAATTGGTTCCATTGATCAACCACGCGGTCTAACTGTTACATATAGGACAGGTTCACATTATTGTAAAACAAATATTGAAATAATAAATGATTATTATTATGATTATCACCACTGATCTCAAACGGCGAAGGTAAACAACGTGAGGAAACCGGGATGTTTTTTTTTTGGGAAAATCATCGAATGACTTCTTCCGCTCTGGAAGCGGAAGGGTGTGTCAGACTTCTACTGACTAATAACCCACCCTGTTCCTTCAGCTGCCCTTGAGTTCCGGGGCCACGGTATCTCATTAGAATATTACCGCAACCCCGGCAGACAATGGCCCTATGAGGCCCCGTCACTGGTGCTGACAGCTCTTTGAGGCACGCATGGAACACAACGCGCTGCCGGCCCGGGCCTGGTCCATACCGGATGGAGAGCTACCTCTGCTCACCGTACGCAAGCCCAAACCGGGATGTCCTAGTACCTAAATTTACGAACGATATCCACCTGCCCGTACTGGCCCCGCGTGATTGATTATGGCTCATTCCCTCACATGGAAAAGAGACCTATGCCCAGCCGTGGAAACGTTATAGCCCGTGTATGTTTTTGCATTGATGTAACCACCTTAATACGAAATAACAAGCGAACCTGAAGGCAAACATAGTCCAAATATTACCTCAAAACTTGTTTATAAGGTATCCAATGCGGTGTACACCAAACCACCCCCAGGGTGATTTTGAAACTATAGCAACATGGACCGGTAATTAGGGAGATTCCCCAGAGCAGTTTTATGAAGTACAGTTGTGGATTAAATGTATTTTTCGTTAGAGGATGCATGTAACATATTACGGGTATGTTTGTGGAGATGTTGCGGGTTTTCACGGTTTAACGGTATACGATATTATGCATAACATTTTAAAATTCATTTAGAATACAGTTCCTACAAAACAGTACTTCTTAACAAATGAAAAAGTAACTGATATTAATTAAACTTGATAGACTCAATCTCGTAAGAATTTTGAAAAAAAAAACCTGCTCTATTTTTCAATGCAAGTCTCATTAAAATCAGTTTAGCCATCTCAGAGATTAGCCCCGATAAACAGACAGACACGCAGACGATAATTTAAATAAAAATGATTGTGTTTTAGTGTTGTGTAATTAACTATAAAGACTTGAGAATACACAGTTACCTATATTGAATTCACAGACCTACACTTTAATTTTATTAATATCTTATCTTACTATCTTTCTCACTAATATTATAAATGCGAAAGTTTGTGAGGATGGCTGTATGAAGATGCGTGAAATAGTAACAAAATTCATACGAATGTTTCTTACTTTTCCCGTTCCATCATCGGACTACAAGACAAACGGCGTTGCGCCATCGTTACATGGTGGACATCCCACCCATACGCACGAAACGTTTTGGGAATACTTTCATTGTGCGTACGGCTAAGGCCGTGCGCGCACTGCCTTGCGGTGGCCGCAATTCCGGTAGTTCTACCGCACCGCAAAATTTGTGAAGTAAGGAGTGTCATAGAAGTGCGCGCACTGCGGTCAGTCTACCGGTGCGGTAGAACTACCGGAATTGCGGCCACCGCAAGGCAGTGCGCGCACGGCCTAAGGAGTAAAATTCCCTGCCGGAGTCTGTGTTTCCTGATAGTTATAACTTGGGAGTCTTTAAGTCAAGAGTGAATAGGTTACTTTAGGCAAGCGTGCTTCATCTTCGACCATATCATTGCTTAACATCAGGCGAGATTATGGTCAAACGCAAGCCATTCAACTATAAACAAAAAATAACTAAGCGGACTTGAATGAAATTTGGTAAGTAGATAGTTGACATAGGCACTGCAACTAATACATACACTACACCATACATACACTACTTTTAATCCTGGAATTTCCACAGGATCGGAATTTACACCGGAAAACCCTCCCACGCGAACGAATTCACGGGCATAAAGCTAGTTGTAATAATAGTTTTATTTTAGACTATTACTTTAAGTAGTACAAAATTATAAATAAATAGAAGTAAAATATAATAAGTAGTTATTATGCATAGATGTGCTTGTGTACCAAAACATCAATTTTCCTTAATAGTTGCCTATTACGAAAAATTCGTATATTGCAAATATTTTTGTTTGGAAATAAATTTGAAATTACTATGAAACTCTTAATGTGCGAGTCAGTCTTGCACTAGTCTAGTTTTTTTGCCATAAAACACTAATTTAGAATGAAAAAAATATTGTGTGTATTTTTAGGGTTCCGTAGCCGAATGGATAAAAACTGAACCCTTATAGTTTCATCATGTCTGTCTGTCTGTCTGTCCGTCCGTCCGTCAGGACTATAGGTACATGTTAAACTTGGTACGTAGATGTATTCTGTGAACCGCTTTCCGATTTTAAGAAAAACATTAAAAATATTTAAAACTAGCTTTTGCCCGCGGCTTCGCCCGCGTTAATTTACACTTTGTCAATAATTCTTGTTGCCAAAAAGGTGTACCGTATCTTTTTGGGTGGTTAAATAACGCATATAATATTTAAAAAAACCATCACCAGGGTCCATCCATCCCCAAAAACAGACAGACAGTTAGTATTTAAAATTTATCTTGTTAAAACCAAAAACGTAATTTACAATACATTTTTGTAAACTACGTTTCTAGTTTTCCCATCCTTGGCGTGTTGATTTTGTACGCTTGATACTCGTGAGCACTCCACATACAATTGCCCATGGGCAAAGCAGTATTTTTCTAAATGTACACCTGCGACTTTCAGTGTCTGTCCTTGAGCTTTGTTTATGGTCATTGCGAATGCCGCTTTTAGGGGAAATTTAAGTTTTTCGAACTGAATGTGAGGAATAAATACGTTTTCACCGCTTGCTGTTCCTATCATAATGATTGCTTGAAAACATTGCATCCAAGGTATGTAATTTGTAGTCGCATGCCATTACAGAGCCTTGGTGCGCCCTGATTACGCATCAACAGGACTGGGACACCAAGTTAAAGCCTCAAATAATGTGATGGGGTACGCTGACAATTCCAGAGAGTTGATAAACTCTATAGAGTACGACGTCACTTGCTTTGTATCCATGACCATGTCGACGGACAGATACTCAACAACATCGCAATCCACATGAGACATAATCTTTTCGTTGATCTGCCCTACGATTTCGTTAGTTT
Organism: Tholera decimalis; assembly: GCA_943138885.2. Classification (NCBI taxonomy): domain Eukaryota; kingdom Metazoa; phylum Arthropoda; class Insecta; order Lepidoptera; family Noctuidae; genus Tholera; species Tholera decimalis. Next base: position 33,697,169 of record OW964571.2, read on the forward strand.
GTGCCAAAATTACTCTTTCACGCAGTCATTCTTTATCCCTCATATTTGTTTTCAAATCAGAATAAACGTGGTTTATTAAATTATCCGTATCTTGGACTACGTTCACTATGTATGTTACTTCAGTTTCAGTTTCAGCTTCAGTTTCAGTTTCATTTTCAGTTTCAGTTTCAGTTTCAGCTTCAGCTTCAGTTTTGGTTTCAGCATCAGTTTCAGCTTCAGTTTGGTTTCAGCGTCAGTTTCAGCTACAGTTCCAGTTTCTGCTTCAGCTTCAGTTTGGTTTCAGCATCAGTTTCAGCTTCAGTTTGGTTTCAGTTTCTGCTTCAGTTTCAGTTTGGTTTCAGCGTCAGATTCAGCTACAGTTCCAGTTTCGGCTTCAGTTTTGGTTTCAGCTTCAGTTTCAGATTAAGTTTCAGTTTCAGATTCAGTTTCAGCTTCAGCTTCAGTTTTGGTTTCAGATTCAGCTACAGTTTCAGCTTAATTTTCAGCTTCAGTTTCAGCTTCAGCTTCAGTTTTGGTTTCAGCATAAGTTTCAGCTTCAGCTTCAGTTTTGGTTTCAAGTTCAGTTTCAGCATCACCTTCAGTTTTGGAACTGAACCAAACTTTTCAGTTTTAGATTCAGCTACAGTTTCAGCTTAATTTTCAGCTACAGTTTCAGTTTTAGCTCCAGTTTTGGTTTCAGCAACAGTTTCAGCTTCAGCTTTAGTTTCAGTTTCAGCTTCAGTTTCAGTTTGGTTTCAGCGTCAGTTTCAGCTACAGTTCCAGTTTCGGCTTCAGTTTTGGTTTCAGCTTCAGTTTCAGATTAAGTTTCAGTTTCAGATTCAGTTTCAGCTTCAGCTTCAGTTTTGGTTTCAGATTCAGCTACAGTTTCAGCTTAATTTTCAGCTTCAGTTTCAGCTTCAGCTTCAGTTTTGGTTTCAGCATAAGTTTCAGCTTCAGCTTTAGTTTCAGCTTCAGCTTCAGTTTTGGTTTCAAGTTCAGTTTCAGCATCAGCTTCAGTTTTGGAACTGAACCAAACTTTTCAGTTTCAGATTCAGCTACAGTTTCAGCTTAATTTTCAGCTACAGTTTCAGTTTTAGCTCCAGTTTTGGTTTCAGCAACAGTTTCAGCTTCAGCTTTAGTTTCAGTTTCAGCTTCAGTTTGGTATCAGCGTCAGTTTCAGCTACAGTTCCAGTTTCAGCTTCAGCTTCAGTTTTGGTTTCAGTTTCAGATTCAGTTTCTGCTTCAGCTTCAGTTTTGGTTTCAGTTTCAGATTCAGCTACAGTTTCAGCTTCAGTTTCAGATTCAATTCAGCTCAAATAAATCATCCCGTTGATATCTGTTGTCATACGAACTTCTCCTATTTTCAAAAGGGCAAATCCATATTGCCCAGATTTTGAAATAGAAATGATTCGTATATTAACTTGATTGGTTAAAATTTAAGCGACACGGTTGGCGTAACTGTTAACTGGTGCATGACGTGGGTTCGACCCCAGCTCTAAACAAAGATTTGTATAACCTACATGCAGTTGTGTAGTTTAAAAAAAATGTTATGAGTGGTTCTTGAATACGCGATTTGAATGAATTGAGAGGGGGAACACAAAGTCCCAACACCCCTTTACATCCTTAAGGAATGATTTCCAGGATAAATCCAAATCGGTTTAGCGGTCAAGTGTATTATGTGGGTGGGGAAGACGGGGACATCATTGATTCCCTATACTAAATTCTAACACCAGTTTTACATCTTTTAAGAATGATTTCCGGAAATAAAACTATACTATGTCTTTTTCAGGGTCTAAAACTATTTCCATACCAAATTTCATCCAAATCGATTTAGCGGTCTAAGTGTATTATGTGTGTGAGTAGGGCGGGGACATTATTGATTCCCTATACGAAATTCTAACACCCCTTTTACATCCTTTAGGAATGATTTCCGGAACGAAACCTATGCTATGTCTTTCCCAGGGTCCTAAACTATTCCCATGCCAAATTTCATCTAAATCGGTTCAGCGGCTTAGGCGTGAAAAGGTAACAGACAGACAGACAGTTACTTTCGTATTATTATAATATTAGTATGGAAGTATTGATGGATATGGAAGTATGGATAGTATGGATATGGATATTGAAGTATGGAGTTATATTAAAGTATGGATAGCTTTTGTCCGCGACTTGGTTCGAGTGGAAGGTTTTCCCCGCGTAAATCCCAAACCCGTGGGAATTCCGAGATAAAAAGTAGCTTATGTGTTTTACAGAATGTCAACTGTCTCCTTACCAAATTTTATTGAGATCCGTTCAGTGGTTTTTGCGTGAAAGAGCAACAAAGATACAATTCGAAAACTATCCTGCGGGAACCTTACATCGGGATATAAACTATCCTATGTTCTACCCAGGGTCCTCAACTATTCCCATGCCAAATTTCATGTAAATCGGTTCAGCGGTTAAGGCGTGAAAAGGTAACAGACAGACAGACAGACAGAGTTACTTTCGCATTTATAATATTAGTATGGAAGTAAAATCTAAAAAAAAAGATGTGTCTGTAGATCTTAATGAAAACTTTCAACCGAAATTAGTTTGAACGAGATCGGGTCAGCAGTTTTTGTGATACAGCATATTTTCTAAAACCGCAAATATAACTTTGTAATTCATACAAACACTATGAAAAACAAAGTTATTTGGCGTAGTTGTAAAAAATGTAAATAAGCTAGTTTTAAGTAATTTGTAAGGTTATTTTTTTGTCAATGTTTGTTTTTATTGCTATTTTATTTTATATTAAGTACATTTATGAATCTTAAATTTAAATAAATGACAAATATGATATAATCCACTCCAAAAGTATATTTTACAATTAATGTACGTAATCATTTTATTAATCAATTAAGGCTAACATATACTTTAATTAAATAAAAACCCTTAACTACATATACACACCTAAAAATAAACTAAAATATAGCATCCAGAAATTCGTGCGCATCGCTGTCCACTGGTAATGTGCCCAAAAGACTGGCGGCATTTCCACGTTGTATGGCAATGCTTAACCTCTGTCCAAGGTAAAAGCCAGCCCTTGGGTCACGCGAAGTGTCAACTAGGCGTCTGGACAGATCTTTAAATAATTTGTGAGCACTCGGACCCCACGACCCCAAGGTTTCAACCCCAAACGGCTCGAAAATATAACTACCAACAAGGTTATTATATTTCCGCCGCTTGAGGTTCTCAGCAGCCGCAGCGGCAGCGCCAGCACAACAAGATGAGCTAGGAAGATGGGATGGCGCAAGAGTATCGACACAAGTTGCGTCCCACACTAAAGGCCTACCCATCTTCCAAGGAAATAAAGACATACCGTCCGGTCTTTTGCCATCGTCGCGTGCTAAGCCATTAGGTTCTAAAACAGCTGGAACGCCGACAGTGACAAGAGCCCGTCGGATAATGTCGTTAATATTCGCGTGCCGTGCTATGCGACCCGCGCTCCGGCCGCATGAAAGGCCGTGGTGACCAAGGCTGTTGACAACTTCACCACAGTGGCAGCGATGAGCAGAACAGCAGGGAGCACCTAATCGAAGGGAAGCAGCGAGGCGGAAAGTAGTATCATCAAACAAGGTGCCTATGTTCGATGACGGTAGTGCATGGAGCCAGAGACCCGACTCCCATTCACCCACAGCCAGCAGGCGCGCACGCTCTGCAGCCGAAGCAGATGTGGCAATAAGGTCACTCTGAACTGCTCTACAGAGTGGCTCATCCCACCGCCTCTGAGATGATGGAATGTCGGGTGGATTTAGGTTCGGGCAAGCGAGTCTCCAGGTATCTATAGCCTCGGTGAAGTACGGCACATTGAAATCAACCAGTGATGGAGCTAGGATATTCCTGATTAATTTCTCAGTGCCGTGCACCGAGGATACAAAAGCCGGTAGACTGATACTACTAATTTTGCGGACGCCGAGACCACCCATACGAATGGGAAGAGTAGCTTGTGCCCAAGCTCGGTCGTCCATAGCCACATTTAAAATTCCTGTCAGAGTTTGACGAATAATTTGGTCCATTTTTTCCAAAAGGTTAGGATGATGCCATAGATGCAAAGAACGAAGAAAATACATTAATTTGGGTCCAAAACAACAGTAACGAATTAAGGTGATGGCCGAATGCATATTAATTTGGTATAATCTGTCCGAGATGTCATTAAAATATTGTATTTTTTCCTCGACAAAATCGGGAAAGGAATTCTCATAAATTGGAGACCCAAGAAGACGAAGAGAACTTTTTTCCACAATTTGGATATCTGGGGCTACTGCGTCGAATTTTGAAAGTGTCAGTTGTCTGTCAGTACTGTCGGATATGAATAGTTCACACTTCGAAAGGTTGAGGTCCAATCCTATGGAATGGAATTGATTTATTAAAAACTGTAGATCATCTAATACCGTGTCTACATCGCCTCCCAGGGTTCCATCATCGAGATACCACACATTAAATTTTGAATTTAGCTGTTGAATGATTGGGTTAATGGCTAAACTAAAGATCGCTGGCCCGAGGGGATCACCTTGTTGACAGCCAACAGCTGATTCCAAAAGGTTTTCCTTATAAAGTAATTTAGTCGGATGTCTGTAACATTGCCAAAGAAAACTAAAAATTTGTGGTACTTCTTTTTTAGTTTCTGCCAACAAAGTGTCCCTATTGACTGAATTGAAGGCATTTTTAATGTCAACCTTCAAGATGACCTCTCCTTTACCTGAATTTAAATAGGTCGTCAAGGCGTGTACGGCAGCCTCACAACCCCCTTTGGAGCCGTAACCCAGTTGTAGGTGCTGAAATTTGGTCGAAATATCCTCACCATAAAATTTAGAGCAAATCTTGGCTGCCATACGACGGTAGGTAGTTCCCACGGCAATGGGACGAATGCCGCCGTCCCTCTTGCGTAGGGCACATAGATTGGCCCCGTACAAGATATCGGTGACGGCTTCGTTCACCTGGCCCGAGAGCATAAGATTAATCAGAGCCGTTAGCTCCTTCAAAAGCAACTCACCAGCCTCTCCGGCGCCTGAGCTGAGTAGGTCCTTCAGGTGCTGCGGACTCAGCCCATCGAGGCCACCAGCAGAGCCGCTTCGGAAGGAACAAACGGCTGTGAACACCTCTTGACCTGAAACGGTGAGGGTGTTTATGTCCTGATCGGGGGGGTCGGGAAAGGAAAGACCATCCGCTGGGGCAGGGTGTTTGCTCTCCAGAGCTGCGAGAGTATCTGGAGAGTATGGGGCCACCACATCACTGCTGAAAAGTATCCTGGCAGCTCCGCTAATGTCACCTTCCCCCAATTTAGATTCGACTAGGCGGGATATACTTCTTGTGGAAGTAACCCTCTGTGTCGGTAATTTTGCATCCTGAATGTGGGCCGAAATATTACAATTTTCTTTGATTTGTGAAGTTAAAGTTTTTTTGGTTTCCAAATTCTTTCGAACATGTAGGATCCTATACGGGAAGGTAAGCAGATGTTCCCAGGCACTTAGAGAGTTCTCGCGAGCGGCAAGGCGAACGCATCCTGCTAGGTTTTGCGCCACTACAGGTCTAGCGCCGCGGGGAATTCGCTTTAAAACCGGAACAGAGTTTTTGAATTTTGAGAGGGTTTTCCAAAACGGATCCAAATTGGAAGAAGATGATGTATGTGTTAAAGAAATGACGGGGTCTGAAGTAGATACATTGGGTGGTTTGTGTACCTTCCCAATATGTACTTTCAGACCCCGCTTACCTTTAAAAAACCGTGCCAGGGTGCACAGAGGACACCTCTCCAGAATATTTAGTGATGTTGAAGGTTGATCGGCACTATTACACAACACATCACTGCTGCCACTCGACATTAATCAGATAATGTAACAAAATTAAACTTAGTAACTAACTAAACTAGTAAATAAATTAAATTAAATAATAAAAATGTAAGGAAAAACACTGATTAAAAAAACGTCAATAAATGACACCACGCGTCAAAAACTGGCGCAGTCGCGGTGGTGGCTTAGGGCGCCGCGAGGCCAAAGAAGGCCTTTCGGCGGCGCCCTAGATCAACATTGCCGGATGGCACGCAGCTGGTGTTACGTATACGGTGTCGCCTCCAGGATCCTCCTCCTCGTCGTAATTTAATAACTGTCTATCTTCACTGAAGTTATCGTCCGAAATCGCTAGTCTAACTTTTTTATATCATCTGCTTTGCCTTTTTCCAATTTTGGGGTCAGTTTCCACCAAATAGATGCAGCTGAGTACTAGTGTTTTAGTGGAATTATTGCATATCTAAATAAATATTTCTTTCTTTATTTATCTGACCTCCACAGACCGTAGCTGGGTAACACAATACCCCTTAGCAAGGCTGGTGTTGGATGATGATTTTAATTTCAAAATTTTTGATGAAAATCGGGATGAAAAATTTTTGACGTGCGTTGACAGGTCAATTAAATACACATATTATATTATATTATTATAGTTACTACGGAACCCTTCATGGGCGAGTCTGTCTCGCAATTGGCCAATTTTCTTTGTAGCCCAATTCTTGAGATAAACTTTTCGACAAGCTACGGGATATAGGCAGATGTCCCACCGCTAGCGATTAACGAGTAGGGGGTAGAGCTATCGTCCGATAACGATTTCGCGAGCAACGAGTATGTAGTACGTAGTTCCGATAGTTTTGTCGCTGGGCTATCACCTGGTTGGGGTCTCAGCGTAAATTCTCAAATCAAATTATTTATTCAAATTTTCTTACAACTTGTAGTAGTATAATTAAATACATGTGCCTGAACTAGGTAAACCTGTGTTTCAGGCGATATGTGCTAAAATTATCTTAAATATTCACCTTATACATTAATCTGTAATTGCGTGTAATGTTAAACATTAAATATAATTATAAATAAGACAAGATATTGGCTATAACTATAAAATAATCAGTTAACTAGGTACTTAATTATCAAGTCTAATAATTACATGATTATAATAAAATCCTTCATAGCTATTTTGGCACAATTAACACAACTTTTCTGTGTTTTCATTGGACAAACTTAAGAGGGCAGTCTTTACAGCTTTCTTACATTTATTATATTCAAGTGGATTCGAAATTGCATTAAGTCTATTGTAGAGAAGCGGTCCGAGATACATAAAAAATTTCGACGTAAAAGCACACTTTGGGCTCGTTTTTTCAGTGCAAGCTATATCTTCCCGTCTTTTATTGCAAATTTCACCATTGTAGGGAAGCGAGCATCGCTGAACAAGTACTATCTTTGACTACTCTTGACGCTCATCGACAAACTAGTGGAGCGAGTCCACGCCGACAGTGTAAACAGTCAGCGATTGACTATTAATAAGTAAAGCGTTAGTAGCCTAATGGATTGAATAAGTTAAGCGTCAATCTCCTAATGGATAAGGTGTCGGACCTGTGATCGAGAGGTTGCGAGTTCGAACCCCACCCATTAATTACACTATTGCCGTGAACCCACTCAAGACACAAGCATATTTAGTTTAGTTGGAGGGGTTAATAAGATTGCTAGTAATATGAATTCTACCCACATTGCTAGGTCTCTTTTTTTAAATAATATATAGGCATCTCTTTTGTTTACACATCATTTATATCTATTGTACGTTTCTTGGGCGAAAAAATTGCTAATAGTTAGTCGTTTTCTCGCCAGCGATGGGACAACTGCCTAAGGAGACGAGCATCCGGAATAAAAGTCCAAACCGCAGGACAAGCTAGTAAATAGCAAACAATTTATCACATACAGGGCAGTAATCCGACTGCCGGAGAGAAAACGACTAACTATTGGTGATTTTCTTACTCAAGAAACGAAAGAGATGCATATATTAATAGTTGTTTTCTAACTGTTCACACTGCCTACGACGACTCGCTTTACTAGTTTTGTCGCTGAGAGACAAGAGCTGTCAATGATAATGCATGCTTAGCGATGCTCGCTTGGCGGTCAGAACTAACGCCCAGAGATCAACTAGCAGTCCAGCGGATCAACTAGCGAGTAATCGCCCGTCGCACTCGCACACTCGCTTATAACCCAGCAACAAAACTATCGGAACTACACGCTCGCTTCTCGCTGCTCGCCCCTCGTTTCTAGTTTCTAGCTCTACTCGTTTCTAGTTCATTGTCGGCGGTAGGACAACTGCCTAATTAACTCTTTTACATTATTCCTCTACACAAATGCTTTCATATTTATTAGCCTACGGGGAGTACTCCGGAATTTTCCCCATAACGTGACGTGACCGCTGATAGCCAATGCGGAACTGCACGGAACGGGTCGGTCCCGGTTGGGTTTGCCGGAACTGCTGTCGTTTGCGGTTTTTTATTTTAGATCTATTTCTGTGGTTATTATACTTTACTCAGGGTTTTATGCCGGATGAAGATTTGTCCGGTTTTGGTCGAATGTTAAATGGTGTTTTATTTTGTACTTAATCACGGCCACACTTTTAATATAATAAATTATTACTAAGGTTTTTGTGTAACTTGGCTAAGATACAGGTTTTACGGCGTGCGCTATGTATTCTATTAGCTAGATAGAGTCCACGACAGCGTGTACTTATCTGTTAAGGTACACTCAAAGTACCTGTTTTTTCTATTACAGATTAATAAATCTGTAAAAGAAAAAAAAACAGGAAATAAATAAAAAAACCGGCAAAAAAGTACTTTTTAGTTTTTTTAGTAATATATTTATTCAAATAAATGTATAATTTACTTTGTGCATTCAATAAAGATTAGCATTGTCATATACACAATATTAATCAAACGAATAATATTATGATTCAAAATTACATGCTATCGAGTAGGTGCCACCATACTCTAAGCTCCTTAAAGTTCAAAGTTGAGCTATACGTTATCTGACAAATGCTTGCACTGTCTGGAGGCCCACTCAAATCTGTGTGCATCTTTCCTAAAAAGATTTCCTCAGACGTATAAAAGTGTTATTTAATAACTAATTTGCAAAATTCAGATCATTTATCATGTAGGTTTACAATGTAATCTTTCAATTGTATATTGGTTATTATTAATAAAAAAAATGGGTTACAGTCCTAAGAAACATTATAAATATGTATTTTTTTATTTATTTGAAAACAGAGCACACTTGAAGTACTGGCCAACTTTCTTCTGTGACCAGAATAATATTATTTTTTATTGAAGGAATTTCCGACGGACGATAAAAATAATAAAAAACGGAGAATACGTTGTTTATTAATTGATATTGATTGAACAACGAGTATCGGGTCAAACTAATTATAAATAATGATTACTTTATCATTACGCTAATTATATACAAAACAGTGGTGGAAATTCCATATTCTACTTTTCTGAGACATTTTGTGGGCAGGATGATCAGCTAGGTAAACAAGTTTTCGTTAGCCATCTTCTGCACGAAATATAATTCCATTTAATACTTTGTTTCTATTCAAACTAGTTTTTACTTTAACTTTACTATCACAAAATGGATTTTGTTGCTCGAAATAAAGAAAGAAAGAAAAAGAACGAATGGATTCTTACTTTTCGTTTTTTTTACTACTACCGCGTGTAATTGCAGTTAGTTTTTTTGGGAATAAGAAGTATGAGATAGTTCGAAGCTGAGCCGGGTCACTAGTCTTTTATAAAAAAGTCTCCCGCCGCGTCTGTCTGTTTGTTTGCGAAAAACTCAAAAACTATTGAACAGATTTCCATACGATTTTCATCAATCGATGGAGTATTTCATGGTTAAGTTCGCGAAATAGAAACTCTCGCAAAAAATGTAAGTATTGTGAAGACGAGACAATATGGCTAACACTGTCAAAAGATATCAGATCTTAAGTAGAGCTAAGTTTCTAACTCTATACGCCCTAAATTTAGACATTTTAGTCACTTTAAACTAGATGAGGCTAGTATTTCCGAGCTGACTACCTTGATATCAGACACTGATCCAAACCAGACGTCAAAGTCTCTTTTAAAATCCATACAATTCGTAAATCATAATTAGAACCGTGTAGGCTAATGTCCCTCCCTATTTCTTCAGTTGCCCTTGCGTTCCGGGGCAAAAGTATCTCTTTAGAACATTCACGCAGCCCTGGCAGACAATAGCTGTATCGGACTCCGTGAATGCGGTTACCTGCTCTTTAATACGCGCGTGAAACATGACGCGCCGACGACCTGGCCTCGGCAACCACTTTTTTTTCGGTAAGAAAATTATCTAATGACTCCTCCCACTCTAAGTAGAACAGAAGGGAGTTCCAGACTTCTACTGACTATAAAAACCCTATAACTTCAACCGTCATTAAGTTCCGGGGCCGCAGTATCTCGTTAGAACAGACAGGCGTCCCAAGTTACCCTCGCCTCACCTTCAAAAAACGTGCACACATGACAACAGCTCAACACTCATCTCTCAAACCTATCTGTAAATATCTTTATTTATCAACCACTTTAGAAAGATCTATCACTTGCTAAACTTTAGCCCCTGTATTGCCATATTTTTGCAAGTCCGTGGGGGATGGCAAGGGTATTGTAAAGTTGGTATTTTTATAATACATAATGTGACAATCGATTTATCAATGTCAAGGGTGGAGACACGATGATAACAGGAATGTAGTAATGATAAATGTCTTTACGGACGGTGAGAGTAAATCTGGATTGGTGGATTAGGGTGTGGCATATTTTTTCGGCACTGATGTGTAATTCCAGAAACAGGAGAATTTGTGGTGTATATATTTTATATTTTCCTTCACTGGATTATAGAAACATGTCCTCCCAACAAATAAATGCGAGGGAGACTGTCTATTTACGCTTTCACGCCTAAACCACTAAACCAATTTTGATTAAATTTGGTACGGATGTAAACTAAGCAAGGCAAAGGATATAGGCTAATTTTTATTGCAAACTAGCGACGCGACTCGGCTTTACACGGGTGCAATGTAGGTATGTACGTACGGCCCGACGCGACGGTTATTTTGCCCCCGCACTAAATGATATCTTCTAAGACATTATTTTTAATGATATACAATAAACAGAAATTTTGATCTGCATATATACACAACGTATGTAACGTATTTAATTAGATAAAGAAAATACTGTATTTTTTAAAACAATTCAATAATAGGTTGTAGTGGTAGCAACCGAAGAGGTTGCTACTTTTATTTTGTCTGGTGGACAACTGCCCGATGTTTTGTTATCGGGTGATTAGTACGCAGGCTAGTTGTGCGGTAAACTCTGCTAGTGCGATACAAGTTTTATTGACGATTAAACAAGCTGCCTTAAAGAACTTTAGAAACACTCCGGAGTACAGCATAAACACATTAGGCACTTAGAGGCCCGGTTACATTTACCTACACTTGCACTTTATAGTCACAAACGTCTAGTGATGCTAAGTTAGTTGTTGAAAGTTGGTATCGCGCACCTACTTTTAACCCCCGATGCAAAAAGAGGGATGTGACAACTTAGCTCCTAAATGAAAACTCCTTAACTTAGCTCCTTTTTTTCAATCGAAAGTCAGTTTCATTGCGGTGGCTCTTAGATATATTTGGTAATAATCGGTCCAGCAGTTTGTACAGTATCAGCTCTTTTCCAAAATGATGTAAAGCATTTTTAGCATTATTCATTTATTTATCGTTATGTAAGAAACTAAACTACCCCGCCGCGACTTCAAATCACAACCAAAAATCTATATTTCGGAATGTTGATAAACAAATGTTGTTAAATTATGTATATAGTTTATTATTAAGTTTCATCAGAAAATATATTGTTTTGTTTGAATTAATCATTTATTTCAGCAAATATTATACATAATTATGTACTAAAATACTAACTAGAATAAATATCAAAAAATTGATCCTCAACGCTATCGGCTGGCAACGTACCCAAGATACTGGCGGCATTGCCTCGTTGTATGGCAATGCTTAGCCGTTGACCAAAGAAATAGCCAGCCCTTGGGTCGCGGTAAGCGTCAAAGAGCCTTTTCGATATGTCTTTAAAAAGGCTGTGAGTACACGGGCCCCATGGTCCGAGAGTTTCGACCCCAAAAGGCTCGAAAATATAGTTATCACCGAGATGACTTTGTTTGAATGAATTAACGTCGCGTAACTTGTTTATGTTGGTAGTATATTTAATTAAAAAATCTTAACGCTTTGAACTGAAGCTAATGTGAATGCGAGCTGTGGTAGGCCGTCTACATACATATAAATAAAGTTTAGGTGTCTGTCTGTAATTTCAAAATAATTGTGTTTTTTCGTGTGGTAGTATGTATAGTTTTTTACAGGATAATAAAACAATTTTTTTAAATTTTTGTCCGTCTGTTTATACGGGTAAATCTTCGGAACGACTAATCTGATTTTAATGGGACTGTTACTAGAAATATAGAGTTGGGGACAGTTATGAAGAGAAGACATGTTTGGATCGGCTTCCAGTCCAATCAGTTGCAGCTGAGTAATAGAATGTTACATGGAGCAATAGCCTATCTCACCTCCACAACTCTTTAGCTCGGTAGCACAATACCGCTTGGCAAATCAGTGTTACATTTTTTGAAGTACTTAAAAATTTCTTTAGCATCGTTGTGATTTGAAAATTTATGAAACGAAAAAGCGACAGTAAAAAGAGACAGACACATAAATTGCCAAATTTTGGAATTCTGTTGGGGCCAAGTGGTAGAGCTTTTGATGCCCTTTAAAATGAGCCAAAACTCGGCTATCTTGCGACCACGTGAACAAAGTAAGGTCGCGGGGGGTGAGGTAGCCCTATATGGTCTCGTGAGTAATGAGATAATAGGCTGACTAATTTCTGACTTCTGACTACCTGTAACGACTGTCAAAGATGTACAAATGGCAGCCGGGAGGATCGGCTTAACGTGCTTTCCGAGGCCTGGGGGAACCTCGATATATTAAGATGGTCACCCATCCACGGATCGACCTCAGCAAGCTTTGCTTAATCTTGAAGATCGACCTGTGAGACTGTTATTATACAACGTGTAACGGAAACCCTATATCTATCCAAAAGGACTGAAGACAACATCTGGTATGGAGTCACTATGCAAAGTTTCAGCTCAAAATAAGTGACTCACAGAATTGACCCCAAATTATTGGTTTCATATGTTTCTTGAATACCAGTAATAACAAACGTGTCACAGCACTATGAGGGTCATCACTTTCCACGTCACTTGCCAACAAAACGATAATTCTCTTCGTTCTTCTTAATTTGAAAAATTCGGCCTCTGGTATCAATGTATTGAAATTTCTAATATGCTCCACACATGTAGACATAGGATTACAAAACCCTTGCCATATCGTTTGTTATCATCCAAAGAAGCCGTGCTCTCGGTATGTATATACCCTTTAAATTACACGTTGTATATCCCGAAATTCCCACGTGGTTGGGATTCTCCTGCTCGAACGAGTTGAGGGTACTTACAGCTTGTTTTCAATTTAGTTAAAGTTCTTCCCGGTAACGTTGTATTGTAGTTCGCGACTACGAGTAATTAAAAAAATTATTTAATGGCTAAAAGCAGTTGCTGAGTTATTGGTAGTTATTTAGTGAAATGTTTTGAAACTTTTAATTTATTATTTACAACCATTTTACAACTTCAAAATTAGGACAATTTATTTGCCAGAAATGGTTGTAATTGAATTATGAAATTGATTACTTTCAACTGCCGTGTGACCTAGTGGTCGGAAACATCACTGATTAATGTTAGGGCACTGGGTTTGATTCTGTTTCGGTCGATGTGATATTAATTTAATATTAATGATGATTGAATAAATGACATCATCCGTCGGGCTTTTGTCACCGCTGGAGTACCTACCATCTGTTTTAATACCCAATGGCTTGGCACGGGACGATGGGAAGAGGTCAGATGGGATGACTATAATGCCTTGGAAGTTGAGTAGGCCTTTGGTGTGGGATGCTACTTGTGTTGAAACCCATGCGCCATCCCATTTTCTTAGAACGGCGGGCTGTGCTGATGCGGCAGCTGCAGGTGCAGAAAATCTCATACGGAGCAAATATAACAACCTTATTGGGAGCTATATGTTTGAGACGTTTGGGGTTGAATCGTTTGGACCATGGGGTCCGAGTGCGCATCGACTCTTTCGTGACATCGGTACACGATTAGTCGACTCCTCAAGTGACCAGAGGGCTGGCCTTTTCTTCGGACAGAGAACCAGCATTGGCATTCAACGTGGTAATGCAGCCAGTGTTCTTGGCACTTTTCCCATTGTTAGCGATGTTTCAATGCCTTAATTTTTTTTGCCTTTTTATCCCTTTGTTTCATTTTTAGAGCTTTGTAAATTTGTTATATGTATTGATGTAAGTATTGGTAAAATCCTCATCTTTTATTCTCTTGCCATATCGGTATAGAAGTTGCAAGAACTACCGCTAAGCAAAACCGAGATTTGATTCCCGGCTTAGGTTACACGCTACGGTCTACCGGAGAGATTATCTGTGCAGGTGTGCCTGCGCAGGTCGCGTTAGTTGTTTTCTAGTATTTCTTTCGGACGGTTGTCTCGTCGCTCGCATCCTATTGCCGCCACGAATGCCACGTAATTTAGCAATAGAAAATGGCGCCACCAGATTCAACTAAAAAAATCCTTGAAGATTTTATCCAATTTTTTTAAAGATAACTAGCAAATTGGTTAGAATTCACATTACTAGCCATCTTGTTAACCCCTCCAACTAAGCTAAATATGCTTGTGTCTGGAGTGGGTTCAATAGTGTAAGGGGTGGGGTTCGAACTCGTGACCTCTCGATCACAAAACCGACACCTTTTCATTAGGCTATTGACGCTTATCGAATTATCGAAATAATTATCGAAATTTATAGAAGTCATCCATGTCTTTGGGAAATTAAAAACAAAGATTATCATAATCGAGACAAAACAGAAGCTGCTTATAGATTACTTATAGAAAATTGAGAGAAATTGAGCCAGATGCGAACAAAGAAGTAGTTGTGAGAAAGATCAATAATTTAAGAAGCAATGCTAGGAAGGAAAGGAAGAAATATGACCAATCTTAAAGTAAAGTCTGGGGCATCTGCTGATGATGCGTACCGTATTAAACTGTGGTACTACGATTTGTTAAATTTATTTATTTAATTTATTATTATTATATTTTTATATATTTCTTTTATCTTCAAAATTAAAGCAAGGCCTAGCAATGCCAGCGCGTCATTGTCCTCATTCGATGCCATCGCAAAAAGAACTGAAGACCGCTCCGGTACACCGGAACGTCCTCATACACGCTACCAATGTTCGATTGACCTGCGCAGGTACACCTGCACAGATAATCTCTCCGGTAGACCGTAGCGTGTATGGCTTGCATATGGCAGCCATTAATTTCGATCTAAGAAAAAGTTTTTGTTTTTTAGTACTTAGTCCTGTCAAACTTTTGGGCTTAAATCAGTTTAAATAGTCCATATTTCGGTGAGCACAAAACCAACGGCCTAACGTGCTTTTTGAGGCACGGAAAAATCTCGATATGTTAAGCCACCCATCCACAGACAGACTTCAGAAAGCGTTGCTTAACCTTAAACATTGAAACGTGCGGCTGTTATTATGTCCAACCCATTTTATACTTTGTATAGATAAATCTATTACGGTGGTCGATAAGGTCAATAAATGACAAAAATCGTTTTACTTAAGAAATGCATAGACACAATATGAAAGGTTATCGACCTACCAAGGAATAATACAAATACACAGCCAGCCAGACTAAAATGTCTTATAGACATTCCTGCCCGACCACAGAACACGAAATATCCAGCAAATAAATACTTGCGCTGTATATTGCCCTGAGTAAGGGCTTGGTTACACGGTATGAGTACATAACAGAAAAACCCAATATCACTTGCCCGACCCTTTATTTATTTATTTATTTATGTACACACATGACACTTATAAAGGAAAAAATAAATACAGACAAAAGAGCACAAAGGTGCTGCTTATTTCCTAAGAAATTTCTTCCAGCAGACCTGCGACAGGAGAGTTGTAGAGGAGATGATAGACACAGTGTTTATAAATACTAATTACGATATAAAACTTGTTGCGTCCAGAACGTTTTTGAACGCATATTTTTGGTGCGGCAACATTAATTATCTGTGGGCTTGACATAACTTTTGACTTGACAAATTACCTTTGTTCCGGTTGAAAAAATGTCCGCTGTTGGGACCTTGTGATTTAATTGTTTTTGGAAATATCGTATTCAATCGCCTGTTGTAACCGATAATTGGGTCGCGATTAACGATTTATTGAAATTGTAATCCCGAATTGATGAAAAACCTGGGATATTTTGGAACATACGCCGGATTGTCGCCAGACCGCATGGCCCGCGAGTTTGCTGAAAATAATTGTTCATAGTGATAAATAGCTGCTTCAATCTGGTGCGAAGTTTGTGCTGTGATTGCTGATAGACCGCGTTGGGAGGACCTGCATTTGAGAACCTCCGTCCATCCACACTTGACTTTCACTATACGTTCAATTACTCATTTCATACTTATACACACACACGGACGTGGCCTCAGGTAGGTCGAAGCTTGGCGTCTCCAGCTAAGGTAAGTGGTAATATTAGGTATTGATAAAGCCTAAGAGGCTATTGTGTAACTTTGTTTGCAAGCAACGGCAAGGCTCCACGTACCGTGGACGGTTCAGCATACCAGTATCGTTGCGCTGGCTTGGTACTGAATAAAACTAAAATGATATACATAGAATTAAAATACATATTTATATTAATGCTATAAAAATATATACCTATAATAAATATATAAAATTACGGGATGTTAGATAGGTAATGATCTTTGACCTGCTTTTTGAAAATACTAATGGATTTAGCTTCACGGATTTTAGCGGGAAGTGAGTTCCACAGTCGTACTGCATGAAAGGAGAAGGAGTGGGAATAGATACAGGTTTTATGGGATGGGAAATTGAGATGGAGTTTAAGGTGGGATCTACAAAGGGCATCAGTAGGACGAGTGAATGAAAAACGATCGCGCAGGTAGCTAGGATATGCAGGGTTGTATAGGATGCGCTAATATCTCAGTAGTGAGTGTCCCGGAGTTTGGATGTTGGTGGTGTGATAACATCCGTGCCTCGGAGTGCAAGTTAAGCCGTTGTATCTGATCTGTCTCCGGTCGTGTCGGATTGCCGTCCCATCGGACAATGAGAGTAAAGGAACAGAGAGTACAAATACTTGTGCACTATAATATCTACTGCACACAGATGGCTAATCAATTATGAGATTAGCCGCCGTGATCGAAAATCAGTCAGGAGGACTATATGATTTGATAGCAGGCTTTTTTACCCGACTGCAAAGGAAGGGTTATGTTTTTCACGCATATCTTGTACGTATGTATGAATGGTAGTCTTTATTACCTCACTAGCTTGTGCCAGCGGCTTCGCCCGCGTGGCAAGTTTTTCCCATGTAAATCCCGATCCCGTGGGAATTTCGCAAAATCCTTTCTTAGCGGATGCCTACGTCATAACATCTACCTGCATGCCAAATTTCAGCCCGATCCGTCCAGTGGTTTGGGCTGTGCGTTGATAGATCACTATGTCAGTCAGTCAGTCACCTTTGAGTTATATATATTCAGATATCTCCAGAACTGCCGAACGGATTCACATAATTGAGGTATCGTTAGATTTGTCTTAGCAGCCTAATGGCTGCCACACACGCTACGGTCCACCGGAAAGGTCCACCTGTGCAGGTACGCCTGCGCAGGTCTACCGGAATGTGTGTGGGAATAGACCTGTGCAGTTTTTTGAGCCTGCACAGGCGACCTACGCAGAAAATCAATTCTTTCGAGTGACACCGTACGGTGTACCTGTGGGTGTGTCAACTACTATTGTACTAAGTGTCGTTGAATATAGGTAGTTTATTGTTAGTTAACGGCTAGTTAACTGAAAATTTTGTTCAAAACGCCATTCCTTCCAAGAAAAGCGAAGAGACGTCAATAACAGATGGGGCCGGTACCAGTCGGGGGTCAACATATCCACAGTAATTATTTGAGGTGAAACGGATAGCTTTTTTACCGGATACAAAATATTCGGCCTAACTAGTGACCGAGTAGCTAAGAAAAGTTCTGGGTCGACTATCAGTGACGCTCAAAGCACGTTCTGGGATTGTTTCAATGAAATAGCGAGTGAAAACAACACTAGCTAGTCTCACGACCACGAGAATAATGCAATTGTAAAGAATATTGATCTTTGCATCCAGTCAGTGCGCATTGATTGCGATCGTGATTCGTTTAATAAGTGATCAGCAAATGCTGTACAATACTCAGACTTAGCAAGGTTGCTAAAATTTCTATCGTCTATCGCTTACAGTTCGCGGATAGTGCGATGGACACAATCTGATTCTACCAAGCTCGTTCCATCACCATACATACCTAACGTTTTTACTTTCATTGTGCGTACAGCTTAGAAGTCCTTGCTGGAGTCTGTGTTTACTGATAGCTATAACCTGGGGTCTGTAAGTCCAGAGTGAATAGGTTACTTCTTAGATATATACTGACTAAAAACCCACCCTGTTCCTTCCACTGCCCTTAATTTCCAGGGGCCGCGGTAACTCAGTAGAACTTTCCCGCAAACCCTGGCAGGCAATGGTCCTATGAGGCCCCGTCACTGGTGTTGACAGCTCTTTGAGACGCGCATGGAACACGACGCGACGCCGAACCGGGCCTGGTCCTTACCGGACGGTGAGCGACCCCCGCTCGCCGTCCGCAGGCCCGCGCCTACGGTGGCCGGAAATCAGCTCGTGATCCCCGACGCGCGACGCCCGGGGCGTCTCCGGCGGCGGCTGGGGCGTGAGGAAGAGAGTTGCCTCTCCCTCGCGCGTTCGGCCTCCTCCTTCGCTAGCATGACTGCTTCGCAGAAGAAGGCGACCGCATCCCATTACCTCTCGCTCTGCACCATGGTCTGAACCAGAGCAGCGCGCGGGAGGTCACCGCCGCCGACCGCAAATATTTATTATACCTACTACTATAATATTACACACACATAAAGCATGTGAAATTCAAATGTGTCGTTTTTTATTCAATCCGGTATCCGGCCATCTGCCGAGTATTAACTGTGAAGTACAGTATTCGGCAGGATAGGTCGGATGCCAAAAAGTTGATGAAATATATGATCACATCTGATGGTAAGCGATCGATGAGGTCAACAATAAAACGAGCGAGACCAGTACGAGTAGAGGCCTGTTCACTCTTGCTTTAAAGGCTGACGGGTCATAAGTGGCAAGGAATACAGAATCTGGACAAGAGTTCTATACTTTGACATTAATAATAATTCAGTTAAAACTGGTGTTCAAATAAGGTGCGTTGAAAAACATTGTTTGAGCATGTTTCTTTCATTCAACAACAACAATCTTCAACGTATTAATATTCTCATCTAATACTTTACTTAAATTTCCAACAGGGAAGTAGATAAATGCAAATTAAAGTCTCCATCCCGCCTAGGGAGATTGCCATTATATTATTTTCCGTTATCGAACCACGTAGAACCTACATTACTTTTGTTCTGAAAACGTTTTTAATAATAAACGTGCTATGAGAATATAACCAAGTGTTAATATGGTCCCTATCCTGAACAAAGGAGTCCGAATTTCAAATTAAGGAGCGGATCCTCTATTCTTTGTAGTATGAGAGCTAGATGCAATGAAATGTTTTACACTAGGATGAAGATTTTATCTACACTATGTATTTAACATTAACAAAGGGGTAAAATTTGTTTGTACATTTGTATATAGGGGTAATCTTCGGAAGTAACGATGCAATTCTAAAAATGTATTAATTGGTAGTAAGGTATATTATATTTTGTGACTACTATAGGCTGTAAATTATCTCTGAATCCACGTGGATAAAATCGTGGGTGAAGTGCTTATTTCAAAATTTAAAAAGAGTAATATTGTCTATGTTTACAGAAATGTTTTTTCTCGTTTTAAAGGAGTAATCGTGGAGTTTCTTGCCGGTTTTCACGATAGGAAACGACGAATTTCGTTCACTAGCTTCTGACGTTTTAAAAGTGCCCATGTAGGCTTATGTGAAATAAAATAGTTTGAGTTTGAAAGGAATTGATGACGTCGTGATCAGATTTTTATATCATTATTTCCAGTATCTCCTATAGAAAACCAACACATAAATAATCGAAAAAAGTAACAAATAATTTTCACAAAAATATATGCTAAAGTATTGGTTGAAGCCGTACATCCCACACTTTTTAACAATACAAATGTAAAATAAACTATAACATAACTAAGTTTATAATAACTTGTAAAACGAAACCCCATTTCTAATATGGAGAAAATCAATTTAACTTTGGTTTTACTTGATCTTAACGATACTTGAGATATTTATTGCAGTTGGAACATCACCTTTTTAGAGTTCCGTAGCCAAATGGCTAAAAATGGAACCCATATAGATTGGTCACAGCCATTTTATTCCAAAACTATTAAAACTACACATAATTATGAAACTTAACACATAACTTGGTAGTTTCCGATTTTAATACAAAAATATAAAAAATATTTAAAATTAAGGGGGGCGTTTTTCATCAAATTTATACGTATTTCGTGTCTATAGACAGGTATTGATTTATTCTTAAAGCCAATCGTTTTAAAGATAGACACTTCCAAAGTGGTAAAATGTGTCTCCCCGCCCTCTTATGAAGTAAAGTAAATTGTAAAAAGTAAAACAAAAAATATGCTGTAGATCATAATAAAAACTTTCAATATAATTAGTTTGAACAAGATAGAGTCTGTGGTTTTCGAGATATAGCACATTTTCTTATACCCCGAATATAACTTTTTATTTCATACAAACACTTTGAAAAACAAAGTTATTTTGCGTAGTTACTACGGAATCCTTTATGGGCGAGTTTGTGCGAGTCAAACTCGCCCATGAAGGGTTTCAC
The DNA here is from genome assembly GCA_943138885.2 of Tholera decimalis. Taxonomy (NCBI): domain Eukaryota; kingdom Metazoa; phylum Arthropoda; class Insecta; order Lepidoptera; family Noctuidae; genus Tholera; species Tholera decimalis. The sequence continues at coordinate 33,717,997 of OW964571.2, forward strand.
CAATTTTTCGTTTTGGTTATCCAATGCATTTTCTGATTCCGTTCTCACACTAACATTGCCCCAAGATATTATAAAGCACCGTATTTATTTGTATGTTCTTTTAGCGTATACATGTATTTTATTAGTTATACAACGTGTAATGGAAACCCCATATCTATCCAGAAGGGCTGAAGACTGTATCTGGTATGGAGTCTCTATGCACAGTTTCAGCTCAAAATAAGTGATTTAAAGAATTTATACAAAATTATCGGTTTCATATGAATACCAATCATAAACAACGTGTCACAGCACTACGAGGTTCAATAACTTCCCACTTCTCTTGCCAATAACACGATAATTCTCCTCGTTCTTCTTAATTTGAAAAATTATGTAGACATGGGATTACAAAACCCTTGCCATATCGTTTGTTATCATCCAAAAAAACCATGCACTTGGTATGTATATACCCTTTAAATTACACGTTGTATATACATTATTCTTTCCATAATTTGTCATTTTATTTTCTTGCCCTATGTATTTTTAATGCAAAGGTTGACTGGTAGAGAATGCCCTATTGCCGCCTATGTACTACCACTATTGTACAGTTACACCTATAGTACCTATCTATATATACTGTACAATAGTGGTACATTATAATTTAGTAAAGTTTAAATAAATAACACGAAATTCTCAACTGTTTCACATAACTAATCTAAAATGTAAATCTAAAAATATGCAAAACCAAGAAAGAAGTCTAAGCAATATTCAAGTAAATTTCAGTCAGTCGCTGCATACAAAATAATATTCCACACTCCGTACTCCTAAATAGACTGCATATTTTTTATCTTTCGCTATAAATCTGTCCTTATCTTTTCGCATCACTCCCCGACTCCCCAACTGTATTTCGTTCTCAGTAATAATGCGGTTTCTTTTATCATTTCCTTATTATCTTTGCCCCTGTTTATTTGAAAAATGTGAAACTCTGTAATGAAGTTAGAGAAACGTTTTTCGGAAAGCGTTTTCAGTTCATGATTTTCTTGTTTTGTATTTATTTTTGGTTAGTACTGTTCTTAAAGTGTCAAGGTTGTTTTATTAACGTAATCTGATAAGGCTTTGTATTATGTTGGAGTGATAAATACAGGGATGGGAAACACACCAGTCGACGGCGCGTGTTCACATCAATAATGGACCTGATAGGGGCAATGTCTGCCGGGGTTGAGGTATATTCTAACAAGATACGGCCTTTGGAACACAAGGGCAGCTGAACGGACAAGATGGGTTTTTAGTCAGTAAAAGTCTCTGATACTCCCTCCTGCTCCACTCCGAGAGAAGTCATTTGATGATTATTCCACACGGAAAAAACAGGGCGGCTCTTTAGTTTGATACTACTTTCCGCTTCACCTAGAGTAGGATGAATCATTTCAATATTTTCCCACCGACAAAAAGTATTTCACAAGTAAAACGACTGCCTACCTGTCCTCCTCAACCGAGGAACAGGATAACACAATGCCTATTTTAGCAAGACCGGTAAAAGATTTTCTAGGTTATCACACTTCACTAACACAGGTATCGCACTTATATTTATCATAGGAGCATTTTATCTTCTGGCCCAGAAAATCATTGAATAACTTCTCCCGCTCTGAGTTAAGCGGAAGGGAGTGTCAGACTTCTACTGACTAAAACCCCTTCAGCTGACCGTAAGGTCCGGGTCCACGGTATCTTGTTAGTACATTTCAGCAACCCCGGCGGGCAATGGCCTTATGAGGCCCCGTCACTAATTCTGATAGCTCCTTGAGGCGCACGTGGAACACGACACGCCGCCGACCCGGGCCTGATTCCTTACCGGACGGTGGGCTACCCCTGCTCACCGACCGTAAGCCCGCGCCTACGGTGGCCGGAGATCGTCCTGCGACCCCCGATGCCCAGGGCGTCTACCGCGGCGGCTGGAGCGTGAGGAAGAGAGTTGCCTCTCCCTCGCACGTTCGGACTCTTCCTTCGCTAGCATGACTGCTTCGCAGAAGGAAGCGACTGCATCCCATTCCTTCTCACTCCGCACCATGGTCTGAACCAAGGCCAGGCGATTTATCATAGGAGCTGCTGGAATACAATGGTATATCGAGCCTCAAGTTTCTCTCCCATGGTTATTCCTGTAATATCCCTCAAAAGTGTGTATTATAAAAACAACTCAGCAATACATCTGCATAGCCTTTTCCCAACTATGTTAGGACCTGATTCCAGTCTTACCGGATTCAGCTCAGTACATGTGTTTAACATGAAGCGACTGTCTAGATGATCTCTACAACCAGAAGTTGGATAATAAGGCAAGGCAAGGCTGGTGTTAGATTTTTCGACTTTTGACTACACATAACGACTATCAAAGATATACAAATAACAGCTGGCACCAATGACTTGACGTGGTTTCTGATGCACGAAGGAATCTCGATACGTACGTCAGTGGTGGGAACCACTGACGATGAACGAGTAGCGAGTAGAGCTAGCATCTAAAAACGAGTTGGCGAGCAGCGAGTGTGTTGTTCCGATAGTTTAGTCGCTGAGCTATCATCTGGTTGCTCTCTCAGACTGAGTCCTGACCGCTAAACGATCGCTGAGCGATTGTTATCTTTGACAGCTCTTGTCGCTCAGCGACAAAACTAGTGAAGCAAGTAGTCGACCGCAGTGTGAAAAGTCAGAGAGCAACTATTAATATATACATCTCTTTCATTTACACGGAATGTATATTTCATTATGCGTTTGTTGAGTGAGTAAATCACCGATAGTTAGTCGTTTAGGTACTCGCCGGCAGTCGGATAACTGCCTTAAGCTGGTAAAGCAAGACTTGCTGAAGTGAGTCCGTCATCCACATCGGACTGACTTCAGCAAGGCTTGCTTTACCTAGAAGATCAAATCGTGAGGCTAATCATATGCCACAAGATCCTTTTTAATCACTTTCTTATGCAATCCTCAAATCTGCCATAGAAACATACAAAAACACCAAATTAACTCGAATGTGATCTCATTTAAAACACATCGCCCCACATTTGGACTCACGCCAATCAATCTATATGGATTCCCATTAAAATTACATCTGGTTATTATGATCTGGAATGTACTTGATATCTATACTAATATAAAAAACCGGAAAAATATGTTTGTTTGTTTACTTGAACGCGCTAATCTTCGAAAGTACTGGGTGGATTAGGATGAAACTTGATATGGAAGTAACTTGAAGCTTGACTGCAAAAAAGGAGAGTTATGTTTTTACCGTGATAGATTCCACGGGAGCGAAGCTCCGCGTGAGTACTTGTAAAGTTATATACGACTACGTCCACTTGGTTTTTGAAATAATGTATAGCCAAAATTGTAGGTCCCAGAAGATCCTAGATTGTGTTACACAGAGGAACTAAAAGCGTTGGTTGGCTAGTTGTCTGTTGAGTCAGTTCGTCAGTTAAATTAATTAAGGCTCTCGGCATAGAGAGAATTGAAGCGAAGTCGGCGGCCATTACTGCATTACTGTGTAAGCAGCGCTACAATCGTGCCGACTTCAACGTGCACCGGTTGACTACCGAAGTCAACCGGTGCACTGAACCACGACGATGGCTATAAAACCCTAGTCAACGAAGCATGGTGTTCTACGCGCGTCTCAAAAAGTAGTCAGTACCAAAAGAGACCCGATAGGGCCAATGCCGGCTAGGATTGCGGGAATGTTCCGTAGCGCAAGAGCAACATTTTTTTAAATTCATTATAGGCTCGCATTTGACCACCATCTCACCTGATAGTAAGTGATGATGTGGTCGAAGATGGAGCACGCTTACCTAGAAGTAACTTATTTACTCTTGACTTAAAGATTTCCAGGGTATAGCGATCAGGAAACACAGACTACGGCAAGGAATTCCACTCCTTAGCCGTACGCACAATGAAAGTATTCCCAAAACGTTTTGTACGTATGGGTGGGATGTCCACCATGTAACGATGGTGCATCGCCGTTTGTCTTGTAGTCCGATGATGGAAAGGGCTTGGCGGAATTAGATTCAGATTGTGTAATTCCATCGCACACTCCCCGAAATGTAACCGATAGAAAACCGATAGACTTGCAACTCGTCGTCGATGTTCAAAGCTCTGGAGCGATGATTCGACCAGTGAATTGTTACCAATGAGTCTCTTGGCCCGTTTCTCGATAGACTCAAGCGCGTCCAGTTGGTATTTGTCAGATCCATCCCAAAGATGAGAGCAGTTACTCCATACACGACTGAACCTGGGCTTGATACAGTTTGAGCATCTGTTCCGGTGTGAAATTCCGGTTGAAGTGCAACTGTAGGAATAGAGTGGATTTTTGGCAGTAAGAGTCGACAATCCTTTCCACTCCACCCAGAGCGGGTGGATTTTTTGGTAATATACCTCCGAAAATAAAACGACAGCTATAAACTAAATTAAATAAATCTCGCTTGAACACTAATAGTAGGGGCTTTAAAGATATACAAGCCTAATGTTTGACGTACAAGCTTTTAGCCTCTCAAGATTAAAAATAAACATTGTATCGTAATCGTAATTAACTCAAACTGTGACTCACACCACATGCATGTTTTGCTAATTTCAACACAACTTTACTTTAATAGCAATCTATAAGATTAGTTGCTTTGTTTGTACATATTATATTATTATATAGGTAATCATGCATACGATGATTCATAAAAAGTCTATATTTTTTATAGACTTTTTATGAATCATCGTCTACTTAGCTTTTTTCCAACTATGTTGGGATCGGCTTAAATAGTGATGGATAATTTATAATTGTATCTATAGGTATGGATTTGTACATCTAAATATCATTTAATTTTATTTATAGAAAATTTATGTTACAGTGTGTTGCAGTATTTCCATTCGTAATTACTGTAACTCCGTCCCTTAATATACATACGCATTGTTTCCAAAGTCAGATTTGTGATCATTTTGACCAAAACCTTAAAAAAACCATTCTTCGTGCCACCATTCTTAGCAAGAAGTACACTCGATCCAGTCTTCTAATATTTCTTTTTTATTTCATAGATACAATATTCCAAATCTATTCCAATGATCATAGATTTCTTCTTCTTCTTCTAGCTTAGAAACATTACTGTCTACCTTTTCAATATTATTCTCAGTCGCATCCCATAGTTTTTTTTTGTTGAAATACTCGTAGTATAAACCTATTCGTAAAAGTTGGCTCGTTTCACACAATAAAAACGTATAGAAACTGAGAAAGAGCTAAAACAGGCAGTGTGGAAAAAAGGTAAAAACCTCACACGCTTTGAGCATGTATTCAAATAAAAAAGAATCGTCTAAGTAGGGATCATTATGCAGAAAAAGAGCCGAATACTAGCCACCGGCCACAAGTGGAAGGGGTGGTAAACATTTTGTCAATAACATTTTGAAATAGATAGATAGATAGAATACTCTTAATTGTACACCAATAATTTAAACAAACACTTGATTTACAATAATGCAAAAAAATGGTTACAATGGCGGTCTTGTCGCTGATAGCGATATCTTCCAGACAACCTTTGGATGGATTTTAAGAACATAAAACAAAGAGGGGAGGGGAAAATCAGTGTACTTACTTCAAATATATAACATAAACAAAAAGTTGCGCTTTAATCCTCCCATATGTATACCTCATTCATCATCTAATTATAGGCAAAATAGCTATATTGTGCGCGCAAGCAGAACTTTTAATGAGATATGCAAGCAGTATGATTTGGATCCATTAACAACTAGTGTGATCTCAGCCAGAAGGTGCTTAAGCCTAAACTTTTTCAAGTGTTAGTGGTTAAGTTATGCTGTTGACTCATTGCAAGCAAACCTTTATATATTGTGTATTCTTACTGTGTAAATTGTATCTTTAATTTATGATTAGCTTTATTATTGCTTGTTTATTGCTTATAACTTTATTTTAGTATAATTCTAAACGTGAGGACTTGTTATTGGCTCTCTGGCGACTATGTATTCCTCTTTTTATGTTTTTATTAGCTGTAAGTCCTCCATATAGTAAATAAATAAATAATTATATATATAGGTATATATAATACAATACAATACATAAATAAGTATAAATAAATATATTTGTTTTGTATATATAAATATGTCATAAGGAGAGAAATATAAGGTAAAATCATAGGAGTGTATAAAAATGATTGACAATAGAGCTTTTAAAAGCAGCAAGTGACTGCGCTTGTCTAACTGACAACGGCAATGCGTTCCACAGACGAGTAGCCTGCACCGTATACGATTAATCATACAAGTTTGTGGAATGCGCAGGCATTGAAAGTGTCAAATTTACCGATGATCTCAAATCTCTAGTATGTGTGTCATGAAGGAACTTAAAACGTTCTTTGAGGTAAAAGGGAATTCTTGGATTGGAACAGAATATTGTAGGTAAAGTAATGATAAGTGCAAGTAAATTTAAGAATGTGGAAGCCACTTTAACAATAAAATGTTATGTTCAAAATAAGAATTGCGAATTGAATTGCTTTTCGCATCACACAAGTACAACTTTTTTAACGATATACCTAATATGATATTAGGTTATTTTGGTTTTTCATAGCTTGCTTTTTCTAATTTTATAGTGAGAACCCAGTACTTATATATGTAAGTGCTCATGTAGGCCTATGTGAAATAAAATACTTAAAATTTTATAGCAATGATGCCTAGCTCCCAGTTTGTTTTCGGTGAAACTACAATCTGTGTTAAAAAATCCTTACAAGCTAGATTTTTCTTAATTTTTTTATAACGGTTCTTTAAGGGCATAGTGAAGAATCGACATTGATAACGATGATAGGTATAATTATTATTATTAACTATAATTTTAAATTTTCAAATGGACTAGATAAAAAAGTATTAAAAAATTTATAGTGTGTACAATTAACCTTGATGTTTTATATAGTTCACTAGTTGCACCTGTAAGCTTAGTACTGCATATATTTTGTAAATATATTTTTCTTGGTTATTTGCGGAGCTTTGCTCTCATGGACTTAATCACGATAAAAACATAACCCTCCTTCTTTTGCAGTCGAATAAAATTGGCCAAATGCAAGCCAGACTCACCCATGAAGGGTTCTGTAGTAACTACGCCAAACAACTTAGTTTTTCATAGTATTTATATGAAATACAAAGTTGTATTTGTGGTTTTAGAAAATGTACTATATATCAAAACTGTTGACTCGATTTCGTTCAAACTAATTTTCGTTGAAATTTTTATTAAGATTTACAACATTAATATTTTTATAGATTTTTCACTCTATTATTATTGAAGTTACCACTTTGGAAGCATGTATGTATCTTTTAAGCGATTGACTTTAAGAAAAAGTGGTTTAAGAAACCTCAATGTCATTTCATACCTGTCTATAGTTAACACATATGTATAGGTTTGATGAGTTCAGTTTTATGTGTGGGGAGCCCTTAATTTTATATACTTTTTTTTTGTATAAAAATCGGAAAGCTGTTTACATAATACATCCACTAATAATACAAGTACTAAGTTGCACATGTACTAGTCCTAATAGTTTTGGAATAAAATGGCTGTGACATACGGACGGATAGACAGACAGACATGTCGAAACTATATGGATTCCGTTTTTTGCCAATCGGCTACGTAGCCCTAAAAAAATGTCATCCAAATCCACCCATTACTTTCGCAGATTAGCGCGTTTAAACAAACAAACAAACTTGTCCGCTTTATAATATTATTATAGATCTGGAGTTTTATTACTTCACACCACATAAACGCTACAGCAATTTTATTCTCCAAATGGTTGATGATCCCTGTCTTGTATAACGAGCGGCTGCACTGTGTAATTTAAATCAATAAAACTCTAAAGGCAGCTACTTACGGCAGCAGTTGCGAATTAATGGTCGATAATGTTCCTAAAAAAAAGGTAGCCATGCTTTATAAAATTATTCGTAGAGTGTGCGCTTAAGTTCCTTGACCCGATCCCTCCATCTCCCTTTCACTGCCGATCTACCAAACGTACTACAGGGTATACACACTTGCCGGGACTACGGCAAACGTAAGGACTGTTGAAGAAACAGGGTGAGTTTTTAGTCAGTAGAAGTCTTACACTTCCTTCCACTCCACCCAGACTGGGAGCAGTAATTGGAATTCTCCCACCGAAAGGCTATATTGGGGTCAACATCCCGTCCGGTTGCAGCTGAGTAGTACTGTTTTATGCGAACCGACTGCCTACTCAGCACCCCATACCTGGGTAACACGTTGCACCTTAGCAAGAGCAATGTCAGATTTTCTGGCTTCAGACTTTACGGATGAAACTCGATATGTTAATATTGTCACCCATCCACGAACCAGCCTTGACAAACGTTGCTTTACCTTGAAGATAGTAGGTACCGTGTGGCTTTTATTATTTAGACATGAGTACCTCCCAGACAGGCACATTGTGTAATTTCCATCATCACCGTTACTCATAAAACGGTAAATAGAAACATCGTGAGGACACCGCTATAAAAAATAAAAATAATAAAATAAAAATTGTTTATTGGCACATGTAAATACATTCAGTCTTGGTGTAGTGAATTGACTCATTTAAATGTATTAATTCAAAACTACTGATGCTGATTCCCACACTAAGTTTGTATTTAGGGAGACAGTGTTATATTCATTACGAGTGATACAAAATGAGTGAATATTGAATTGAATGTCACTGCGGCTTACGTGTACTGTAACTAATAATGGTAAGTAGTGGTATGGTACGTTACTGTATGTAACTAGTGAAAGAGTGTATGAGAAGTGTAAGGTGTGATTAGTGTAGTGTGGTGTGATAGACTGGTATGTGTTTGTGTGTTGTACGCCTGGGAGTGTGTGAGTGTCAGGTGAGTATTGTGGTATGGTTAGATGTACTATATTACACTATGTTCCAGGACCGAATTTCCCGAACACATGCGACATCCTCCAACCCTTACTGGCCCCGCGTGGTGATTTATGGCCCAATCCCTCTCTTAAAGACGTCTGTGTCCTATCAGTGGCAACGTTATATGCTAATTATGTTAAAATATAGTATATATAACCTACTATCGCTGTCATTTAAAAGTAAACATCGGGTTACTGAAAAGTTACGTATTCGTTGATTATTTATGCCATGTCTACGATATACACTCGGCCTAATTTAAACACTTTTACTGTACCGTATGTATGAAATCGCAAAATATACTGTGTGGCAGTCGCTATGTTGTTTTTTTAACGTCATTTATCTAAGAACACAGACTGTCTCGTTGGTCGAGTGGTTGCAAGTGCGACTGCTGAGCACGAGGCCTCGGGTTCGATTTTCCTGTTAGGAATTTCTCAGTAATGATACCTCCGTACCCCGAAAAGCACGTTAAGTCGTTGGTTCCGGCTGTCACTTGAATATTTTTGACAGTCGTAACGGATAGGCAGTTGTTCCATGTAAAACACTAAAACTCAGCTGCATCCAGTTAGACGGTAAGCCAACCCCAACATAATTGGGAAAAAGGCTAAGCAGATGATGACACTAGTATTTACTTTTTTTTTTTTATATTAATTACTATAACATCACAAAAACTCAATCTTACTCAAGCTGGTCACCCCACAAAAATAATGATCGCATACCGTACACATAAAAAGGATTGATGGCGGTTTAAACATTGAAAAATTAACAACATGTTGCCAACGCCTGCCTTGCCCGATTTCACAGAAATTGACCGACAAACTGTCAGGCCACAGGGAAGATCAGAAGGTACAGACATCAAACATCTTATTATTATTTATTTATTTGATTAATTAATTTATATACAGAGGTATCACTTAAATCTAAACTGGCCAAACTTTTACGTTTGATGGCGAAAGGCGCTTTTTATACGTTAATGAACCATTCTAATTACTTTTACACAGTATAATGTTGCAATATAGTCTATATCTATAATCTCACACAGTAACAATGTGTTAATTCACATGCGGATTCCTCACGAAGCGTTGCGGTGGTAATCTCAAGGAAATCGCCCTCTTGAATGCGCTTGCACACATGAAACGTACCTGTGTTTTTTTTTTTCACTGGACACTCTTCTGTCGCGTTCTTCATTACTGAAGGTCGTGTCCGTCTTGAAAACTCTTAGTAGTTTCGGTCGTCATTCTTCTCCGTCTATTCCTGTTTTCGGCTTTCTTACTTTCGATTTAAATCTATTGTTCATTACAAGACTTGCTCGATTTACAAGCCGATTACCTGGCCTTAGCCGGGCCATTTCCAGCCCGTGATCGATCGCCCTTAATTTTGTGGGCCACAATCTAAGTAGGAAACTATTTATTAATCACACGTACTGGTCTGAAATGGACTGGTTTTATTGTATATAATGAGCTCGGTTGTTGTTATGAGGACTGTTACAATAATGGTATGTAATAGCGAGACGTGTGTATAAAAGTTGTGAATAATCAGGGTTGGGATTTAGGATTTTATTAATTTATACATTATTTATTATTTTATTTATATTTATAAGATTATTTCATGCTCCGTACTATGTACTATCCATATCGTAGAAAAGTTCATAAATACAATATCTTAACCTTCGGCATACAAGGTGGGGTTATTTTAACCCCAACACTTTTAATTCGAGTTGATTGTATATTAAAACGCAATCAAATAACCTGATTTTCACAGTAGCTGGAGATTAAATAGTGCCACGTCGAAACATAGCATTAGATTAGTACTACTCGCACCAGCGTCGTCTGTGCATACAGGCAAAGTGGTTCCCGGGCGTTTTTAACCCCACGTTGTATGGGACGTCGTAAAAAAGTTTGTGCCTACTTCTGTGTTTTTTCGTTATTTACACTTACAATTAGTGTATTATTTATACTTTTTCATTTTTATTATGTGTACAGATAGTGAATATGTCTTTCAACCTGCAGAATGATCGTATTACACCTGCCTTATTGGAAGAAAATGAAATTTCGTTGGATGGCGAAAAGTTTCTTCCCAGTAGTGACGACGAAGCAGATCATATCAGCGAGGCTTCTAAAGTTCAAAGTGATACTGACGTGGCAGATGCTGAAATAAACCTGGAATATTATAATGATTACGACATTAACACCTCAACCATTTTATCTCGGAAAATTGTCGATTAACTTGCAAGAAAATACGGTGTTTCCCTCAACTGTAAATGCTGGCTTCTTACCGTATTTTTTCATGATGAACCATGCTTTTATTGTGCATATATATGTTTGAGATGGCCGTTCGTCGAAAGACTATTCTTTTTGCATATAGAGGAAATAAATAACTTACTTTATAGCCATCCATAAATTTCAACCCTTGTAAAAACTGCCTATTGAAATATCCATGGAAAGAAATTACTTAAAAACAAAAGATAAGCAAAGGAACCCAAAACACTTAGAAAATAAAATCCATTGAATTCGGTTTAAAATAATATCCAAAAGGCAATAAATCGTACGTTGAGGGTTTTGGGATCTGGAAATCTGTTGAACAGATGTGTGAAGTGATGACACATGAGTAAAGGCGCGTACGCAGTATCATTTGGCGGGAACTGATAGACGACAAGCTTTGGCCAATGAACAGGCGTCGTGCACAAAACAACCAATGAGACAGGTTACTCGCGTCTGATTCTTTTTCTAGGAGGAGCCTAGCTGAATGGGGGGAGGTGATGAGCAGCGGAGCGGAGAGGCAATCGGTCGGCGAACCGAGATGGTTGCATACTTACATAGAAATAATTATAGTTAAATTTAGATTGAATATTGTTTGTATCTTAAAATAAAGTTAGAAGCAGTGTATCTAAGTAGTATTAGTGAAATAGAGACAGTGAGAGAGCTGAAATTTGGTAACGTATTCCAAGTTCAAATTTTGTGTTAAAACAAGATCCCAAGCTAATTTACAATAACTTCAGTCACCAAATCTATTTAACGACCCCAGTAAATATGGAGGCTACTACAAACTTCGATATTTTATATTCACTAAGACAACAGGCACGAGAGCACCTTTGGTCCAACCTGGACAAGGTAGCTATGATGCTATTCTTGATAATGGTCATTTATCTCCTAGTGATAGCTTGTGTAGAGGTTTGGAGGCGATGGAAAGCTAAAAGGTCGAATACACTAATGTAAATTATCATGGGATATTGTGACTTATGTACCTTGAATATAACTGTGTAACCATTATGTGTGCTTTACCTCACCTCTCAGTTGTCTTACGAGTTATATAAACTGAAATTAATTGTCAATATTGTGTAAATATGTGTGTAAATCTAATTTGTGTATGTCAGAAGGGTTTTTCGCTTGAGTTGTTCCGTTTTCCCTTATCTGACTAGGTTTAGGAATGGGACACTCGACCTAGGTTCGCCACCAGCTTAGCGAACCTAGGCCTAAATAAACAAACAGTTTCTTTCGTTGAAATTGAAAATAAATGAATAATTTAAACCATAATCACCTCTTTCTTTTATATCCCAAGAGTACATGTGTAGAGAATTTTATAATGGAAGATTAATAAAACTAAGGTCAAGTCATAACAAAGGCATTGTTTTGAATCAGAGTATTAAATCAGTTTAGTTCTCCGAATATAGTAATTTGTACTACTATAGACCAGATCTGAGATAGGAATCCAGATCTAAGTCAGATACTTTAATCAGGGGTTGAGACTATAAGTTCCTTCTGTACTGAATTAAACCTAGTATAAATCAGTAAAATCCCAACTGAGTGAGTAGAGATACCAAGCTATGGTAACTTAATTATCCCTTTGAATCAAGTCATTAGTATCAGCGACTCAGTCATAAACGAGGAATTAAGCAGCTATAATGTAATTATGTGGGTTCAAGTCAATAATCACTTAATTATTCAGAGGAGAAATACTGTTCTTGAGAGAGAAAAAAACATTTCGGCTGTGTTGTGATATAGTACACATTAATATTTCCTAACGCCGATAGACTGATAATTTGAGAGACACGACTGAGCGACGCCTCTGGCAGTGATAACTTAGCATACCATTACACGCCATGTCTTGCAATCTGACCCCGACCTAGATTTGGCCAAATCTAAATATAACTCAAATACAAATACACCCCAAAACCATGGTTCCGGGGGAGTGCCTGCCCTAACTGGGAATGTGGCAATAAAAAAAATACAAGTACCAGCCTGTGTATCACGGGAGGTGGGAATCTAAAAAAATGCAAGTACCAGCCTGTGTATCACGGGAGGTGGGAATCTAAAAAAATGCAAGTACCAGCCTGTGTATCATGGGAGGTGGGAATCTAAAAAAATGCAAGTACCAGCCTGTGTATCACGGGAGGTGGGAATCACTAGCGCTTCTTAGCGAATAAATAGGGAGTCAGATTGCCCCCCATAACAATGATTAAAGACCGTATCGCGGTGCAGGGTTCCCCATGCTAGAACGATATCAGTCAGACGCGGTGGCTTAAAACTAGCACAAACACACATGTATCAACTTACACAATCATTCTAACATGTCAAATTGAGTTTATCTTGTAAAGTCTTTTATTAAATCCAAGGAAGATTGATTGAATATTGTACTAAATAATAATATAGACGCGTAGAGACAAGCTCCGCATTATCGAGTAGAATGATTGATAAGTCTACATTGTTCGCACAGTGGAGTGTACTCAAGATTGACCTGTGGTAAATCTAAATCTAATTATTGATTAAAACCCGAAATGACTCTCATGATGCAGTATTGTTCCTTTAAACACTGGTGTAAGGAAGTTCAATCCTTCCTAGATGAAACACAGTATTGATCACCAAAGACTAATTAAGAAAATAGACTCTATCTCTTAATATATTCACTTACGAAACAAATAGACTAGACGATCAACGCGAGCCACCACAGAACCTTGGTAGGATAACAACACAGGACGTTATCTTTACCGTTACTGGAGGCCTCAGGACAGGCGTACCATCACATGTTGAATAATAGCATTGAAAGGAACAAAACGAATCTAAGGAAGAACTTCATCAAGCAATTGGGACTGTCTTTGCTCGAATACCACATTAGGAAAAGAAAAGTCAATTCACATATTCCACGAGATATAAGAAGACGCATGCATGAAATATTGCATGAAGAAGTTCCACAAAAGCAACCAAGAAGGTCTCAAAGATATTCTGTCTGCCCATGTAACAAAGATAGGAAGATCCTGAACGGTTGTTTCAAATGTAATGCCGTGATATATGTAAGGAACATGTGAATTTGATGTGTCAAAATTGTATTGATTTAGATAACGAATGATCTCGCTCAAATAGCCATACAATGCTAATTGTGATCATTTTTATGATACCAAATCTATCTAGTTTTATTTAATAAGTAAACTAACTGTGTTAATTTTAAGAAATGGTTTTATTGATTTCTTATGTTGACCTGATAACATTTTGTTGAATTCACGGAGAGATTATGTGATTTTAAGTTTTTTTTTTTTTGTAATTAATGTTTAATTTGATACTTTTTATATCTTATATATTAACTTAGTGATGTACTTATCAAAAAAACTCATTCACACTAAATTACAATTGGTGCACACACAAAGTAGAGACAATCAATTATGGGGTTAATTTAACCCCACGTTGTATGGGTGAGGATTTTTTTTCACCTTGTATGTCGAGGGTTAACTTATTAATCCATTCTCCATACTATATACTATTGTATCCATATCCATACGAATATTATAAATGCAAAAGTAACTCTGTCTGTCTGTCTGTATATTACCTTTTCACGCCTGAACCTCTGAACCGATTTAGATGAAATTTGGCATGGGAATAGCTTAGGACCCTGGGAAGGACATAGGATAGTTTTTATCCCGGAAATTCCACGGGATCGGGAAAACCTCCCACGCGAGCGAAGTCACGGGCAAAAGCTAGTAATATTATAAATGCTAAAGTTTGTGAAGATGGATGTCTATATGTATGGATTTTTGTTAAGCTTTCATACGAAAACTACTAAACGGATCTGAATAAAATTTGTTTAGTAGATAGAAGATATTTTGGAATAACACATTAGCTACTTTTTATCCCGAAATACCTACGATATCGCTATTAACACGGGAAAACCCTCACACGCGAACGAAGTCATAATGAAGGAAAACATTATATTTAATCTATACTTATAATAAACTAGTACTCTCGCGGGGCTTCGCTCCCGTGGATTCTATCACGGTAAAAACATAACTCTCCTTTTTTGCAGTCGGGTAAAAAGTAGCCTATAACCTTCCTCAAGCTTCAAGCTACTTCCATTCCAAATTTCATCCAAATCCACCCAGTACTTTCGAAGATTAGCGCGTTCAAGCAAACAAACAAACAAACAAACAAACTAACAAACTTTTCCGCTTTATAATATTATAGTATAGATCTGTAGAGAGGTCAATTCTGTACATGAAATATATTTCCAAAATAACTATGAGGGGGTGATTAGGGATCCATACTGATGCTGAAAATGCAATCAGTAAAATTTTTGTCTGTCTGTCTGTATAACCGTTATAGAAACAAAAACTACTCGACGGATTTTAACGAAACTTAGTACAATTATTTTTCATACTCCTGAGCTGGTTATAGTACACTTATCATCACGCTACAATCAATAGGAGCAGAGCAGTGAAGGAAAATGTTGGGAAAACGGGAGAAGTTACTCAATTTTTTAGGCTTCCGTCATGTGTGCAACCTTAATGGTTATAGCTACACAGAAATCATTTCATGACGGAAATGTTCTCCTTAAAATTATATAAAAAATATCCCACGACAGCTTATGTCGTCTATCTTTTATGGTTGACTCACAATAACACGTGTAACACCCGATAGCTTAGCAGTTCGAAGCTTTCTGATTATAATATTTGTCTACTCTTACGTTTATAACACTCTCAGTCTCCCCTAATAGAAAAAGTTAACATTATTAACTATTCCATAAAAAAGAATCATATAAATCGGTATAGAAACACCAAAGTTATACATGAAATACGCTAATAATAAGCCATCGCGATTCGCGCGTGAATACTGAATCATGCTATAAGGATTATTTTTGAGAATCGGTCGCCGCGTTCGACGCGTCTCGCGGCCGAAGGTATAAAATTTCGTTCTATAGGTACTTAAGCCTCATGTGAACGTGATCTAAACAATATTACCAATACATTAACTTAATAACACACAAGGAGTTACACGCTGATGGAGTCGCGGGCATAGCTATTAACGATAATATTGTGTGGTCCCGTATTGCGATATTTTTCAACAGTATTATAGATTGACATATTATATTTACCTACTAAATTACGAAAGTTAATTTGTCTGTTACATCAAAATCACTGAACCGTGAAGAAGGACATAGGCTACTTTTTTTTACGAAAAACGACGGAAACGCGGACGGAGTCGCGGGCAACAGCTATCTATACTAATAATATTAGGTTGAAGAGTTTGTTTGTTTATTTGAACGCGATAATCTCAGGAACTACTGGTTCCAATTGAAAAATTACTTTTTAATTAAATAGTCAATTTATAGAGAAAGGCTATAGGCTATATATCATTACGCTAAGGTCAATAGAAGCGGAGCGCCAATGAAGAATGCTTCAAAATCGGGGTTAAATTTAACGTTAGCCCAAAGTAACTATTCCACGCGGACGAAGTCGCGGGCAAAAGCTAGTATTTAATAATAATCTACTACGGTTATCAATAATATGACATTATCGCAACTCTTGAATACACTTCGGACTTCCACGTAATTTACTTTTCTTTTTTATTGGTTTTGTGTTTTCTTTTAAGTTATTTTTGGCTTTGTAGTGTTTTGATATGGAAGTCGGTTTTATTTTTTTGCTGAAATGTTTTTTTCACGATGTTTAATGGGTCGGTTTAGAATTTACCCAGTCACAAAAGCCAAAATGTCAACTACTTATCATCTTTTACAAAATATTGCTTTTGCCGATGCCGAGCCGTTAATTTTTGAGGACTTCTCTTGGTACTTCACCATCAGCCCTACTTCACCATATGCATTGTGACGAGCATAAAGTGCTTAACATCCATATTCAAGTAATCGAATCGCAATCCACGAAATACTTATTATTGTGTAGTTTCGGTGGCCATCTGTGTTCTTAATTATCAGTTCCACTTCCCCCAAATAGAGCTTTTCGAGAGCAACTGCATAAGGTATTATAAGAAATACCTAAAAACCTACTAATATATAAGCCTATAATATTTGAAGAGTTCCCTCGATTTCTCCATGATTCCATCATCAGATCCTAACGTGATGACAATGGGACCAACTAGAAAGTATACGTTCTTTTCGTTGGTCCCACTGTTCAAATTCAAACACACAAAAAACACATAAAAAATAGTTCAAGACAAATCAAGAACCTCCTCCTTTTTTGAAGTTAGTTAAAAATGGCCACCCGTTTTATATATCTTTATGTGCATAGGATAGGAAATTGGAGCTATGTGAAAAACACGACAATACGTACGTACGTATTGGCAACGCAGTTTTGTTTTGTACAAGCCGAATCTTCCAGATAATTTACTTAAAACTATAGTTACACCTGTTATAAAAAACACGACTGGAAATTGGAGTGACTAAAACAACTACAGACCTATTTCCTTGGCTACTATAATTGCTAAGGTACTGGACAGTGTGATTGTTCGGCAGCTGGATAAGCATTTCACCTCCCACGACGCCCAGTTTGGGTTTAAGCCACATTTATCCACGGAAACAGCTATCCTCTGACTCAAGCACACCTTTCAGTACTACACAGCTAGTAAAACACCGTAAATGTGTATGCATGTTCCCCAAATTTGTCCAAGGCCTTCGACCTGGTGTCATATGACTGCCTATGGAAGAAGTTGACACAGGATATGGACCTACCAAGGGATGTAGTTCAGTTATTAAAGTAATGGTATAATAATTAATCAGTCCAACTATGAAAAATAGAGGAGTCTTGCCGGATGTATACAGGTTGAAATACGGGATGAGACAGGGAGGCTTTAGCACACCTAGGGTTTTGAACTTTAATTATAATCCATCCGATTTGACAGATTTTTATTTTGTTTCATTTTTCTTTCATAATGGAAGACTAATGTTGTCAAGTTTATTAAAATATAATACTACCAACCCGGTTCGGCTTCGCTCGGGTAATAGAGTTTATATTTGCTTATATTATTTTGCTTAATTTTTTGGCAACAATGACGAAGTTACACGCAGTTTTCTTAAAGAGACGGTAATAGCCACGGTAATAGCAAGTGAGTGACGTCTTCGCTTCGCTTTATCGATATTTTAACTATTTAATTTCTGGTCCGGTAATTTTTATTTTGCAATAACTCGTAAGATATTCATTTTATTGATATAGTGTATTTTGTTTTGTATTGTGTATTTTGATCTACCTACATTAAATGCTCAACGTATCTGACGTATTTAATTCAAAATTTGAACACATATTACTTACTAACCCCCACACTTGCCCCACACATAGTGTACATATTTCCATTTAATTTTTAAGAATTTTATGTTTAAATAGTATACCTAAGTTGATCCAAATAAACTTTACATTATATTATATATTATTATTAATTAGATAAGGAATAATACTTTAAATAGCTTCATAAATAACCCATAATTTTATTGTAATTTGTAAACGAGAGAAATGGTTATTATGGGTTATCCTTGAGAGTTAGACATATGCCATCACAAATTGTTTGTAGATCTATAAAGGAGAAACAATCACACCATACATTATTTTGTTATAGCTCAAATGGTTTTGGCAGCGTTTTCGATTAAAGCTCCCGATCGGCTTAATTTTTTCCGACATGTTGAAGCAATATCGTAGTATTTCATCTATTTTACACAAAACCTTAACTTCTTATACACCAAAACCTTCCTCGGGAATCACTCTATCTGTTGTTGAAAACTGTAATAAAATCCATCCAGTAATTTTTGAGTTTATCGCGAACAGACAGACAGACAGATGCGGCGGGGGACTTTGTTTTATAATCTTTAGAGATAAAGCTTTTTTGCGAATGGCAAAACACTGTGGGCTCTTAGATTGGTTTTAAAATTTGTATTTGTAATTCTATTGTGCTGTATTAATTGGTTTATCATGTCCTCTCATACCTAATTACCCTGTATTATGGATACATTGTAAAAATGATATTTTGAAGAGTAACTGTATCGTTTCTTGTCGGTTCTTCTCAGATATAATCACTAGAGAGCGTATAGGCCGATTTCTTTGAAGAACACGACTCACTGTTATGGGTCGGATGGGTGAGAGAAATGCAGAGCTGTAATTGGTCAGTTCTAGGTCAAGTTGCGTAGATATGCCTGGTTAGGGATTGGTCTACTTGATTAAGAGAAAGTGGTCAATATCGATAAAATTGATGTTAACATTGTAAAAATACCGAGTAAAAATCCCATAGTAAAAATAATAAAAGCCCAAGTTAATTAGTATTAGAATCTGCCATACTATTTGAAGCCTAAAAAGATTGAATATAGGTAACGTTAACGCACCTACTACCGCCAGTTTAAGCCAAGTTCACATTTATGTGCAAAAAATAAGCACATGCTTAATAACTGGTGTCATTTTTTATTTTTATTCAAGTACTGAAACTAACGATCTTGTCAGTCAGATATAGAAACAATTCGAAAAAATGAAATAAATATTTAAAAAAAATATAAATTGATGAAAAGGGCTATGTTCCTATTACTGACTCAAACCATGGGTGTGTTCCTATTACCGTTTTTGTGGCACCTATTACCGACCGCTAAATGAACAGAACAAATTCAGTCAAATAAAAATGCTCGTGTGGGTTTAATTCTTTAGAATACAGAATATTATAATTATAACCAGCCTTTAATCAGTCTTAAGAGATATGCTTCATAATATGAATTACATATTGAAATATAACAGTGAATCCAGTCTATTAAATGGCGTTCTTCGTGCTTGGTGAAGACAGGTTGAACCCCACAATTTTCATTAGAGTACTCGTGATTTCTCTTGTCACGTGGAGTTGTTCTAGGAATCCCAAATCTCTTTGAGGTTTCATAGATACTTGCTCCATTATCGATTGCCATCAATGCAGAGTCAAGTTGATTAGCTGTATATTACGTAAGTTTTAATCGTTCCATGTTTCTGAATCAAAATTTACCTAGTCGAATATACTAAACTACTAAACCTTTGCGTGGGTGTGTGTTAAGAATTATAGTAAGTGGAAGTCAATAGGTGATTTTTAATAATAGTTTTTAATGAAAAATGAATTACAGTTTTATATTTTTTCTAAATATTTTAAATTGATATTAATGTTAATTACATTATATTTACCTACTAGGGAAAAAAAAAAAAAATACTAACACACTATCCATAAAAACTAAAAAAACATACAGACGAATTGAGAACCTCATTCTTTTTGAAGTCGGTTAAAAAGTACAGGTACATCGGTAATAGGTTCTATTGAAGAAATTCTGTATAACCTATTACCGACCCAATGAAATGAATATGTATTGAGTAAATGTATTGTTTTTTAGAATATTTGTATGATTAAACAGGTGCCAGTAGCTATGCTAATTTTATTTTAATGGTATTTTAACTATAAAAATACAATATTAGAGAATTGTACATCCTACATTCATCAAAACATTTACATAAGAATAAAGTTGATTTTCACAGTATCCATACTCTTATTATGTATGGCGCTAATAGGTCAAATACAACTTGACACACTAACTAATCAAATTAGTATAGCCGACTACTTATTAATTGATGCATTATAACATAAAAAAGTAGAAATTAAAATATTCGTCAAAAACCTAACAACGACCTAGGTCCAACCTAGGATAGGAATAAAATTGAGATTATTGTTCCTATCACCGCCACATTTTAATATTGAATATGAAGCAAAATAAAGCTGTATCTCATTAAAATTAGTTATTATTTGTGTTTATGAAAGTATTAAGAAGGTATCAAAATAATTAAAAGGTTCATTAGATTGCTTTACAATTATATATTATGCTAAAAAAGAAATAGGTGTACTTACGTAATCGGGAGCGGGACACTACTAAATATGCGCTATATCCGGAGTCCGACGACAAACTGTGCAATTATTCTTAAGCCTGCAATACATGTTGGCCGAGCGTTGTCGAGTGAAGGCCAATACCAACATATAGACGGTATATTTGCCTTGTCTTGCTATCGCTCGGTGTCGCTTGCCTAGTTGGCCATGTGTAGGCCAGCGCCAACGTGTATAGAGCTCATTTGGTGCAACTTGTCTTCGCTCGCCGTTGCTCGTGCTCACTTGCCTCACTTCGGATCGGTGTCGGTTTTTGGTCACAAATCAAAGGCGCTCGCCTGCGCTCGGCCAACGTGTGGGCAGCTCTACAGACCCTCTTCTACATTGGTCATCTGCATTGGCGTTCGACGAACTTGTCGAACGTGTGGACATTACTTCTTGCCTTGTACCTATTTGCCAACGCTCGCGTTGGCCTACGCTCGGCCAACATGTATTGCAGGCTTTAAAATCGTTGGTTTACGCGCACAAGCAAGTGATGAATATTTGCATTACAAATACATCTATATTTTCTCTAAAGCAACGACTTGTCTAACTTTAATGCAACTCTTTAAAATGATAGTTTTATGAAACGGACGGTAATGGGTGCCGATTTTGAGGGGTCGTTATTAGGCGCCTTTACGTTATCTTGTTTTCACGATTTGACTCTTCTCAACATTATATCAATAAAAACAAAACTAGAAACCAATATTCCCTAGTAGCCTTTTCTATCCACTGTAATTTTAATTCTGGAATCTTCGGAAATTTTAAATGAAAACAGGCACGTCACACAGAAGAAAAATCTTTAGAACTTCCTCCTTTTTTAAAGAAGTAAAAAAAAATAAACTGGATACAAATCTTTAAAAGAGCAATGTCAAGTGTCCATAGTAACTTTGGCTTAATATAAAATTCTCACGGCCAGCGATGAAAATAATTTTATTGTGTGTAGTTCAATACTAAGAACTGTTTCTTAGCATTAAATATTGTATAGAACTTCTAAAAAAAATACTAGCATAAATACAAATATGGAATTTTGAGGTTATTACAAATTGACGATCTCTATCCGAATAAATGTTTTTCAATTTCAATTTGTACATGACATTTAGCACTAAAGTAATTATTTCTGTCTAATTAAATAAAAATACTTTACCTCGGGAAGAGAGGTCCACTGCTGTAACAATGAACGAACTTCTTCGCATTCTACTAAATACCTCCGCATTCGGAAAACATTCAATCCACAATTAATGCAACGTTGTTGGTTAGACATGGTCACAATAATGGATGTACTTCAACACTTCGAAAAGCAAAAGAGTCTCAAAAAACAGAGAAGGAAACGTAAACGCATTCACTTGGCAAAATCACCGACAACAACCAAAACATCAACGACTGTTTGTGTTTGAAATGTCAATCAATTCCCTTTGTGTTACTTTTGACACTTGTTCGAGTTTTTATTTGGCAGAATAGTCGACATTGACTTTGCTTGCCATGTATAAAAATAGAATGGAGTTTTTATTCTCAATAATTAAAACATTATATCAGATTTTTTATGTGATCAAATGCGATTATTGTTCACCACATATTGATATTATTTTTAGTATAGAAAAGAATGCAGAAAACAATAAAGGATTTGAAATAAAAAACTGATTAATAAGTTTAATTGCAGCATACTGACAACTCAACTTATTTTCGACAATTTCCGGTCAGCTATTTGTTTATTAAAAAATCAATTCTATTGGAGAAGTTCTCGAAAGAAATTAAATATAACGTTATAGTTTAGATTTTTTTGTATAGATTCTTATTCATTAAAGATAAATGGCCGTGCCATATTAAATTTAAAAGTTGCGTAGGCCAGGATCTGTCTTTGTTCTTTGTAATTGTTTTGCATGCACACAGGTCTAACACTTGGTCACAACTAAAATGGTTCGTGTACCGTAGCTAATATACAACGTGTAATTTAAAGGATATATACATACCAAGTGCACGGCTTCTTTGGATGATAACAAACGATATAGCAAGGGTTTTGTAATCCTATGTCTACATGTTTGGAACTTATTAGAAATTTCAATACATTGATACCAGAGACCGAATTTTTCAAATTAAGAAGAACGAAGAGAATTATCGTTTTATTGGCAAGTGACGTAGAAAGTTATGACCCTCATAGTGCTGTGACACGTTTGTTTTTATTGGTATTCAAGAAACATATGAAACCGATAATTTGGGGTCAATTCTGTGAGTCACTTATTTTGAGCTGAAACTTTGCATAGAGACTCCATACAAGATGTTGTCTTCAGTCCCTTTGGATACATATGGGGTTTCCATTACACGTTGTATAGGTGCATAAAGCCTAATAGTTTTCGTGTATCGGGGCACTGTATGCGCGGTCAAGTGTTATTATAGTCTTTACCTATGACACGTGATACTTCGTTGATCTAAATATAATATGTCAAGTAATGCATATATTATATAGCAAAAAGAACGTCGGTCAATAGGTTTCGGTAAAATGAAATTCTAACAACAAAAAAATCGGAAAAGTGATCGGTTCATCATCTCTCTAAATAAACATTATGCTAAACGAAACTATGCGTAATATTAAATATGGTAATGGTAATTATGCCAAATAAAATTCTGCCATGTTAAAAGTATGCTATTGTTAATTCGGACACTTAAAAATTCTGCCAAACAATATTTATGCTCAATAATTTTTACGCTTTAAAAATATTCAATTAAAGAAGATTATGCCAAGTGTGTTATACCAAATAAATTTCGGAGTATCAAGATTCTGCCAAATAGAAGAAATTCCCTATACGGTTGTTTAAAATCAAAGAAGTTGGAAAAACCCTATAAACACCTATAAATTACTTTTAACGACCTATTCAAAGATGACCCGATTGACGTATTACATCAATTCTTTTTTCGTTTTGATTTATGCGTTTAGTTATCTTTGTGGTGAATTTTGATTACTTTTATGACTGTAGTGACACTGCAAAGTTGAGACAAATGAATTGACGTAGGAATGATTAAAACCGGCCAACGCGTTTAGCCTGTACAACGCCACATAGATACATACATACTTAGACTGAGAAAAGAAAAGAAAAAAGGTTATACGGCACATGCCATAAAGAAAGACACATATTATCCTCCTTTGCGTCGCGCAGTCAGCTAAAAAATACATTTTAGAATCCATTTAGGATTATTTTTGCTTTCCGCTTTCATCTTGCCCCTGATTCCCAGAAAAAAGTTTTAGTGTTATCGGTGGCTCAGTAAATCAAAATATACTACCAGTTATATCGTCCACTATCACGGCTCGGTCGAGAGCGAAACTACTGTTTTTATTAATTTTCCGCCGCTATGTTGGATGCCTGGCGATATTGAAAAGGCCCGCGAAATAATATCACAAAAAAATGCTTCTATAGATTTATGATTCTTGTTCATAGCAAATACCGATAAATAGGTATTTAATTTTTTTTTTATTATCAATTTTCTTTTCTCTTTTTCTAATTACATTGTGGGGTACAAAAACAGTACAGTGGGGTACAGAATTAACCGTGGTATACTAGCCGTGGCAACTCGAAGCCACACGTAACCTAACCGACCACAGTGACAACGCTCAAGGCTCAAAGATTAAACGGAGCATAGGCGAGTGAATGTCATTAAAAGAGCTCTGGAACTTTTGAGCAATTCGTTCCAGTTATAATATTACAGGTAGCATGCATTCCCATGTCGTAGCTCTATAAAAATATTGTGTTATCAGAATGCCAACCCCGACCCCAACATAGTTGGCAAAATGGTAAGCATGATCTAGACTGCTGCACTTTGTATCGCGGGTTCAATACCAGCATCTAAAAATCGTCTGTATGGCCTTTAGATAGTTGGTTAACGCTGGAGTGTGCTCATTAGCAATATTTATTTATACTTTTTTAATAACTGTGACTTACTTAGGTATTATTATTTTAATTTATAAGCATTTTTTCTAAGTGTACAGTTTAGTAAATAATGGACACGAAACGGTGAACTCTTTGCACAATAAAAAGGATAACAGCCCCATTATCCAATGGCAAGCCAATCTTCTGCTTCACCTTCGAAAAACTCAGCCCCGGAGTCGACTGCGGTCGATGGTATTGTATCAACGCCTGAAATACAAAGATGGATGGCAGTCATCGAGCAAAATTTAAACGAAGTATGTTCTATGGCTGCGGATGGCAAGCTTAACGCGGAGTAGAAAATGAAGATTTCCATCTCTGCGGGGAAAATAGTATCTGGTACCTCCCAGATGGCAGTCCTGTATCAGTTGCTTAAGCAGAAAGCTTTTCACGCGAACACCATGATTGATGCCCTTCAGCGGCGTGCACAGGATTATGACACTGGGTATGCGGCGGAGTACTCGGTCACAAAAACTTTTTCTTTTTTAGATTTTTAGCATAGCCACAGCCACGCGACGGATCTCTAAGTCGGAAACCATGCCAACAAAACAAGTCTTAGATGTACTACTATTCATGTACATCTTCTACGGCAACGCAGACAAAACAGCTATCGCTCGTCGCGGCGGAAGAAATTCTAATAAGTAAAATAATAAGCTAAAATATTATTACTACTCAACTAGTCAGCTTCAATTTCCACATATTCAAGGTTCCAGTTATTTGGCATTACATGATATTACTCTCAATATCTAATCGTAACTGAATGTTGATACTCATTTCAATACGAGATTAACCAAAAGTATATAATTTTAAGCAGGCCTCCAGATGTTTTTCTGTATGGTCATGCTTCTTTGTCGCGGAATATAAATTATTTAACATAACATAACATAACATAATCTTTATTGCGAAAACATTGAGACAACTTTTTAATAAGCTAAACTAAACTAAACAACTATTTACTACTACTATCTTATTACAAACTAGGATTACATACACCAAAAAAAAAATTTCTCGAAATAAATGTTTATGCAAGTACTTACATTATAAATTATTTTAACCATTAGGACATTAACAATAATCCATTGCATGTAATAACACTATACATAATTATTTGTTTGTAATATATTGAGTGCTTTTATAGGTTTGTTGTCTTTAGAACGATGCACCCTATACCCCCGTACTAGTTAAAAACTGTCTCACGGGCGCATAGTATACCTCTTCCCCAGACATTCAATCTCATCGTGGCTGTGTATAAGCATGACGTATTGATATGGAACAGTAGTACTTCTGTATTAGAATTATGTAATACTAGCTTCCGCCAGCGACTTCGTCCGCGTGGAAAAAATCCCCCGATTTTGAAACATTCATCATTACTGCTCCGCTCCTATTGGTCTTAGCGTGATGATATATAGCCTATAGCCTTCCTCGATAAATGGGCTATCTAATACTGAAAGAATTTTTCAAATCAGAACCGTAGTTCCTGAGATTAGCGCGTTCAAGCAAACTAACAAACAAACAAACAAACAAACTCTTCAGCTTTATAATATTATAGTATAGTATATATGTGTTGTTTTTTTTTTTTTCTTGCTTCTATTATATATATTGTATATTTAAGATATTTGCTTATGCATGTGTATGAGGTGTGTGTGTATGTTTTATGCTGTTTCAGTGTTTAAAATTTATGTACCCACTTTTATATCTCCATTAGTTCAAAAGAATTTCAGTTTCATTGTAGTCTAGCGATTTGAGGAAGATATCTGTAGTTTTTTTACATAGTTTAGAATTCAAATTTTTTAGTTTTACATGTTTACTAACTTTGTTGTATAGGCTAGGACCGAGATAATAGTAAAATTTTCGTGCAAAGTTTGTCTTACAGTTAGGAACGTTATACACTATATCTTATCTACGTCTTATTGTGAAGTGTGGTTCAATTCTATGCTGTGAAACAATTATAACTTTAATAAACATTTTGCGCACCGTCAGAACTCCCAGTTCAGAGTATAGCTGTGTTGTAGGATGGGTGTATTTTTTACGACACATAACTTTAAGTACCATACGTTGAGCTCTTTCTACAGTTATCATAGTAGTTTTGGAGGTTCCTCCCCAGACAAATAAACCATACGCTAGTAAGGACTGACATAGTGCAAAATATATACTTAATAATAATTTAATGTCACATGAATTCCTAACGGTCTTAAAAATATAAATTAGTTTTCTTGCACGATTACTGAGGTTAGCAATGTGTTCCTTCCAGTTTAGGTTTTGATCCACTGTCACACCTAGATATTTTATGGAGTTGACTTTAGTGATTGGATTACACTGAGAGATATTTGAGTTGTTACAATTATGAGTTTGAATAGAAATTAAATTCGGTGATGGTTGAGATTTAGCATTGATTGAAAATGTTATAAATTTGGTTTTGTCCCGGTTAAGTGTCAAGAGGTGATGATCCAACCAAGATGTTACAGAGGAAAACCCTTCATTTGCAACTTCATTGACACCTTTCCAAGTGTTAGAGTTGAACAGAAGAACCGTATCATCAGCAAATGTTATTATTTGGCCTTGCCTCAGGTGCAGGTTACAGAGATCATTAATATAAATAAGAAACAGTGTAGGGCCCAGCACGCTACCCTGAGGCACGCCAAAAACCACACTTTCCTCATGACTTGAGCTGTCATTAATTTTTACGACTTGTTTACGGTTAGACAAGTAATCCCGAAACAGGTCCAGCGGTATTCCACGAATTCCCAAATCTTCTAGTTTTAGTAGGAGTATGGGGATAGATACAGTATCAAAGGCCTTTGCCAGATCAAGGAAACACCTATCGTTTTCTGCCCAACATCCAGGTTTCCAACTATATACGATGTTAATCTATGTAGTGCATCAGTGGTGGATATTTTTTCCCGGAAACCATATTGGTTACCTGATAGAAGTTTATTGGACTCTAGGTAGTGCTTGAGTCTGACATTTATCAACTTCTCTAAGATTTTTGAAAAACAGGGTAAAAGAGATATAGGCCTGTAATTTGCAACTTTAGTTCTATCACCAGTCTTGAAGACAGGAATCGTGATTGCCTTTTTGAGTGCAATTGGAAAGACTCCCTTCGAGAAACAAGTATTAAATATATATGCTAGAGGTGGAGCAAGGACATTTGCTGCTTTTTTAATAAAAATCGAAGAGATCCCATCCCATCCTGATGAATTCTTAGGTTTTAAGCCAGTTATTATGTTTTTAATTTCCTTAATATCTGTTGGGAAAAGAACAAAAGAATTTAGGGGTCCAAATTTTGCATTCTGTCCAAATTTTTTACACAATTTTATCTCATTTGTGCGAGTTTTTGTCAAAATTGTATTAGCTAAATTACTGCCCACATTAATGAAGTAGCTATTAATGCTATCTAACGACTCTTCAGGGGTATCTTTTGTAGATAATAGTTCTAGTGGCACTTTAGAGTGCCTGGTTAAGTTGCACATTTGTTTAACTAAACCCCATTTGTTTTTTATACAATGTTTAGCCTTTATTTAAATCTGAATATCCCGAATCAGTCCACACTGTACCAGAATTACTAAACAATATGCAAGGAAAGCAATATAATTTAATCGTGTATACACAACCACATAGCCAGTTGTACGTTTTATAACTTTTAACATGAATGGAATGAGGCATATGGTTTGCAGATTAACCCATCTAAGACCCAGGTCATTGCTAGGTTGGCACCTAAGGTAAAGTGGTAACAGTTTCCTCAGGTTATTTTCAACGGCACTGCTATTTAATTAAGTGAGAAAATTAAGAACCTTGGGGTTTGGGTTGACAAATATCTTTCTTGGGGTCCCCAATTACAAAAGTCAGTCGCAAATTATTTGCTTCTACTTATTCCCTAAGATGATAGCGTAACTTTCTGCCAACTGCTACTCCTGGACTTTGCAGATGTCAGTTATCTTGATCTCACTGAGGCACAATTCGATAAACTTGAGCGACTCCAAAATTTTTGAATTAGATTTATTTGGCTTGCGCAAATATGATCACGTATCTGAATTTCATATAAAACCAATACGTCTTCGAACATCGAACTTACACATCTTGATTCTGTTTTACAGTGTTCTGTTTAATCCCAAAACCCAAAGAACGATTCAAGTCACATTTCGAGATTTCTTTATGTTCCGGAAAACACGCTACGCACGTTGGAAAAAGGTTAAGCAGATGACGATGTTATTAATAACTAATGTGGAATATCACATATTCCAAAGTATATTAATGGTATTATTAAACATTCTGCAAACCTTGAAAGTACAGTTTCCACAGAAATTTCATTTAATCAAATTCCCTCAGTATTTACTAAGTATCCGAGGCATGAAATGTTAATATGGAACACTGATTTAGTAGGTCACACAGTTATTAATTAAGTCAAATTTGTCAGTTACATGAGCGGCAGATGTGGTTTAACCCTTTCGCGGACGGTACTCGATCACGTGATACATGTAGAATGACATATCAATTCTTCATACAAAATGGTGAGACGTTTATTGACGTCGAGTCGTATTTTTTCGATACATTTGGCCAATAACGGCACTATCGGTATCTAACGTCAATGTCGTGCGTATTCTACGTACCACCAGCGCACGAGCAGGACGCCTTCTTTTTGAAGCACCAAAAATCATAATGTAATGTGACAGAACAATTTTGAAATTTTCATGCGTTGTGGCGGAAAGACGTAGCTAGTACAATTTTGTATTGCGAGGCAACGTGACTAAACGGTCTGCTTAAAACAAGTAAATTAAAATAGACGTGGTAGTACGTTCTGTCACCACTCGTAGCTATCTTGGAACGTATATTTCAATTTCGAACGCTTGTTTCAAATTAGTTTCTTTGATCGTGAATGTTTTAATATAAGAAAATGAGTTGAGTTTATACAATACTAGTACTCACGCGGGGCTTCGCTCCCGTGGATTCTATCACGGTAAAAACATAACTCTCCGTTTTTGCAGTCGCGTAAAAAGTAGCCTATAACCTTCCTCAAGCTTCAAGCTACTTCCATACCAAATTGCATCCAAATCCATTGAGTACTTTCGAAGATTAGCGCGTTCAAGCGAACAAACAAACTTTTCCGCTTTATAATATTAGTATAGATGTTAACTAACAGAGGGCGTTCCCGTTAACCCGCAATAGTATAGCATCCATACATGCTAAAAAAAATATTACCATTCGAAAAAAAAAAATGTTTCTTTTTGATATTAAAATATTCACCAAAAATGTTAAATTGATACGTAAAAGAAACACTCTGTACACGCGAACTTGAAGGACGGCAACGTCACAATTTATTTATGAACTAGTACTCACGCGGGGCTTCGCTCCCGTGGATTCTAACACGGTAAAAACATAACTCTCTTTTTTTGCAGTTGGGTAAAAAGTAGCCTATAACCTTCCTCAAGCTTCAACCTACTTCCATACCAAATTTCATCCAAATCCACCCAGTACTTTCGAAGATTAGCGCGTTCAAGCAAACAAACAAACAAACTTTTCTGCTTTATAATATTAGTATAGATGACCGGCCGCGTGTGCGGCGATCTAACAGCTGTGTTATTCTGTAAGACCTCATTCTAAACTTCGAATCTGAATCCGCTGCGAGTTTATTGATTGGCATTCTAAAAACTCGGTTGTTAATTCGAATTTACACTAGCGCTACTCTTGCGAGCGTCTTAGCGAGTTGACCTAAAGATTTTGACAGATAAAGTATGAGATGACGTAAGAAGTGGCATTCGGTAAGGTAATTCCTCCGTCACTTCGACGCTGTTTACAGAATGCAAAATCAAGGTCACTTTGAATCTTAAGCGAAGTGACAGTGAATAGCTATGTGAGATGCGAGTTGTTGTTCGAATTTTACAGAATCGACGTACTGATGTACTATTGCGGGTTAACGGGAACGCCCTCTGTTAGTTAACATACTGTAAAATAAACTACAATTCATATCATATCTCTGTCATGTTAAGATATGTGATAAGATGGTTGACCATATTAACATATCGAGATTCCTTCGTGCTTTGGAGAGTACGTCATGCCGTTGGTTGTCATTTGAACATCTTTGACAATCGTTACCACTCAAGCCAGAAAATCTTACTCGACACGCTTTGGCAAGACCAAGTGGTCTAACGTATTGCTCAGATACTGGACTATGGAGATCAGAAGGGCAATCGCTCCATGTGAAATACTCAGCTGGAAACCGACTTCAAAATAGTTGCGAAAAGGCAGATTATGAAACTTTATGGTACGCTTTAGAATATTTTAGAGTTACAAATAATAAAACTAATATACGATAAGACTGATAAATTTCATTGTAGTTTGATTATGTTTTAATATTCCAAGGCAGACCATGTCAACACCTTGCTTTTAAAATTATTCCTAACTATATTTTGGTCGGCTCCCAGTCTAGCTGAGTAGTACGGATATAAAAAATTAGACAAAGATGATATTTGGGCACCAACTTATTACCTTAAAACTTTATTGTGCTATAAAAACTAGTGCTTCTATTTTCTTTGCCTGACAATCCACGCCTATAAAGTGCAACGTCAGAATTGAGATCAAGGATCCAATTAATATCGCAGAGGAGGACCTAGCCCCTTAAACCTAGACCATTATAATCTGATAAATTTATTTTACCACAATACGAAGTAAAGCTGTCGTTACTATACAACGAACATTCATCTAATTATGCATTTTATATTTTAGTTCGTGTAGTTGCATAGTATTAGTAAAGTTTTAAGGTAATAAGTTGGGGCCCAAATATCACTTCAATTCAATAATCAGGCAATGTCAGGCCTGTTAGGTTAGTGGTCAGTGGCCCTGACCGCTATGCGCAAGGTCGTGGGTTCCACCCACCCAGGACAAATGTTTGTGTGATGAGCACGATCATTTGTTCTTTGTCTGGGTGTAATTTATCTATAATAATTATGTATGTATTTAGGAATATATATGTATGTTTATCAGTTGTCTAGTACTCATAGCACAAGCTCTGCTTAGTTTTGAGACTAGATGGCGTTGTGTGAAAGCAGTAGAAAAAAAAATACAGAAAAAATAATAATAATCATTTCCTTTTAAAATAATCAGCATTAAATTACAGTTATAATAAGACTAGTATTTGCGCGTTGCGCGAGGTGCAAGCACCTCGCGTGCTTGTGAAAAAAAAAAATGGGGGGGAGGTGGGGGGGTTTAGTATTTGCGTGTTGCGCGAGGTGCAAGCACCTCGAGTGCTTTCTTTAACAAAAAGAAAAAAAATGGGGGGGGAGATGGGGGGGGGTTTGTACAATTATTTGGACTAAAGCATTGCCCCTCTAAATGAATCTGAAAAAAAATGTTCCAAGTCTCTTAATTTCCGAGATCCGCCTCAAGGGGGTGAGAAGGGGGGCAAGGGGGGCGACTTTAAAAAATAGTTTTTACTTTACCGAGCCTCCTCTAAACGAATCCGTAAAAAAAATACGGGTCTCGTAGTTTCCGAGATACGATAGGGAGGGGGGAGAAGGGGAAGGGTTCTGTCTAAAATCATACTGCCGGTAAATCGTAGCTTTTATGCGCACTAGCGCTCGGTGTTACATTGTCGACATCTATAAAATCTAACTAACACTAATTAAAATATAAAACGCCGTCAATCTTTTTAACAAAAATGTAATCGACTTCAAAACAAAC
The DNA here is from genome assembly GCA_943138885.2 of Tholera decimalis. Taxonomy (NCBI): domain Eukaryota; kingdom Metazoa; phylum Arthropoda; class Insecta; order Lepidoptera; family Noctuidae; genus Tholera; species Tholera decimalis. The sequence goes on from OW964571.2 coordinate 33,750,571, forward strand.
AAAAATCTCTACGAAAAATAACCTTAATAAAGATTATTTCTAAGATTATGTCAATGAATAGTTTTAGCATGCCAGAATTGATCAAACCTATTTATTTATCTTGGCCTGACTTCAGCCATGTGAGCAGGTGCATAGCAATGGTACCAAGCCCTTATTTTAGGCGGAATTTGACATCCAATGAAATAATCTTTATAAATGTAATTTTTCGCTTTGTAATGTTTTTGTTTGTTTTGAAGTCAGTTAATTTTTTATTGAAAAGTTTTTATTTTTTGCTGTTAAGTTTCCCACTCTTTGTGTTACTTGAGATACTTATACACGGTTAATTTTAGGTCGTTCTGGAACCGAAAGTTCTGAACTCGATCATCGAACTCGAATCGATTGAGTCTATTATTTTCAATAAATAACAATAAAAAAATTTACGAAATATTAAATTAATTGTTATTTTTGTGAAATAATGAGAACCCGAAGTAACGCTTCCTTGCGATCAATGTTTATGTGCGTGTAAAACGTATCGCCAAACGGCAACACATGCGAACGGTACCCATTGAAAAATCTATTTTTATTTCAAAGAACACCGCCCTACAGGACCGAGTTGTAGGCACTCTTTTAACTAGTCGCCGACTCTTTGATGTCGCCGACTAGCTACCTACCGGTACCCGTGCCGGTACGCTCTCTAGAGTCTAGTAGCTCTACTTGTTGCTTCGCCAGTCTTTCGTGGGGGTTGCTTTTGATCGGACGTCTGTGCGTATCACGTGCCGCTATCATTTCGCGAACAATGTCGTATTCCAATCAGGAAAATTTTGTTGATATGCTTAGGCAAGACCGACTGTAATTATGCAGCTGCGCGTAGAACGTATGAGGTGCGTTTTGCAAATAAGCCAGGTGTGACAGTACCTCGGAGCGTGCATTCCAACGCCTGCATAACCGTGTGTAATGTGTGTACACCACAGACAGTGTTCATGGGCACGAGTGCAGACCACTGATGCTGGAATTCCTTGTGGTCTACCCGTCCTCGTGGACCTGGTAGCGCAATGTGGCAATCAAGGAACAAGTGCTGGATATGTTTGCCGCGGACCCCACGTGTGTGAAAAGGTGTCGAATGTGATGTGGACATGTGAAGCACGAACGCCGAAGTATGCAACAACCTCCTAAGACTACCCACTGACCAACAAGTCAATGTTTTAATGAACTTGATACCTACAGTAGGTAAGTACATTGCTAAAAGCACATCACGTAAAAAAACCCTTATCAGGGTTACGTTTAATTTAATAACTTAATTGTTTCTTGATAAACACACAGAATTAGGTCTGAAATCCGGATCACTATGCCTACAAGCAATGTCAGCTGATACCTACGCGTCCTCTAAGGTATGACGTAGCGTAGGTATCTTTCGTTATAGGTAGGTACGTTTGTTTGGCGGCGCGCGAAAAAGAATCGTAAAAACCTTCTCGTTCAAGCGGCTTCTTTGACTCAAAACTTTAGGTAAGTACTAAACACGTGAACTTTGTCGTTTTTACTGGGGAAAAATTATTATCTCAAATCCATTAAATGGTTACGTAATGCCGAATAATACCCTTACGGATCGGACAAGGTTTTTGTTACATGCTGTAGATAAATAGGTACATAAATAAAAATACGAAAAGCGAATTCAGACTTTATTTGTGTCTAGTTGAATAGTACGATTAGTAGGTGATTTCGTGATGCGAGAGTGGTGAATTAAATGTCAATTAATTTCTCTCGTTTATGGGGAGATGTGCTAGTGGTAAACATCGTGCCGTGCTTACGATACAACGAGAAATAATGAAGATAAATGGACTTACACCAACCTAAATCATACCTGAAATGAAATACCTACTTGTAGGTACTTACTTGCAGCCGGTTATTCGTCCGACGTCTGTTGACCCACCACGAGTGCGCTATCAACTGATTTGCACACGAACAGCTGTGCCGCGCTACGTCATCAACGAGCGGATCGCGTACGATCTTGCGTTTATGAATGAAATAGTGGCAGTGCTACTAAAATTTAACTCGAATGACAGAATAAAAGTGATAAATTTCTAACTTCTTTATGAGATGTCCTAAAAAAACAATAACAATGCCAATAGTACCTATTACTCATTTGGAGTTACTGTGTTTCGGTTCCAGAACGATGTAAAATTAATCGTGTATAAGTACCGTCTGCTCTTCACTTTTTTAAGTTACCTAAAACGTGTGTGTTATGGAAAGGTGTAAACAATACTCAAGAACCTCGATGGCGTTAACAGCTCAGCGCGTTTGGCCATGTTTTGATGAGTTAAGCAGTGTGCGCAGTGGCCGGTCAGCGGACGAGTGATCTAAAACTTATTATATCGAGTTTTTCTGTGCTTCGGAAGAAACTTGAAGACATTAGTCCCGTCTCGATCCACAGTCATTAACGTCCCTTAATTCGCAATGGGCTTGCGGGTTCTCTTTGTGGGTTCTGTCTAGCTCTTTCTCATTATGTACGGTGTTTATCCGTAGGGAAGGTCTGTGCCTCAGAAGTGGCGATTGGCGATATTAATAAGCTGATTATGCTAACCAGTACAATAAATGTACGGGGGTGGCAATTTCGGTAGATTTTCTCTTTTTAATTAATTGAAGAGTGCCATCACTTATCTCCGAAGATATTCATCTGAACCTGATTTATTATATACTTCTTTCGATTTATTATTACTAACCTTCCGTATAAAATGTGTTTTCAAATAGCGATCAATATCGGATCATAAGTTTCTGAAAAAATCACGGACATACAAACATACATAAATGATACATACATACTGGTCGAATATAAAACCTTTTTTTTTTAATTAGTTAACAAACTTTCAAGCTTCTGATTACCCGTAACGACAATCGTAGATGTACAAATGATAACAGTGACACACGCATCGACCTAACACACTTTCCAAAGCACGGAAACAACTATTTGTAGGCCATAAAAACATATGTTCCCGAAACGGAATCGAACCGGCGCCGCGGCAACACGATGCGCCAATGCGTCGAATTTATTGAATGTACAATTGAGGATAATAAAGCTGTACACTGCTCTAAGCCTTAATAGCATCGTCCGAATTCCTGTCATCAAACGAAATATGAGCTAGAAATGGCGGCCATCAATTCAATGTTGGCCAATTTCCAGCTACAAAGCTCATACGAATAAATTGATCCTACTGTAGCTAATTTGCATCACTGATTATCCCTAATATCAGCAGTAGCTACATTATTGCTCTTGTTGCATACTCTGAGCAATTTATGCTGGTATTATAAATTCGGGGTGCCTTATAGGAATAGCGGTGAGAGATAGCGAGGTTATTAGGAATATAACATGACGCGTATTGCCAAAAACGGGGTGACAATGCTGTTATTTCCGAAAAAAAAATTGTTTTGTTCCTCTCTACGTGGAGCGGAAGGGAGTGTTACACTCCTTCTAACTAAAATCCCACCCTGTTCCTTCAGAAAATTTCTGCAATACCGGTAGATAATTATGTCCTATTGCACCCCATCGTAGGTGCTGATTGATCTTTGAGCCATCGTATCCGGGTGTTGTACCTTCAACATCATTTCAGCCAAAAAACGAACATTCCTCTCAAGCTTCCTCACGATGTTTTTTTTTTTCACCGTTTGAGAGCAGTAGCGATGATGAAAATTACACCAAATAATGTGCCTTACTGGATTTGAACCCACGACTCATAAGTCGTGTCCAGTAATCTCTAGGCTACCACTTCTGGATAAATTTAGCATGAAAATACGCCGAAATGTTTCCAGAAAAGAATGGTACGGCAGTGTTTGCTTCGCGCTCGATACGGCGGGGGCACTGCCATGCCCCCAAATAGTTACTATAATTATATACTAAAATGCCTATTTTTTATGCGCTATAAATAAGAAAATATATTTCCATGATTTTCTTTAATACCAACTGCCAGTATTATAATATGCAGTTTAATTAACGGTTTAAGGATATAATATTCCAAGTCGATATAATTTTAGAACTCTCAATATAATTAAATTGAAAAGGAATAAACTTAAATTCAGATTAAACAACAGCTGGTGTAAATTAATTGTGGATTATTCGAAATCTGGTATCTGTATTAACCAGGGGCGTGCATAGGATTATGACAGGGCATGCGGCGGAGTAAAAACACACAAAATCTTCTTCTTTTATAGATTTTTAGCATAGCCACAGCCACGCATCGTAGCATGGTGGCGATGCGTGGCTGTGGCTATGCTAAAAATCTATAAAAGAAGAAGTTTTTGTGTGTTTTTACTCCGCCGCATGCCCTGTCATAATCCTATGCACGCGCCTGGTATTAACGTGCCTTAAGTTACCGAGGTCGCACTTGCTCTTTGCTTGGTTAGACCTACTTGAGTTTGATCCAAGTTCTATCCTATACTAGTCACCCAATGGATTTTGCAAAGAGTAATCGTGGGGTTTCTTGTCGGTTCTTCTTTATAGGAAATGACCAATTTTGAATCGTCGTGTCGTTTCCTATGGAGAAGAATAGCCCCAAGTGGACTGTTCTTCTAACGTTTTATAATTGCCCATCTAGTATATAAGTAGAATAATGTGAAATAAAATATTTTGAGTTTAAGTTTAATGGTACAATTTGGAAAGGTCGACCATAATTTAATTATTTAAAAAGTATTATTACATTAAAAAAATACTTTCAACACTCATTCTCCATACACATATTATTGAGCACGTACTATTCATATCACGCAATTTTAGTAAAAAGGGGATACAATTTTTAAGTCTATATCTAATCTTTATTTAAATAGGTTCTTCTGTTTCAGTTCACAGAATAGCCCAGGTAAGCAGATCGACACACAAACAAAAATTATAAAACTATTTGTTTAAGTAACGTCTAAATGACTATAAGTACCTACATATTTGAGAAAACTCGCTCATTTAGTACCTATATAATAGAATATAATATTATTTATTTGTAAGAACATGATTAATGAGAATCTGATGGACTCACTAATGTATAAACATGGCTGAGTTCATCATATTCTACCAGATAAAAACACCAGGAAATATTATTACTTATAAATTAATTAATATAAAAAGCTAACATAAAATTATACAAATTTAAAAGAAAATTTGAGAATCAAATCACTATTAATCTAAACGAAATAATATATCACGTAACTATAAAAAAATATAAACTAAAAACAAAACAATAGTATAAGCGTACAGCAAAATTTTTGTAAAAATCTCGAAAAATTTAAAACAGCAATTTTAATAAGATTTTTTAAAGTTCTTTCTTTAATAGTTTTTTTTTAGATGTGATTAAATATGTGTGCCATACAAAATACACTCTTATGCATAAGTGCTGTATTAGATTTTCTTACACATAATCTATTGTTATCTCACAAGTAATAAATATATAAATTAGATTGTTTAATGCGATTGCCAAGTCAATCTATTTATTTAAAACGTTAAAAAAAAAAAATATTGAAATGGTCACTATAAGATGTTGTTGGGTTAGATAATTACGTAACAACTGAAGACAGAAGGTTCCTTTAGTAGGGACTGAATAAATTTATAACCGACTTAGTATTACATGGATCTCACAACTTTTTACGGTAGAAGAATTGAGTTGCGAGACTTGGTTTTTTTGAAAAGTATTGTTTTTTATGGTATCTTATTTCTTTTTGAAGGTAGTTCTGCTTCTATACTCGAAAGGTTTAGGTAATTAAAAAAGGGTAAACAAATCGTAAAAAGGGTTGTTTATACTTGACACTTTCTTCTTTAAAAATACGTTCTGACAAAATTAAATTTATTTTCGATTACACGATAGTTTTCTCTTTTGTTTTAGTATGTTCAACTTTATCATTTATTCTTAAACTACTCTTCGTAGATTTAACTGCTTGAGCACAATTTTTTAGTTTGATTTATAAAATAATATAATATTTTGTATTCTGTCCATCATAAAGAGCCTAAAAAGACGGGTTCCCTAAACCTTTTAGAAAATACAACGAATTAGATAACGTTGCTAAATTAAAGAGTACAATAGTGACGTAGTCTGGCAACTGAAGTGGCAGGTATTACGTTTAGTCGGTTAACCAGACGCCATTGTTGACAAACGCTCTCGACATTTATCGTACGTGTTTTTGTTGAATTGTGATATTATTAGCTTGTTTCTTTGTTTTGTTTTTGTTATTTAGTTATTGTTAAGGTTTGTTATTAATTGTTATTCGTTTTTAAATTCGTATCGTGGAAAAATGAGTGAACCCGAGGCTGGTACTAGCCAGACCAACTTCGTACACACATTTCCATCACCAAAGAAGGAACGCTTCAAAACCGGACCTCTTTCATCATCTGAGAAACAGACATTGATAAATGTATTTAAATATGTAGAAGAAACAAGGCCCAAAGATTATTTTCCGTCAAAAACAGACATAGTGCAAAAAACTGGTAAAATAATGGGTATCTCTGTACCAACTGTGTACAAGGTCATTAACCAGTACAAAACATCACATAGAGTGGAGTCTCCTGCTCCACCGGCAACAAAACCAAGCAAAATTGACAGTTTCGATGATATGGATTTAGCCGCAGTGAGGAGAAAAGTACATATGTTTTTTTTTGCAAATGAAATGCCAACTATTGAAAAAGTATTGGAAAGTGTCAATAATGATGACAGTCTACCTAATATAAAAAGAGATGTAATGTATAAGTTGATGAAGAAATTAGGCTTTAAATACTCCAAACGCAGTCGCAAGAGTATGCTTATTGACAAACCAGACATTGCAGTATGGCGTGTAAAGTATTTAAATGAGATTGCAAAATATAGAAGAGACGGGAAGAAAATATATTATTTGGATGAAACATGGGTCAATGAAGGTATTATAACAACGTTAATATATCTTTAAAATAAATATTGTGCACTGTTACCTTTGTAAATATATTGTAAACTCATAAATCTTGTTTATGCAGGACACACTAAATCTTCAACATGGCAAGACACTACCATAACATCCTGTAAGGAGGCTCACAGGCGGGGTTTGTCTACAGGATTAAAGAATCCCAGCGGGAAAGGAAAACGCCTTATTTTAGGCCACATTGTTAAGAATATTACTTAAATAGCCTTTAATAGAAATGCCAAGATGATAATTTTATTTTATAATCTTGTGAAAAGCATCATATATAATAAACTTAATAAATCACTTCTTTATTTCTCCGATGGGTTGGGCCGAGGTGCACCTATAGTACACCCACATTTCACCAGTTATGATTAAGGTACACGTAATAGGGGCGAGCCTATTGCCATTAACCGGGCACAACTCCCGAGGTCGAGGCTGCTACTGAAAATTCCAGATAGAAAAGCCAGTAACACTAACTGACCTGGGAATCGAACTGTGAACTTCATGGTCAGCTATAGTGCTCGCGACCACTAGACCAATGAGGCAGTCAATATATAATAAATTCACAATTTAAGTCAAGTACATATGAGATGCTCATATTACAAGAAAACATAATTATTCATCAGTTGTTGAATTTATTTAAAACTGTTTCAGGTTCATCAAGTGGTTTTGTTGAAGGAGGTGAATTAATATTTCAAGCCACTAAGGGTGATGGTGATTACCATTCAGAAATCGATGCACATAATTTTGAGAAATGGATCACCACAATTTTCACCAAACTGGAAAGACTCAATTTTGGTGATGGATAATGCACCCTATCACAGCAGAAAAAAAAAGAAAAAGTGCCAACAACCGCATCAAGAAAGGCTGATATTCAGAAGTGGTTAAATGAAAAAATATTGCTTTTGAAGAAGCAGAATTAAAAGCACAATTATTAATAAAAGTTAAATATGAAAAACACAAATACCAATCCTATGTTGTGGATGAATTAGCTAAGGAAAATGGTGTTACAGTATTGCGCCTGCCGCCATATCACTGTGAGCTCAATCCAATTGAATTAATATGGGCTCAAGTTAAGGGGTTTGTAGCTGAGAAAAATAAAACTTTTAAAATGGCTGACCTAAAAATTATTTTAGGCTTTAGCTAGTGTAACTGCAGAGAATTGGAAACAATGCGAAGGCCATGTTATAAAAGAGGAACAGAAAATGTTTAAATTAGACAAAATAATGGATGATACCACTGATCGTTTTATTATTAATGTGACAGATAGTTCATCAGATTCAGAGTCAGAATAGAGGCTATTAATATGTGATTATAAATAATATTATTTTAATCTTTGAAATAAAAGGTTTTGCATCTATGAGTCACGTGGTTTTTTTTGTTTACCCTTTTTTAACTACCTAAACCTATGGAGTATAGGCAAGCGTACTCCATCTTCGACCACATCATCACTTACAATCAGGTGAGATGGTGGTCAAATGCGAGCTTATTATCATAAAAAAACCGAACTTGGAAAATATTTTAGTTTCTCCTTAATTCATACACTAAACACTAATTGTATTCTAAATTTGAAGCTTCTATGTCTGCTAGAAGTGCCTTAGACTTTTGATGATCGGTCAATCAGTCTGTGAGTGACAAAATTAAGAAACTTTGACTCGTTATAATTCTTAAACTACTGGTTCAAATTAAATGAAATTTGAAATATACCGTGTTTATACAATGCCTGCTTGGTTACTGAAAATTCAGGCTTCTAGTTTTATCCACAACTAAGTTATAGGGGTTCGAAAATGGCCTGAACTGCTTCGAGAAAAGTATGGTACGGCCGTGCCACTTTTTTGCTCGACTTGGCGGGGGCACTGCCGTGCCCCCAGATACACTTCGATTCCTTTATATATACTTAGTATAGAAGATGCGATCAGAATTTCTTCACTCGTCCCGGTTCGAGTTGAATGGAAAGGAGTGTCAGACTTCTACTGACTAAAAACCCACCCTGCTCCGTCAGTTGCTCTTCAGTTCCGGTACCGCGCTATCTCGTAACTCGTTAGAACAGTCCCGCAAATTGTCACCATGTCTACGTATTACATAACCCAAAATACACTTACAATTTTTTAAATACAGTAATTACAAACCTTGACAAGAAAATACCCGTGTGTTCCGTATATTGTGATATGACACAAGCCTTCGACTATGTAGATCATAAGATTCTACTAAAGAAGCTAGAAGCCTATGGGATACGGGGGAACATATTAAAATTGTTAGAGTCATATTTAAAAAATAGGTCACAATATGTGGAAATTTGTAAAATAGATCCAATAACAAAATCAGAATATATATTTAGATCCAATAAAAGAATAGTTAAATATGGTGTACCACAGGGAAGCGTGTTAGGTCCGCCATTATTTTTAATATATATTAATGATTTACCAAAAGTAACCACTCATCACATGTCCCTATTTGCTGACGATAGCACTGTAACTATTAAACATACAAATTACTTATATTTTACGAATGAAATTAATACAACTGTCCAATCAATAATCATGTGGATAAATAATAATAATCTTAGAATAAATATTGATAAAACTAAATTAATGTTATTCAGTCAACGCCCAAAGACTTCTAATGTGTTAATTCAACACGATAACAAAATTATTGAAAACGTTGATAAAGCCATTTTTTTAGGTTTAAGCATAGATCAAAGGTTAGATTGGAAAATACACACAGAGGAATTAAGCATAAAAATAAGCAAATCAGCCTATGCTCTTTATAGGCTTTCTTCTATCTTAAATACAGACGCTCTACTCACTGCATACCATGGAATCGTCGGCTCCATTCTAAGGTACGGTGTTATTTTTTGGGGTAACTCGTGCAATAGAGAATTAGTTTTTAAGATACAGAAAAGGTGTGTCAGAGCGATGTTTGGACTACAGAGTACTGACACGTGCAAGCCATATTTCATTCAAAATAAAATATTAACACTCCCGTCATTATATATATATGAAGTAGCAGTTTTTGTAAAAACAAACCGAAACCTTTTTAAAAACCTCTCAGATAATAATAATCGAAGCCGACGAGATAACAATAGATTATGTGTAAGAAAATCTAATACAGCACTTATGCATAAGAGCGTGTTTTGTATGGCACCAATAATATTTAATCACATCCCTCCGCACCTTAAGGAATTACATTTAAAAATATTTAAAAAAGAACTTAAAAACATTCTCATAAAAAAATGCTATTATAATATTTCCGAGTTTCTTACTGATAAAGATTTGCTATAGGTTCCACTGTTTTGTTTTAAGTTATATTTTATATTGATTTTTGTTTTATAGTTACTTTTTTTGTTTGGTATATTGTAATTATATTCGTTAAGATTAATAGTGATTTAATGTATACTTTTTTTGATTTTGTACCATTTAATGTTTAGCTCTTTAGAATAATTAATTAATTTAGTTCTAGGAAAACCATTTCCTAATATAAAATGTCTCAAATATTTGCACACCAGCTCCCTGGTAGAATATGATGGACTCTTTAATGTATACCTATCAACTTTCTGTACTCGTATTCTTGCAAATAAATAATATTCTATTCTATTCTATTCTATTCTATTCACTGATTTTCATAGTTTCGCTTCTAGTTTGCAACTCATACCGCTTTCAGTGCCCTGGGCGCTGCAATATAAGTTACTGGCGCCAATATTGGATGCAAGTCGGAGGCAATATAGCAGTGCTAGCGGTCGCAACAACTATATTGCAAATTGCAGAACTGGGATTAGAATTGCAATTATAGCTGTAATTGTAATGTTGAGGGTTTTGAGATTAGTATTCTGTGGGAATTTTTAACGAGGGGCATTATAGGAACAAATAACGGTTAGGAACATTATATTTAATTGCTTTTCATTAGATTTTTTTTATATTGGTTATTTAACAGACACGGAACTGGTTTACAATATAAAAAACTAGACCGCGGCTTCCTCATCGTTATTCAACAAATTTAAAGTCACCTATTTTTGTTTCTGGGTTGGAAAATCATCAAATCACTTTATAGGAATGACTATCAACCGGGGCACGTTTCCCATAAATTGATGGTCCTTCCCAAAAAGCTAGTTATTAACTCATTTTGTTGATATTATGTACTAACTCTAGCCTAATTATTATACTAACACATTTATGGATTTTTTATTATCTGAAATAAAGAATTTGAATTTATTGCGTAAACATTGATACAACTTTTACTAAGCCAAACAACTACTTACACTACTACTATGCTATTACAAACTTGAAATTACAGCAAACATAAGCAAATAAAATATTATTTTAATTTGGACATTAGCAATAACCCGTTCTTTATTTTCTTTTTCCTGTGTTTTACAATACTGTATTTTCAATTAGCACTATACATTTAAATTATTTGTTTAAAAATGTGATGATATTGAGTGCTTTTATGAGGTTATTTGTCTTTAGAACGATGCAACCTATACCCCCGTACTAGTTAAAAACTGACTCACGGACGCATTGCATACCTCTTCCTCAGACATCAAATCTCATCATACTTGGATATTATTATGACGTATGCTGTGAACAGTAGTATTTCTTTATTAGATGTTGTGTATTTCTTAGTATTATTGTGTATATTATTTATTAGACGACTGCAAAGGAAGGGTTATTTTTTTCGCGCGTGTCATGTATGTATATGTAATATTCTTTATTACCTCATATCTCCACAAACGCTGAACGGATTCCCATAATTGAGGTATCGTTCGATTTGTCTTAGCAGCCCAAGTGTTTTTAGATAGTTGACATTTGAAAAAATCTGACATGGCGACTGTGCGAAACCATTATACATAAGGAAAAATATTTTTTTTCGATAACTGCAATATGAGTATCAAATTTTTACACAAGGATTTCAAAAAGATATATCATGTTTATCATTAGTGTAATACTATCAAAACGAATACAAAGAGAAAGTTTAAAAATATGGACTTAGCTCTTTCACTTTCTGAATCCGGTGGGGTGCCATTGTAACACGACCGGGAAAACTAAAAAATTGGCCAAGTGCGAGTCGGACTCACCCATGAAGGGTTCCGTAGTAACTATAATAAATATACACTTAATATATTTATTTGAAAAAAAAAAAACAAAAAACCTTACAAATTTCTTAAAACTAGCTTATTTACAATTTTTACAACTACGCCAAATAACTTTGTTTTTCATAGTATTTGTATGAATTACAAAGTTATATTTGCGGTTTTAGAAAATATACTGTATCTCAAAAACTGCTGACTCGATCTCGTTCAAACTAATTTTGGTTGAAAGTTTACATTCAGTTCTATAATTTATGGTTTTTTTTAGATTTTTCACTTCAATATTATAGAAGTTAGAGAGGGGGGACACACATTTTACCACTTTGGAAGCGTATATCTTTGAAACAATTAACTTTATGAAAAAGTCATTTTAGAAACCTTAATGTCATTTTTAAAGACCTGTCTATAGATACACACGTATAGGTTTCATGAAAAAAAATATTTTCAGTTTCAGTTCCATGTATGGGGAGCCCCCTTTATTTTAAATATTTTTTTAAATTTTCTCTTAAAATCGGAAAGCGGTTTACAGAATACATCTACCTACCAAGTTTTACATGTATAGTCCTAATAGTTTTGGAATAAAATGGCTGTGACATACGGATGGACAAACAGACAGACAGACGGACAGACATGTCGAAACTATAAGGGTTCCGTTTTTTGCCATTCGACTACGGAACCCTAAAAATCTTTAATTAATATTTTAACTAAAACGTTGAACTATCGCATTCCAGACCCATCCCATTAAAAAAAAATTGTTCAATTGGGTCTCGCCTGCTTGTCACTTTTTAAAATAAAAATGTGCTCGTTTCTTGCATTTCAGTTGAGCAGTCAGGTTTTTTAGATTTTTATTTTATGATAAGTACTTGTGGGATGATATGGTGTGTATAATATGCTTTATGCTAATTCAGTTTTTCAGGGTTCCGTACCTAAAGGGTAAAAACGGGACCCTATTACTAAGACTTCGCTGTCTGTCCGCCTGTCTGTCAGTCACCAGGCTGTATCTCAAGAACCGCGATAGCTAGATAATTAAAATTTTCACAAACTATGTTTTTCTGTTGCCGCTATAATAAAAATACTAAAAACAAAATAAAATAAATATTTAAGGGGGCTCCCATACAACAGACATGATTTTTTGCCGTTTTTATAGAAATTGGTACGGAACCCTTCGTGCGCGAGTCCGACTCGCACTTGGCCGGTTTTTAGTGTTAATCTAGCTACTTTTATATATGTTCTAATGAATTTCAGTTTCATTGTAGTCTCGCGATTGGAATAATATTTCTGTAGTTTTTTTACATACTCGTAGCTTAGAATTCAGATTTTTTTAGTTTTACTATGTTTGTTTTATAAGCTTTTTTCTGGGTGGGAAAATTATCGAATGACTTCTCCCGCTCTGGGTGGAGAGGAAGGGAGTTTCAGACTTCTACTGACTAAAAACCCACCCTTTTCCTTCAGCTGCCCTTAAGTTCCGGGGGGTTCTAACGAGATACCGTAGTATCTCGTTAGAACATTGCCGCAACCCCGGCAGGCAATGGCCCTATGGGGCCCCGTCACTTGTGCTGACAACTTCTTGAGGCGCGCGTGGAACACGATGCGCTGCCGACCCGGGCCTAGTCCTTACCGGACGGTGAGCTACCCTTGCTCGCCGTCTCGGCTAAGATCGAGACAATAGGAAAGATATATACTATAATTATCTTGTCTTCGTGTTGTTGTAAAGTGTGGTTCAATTCTATGCTGTGAAACAATTACCATTTTAATAAACATTTTTCGTACCGTCAAATTTCCTAGTTCAGACTTTCAGACTATAGCTGAGATGTCGGATGGGTGTATTACGGGACATAGCTTTAAGTACCATACATAGTTGTTTGGAGGTTCCTCCCTTTTTCATCCCTTTGGAGGTTTAAACTAATTAGTAACAGGCGTTGCCAGAGGGGGCTCCGGAGTGGTCTGTTTAGAGGTAACAAGCCCCTTTATAATGTACGGTGATCACGGGGTCTGTGGGTACAGTTTAGGATGTCCCTTATATGGGCATAATATTTTTTTTAAATTTGAAACGCATAATTATTTTATAAATGTTAAAACATACTCAAATATGAAATTTCATCTTTCTAGCATGATCGCAACCTGTGCCGGCTGAGCTTCAAAATTTATTGAAAATCTTGTCTTGTTCTCATATTTGGGTCGGCAATAAAACTATTATAAATGAAACAAATTAAGTGAATAAGAGTTAAAATAAAATAAATTTAAATAATTAAATTAATCTTTATTCAAAAGAAAAGAATAACAGTCAGCTAGGGTAACTTCTCTTAAGCGTATTTTTTTTAAAGTCTGGATTGATGTTCCTACATACAACGCAACATGAACTGTTTTTATTCTTCTTCTACTGTTTATTTGACAGCCCTTTCAGCGGTATCATTTACTACCTACTTTCAAACGACTTATTCAGCGTCCTGAAAAGCTGCATTATCATTCCTACAACATACTTTTTACATCTTGAAGAAAACCGTCGTTAATCTAAAGTTGTGATCGAAATGTTTTCCGACACAAAATCATCAGAACCAATCATTCATTCGTTTTATCTACAACAACAAAAAAACATATGAATAAACAAAAAACAACAAGAAATGTAAAAAAAAAACATAAATAGTTGCTTACCGAAAAGATTTTGAGTCATTTCTTCCATCGATGGAACAAAGCGTTTTTGTGATTGCCAGCTTTTTTCTGTTTAACTTGGCAATCATTTTAATTTTAGCTTATCAACTTCATCATCAGAAAGTGATAATATGACAGTCTCTTCATACTAATACGGACCACAGGTGATGGCTACACTTGCTTAACGAAGCTTTAGAAATTGTTCCATCAATTTTTTCGTACTCTTTTACCTTATTCAAGAAGCACAAATCTTGGTGAGGTGCTTTAGTTGCAACTCGAGCCTAGACTTAACATACAAAAACAAACATACACGTAAAAGTGACAATAAATAAGCAAAAATATTGAAGAGCCTTTTTGTCTTTCGCAATCATACGGAGTTGTGATTGCAATTCGGAGTTTGATGGCTAGGCAGTCCGACATGGAAACTATTTGGTTCGTCACTCATTAACCCTACCAAAATTTATGTGCAATAAGGAATAGGCACTAAAAATCTTAATAATCGTGTATTAACAACGATATTAAAAACGATAAAAATCGATTCAGTAAGTGATACTGAACAAACTATTTTCAGGATGTGCATTAATTATGTTACATGTTGTATATTAGGTCATTGTGAAAGTTTTAAGAAGGTATCAATGATATGAAGGTATGCGTAAAAATATTTTATCATTGAAATTTAAGGGACACCCTAGTACCTACAGATATTAAAAATATAATTTTCTCATGACGTCCAACAATAAAACGTTAAAACACAACACCACACTTCTCTGTTTAACTTTGAATGAATGCTGCGTGTTTTTTTTTAATTCATTTATTTATTATATTCTTTATTGTACAATTAACAATATAATAATATAATATATAGTAATATATTCCACAACTTTCACACAACGCTATCTAGTCCCAAACTAAGCAGAGCTTGTGATATGAGTACTAGACAACTGATAAACATACATATATATTTTTAAATACATACATGTTATAGATAAATTACACCCAGACAAAGAACAAATGATCGTGCTCATCACACAAACATTTGTCCTGGGTGGGAATCGAACCCACGACCTTGAGCATAGCAGTCAGGGCCACTGACCACTATACCAACAGGCCCGTATTCGTAATATTTCTATTGATACAAAAACTTTTTATCAAAAAATTAAACCGACTCCCAAAAAACACTGCAGTGTTTTTGGGAGTCGGTTTAATTTTTTTGGTAGAAAGTGTATATTTCACTCTTTTTAGTTGGTCGATTTTTAATTTACCTAGTTACAAGAGCCTAACCCAACTAACATTAGGCGCTAAGACAAGAGTTATAGCAAATCTATTAGAGCGCTAATCGGATCCTATAGTTATAAATAAGTGTTACGCGTTCGGAGTTTGAGCGCGCTATAACTCTACTATACCCCCGAATTGGGCACACTTTTTTATCCCCTTAGGTTGTTTAATGGCGATAAAGCAGAGTTACCAAAAGGGGTTAAGAGGTATAATAAAGCAATAAAAGAGCTATAATAGCCATAACTGAAACTACAAGGGATAAAAACGTGGTAAATAGGCGAAAATTAACTCCTTCAGCGGTACGGTCATAGATAAAATAAATAGGTAGATGTGGTCAACAGACGAAATTATATCGGAACCGTGTGTCTCCAGTTAGGCGCTGGGCGGGGCAACAACTACACATGCAGTTTAATAAAATCAATAGATACGCACTCGCGCACACACCCGCATTTCTTAAATCAGAACGTACTATACAATCAATAATAAACCTTATTCCGTCAAACACAGTGTGTATTTACCATGCACCGTAGAACTTACCCACACAAAAACATTGGTCGCTATCGTTGTGCTGTCAAAAGCAATTTATTTTACATAGACGCTAGTGATTGACTAAATCGGAAAGTTATCGATTCTTCCATTTATTATTGTACATTTTTTTTGGGCACCTGAAAATGAACCAAATAAAAAATGGCATGTCCAGAAAATATTATAATAACAATAAACATATTATTAAGAACATAACATTACACAATTATTATTAAGTACTACCTACTAAGTACTAAGGGCTACCCTGGCGCTTTCGACTTAAATCTTAATATTTAATTATCATAGTGATAGGTCAAATAGAAGTTGATGTTAACTTACATTACGCTCTTGATCGGAACATACCAGCCGTATAGGTTGTATAGAATCCTGAAAAGTTGAATGACTGATTTTATGAATGCCCTAAAACATGAGAATAGCTTTCAGTAATAAAATAAAATTTAAACTACTTCTGCAAAAATCAGTTGTACTCTTAATTTTGGAATTGTCCATTCAAAAAGCCTGCGACTTTTCTTTAGAGGCTGGAACATTTCTGCACTGAAGTGAACCGAGCTATTTTTTGTAGGGTAACAGTTAGGTGGCATGCCTGTGGCATGTGTCAATCCATTCCTTTTTTTATATTACCATCTTTTGGGAAGCTGAAAAGTACGAAAACCACTTATTTATCATTTACATACATCCTAAGCTACTTCTAAACATCACCATATAATAAGCATCGCAATAATTACGTAACACACTATAAATCAAGATCTGAATAATTTTGACGTATATTGCTAATCCATTGCTTCATATGTTCCAAATATTGGTCTGCTCAACAACGTAAATACCACAGTGAGTGTTGTTGATTTAGCATAATGAAACCGACTCCTACTGTAAGTGTGTTACGCAATTACCCCGCAGGTAATAGTTTAGTAGGTTATAATAGGTTTCTGTTATAAGAAAAATCCTAGTTAGTAGAGAAATTGTTAAATATATGAAAACAAACACATATCCATGCATAAAATATAAATATAATAAATAAATATATATAATGAATATATTGACTTATTTTAAGCTAAATTCACAAATATATTATCTGAACCATGTCAATTATTATAACGAATTCGAAGCTTCAACGGAAGTAAAATACAAAAACCATAAAAAAATAAAGAAACAGCAACATAGGATAAGGTATGCCTTATCCTATGTTGCTGTTTGTTTGTATGTTATGACATACGATAATTCTAAACCGAAAAGCACCACGGATTATTAACCTAAAATTAAAGTAACTTACTTTACGAATATTGGTTACGCATTTCTCTACTACTCTGTAAAAAAATCAAAATAAGTAAAAAAAAAACATTATTTACATCGATCTTCCAACCGGGCTAAAACGGTTGAAAACGGTTGACAGATTGAAAAATAAACTATTGTAGCGACGGCGAAGTCGGAACTCCTTACGCATGCTGCGGGCGTAAAAAAAATTGTTTATTTTTTTTTTACTTTTTTGTACACTTGACATTTCAACGTATTTTATTTCTGTCATCTCATGTAAAATAAAAGTTAAACATATTTTCTTAGAGGTTTCCGTATGTTATAAAAAACTTTTTACCAAAAAATTAAACAGACTCACAAAAAACACTGCAAAGTGAAAAATAACTTTAATTTCGGTAGTCGGTGTCTTTAGTTTTGTATTTTCGTTTTTGGCACCGACTTCCGAAATTAAAGTTATTTTTCACTTTGCAGTGTTTTTTGGGAGTCGGTTTAATTTTTTGGTAAAAAGTTTTTATTTCACTCTTTTTAGTTGGTCGATTTTTAATTTACCTAGTTACAAGAGCCTGAATATCAACTACTTATATTCATTTACAAAATATTGCTTTTCCCAATGTTGGGCTGTTATTTGTTGAGGAGTTCTCCTTGTAGTTTACCATCAGCTTCACTTCACCATATGCATTATGACGAGCATATTGTGCTTAATAACCACATTCTAGTAATCGAAGCGGAACACATGAACTACTTATTATTCCTACTTATATATTGAGTAGTTCCAGTGGCCATCAGTGGTCTTCATCATCAGGTCTACTTCACAAATGGTGCTTTTCCAATGCAACTACACAAGTTACTATAAAAATACACAAATCACTATAGGTGTGTCTATAATATTTGAAGAGTTC
The DNA here is from genome assembly GCA_943138885.2 of Tholera decimalis. Lineage (NCBI taxonomy): Eukaryota > Metazoa > Arthropoda > Insecta > Lepidoptera > Noctuidae > Tholera > Tholera decimalis. The sequence goes on from OW964571.2 coordinate 33,769,153, forward strand.
CCTCGATTTATCCAGGATCCCATCATCAGATCCTGACTTGGTGACAATGGGACCAATTTCAAAGTATACCCTTTCAAACAAAAAAAAAAAGAATTTTCCAAATCGGTTCAGCCGTCTCCGAGTAATCGGTGATCATACATAAAAAAATAATAATAATATACGCGTCGAATTGATAACCTCCTCCTTTTTTTGTCGTCGGTTGAAAAACACCTAAACTATAATAGCAATATTTCATTCGACAATCGACATTGCTGTCGATAGCCTACGTTAGTGGATCTGCACAAGCACATCACTAATTCGTCGCAAGAAGTGGCGGCCTCACTACGCGATGAATCCGCGTAATACAGTTTCGTATGTTATTTTTACATTGCTTGTCCAGTTACTTAGTGACGAACTCAGGTAGTGGTTAAGGAGCAATGTATTTATAGCAAAAGTAGTACAGTCGTTCTGATATTTGAAAACAAAAATAACATAGTAAAATCAAGAAATATTTTACGATTTATTGTTTTTCATGATTTTAAAGACAAATATTGTAAAATACTTGTACTTACATATGGTAAGTGATTCCATAATTCACATAGTTTTGATTTTGGCTTCGGTTTTTACAAGATACCAGAGAACAACTCGGCATTAATATATGTTATCACGATCGCCGTCGAAAGCGCACTAGTTCGCGGAGACGGCCACTTGCCTGTGACATGAGCCCTGTGGCCATGTCGCGCGGACACCGATACGCCCCCTTACCAATTCTCCTATATTTTTTATTTCTGTGGGTACGGTAGAACTACAATGTCGCTCCCTATAGTTTTAAGTGATAAAAGGGTGGTAAATAGGTGACCATTACCGCTTTGAGCACTAATATAGATCCTCAAAAGCTATAGAAACGGCCTCGGGTGCTAACATTTTTAACTTCTAATAATATTTTTTTATTTCATCAACATAATTTAACCTCTTGTTTTTATGTGCGAACAGTAATCCAAAACGCCGCCATTCGTTTGTGATAAATGAAATTTAAAGTAATTTCTTAGTTTCGACTTAGTGGGCACAGTAGTTGACATTTTACTGCGAAGGCAAGTACATTGTGAATAAGTATGTATTTTTAACAAAATATTCAAGCGCCCGCTGCCTGTTGGCTATTTACAGAAAATAAATATTTTATTAGATACTAGTACTCACGCGGGGCTTCGCTCCCGTGGATTCTATCATGGTAAAATCATAACTCTCCTTTTTTGCAATCGCGTAAAAAGTAGCCTATAACCTTCCTCAAGCTTCAAACTACTTCCATACCAAATTGCATCCAAATCCACCTAGTATTTTCGAAGATTAGCGCCTTCAAGCGAACAAACAAACAAACATTTCCGCTTTATAATAATAATATAGATGGAGGATCATAAAACTAATCAAATAATCTAATAAAACGATGCCTATTATAGTTTAAGGTATCGTGCTAATAGTATTAGAACACAATGATGCAAAATACTTCAATTAAATCATGTTTTCGTATATTTTTCTAACCTTAGTCAAATCAATTCGTAGGTAACCTAAACATGGTGGGCAAAAGAATTTAGGGATCCGTAGTAACTGCTCAAAACTATAACCAAATCGAGTGATGTATCTACATCATACAAACTGTGTAGAAGTTTGTGGGTGTAGATTTGAAAAACTTACCAACGAACTCCCGTCCACTGCCTCGCGCACCTCATGGGCTCGGCGTCGTGTCCAGTCGCCCTAAATCCAGCTGAAACTTCACTGTACATGTATTTCCACAGGTGTTGGTTTATATTTCTCGTATCTTGTGGGGGTTGTAGCACGAAAATCACAGAAGGACCATTTCTTATTAGAAAAAGTTTTTAGCGCGCGGAGCACGTTGTTTTACGAGTTGAGCCGCATAGTTCAAGTGAAAAAAAAAACACGCGGAAGAGCGGCGCCACTGTCGCCCTACGTACACCAATCGGATTGCTCAGCGAATAGGCGATAAGCAAGCCGACAAGTTAATCAAATCAGACCCTTATTACTACACACAAAGGCTTGAGTACTAGTTGTGGGGTGAAAAACTATTCAAATTCGTACGTAACATGCCACTCACCTTAAAAGAATGGGTTTCTTTTAACCTTAGGTTACAGACATTGTAAGAATGTTTCACTCGAAAGAGGAATGAAAAAACGGCTACGAAAGCAGAAAAGCCCAAAAAAAAAAAGTTACTCTTACTCTAGATTACCTAACTAAGATTCGCAACAATATTAAGGAAAACTTACAAAATAATTATTCTTAGGGCAAAGGACATATTTTAACTACTGAGCGTTTCACAAAAGTTTTGCCCATTTGTAAAGTTACGACACGAGTAACATTGTCGGAACCCGGATGAAGAGCATGGACACGAGCCAGTCTCCACTGTAATGGTGGGAAATTATCATCACGTACAATGACAATAATACCTTAACGGAGTTGCGAGCCGCGATCTCGGAACCATTTATTACGTTGTTGAATTTCATGTAAATATTCCCGACTCCAACGTTTCCAAAAGTGTTGCACACATTGTTGTACCCTACGCCATATAGTGAGCCAATTTGGAACATTCTCGTATAGTGAGAGATCTGGTAGGGTCGTCAACGGACCTCCTATTAAAAAATGCGATGGTGTTAAGGGTAACGGATCTAATGGGTCTGCACTTAATAAACAAAGTGGACGTGAATTGAGTACCGCTTCAATTTGACAAAGAAGGGTGTGCATCTCATCATACGTTTGAGTTTGCGTACTGAGGACTCGATGTAAATGATGTTTGAAACTTTTCACTCCGGATTCGAAAAGGCCACCAAAATGTGAGGCACAAGGAGGTTGAAAATGCCAAGTGATACCTTGTTCTAAAACCTTACCATTAAGAATGGCTTGAACCGAATCATTACGTAAAAAAGTAAACAATTCTTGTAGATAATTATTACAACAAACAAAGTTCCTTCCACAATCAGAGTAAATGTCAGTGCATAAATCTCTACGGGACGTGAAGCGTCACAAGGCTGCTAAAAATGCTTCAGTTGACAACAAGGACACGAGTTCGAGATGTATATCCTTGACGGACATACACACAAAGACAGCTACATAACATTTAATAATTTTTGCATTTCGAACTTTATTTGCCCGAACGTAGAACGGACCCGCGAAATCAACAGATGGTTTTAAAAATGGCCGCCCGAGGCGCACTCTGACGGCCGGCAGCGAACCCATGCATGGTTGCGGATTCACGGGGCGAGCACGAAAACAACGAACGCAGCGATGTATGCGTGTACGTATAGCGTCACGACTAGACATTATCCAATAATTTTGAAGTAGAATGTATTGTACGGATTGTGGACCAGCATGTAGATGCGTGATATGTGTATGATCAATGATTAAATTTGTAAGATGATGTTTCTTTGGTGTTTTCTTTGGTGTTCTTTCAATTGGTGTAACAAACGGTAAAAGTGATTTGTGAATCCGCCCACCTACACGCATATTATTTTTGTTATCCATGAAAGGATTAAGTCGACGTAATTTAATTGATGGATATTTTCCATGTGAAATATTTTTATGTCTTCGGAAAAACATGAATGTTGAACTAAATGAATAAGTCGATTTAAACAAAAAATAAACTCGTACACAGTTATGTACTTTGGATAGAAAATGTGCAACTTCTTACATTTATTATAGAATCGGAATAACAGTGCTGTTATTCTAACAAGTTTGCCTATAGTAGAGAATCTTGTAATATACTCACATACCAGATCAGACGATGCTGAGGTGGAGGAGTTTGATACTATCGACAACGGTCGATTACTTTTGTCTTCAGAGACTTCTGGTAATTTTTTGGGACTTGGCTAAGAACTAGAATCTCGCGCGGCCCACCAGGTCCCCTGGAGCCACATTTCATTTTGTAGAAAACTTGTAGGAAGCATTCCTCGCGAAGGTGCGTCAGCTGGATTGTCAGCAGATGGAACATGTCTCCAACTATTAGCCGACAGCCGGGATAAGATTTCGCTAATGCGATTGGAAACGAATGTTTTCCACTCGTGTGGTGGAGAACGAAGCCACGCTAACACGATGGATGAATCGGTCCATGCATACACATGATCACAGTTTATGTGCTTATCATATACACTCCTAACTTTATCAATCAACTGTGATAACAAGACAGCCGCGCACATCTCAAGTCGCGGGATCGTAAGAACCAGTTTTATAGGTGCTACACGCGTCTTTGCGAGAAGAAGAAATGTTTTAACGTTATCACTATTATCGAATATACGGGCGTAAACAGACGCGGCATAAGCCCGCTCAGAAGCATCGGAAAACCCGTGAATTTGAATAACATTCACGTTTGCAAAAACGAAACGTGGAATTTGAAAATTTGATAATAATGGTAACTCGTTAAGAAAATTAGACCAAGTATCTATAATATCTACAGGAGGTGACTCATCCCAGTCGACCCCTGACATCCATAATAACTGAATGAGATGTTTCGCGTAAATACTAGTTACAGGAGATAACCATCCCATAGGGTCATAAATTTTGGCTATTTGTGATAGTATAGACCGGTTTGTAATTTTACCCGTAGTTGCTTGAACGCTGAAAGTGAAAGTATCAGATTTAGGATTCCACTGCAGTTCCAAAACCTTTATTTGTTTGTCATTCTCCATCAGAGCGAAAGAAACGTTATCAGGCCGCTCGCCCTGACAAACTGACGTTTTTAAAGCAGCGAGTAACGATGTCGAATTGCTCTGCCACTTCCGTAGCTCGAAACCAGCTGACGAACAAATACCTACTAACTCACGCTGTAGAACCAGTGCCTTCTTTACGTCGCCTGCTCCGGTGACGATGTCATCAACGAAAACCTGATTCTGTGGAACTTTAGAACCTGGCGAGATGTAGGCGGCTTCGTGCTTTTTTTTTTTGTTGTCGCTGTGAAAAAATGCGTTACGCATACCCTCCCGTCGGGGGACAGGAGGGGTATGTGGGACTCCCCGGTCTGACCCGGTATACCGACTAAAACAACCCAGCGGCACTCCCGCTTCGTCCTAGTGGCGGAGGACTGGGAGATTGGCGCAGCTGTTGCGTCCAGTCCTCCGCTGACGTTTGCCCGTCAGCGCGGACCCCTCACGCCCCCCCCCCGTGGGGAGGGGGACGGGCCCGGGTGTGACCGACGAAGGTGGTGGCGGGTGCAATGCGGGCGAAGGCACCCCCGTACCTGTCGCCCGCCCATCACTACCATGAGGAGAGAGAGGACGGCGCCCTCGCCGACTTCTTCTTCGTCTGCGGAGCGGTGCGGCGAGAGGGTCATCCTCCCGCACGCTCTCCGCCGCCTCCTTTTGCGACATCACGTCCTCGCAAAAGGAGGCGACCGCTGTCCAGGCTCCCTCGCTCCCCAGCATGGCGTTGACCACGCCGGGAAGCGAGAGGTCCTGCTCAACCACCGCGGTCAGACCGCGGCGCAGCTCGGACCAGGCTGGGTACACCTCTAGGGTGTGCTGCGCCGTGTCCTCCGCCGCGCCGCACTCGTGGTACGCCGGGGTTTCCTCCCTCCCGATCCGATGCAGGTGCGATCCGAAACAGCCATGGCCGGACAACACCTGCACCAGACGGAACGAGAGGAAACCGTGGGGCCGCTCGAGCCAGCTCTGCAGAACCGGACCGAGCGCGTCCAACGTCCGGCGGCCGAAGACGGCGGTGGCGAGGTCCTGCGTCCAGTGGAGGACAATTGCGTCCTTCGCCTCGCGGCGCACGGCCTCACGCTCTTCGGAGACGGGGACCTCCCCGAGCGCCTTTCGGCGCGCCGTCCACTCGTATACTCTGGCGAGCACCCACGCCTCCAGCTCCCAAGGAGGGGTGCTGGCCAGAGCGCACGCCGCCGAAAAGCCCACCGAGCGGTAGGCCCTCGCCACCCGCAGTGCAATGGCCCTTTGGGGCCTGCGGATGGCGGTCGCATTCTCCCTCCTGTGAAGGGAGTCCGCCCAGATAGGGGCCCCGTATAGGGCCATGCTCCGCAAGATATTCGCGTACAGGCGCCGGTATTTCGCCTTGGGCCCCCCCCAGGTTCGGGAGCAGCCAGGAGAGGGCGTCCGCGGCCTTCAACAGGCGCGTCGACAGCCCGCTGAAATGCGGGCCGAAGCGCCACCTGTCGTCCAGCACCAGGCCCAGATACTTCATCTGGGGCTGGACCTCTATCCGGACGCCCTCCACGACGATGTGAGCGTTGGGAGGGTAGCGCTGCTGGGGCCCGCGATAGAACACGGCCTCGGTCTTGTGCAGCGCCACCCTCAATCCAAGGCGGCGGATCCTCCCTGCGACCAAGGATCCGCTAGCCGACGCCAGACAGGCCGCGCCCGCGAAGCTCCTCCCCCGGGCAGTGAGGAGAGTGTCATCCGAGTAGCAGATGACACTCGTGCCCTGGAGGAGGGCTCCTCGCAGGAGCCAATCAAACCCGATGTTCCACAGGGGGGCCCCAACACCGACCCCTGCGGAACACCGGACTCTGCGCCGTACCGCCTTACAGTGGCCGTCCTGTCCACTAGGATGACCTCTCTGTCCTCCGGGTAGCTGTACAGGACGCTCCGCAGGTATTGGGGCACTCCGTGATACCGGAGCGCCTCCAATATCGTCGAGTGGGGGATGGAGTTGAAGGCGTTGGCAATGTCGAATGACACCACCAGCACTCCATCCCCCGCCTCCATCACCTCCTTCACCTGGCCCTTCAGTAGGGCCAGCGCGTCGATCGTCGAACGCCCTCGACGGAAGCCGAATTAGGCGTCCGACAGATCAGGCCCCACCCCCCGCAACAGGCTATCGAGCCGGGAGGCGATGATCCCCTCGAACATTTTACCGACCTCATCGAGAAGGACGATGGGCCGGTATGCCAGAGGGGAGTCCGAGGGGCGTCCCTCCTTTCGGAGGAGGCAGAGCTGCCCCTCCTTCCACGGCTTTGGGAACCTCCCAGCCGTAAAGCACGCACTGAAAAGGTCCCGAAGCCTGCCCTCCATTTCGGAGGCGGCAATCGCCACCACCCGTGCGGGGACGCCGTCCGGTCCGGTGGCCGTGTTTTCGCGCGAAGGCCGAGAACCCCCGCGTAGAGCTCCACCACCGTCACCGGGGGGACCTCCTCCTCCTCCGGCGAAGCCGCCCCTTGCGGGGGGTCCATCGTTGGTGGGGTGAAGTCGGTCCTGTGCGGAAACAGGGACCGGACCACCCCATCCAGCAACGATGGCTCGAGGGTTTCCATCAGTGGGGGACCATACGGGCGGAGCTGGTTCCGCGCCGCCTTGTATGGTCTCCCATACGGATCCCTGTTGAGACCCTCGAGCATCTCGGCCCTCGCCGAGTTTTTGCAGCGCCCATTGCAGACTTGAGGACCGCTTTCGCCTTTAGGTAAGAGGCGTATAGGCGGTCCTCCTCTGCCCGAACTCGGTTTTGGGCGCTGCGCCGTCGGCTCCTCGTGTAGGCCCTTCAGGCCGCCACGCAGGTGGCCCGGAGCCCCGCCAGCTCCTCCGTCCACCAGTAGACGGCGCGACGGGGAGGCGGACGGCGAGACCGAGGCATACTGGAGTTGCACACCTCGGTCAGGGACCTCCTGAGCCGGACCGCGGCGGTGTCCACGTCCGGGACCTCAACAGGGGGCGACAGCCAGTCCTAGAGAAAGGCCGCCTCCCTGGCTGCCTCCCGGTCCAGGCGGGTGAGTGCCCACCGGGGGAAGGGAGATTGCCCAGCGCGGGCCATCCCCCCCCCTCGGGTGGAGATGTCGAACCGCACGTATCGGTGGTCCGACAGGGTCTCCACCAACTCTACCCGCCAGTTGACGACGCGGGCGGCCAGCGCGGGGGTGGCAAAACGAAACGTCCACCACCGACCCTCCTTGTTGCCGCACACACGTGTGGACCACCCCCCTGTTGAGGAGGGACACGCCGCATGAGGCCGCCCAGAACTCGACGGCGCGCCCCCGGACGTTGCAGCCGGAGGCCGGGTTTCCCCAGGACACTGACTTGGCGTTCAGGTCGCCAAACACCACGACCTGGCGCGGCGCCGCCCTCCCTATGACTGCGGTGAGGATCTCGAGGAAATCCTCAAAGTCCGAGAGAGGGTGGTTTGGGGAGAAGTAGACCCCCACTAGGGCCATGTCTCCCCACGCGGCGGCCACATATCCCGGTCCCCTCTCTAAGAGCGAGAGGGGAGGGGAGTCTGTGGAAGACTGCGACGCCAACGCCACCAAGCCGTCCTGGTCGCCCAGCCAACGGCCAGGGACTGAATAAGGCTCGGCGACCACCACCAAGTCCACCAACTACTCAGCCATGGTCTGCATCAGCAGGTCCTGGGCTGCCCTGCACTGGTTGGTGTTCGCCTGAAGAATATGATGTCCGACTCTATCCATCAGTCGGACATCGTTTCTCCCTCTTCAGCCGCCGCAGGGACGACGGTGCTAACAGCAGCAGCAGGCCCGTTCAGCCCCTGCGCTTTGCCAGCTTCCGCCAGCTTCTGATGAAGCTGGCTGACCTCCAACTGCAGGCGATCGACCTTCGCCTGCAGCTGCCGCGTCTCATCCGTGGCCGTTCTCTTCACCAGCTCGGTGACGATGCCGTGCATGCTGACGGCTCGGCATTTGAGGGCCTTTTGGAAGGTCCCCTTTAGGTTTGAGGACTTAGAGGAGACCTCCACAATCTCCTCTTTGTCCTCCTCCGCCATTTTCTCTAGCTCTGCTATTGAGAAATCCGCGTAGAGGATACGGGACGCACCGTACCCGGACTTGGCCCGGGCGATGTGCGCCCGCTCCTCCTTGGCGGCAATCCGCTCCTCCAGCTCTTGCTGGAGCTGAGCCTTCCGGGCCAGGTCCAGCTGGCGTTTGGCGTCCGCGAGCCCAACGACATGGATCGCCGGCTCTTTGGCCTTCGAAGGCCCCGAGGTCGAGGAGCCATCGGATCCAATATTCCGCGATCGCTGTCGCTTCCGCGGCTGCGACCGCTTCTGTCGAGAGTCGTCCGCATCCGACACTAACGAGTCGTTGTCGGACGACTCGTCCCCCCTTCGATAGAAGCTAGCCGCAGAAGGCGCGCGGCTGGCCTCTGACGCCGAAGCGTCGGAGTGGCCCTGAGAAGAGCCTTTGGGTTGGCCCTGAGAAGGGCCGTTTTTCTTTAAAAATCACCCGGAGGCGTCCCGCGTTTGTTTCGACATTCCGATACAGCAGGTTCGTACACAAGCAAGGCAATTAAAATACACTCAAGGCAAAAAAACAGTATTACAATTGTGGTCTACGATGTCACAGCGCACTTTAGCCGCCGGTCTGCCACTCCGTTACGGTGGTCAGACACGGCGTTGCCCAGGGGATACTACGAGGAAGTATGCACTGTGGGGGATCCCCCGGCGGCTTCGTACTGAGCCAACTGTTGAATAGTACGAAGCGCTAAGTACGGTGATGAGCTGACACTAAAGGTGACGGTTCGCAATCGATAATCAAGCAACGGTTCAGTTGGTGATTTACGCCACACAATGCGTTGAAAATCCCAATCGTATTGTTATAATTTAATGTTTCTGTACATCTGCTTGATGTCGGCAGTGACAGCAATAGCATGGATACGAAAACCTAATAAAACGTCTACTATATCCTGGTGCAATTTCGGACCTGTTAGTAGAATATCATTAAGTGATATTCCATTTGATGTTTTACAACCCGCGTCAAAGACGACGCGAGTGCGAGTAGTCTCACTAGATTCTTTGACCACGCAGTGGTGCGGAATGTAATAGCTAGTAGCTATCGAAGTAGGTATATCAACTGGCTCCATGTGACCGAGTTCCAAGTACTCCTGGAGGCACGCATGATACTCTAACTTAAGCTGAGGATTATGTTCTAAACGATACTCTTATTTTCTGAACCTGGAGACCGCCGTATCCCGTGATTCGCCGAGGGCGAGAGCATTAGGTTTGAAAGGAAGTGGAACAACATATCGCCCAGCTTCATCGCGAGTATGTTAATTTACGTAGAAAGATTCATACAACGCTTCGTCGGGACTTAGGATTTTCTTTTCCGGAAGAGACTCCAATTCCCAGAATCGTCTCAGATTGATGCCGTCATCGTATGATGAGCTTAAACTACTGAGACACACTTGAAGTGAAGTAGGTGTATTTTGGTTGCATGAAACATCACCCATCAATAGATAACCAAAGATACTGTTCATAGCCATCGGTGAACCGGGTGGACCCTTGATCACGTGACCTAATAGAACTTGGGATAGTATATCTGCACCTAGAATCATTTCCACTGATTGTGGAAGATAAAACTTAGGGTCAGCTAAATTTAAATTCTATATGTGTGACCACCCCGTATAAGGCAACGTCACACCTGGCATACGTGAAATAAGATTAGATAAAATTAATGCATCAACTGAAATTAAAGGTTGTTCCCCGTGCGTAGGAGTGATATGACACGATACTACACCCTTTGGTAAAACAGCTGAGACTTCGGACCCGCCGATACCGAACACTGGAACGTGCGCTTGCCTACGGTGTAAGCCTAACCGCTGCACACAAGCCACGGTAATAAAAGTCGCTTGACTCCCAGTATCAATAATACACCGAACTGTGTGTTTTTGTGGGTCAACATGAACATTGATAAGTGCTGTACACAAGAGCACCGTACTCATACTAACCGACGGAGCAATGGTTTGCGAATCGTTCTTGCGACCGTGCAACGCATGATTTACCGCAGTCAATGTGGCGGCATGCGAAGTACTGGGTACCGCTGTCTCTGTCGTTTCGTTCACAGGAAATAAAATAGCATTATCACTAATCCCGACTTCATTAACAGCTGATAAACTGTAAGATGTTTCGAAATTAATTAATTAATGATGTCGTTTATGACATGAACGACAAACAAAGTTGGATTTGCATTGTTTTAAATCATGACCGACATGTAAACAATTGAAACAAACGTTTTTGTTTTGAATAAAAGAATACCTATTACGGGGAGATAAATTGAGGAATTTGGAACATTTTGTCAACGTATGTTGAGCATCACAACATAAACAATTATATTTTAATTTTAATTCAATTTTATTTTGTTTGATAGACTGTAAGTCTGTTTTAATCGAACTCGATGACGTGACGTTGGCTGCGAGCGCGCGACGCGGGCTTTCGTAACCGCGCGATGACGTCGTCGCCGAAGTCCGAGAAGTACCTACCTTTTCAAGATTATTATTTTTATTTTGTGGGTAAGAGGAGAATTCGTTTGCGGCTAACTCGCGTTCTAAGAAATTTATCATTATACTCGTGCATCGTCCTCGAGATTAGTAACCTGAAAACGTTGAAATATATGTAGTAACACGCTAGTGACACCACTCTTACAGTGTATGTTTAGAGTCCTACGCTCTTTTTTTTTTTTTTTTCTTTTGCTGGCAACCCCAGCGTCTCGGTCTTTCATTCACGTCACAGTGCGCCACCACTCACACGTTTTATTTTAGGAAAAAACAAAAGTTGTTCAGTCCTGCAATAGGCCAGTGCAACGGTAACTGGACGGTCTGAACTGTCCACGGTACGTGGAGCTATAAACGTTGCTTACAATCAACAATAAACAAAAGGCCTATAGCCTCTGAGGCTTTATGAATACATTATTACCACTAACCTTCTGTGCTGGGTTCACCAAGCTTCGACCTTCCAAGGTCACGCCCCAAGTGTGGTATGTATGTAAATATGAGGTGAGTAAATGAAAGTGTGATGCAAGTCAAGTTTGTGGACGTTCACAAGGCGCCAGTCTCCAGATGGCGCGGTTCCAACAGCATCACAGCCTAACTCGTTTCCAGCAAGCGCGTGCTACGCGGATGAGGCAATAAGGCGATGTGTTCCGAGAAATATCCCTGGATTCTCGTCAATCAGGGATTACAAAGTTCAAACAATTGATAATCGCGACCCAATTATCGGTTGCAACAGGCGATTCCAAACGATATTTTACCAATTATAATTATCTCAACAGGGTCCCATGACTGACATTTTTCAACAAGCAAAGTCTATCTGTCAAGTCAGAGTAATGTCAAGATCAAATTTCCTTATGTCAAAAGGGTGACAAGGTTGCAAATTTAACACAGCTTCAATGCGGCCAAATACCGTAGCTAGTTCCTCAAAGGTGAGAACGGTGTCTCCCAGCAATCTCCGCCAGCGTCCCTTTGCCGCTTTCACCGCGGCCCCAAAAATACCCCCCCAATGGGGGCAGGCTGGCGGGTCAAACAACCAAGTGACCCCTCGGCGGGCCAAACTATTACCAATGTCAACCTGGCTCTCACTAAGGAAGGCGTATACCTCCTTCAAATAGTTACTTGTACCCTTGTAATTCGTACCGCAATCAGACCTAATCAAAGAAGGTAACCCACGGCGAGACACAAATCTTTCCAAAGTCGCCTCAAAGGCCTCTGTCGAGAGGGAGGTTACCGGCTCCAAATGCACTGCCTTGGTTGACAGGCAGACAAACACACAAATAAGCCTTACTATTACGAAGGGTGGACGTCTTCAACAAAAAGGGACCAACAAGTCCGTTACGACGCCAGCAAAGGGCCTCGCCTCATTGACGCGATCAGCCGACAAAATCCAAATTTCTCGCTGCAGAATGGCCAACAGCGCATTGCAACCGGCATGCGAGTTCTTAGTGTGACGATCAGTCACCAACAATTGAACCAAGTGGCCCTCCTTGGGCAACAAAAGGGGGTGACGGGCCCCATAAGGAAGGCTAGAGTACCTCAACCGTCCTCCAACAGGGTTTCCCGAAGTGGTTCGTCCCAACCAAGTTCAGTTATAATAAGGGCAGGAGCACCAATTTTAGGGTACGGACAACTCACAAGGGTGATTTCAAACCAGGTCCTTCCCTCAACAGTGGTGTCAGCCGGTTCGCCAATTCCCCAAATCTTGCCTGAAAGGTCGTTCACCTTCAGGCCAACCTGTCCCGCTAACCAAGACGACAAATGGCAACCCTGGACTCCCGTGTCCAAAATGGCACAGACCACAATCGAGTCACCCAAGGGTTCCCAGACCTTGACCGAGGCCGTTGGCAACAAACCGTCTTGATTGGGGGGGTCCTTTAGCGGGGCAGGCGTCAATCTCTTAGTGATGCCTGGGCGGCGACCGATCGCCGCTTCCAGGCTGCCTTCGTTCACGATGAGGCCAACAATCAAAATATTCGTCTGCGTGGTGTCCCGAGCCGCTCGCCATCACTGGAGGGGCATATCCCACCGGATGCCCGAATGGCGGAGGGCGCGACTCCAGCCGGGGACGTTCCGCCAACGGAGGGGAAAGGCAGCGGTGCCGACCCGGCCACTGCTGCCTAGCAGCCAATGCGCGTTCTCCCTGACGAGGGGAGACCAAATGGCGCTCGCGGGGCTCCCGTTCAACTTGCGCGGGGGGTGGAGCGTACAGAATTGCGGGCCTCAGCCCGGTGCTCGTCTCCAGGGTACCCCCCCCTGCGCGAACCCTCCTCAGAAGATGGTCTGCTGGAGCGGTTCGCGTTGGCGCACAAAATCTCCAAGTGGGACCCCTTACAAATTCTACACGGGCGGGGGTCGGGGCAGTCCCGATGAAAGTGGGCTCCCAAGCACGAGAAGCACAAACGGCGTGCGTTGACAATGCGGCGGCGGGCACTTACGTGCAAATTCAAAAAGGCCGGGCAACGCGCCATGGCATACCCTGTTGCCTTACAAAAGTCACAATGATGCGGACTCCAGGCGCCAGCAAAACGGGGGGCGGGGCGAACATCAACAGGCCCCCTAGCCCGAGGACTCCGGGCGCCAGCAAAACGGGGGGCGGGGCGATCATCAACAGGCCCCCTAGCCCAAGGACTCCGGGCGCCAGCAAAACGGGGGGCGGGGCGAACATCAACAGGCCCCCTAGCCCGAGGACTCCGGGCGCCAGCAAAACGGGGGGCGGGGCGAACATCAACAGGCCCCCTAGCCCGAGGACTCCGGGCGCCAGCAAAACGGGGGGCGGGGCGAACATCAACAGGCCCCCTAGCCCGAGGACTCCGGGCGCCAGCAAAACGGGGGGCGGGGTGAACATCAACAGGCCCCCGAGCCCTAGTCCGTCCCTGGTCTCTAGGCCGAGAAGGTAGTGGGGGTGACCCCGTGGCGCCACGAGTGTTATCCGAAAACCGACACTCGTCTCCCAAAAATTTGAGGAGGTCGTCAAAGGGGGGAAGATGGGTGGCACTATCCCCACCGTACTTCTGCTCAAAACGTGACTTCACCTCCGCGGGGAGCAACTGCAGCACTATGTGCACCAACAAGTAGGACCAATGTTCTACCGGTAACTCCAAGCGTCTCAAGGCGTTGGTCGCTGAGACCAACGGGTTCAGCAAGTCAGTGCGCAACGTCGACGTGCTGACAATGGCCGGTAGCCCCAAAATCTGGTCGATGTGCACATCAGCCAGGCAGCGCTTGTTCTGATACCGTCGGGAGAGAAGCTCCAGAGCGGTCGGGTAAGAGGAATCCGTCACCGGCAAGTGCTGCACCAAGGCTCTGGCTTCGCCCTCCAGGACAGACAATAAATAGGCCAGCTTCTGGGCAGGTCCGAGGTCCGAGCGTGCATCGACAAGACTATCAAACACATTTAGGAAGCCCAGCCAGTAGTCCAAGCGACCGTCAAAATGTGGCAGCTCCAGGGTGGGCAGCCTACTCAATAGTCCAGGGCCTGCAACAACAGGGGTCTGCGGCTTGGCCGCATCAGGCACCCGGCTCTTCAAAATTTTCCCGTGCTCGTAGACATATGACATCCCCCAGGTGGACAATCTGGTCATAGTCACCCAAAATCTTATCGCGGGCTGTCTGATCCATCACCCCCAAATCCACGTCCATGATGTACTCGTTGAAGCGTATGAGCGCAGCATCAGCTGACTTGATCCTCTCAATCACTTGCCCATACCGAGCAAGGGTGAGCTCTTCCAATTCTACACGCTCAACCGCTGCAGCTGCCGATGTGAACCATCTCAACTGTGAGGTCAATCCGGCAGCAGCCTCCCTGACTGTCCTTAATGAGGCCATTGCAACAACCAAATATTAATACAACAGGCTAAAATTAACTAAACAAACAACAATGACTTGTTAGCCGACCAAATAATTTCACCAAAATAAAAACTCAAATTCAATTATTTCAAGTCCAAATCCGACCCTGTACTTATTCCAAGTATGAATCTAGCTTGGTACAGATGGCTAGTTACAAAATAAATAACAATTCAATGTATATATTGTGCAGGATCAACACCCATAAACATCAATAAACACAACAATTGACTGTATAATATTGAGCCGAACAATCTCTATCAACACAGTCCAATAAGTACCACAAATGCAATAACCAATACACACAATTCAAGTCCTATTATGTTAGACTATGTGTAATTATTATTTAGATAACCTTTCAAATTCAGATCAGTGACATTCAATTATTAATTGCAACAAATACCAATCAACTTTTACAACAATATACCAAATTATGTACCAAATACAACCAACAATTCCTAATTTCACAAATAAATCCTACTTGTCAATTCAATACCAAGGGGCTAGCACTACAAATTACAGTACAAACTACAAGTACTATTTGAGCCCGGCTGACAAAGCAATATATTCAAACTTATTAAGTTATTTTTACCAAAGTTATGTTAAGTAATTGAACCAAAGCTACTTTCAAAACTTCCAATTTACTATGTGGATTTATTATTAAAACCACGCTCTGCTACCAAAATGTTCAGTCCTGCAATAGGCCAGTGCAACGGTAACTGGACGGTCTGAACTGTCCACGGTACGTGGAGCTATAAACGTAGCTTACAATCAACAATAAACAAAAGGCCTATAGCCTCTGAGGCTTTATGAATACATTATTACCACTAACCTTCTGTGCTGGGTTCACCAAGCTTCGACCTTCCAAGGTCACGCCCCAAGTGTGGTATGTATGTAAATATGAGGTGAGTAAATGAAAGTGTGATGCAAGTCAAGTTTGTGGACGTTCACAAGGCGCCAGTCTCCAGATGGCGCGGTTCCAACAGCATCACAGCCTAACTCGTTTCCAGCAAGCGCGTGCTACGCGGATGAGGCAATAAGGCGATGTGTTCCGAGAAATATCCCTGGATTCTCGTCAATCAGGGATTACAAAGTTCAAACAATTGATAATCGCGACCCAATTATCGGTTGCAACAGGCGATTCCAAACGATATTTTACCAATTATAATTATCTCAACAGGGTCCCATGACCGACACTTTTCAACAAGCAAAGTCTATCTGTCAAGTCAGAGTAATGTCAAGATCAAATTTCCTTATGTCAAAAGGGTGCGTTCGGAAACGCATATCGGACCGAACAAAAGTGATTAGTTTTATAGTGAAAATACGCAAGCAAAAGTGCCAAAAAGGAAATTCGAAATAGAGTACATAATGTGGAAGATCAAAAAACTGAAAAAGAAACAATAACAAACAAAAAAGCGGCACGCCGTCAGCGCCAATCGACCGCCAATTCTACAGGAACTATTTCGGAAAAGGATGATAAAGATCAAGGTACATATATAATATATTTATTATAATATAATAGTAAAGTGATCAAGTGCTATTATTATAACAAAAATAAGCCCTTATTAGTAAATTTACCAAAATAACCTCGTATGTTTGCCTTCGTGCAAAACATTTTCCACGAAATTGTGTACAAAACATATTCCACGAAGTTGTGTGCAATCTGATGTGTCAAAACGAATTGCTGCAAAAGATATTTATACAAGATCCTTGCTGCAAACACACGAAATTTTACGTAAAGTTGATAGACGCTAATAATTATATATTTTACATGGCATTATGATCAGTATTTCTGGAAAACAAATGAAAAACAAGCAACTGCCTACATACCGATAGATTTACCCTAACTAAAGTTATTACCGATCAGTGCGGCTTCTGGGGCCGTATCGCCAGGTAAAACAAAATAAGTGTACTGTAATAACCAACACCTAATACCTATCAGAGCGGCTTTTGGGGCCGTATCGCCAGGTTACACAAAATAAGTATACTGAAATAACCAAAACCTATCAGAGCGGCTTATGGGGCCGTATCGTCAGGTAACACAACATAAGTATATTGAAGTAACCAACACCTGTCACCTATCAGAGCGGTTTTTGGGGCCGTATCGCCAGGTTTCACAAAATAAGTATACGGAAATAACCAATACCTATCAGAGCGGCTTATGGGGCCGTATCGCCAGGTAACACAAAATAAGTATACTGAAGTAACCAACATCTGTCACCTATCAGACATTGAGGTAATATGTACTCTATCAAAGCGGTTTTTGGGGGTCGTATCGCCAGGTTACACAAAATAAGTATACTGAAATAACCAATACTTATCAGAGCGGCTTATGGGGCTGTATCGCCAGATAACACAAAATAAGTATACTGAAGTAACCAACACCTGTCACCATCAGAGCGGTTTTTGGGGCCGTATCGCCAGGTTACACAAAATAAGTTACATACTAAAATAACCAACACCTATCAGAGCGGCTTATGGGGCCGTATCGCCAGGTAACACAAAATAAGTATACTGAAGTAACCGCACATATCAGAGCAGCTTATGGGGCTGTATCACCAGGTTACACAAAATAAGTATACTGAAGTAACCACACCTATCAGAGCGGCTTATGGGGCCGTATCGCAAGGTTACACAAAATAAGTTTACTAAAGTACCCAACACCTATTAGAGCGACTTTGGGTTGTCAGTTTGCCTCAGGGTAACTTATTCAAGATGGTTGTGAGACCAATATAGATTCGTTTTTGGGATGGTTTCATTGGCTCAATTTTCATAGTGCATCAGTAAAACCTTAGAATGGTGTTACTAACACCTGCCTCATTTGTCTACTGACATACAATCATGGTAACAAACGCCCATCAGAGCAGCTCCTGGGGGTGTATCGCCAGGTTGCTTACTATACCACACTAATTCACAGACAATAACTACAGTTTATTTCTTGGGACTGCATTGGCATATCATATGGGTAGTTGCTGAAACTACACCATAACTGATGTAATAAAAATTCCTTACTAGGATAATCTGGTTTCAGTTGGGGTGTCATTGGACAGCCCACGGACGATACAACTTATAGAGGTTTTACCGTCAAATAAGTGCGTCAAACCTATTGAAGAGGTCACACAGCCATCCACCTCAGAAAACTTACCACAGCAGACGTTGGTTAAGGAAAAAGTCTTGGAAGTAAACCATAATGAAAAACTAGCTGACCCGAAATACCCCGCTCTTGAGCACAGGAATCCAGAAGTGCTGGATATTCTGGGAACTGATCCCTCTGCGGTTGTTAACTATGGGATTGACATACACAAAGTTTTAGTAACAAGACTGCAACACATAGACACTCTGGGACATAGCAAGGAAACCCGCGAAGAGCTTACAGAATGGTACCTCATCCCAGCTAACAGTATCTTGATTGGAGCACCCTACTAAATGTGGAAATAAAAGCAGCTGTAACAGAAACCGTATTAAAACGAGACAAGGGCATCAAAGAGCGCCAAAGCCAGCTCACAATGGCAATTTCTGGGCTAGCGAGTCCTCACCCAAGAACATGAGAACAAAAACAAAAATAAAGAGGGCCTCAAACAACTCATGGATGTGTACTGGATCTTGTGTGACACACAACATGCAGAGTCAGTCACTAAGCGAAACTTCACCATATTCTCCATAAACAAACATCTGAATGACACAAAAATTTACAAATTTTGAAAACCTAGCAAAAGCAGAACCCAAAACTTTTTCCTCAACTTAATAACAAGTTAAGAACCATTTAAGGTGTAGAAAAAGGGTCCCAGTGCGCAGAAGTACAATGAAGTTGTGAAACATTTCTTCCGCCGGTGCCGGGTCCCTCAGCGTGAGACAGTCGCATCAAGTCGCCGCGAAAGCATCATGACGTCCGTCGAACTGCAACCATCGCCGATAAATACGGTAAAATACAATGGTCGGTAATCACTGAAGACCAAACTATGTTGTCATAAGTTAACGTGTATAAACTAGCAATGTTTTTCTTTTTATGCTCAATGGCTTCTAGACACCGAAGACTAAACTATGTTGTCACGGGTTTAAGGTGTATAAACTGGCAATTATTTCCTTTTTTATGCTCTACGATCTCTAATCAATGAAGATCAAACTATATTGTCATAGGTTTAATGGATATAAACTACAATTAAGAAAAAAAAAACCTAATTAGATTACCTAACGAAAACCTGTCAAACATAAAGTCTGAACTAATAAGATGTATTGCATAAGGTGTAAAATTTGCGAAATTCTTTGGACTACTTGCATGGATGAATATGAGATACTTTACACTTAAGAAAGAGTAAATACATGAATAGACCTAACTCTATGCAAGATTCTTTTAAATGATGAGACGCATACTGCTCAGAAATATAGACTGACGCCTCAACTATGGGGGGGAGTAGCCACATGTGGGGGTGAACGAGCTAGCGGAAGATGATCGCGAGATGAGAGAAAAATCCATATAAATCAGCTCGAGCTGCTGGTAGCTTATTTTGGCCTTAAAGTATTTGCCTAAAACCTCAGAAACTGTGAATTCTTCTTCACATAGATAACTCCATAGCCATTACTTACATAAACCGCAAGGGGAGCATCCAATACATACATCTATTTTTTTATATATTTCATATATTACAGATAACAAAACTGCGGATGCAGACTCTCGTCGAGTACACCCAGATATAGATTGGATACTGGCTGGATTGGATTCGGCCGGCGCCGGCGGACCTCTTCACAAGTAGAGTAAATACAATCCAAACACTTTGGCAGTTAATGCATTCATAATCAAATGGACAACAATTATTTTTTAGGCCCCTTGGTCCTTTCATAATAATGTTAAAAACCTTGAGAAAATTTATTACTAAGAAGGCAAGGCAATCATGGTGGTTTCTAAATAGCCCATACAACCATGGTTGCTCATATTCCAACTTTAACCTAACAACATTATTATTTTACAAGACAACCTCAAACTGGTTGCCGGATCATTGTGCGCTGCGGCGACGCAGGGTATCGATCATCCACAGCGGACACCATGATAGGCTCGTTGTCGGAAAATCCTTACCAGCAATATGACGTTCCTAGCACTTGAAAAATTAAATTTTGTGCTCAGAGCAATATAATTTTGAGTTATATGAAGCGTCAATCCCAAACATTTTATATTTTCTCACAGGTTTACTCAATCAGAGAAACCAGTACGGCACCTTGAATTCATGTAGGTTCTCATTACAAGGTTTTTTTCAGAGGAGCTTATCGGCTCAACCACGGCCTAAATATAATACCACGCGGTATACTTCGCTTGTACTAGAAATTCCAAAGGAAAATTTGCCGTTAAAAATTAACTTAAAATGATGATAACGTCGGCATAACATATACAAAAATGATAATAAAATAAATAAATTGTAATTAAATAAATAAATAATAAACATACCCGACCAGTGACGATTTTAAAACTTCCAGGGCGGGCTCAAAACAACCAACCTTGAGCCAACCATTCTTTGAGACGAAAATGGAAATGTGGCCAAAACCTTACTTTTTAATATTAGTACAAAACCAAGCCAAGTCTTTTTGTGGGAAACACATAAAGCCGTTCAATGGTTTTAAGAAACCGCATAAACGGTAAAAATACAATCCTTACGTCCGTCGGTGGATTATAGCCGTCCTTAAAGATAGCGGGATTGACACCTCTGAGTGCACACGACACAAGGTACGCTGCTACGTCCAAACCTAACCAATGCGACTTCTCATCGATCTTATCCGCGACAGGGCAAGCTAGAGCGGAAGCTCTAACGTTTTTGGAAAATTCTATAACAGAGCAATGATTAACTCTAACAAAACGTAACTGCCACGATAGTGCTAACTCATTTATAATTAGTTCATTACCCTTAGATATAAAACTAGATTTTTAAGGAGAACAAAATTAAATTATCACTAAAAAAAAATGTGATACTAATTAAGTAGTTTTAGAAATAAACCAATTGATTAATACACAGGTATTTTTTGGTAGTTGACATTTCCTCAGCTATCTCTCAAGGTCTACATATATTTCAACGTTTTCAGGTTACTAATCTCGAGGACGATGCACGAGTATAATTAATGATTAAACGAACTTACCTGTACGTGAAGTTCTATCATAATTATACAAAGTGCATCGTCCGAAGAGATTAGTAACACCCACCCAACCCAAAGTGTCTCCCAGTTTGCTGCAGAAATGTCACAGCTGAACATGGTGGCTTCAAACTCTAAACTTAATGAAAGACCGAGACGCTGGTGTTTTCTTTTTTTTTTTTTGTTTTTTTTTTTTTTTCCCCGGTCATGAGAACACCAGGACCTTATTATTCTATTTTTCTCATTCATTCCAGTTCTCGCTTGTATGCCTCTCGCACTGACATGCCTCATTCTATATCTTTCTTTCATCCATCACCTTTCTTTCTTGTCCGGGTGGGACTCCCGCTATGCTAATCTACTCTGTTTGTTTTTTATTTATTTATTTAGGGATAATTAGTTCGACAATTGTTGTTGTTTTATTTACACAGGTTTAAACTGTATTCTTATGTGCTACTTTTATATAAACTGAAATCTTATTGCTATATTATCTATACAAGAGTTATCCTATTTTTATTACATATTATTTCCTACTTAAATTTACTATCAGGTTATTTACATATCTAAGTAGTTAAGCTACTTCTATGTAATACAATATAATACATCTTTTATCCTATACACAATTTCAACTCTGTAGTTCATTACATAGTACTATGTTTTCCATTTTTAAGACATTACTTACTTGTTTAACTTGTAAACAAGCTTACAAGTACTATTTACAGCAAACCAATTACCGATTCGTACTAAATACAATTTATTTGTAGGTTTTACATCAGGTATACACCACGTGAATAGTTCACATTTCGCATTGTTAATGTGCTTCAGTATTTAGGCAATAATATATATATATATATATATTCTTATAATACGATATTTATTACCTTTTTTCTTATTCTGTATTTTGTTGTTATGTTTATGTTTCCGGGCTGTGTGCTTATTTCACTTAACAATTGTAATACAATTGCAAAACAAATATAAACAACAACAATGTAAAGCAAGACAAAAACAAAACAACAATTCTCTGTGTTTTTGGGTTGTGTGTAGTGCTTGTTTGGTGTTTCGTGCGTGTTTTGATACATACTTATATATTTATAATATATATTATATATCTGTGTTTGTGTTTGTGTTCTGAGGGGTGTTGTGCAGTGCATGTTTTGTGTTTTGTGCGTGTTATGTATGTAATGTATGTGGTGTACGTCCCAAGAGAGGGCTCAGGCATACGCCGTTGTCGTCCGAGCCAGGTAGTCCCACTTCTTACGCACCGGACACTCCACGCTAAAGGCGTTGTGGCCGGTCCTTTGGAGCTTCGAGTGCAGGCAGTTGCAGCACCGCGGTTCATTGCCCGCAATAAAGTCCACACACTTCTCACGAAGATGTGGACCCCCGCAGTGACTGCACCTGTCTGCACTCTCGGTACAAAATTTCCGGCCGTGTCCGAATGCCAAGCACTTCGTGCATTGGATGAGCGGAGACTGGTCCTCGACCCTGACCCTTTGCAGGTCAAGGTAGAGGGCCCCAGCCTCCGTCATCCTCTGCCATACTTTGGGCCTGACTTGGACGACGACGTGCGCCGTCCTGGGGTTCCTGGTCCTCTTCTTGTATTTGATGGCCATTTCCATCTCTTCCAGGTCTAGGTCCCTAAATATATTATCGTTCTGGGAGTAGATCGCCTTTACCAGCTCGTCGTCCTCACTGTCCAAAAAGACGTCCTTTAGGACGACGAGCGGGTTTTTATTTTGCATAGGCGCCACTGTTAGTCCTCCGCCTCGGCTCTCGATCCTGTCCCTCACTCTTTGGAGTTCCTCCTGAGAGTCGCATCCCAGTATTACGGTCTGGTTTTTCGCCTTGCGTACCTTATTTATTCTGAGGCCAGTTACCCTGGCATCGACCGCCTTCTTCACCCTGGCGAGCACCTCGTCCGCAGTCTCCTGGCTGCCTTCCAAGGTGATCGCCACCGAGTGAAGAGCCGGTCGGTGCCAGGGTTTGGCTGCCGTGACGCTGGCGTACGTCGGCGGGTTGGTTTTAGGTTCACTACAACCTCCCGCATGACCTCCTTTAGCCGGTCGGTCCTGACGGCGACATCCTCGGAAAGATCAACGATATGGTCCTCGAGCCTGGTCACAGCACAACCGAGGGTCCTCACCCCCTCCGTCGTGTAGTCCATGCCCGCCTGGACGGTGTCGATTTTTGAACCGACCTCGTCGAACTTATCGAAGACCTTGTCGAGGATGTCGGCGCCGCACTCATTATATTCATCTTTCATGTCTAAGTATCCTTTCGAGAGCCTCTCCTCAAATTTAATGAGCTGCGAGGACAAACTAGCCTCTACCTTCGCCAGCCTTTCCAGGATCTCTCCTTGCGGTTCGGGTGGTGTGGACGTGGTGTTTGTCCTTGTAGGTGGAGATTTGGGCGCCGTTTCTAAGCTCTTGACTCGCCTGCTTATCTCGAAAAGGACCCGCAATCCCCTGTCCGACTGGACCTCCAGGAAGGTCTTTATGTCTCTACGCATCTGGGGGTAGTCTTTGACTCTGGCTGGTATGTCTTCGAAAGTCTTCATGACCTCCTGGAGTAGTTTGTCACTGGACAGGGTATTGTAAGTGTCGGCCTGCTTTTGGTACGAGTCCATTAGGTCTATGGACCTCCTCTTGGAGACGCTGGGGTTGCCAGCAAAAGAAAAAAAAAAAAAGAGCGCAGGACTCTAAACATACAGTGTAAGAGTGGTGTCACTAGCGTGTTACTACATATATTTCAACGTTTTCAGGTTACTAATCTCTTCGGACGATGCACTTTGTATAATTATGATAGAACTTCACGTACAGGTAAGTTCGTTTAATCATTAAATGTATTTATATCCGATGGTTTGGATAGTGAAAATTCGAAACGTTTTCGAATACTTGACGGAATTTTACGTAATAAAATCGTCACTATTATGAAACTCCATTGATCTATCGGAAACTGCATCGCCTGCAATGCCTTTTTTTAGACTTTGAGTCGTTCTCTCGGTACTAGGTTCAATTTCTAATATTTTTGCGAGATGTTTCGTGGCGATAGCCCGTTTGTTGTTATACCGAGAAACACAAATATATCACACGCAACACTATAGTTTTCGTCTGTAATTGGTATCGATTAAATAAGGTTATATATAGGGTTCATTCTTTAATGACAGTAATAGATAACGAAACTTCTCTGTATCCGTGTAAGTATTTTTGCCGTATACTAATGAACGAAACAAATCGTAAAATGGAGGCCAATCCGTGGTCTCCCCTGAGAAGGTAGGTATTGGAAGAATAGGTAATCTACTTGCACAATTATTATTATGAGAATTTACTGGAACATGTACTACGGAATTATTCATAGACGTACTGGACGACATTCTTCGTTTACGCTCATTATTCTCTTCTTTAAGTTTGTCTAAGTGAACACTAATTGCGTAATAACAGTCATAAAAATTGTTACGAATCTGTAGTTGTTCCTCCTTGTCGAAAGTATTGGACTTGATTAAGATTTTTTCTATTTTTGCCTGAAGTTTGAAGAACTTTCTTTATTGCAAAGTTAACTCTTTTGAGCGTGACCTTAACTGTTGTTCGTCTGACTCTATGAACTGTAATGTACGTTGGAGATCATCAAGAATGACCTCGCGTTCGAAAATATCTTGTTGAATTAAGTCCGCCATTTTGGACGCGTACCGATGCAAAATGAACTATGAAGTTATGAAATGAACTAAGAACACTAAGAAAAATAACCCCACAACAAGCACGTAAAAATAAAGTCCGGGTCGATGGACCAAACAATTATGTGTTTGTTTGTGGGTGTAGATTTGAAAAACTTACCAACGAACTCCCGTCCACTGCCTCGCGCACCTCATGGGCTCGGCGTCGTGTCCAGTCGCCCTAAATCCAGCTAAAACTTCACTGCACATGTATTTCCACAGGTGTTGGTTTATATTTCTCATATCTTGTGGGGGTTGTAGCACGAAAATCACAGAAGGACCATTTCTTATTAGAAAAAAGTTTTTAGCGCGCGGAGCACGTTGTTTTACGAGTTGAGCCACATAGTTCAAGTGACAAACACGCGGAAGAGCGGCGCCACTGTCGCCTTTCGTACACCAATCGGATTGCTCAGCGAATAGGCGATAAGCAAGCCGACAAGTTAATCAAATCAGACCCTTATTACTACACACAAAGGCCTGAGTACTAGTTGTGGGGTGAAAAACTATTCAAATTCCTAAAACTAAATGCCTAATACCTATCTTATAGAGAACGGTACGTAACACAAACTTTAAATGTAATGCAGGACAAAGTAAGAAAATTAAAACTGTTAATAGCTCCATATCACTACAAAAGTGATATGGTGCTATTAACAGTTATTTTTCT
Source organism: Tholera decimalis (assembly GCA_943138885.2). NCBI lineage: Eukaryota > Metazoa > Arthropoda > Insecta > Lepidoptera > Noctuidae > Tholera > Tholera decimalis. Next base: position 33,794,675 of record OW964571.2, read on the forward strand.
CAAGAGAAGAAAAGAATACAATTGTTACGGATTTCATTTAATCAAATTTATCTGGGTAGTAGGTATGATATGGGCTTATATGAACGGGGGAATGTGACTGGAGCCACATGCAACGAACCTAATATTAATTGTATTCATATAATTAGGTGCTTAATATTCTGTTAATAAATTTAATTTCAGAATGCCGTACAAAATAGTACGAACTTTTGAGGAAAAAAAACATGCACTGGATTGCTGCTTTTCCATGGGAACATAATAGTGTAGTAAAATGGCCTAAACACAATGCGTTAAAACTTGTGAAATCCACAATCACCTTACCACAACCTGATTACAAGACATAAAGTGTCAAGTAAAAAGAAGAATTATTCTAACTTGTCAGGAAGCTGAAAGGGAACTAGGGTTTTTATTGGCTAATACAGATACCGATGAAGAGACAAGAGTCACCAATAGTGAACAATCCAGCCAAAAAGAAGAGGATATGAATGTGCTTAGCAACAATTGGTATGTATGGCTACAGCGAATGTGCTGATCAAAAAAGAGAATAGAAAATTCAAAAATACATACAAAACATTGATTCTTACTAAGTTTTTTTTTCAGTATGCAGATCATGAGAACTCCCCCGTATATGGAAAACCTCATAACTCATCGTCATCAATAATTACTGTAAGTAATGAAGTCACTGAGTCGTAACAATTTATTTTGATGTGAAGACGTCTAATGGTGATGAAATTCTGGGTACCTTCTGTTTGATGTATGAAGGCCAAAACAACGTTTCTATCAATGAAACTCAAGACTAGTGATCATATAGTAATAGTAGTGATCATATAGTAGTAGTAATAGTCAACAATATTCGACAATATTGGTCAGGTATTACAAAAACAAGATAAAATTATGGCAACAATTATATATAATAAAAAAATGATGCTCAAGATGTCTAGCATTTCTGTCCAAATTGGTAATGTGCAATTGCAACTCAACAAACTCAATGAAACTGAAGTTGTTTCGCTGGGTATATCCAAAACCCATGCTGAAAATATACCATTCAGTGACGTACTAATGAACAGTATTGAAGAATTAAATAAAACAGAAAAGTTACTCTCCGAAAAAACGTCTAGAGAGCAATTAAAAGAAACTTATTCGATAATGTGTACCGGTGGGAAAGGAATAAACTGCTTATGCTCTAATAGCAATATATCTTATTGTTAAGCTGGATTTTATAAACCTTTATCAGACAATTTTATTGCTTTATAGGTCATCATCATAAGTGTCAACTTTTCAAAATTATTAGATTTATTATGTATGATAAATAATTCTTTAGTTGAATATGATTCATAAGAGAAACTAAATTGATTTGTTTTGTGATGAAAATAAATGATATGTGATTGACATATTGCGTTTAATTTGATATTTTGATTTAAACTGTGTGAAGTAAAGATCGTTTGTAGTTGTAGCACCACTTTCACACACTTTTCTGGAAAATCATGTACGGTACCCAGTTCCACATTTTCGCAGAAAACTCCCGCTTCACTCACGTTTTCTTGTATTAAAGATTACGATATTCTCTTTTCGTCTACGAGTATTTGCACCAGTCCTACTTTGACGTTTCCAAGCATTTTGGCTGCTTTAGATTTTTTTATTTGCGCCGTCATTGATATCAACAAGAAGTGAACGAATAAGGGGTACAGAAGTGGTTTTAAGCTCTATTACTCTACCTAAAGTTACACAGAAGTCACATTAAGCACTAGAAGTTCTATTTTAGCGAAAATTTTTCCTACTGTTCGACTTTAAGTAACATAGGAGAGTTTGTTCCTCTTAAGGTATTTGGTGGTACAGAAAAGTTTATGAGCACCATTGTAGAACTGGTAACGGCAACTATTGCTTTAGTGCAACTTTTGGTTCTTGACGAGAGTTTACTATCGCTTGAATAGCACTTTGGGAGGTTGTAGTCAAAGCTTACTTCTTATTTAGATCTTATAGTTGTAAGATTCACTTAAAGCTATAAAACAAGATGATTTGCCAATACTGTCGTTTTAAAAAATGCTGCTGTATGTCTTTAACCTTTAACCTTGCGCTGTTATCGCCCTTCTAACTCTGTGATACAGCTCTAAGTGAAATATTTTGCTTGTCTACGCTCTGTTGTTGCCAAAAGTTTTAAGTGTTGCTGCTGTAGGGCCTGTATATCTCGTTAAGTTCTAAAACAAGCTCTAATTGACACCTAAATGTTTATTGGGAAATGTCAACTACTTATATTCATTTAAAAAATATTGCTTTTTCCAATATTGGGCCGTTCTCCTGGTACTTCACCATCAGCTTCGCTTCACCATATGCATTGTGACGAGCATATTGTGCTTAATAACCACATTCAAGTAATTGAAGCGGAACACATGAAATACTTAAATATTATTCCTACTTATATATTGAGTAGTTCCAGTCGCCATCTGTGGTCTTCATCATCAGGTCCACTTCACAAATGGTGCTTTTCGAATGCAACTACACAAGTTACTATAAAAAATACTCAAATCACTATAGGTGTGCCTATAATATTTGAAGAGTTCCCTCGATTTCTCCAGGATCCCATCATCAGATCCTGATTTGGTAACAATGGGACCAATTTTGAAGTATATACCCTTTCAAACAAAACAAGAATTTTCCAAATCGGTTCAGCCGTCTTCGAGTAATCGGTGATCAAACATGAAAAAAAAATTGGCCAAGTGCGAGTCAGACTCGCCCATGAAGGGTTCCGTAGTAACTATAATAATATAATATAATATTAGTATAATTATTTGACGAATAAAAAAACCTTAAAAATTTCTTAAAACTAGCTTATTTAGATTTTTACAACTACGCTAAATAACTTTGTTTTTCATATTGTTTGTATGAATTACAAAGTTATATTTGCGGTTTTAGAAAATATGCTGTATCTCAAAAACTGCTGACCCGATTTCATTCAAACCAATTTTGTTTGAAATTTTATATTAAGATTTACAGACTTATATTTTTTTAGATTTTTCACTCCATGATTATAGAAGTTAGAGGGGGCGGGACACATTTTACCACTTTGGAAGCGGATATCTTTGAAACGATTGACTTTATGAAAAAGTGGTTTTAGAAACACTTATATCATTTTTAAAGATCTGTCTATAGATACCACACACGCACAGGTTTCATGAAAAAAAAAATATTTTCAGTTCTAGTTCCATGTATGGGGACCCCCTTTTTTTATATATATTTTTTTTTAATCGGATAGCGGTTTACAGAATACATCTATCAACTAAGTTTCACATGTATAGTCTTAATAGTTTCGGAATAAAATGGCTGTGACATACGGACGGACGGACAGACAGACAGACAGACGGACAGACATATCGAAACTATAAGTGTTCCGTTTTTTGTCATTCGGCTACGGAACCCTAAAAAAAATATACGCATCGAATTGATAACCTCCTCCTTTTTTGTCGTCGGTTGAAAATATAAAACTAGTGTAAAATGGGTGGTCTTATCGCACAAGGCGAACTCTTACAGACAATCTTTGGATGGACAGGACTTAAAGGACATAGATTTAGGGCTGTCAGTGGACAAACAACAAAAATAATATTAATTAAACATAATAATATAGGTAATAGAGAAAGGAGGGAAAAATTATACTCAGAGGATTAGCTCCTTCACCATTCTCTTGAACTCTGGTAACGTTTGAATAGATAAGAATTAATTAATTAATTAATTGAATAATTAAGGCCGCCACATGCAAGCTGGTTTAACAGCCCTCAACCCATATTTACCTGTGAGAGGGCTCACACAAAAATAAACCAGCGTAACTGAAGTCCATCCAGCTTCCATTTTTTCAACAAACTTCGCTTTAAACTTGAGGAAAGAAGGGAAGATCTAAGAAAATTTTCAAATACTATACAAAGTGTAATTTAAAGGGTATATACATACCAAGTAGGGCGTCCAATCCCGCAGCCTGAATTCAATCTCGGTATTTGCGGGACTACGAATTTTCAATCCCGCGGGATCTCGGTATTTGCGGGATCCCGCATATTGAAAATATTCACATTTATATAAGGCAAATAAAACAATGAATTAATCAACTAACTCCACGTTTATTTACGTATTACTATTAGTATGAGATCAATCAAATTACACCGTTTATTTATCACAAAAAATACAATGAATTAATCTACTAACTCCACATTTATTCCAGTATTACTACAAGTATGAGAACAATCAAATTACACCGTTTATTTATCACAAAAAAAAACAATGAATTAATCAACTAACTCCACATTTACTTACGTATTACTATTAGTATGAGATCAATCAAATTACACCATTTTTTCTTCACAAAAAACAGTAACAAATACTGAATGAAAAACTACTGATATTTTAGGCTACATACTTATTAAGGTTAAAACTTTATGAATTATGTAATCTGCTGTCAGTGAGAAAATTGTACATTCTTCTTATTGTCCTCAAAACGCACAAAGAGCCACCATATGATACTAAAATTTTAAAGAAAAGAAATAAACACTGCATAATGAACGTTCCCACAACTAAAACGGAATTTGCCAGTAGACAATATAAAAACGCTCAGCTTTCTTGTACAACAAATTTAATAAACTAATATACATCTATGATAAAAAAACATAGAATGCAAAAATGAATTAACATTATGGCTACACAATTTAAATTATCATGACACATAGTTACTTTTGCAACGTGTGACCTAATAATAAAGTGATATTATTCGCTTATCATGGTCACAACATGTACACTTGAAATTTAATCTCATTCTCTCTCACACACACACACTCAAACACCTCATCACACACAGAAATACACACACGCACACAGACACACTAACGCACATATACAATTAATCTTATTTTCTTTATATTTGCCTTTTGTAAATTTATAATGAAGGAAGAGCGGAGCCTTCAACTACAGGCATTTTTATGTTTAAATGGCGGCTCTTTGACATGAAATGTAAGCAAAAATGATATATAATAAACTTATTTTTATTTTTTTATTATTATTTATACTTAGGCTACCACTGACTGAAATTCGGCTATATTAGGCTACATAAGCTGTGAAAAACGGACGACATCGGCCCCCGCGTCGTTTGCAACACTGCCAGCCGCCAGTCACCGAGCGCTCGCGCTCGCGTCCTCACGCATGCACATGCATACGACCTCTCGTATGCATGTTTTTTTTTCAGTCCCGCAAATTCCGCGGATCCCGCGCCCGTAATCCCGCATCACGCGGTATTGGAAAATGACGCGGGATCCCGCAATACCGAGATCTCGGTATTCCGGGATTGGACGCCCTAATACCAAGTGCATGGCTTCTTTGGATGATAACAAACGATATGGCAAGGGTTTTATAATCCCTAAGTCTACGTGTGTAGAACTTATTACAAATTCCAATACACTGATACCAGAGACCGAATTTTTTAAATTAAGAAGAACGAAAAGAATTATCGTGTTATTGGCAAGTGACGTGGAAAGTTATTGACCCTCGTAGTGCTGTGACACGTTTGTTATGATTGGTATTCAAGAAATATATGAAACCAACAATTTGGTATCAATTCTTTGAGTCAGTTATTTTGTGCTGAAACTGTGCATAGAGACTCCATACCAGATGTTGTCTTCAGCCCTTTTGGGTTTCCGTTACACATTGTATACGCGAATTGTATCAAATAACATGGATTCCAGTATCAGCTGTTGGTATTCCAATAAAATGTTTACCATTAAGGCTTGGTTACACACTACGGGAGAAGACAGGTGTCAGATTGTCTAACTTTATTTGTTTGTTAATAAAAGATGTATTTTGTATTGAGAAAAGCAAATCTTTACAATTGTATAAACTTAACATATAGGATTTATATATCTCGTTGTGACAGTGATGGTCTGATGTACGTGACAATCTTGTTAACCCCTTCAACTTCAACAACAGCGATATATGCTTGACATTATAGTGACGTGACTTCTACCAATATTGCTAGTTTACCTTATGTAAAAAATTGCACAAGTGCGAGTCAGCCTATGAAGGATTCCGTAGTAACAACGCAAAATAATTTTGTTATGCGTAGTGTTTGTATGAAATACAAAGTTATATTGCGGTTTTAGAAAATGTACTTTATCTCAAAAACTACTGACCCGGTCTCATTCAAACCAATTTTCGTTGAAAGTTTTCATTAAGATCTACAGTATATATCTTTTAAGATTGTTTACTCTATTATTAAGAAGAAGGGGGGGGGGGGGGACAACACATTAAACAAGATATTTATCATTTAAAGACGCAAATATTTAATCTCAGCTAAATTGATGTATGCGTGGCTGCCATTGTTCTTTGGTGTGAACTAGCTGCCTGGCTAGCAGTTTAGATTAGCTTTAGTCGAATTGCACATACACTATTTAGACAGATATCAGAACAGAGAAATAGGCGTTTCAATTTATTTTGTAAGATTCTGGAGATTACCCCCTACTTACAATCAAATAAATACCTCTTTATTACATTAGAACTCATAGATATAGATTAAGCTTATTATCTATCTATACATATAAAAACAATGAATGTGTCTGACTATCATTTCAAAATAACCGTGTATTGTCAAGTGCTTATAGTTTTTCACGCGCTACTAAAACACAAATAAAAATTATAACTATGTAATAACAACGTGTGTTTGTTAAGACTTAAATATATATGTTTGCTCACAAAATTACAGGCTAACAAACGTTTGTACTCTAGTCGTTCCTGTGGCTTGATTCTACTTTAATTCATGTTTATGTAGAAGACACCGTGTCAACTTTATAGTTTTTATGGTTAAAAGCTTTAAATACAAATACTTCTCCTTATATAGTAATCATAAAAATTTTAACAGACTCCAGCAATTATAATATCACTCTTACTCTTACATCGATTATTATTTTTGTAAACAGTAGTAACACGTTTATTACTTTTTGGCTTTACTCACATTAAATTTGTGTTATGCTCTATGTGTTTATGGAGCAGTGAGTGATGTCCTAATGGTAACGGATCCGACTTGCAATTAGCAGTTCGTGGGTTCGAACTCATTCAGGTACACAGGAGTTCCTCCTCTCTATGATAGGAGTTTCTCCTCTCTATGAGAGGAAAACCTAAACAATACCGCAACGCAATAAAAATAACGGCACGAATGCAGGTTTGCGCGCACCTTTGCGTCGAATTGCAAAAAATTTCAACACAACTTTCTCAAACATAGACATATTTACATTGTCGTCTAATAGATTTAAACATTCCGTGACCAACAACATTCATAATTTAGTTAAATATAGATATATTTTATTGTGTTTTTTTGTTTTCTTAATTTGTAAGTAATATTTCCTTCTTTAAAAAGTATGTAGATTCACTCGCTTTCGCTTATTTACTTCAAATATAAAATTGATGTGAACAATATGTGGATAATGTCGTGAGCTACACATATACCAATACTTTTAAGCCGGCTCTACACGTTGGCCAACACAGTGGCGAATGTAGTGGCCAATGACTATTCGCCAACGTGAAGAGGGGGTGTTTGTGCACCCAACATGCACAAACACGCCGTCTACACGTTGGCCAATACGCATTGGCCACTACATTCGCCACTGTGTTGGCCAACGTGTAGAGCCGGCTTTATATTAATTCATAATTTTAATCACATTTGTGTAACTGTTTGTTTTCCCAAATGAATAAATAAATAAATATCTTCGCTGCCACCTGCTTATGTTCCAGCACACGTAGTGTAATGGGCTGTAGAGAACAAGCTGGGTTGAAAATAATTCTAGTGGCTCTTATAAACTAAACACACATAAACTAGTCTCGCCTCGCTCACAGTGTGGTACGTGGCCTTACAATTTGGGAGTCTGTTTTATGTCAATGTCGCGGTTATAGACTCCGTATTATTTTTTGCTCATTATAACTTTGACTACTTTTTCTACGTCTTTTGATATGTTTATTCGTATTTCTATACAAAACTAATAATTTAGTACATATACGCATTTTTAAAAAGTGTTTAAAAACGCACACACGTAAATTACATGTCGTAAATTGAATTCAAAAGGATCGAAAAGGGTCAGTGAATTTATGGAATTTAAACAGAACTGAATGAATCTAAAATATTTATTGAAATATATTTTTATTTCGTGGCAAATAATAAAAAACATGCATACAAAAGTTACAGACAAGATACAACACAACCAAAATCGTTAAGATTCGTCAACGATAACATAAATATTTGTTTGTTGCTGATTTGAAAATGATTAATTTAGAGTTAGGTTAGTTTTTGCTAAAAAAAGAATCAGCTTCACATCTTGATCCCTCGTATCCAGCAGGACACACACAGGAAGGCTCCTGTTCCTCACTCAGGGAACAGTTACCGTTGTTTAGACAGAACCCATGACATTCGCTGACTTCACACCTAGCTCCTGAATAACCGGCATTACATCTGCAATAACGATAATAATACGTCAAAACGTGTAATGTAATTCAAGAAAATAAATATCTGACGGGACAAATATTATAACAACCATATTAGCAGTATGATTGTTCGATCTGTTTGGGGTAGAACTATAAAGCCCATAAGGTCCGAGTGTGCATTGAGTGCTTCGTGAAATCAGTATACATAAGTTGACTCTTCACGCTACCAGAGAGCTGGCTTTTTCTCAGTCTAAGAATCAGCATTCCCATTAAACGTAGTAATGTAGCCAGCGTTCTGGCCACTTAATCCATTGACAGCGATGCTGACGAGTTTTTCAATAACTACTGAATTCTTTTTATATGCACGGCCTTTCGGCCTCCCGCCGACCTACACAATATAGGTAGCAGCTAGATAACACAATACTACTTGGTAGGACGGGTGTTAGATTTTCTGGCATCTGATTATCTGTATAGATTTTCAAAGATGTAAAAACACAGCCGGGACCAGCGGTTTAACATGCTTCCCGAGACATGGAGGAATCTGGATAAATATTAAGATAGTGAAATAGTAACCCATCCACAGATCAACCCCGGGTAACAGTACTGTGCAGCGGTGTAACTGTGGTGGTGGGTGCTGATGAGGTGCTGGTACGTTGGTGCCGAGGAAGTTAAAATAAAAGGCGGACGAGTTAAATTCACGTTTGAATTAGACCAGTGTCACAGATGAATGGAGAGAGTGCTGCCACAATTTACTTTACAATTTACATTTTAATGTTGGTGTTCAATGCTTTAATTAAATATCTAACAAGTACTTAGCCTTGCAGATAGACCCGTGTGGTCGTTATTATTTAACAACGAGCTCTTAAATAAAATTTATAGAATTTTTCTTGTTTTTTATTTACGTATTTGTTTACATAAATTAAAACAAGAAAAACAATCAACAAAGAAACATGCATTTTACCTGCATTCGGGGTCTCCGTCATTGTTGATGCTACAGGAACCTTGGATACAATAGTTCTCACATTTTGAAACGTCGCATCGCTCACCGATGTATCCAGGCGTGCATTTGCAAGGAGACTGCCCTTCAACTTTCTCGCCGTGAACACAAAACGGCACTTCACACAGTTCTTGTTTTCGAGACGGTAGTGCTTCGCAATTTTTGAGGTCCCGGAGACGTTCTTTAATTTTGTAATTAGCGGCTATAGTGACAACCTCTTTATTTATATTCAACTCAAGTTTTGTTTTGTCTACATATTCAATCTTGCTAAATTTCTCAATCCTCAAATTTTTCTGGTCCCAGAAAGTCCAGAAGAGAGAAGTATCAGAAACACTCAATGTATTAAATGATGGATTAGTCCTCGCTGCATATTTAATGACACATAGCTCATCTTTGTTGTTGCCATTCAAATCTGAGTAAAATATACCGTATTGTGTAGTATTCTTGGGCTCGATCCAGTATAACTTCTGTGTCAGTTGGTCAATCCTCAGGCTGTGTGGCTCCATATGGAAAGACGCATTGATCGGAACTGCCGTTAAATTCATAACGACTTCTCTGTCAGATCCATTGAATCGGACTCTCTCTATTGTAGGTATTGGCAGGTTTGTGTTGATCCAATAAACATACCTATAACATCAAACTTTATCTCATTATCTTGACGAATTAAAGTAAGCAATTTCTAGCGGACACAAATATCATCATCAGCTTCTGCCAACTATGTTGGGTTCAGCTTCCAGTCTAACTGGATACAGCTGAGTATCTATTAGTGTAGCAAGATAACCCAGAAGCTGTGTAGCACGATACCCCTTGCCTAGAAAAGTGTAAGTTTTTCAGTCTTCTAAAAATCTGACAGTGACAGCCGGGACCAATGTGGTAACGTGCTTTCCACGTGGCACGGGGGTACCACACCGCCAACTTCCGGACTCTGGGCTACTACTGAGAAATGTCTTATGGCAAACCTCATGCTCAGTAGTCGCGCTTACGACCACACAAAGCAGTTCTATCAGACACAAAGTGTAAATAGTAAAATAAAAATATGGTCATGTTATAGAATAAATTGGCATGCATGCCATGCAATTGAAATGCCCTGTTTTCGGTGGGAAAGTCATCTAATGACACTTTCCGCTCTGTGTGGAGCAGAAGAGAGTGTCTACTAACTAAAAACCTATCCTGTCCTGTGTATCTCGTTAGAACATTCCCGCATCCCCAGCAGGCAATGGCCCTATTGGTACCCGTCAATGCTGCTGAATGCTCTTTCTGGCAATTGGATTGAGGAGTGGAATTTGACGCACCACTGACCCGAGCCTGTTCCTTACCGGATGGTGAGCTAACCCTGCTCGCAGTCCGCGAGCGAGCACCTGCGATGGCCCGAGATCGGATCGCGATGCGGCGCAAGGAACAAAGATGTCTCTCCCTCACGTGGTTAGACTCCTCCTTCGGTGGCATGAATGCTTCGCAGAAGGAGGCGACTACGTCCCATCCATTTCCCTCACCCCACACCATGCTCAGAAATCGAGCCGAGCGTGAGAGGTCACCACCGTCGATGGCCTCCACGAGGACACGGCGCGGCGGTGGTCCACCCAAGCGGGGCATACCTCCACCGTATGCTCCACCGTGTCCTCCGGGTGGTCCTCACAATGTCGACAACCAGTCGTATCCTTCCATTGTATCTGAAACAGGTACCTCCCTAACAGCCATGTCAAGCCAAGGTGATAGAATGTTCATTAGAAATAGAATTTGTAAATTTGTCGTAATTAAAAGGAGAGAGATATTTATTTATTTAAGGAAAAAATAATCAATAGCATATTACATGGGTATAATGAGACTTACATACTAAAATATAGTAAATATGATACCCACTACATTTTCCACAGTTTACTATTAAGAGATAACTAGACAGACATAATAGCATCATACGCTTAATAAACTAACCTCACATACATGTACTGTTCAAGGAATAAGGAAACATAAATTCCTTAATAGGTCAGGACAATCAAAATTATTGCAGCATACATTGAATGGAGTCATAAAATCTAGGAGCATACGTCTAGACTGCAAGGTTAGGAGTATTTTTAAGAAGCAGGTGATATGAGACTTCTCTGAAAACATCTGTAGTTTAAAGCACGAAGGTATTTGCGTTGTACCAGATCCAAAGTATCATTGTAATTCTTGTATAGGGAACCTTTTTGTGGCCTTATTATGGATTTTTATAAATGCAAAAAGGTTGAAGGGCAACAAAATTTCCTAGATGCTCTCATTACAAAACCAAACATTTGGTAAGCCTTTCTAACTATTTTTTCTATATGAGCATCTAGACGCAGCTTCGAATCAAGCTGAACCCCAACCCGTTGTTGAATGTTGAAAACAGATTTTTATATCATTAGTGAATAAAATAAATAATAACGGTACCGGGATGGAACCTTGAGAGATGCCAGATGTGACCTGAATGGAGCTCGACTCGAAGTCATAAACCAACACAAAAGATCACCTCTGATTCAGTTATAAGCAATTTTATTAAGCAGCAGTGTATGATCAATTTTATCAAATTCTTTCTGAAAATCAGTATAAACCGCATCAATTTGTTCTCTATAGTAAATACTTTCAAAGAGCTGAGATGTGAAAATAAGGATATTGCTAATACAAAATTTACCCTTATCAAAACCATGCTGTTCATTTATTAAAGCACTGTGAATAGCCTCGTTATGTAATGTTAAAAAGCAGATAGCATAGAGATAGGTCAATAAGTAGCTTCATCATGCTTGGATCAGTGGCGGTACCTTCATATAAGCCCAAATGCCTTACTAAAAAATGCTCGATAGAGAATCAATGTCAAACCCGAACTATTTAAAAGTTCGCGCGCTTAATTCTTATCAAAATAACACAATGTATCTACTGCTAGCTACACTACTACACATCGCGATTGTTCGCGCGCAGAGTTTCGCATTTGTAGCATCTAATGATCTACATATTGCTATCTCGCTTACACGCACCGGCTTTTACCGGGCTTTCAAATACTATATCTGTCACTTTCGCACTTATAGCGATGTGCCGTATAACGAGTTAGGCCTTGTGCATAGAACAAATCGATCACTATGGCAGATTTAAGCAGGGCTTTTGGTATGAAGTTGCATGCGTATGCGTGACCTTGTCAGCTTGCCAACTCTGCAGTGTTGCCGTTTTAGCCACACGTTGAAAGATCTTGGAGATTTTTAACGAGTTTGGAAACTTTTTTAACATTTAGCAACAATAAAAACTAGCGATTTTTAAAATAACGAAATTAAATACAGTCAAAACCGTTTACAACAACATCATTTAGAACAACATACCGGTTATATAGACCAAAATCATAGGTACAAAATACTTTGTACCTTGAAAACATCACCGGTTATTACGACTATCGGTTTTTACAACCAAATATGAGTGGTCCCTTGGATGTTGTTATAACAGATTTTGACTGTATTCAAGCAATATCTTAAAAATAAAAAAAAAATAGCTAGATTTTTCATATACCTGGCGACTTTTTTTGCCTAAATGACAACACTGAGTAGTTCCCGACATCCGAGAGTGCAACTAACTTCAGTTTCATTTGCTTGAGTGGGAAAAGGTTTTGTTGTTAAAGTTTTTTGTTTGTTTTCTAAGATTTCCTCAGTTATACAATTGTTTTGGTGATTTACCTACAACAATGGAGGTAATTGTACCTTGTGAGGATTTAAAATGCGTTCAAGTTTTGATTGGCGAAGATAAGGTAAAATCTTTCAACTTTGCTCAGAAAAAAACAGTTAATTTCTTAATTAAAACCGACGCCTAATCTGTGTATTTCTCAGACTAGTAAATCGCATAAACGAAAATTTAATAGATCCAATGATAGCTATTGAAAAACAGTTGTTGGTAGAATTAAAACGATCACCAACATTTTACTCTGATGTAATTAAATCATTTCTTAAGAAAGATAGACGATTCCAATTAGAATATAAATAATTTATTTAAATTCCTTATTACATTCTATCTAGCTATTTTTTAACTTTCGTTTTGCAACTTTTTGTTTTGTTTTTTTTTTGTCTGTAACCTGGGTCCTGTTACGAAGGAAGCAACTACTTACCATAACTTTGTTCCCTCAAGCAATGAAGCAAACCAAACGGCTTTTTTCAAAGCCACCGGAGGTATGCAATTGCTGATATGTTTATTATATTCAATCTAGCACTAGCATGCCTTCAGTGTGCTTTGGTTACCTCATTCACCGCACGACAAGCAAGAGTGAAATTGAAGAAAGAAGAGGAAAGAAGAAGATGGATGAATTCACTTTTAATTTATTGTTGTACCTAACCAGTAGTTTATGAGAAAATTGCGATGATACATACGTAGGTACCTACATACTCAGTCGAAAACTGAACTTTCTTTTTATGAAATCGGTTAAAATTTTATTGGGCTTGCGTTATTTTGAAACCCTAGGCACGCCACTGGCTTGGATGCACTTTTAGGGACTGGCACAATATTCGCATATTTCCAGACTTTGGAAAAGACACCAAAAGATAAGCATTTATTAAATATGATAAATAAGGGATAGCAAAGTATATCACTAGTCATTTTTATGTACATCAGAACGTTGTATCAGAACTGATGTACATCATTTTTTCCCGTCCTACCTGAACCCTTAGGTGAATCGAGTGACTTCAATTCTCTTCGTATAGCATCAAAAGAAAGATGCAGCTTACACGAATTGACATCATTGTCAGCACTGTTGGTCGGCGGCGCGTCGTGTTCCACGCGCACCTCAATGAGCTGTCAACATCAGTGACGGGGCCTCATAGGGCCATTGCCTGCCAGGGTTTGCGGGAAAGTTCTATCAAGATACCGCAGCCCCGGAAATTTAGGGCAGCCGAAGGAACAGGGTGGGTTTTTAGTCAGTAGAAGTCTGACACACCCGTCCGCTTAACCCAGAGTGGAAGAAGTCATTCGATGATTTTGCCACCCAGAAAAAAAAGGGGTGGTGTCCAATAGCGGCTGTCAAAAGTAGTCGGCTCATATACAGAGAGGAAAATGTAGCGAATATGCGCTAGCTATTTGAATGTAGCGAAACATTGATGGGATTTTATTTATAATTTTACGGCTGGCAACATAAATATCCAGAATGTCTTTATATTGGTAGCAACACTATCTTCAATAGCATTGATATAACTTTCATGGCATCTATCGGCTTCTTTCTGAAACTCTGTCCTGTTGATAGAGAATACCTCATAGTCGCTCAAATTGCCATACTTTTTCCACTTCACCCAGGCCCGAATTTTCAGCTTTTTTTGTAGTCAGTAGACGAATCACTTTATGTGGTTTATTGTCTTAGTAACAGGATACGATTTTAAATGACACCGATTATTATTAACCGACCTTAAACACGATAACACGTCTGCTCTAGCTAGTGTACCTATGACCGTTTTGAACATAAAGATGATGAACCTTCAATGAAAATTCGTTGTCGGCGGCCACACAGGTAACTACGACAACAACCAATTGCTGTTAAAAAATTGCTGTTATGAAAAGGAGCAAACATAACCCAAATTGGTAAAACATAAATTATTTTATTACAATTCAAAAATCGGAGCAATGATTAAATACAAAGACATGAAAATAAATTTAGTCTCACCCAAAAACTGTATTCATGTCCATTTTTCAACCATAGAAAGGAAAAAAATAACCATGACTGATGTTAATTTAATGAAAATCAGATTTGAAATTGAATTTAAATTATTCGGCAATAAAAACAATTACATGTCAATGTGTGAATTTCAAATAATTGATTTTAAGACATAATGAATTGTAGACTTACCTTTTACAGCTATCGACGGCAATATCAGTGGGTATCCCATGATCTATATTTACCAAAGTTTTTCGAACCAAGGTGATTTTATCAGTTTTTATTCCTACAAACTGAACCCAACCAATTTTTCTTCCAATTGTATCAGTGTAAAACACTATCTTTGAGACGGGATCGAAAGTCAGATCATGAATGTTACTGCCACTTGTATCAGCACATAATTTGGTTTCTATAGCAGATATGTTATAAGGACATATAACATCATCGTTGGTTGCCTGTCTATGGACGTAAAACACTATATTGTCAGTTTCATCGTAAGTTAATGCTTTTACGTCATAACCCAAATACACGGTTTGCCATTTGTATTGGCCGTTATAAAAATCTATTTGTTTTCCATGACCCACGACTAGATCTGAAACAATACAAAATGTTAGCTTAATAAACAGAACATTGCACTTGGAGTACGCGCATACATTTTAGTTGCACACGCGTTGGGGCCTATGGGGCCCAGTCATTGCTGCTGACTGCTTTTTGAATCAGCGGCTTAGGGTCACCCTTATGCCTCAAGATAGTGTAACTAATTTACTACTATTTTATATTAGTATTATTTTATATTAGTACTAAATTAATTTGAATGTAATCATTTATTCTTCAATATGAATTTGTAAATTAAATGTATGCTAAGTAATTAATGTAATCTAGACATTTGTTTTTTTTATATTTATTTTTAACTACTTTTCTACTTTATTTTGCAAAGTTTGACATTTGAATTAATTTATTTACAATATGTAGCATATAGTTAATGCACACCCTGAAATTAATTTGTTCAAAACCATTTACTGTATCAAACATTTTACTTTTTTAATATAGCTAAAACTGTTTCCTAAATAAAATTCAATCTACACTGTATCGCTGTAAGTCACAACAAACCAAAATGGACCATAAATCAAAGTAATAACTTTTTTAAATGCAATTTTATACAAATTCCGTCATTCAATACAAATAATAGAAAAATTCAACTTATTTCAAGGAAGTTAAAGTCTTCAAAAAAACTGGTTACATAAATAAAACTTAAAATTATTTAACATTATGTTCTAATTTTCGAAACACAAAAACATTGTTTCATTGGATTTCGAATTTTGGTTTTAATAACGTCTCGTTACCCTCATCTGGTTGAAGTGGTTCATCTCACCTTATTCACCTGGGTGATATCACCCAGATAAGCGTGGCAACGATATATCTGTTACACATTGATCGTCTCATTTTGTAGAACAAACTTATTATTTTTAACGCATGAACTTTTTCTTCATTTGTATATATCGACTTCTTAGCCCTTCTTGTCCATTTGTATAATCATTACTCTTG
Organism: Tholera decimalis; assembly: GCA_943138885.2. Lineage (NCBI taxonomy): Eukaryota > Metazoa > Arthropoda > Insecta > Lepidoptera > Noctuidae > Tholera > Tholera decimalis. Next base: position 33,811,279 of record OW964571.2, read on the forward strand.
GTGACCGTTTTTTGATAGTATTTTACCTTCTTTGTTTTATTTTATTTTATAAAACATTTTTTCTGTCATTATTTGTAAGTGTTTTCTCGATTATTCCATTTTTGTCTACATTGATTTGATGTCTCTTGGCCCGTTTCTCGATAGACTCAAGCGCGTCCAGTGGGTATTTGGCAGATCCATCCCAAAGATGAGAGTAGTACTCCATACACGACCGAACCTGGGCTTGATAGAGATTGAGCATCTGTTCCGGTGTGAAGTACCGTATCACCTTTGTTAGGATTCCCAACTTTTTTGCTGCTAGCTGAGCCTTAGCCTCGATAAACGGACCAAAATTGAGGGTGGAAGTTAGTGTTACCCCAAGAAGCTCAATACGGTCGGTTATCGGCAGGGTTACAGCGCAGAAAGTAGGAGCCAGTCGGAATTGGCTCCTTTTTGCGGAGAACAGACACGCCTGGGTCTTAGCTGCATTAAACTTGACCAAGTTGGCATCACCTCATTCGGAGGCAGCCTTCAAGGACAAGTTCAAGTGCTCAACCATGTCCTCACAGAGAGACTGAATCTGTGACCCACCAGCACAGGCGCTGGACACATATATCTCAGCAACTGTGCTGTCATCTGCATACCCAAATGTGCCGGGCATAAGCAGATCGTTAATGTGCAGCAAGAATAAAGTTGCTGAGAGAACCGACCCCTGAGGGACCCCGGCATTAATTGCCAATTGACCAGACGAGCAGCCATCAATAACAACTCGAATGAACCGATCTCTCAGGAAGTCTTTAATCCAAACGCAAAGTTAAGTGGGTAACCCGAAAGAAGGAAGCTTAGCAATAAGGCTGTTGTGCACAGACCCTATCAAAGGCCTTGGAGATGTCAAGAGAAATAGCAAGTGCTTCTCCATGGTTCTCATTGGCCTTACTCCAGATCTGAATGACATACGCTAGAAGATCCACAGTTGACTGGTTTTTGCGAAAGGGGTATTATCGGTCACTGAGGATGTCGTTGGCTTCTAGGTATGCTATTAACTACACGGTCCATACTTTTACTGAGTATGGACGTGACTGAGATAGGTCTGTAGTTGGCCGAGTCGGTACGACTGCCCTTTTTGGGCACAGGCTGCACGTTAGCCAGCTTCCATGCTTTCGGCACCTTTCCAGTCTCTAGCGAGAGACGAAAAAGGCGTTTCAAGATCGGAGACTGTTCAGGCACACTAGTTCTAAGAACAATTGCTGGTATCCAATCAGGGCCACTAGCTTTGTTCACGTCGAGATTATACAGCACTCTACGGACGTCCTTCCGATGTATGCGAATATCCGACATACACGTCTCGCATCCAATAGGAGCATCAGGAGAGTGAGCGCCACTACTATCCAGACGTGAAGAATCCGCAAAAAGAGCGGCAAACAAGTTGTTGCTTTTTCCTCATCGGAGTGGGCCAGAGACCTGTCAGTTTTGAGCAGTGGTGGTAGTGAGTGACGACAGAAGATCGATTCGACCGACTTCGCTAGGGACCAAAATGTTTAGCTGCTAGCAATGTGGTCGAACCGAGCCCTCCGCATAACCTTCTTGCAGGACTTGGCAGCCCTGTTGAAGGCTCTCTTCTTCTGATCCACGTCATTTGTTTTGCAGTTTCGAGCATCGACCCATGTCAGGTACTTCGCGTGCTCGCATGATCGATCACATTCGGCGCAAAACCAAGGTCGAGCTTTGCCGGGCAATGTTTGGTCAGAGAACGGAATGTTGTACTCCATCTCCTGTCGCAAAACATCCGCCACAGCATCTGCGCACGACGATGATTTGAAAAGAAGCACATCTAAGTCGGTTCCATTTTTTGTAAAAAAAAAGTTTTTGTTTTATGCTTTTTAGTGTATCATTGTTTGTGTTACTTGAGAACTTACATACCGTCCGCACTAACTATTTAAAAAGAGAGTTTGCTGTACACGTCTTTTTTACCCACATAAACATATTTCAGACGTGATTCAGAAGGTATGTGCCTCAGCTGTGGTGATATTAATAGGCTGATTATGTTAAACAGTACATAGATGTACGAAGGCAGCAATCGCGGGTGATTTGCTATTTTAAATTGAAGAGTTCCATCACTTATCTCCAAAGACCTTCATCAGAACCTGATGTGTTATGTACTAAAACTTTCCTTGTAAAATATGCTTTCAAACAACGAAAACGCGGATCAGTAATTTCTGAGAAAATCGCGGATATACAAACATACATATATACAACGTGTAATTTAAAGGGTATATACATACCAAGTGCATGGCTTCTTTAGATGATAACAAACGATATAGCAAGGCTTTTGTAATCCTAAGTCTACGTGTGAAGAACTTATTACAAATTCCAATACACTGATACCAGAGACCGAATTTTTCAAATTAAGAAGAACGAAAAGAATTATCGTGTTATTGGCAAGTGACGTGGAAAGTTATTGACCCTTGTAGTGCTGTGACACGTTTGTTATGATTGGTATTCAAGAAATATTCGCACTAATAATACAATACTGCAGTAACTCAAAAAATGACAAATTTCAGATAACATCATATTCAATCGTAAAATTCAATTCCCTACACGTCAATAATACCGTTGTTGGAATAGTACAAAAAACAAATAAGATATGGCACCATGAGTCATTGTTCATAATGACCAACTGTCATAATCTGCCACCGAATATTGCATCATCTTTAGTTACAATCAAAACTCGGCTAGGAAGGACGTGCCGCTTTGTGTTTTAGAACGCATTAATTCAAATTAGAACGTTATTGCTGAATCAGGTATGTAAAAGTTTAACTATTAATTCGAGTTAATACATTATATTTGATTTAAACGTAACATACACTTGAAGTATTTGTAGTTGTTACACTATTATTGATTCGTAAAATTGCGATTTAAAATAATATTTTTACTTACATCATTCTTGGTGGTTTATTAAGTAATTTAGACATAACACAGTATTGGTGAAGAATTTGTATTAGCTGTTTTTTTGTGATAATTTCTTAATATTTAAACAAATACTTATTGGTTAATCATAGCATTTAATATCACGCATTCGAAATGTTAAAGTAAACACTAGTATACTCTACAAACAATGTATTTTTTTAAAATTTCGAGTTACTGCATTCTAGGTGACATAGGTTCAAAAGTAAAGGTGTTTTACTTATTATAATTTTTTTTTAGATTAAGTATGCACCGTGGGCGATTGCTTGTTGGTATAGCTACAAAATCAACGTCAAACAATCACCAGGAGAAGGAAAACGAGGAACCTGTTGAAGAAATCTTGCTCCCTTTGAATTCTTCGACTTCATTATTGACTCCAAAAAATTGTTAAATTTTATTATAGGTTAATCGTTAGTTAGGTTATGTTTATTAATATAGGTAGGTTATAGTATTATTTTTAACTTTTTAGTGCTTTTATGGTTTATTGAAGTCGGTTTCTTTTCTTGCAAACAAAAGCTCCAGAGCCTTGAACATCGACGACGAGTTCAAGGTACATTTCGGGGAGTGTGCGATGGAATTACACAATCTAATTCCACCAAGCCCGTTCCATCATCGGACTACGAGACAAACGGCGAAGCGCCATCGTTACCTACATGGTGGACATCCCACCCATACGCACAAAACGTTTTGGGAATACCTTCATTGTGCGTACGGCTAAGGAGTGGAATTCCCTGCCGGAGTCTGTGTTTCCCGATAGCTATAACCTAGGAGTCTTTAAGTCAAGAGTGAATAGGTTACTTTTAGGTAAGCCTGCTCCATCTTCGACCACATCATCACTTACCATCAGGTGAGATGGTGGTCAAACGCGAACCTATTATTAATAAAAAAAAATTAAAAAAATATTGTATTGTGTTTTGGAAGGTTTAGTTTGTTGTTTTTTTTTTGTTTTAATGAGGAAATTATGTTTAAATAACATTTTAAATATATTTTATAATATGAATAAAAGTTTTCTCGACTGATTTTACTTGATTGTCCAATTTTATTTATTAATTTCCTAACCCTCGATTGAAAGTGATTGTGTTTGAGGTACCTACATAACTTAAAACTGAATAAAAAATTGTTTTAACAATAAAAATTTTACTCAAAACCATAAAAAAAGTCACCTTTAGATTGTAGCAATTCCAAATGATTGAACAATAATTACACAACTAAAAATAATTCATCTTTCTTAAAACTTTTTTCAAGCAATATAGTCTTAACTCAAAAATTGGCTATTAATTAACTATCTGTATTTTTTTTAATTATTGGGAAATATTTAATTGCTTTAATTTTATTAATAAACCTTTTATAGTATTCATTTTTTTATAATCTATAACAGGAAGTGAAATATACATTTTTCGTCGATTCTCAAAAAAGACACATTTTGAGTTACAACAGTATTGTATTATTAGTGTGAATATGAAACCAATAATTTGGTATCGATTCTTTGAGTCAGTTATTTTGTGCTGAAACTGTGCATAGAGACTCCATACCAGATGTTGTCTTCAGCCCTTTTGGATAGATATGGGGTTTCCGTTACACGTTGTATAAACGTACATACATACATACTGGTCGAATACAGAACCTCCTTTTTTGAAGTCGGTTAAAAATAAATGATTGATTGGTTGAGCATTAGAAGATCGATATTTTTTGTTTTTTACATTTGAATGCCTCCTGGTAAAACATGGCTAAACTCACATTGTACCCTCAGGTCAACTTATGTTACTACCCATATTAGAAAAAAATGTAATCATTAATTTTTTTTTTTTGTTATTTATTGATAGTAGTATTTTACGTAAACTCTAGTCTTTTAACTATTTTCGCCATACCCGTTCAAAAAACATAATATGAATTATGTAATAGTGCTTCAACTAGCTTTGCCTGTGGCTTCGTTCGCAGGCAGCCTTTTCCCATTAAAATTGGTCCAGCGGCTATAGTTGCAAAACTTCTGAATAATTCCGAATAATTCCGGAATACTTCGGGGAAAGTTTCTTTAAATGGGAATTATTCAAAATGATAAATTCATTTTGAATCATTCTGATTTAAAGAAACTTTTAATTATTTATTAAGATTTCAACTTTTTGTGCTGAAAAATCGTATTTTGCATCGATCGTCGATCTCTGTGCGCCGGCCGCTGCCGCCGCGCTGGCACCGCGACGCGCGCCCCAACTGCCACCGGCCACGAGTCGTGCGTGCAGGCGATGGCGGTGCGGGGTGCGGTAAGAGGGAGGGGATGCGCTCCCCGGAGAAGTTTTCGCCCGCGCGAGAAAGATTCGTACCCCGCAATCGAATGTTTCCGAATATTTCGCCCGAATAATTCAATGGGAATAAATGTGTTTGCTTGTTGTGTGGTGGGTGAGTTAATTATTGTTCACTACGAGAGTACGTATGTACGCTACGAGAGTAAAATATAAATGTTTATTTTATTATAAATGGGATTGATTAAGTATATGTTGATATTTTTATAGGTAGATTTATTAGCCTGCGATTAACAGGATTTTTATTCTTTTGTTTTTAGATAGGTACTATCGGCCAAAGAAAATATTTCTGCGGAAGCGCAGCTAGTGACAAACCACATCCCTTCCTGTTTTCGCCCAATTAGAAATAATATGCATTTTGTGAGTACAGGGCGTGTAACATTATATTAATACTTACTATTACGAACACTACTAAAATACGCTTCGTGCATCCTATTGGTCAAAATACATGCATTAGGCGATCGAGTTGTAAGTCGTGCTATGCGATTATAGCCTTAAATGTCAGTTATGAAATAAAAAAAACCAGGCCAAGCATATTTGATTTGCTATTTGAAAAAGGGTTACCTATGTTTTTGGTTAGTTTGTATGTAGCTCTGTACGCATCGCGAGTATTCGCGAGTTGCATAGGTAGGTATTAATCATTACCTACCTACTTAATGCGTATAATAGTCCAATCAATAAAAGCAAATAAAGGCAAACCTTGCAAGCAAACACGTTTTGATGCGGTTTTCAGAAAAGTATTTGTTCTTACCTACTTAGGAGCAGGTTTTGGTATATTAACAGACTTCAAAGGTCGATTTTCCTGTTTTTTTTTTGTCAGTTGAAATATTCCCAAAGTTTCGGAATATTTCAGAATACTTCCGAAGTATTCGACGGGAATGATTCGGAATGTTTCCCGCTCCAGCCTCTCTGAAAATTTAGCCCGGGCAACAAAAAGATCGAAGAAATAAAAAAAAGTTAAATCAACAACTTTTTTTAAAATATGATAGGTGATACTCAAACACCACACCCAATGACATTTTTAATTTTAAGTTTTAATTATAAGACCATAAAAATTGGCCAAATGCGAGTCAAATTCGCCCATGCAGGGTTCCGTAGTAACTGCGAGAGATAACTTTCTTTTTCATAGTGTTTGTATGAATTACAAAGTTATATTTGCGGTTTTATAATATATACTATTTCTCAAAAACTGCTAAACTGATCTCATTCAAATTAATTTTCCTTGAAAGTTGACATTAAGATAATAGCAAAATTTTTTTTTTTAGATTTTTCACTCCATTATTATAGAAATTAGAGGGGGTGGACACATTTTACCACTTTGGAAGCGTGTACCTTTTAAACGATTGACTTTATGAAAAAGTGGTTTTAGAAACCTTAAAGACCTGTCTATAGATACCACAGACGCATAGGTTTCAACTAACAGTACAAAACTCCTGTCAGAAACAAGTGCTCTGTAAACGAAAACTTCATTTTCAGTTTGAAAGCATGCTGTACAGTCAAGGCAAGGGGTGGCATTATCACCCGAAACAACACCAAGAGCTATATGAATACTTGGCGTCTACGTGGCCTTTTACTAATGATGCGTTGGAGACTGAGGAGAATCCATCCATATCCATATCCATCCATACTTCTATATCTATATCTATACTAATATTATAAATGCGAAAGTAACTCTGTCTGTCTGTCTGTCGGTCTGTCTGTCTGTTAACTTTTCACGCCAAAACCGCTGAACCGATTTACATGAAATTTAGCATGGGAATAGTATAGGACCCTGGAAAGGACATAGGATAGTTTTTGTCCCGATATAAGGCTTCCGTGGGATAGTTTTCGAATTGTATCTTTGTTGCTCTTTCACGCAAAAACTACTGAACGGATCTCAATGAAATTTAGTAAAAAGACAGTTGACATCCTGTAAAAACACATAAATTACTTTTTATCCCGGAATTCCCACGGGATCAGGATTTACGCGGGAAAATCCTCCCACGCGAACGAAGTCGCGGGCAAAAGCTATCCATACTTTAACACATACACTATCCATCCATACTTCCATACTAATATTATAAATACGAAAGTAACTCTGTCTGTCTATCTGTTACCTTTTGACGCCTTAACCCCTGAACCGATTTACATGAAATTTAGCATGGGAATAGTTTAGGACCCTGGAAAGGATATAGGATAGTTTTTATCCCGATATAAGGTTCTCATGGGGTAGTTTTCGAATTGTATCTATGTTGCTCTTTCACGCAAAAACTACTGAACGGATCTCAATGAAATTTGGTAAGGAGACGGTTGACATCCTGGAAAAACACAAGCTACTTCCATACTTCCATACTAATATTATAAATGCGAAAGTAACTCTGTCTGTCTGTCTGTTACCTTTTAACGCCTTAACCCCTGAACCGATTTACATGAAATTTGGTATGGGAATAGTTGAGAACCCTGGAGAGGACATAGGATAGTTTTTATCCCGGTGTAAGGTTCCTGTGGGATAGTTTTCGAATTGTATCTATGTTGCTCTTTCACGCAAAAACTACTGAACGCATCTCAATGAAATTTGGTAAGGAGACGGTTGACATCCTGGAAAAACACAAGCTACTTCCATACTTCCATACTAATATTATAAATGCGAAAGTAACTCTGTCTGTCTGTCTGTTACCTTTTGACGCCTTAACCCCTGAACCGATTTACATGAAATTTGGCATGGGAATAGTTGAGGACCCTGGAAAGGACATAGGATAGTTTTTATCCCGGTGTAAGGTTCCTGTGGGATAGTTTTCGAATTGTATCTATGTTGCTCTTTCACGCAAAAACTACTGAACGGATCTCAATGAAATTTGGTAAGGAGACGGTTGACATCCTGGAAAAACACAAGCTACTTCCATACTTCCATACTAATATTATAAATGCGAAAGTAACTCTGTCTGTCTGTGTCTGTCTGTTACCTTTTAACGCCTTAACCCCTGAACCGATTTACATGAAATTTGGCATGGGAATAGTTGAGGACCCTGGAAAGGACATAGGATAGTTTTTATCCCGATGTAAGGTTCCCGTAGGATAGTTTTCGAATTGTATCTATGTTGCTCTTTCACGCAAAAACTACTGAACGGATCTCAATGAAATTTGGTAAGGAGACGGATGACATCCTGGAAAAACACAAGCTACTTCCATACTAATGAACTGAACCGATTTAGATGAAATTTGGCATGGGAATAGTTTAGGAACCTAGGAAGGACATAAGATAGTATTTATCCCTATATAAGTTTCCCGTGGGATAGTTTTCGAATGGCATGCTGACGCAGCTGCAGGCAAAAGCTAAATTAAATATCATATCTAGGTATTGGTCTATACTTGCAGATTAATTTATAGTAGACACATACTTAGGTGTCTCAGAGACATAAATTGGGTATAGATGTTCTTTTTAAATATTACTTGCGTTTTTAACCACCCAAAATTGTAAGTATACCGATTGACAACAAGAATTATTGACAAAGTGTAAATTAACGCGAGTGAAACTGCAGGCAAAAGCTAGTGCTTTAGAACTATAAGCACTTTATATAAGTTTTGTAATCATAGACAGACACTTCAATTTTATTTATAAAATAAATTCATTAATTAATGTTTATACCTACAACTACATGTATAGATGCAAGTCTTCTAATGAATGGATATTGGTACATGCCAGAATGACTGAACAGATCAGGATTAAAGGGAAATGTCCATTTGATAAAGAAGTTTTGGCCAAGTGACGCCCACGAAAGAAACAAATTGTAGGCATAAGGGTTGACATCATAGATAAAGAAACAGACACTATTTTTTACGTAGAACTCGGTTGGACTTTTATAAACGTTAATATAAAAATTCAATTTTAACAAAAATCATTTTTATAGATTTTAGTAGCTACTGTAACGTTCAGTGGCAGCGCTAGGCGTCGGCGACGTCGGCCACCACCGACGGCCTCACGCCTGAGGGGGCCTCGCAAAAAAGTTTTACAATATAAGTACACTATGACAATCGGTTCAAGTCAACTTGAAAGTCGCTATTGATACTTACTTTACGTTCATTTTGTAGCTGGATTCAAGAATTCTGTAATACAGGATTTGAAAAAAGCATAACAGGAACTAGATTGTTTGTGGAGAAAAGTACTTACGAAATTCAGTCTCAATTTAAGGAAAAAATAGCCAGGAAAAAACGAATGATCATTACGAACATACTGAACCAGTTGAATCTCCTAAAATGCAGTTCAGAGTCAACTTTTTTAACGCAATGATAGATGCAAAGACTATAAAACCACATATTTTGAGCAATTTGGTTTTATTAATGACATCAATTATTTGAAATCCAAAAGAGGATCTTCTCAAACAAACTATTGCTACCTAACTAGTATTGTACCTAAATTACAAATTTTGGTACAATACTTCGGGAACGCGAAAACAGTGACACAACCTTTCGAACTAGATAGATAAATAGATAGAATATACTTTATTGTACACCAGTAATTGAATCACACTTAAATAACAATATCGTAAAAAATTGGTTACAATGGCGGTCTTAGCGCTGAGAGCGATATCTTCCAGACAACCTTTGGAAGGACTTTATGAGCTTTAATTAAAATGGGGTTTAGTGTGTTATTTAATGTGTAATGTAATTAGTGTACTACTGTAAAAATATTTATTAATAACGGAAAAACTAATAAAAATACAACAAATATATATATATATATACAAATACATAAATACATAAAATATATAAATATATAATGTGTTCTTTAACATCGTGTGGAGAAAGCAAAGGAATAATCATAAGTTTGAAATAAAATGATCGGCAACCGAGCTTTTAAAAACAGCAAGTGACTGAGCTTGTCTTAGTGACACCGGCAACCCATTCCACAACCGAATGGCCTGCACCGTAAACGACTGGTCGTAAAATTTTGTGGAATGCGTAGGCATCAAAAGTCTCAAATTCTCTGATGATCTCTGAATACTGTAGAGTAATGATAAAATATGTGCATTCCGGCGAAGGCGAATAGGCAGCCACTTGAGTTTAGTGCGAAACTCAGAAACATGATCATATTTGCGCAATCCAAATATGAATCTGATACAAAAATTTTGGAGTCGCTCAAGCTTAACTAGCTGCACTTCAGTTAGATCTGGATAACTTTCATCAGCATAGTTAAGGATAGGGAGAAGAAGAGATTGGGCAAGCGCAGTTTTAGTAGCAGTCGGTAGGAAATTGCGCAATCGACGCAAAGACCCCGCAGAGGCGAACAGTTTGCGGCTCACTTCTTGCAACTGGGGACCCCAAGACAAATCTTTATCAATATAAATACCAAGGTCTTTTACTGAGTCACAGTAGGGTATAACAGCTCCATCGAAAATGATTTGGGGAAGGGTCGTCCAGTCAATTTTGGAACGTAGCCTAGGGCTGCCAACAATAATGACTTTAGTCTTCGCAGGATTAACCTTCAAACCATGATCCAAACTCCAATCGGAAATACGCGCTAAATCTTTATTCACTGTCTTCACCGCCTCAGACAAATCTTCAACGGGAGCTTGCGAATAAATTTGCAGATCGTCAGCATAAAGGTGATAGGATGAGAGAAGTTCATTTGAAATAGAATTAATAAAATGGCGAAAAGAAGAGGAGAGAGAACCCTGTGGTACGCCAGCAGTAGTATTGCACCATGAAGACAACGAACCTTCAATGCAAATACGTTGTCGGCTGCCACACAGGTAACTACGAAACCAATCAATAGTTGTTGGAGATATGTTAAGAGAGCATAGTATCCCGAGCAAGACATCAAAATCAACAGTGTTAAAAGCATTACTGAAATCAAGTAAAGAAAGGACCGTCAATTTCCTATTGTCCATACCCAGTCTTATATCATCCGTAATGTTAACAAGAGCTGTGGTAGTGCTATGCCCCGGACGAGATCCGGATTGGTAAAAATTAAGGAGTCTGTTTCTACAGAGGAAAGCACTAAGCTGACTATGAATAAGGCGTTCTAGGACTTTGGAAAGAAACGGTAAAATAGAAATGGGACGGAATTCAGAGAAAGAAACAGGATTACATTTTTTTGGAAGTGGAGTTACATGAGCTTCTTTCCATGCAGATGGAAAAACACCAGAAGATACAGAATGATTAAGGATATGGCAGATGACAGGTAGGATTTCGTCCAAAATAGGGAGTATCATCTTGCGACTTACACAGTCACTACCAACAGCATTTGACGTGATTGATAAAATACTCTTCTTAACATCACAACAAGCAAATTGATTAAAAACAAAAGGAGAATAATCGGGAGTGGGAAGAGACGAAAGATTATCTAAACTACAAGAGGTGGAAAAATGTTGATTGAGTAATTCAAGATCTATATCTTTAGGAACAGACTCTTGACGTGACTTCCCAATTCCCATTGATCTAAGAAATTTCCAGACTTTAGCTGGATCACCGTTTTCAACGGACTTATGAATGTGGCGGCGTTGGGCATCCCTACAAACCAAGTTGCTGCGATTTCTGATAGCGACGTATTTTTCACGATTAAAGGAGCTTCAGCTTTTTAAATCTAATTCACTAGACTCTATCAACGACGCGAAACAACTCATCCAAAACATTTTATAAAATAATTTAGAAGAAGTATATCCAAATGTTTACATTACAATTAGAATCATGCTCACAGTTCCGGTCAGTACAGTTTCCGCTGAGAGAAGCTTCTCAAAGTTGAAATTGATAAAGACCTATTTGAGAAGCCCGATGAGCCAAGACAGACTATCCGCGTTATCAGTTCTGTCAATCGAAGCTGAAATAGCGGCTAGCCTTAGAGCTACAACCATTACAACACAATCCTGAAAAAATCAGTCAGGCGAAAAGTTCGTTTACTCATACATTATTTTATAATTTAGCTCACTTAACGGTTTTTTTTTTACTGCGAAGTAACTGTTTGTTACTGATCGGCAAAATTGGGCTACGTGTTCCTTCTCTCAGGTTAAGGAATCATCGACCTCTGTATGTTCATTCTGTGCGGTGTATTTATCGGCAAAACTCTTATATGATAAGAGCTAGCAGATCATATAATGCATTGTGTCACATAGTTAATGATCTTGACTTATTCTCCACCACCGTTACTAAACTCAAAAAAATAATGTATAATTAGTTTTTTGAACAATACTAAAACCATTACTTGTCTACGCTTCTATTTATTCATAATTTATTCATAACTCGCGCTGAGTGCTTTTACTTCTTGCTTTCTGTTATCTGTCTACTGTCTCTTGTTCTATTCTGATACTGTCTGTGAAAACTTGTAATTGGCCTTCTTTCAATATTTTTCAACTATCCTAGCTTTAAGTTTTCTAAGAAAATAAAATAAAAGAGGACTCGCGAACTTGATGTCGCCGACGTCCACATGTGGTGTAGCGCCGCCACTGGTAACGTTACAGTTTCCCTGGGTAGAGGGATATGTAAAGTTGCAACAACTAATTAGGAGGAAGCACGTTTTAATAAGGAATATGACCAGGAAAAGAAATCAAAGTGAAGAAAAATGAACAGAATTTATAAAAGAAATAATCATAAAAATTGCTGGAGACACGGAACCCTAAAAGCACAGGAGATGACGGAAATTGCGAGCAGAACGAAGACGTGGCTGGCCTTCAGTCGGATGGCCTCAGTTTTCCTTCTTCCTTCCCTCCGGCCGTAGTAGTAGGACGGGGGATGATCAGGCTCCGTCGATGCAGCAGTCGGATGGTGATGGTGGAGAATTCGGAGGATGTCAGCATGTCTGGAGGTCCGGGCCACGGATCGTATAAATCCAGGCCACGGATCGTATATTAGAAGATGACCATCTCACTTCGATGGCTATTAACAGTATTCTTGCTGACTTCTCTGTTTGAGCTCCAGGCGTAGTCCTCTCCCCAGTCATCTCTCTAGTTAAATCGACTTTTACGCATTTGAATGAGGTTCTAGAAATAAAAAAAAAAATAAAAGTAATTTATCACGAGGTACAATATCAGTTACATATGCGACCTAACCTAGCTCCAGCAATGAATTAAGAAGAAAAACTAGTCCTGTCACTAACGACTTTACAGAAATGTAAACAAACAAAGTATTGCATAAAAAACAGCTTAATATCAGCATGTTATGAAATTCTAAACTAATAATGATGTTATAACGTAAGTATCAAAGCTCTATAAAAAGGAATGTACGTCAGAAACGCGGGTGTACTTTTTAGATCTGCCTAAATTTATTGCAATTATTTGGTAGGTACCAAATAATTGCAATAAATTTAGGCAGATTATATATTTATTTTTTGACGTCGTTACCGTTACTATTTCATGAAATAGTAAGAACGTCAACGAAAGAAAATTGTTTTATTTTTTTTATTTTCGCAGCAACCTGACAGTGTTTTGTTTATTTAACCCTTGTTTCTGCAGGTACACAAGAGGTACCAAATATACTTATAGAGTGTACTTAGCTACATATATTGGTAAGCAGTACACCCGGGGTTCTGACATCAGGATGGCGGGTGTACCTAATTTTTAAAATATCAGTGTATGGGTGTAGGTACACAGATTTTCAAGAGAGGTACGTAAAGGTACACAGAAGGTACCAAATAATTGCAATAAATTTAAGCAGATCTGAAAAGTACACCCGCGGTTCTAACGTACATAAAAAGGAAACATTACACTACGCAATATAAGTTGTTGAGTATGTAACTTGTATGTTTTTATAATTAACTTACTTGCTGTGGTGCAATCCATTGCTGAAATATAGACCGAACTTCCACATTGCTCAAGGTAAATAGTAATAGTATTTTTTTAGTAATAGTATTTATTTCATAATGGGATTGCAATGTTCACAACTCTTGGAATTCTGTAATTTTAGGTTCTATTATATTATACAATGCAATACAAATCAGGTGAGATACTGTTCTCTCTAAATCTCTTAAGTCTTCGTGTATCCACGCCATAATTGACACACAGATGACTCCGTGGTAAACTGGTAAGTTTGTGTAAATCAGGTTCCATAATCGTGTCAAATCCTTCGTGAAAAACAGGTACGGTCTGCATTGGCAGGCCGGTGTCGTCGTAGAAGGCGGTTACAAAACCCAATGTAAAGCCAAACTCATCAGCGGAAACGATTACAGGATCCATAATCGTAATCAAAATCGTCAGAATATCAAATAGAAAATCGCAGTAGAAAAGAAATCCCGGTTCACAAAGAAACAGAACTAAACAAAATGTTAAATGTCAGACAGTTGTCAATTACGATTTTTTTTTTGACGTAGGGATGACGCTAGGAAATCAATTTATCGAAAAATCTATATTTTTGAGAATCTGGAAACACGGAATCGGTTAAATGGTTCGTATTTAGAAGCTCGATAATGGACGAACCTTTTTTTGTCTCTAAATAAAATATTAAAAGCGAAACAACTACATAATAAAAATAGATTTTTCATAAATCGATTTTTGGAAACCGGTATTAGTGTATCGATTTTTTTTTCAGTAAAAGTTTCCATCCCTACTTTGGCAGGATTGACCAGCGACCGGAAGCGTAAATAAGGCAATAAACGATTGAGTTTCTTGAATAAATCGGCTTTTAATTCCGGAGTTTTCATTACCAATAAATAATAGCAATATTTTAGTTACTAAATGGGATTTTTTTTTTGTATTTGTCACATTGATGGGCAAAACATGGCCAAGAATAGACGTTTCCTTTTGGCACACAGATAAATAATTATAGTCTCAAATAGCAAAAAGTACACCTTTTCATACCGCAATGATGCAATGAAGTTGGAGGCGACCATGTTTTTATTTAAAAAAGAGAAAAAATTAAGAAAGGCACAAACAACTCACCCCATTCGGAATGCGCCATCCACACTGTCAGCGCTAATAATAGCAACACATACTGGGTTGTACATGTACACGTCATCTTCATGATAAAGTCAAAATTACAAAGTCGCTTCCACTCAGCTCACAAGTGAGAAGCGTCCTCTTGTAGCAGTTGTTATTTGATAATAAAATCATAACAAAAGCTGGCTCCCGCCTTATAATAATATATATACGTAGAATGAGTATTAAGGCAATCTACACATGGGCCAACAGTAGCCGAAACTATTATATAGGTATAATTATCATGCAATATTTTTATAGCTATTATTATTATTATCTTAGTTCATGTTGCACCTCATTAATTTAAGTTTTGTTTTCGATTTCATTTTTGTTACTTACAATTTATTTTTTGTATCTATTGTTATTATTTTTAATTTATGTCTTGTATATTACGTTCACCTTTTGTATTCATCCCTGCCTATTCATAATATTTATTTGTTACCTATCTAGGATTTATATTTTGTAAACAGAATCTGTAAGTGAATCTTATTGTACTAAAATAAACTGCAAAGTACATATTTTATTGATACCGTTCGCAGTTGCCAGTTGCAGCAAAAAGCTTTCTTTTTACGGGTACCACGTTTGCCGATGAAAAAAATTGATGGACGGTACAGAAGTCGCTAGGTTACTTCTAGGCAAGCGTGCTTCATCTTCGACCACATCCTCGCTTAACATCAAGTGAGATGGTGGTCAAACGTAAGCCTATAAACTATAAAAAAGACGCTGACAACGTATCAGTTGTTGAAACCACAAACTTTACTGAAAATATCAGAAGACATTTGGTAGATCCGGCAATTTAGTATTTGGTCCGACACCAGACCCAGTTACCCGAAGGACTCCGGCAACGACCCATACTTCGTCCGGCCCACTTTTTTAACTCAACAGACAATAATAATATGAATACTAAATTGACTGGTAATAAACACTATTTACTATAATAACATCAATATCAATATTGATCATGGGAATACTGAGATAACAGAGAGATAACAAAAAAGTTTTATAGGTTATGAATAGTAAAAACATTTAAGGTCATTGAGAAATAAAACCGAAAATGAATAATTAATAAATCAACTAAAAAGTAGGAGTAGCGTATTTCGCTTTCCGTGTCCAACTGGTGACACCGGTCTCGCGAAATACACTCGTTTTTGTATTACTACATAATTCAACCAACCCGTGCTCAACTCGCGTCAACCGAGCACGTTTTTGCGATCAAGCAACGTTAAAAGAGGTTTTACAAAATATTGTGCAATTGAATTGAACACGGTTTTTTAACTGGTCTATTCGAAACAAATCCGTGCTGATTTAGCGGGGTGCATCTCATATCATATAAAGTGATTTGGTATATTTTCATTTCATTAACGTTCACAAGATATAATAAACGTGAGTAATTATGCCAACTGTTGATATAATTTCTTTAGACATAACATTTACTTATATACTATAAAACTTATTACTTATAACGTTATTGGATATAACGTTTACTTAATCGAAAATCATTGGGCCTATAGTTTAAAATATATAATATTGCGATTAATTTGATCGAGCGTGCTGCGGGAGCGGCGTGACAGAAACGAATTGCTGCGAAAACCAATCCACGTAGTCTTGTCTGTCCTACCCCTAGAGTGTTATTTAAAATCGCGTAGGTGCGTAGGTACAAGGCAGCCCGTGAGCTGAGGAGCAGGTGGTTTTAATACTGAGCGTGAAACACATCTGCAACGATAAGCTCGCATGGGACCGCCGGAGCCCTGCATCGCCGGAGCCGTGACAGAAACCATGCGTGCTACATGTTGCATGCTTGCTTGCGTGCTGCATGCTTGCTTGCATGCCTGTTGCATGCATGGTGTATCCTTGTTTGTATGTTTTTAGAGGAAAATAAAAATTAAGCATTTTATCATAGTATACTAAATACGTTTTATGTCTACTATAGACTAATTCCGTCGCTGATTCAACACGATTTTGAAGAATCAAACAGTCTAAGAGTCAAGTCAAAAAAGTGTTCAGTTCAACTGCACACTATTTTTTCAAACCTCCCCCAGCGCCACTTGATCAAAAATGCGTGCTCAGTTGACGCGAATTGAACACGGGCTAGTAGAATTCCGTAGTAATACAAAAGCATGTGGATTTCGCGAGACCGGTGTCGCCAGTTGGACACGGAAAGGGAAATACGCGTAGGAGTATTCACAGCGGCGTAAGAGTATAACTATAGGAGTTTGCGCCATCGCGGAGTGAATGCAAGTGAATGACATTGATTGTTTTTTTCAGCTCATTTGACGTTTCCTGAGTTTTTATAATTTGGCTTCTAGCATTTTCATCCACTATCGAAATCAACACAAAGCCACAGTTATTATGGACCAAAAACGTTGTAATTAACAAAAATCTTTACGTAATGCGTTAACTGATATATTTAGACTCTTAAAATGGATCTGTTTTTAATAATAATATACAAAATAATCAGAAATCATGACCTCTTCTTACAATATTATACTATTAAACCCCCTGTCAACCCTGGAATTAGGAAATGCAGATGTCATGGCTGACAGATAATTTATTCACAATGACTTCCGCTATATCTTCTTTTTATTGTGGTTTTCATTACCCCATGGTTAAAAGTGGTATAAAAATTACGATAAATGACTATTAAATAAAAGTTATTTAAAATATATACTTCATTTGTGTCCGCTATTACACTGCTAGTGGGCCTAATTTCGCCGACCTCCTTTGGCAATACAAGTAACATGTTAACGCAGCATCAACGCAAGTTGCAAATTGAAGTTGCTCCGTCAGCTGCGCGCCTTAGACTCACTCAAAATAAAGATAAATGCATGATAAGAACTCTCATTTATAAAAGCCGTATTTCCCCAAAGACATGACCGAGGTGATATAAACACGAGGTCAAGTACTTCGTCACCTTAACAGCAGATAACCTAATCACTGCGAACAATCACTTTACAATATTTTTGTATGTATCGCCAAAGTGTTTTTTTTCCTCATAGATCCGATTTCCCATCCTATTCACATTAAGAGATATTATAAGATAGTGGGCCATTGGGGAAAACACGATAAGCCGTTGGTCTCGAATCTCATTTTTACTTCTTTGATTATTTGATTTAGGTACGTTGTATATTATAGTACACAAAAACAAAAATAAATAGTATTTGTGAAAAATTATAGTATTTAGAGTAAAGCTTAAACAAAAAAAATTATTACTCTCATTCACTCGCCTCTATCTATATGTATACTAATATTATAAAGCGGAAAAGTTTGTTTGTTTGTTTGCTTGAACCCGCTAATCTTCGAAAGTACTGGGTGGATTTGGATGCAATTTGGTATGGAAGTAGCTTGAAGCTTGAGGAAGGTTATAGGCTACTTTTTACGTGACTGCAAAAAAGGAGAGTTATGTTTTTACCGTGATAGAAGTAAGTGATAGTTCTTCAATATTATTATTTTTATATATCATCATTACATCTCTGCGATCTATCAATCAGCATTGGGGATAAATATATTTGTGGTTATAATAGTAGGGATAAACCCGCGTCTGTAAATTCTATTAGACCTAAGATTTTAACGTTATATCGCAATATAAACTCTATTTTCGAACATTTAAAGATCTTTGTAGATCATATCAAAAAGTAAGAAAATAAAAAATGTCCAGGAAGTACAGTGTAGTTAAGAGTTGCCGGTTATATAATGTTGGCAACACCGAGTGAAACTAGCGCGAGTGGTGCTGTGGCGGGAAACGAAGCGGTTACACCGGTCGACATGGCGCGATCACCGTCTCTCTTTGGGTTGAGTTTTGCGTTATTAAAGTTGAGATTGTCTGTATTGTCTATATTTGTGGTTATACAAGTTTTACCTCACTTTTGTCTTGTTTATAAATCCCTTATCAGCAGTACCAGTAAAAATAGTTAACATCAGACAGAAGTGGGATCAGAAAGTGCTTGCCCCAGCCCACACTAAGGGTACTTAAAAAAAAAGCAAAACTAAGTACAAACATAATTTGTGCTAGATACGCGTCGAGTAGCAGCAGCGTAAGATTAACAGAAACTGTGAGTTCAAATCTAAATATCCTGATGATGTGATAGTATTGTTTGTTATCAAGTTAAACTAAATACTTAGGTCAAAGTTTCCGCTAAGAGACGTAACGAATATGTGGTTACGTATCCATAACCTGTGACAGGTTTGCTTGTGGAAAAAAAAAAGGATTTCTTTGTCTTTTAAAGTTAAAAAGAAATATATTTGGCCTCATGTAGGTGGTTGAATTTACTAAAAAGGTGACGTAAAAGTACCTATTATTTAAATAACCAGATTGAATGAAAACGTGTCGAGAACGGTAATTATTGTACTATTTGTATGTATTACAAGTCTGTAGAGGTCAGTTTTTAAAACACGTGAGTTTTAGCGGGTTTTCTACATAGTTATGTCTATAAACGTATGTAACCAATCATAGTAGCTCAAGTATTCGGGATTAAATACTAAATAGTTGTAATGTTTCGTTAATTTGGAAAAGAAAACGAACTATTGCGGTGGTAATCATAATCTTAACATAGTATAAAGCAAAGTCGCTTCCCTGTGTCTGTCCCTATGTATGCTTAAATCTTTAAAACTCCGCAACGGATTTTGATGCAGTTTCTTTCAATAGAGAGAGTGATTCAATAGGAAGGTTTTTAAGTATATAACATGCATAATATAGTAGAGGAACACTGATAATTTTTGAGGTTTCTAATGTGATGTCGCAAATAAACACATTTTTTTGCGCTTGCTTTGCAAATGCTGGCTGAACGCTACGAGATAGATCAAAATAATGTACACATTAAAAAGGTTAACAAAAAGTCCTCGATGGCATCTGTCTATCTCTTATAGATAACCCACAACAACCATTTTTTATCCTTTACTTTTTACGAGAAATACGAGCATATTTTACGAAGCGATTTTATGCAATACAGCATTAATCCTTATCCAATTTAGTAGCATAAATACATTGTTCTGTCCCAAATGTGTTTTTGAACTATCTTTTTGGTGTGGCAACATTCTATTGTCTTTTTTGATGTTGACACTTGACATTACTGACTTGACAGATTGACTTGGTTCCGGTTGTTGAAAAATGTCCGTTCTTGGGACCTTGATTTAATTGTAATTGGTAAAATATCGTTGGATTCGCGTGTTGAAACCGATAATTGGGTCGCGAATTATCTATTGGTTGAAGTGAAATCCCCATTTGACGAAAACCCTGGGATAGTCTTGGATTTATCGCCGCCGGTTGTGGCCACCTCGTGGCACGCGCCCTTGTTGGAAAAAATAGTGATAAAATAGCTTCGATCCGGTGTGAGTTAGGCTGTGATGCTGTTGGAACCGCGCCATCTGGAGACTGGCGCCTTGTGAACGTCCACACACTTGACTTTCACACTTTCAATTACTCATTACTCACCTCATATTACATACATACCACACTTGGGGCGTGGCCTTGGGAAGGTCGAAGCTTGGCGAACCCAGCACACAAGGTTAGTGGTAATAATGTATTTATAAAGCCTCAGAGGCTGTAGATTATTGTGTAACCTTGTTTATTGTAAGCAACGTTTATAGCTCCACGTATCGTGGACAGTTTAGGACACCCCAGTTACCGTTGCACTGGCCAATTGTAGTTCTGATAATTTTGGTAGCAGGCGTGGCTCTTATAATATAAGATCCACTGGTTTAATTGGAAGTTTTGAAAATAACTTTAGTTTAATTACTTAACACAACTTATAACTTAATAAGTTTTGAATATATTACCATGTCATCCGGGCTATCTAATTGAAGTTGAATCAATTGAAGTTGTATTTGTAATTTGTACTGTAGCCCCCTTTTGTTGAATTGACAAGTGGATTTGTTAGTGAAATTAGGAATATTGGTTGTATTTGGTACATAAGTTGGTATATTGTTGTAAAAGTTGTTCGGTATTTGTGGCAATTAATAATTGAATGTCACTGATCTGAATTTAAAAGGTTATCTAGATAATAATCACACATTTGTTAACATAACAAGAATTGAATGGTGTGGATTGACTTATTGCATTTATTTGTTTATTGGATTGTTGTTAGAGATTGTCCGGCTCAATATTGTACAGTCAATTGTTGTATATAATTGGTGTGATCCTGCACAAGATATACATTGAATTGTTATTTATTTTGTAACTAGCCATCCTTAGCAAGCTAGATTCATACTTGGAATAAGTACAGGGTCGGATTTGGACTTGAAATAATTGAATTTAAGTTGTTATTTTGGTGAAATTATTTGGTCGGCTAACAAGTCATTGTTTGTTTGTTTAGGTAATTTAGCCTGTTGTATTAATATTTGATTGTTGCAATGGCCTCATTAAGGGCAGTCAGGGAGGCTGCTGCCGGATTGACCTCACAGTTGAGATGGTTCACATCGGCAGCTGCAACGGTTGAGCGTTTGGAATTGGAAGAGCTCACCCTTGCTCGGTATGGGCAAGTGATTGAGAGGATCAAGTCAGCTGATGCTGCGCTCACACGCTTCAATGAGTACATCATGGACGTGGATTTGGGGGTGATGGATCAGGCGGCCCGCGATAGGATTTTGGGGGACTATGACCAGATTGTCCACCTGGGGGATGTCATATGTCTACGAGCGCGGGAAATTTTGAAGAGTCGGGTGCCTGATGCGGCCAAGCCGCAGACCCCTGTTGTTGCAGGCCCTGGACTATTGAGTAGGCTGCCCACCCTGGAGCTGCCACATTTTGACGGTTGCTTGGACCACTGGCTGGGCTTCCTAAATCTCTTTAAGAGTCTTGTCGATGCACGCTCGGACCTCGGACCTGCCCAGAAGCTGGCCTATTTATTGTCTGTCCTGGAGGGCGAAGCTAGAGCCTTGGTGCAGCACTTGCCGGTGACGGATTGCTCCTACCCTACCGCTCTGGAGCTTCTCTCCCGACGGTATCAGAACAAGCGCTGCCTGGCTTATGTGCACATTGACCAGATTTTGGGACTACCGGCCATTGCCAGCACGTCTACGTTGCGCACTGACTTGCTGAACCCGTTGGTCTCAGCGACCAACGGCTTGAGACGCTTGGAGCTACCGGTAGAACATTGGTCCTACTTGTTGGTGCACATAGTGCTGCAGTTGCTCCCCGCGGAGCTGAGGTCACGTTTTGAGCAGAAGTATGGTGGGGATAGTGCCACCCATCTTCCCCCCTTTGACGACCTCCTCAAATTTTTGGAAGACGAGTGTCGGTTTGCGGATAACACTCGTGGCGCCACGGGGTCGCCCCCACTACCTTCTCAGCCCAGAGACCAGGGACGGACTAGGGCTCGGGGGCCTGTTGATGTTCCCCCCGCCCCCCGTTTTGCTGGCGCCCGGAGTCCTCGGGCTAGGGGGCCTGTTGATGATCGCCCCGCCCCCCGTTTTGCTGGCGCCCGGAGTCCTTTGGCTAGGGGGCCTGTTGATGTTCCCCCCGCCCCCCGTTTTGCTGGTGCCCGGAGTCCTTGGGCTAGGCGGCCTGTTGATGATCGCCCCGCCCCCAGTTTTGCTGGCGCCCGGAGTCCTCGGGCTAGGGGGCCTGTTGATGTTCGCCCCGCCCCCCGTTTTGCTGGTGCCCGGAGTCCTCATCATTGTGACTTTTGTAAGGCAACAGGGCATGCCATGGCGCGTTGCCCGGCCTTTTTGAATTTGCACGTAAGTGCCCGCCGCCGCATTGTCAACGCACGCCGTTTGTGCTTCTCGTGCTTGGGGGCCCACTTTCATCGGGACTGCCCCGACCCCCGCCCGTGTAGAATTTGTAAGGGGTCCCACTTGGAGATTTTGTGCGCCAACGCGAACCGCTCCAGCAGACCAGCTTCTGAGGGGGGTTCGCGCAGGGGGGGGTACCCCGGAGACGAGCGCCGGGCTGAGGCCCGCAATTCTGTTCTCCGCACTCCACCCCCCGCGCATGTTGAACAGGAGCCCCGCGAGCGCCATTTGGTCTCCCCTCGTCAGGGAGAACGCGCATTGGCTGCTAGGCAGCAGTGGCCGGGTCGGCGCCGCTGCCTTTCCCCTCCGTTGGCGGAACGTCCCCGGCTGGAGTCGCGCCCTCCGCCATTCGGGCATCCGGTGGGATATGCCCCTCCAGTGATGGCGAGCGGCTCGGGACACCGCGCAGACGAATATTTGGATTGTTGGCCTCGTCATGAACGAAGGCAGCCTGGAAGCGGCGATCGGTCGCCGCCCAGGCATCACTAAGAGATTGACGCCTGCCCCGCTAAAGGACCCCCCCGATCAAGACGGTTTTGTTGCCAACGGCCTCGGTCAAGGTCTGGGGACCCTTGGGTGACTCGATTGTGGTCTGTGCCATTTTGGACACGGGAGTCCAGGGTTGCCTTTTGTCGTCTTGGTTAGCGGGACAGGTTGGCCTGAAGGTGAACGACCTTTCAGGCAAGATTTGGGGAATTGGCGAACCGGCTGACACCACTGTTGAGGGAAGGACCTGGTTTGAGGTCACCCTTGTGAGTTGTCCTTACCCTGAAATTGGTGCTCCTGCCCTTGTTGTAACTGAACTTGGTTCAATTGTTGGTGACTGATCGTCACGTTAAGAACTCGCATGCTGGTTGCAATGCGCTGTTGGCCATTCTGCAGCGAGAATTTTGGATTTTGTCGGCTGATCGCGTCAATGAGATGAGACCCTTTGCTGGCGTCGTAACGGACTTTGTTGGTCCCCTTTGTTGAAGACGCCCACCCTTCGTAATAGTAAGATTGTTAAGGCTTATTTGTGTGTTTATCTGCCTGTCAACCAAGGCAGTACATTTGGAGCTGGTAACCTCCCTCTCGACAGAGGCCTTTGAGGCGACTTTGGAAAGATTTGTGTCTCGCCGTGGTTACCTTCTTTGATTAGGTCTGATTGCGGTACGAATTACAAGGGTACAAGTAACTATTTGAAGGAGGTACACGCCTTCCTAATGAGAGCCAGGTTGACATTGGTAATAGTTTGGCTCGCCGAGGGGTCACTTGGTTGTTTGACCCGCCAGCCTGCCCCCCATTGGGGGGGTATTTTTGGCGCCGCGGTGAAAGCGGCAAAAGGACGCTGGCGGAGATTGTTGGGAGACACCGTTCTCACCTTTGAGGAACTAGCTACGGTATTTGGCCGAATTGAAGCTGTGTTAAATTTGCAACCTTGTCAAGACTTCCAATTGATTAGCGGACGGGTAGGCCCGTCCGGGGGGGGTAGATGTTCTGTCCCAAATGTGTTTTTGAACTATCTTTTTGGTGTGGCAACATTCTATTGTCTTTTTTGATGTTGACACTTGACATTACTGACTTGACAGATTGACTTGGTTCCGGTTGTTGAAAAATGTCCGTTCTTGGGACCTTGATTTAATTGTAATTGGTAAAATATCGTTGGATTCGCGTGTTGAAACCGATAATTGGGTCGCGAATTATCTATTGGTTGAAGTGAAATCCCCATTTGACGAAAACCCTGGGATAGTCTTGGATTTATCGCCGCCGGTTGTGGCCACCTCGTGGCACGCGCCCTTGTTGGAAAAAATAGTGATAAAATAGCTTCGATCCGGTGTGAGTTAGGCTGTGATGCTGTTGGAACCGCGCCATCTGGAGACTGGCGCCTTGTGAACGTCCACACACTTGACTTTCACACTTTCAATTACTCATTACTCACCTCATATTACATACATACCACACTTGTGGCGTGGCCTTGGGAAGGTCGAAGCTTGGCGAACCCAGCACACAAGGTTAGTGGTAATAATGTATTTATAAAGCCTCAGAGGCTGTAGATTATTGTGTAACCTTGTTTATTGTAAGCAACGTTTATAGCTCCACGTATCGTGGACAGTTTAGGACACCCCAGTTACCGTTGCACTGGCCAATTGTAGTTCTGATCATACATTGTGCATTTAATATAAATCAATATTGCCCTTTACAGAATATAATTTAAATAAATCGTTTCAAAGATATTACAGATTTAAAATGCAAGAACATAGCGGTTGCGGCGCGGTGCCGGCGGAGGCACGGCTCGCGTGCCTATGTTGCTTAGATTTGAGCGTTGAATGTTTTTCCCATGGTAAATTATGTGTCGCACTTTCAAAAATAATTACTAAAGAGAATATGTATGTCGAATGACAAAAAGGCTGTCAACGATGTATATAAAGACATTCTGTAGTATATTTAATATAAACATTGCACCTGTGCGAAGCCGGGGCGGGTCGCTAGTCATAAATAAATTCAGTGTAAAGTGTAAAACTTGTGCAAGAATCCGGAGGCGTCTTCTTAATCTTAACATAGTATAAAGCAAAGTCGCTTCCCTGTGTCTGTCCCTATGTATGCTTAAATCTTTAAAACTACGCAACGGATTTTGATGCAGTTTCTTTCAATAGAAAGAGTGATTCAATAGGAAAGTTTTTAAGTATATAACATGCATAATATAGTAGAGGAACACTGATAATTTTTGAGGTTTCTAATGTGATGTCGCAAATAAACACATTTTTTGCGCTTGCTTTGCAAACGCTGGCTGAACCCTACGAGATAGATCAAAATAATATACTACAGTATTATACACCTTAAAAAGTTCAACAAAAATGTCTTCGATGGCATCTGTCTATCTCTTATAGATAACCCACAACAACCATTTTTTATCCTTTACTTTTTACGAGAAATACGAGCATATTTTACGAAGCGATTTTAAGCAATACAACATTAATCCTTAGCCAATTAAGTACCACAAATACATTGTGCATTTAATATAAATCAATATTGCCCTTTACAGAATATAATTTAAATAAATAGTTTCAAAGATATTACAGATTTAAAATGCAAGGACATAGCGGTTGCGGCGCGGTGCCGGCGGAGGCACGGCGCGCGTGCCTATGTTGCTTAGATTTGAGCGTTGAATGTTTTTCCTATGGTAAATTATGTGTCGCACTTTCAAAAGTAATAACTAAAGAGAATATGTATGTCGAATGACAAAAAGGCTGTCAACGATGTATATAAAGACATTCTATAGTATATTTAATATAAGCATTGCACCCGTGCGAAGCCGGGGCGGGTCGCTAGTCATAAATAAATTCAGTGTAAAGTGTAAAACTTGTGCAAGAATCCGGAGGCGTCTTCTTAATCTTAACATAGTATAAAGCAAAGTCGCTTCCCTGTGTCTGTCCCTATGTATGCTTAAATCTTTAAAACTCCGCAACGGATTTTGATGCAGTTTCTTTCAATAGAGAGAGTGATTCAATAGGAAGGTTTTTAAGTATATAACATGCATAATATAGTAGAGGAACACTGATAATTTTTGAGGTTTCTAATGTGATGTCGCAAATAAACACATTTTTTTGCGCTTGCTTTGCAAATGCTGGCTGAACGCTACGAGATAGATCAAAATAATGTACACATTAAAAAGGTTAACAAAAAGTCCTCGATGGCATCTGTCTATCTCTTATAGATAACCCACAACAACCATTTTTTATCCTTTACTTTTTACGAGAAATACGAGCATATTTTACGAAGCGATTTTATGCAATACAGCATTAATCCTTATCCAATTTAGTAGCATAAATACATTGTTCTGTCCCAAATGTGTTTTTGAACTATCTTTTTGGTGTGGCAACATTCTATTGTCTTTTTTGATGTTGACACTTGACATTACTGACTTGACAGATTGACTTGGTTCCGGTTGTTGAAAAATGTCCGTTCTTGGGACCTTGATTTAATTGTAATTGGTAAAATATCGTTGGATTCGCGTGTTGAAACCGATAATTGGGTCGCGAATTATCTATTGGTTGAAGTGAAATCCCCATTTGACGAAAACCCTGGGATAGTCTTGGATTTATCGCCGCCGGTTGTGGCCACCTCGTGGCACGCGCCCTTGTTGGAAAAAATAGTGATAAAATAGCTTCGATCCGGTGTGAGTTAGGCTGTGATGCTGTTGGAACCGCGCCATCTGGAGACTGGCGCCTTGTGAACGTCCACACACTTGACTTTCACACTTTCAATTACTCATTACTCACCTCATATTACATACATACCACACTTGGGGCGTGGCCTTGGGAAGGTCGAAGCTTGGCGAACCCAGCACACAAGGTTAGTGGTAATAATGTATTTATAAAGCCTCAGAGGCTGTAGATTATTGTGTAACCTTGTTTATTGTAAGCAACGTTTATAGCTCCACGTATCGTGGACAGTTTAGGACACCCCAGTTACCGTTGCACTGGCCAATTGTAGTTCTGATAATTTTGGTAGCAGGCGTGGCTCTTATAATATAAGATCCACTGGTTTAATTGGAAGTTTTGAAAATAACTTTAGTTTAATTACTTAACACAACTTATAACTTAATAAGTTTTGAATATATTACCATGTCATCCGGGCTATCTAATTGAAGTTGAATCAATTGAAGTTGTATTTGTAATTTGTACTGTAGCCCCCTTTTGTTGAATTGACAAGTGGATTTGTTAGTGAAATTAGGAATATTGGTTGTATTTGGTACATAAGTTGGTATATTGTTGTAAAAGTTGTTCGGTATTTGTGGCAATTAATAATTGAATGTCACTGATCTGAATTTAAAAGGTTATCTAGATAATAATCACACATTTGTTAACATAACAAGAATTGAATGGTGTGGATTGACTTATTGCATTTATTTGTTTATTGGATTGTTGTTAGAGATTGTCCGGCTCAATATTGTACAGTCAATTGTTGTATATAATTGGTGTGATCCTGCACAAGATATACATTGAATTGTTATTTATTTTGTAACTAGCCATCCTTAGCAAGCTAGATTCATACTTGGAATAAGTACAGGGTCGGATTTGGACTTGAAATAATTGAATTTAAGTTGTTATTTTGGTGAAATTATTTGGTCGGCTAACAAGTCATTGTTTGTTTGTTTAGGTAATTTAGCCTGTTGTATTAATATTTGATTGTTGCAATGGCCTCATTAAGGGCAGTCAGGGAGGCTGCTGCCGGATTGACCTCACAGTTGAGATGGTTCACATCGGCAGCTGCAACGGTTGAGCGTTTGGAATTGGAAGAGCTCACCCTTGCTCGGTATGGGCAAGTGATTGAGAGGATCAAGTCAGCTGATGCTGCGCTCACACGCTTCAATGAGTACATCATGGACGTGGATTTGGGGGTGATGGATCAGGCGGCCCGCGATAGGATTTTGGGGGACTATGACCAGATTGTCCACCTGGGGGATGTCATATGTCTACGAGCGCGGGAAATTTTGAAGAGTCGGGTGCCTGATGCGGCCAAGCCGCAGACCCCTGTTGTTGCAGGCCCTGGACTATTGAGTAGGCTGCCCACCCTGGAGCTGCCACATTTTGACGGTTGCTTGGACCACTGGCTGGGCTTCCTAAATCTCTTTAAGAGTCTTGTCGATGCACGCTCGGACCTCGGACCTGCCCAGAAGCTGGCCTATTTATTGTCTGTCCTGGAGGGCGAAGCTAGAGCCTTGGTGCAGCACTTGCCGGTGACGGATTGCTCCTACCCTACCGCTCTGGAGCTTCTCTCCCGACGGTATCAGAACAAGCGCTGCCTGGCTGATGTGCACATTGACCAGATTTTGGGACTACCGGCCATTGCCAGCACGTCTACGTTGCGCACTGACTTGCTGAACCCGTTGGTCTCAGCGACCAACGGCTTGAGACGCTTGGAGCTACCGGTAGAACATTGGTCCTACTTGTTGGTGCACATAGTGCTGCAGTTGCTCCCCGCGGAGCTGAGGTCACGTTTTGAGCAGAAGTATGGTGGGGATAGTGCCACCCATCTTCCCCCCTTTGACGACCTCCTCAAATTTTTGGAAGACGAGTGTCGGTTTGCGGATAACACTCGTGGCGCCACGGGGTCGCCCCCACTACCTTCTCAGCCCAGAGACCAGGGACGGACTAGGGCTCGGGGGCCTGTTGATGTTCCCCCCGCCCCCCGTTTTGCTGGCGCCCGGAGTCCTCGGGCTAGGGGGCCTGTTGATGATCGCCCCGCCCCCCGTTTTGCTGGCGCCCGGAGTCCTTTGGCTAGGGGGCCTGTTGATGTTCCCCCCGCCCCCCGTTTTGCTGGTGCCCGGAGTCCTTGGGCTAGGCGGCCTGTTGATGATCGCCCCGCCCCCAGTTTTGCTGGCGCCCGGAGTCCTCGGGCTAGGGGGCCTGTTGATGTTCGCCCCGCCCCCCGTTTTGCTGGTGCCCGGAGTCCTCATCATTGTGACTTTTGTAAGGCAACAGGGCATGCCATGGCGCGTTGCCCGGCCTTTTTGAATTTGCACGTAAGTGCCCGCCGCCGCATTGTCAACGCACGCCGTTTGTGCTTCTCGTGCTTGGGGGCCCACTTTCATCGGGACTGCCCCGACCCCCGCCCGTGTAGAATTTGTAAGGGGTCCCACTTGGAGATTTTGTGCGCCAACGCGAACCGCTCCAGCAGACCAGCTTCTGAGGGGGGTTCGCGCAGGGGGGGGTACCCCGGAGACGAGCGCCGGGCTGAGGCCCGCAATTCTGTTCTCCGCACTCCACCCCCCGCGCATGTTGAACAGGAGCCCCGCGAGCGCCATTTGGTCTCCCCTCGTCAGGGAGAACGCGCATTGGCTGCTAGGCAGCAGTGGCCGGGTCGGCGCCGCTGCCTTTCCCCTCCGTTGGCGGAACGTCCCCGGCTGGAGTCGCGCCCTCCGCCATTCGGGCATCCGGTGGGATATGCCCCTCCAGTGATGGCGAGCGGCTCGGGACACCGCGCAGACGAATATTTGGATTGTTGGCCTCGTCATGAACGAAGGCAGCCTGGAAGCGGCGATCGGTCGCCGCCCAGGCATCACTAAGAGATTGACGCCTGCCCCGCTAAAGGACCCCCCCGATCAAGACGGTTTTGTTGCCAACGGCCTCGGTCAAGGTCTGGGGACCCTTGGGTGACTCGATTGTGGTCTGTGCCATTTTGGACACGGGAGTCCAGGGTTGCCTTTTGTCGTCTTGGTTAGCGGGACAGGTTGGCCTGAAGGTGAACGACCTTTCAGGCAAGATTTGGGGAATTGGCGAACCGGCTGACACCACTGTTGAGGGAAGGACCTGGTTTGAGGTCACCCTTGTGAGTTGTCCTTACCCTGAAATTGGTGCTCCTGCCCTTGTTGTAACTGAACTTGGTTCAATTGTTGGTGACTGATCGTCACGTTAAGAACTCGCATGCTGGTTGCAATGCGCTGTTGGCCATTCTGCAGCGAGAATTTTGGATTTTGTCGGCTGATCGCGTCAATGAGATGAGGCCCTTTGCTGGCGTCGTAACGGACTTTGTTGGTCCCCTTTGTTGAAGACGCCCACCCTTCGTAATAGTAAGATTGTTAAGGCTTATTTGTGTGTTTATCTGCCTGTCAACCAAGGCAGTACATTTGGAGCTGGTAACCTCCCTCTCGACAGAGGCCTTTGAGGCGACTTTGGAAAGATTTGTGTCTCGCCGTGGTTACCTTCTTTGATTAGGTCTGATTGCGGTACGAATTACAAGGGTACAAGTAACTATTTGAAGGAGGTACACGCCTTCCTAATGAGAGCCAGGTTGACATTGGTAATAGTTTGGCTCGCCGAGGGGTCACTTGGTTGTTTGACCCGCCAGCCTGCCCCCCATTGGGGGGGTATTTTTGGCGCCGCGGTGAAAGCGGCAAAAGGACGCTGGCGGAGATTGTTGGGAGACACCGTTCTCACCTTTGAGGAACTAGCTACGGTATTTGGCCGAATTGAAGCTGTGTTAAATTTGCAACCTTGTCAAGACTTCCAATTGATTAGCGGACGGGTAGGCCCGTCCGGGGGGGGTAGATGTTCTGTCCCAAATGTGTTTTTGAACTATCTTTTTGGTGTGGCAACATTCTATTGTCTTTTTTGATGTTGACACTTGACATTACTGACTTGACAGATTGACTTGGTTCCGGTTGTTGAAAAATGTCCGTTCTTGGGACCTTGATTTAATTGTAATTGGTAAAATATCGTTGGATTCGCGTGTTGAAACCGATAATTGGGTCGCGAATTATCTATTGGTTGAAGTGAAATCCCCATTTGACGAAAACCCTGGGATAGTCTTGGATTTATCGCCGCCGGTTGTGGCCACCTCGTGGCACGCGCCCTTGTTGGAAAAAATAGTGATAAAATAGCTTCGATCCGGTGTGAGTTAGGCTGTGATGCTGTTGGAACCGCGCCATCTGGAGACTGGCGCCTTGTGAACGTCCACACACTTGACTTTCACACTTTCAATTACTCATTACTCACCTCATATTACATACATACCACACTTGTGGCGTGGCCTTGGGAAGGTCGAAGCTTGGCGAACCCAGCACACAAGGTTAGTGGTAATAATGTATTTATAAAGCCTCAGAGGCTGTAGATTATTGTGTAACCTTGTTTATTGTAAGCAACGTTTATAGCTCCACGTATCGTGGACAGTTTAGGACACCCCAGTTACCGTTGCACTGGCCAATTGTAGTTCTGATCATACATTGTGCATTTAATATAAATCAATATTGCCCTTTACAGAATATAATTTAAATAAATCGTTTCAAAGATATTACAGATTTAAAATGCAAGAACATAGCGGTTGCGGCGCGGTGCCGGCGGAGGCACGGCTCGCGTGCCTATGTTGCTTAGATTTGAGCGTTGAATGTTTTTCCCATGGTAAATTATGTGTCGCACTTTCAAAAATAATTACTAAAGAGAATATGTATGTCGAATGACAAAAAGGCTGTCAACGATGTATATAAAGACATTCTGTAGTATATTTAATATAAACATTGCACCTGTGCGAAGCCGGGGCGGGTCGCTAGTCATAAATAAATTCAGTGTAAAGTGTAAAACTTGTGCAAGAATCCGGAGGCGTCTTCTTAATCTTAACATAGTATAAAGCAAAGTCGCTTCCCTGTGTCTGTCCCTATGTATGCTTAAATCTTTAAAACTACGCAACGGATTTTGATGCAGTTTCTTTCAATAGAAAGAGTGATTCAATAGGAAAGTTTTTAAGTATATAACATGCATAATATAGTAGAGGAACACTGATAATTTTTGAGGTTTCTAATGTGATGTCGCAAATAAACACATTTTTTGCGCTTGCTTTGCAAACGCTGGCTGAACCCTACGAGATAGATCAAAATAATATACTACAGTATTATACACCTTAAAAAGTTCAACAAAAATGTCTTCGATGGCATCTGTCTATCTCTTATAGATAACCCACAACAACCATTTTTTATCCTTTACTTTTTACGAGAAATACGAGCATATTTTACGAAGCGATTTTAAGCAATACAACATTAATCCTTAGCCAATTAAGTACCACAAATACATTGTGCATTTAATATAAATCAATATTGCCCTTTACAGAATATAATTTAAATAAATAGTTTCAAAGATATTACAGATTTAAAATGCAAGGACATAGCGGTTGCGGCGCGGTGCCGGCGGAGGCACGGCGCGCGTGCCTATGTTGCTTAGATTTGAGCGTTGAATGTTTTTCCTATGGTAAATTATGTGTCGCACTTTCAAAAGTAATAACTAAAGAGAATATGTATGTCGAATGACAAAAAGGCTGTCAACGATGTATATAAAGACATTCTATAGTATATTTAATATAAGCATTGCACCCGTGCGAAGCCGGGGCGGGTCGCTAGTCATAAATAAATTCAGTGTAAAGTGTAAAACTTGTGCAAGAATCCGGAGGCGTCTTCTTAATCTTAACATAGTATAAAGCAAAGTCGCTTCCCTGTGTCTGTCCCTATGTATGCTTAAATCTTTAAAACTACGCAACGGATTTTGATGCAATTTCTTTCAATAGAAAGAGTGATTCAATAGGAAAGTTTTTAAGTATATAACATGCATAATATAGTAGAGGAACACTGATAATTTTTGAGGTTTCTAATGTGATGTCGCAAATAAACACATTTTTTGCGCTTGCTTTGCAAACGCTGGCTGAACCCTACGAGATAGATCAAAATAATATACTACAGTATTATACACCTTAAAAAGTTCAACAAAAATGTCTTCGATGGCATCTGTCTATCTCTTATAGATAACCCACAACAACCATTTTTTATCCTTTACTTTTTACGAGAAATACGAGCATATTTTACGAAGCGATTTTAAGCAATACAACATTAATCCTTAGCCAATTAAGTACCACAAATACATTGTGCATTTAATATAAATCAATATTGCCCTTTACAGAATATAATTTAAATAAATAGTTTCAAAGATATTACAGATTTAAAATGCAAGGACATAGCGGTTGCGGCGCGGTGCCGGCGGAGGCACGGCGCGCGTGCCTATGTTGCTTAGATTTGAGCGTTGAATGTTTTTCCTATGGTAAATTATGTGTCGCACTTTCAAAAGTAATAACTAAAGAGAATATGTATGTCGAATGACAAAAAGGCTGTCAACGATGTATATAAAGACATTCTATAGTATATTTAATATAAGCATTGCACCCGTGCGAAGCCGGGGCGGGTCGCTAGTCATAAATAAATTCAGTGTAAAGTGTAAAACTTGTGCAAGAATCCGGAGGCGTCTTCTTAATCTTAACATAGTATAAAGCAAAGTCGCTTCCCTGTGTCTGTCCCTATGTATGCTTAAATCTTTAAAACTACGCAACGGATTTTGATGCAGTTTCTTTCAATAGAAAGAGTGATTCAATAGGAAGGTTGTTAAGTATATAAAATGCATAATATAGTAGAGGACCACTGATAATTTTTGAGGTTTCTAATGTGATGTCGCAAATAAACACATTTTTTTGCGCTTGCTTTGCAAACGCTGGCTGAACGCTACGAGATAGTTCAAAATAATGTACTACAGTATTGTACATCTTAAAAAGGTCAACAAAAAAGTCCTGGATGGCATCTGTCTATCTCTTATAGATAACCCACAACAACCATTTTTTATCCTTTACTTTTTACGAGAAATACGAGTATATTTTACGAAGCGATTTTAAGCAATACAGCATTAATCCTTATTCAATTAAGTACCATATATACATTGTGCGTTTCATATAAATCAATATTGCCCTTTACAGAATATAATTTAAATAAATAGTTTCGAAGATATTACAGATTTAATAATGCAAGGACATAGCGGTTGCGGCGTGGTGCCGGCGGAGGCACGGCGCGCGTGCCTATGTTGCTTAGATTTGAGCGTTGAATGTTTTTCCCATGGTAAATTATGTGTCGCACTTTCAAAAGTAATTACTAAAGAGAATATGTATGTCGAATGACAAAAAGGCTGTCAACTATGTATACAACGTGTAACAGACTAAACGCAATTCGTGAAAGTAGTTGGTTCAGAATCGGCTTCTGAATCGATTTCCGTCATAAAAAATGGATGTTAAATTTTGACGGAAAAATCTTTCATTTAACTTATAAAAACTTTTTACCAAAAAATTAAACCGACTCGAAGTTATTTTTCACTTTGCAGTGTTTTTGGGAGTCGGTTTAATTTTTTGGTAAAAAGTTTTTATTTCACTCTTTTTAGTTGGTCGATTTTTAATTTACCTAGTTAAAAGAGCCTAACTGTCAACTACTTATAATGTTTAGTACCGATGTTTCCGAACGCACCCTTTTGACATAACGAAGTTTGATCTTGACATTACTCTGACTTGACAGATAGACTTTGCCTGGTTGGAAAATGTCCGCGTTGGGACGTGTTGAGTTAATTATAATTGGTAAAATATCGTTTGGATTCGCGTGTTGAAACCGATAATTGGATCGCGAATTATCAATTGTTTGAAATTGTAATCCCATTTGACGAAAACCCCGGGATATTTTTGGATCTAACGCCGGTTGTGGCCACCTCGTGGCACGCGCCCTTGTTGGAAAAAATAGTGATAAAATAGCTTCAATCCTGTGCGAGTGGTGCTGTGAATGCTGTTCGGACCGCGCCACCTGGAGACTGGCGCCTTGTGAACGTTCTAGAACACGTAACTTGCATCACACTTTCCAATTACTCATCTCATATTACATACAAACCACATTTAGACGTGATCAAAAGGATCCTGATTGCCGTCTACAGCTCAGGTTAGTGGTAACAATATAGTGTAACCTTGTTCATTGAAAGCAACGTTAAGCTCCACGTATCGTGGACAAGTTCAGACCGTCCAGTTACCGTTGCACTGGCCAATTGTAGTTCTGATCATTTTGGTAGCAGGCGTGGCTCTTATAATATAAGATCCACTGGTTTAATTGGAAGTTTTGAAAATAATTTTAGTTTAATTACTTAACACAACTTATAACTTAATAAGTTTTGAATATATTACCATGTCATCCGGGCTATCTAATTGAAGTTGAATCAATTGAAGTTGTATTTGTAATTTGTACTGTAGCCCCCTTTTGTTGAATTGACAAGTGGATTT
Organism: Tholera decimalis; assembly: GCA_943138885.2. NCBI lineage: Eukaryota > Metazoa > Arthropoda > Insecta > Lepidoptera > Noctuidae > Tholera > Tholera decimalis. The sequence goes on from OW964571.2 coordinate 33,846,722, forward strand.
GTTTGTGAAATTAGGAATATTGGTTGTATTTCGTACATAAGTTGGTATATTGTTGTAAAAGTTGTTCGGTATTTGTGGCAATTAATAATTGAATGCCATTGATCTGAATTTAAAAGGTTATCTAAATAATAATTACACATAGTCTAACATAATAGGACTTGAATTGTGTGTATTGGGTATTGCATTTGTGGTACTTATTGGACTGTGGTGATAGAGATTATTCGGCTCAATATTATACAGTCAATTGTTGTGCTTATTGATATTTATTTGAGGTTGATCCAGCATTGTATTATACATTCAATTGTTATTTATTTTGTGACTAGCCATCCTTAGCAAGCTAGATTCATACTTGGAATAAGTACAGGGTCGGATTTGGACCTGAAATAATTGAATTTAAGTTTTATTTTGGTGAAATTATTTGGTCGGCTAACAAGTTGTTGTTGTTTGTTTAGTTAATTTTAGCCTATTTGTATTAATATTTGATTGTTGCAATGGCCTCATTAAGGGCGGTCAGGGAGGCTGCTGCCGGATTGACCTCACAGTTGAGATGGTTCACATCGGCAGCGGCAACGGTTGAGCGTGTAGAATTGAAAGAGCTCACCCTTGCTCGGTATGGGCAAGTGATTGAGAGGATCAAGTCGGCTGATGCTGCGCTCACACGCTTCAACGAGTACATCATGGACGTGGATTTGGGGGTGATGGATCAGGCGGCCCGGGATAGGATTTTGGGTGACTATGACCAGATTGTCCACCTGGGGGATGTCATATGTCTACGAGCGCGGGAAATTTTGAAGAGCCGGGTGCCTGATGCGGCCAAGCCGCAGACCCCCGTTGTTGCAGGCCCTGGACTATTGAGTGAGCTGCCCACCCTGGAGCTGCCACATTTTGACGGTCGCTTGGACCACTGGCTGGGCTTCCTAAATCTCTTTAAGAGTCTTGTCGATGCACGCTCGGACCTCGGACCTGCCCAGAAGCTGGCCTATTTATTGTCTGTCCTGGAGGGCGAAGCTAGAGCCTTGGTGCAGCACTTGCCGGTGACGGATTCCTCCTACCCGACCGCTCTGGAACTTCACTCCCGACGGTATCAGAACAAGCGCTGCCTGGCTGATGTGCACATCGACCAGATTTTGGGGCTACCGGCCATTGTAAGCACGTCGACGTTGCGCACTGACTTGCTGAACCCGTTGGTCTCAGCGACCAACGCCTTGAGACGCTTGGAGTTACCGGTGGAACATTGGTCCTACTTGTTGGTGCACATAGTGCTGCAGTTGCTCCCCGCGGAGTTGAGGTCACGTTTTGAGCAGAAGTATGGTGGGGATAGTGCCACCCATCTTCCCCCCTTTGACGACCTCCTCAAATTTTTGGAAGACGAGTGTCGGTTTGCGGATAACACTCGTGGCGCTACGGGGTCACCCCCACTACCTTCTCAGCCCAGAGACCAGGGACGGACTAGGGCTCGGGGGCCTGTTGATGTTCCCCCCGCCCCCCGTTTTGCTGGCGCCCGGAGTCCTCGGGCTAGGGGGCCTGTTGATGATCGCCCCGCCCCTCGTTTTGCTGGCGCCCGGAGTCCTCGGGCTAGGGGGCCTGTTGACGTTCCCCCTGCCCCCCGTTTTGCTGGTGCCCGGAGTCCTCGGGCTAGGGGGCCTGTTGATGATCGCCCCGCCCCCAGTTTTGCTGGCGCCCGGAGTCCTCGGGCTAGGGGGCCTGTTGATGTTCGCCCCGCCCCCCGTTTTGTTGGTGCCCGGAGTCCTCATCATTGTGACTTTTGTAAGGCAACGGGGCATGTCATGGCGCGTTGCCAGGACTTTTTGAATTTGCACGTAAGTGCCCGCCGCCGTATTGTCAACGCACGCCGTTTGTGCTTCTCGTGCTTGGGGGCCCACTTTCATCGGGACTGCCCCGACCCCCGCCCGTGTAGAATTTGTAACGGGTCCCACTTGGAGATTTTGTGCGCCAACGCGAACCGCTCCAGCAGACCAGCTTCTGAGGGGGGTTCGCGCAAGGGGGATACCCCGGAGACGAGCGCCGGCCTGAGACCCGCGATTCTGTACGCCGCACTCCACCCCCCGCGCAAGTTGAACGGGAGCCCCACGAGCGCCATTTGGTCTTCCCTCGTCAGGGAGAACGCGCATTGGCTGCTAGGCAGCAGTGGCCGGGTCGGCGCCGCTGCCTTTCCCCTCTGTTGGCGGAACGTCCCCGGCTGGAGTCGCGCCCTCCGCCATTCGGGCATCCGGTGGGATATCCCCCTCCAGTGATGGCGAGCGTCTCGGGACGACGCGCAGACGAATATTTGGATTGTTGGCCTCGTCGTGAACAAAGGCAGCCTGGAAGCGGCGATCGGTCGCCGCCCAGGCATCACTAAGAGATTGACGCCTGCCCCGCTAAAGGACCCCCCCGATCAAGACGGTTTTGTTGCCAACGGCCTCGGTCAAGGTCTGGGGACCCTTGGGTGACTCGATTGTGGTCTGTGCCATTTTGGACACGGGAGTCCAGGGTTGCCTTTTGTCGTCTTGGTTAGCGGGACAGGTTGGCCTGAAGGTGAACGACCTTTCAGGCAAGATTTGGGGAATTGGCGAACCGGCTGACACCACTGTTGAGGGAAGGACCTGGTTTGAGGTCACCCTTGTGAGTTGTCCTTACCCTGAAATTGGTGCTCCTGCCCTTGTTGTAACTGAACTTGGTTGGGACGAGCCACTTCGGGAAACCGTGTTGGAGGACAGTTGAGGCTCTCTAGCCTTCCTTATGGGGCTCGTCACCCCCTTTGTTGCCCAAGGAGGGCCACTTGGTTCAATTGTTGGTGACTGATCGTCACGTTAAGAACTCGCATGCCGGTTGCAATGCGCTGTTGGCCATTCTGCAGCGAGAATTTTGGATTTTGTCGGCTGATCGCGTCAATGAGACGAGGCCCTTTGCTGGCGTCGTAACGGACTTGTTGGTCCCCCCTTGTTGAAGACGTCCACCCCTCGTAATAGTAAGATTGTTAAGGCTTATTTGTGTGTTTGTCTGCCTGTCAACCAAGGCAGTACATTTGGAGCTGGTAACCTCCCTCTCGACAGAGGCCTTTGAGGCGACTTTGGAAAGATTTGTGTCTCGCCGTGGGTTACCTTCTTTGATTAGGTCTGATTGCGGTACGAATTACAAGGGTACAAGTAACTATTTGAAGGAGGTATACGCCTTCCTTAATGAGAGCCAGGTTGACATTGGTAATAGTTTGGCCCGCCGAGGGGTCACTTGGTTGTTTGACCCGCCAGCCTGCCCCCATTGGGGGGGTATTTTTGGGGCCGCGGTGAAAGCGGCAAAGGGACGCTGGCGGAGATTGTTGGGAGACACCGTTCTCACCTTGAGGAACTAGCTACGGTATTTGGCCGCATTGAAGCTGTGTTAAATTTGTAACCTTGTCAAGACTTCCAATTGATTAGCGGACGGGTAGGCCCGTCCGGGGGGGTAGATGTTTAGTACCGATGTTTCCGAACGCACCCTTTTGACATAACGAAGTTTGATCTTGACATTACTCTGACTTGACAGATAGACTTTGCCTGGTTGGAAAATGTCCGCGTTGGGACGTGTTGAGTTAATTATAATTGGTAAAATATCGTTTGGATTCGCGTGTTGAAACCGATAATTGGGTCGCGAATTATCAATTGTTTGAAATTGTAATCCCATTTGACGAAAACCCCGGGATATTTTTGGATCTAACGCCGGTTGTGGCCACCTCGTGGCACGCGCCCTTGTTGGAAAAAATAGTGATAAAATAGCTTCAATCCTGTGCGAGTGGTGCTGTGAATGCTGTTCGGACCGCGCCACCTGGAGACTGGCGCCTTGTGAACGTTCTAGAACACGTAACTTGCATCACACTTTCCAATTACTCATCTCATATTACATACAAACCACATTTAGACGTGATCAAAAGGATCCTGATTGCCGTCTACAGCTCAGGTTAGTGGTAACAATATAGTGTAACCTTGTTCATTGAAAGCAACGTTAAGCTCCACGTATCGTGGACAAGTTCAGACCGTCCAGTTACCGTTGCACTGGCCAATTGTAGTTCTGATCATATAACCTTTTACATAATATTGCTTTTTCCAATGCTGGGCCGTTAATTGTTGAGGAGTTCTCCTGGTACTTCACCATCATATATCATACTACATCACCATATGCATTGTGACGAACATAAAGTGCTTAGCATCCATATTCGAGTAATCGAATCGCAATCCACGAAATACTTATTATTGAGTAGGTTCGGTGACCATATGTGATCTTCATCATCAGTTCCACTTCCCCAAATGGTATATTTTGAGAGCAACTGCATAAGTTACTATAAGAAATACCCAAAACGCCATAGGTGTGCCTGTAATATTTGAAGAGTTCCCTCGATTTCTCCAAGATCCCATCATCAGATCCTGACTTGGTGACAATGGGACCAAATTCCAAGTATACCCTTTCAAACAAAAAAAGAATTTTTCAAATCGGTTCAGCCGTCTTCGAGTAATCGGTGATCATACATAAAAAAAAAATATACGCGTCGAATTGATAACCTCGTCTTTAGGTCGTTGGTTGAAAATGGAAACAATAGTATCACTATCATGACACATTAATACAATCCTTAATTCAAGGAAATGCGCTAGTGTGCGTGTAGGCCGCTAACATTGCATGAATGTATGCGTCTGCGTAAGGATATTGTATGACACACATACGTTTTGCGTTTAGTAAGGATAACTATTTTATAAAAAAATGTCTAGGTTCAGTTTCAATTTATTTAGTTACGGATGTTGTTTTAGACTCATAATTCAATATTCTAATTGGGGTGTCTGAGGTATTGCGCTTAATCTGTTACACCTTGTATAAAGACATTCTATAGTACCTATATTTAATATAAACATTGCACCCGTGCGAAGCCGGGGCGGGTCGCTAGTCATAAATAAATTCAGTGTAAAGTGTAAAACTTGTGCAAGAATCCGGAGGCGTCTTTTTACAACAAAAATATCGAAGTGGTCGAAGGTAGAAAAATATGATACCGTCCTAACTACTTGCTTTTGTAGAAATAGGTACCTAGTAGTAGGATATCATATTTTGTTTTGGAACGCAATTTAGAGATAACTGAACTACCTGCTATTATGAATGATAATTAAAGAATTTTCAAAGAACAGTGTTAAGACGGTAATTTCATAAAAATACATTCAGTTTTGACGTTAATGATATAGCAATTTATGTTCTTGATTCTTTATGTGATTGTGAGGTGTTGATTGGTCTTAACGTAACAGTCCTATCTTGTTTAATGTACAGACAAATAACCGATAGACTGACATTTCAGTTGCATTGAATACATTTTAAAAATGGTAGACGTATCACGTTCGTATAGTGTGAATAAGTATATTGGTTAACATAGTAAGGAACTAATGTTATTATTATTACCAAATAGGCCATAGGTCGTTTATTAATATGAAAGATTTAATAACACGATATTAAAATTAATGTAAAGTATGAGAGCAGGGTCAAGTCAGGATAGTTGTGATGAGTATATGTAACATTACAACAAGCTTATATAATAGTTAAGACAAACCAATAAGGGCCGTTCGTTTTGAAGAGTTCTTAGACTAGATAATTCATAAAGATAGTGATAGTTATTATCCTGTGCTTGGAGACGTTGATGTGCGTACTATGGACGTCAGAGAAATATGAAAATGGTACCAAATAGACAATATGAGAGGAAGTGAGAGATCAAGTAAATAACATGAAGGAGTGGCCGAGGTAGAGAATAAAATACTTAATAATCGGTATTTTGAGTAAAACACGTGTTGCCAAATTAAATTGTACAGGCATTTATTTACAACTAGCCCTATTATGCTTATTCAATTTATGCGTGTTATAGTTTAATATAAAAATGTAATTCAGGGTAGGAGTGGTGTGCTGCAGCAGTTACTGCCTAAGACTAAATAAGTAAACTGGACCAGGCACTACTTCGGACTAAAGGAGTAAACTAGGTTTCACAATCATTTATTTACAACTCGCCCTATTATGCTTATTCAATTTATGCGTATTATGGTTTAATAATAGGAATATAGGTATGTGCTGGTCTGCTAGAACTTTGAAGTGTTCACGATCCAGGGTAGGTGCAAGCACCAACCAAGCACTACTTCGGACGAAAGGAGTGAACTAGATTTCAGATTTTGTCTAAGTCTAAAGACAAAATTCTATGAGTTGGGCAGATCAGTACATCAAAAACGATGCGTCTCTTAAGGTTTCCTGGGCCTAAAGGGGACTTTTTTTTTTTTAACGTGGTAAAATTATCAAATAAGTCCTCCCACCCCGGGCAGGGTGGGAGGGACTGTCAGACTTTTACTGACTAAAATCCACGGTGTTCCTTCAATAACCCTTTGCGTACCGGGGTCACGGTAATGGGATAAGTCCCACGACCCCGGCAGGCTTCGGCCCTCTACGGGGGGGCCTCGTCATATTGCTGACGCTCTTTGAGGCGCGCGTGGAACACAACGCGCCGTCAACCCGGGCATGGTCCATGGTTGGACAGCGAGTTGCCCTTTACTCACTGTCCGCATGCCCGCGCCTACGGTGGCCGGAGATCGTCGGCCGACGTCCGACGCCGTGGGCGTCTACCACTGCGGCTGGGCTGGAGGGAGGACGCCATCCTCTCCCTCACGCGGCCCGCCTCGTCCTTCGGAAGCATGACTGCTTCGCAGAAGGAGGCGACCGCTTCCCACTCCCTCTCGCCCCGCAGCATGGCCTCGACCAATGCCGGGCGCGAGAGGTCTCCGCCTATCGCCGCCGTGAGGACACGTCGCTGCTCTGCCCAGGCGGAGCAGTCTTGCACCGTGTGCTCTACGGTGTCCTCAGGGCGACCCTCGCAGTGGTGACACCTAGGCCATTCTTATTCTAGGTATTCCTTTCCCATCAGACACAGGTACCTCCTGAAACTTCCGTGTCCGGTGAGGACCTGCGTCATGCGGTAGGTCAGGACGCCGTGACGCCAATCTAGCCACTCCTCAAAGAGGGGTCTTACCGCCGCAATTGCGGCGTGCCCGTGCCTAAAGGGGACTAGACTAATTTTCTCTACAATTTCAAGTTTAGGAAAGAAGTAAGAGATCAAGATGATGTTGTTCCTGATAGCGGTGTTCTAATATTTGTTTTATTTTTAACCGACTTCCAAAAAAGGAGGTTCTCAATTCGGATGTTTGTACTTTTTTTATGTTTGTCCGGGCATAAATCCGTCGCTTGTCAACCGTTTTGAAAAATTCTTTTTTTTTTTGTTGGAAAAGGTATACTTTCTAAATGGTCCAATGAAAATTTTATCGAAATCGTAGAAGCCGTTTCTGAAAAATCAACAAAAGTCAAAGTAAAAGATCTACATTGACGATCTTTTCGTTTAATCTGCATTGCGTTTTTTGTTCGCGCATAACTTCGTCATTTACGAACTAATTTAGAAAATTATTTTTTTTGTTCCAAAGCCAAATTCCAATTGGTCCCATAGTCACCAAGTCGGGATCTGATGATGGAATCTTGGCGAAATCGAGGGAACTCTTCAAATTTTATAGGAAAATGAAAAGCGATTTTGGTATTTTCTAAAACAAGTGAAGTATTTGAGTTTAATAAGAACCATTCTATTCTACTATCAGATCTGATGATGAATCCAAGAGGCACTGGAACTCCGTAACAAGACAATGTATCTTAGCTGTGTTTGGGCTTGTTGCAATTGTAACGGTATGCACTTTCCAGGTGTACCACGAATAATAAAAAGAAATAGAATCGTTTTTCATTCTCAGTTTCAGTTCGACGCCGTTTTCTCATACGAGAAGTATATTTACTAGCGCTACACATATTTTATAAGACTAAAAATATATCACTAAAAATTAACAAATAAAAACTTTTTTTGCAAAAAAAGAAACCGACTTCAAAAAACGATAAAAGCACTAAAAAGTTAAAAATAATACTGTAACCTACTTATATTAATAAACCTAACCTAACCTACGATTAACCTATAATAAAATTTAACAATTTTTTGGAGTCGATGCCAAGCAATGTACCATACCTAAATGACTATAATATAACTACAGACTAAGGCCAGAAAAAACAAAACATAAATCTTACAGCTTCTAAATATAAATTTAAATCGAAAAACAAAATTCTTTCTTTTTTTGCAAAAAAGTTTTTTCAGATGCATAAATTTGGCTTGTGTGACGGTGTACGCAGGTGCTGTCGGTGTTGGTTGGAGTGTGCCTGAGGTCATGCACGATGCAGGAGGGCCGTGTTGGCAACACCTAGTGAAACTAGCGCGAGTGATGCTGTGGCGGAAATCGAAGCGGTTACACCGGTCGACATGGCGCGATCACTGGCTCTCTTTGGGTTGAGCTCTCGACGTGTACGGTTGTGTTGTGCTTAGTTTTGCATTATTAAGGACGTAAGTTCGAATCTGACGTAAATAAGCTGTTTTTGGGTGCCTTTTCCGACTAATATAAAGAAATTCAAACAAAACTAACAGTTGCAATAGATAGATTACTTCTTTATCTCCAAAGCAGCCGTGTTTAAAATACAAAAAATATGGTTTTTAGTATTGTAAACACGATTTTTCAAAACCTCTGCATACAAAGTTGAGGAAAAAGGGTTAAGTTTAGGATTCTTTTTCTGCTAAACATTTACATATTTTGATTCTTAAAAAATACCACAGGCTAGCAGATATAATTACCTCAAAATGAGCCTATTAATAATAACGAAAATGTAACAAATAGCTTCACAAAAAAATAAAATCCCTTTTAAATTTTTCACATATTTTGCTACAGCGCATGAATCTTAACTGGTCGCATTAAGGGTTATTTTCGTTGGTCGCTGTTTAGATTTATTGGACAGAAAAGTGTAAAGAAATTTTAATACGCGGTCAGCCGCCTTCGTGAGTGGACGCTATGTCGCTTGTCAACAGAAATTTGTCTAAAAATAGATCGCTGTACGAACACAAAATAATTCATAATACTACACAATACTTATTTCGATACTTTACGCATTTTATATGAGCAACTTGAGAAAGTAAGTTTTTTATCTATTGTTTGGGAATAATTGTTATCTTTTTTGAACAAATGTCTAAACCCAAGATGATACCGATTTTTTTAATGGGTGCAAACGACTCGGTTTTTTTTAAATGTATGTTCCCCGATTACTCGTAACTAGACCGATTTGAAAAATTATTTTTATTATTTGAAAGGCACCTGGTAGGTATATTTCCAGGTGGTCCCATCGTCATCAAGTCAGGATCTGATGATGGAATCCTGTCGAAATCGAGGGAACTCTTCAAATATTATTATTTTTTAAAGTAACTTGTGTAGTTGCTCTCGGAAAATACCATTCGGTGAAGTGGAACTGATGATGAAGACCACAGACGGCTACCGGAACTACTCAATTATAAATATTTCATGGGTTGCGATTCGATTACTAGAATATGGTGGTTAATCACTTTATACTTGTTAAAATGTATATGGTGAAGTTGAGCTGATGGTGAAGTACCTGAAGAACTCCTCAAAAATGAACGGCTCTGCATCAGGAAAAGCAATATTTTGTAAATGGTGATAAGTAGTTTACATTTAGGCTTTTGTAACTAGGTAAAGCACTAGTCGACAAACCAAAACACTAAAAACAAAAAAAAATACTTCCAACTTGTTATTTTTGGAAATCTGTCTTATTTTTAGTTAAAATGATTTTTTTCATGATATTTTTTATTATATATTTATATAATAAACTACAACATATATATACATATATATATATATATATAGTAGTAAGTAACTATAATGATATAATATAAGTAATATGTATATTTATTTGACAAAAAAATACTTACAAATTTCTTAAAACTAGCTTATTTACATTTTTTGCAACTACGCCAAATATCTTTGCTTTTCATAGTGTTTGTATGAATTACAAAGTTATATTTGCGGTTTTAGAAAATATGCTGTATCTCACAAATTGCTGACCCGATCTCGTTCAAACTAATTTTGGTTGAAAGGTTATACTAAGATCTACAGACATATATATGTATAGACACCGCAGCCCCGGATCACAAGGGCAACTGAAGGAACAGAGTGGGTTTTTATTCAGTATTCGTCTGACACTACTTTCCGCTACACCCAGAGCGAAAGGAGTCATTTTGATGATTTTCCCCCCCCCCCCCCCCAAAAAATTGGCCAAGTGCAAGGCAGACTCGCCCATGAAGGGTTCCGAAGTAACTATAATAATATAACATAATATGTATATTTAATAGACAAAAGAAATAACTTGCAAATTTCTTAAAACTAGCTTATTTACATTTTTTACAACTACGCCAAATAACTTTGTTTTTCATAGTAGTTGTATGAATTACAAAGTTATATTTGCGGTTTTAGAAAATATGTTATATATCAAAAATTTCTGACCCGATCTCGTTCAAACTAATTTTGGTTGAAAGTTCATACTAAGATCTACAGATATATGTATTTTTTTGATTTTTCACTCCATTATTATAGAAGTTAGAGGGGACACACACACACATTTTACCACTTTGGAAGCGTTCATCTTTTAAACAATTTACTTTATGAAAATGTCCTTTTAGAAACTTTAATGTCATTTTTAAATACCTGTCTATAGATACTACACACGCATAGGTTTCATGAAAAAAAAAAAAATTTAGTTTTAGTTCTGTGTGGGGAGCCCCCCTTTATTTTAAATATTTTTTAAGTTTTTTCTTAAAATCGGAAAGCGGTTATGAGCAGTGGTGGTAACCACTGCTCAAACCAGCAAACTTGTTTGCCGCCCTCTTTGCGGAGTTTTCACGTCTGGATAGTAGTGGCGCTCACCCTCCTGATGCTCCTATTGGATGCGAGACGTGTATGTTGGACATTCGCATCCATCAGAAGGACGTCCGTAGAGTGCTGCGTAATCTTGACGTGAACAAAGCTAGTGGCCCCGACGGGATACCAGCAATTGTTCATAGAACTTGTGCGCCTGAATTGTCTCCAATCTTGACACGCCTGTTTCGCCTTTCGCTAGATGACTGGAAAGGTGCTGAAAGCATGGAAGCTGGCTAACGTTCAGCCTGTACCCAAAAAGGGCAGTCGTGCTGACCCGGCCAACTACAGGCCTATTTCAGTCACGTCCATACTCTGTAAGAGTATGGAGCGTGTACTTAATAGTAAGCTCCTGGCATACCTAGAAGCCAACGATATCCTCAGTGACCGACAATACGGTTTTCGCAAAAAACCGGTCAACTGGGGATCTTCTAGCGTATGCCATTAATATCTGGAGCGACGCCATTGAGAAGCAAGGGGAAGCACTTGCTGTTTCTTCTTCGGCTTTTTGAATTCAACAAGATTTATCTCGAAGCCAGAAGATAATGTCCTCAACAATACATCAAAGTGTTTGATGATTATAACATCCAATCCTGTGATCTGAGCACTCAGTTCGGGGTTCCCGAAAAAACGTCGAGCTTTGTTTCTATCATTTGTGGAACTAAATCCTGGCTTTGTCTTGTCCACAATTAATCCCGTTTCATGCTTGAATCGTTGTTTGATTTCGTCTGATCGTTGTTTTACACTTGCTTTTTCCTCTGAAGACCTAGCTTGCCATTTCTTAATATCTAACTTATAACTAATGTGTAAAAAGCACTCAAACGAACGAATCCAAGCATGTAATGTTGACAAACCCAAGCCAAAATTATCTTGATTCATCATTCTGGGAGTGGCCCCACAAATATAGCATTTCTGCGATGAATGTGTCTCTGTCAAAGCATTGCACACTTTTCCATTAGTCAGCAGAAGCTTGTACTTAACAGAAATTTCAGAACCACCAAGATCATAAGATGTAGCCTCCAAGTAGTCGTTTATTTATCCCAAAACCTTATTTGTTTCGATTTTTGTCAATTCCGTTGTTTCTTTGGCAAAAATGAATTTAATTGGACGACAAAACATCGTCGATGATGGACGAGGATTTTGCCAGATAATGTTGTTACTCTCGTCGATTAACCTTAGAGGAACCAACGAATAAACAAAAAGGAACTCATCAGTGCCTTCGCTGTTTTCAAATCTTTGTTTGTAAGCACTATGACCGGAACTTCCGTCACATCCCCATTTACTTATAAGAGATGTTGTGTGATAAACGATGAATTGGGTATTAGATTGGGGAGCACACTTGTGACAACTTCTCTCTGAGCTTCTACTAAACGTTCTGCTGTTTTATTCAAAATAGCTTGTAGCTCAATTTCTGCTCGAGATTGTGTCAAAACAATGTGCTCCTCGGAAGGATAATATGCTTTTTTTGATTTAACAATGCAATCATATGATGGAAACACGTGATGCCCGACTTTCATAATCCACTTTCTAGTCTGTTTATATGAGTGAGTTGTTGATTTTGAATCAATATAATACGCTAATGCCTCGTCATTACTTAGCAGTCTATCACTTGCACAGCACTTGGTTGTTGAAGGCTAATGCATGTACTTGCAGAAGCTGGATTCTCGCGAATGTCCTTTATAACTCTGGCAACGTTTTTATGTCCAGTTGACCGTGCAGTAACCTCTGCAGCTGTCATTAATACCCCAAAAGCCTGATAAGTTCGAAAACAAAGAAAAACATGCCTTTTTTGTGAATTCACAGATAGTCTATTTTATGACACATTAAAATATTCTAATAAGAAAATAATATAGTACATACCTTCGGAAGTAAAATCCATCACTAAAACTTTTCACAAAATTAGAACTGCCACCATGAGATATTTAGTGCAAGTGTCGCAAAAATGCAACTGACCAATTTCTTTAATTGCATTTACCTCATTACTGTTTTTCACTTACTTTCCTCCAGTCGGTGATCAAGGTCAGCGGAGGTGCACGAGCGGGAACCGGTGTAGGATAACGGGACGGTATTTGGACATGTGGTCAAAAAATATTTGTTATTAGATCGTAACTACCATAATAAATTTTATCTAAACAGAGACCTCCCGCCACCTCGCGTCTGTCTGTCTGTTTGAACGCGATAAAAAGCACATAAGATTTTGATACGGTTTTCACCAAATACACGGCAATGATATATAGTAGTCATTTGAGTTTGTACAGTTACATCGGACGGCGCTATGTTCTCCACATAAATATACTGATGGGATATTTTCCGAGATACACGCGGTCGAAGTCGCGGGCAAAAGCTAGTTGTAAATATGTGTCATTTTATTGTGACCATCAAAACGATCTGGTCCTCTTTACACAGGATTTATGGAGGCAGTCGCGATACTCGCAGTACAGACGAAGAGCGTCCGGAAAGATCTGACCAACAGATTTGTAGTACTTTTTGTGGCAGCAATTTGGAAACCACTAATGTTTCAATATATTTTATTGTATTACTGTTTGGTTTGTGACAGAAACACTTTTTAATCAACTTCAAAAAATGGAGGAGGTCCTCACTTATTCGGAATCTGTTTTTTTTTATGTATGTTCTCCGATTACTCGAAGACTACTGGACCTATTTGGAAAATTCTTTTTTTATTTGAAAATGTATACTTTCTAGTTCGTTCCATTGTCATGAAGTCAGGATCTGACGATGGAATCCTGGAGAAATCGCGGGAACTCTTCAAATATTATAGGCACACCTGTAGCAATTTGGGTATTTTTATTAAAAAAACATAAATGGTATTATCAAATTCAAGAGCAGTTGCGTATTACTAGGCAAGACTGGTAAATTAAAGTTTAAAATCATTGAAAAGGACTTTTAATTCTGAAAGGAAAAAATGGAAACCCACTTAATTCGATTTTACAAAAATTGTCTTCTTCCAGAATTGATTGATCCCAAGACGGGTAAGAAATATGGAGTTACGAGCTCATTCCTCATATATTCCAAGAATATATTAAACATAAGAAATTGATTTTTAATATTAAAATATTGTTCCACCCAGCTTTTGTCAAGATCGCTAATGCTATCATACCAAGGAAATGAAACACACGGTGAACAGTTTAATTAGCGAAATCTTTGATTTTGAACCCCATACGTTATTAGCGACCCCGAAAACCACGAAATTACACACCTACCAAACAGAATGGACCCAAACTTGATAAGCTATTCTTATCGTCTAGGATCTTCAAGAGCGGTTGCTGTATTCCTGCAGGCCACTCCACTGAGTTCGTATAATTATAATATCTCATCGTATCTAACAATACAAGCTCGAACTTGGTTGATATACCGTCTTGTCAAGCGCTTCTCCTCCACCTTTATTATGCGCACAGCCAAGCTGTGGAATTCTCTGCCGGCTTCTGTTTTCCCTGCCATCTTTGCAGCCAAGCTGTGGAATTCTCTGCCGGCTTCTGTTTTCCCTGCCATCTTTGAGTCTTTAAAGCAAAAGTAAATAGGTATCTTCTGAGCTCGCTCGTTCCATTGTAGACCTCATCTATCGGTTACCATCAGGCGAGATCGAGGTCAAGAGTGGGCTCATTCGTAAAAATTGGACAAATGCGAGTCAGACTCGTCCATGAAGGGTTCCGTAGTAACTACGCCAAATAACTTTGTTTTTCATAGTGTTTGTATGAAATACAAAGTTATATTTGCGGTTTTAGAAAATGTGCTAAATCTCAAAAACTACTGACCCGATGTCATTCAAACCATTTTAATGAAAGTTTTCATTAAAACCTACAGCATATTTTTTTTATTCTATTATAAAAGTTAGAGAGGGGGGACACATTTTACCACTTTGGAAGCGTATATCTTTTAAACGATTGACTTTAAGAAGAAGTAGTTTTAGGAACCGATATAATTTTTAAAGACCTGTCTATAGATACCGCACACGAAAAGGTTTGATGAAAAAAAAACCCGTGTGGCACTCGGGGACTGCCGCGGTAAAGCTATTGCATAGCATTTTTTATCAACTTATGCAATTATAATTATTTATATATTTTTTATTTATGCAGTGTTTTTTTTCTTTGATATTAATTCTAGTTACCGGGTCAATTATACCACATTTTTAGTTTTAAGCTATTTCTCGCGGCGTTGACATTTTAGACTTTCTTTCTCCTATAAAAAAATGTAAATGTTTCTTATTTTATTCAACAAAATATTTACAAAATATCTAAATCCATACTAATATTATAAATGTGAAAGTAACTCTGTCTGTCTGTGTGTTACCTTTTCACGCCTAAACCGCTGAACCGATTTAGATGAAATTTGGCGTGGGAATAGTTTAGGACTCTGGGAAGGACGTAGGATAGTTTTTATCCCGAAATTCCTACGGGTTCGGGATTTACGCGGGAACCCCCTTCCACGCGAACGAAGTCGCGGGCAGAAGCTAGTAAGTATAATATAAAAGTACTTTCAATAAAAAAGAAATCATAAAAAGATATGATGAGACCCTGGGTTTGATCCAAAATACTGACGGTTACCAATCCGATTCTTTACTAAACACGCTAATAGAACGTTAGTAACCCGAATTGAAATAACTGACCATATTCGACCGTATTAGGTTTTATTTTCGTTACGGAATTTCTTGATTCGGTCGCCGCGCTCAAAGCCCGCGATAAAAGCTATGCAATAGCTTAAAAATATTTTTAGGTTCAGTTCCATGTATGAGGAGCCCCCCTTAAATTTATATATTTTGTCTATCAATCGGAAAGCGGTTCAACTCGGCGGAACAGAATACATCTACCTACCAAGTTTCACATGTAGGTAGTCATAACAGTTTCGGAATAAAATGGCTGTGACTTACGGACGGACGGGCAGATAGACAGACATGACGAAACTATAAGGGTTCTGTTTTTTGCCAATCGGCTACGAAACCATAATAAAAAAAAACTGCACATTTACATCTTGTTGTCAAAGAGATCCAGTACCAGTCATCGAAGTGTACCTACAAGTCACTCCAATAATTTCATGACATCAAACAGCACACAAAATAAAAGCAACCATGAAGCCATTAAAAAAAAATTAAATAATCTAAAGTATCAAAATGACTTTACGTACCCATAATTCGCGGAGCTATTCGTACGTTTGTGTGTGTTTGAGCTTTGTCTATGTAGTGATGCGATTTGATACCTATCAATTTTGAACATGCGTCCTTAAAGTTGAGATTGTCTGTATTGTCTATACATTTTGTGATTATACAAGTTTAACCTCACTTTTGTCTTGTTTATAAATCCCTTATCAGCAGCACCAGTAAAAATAGTTAACAATCATATTATTGATAACCGTAGTGGATTATTATTAAATATAATGGTTTGTTTTGCATTGGATGAAATTATTATATTACTAGCTTTTGCCCGCGACTTCGTTCGCGTGGGAGAGTATTCCCGCTTCCTCCCGCTTCCCCTCCAATCCCGATCCCGTAGGAATTTCGGTATATAAAGCAGCTTATTTGTTATTCCAGAATATCAACTATCTTCTTACCAAATTTCATTCAGATCTGTTCAGAAGTTTTTACGTGAAAAAGTAGCAAACATCTATACATTTATAACACATCTATCCTCACAAACATTCGCATTTATGATATTAATTAATAAGAAGTGGGATTCATATTTCAATTCTATATTCCTTTTTTTATAATTTTGTCTTTTGAATTTAAATTCATAACAAAATATTTATCTTAAACGTTGGAGTAAAACTATATCTTTAAACTCCAAATTCCATTATTCAGAAGCAAGTGCATTTCATAAACTTTCTTTCAAACAAGGTCCGCTAGTTTTCAGAAGCTGTTTGCCATCACGTGTTTCTGAGCGGGTCGAGAGACGCCATTTTTTATTTTTCACGATTTGCGAGGGAAAAGCTTTGCAGTGCTGTTCTTCGTTTAAGTAATAAGCAGTAGCGACTATTGGTTTGTTTTTAACCGACTTCAAAAAAAGAAGGTTTACAATTCGTCTTGAATTTTTTTTTTTTTTATGTATTTTACCTCATAACTCTGAGATGGCTGGACCGATTTGGAAAATTATTTTTTTTTTGAAAGGGTATACTTTCTAGTTGATTCCATTGTCGGTACGTTTGGACCTGATGATGGGATCATGGAGAAATCGAGGGAACTCTTCAAATATTATAGGCACACCTATAGCGTTTTGGGTATTTCTTATAGTGTCTTGTGCAGTTGCTCTCGAAAAGCACCATTTGAGGAAGTGGAACTGATGATGAAGACCCCAGATAGCCACCGAAACTACTCAATAATAAGTAGTTCGTTGATTGCGATTAGATTACTTGAATATGGATGTTAAGCACTTTATGCTCGTCACAATGCATATGGTGAAGTAGAGCTGATGGTGATGTACCAGGAGAACTCCTCAAAAAATAACGGCTCCTCACCGGTAAAAGCAATATTTTGTAAAAGGTGATAAGTAGTTGACATTTTGGCTTTTGTAACTAAATAAATTACAAACCGACCCACTAAATAGCGTGAAAAATACTTTTTAGCAAAAAATAGAACCGACTTCCATTTACATCCATATAAAAACACTACTAAGGCAAAAACAACTTTAATTTCGGAAGGCGGTGTCTTTAGTTTTGTATATATTTTCGTTTTTAACACCGCCTTCCGAAATTAAAGTTATTTTTGCCTTTGTAATGTTTTTATATGGAAGTCGGTTCTATTTTTTGCTAATAAGTTTTTTTATATTTATTCTTAAAAACTTTATGGATTTTTACAATGCTTTCATATCACAGTATAGAATAGTCTAGAATAGTAAGAAAAGACAGTGTCGACCACTCAATATACCATAAAGCAATTAAGGTACTATAAAGTAATAAAGTAAGTTGGCAGAAATAGTTACAGTGTAGGTATACAAATTATTTTATAAAAAAAATATATTTTATATTTTTTCATAAATATCGATTAAATATTAAATCACCCTTTTATACGTACCTTTTTTTTCATAAATTTAAACTAGATGAGGCCGATCCTGAGGCACTATCTATCGAATTGCACCAAATCTACTGAACCTGGACCTGTTGTGACCGAAAAACTGACGCGCATGTATTTTTATGAAGGCTTACTTTTGTGAGAAAAAAAGAACTGTTTCTAAATATTACTTGACTAACTCGACTCCAGCATCCATTCCATTTCTATATTCCCTTAAAGATGGCGTACGTAGTGCATTGTCCACCATCGCAGCAGCTCGCATTCCGTTACTGAGCCACGATCAATAATGTGTAACTTGTTGTGTTACTAGTAACTTAATAAAATTTCTAGTCAATCCTTACTGTACACTAATGTACCTTATAACGTTTCAAGAATACACCATCATCTGCAAGCTTATTCTCAACTTTGTTTGGATCGGCTTCCAGTCTAAGCCCTATCACTGGTAGCGTAAAATTTTACCCTGTTTTGCCAAGAGTATCGTGTTTTCCACGATACCCTTAGCAAAACACAAGCTTTATGGCTTCTGACTTTCAAATAGGTTCAAATAACTACCGGTATCAAAAGCTTTATCCAAGAGCTCCTCAAAGTTTCAATATAGCATAAAATAAAATATGTGTAATCGAAAACCACTTGCCGCTTTTAACATGGCCAGGGGATCAGGAGTGACGCTCAGAGCACAAATGCAACCTGCCTTACATACGAGATGTAGTTTTACCAACTAAACCTGCACGTTCTCTTTTACAAATTGGTCTCTCCAAGATTTGGACCACGATTTAAGAGGAACGATAACTTTATTTACGGCGCTTTTTAGGGTTCCGTAGCCAAATGGCAAAAAACGGAACCCTTATAGTTTCGTCATGTCTGTCTGTCCGTCCGTCCGTATGTCAAAGCCATTTTATTCTGAAACTATTAAGACTATACACATGAAACTTGGTAGGTAGATGTATTCTGTGAACTGCTTTCCGATTTTAACTAACCCCAAGGGGGGCTTAAATATTTTATATTTATATCCATACATGGAACTGAAACAGAAAATATTTTTTTTCATGAAATCTATGCGTGTGTTGTATTTATAGAAAGGTCTTTAAAAATGAAGTTGAGGTTTCTAAAACCAATTTTTAATAAAGTCAATCTGTTCCGTCCCAAATGTATTTTTGAACGATCTTTTGGTGTGGCAACATTCTATTGTCTTTTGAAGTTGACACTTGACATAACTTTGAGACTTGACAGATACTTTGCTTCCGTTGAAAAAATGTCCGTAGTTGGGACCTGTTGATTTAATTGTAATTTGGAAATATCGTGTTCAATCGCCCGTTGTAACCGATAATTGGGTCGCGATTAACGATAAGTTGAAATTGTAATCCCGAATTGACGAAAAACCTGGGATATTTTGGAACAATACCGCCGTATTGACGCCAGACCGAATGGCACGCGAATTGTTGAAAGTGATTGTTAATTGGTGATAAATAGCTGCTCCGATCTGGTGCGAAGTTTGAGCTACATCCCGGCCCGGACCACACATTGAAGCTTGCGTCCTTTGTGATCGCCGTGACACCACTTTCACATCATTACACATTCAAATATACTTATACATACACACCCCACGGACGCGATCGAAAGGATCCTCGGTTGTCGTCATCAGCTCAGAGGGTAAGTGATTATAATTATTAACCATTAAAGGGAGGCCTAAGAGCCTGTTTGTTTCAAAGACAACGGTAAAGCTCCACGTACCGTGGACAGTTCGGACACCAGTTACCGTTGGCTGGCTAGGAGCTGAACACAATCGTTTAAAAGATATACGCTTCCAAAGTGGAAAAACGTTTGTGTCCCCCCTCCTCCTCTAACTTCTGTAATAATGTTGGGAAAAATCTAAAATAACTTTTTTTAAAATTATATTTGCGCTTTCTTGTCTTCGTTTTTCCTCATTTTAAAAAATAGGTGTCTGATATCAATTGAAATTGAAATTTCTAATAAGTTCAACCTATGGACATAAATAAGATTACAAAACCCTTGCCCAATCATTTGTTATCATCCAAAGAAGCCGTGCACTTGGTCTGTATATTTTCTTTAAATAACACGTTGTTTATGCAAGTATAGTTCGTAATATAATGAGGCCGTCAACGATATTCTCACTACTCAAAATATGTGATTTTTTTTCATGCTTAGGTTCGAATGCTCAGTGAATATGCGCTCCTAACCCACTTAATTGGTAGAATCGATTTATTACTTGTGTTTGGCAACTTCTTATTATATCAAATTATATAAAGCTAAATTACCACTCACTGACTCACTCACTCACTCACTCATTGACATAATTGTTCTCCCAGATGGTGGATGGGGAGGTGGGTATATTTTAACAGATTCGTAAACAAGTAACTCTCAAACCTACGGGAAAAGTGCCAAACCTCCCCTTTTCACACCCCTTCTCCCCCCTCCCTATCGTATCTCGGAAACTACGAGACCCGTATTTTTTTTTACGGATTCGTATAGAGGAGGCTCGGTAAAGTAAAAACCATTTTTCAAAGTTGCCCCCCTTGCCCCACTTCTCACCCCCTTTAGGCAGATCTCGGAAATTAAGAGAGTTGGAATATTTTTTTTTCAGATTCACTTAGAGGGGCAATATTTTAGTCCAAATAATTGTGCAAACCCCCCCCCCCCATCTCCCCCCATCACCCTCCCCTTTTTTTTTTCAGATTCACACCACAAGCACGCGAGGTGCTTGCACCTCGCGCAACACGCAAATACTAGTTATACTATATAAAGCTAAATTACCACTCACTCACTCACTGACTCACTCATTGTCATAATTGTTCTCCCAGATGGTGGATGGGGAGGTGGGTATATTTTGACAGATTCGTAAACAAGTAACTCTCAAACCTACGGGAAAAGTGCCAAACCTCCCCTTTTCACCCCCCTTCTCCCCCCTCCCTATCGTATCTCGGAAACTACGAGACC
Organism: Tholera decimalis; assembly: GCA_943138885.2. Taxonomy (NCBI): domain Eukaryota; kingdom Metazoa; phylum Arthropoda; class Insecta; order Lepidoptera; family Noctuidae; genus Tholera; species Tholera decimalis. The sequence goes on from OW964571.2 coordinate 33,867,512, forward strand.
CGTATATTTTTTTTTAAGGATTCGTATAGATGAGGCTCGGTAAAGTAAAAACCATTTTGCAAAGTCGTCCCCCTCCCCCCCCCCGCCCCCCTTCTCACCCCCTTTTGGCGGATCTCGGAAATTAAGAGACTTGGAACATTTTTTTTTCAGATTCATTTAGAGGGGCAATGCTTAAGTCCAAATAATTGTGCAACCCCCCCCCCATCTCCCCCATCACCCCACCCCCCCCCCCCCCATTTTTATTTTCAGTTTAACACCACAAGCACGCGAGGTGCTTGCACCTCGCGCAACACGCAAATACTAGTCATATTATATAAAGCTAAATTACCACTGACTCACTGACTGACTGACTCACTAATTGACATAATTGTTCTCCCAGATGGTGGATGGGGAGGTGGGTATATTTTGACAGATTCGTAAACAAGTAACTCTCAAACCTACGGGAAAAGTGCCAAACCTCCCCTTTTCACCCCCTTCTCCCCCCTCCCTATTGTATCTCGGAAACTAAGAGACCCGTATTTTTTTTACGTATTCGTATAGAGGAGGCTCGATAAAGTAAAAACTATTTTTCAAAGTCGCCCCCCTTGCCCCCCTTCTCACGACCTTTAGGCGGATCTCGGAAATTAAGAGTCTTGAAACATTTTGTTTTTTCAGATTCATTTAGAGGGTCAATGCTTTAGTCAAAATAATTATGCAACCCCCCCCACCATCACACGCCCCCACCTTTTTTTTTTTGTGAGCCATCCACCACCACAAGCCCGCGAGGTGCTTGCACCTCGCGCAACACGCAAATACTAGTTTATGCTACATAAAGCTAAATTACCACTCACTCACTCACTCATTGACATAATTGTTCTCCCAGATGGTGGATGGGGAGGTGGGTATATTTTGACAGATTCGTAAACAAGTAACTCTCAAACTTACGGGAAAGGTACCAAACCTCCCCTTTTCACCCCTATTCTCCCCCCTCCCTATCGTATCTCGGAAACTACGAGACCCGTATTTTTTTTTACGGATTCGTATAGAGGAGGCTCGGTAAAGTAAAAACAATTTTTCAAAGTCGCCCTCCTTGCCCCCCTTCTCTCCCCCTTTAGGCGGATCTCGGAAATTAAGAGACTTGGAACATTTTTTTTTTTAGATTCATTTAGAGGACAATGCTTTAGTCAAAATAATTGTGCAAACCCCCCCATCTCCCCCCCCATCACAACCCCCGATTTTGATTTTTACTACTGAAAAAACTGTTGATTCTTACTTTTAACTATAAATGGGCCTTCAAATTTTTTATGCCATGCTCTCCCCTCCCCAACCTCCCCTAAAATTGAAAAGGCTGTAACTTCATAACGGTTAGAGATAGCCATTAGGTGTTTGAACAAATATTATATATAGTAGGCATCGAAACCTGTCCGGTGGTACGTAGAGCCTCAGTGGAGCGAACCTGCGAGACCGAGTGGAGTGAAGGGGGGAGGTGGCGAGCGAAGCGAGCCGGCGACCTCCGTAGCGTAACGAAGGTTGAGTGGGTGAAACGTAACTCAGCGGCGACGACAAGCAAACTTAGGAAATTATTTTTCAAAACTCCCCCTTCTCCCCCTTCATCCCCCGCCCCATCATTTTTTTTCAGATTTTTTTTAAGGGGCCCAACGTTAATCAAAATTATTTTTCAAAACTCCCCCCTCTCCCCCCCATCGTATTAGGGTTATGTTTGACATTTTACTACATTTAAGGATTTTAAAAGTGAACAATCCACCACCACAAGCACGCGAGGTGCTTGCACCTCGCGCAACACGCAAATACTAGTGTTTAATATATTTCTACAATTGGATAGAACAACAAGGGGCTCCTAGGCGTAGTGAAGCAGCGATGCGGAAAGTGGTGTCGTCGAACAGAGTGCGTAGATTTGAGGATGGTAGAGCGTGTAACCAAAGACCTGAATCCCACTTTCCCACAGCCAGCAGACGTGGACACTCAGCAGAAGTAGCAGACGTGGTTAGTAAATTATTCAGAACTACTCTGCAGAGCGGCTCGTCCCACCGCCTCTGGAAAGATGGTATAACAGGTAGGTCAGAATTCAGACAAGCGAGATTCCAGGCATCAATAACCTCAGTAAAGCACGGCACATTTAAATCAATCAGTGTGGAAGCCAAGATATTCCTGATTAATTTCTCAGTGCTGTGGACCGAGGAAATGAAAGCCGGTCATCCAAAGCCACATTCAAAATTAAGGATAAAGTTCGTCTGATAATTTGATCCATTTGAACTAAAAAATGATTGTGCTTCCACAAATGGGAAGCACGAAGAGAGTACCTATGTCAATTTAGGACCGAAACAGCAGAAACGAATTATAGTGATGGCCGAGTGCATATTGATTTGGAGCAATCTTTCCGAAACGTCATTGAATTTATTAGTTTGTTCTGCAATGAATTCGGGAAAGGAAATATCAAAGATTGGAGAAATTTTATCAATAATTTGAATTCCAGGTGCTATTTCGTTAAATTTAGAGAGAGTCAGTAGTCTGTCAGTGTTATCTGTTAAAAATAATTAACATTTTGAGAGGTTGAGGTAGTTCATTTTTTAAGAAATTTAGGTCTGCTAAAATATTTTCTACAATAGCACCTCCCAAGGTTTCGTCGCCAAGATACCAAACATTGGATTTAGAATTTAGCTTTCGAATTATTGGGTGAATAGCTAAACTGAAAATCACTGGCCCGAGAGGGTCACCTTGTTGACAGCCAACAGCTGATTCTAATAGATTGTCTCGAAACAATAATTTGGATGGATTTCTATAGCATTGCCAAAGGAAACTATAAATTTGGGGTAATTCTTTTTTAGTCTCAGCCAACAAAGTGTCCCTGTTAACTGAATTGAAGGCGTTCTTTATACCTTCAGAATATCCCCACTTTTCCCAGAATTTAGGTATATAGAATAATATTTATAAGTTGAGTGGTCACGTTACAACATTGTTTTTTTAATTAATCTCGCGTTTGACCACCATCTCACCCGATGGTAAGTGATGATGCGACTCTTGACTTAAAGACCCCGAGGTTATAGCTATCAGGAAACACAGACCCCGGCAGGGAATGAACATAATCTAAATAACATATCTATAATAACCAGTGATCGGAGTAGGTAAATTGATTTGGGGTCAATGAACTGGCACGTATATACTAATATGGATATGCCTCCGGGATTCCGGGATATTGTAATAATTAAGATTTTTTAGGAATTCCAGATATTTTAATGTGTAGGATGAAGAATATATCAATATGAATAAGAAATATTTAACCCTTTTGCTGTATTTTTAAGGAATATGAAGTTTAAAAATATTTTTATCAAGAAAGATGTTGATTATGATATAAACTGCTTTTTATTTCATTTTTACCTGTTTGCATATTCATAAAAAGTTATTGCACGGAATGCGAAAAAAATATTAAGGAGTATGAAAAGTTATTTTTATCTATTTATTCAAGATATAATATATAATAATTACAAGCAGCAGATAATGAACTTGCAAGAAATAACTACTAAATTACTCATATTAAAGTTTCGAATGGACGCACAAAAGTAAGATTCACTTTATTATATGATAAATAAGACATAAACAATTTTAAACGTTTCATTCTATAAATTTCAAATGTAGTAGTTTAAAAATCTTTACATTCACAATATTTGATTCAATCCCGTAAGTATCAAAATGAAATCCCGGAAGAAAGGCTTATCCATGTTATGATTTCTATGACTATTTATGATGGAAGTACGTAAAATCAATCTACCTACTCCGATCACTGATAATAACATAAAAAAAAAATAATAACCAGCTGTCAACGTTTCGGCCCAACGACTATCGGATCAGGTGCGGGTCATCCAGCGTAACCGTATGTTTGATGACGCCGTACTTGATAGACTACGCCTTGAATCACGGTGCAGCCGTGTCTCATCTGCTTCACCACTGGCCGCGGTGCATCTACAACCCAGTGTCACACCGCGAGCCGACCACATCGGTGAAGAATCATCTTTCTTTTCATATATATCATCATCATATCATCTTTCACGGTTGTAGCCTCGTCATCATCAGATGACGAGGCTACAACCGTGAGTACCCAGTGCAGTGAACGATTGAGGAGTACTTTGGAGTGCGCATTACGGGAGTATCGCTCCATACAGCCTGATCTTAGACCTCGTCTGCCTCGTTTACCCATGCATAAGAAAAATAGGGCGCTAGTGTGTGCTCTAGGTTCACTGCTGTCAAATTATTTTGACAATAGTGAAGACCACACCGATACTCATTCGATCCTATACTGTGCAGCTGTAGCGGCTTGTCGCGTAGCTCATGTCAAGTTTGCAAAGATTGACAGAGTTATACGGCCAGCTGTACCGGCTTGGCAGTGCAGGATCGAGCGGCGTATTGCTGAGGCTAGAGCACTCATTGGTAAACTTATCTGCTTCAGGCAGGGCAACACTCGTCCTCAAGTGACGCACTTTGTAAGGCGGGTGTTCGCGGGGACTGATGTTAGTCCTCGAGATTATCTGACCCGAGTCACAGAGCGTATCGACTTCCTGAAGCAGAAAGTCTATGCGTGGGCAAATAGGATTCGCAGATATAAGCGGCGGGTGGAGCGATACACTCAGAATCGCGCGTTCCAAAGCAATGAACGGTGGGTTTATAGGGCTTGGGAGCGACCGGACCAAGGTGTGATTGACACTCGCCTACCGGATGATGACGCCATGTGTTCGTTCTGGCGCAGTATCTGGTCGGTGCCTGTCAGTCACACTGAGGGCGACTGGATGAGGGAGATCAAGCGTACGTGCGATCTTATACCAGAAATGGGGGCAATTACGATCAGCCCCCAAGATGTAACCCGTGCAGTCCGTCCGTTATCCAACTGGAAATCTCCAGGACCGGACGGGCTGCACAATTTCTGGATTAAATGGTTTCTGTGCTCGCACGCTCGCTTGGCCGCTCAGTTCCAGTCTGCCTTAGAGCTAGGATCGCTACCTCAATTCCTAACTACAGGAATAACCCACCTGCTCCATAAATCAGGCAGTATTTCGGAACCTAAAAATTATAGACCGATGACGTGCTTACCGACGGTCTATAAAGTTCTTACATCCATTCTGAGAGCCAAAATTAATAATCACATAGATACAAATTCAATCATGTCTGCTTCTCAGAATGGATGTAGGAACGGGTCCCGCGGTACTAAGGAGCTTGTCCTCATCGATATTGCCATAAACCAACAGGTTCGTCGTTCCCGAAGGAATCTGTCGACATGTTGGATAGATTATAAGAAGGCCTATGATTCGGTTCCACATACATGGCTCATGAAGGTGTTTGAGTTGTACAAAATAAATCCAATACTCCGCACTTTCCTTGAGTCATGTATGGGGCAATGGAAGACGGTCCTCTGCTATCCAGGATGTCGACAGATCCAGGAAAACAACGAACCGATTAGGATTGAGCGTGGTATTTTTCAGGGCGACAGTCTGAGCCCACTGTGGTTTTGTCTGGCTCTCAACCCTCTCAGTACAGTGCTGGAGGGTTCGGGGCTAGGCTACTAGTTGAGAAGAGGTGGTCAGGTCATATCGCACTTGCTTTACATGGATGATTTGAAACTTTTTGCCCCCAGCAATTTGCAACTCATGGAGCTACTGAAGGTAACGGAAACCTTCAGTAGTGCCATCAGGATGGAATTTGGGGTGGACAAATGTGCGGTCATGCATGTAAAGCGAGGGGAGATTATGGAATCCGTGGGAACTCAACTCTCGGATTCCATACACCTAAGATCCCTCGGCTCAACTGAAACCTACAAGTATTTGGGTATGTCAGAGGCACTAGGCATCAATGTTGCTTATGTTAAACAGTCATTGAAGGAACGCTTCTTTGGCCGCCTGAATAAAGTACTGAATAGTCTTCTATCAGCTGGAAACAAGGTGCGTGCATTCAATGGTTGGATCATGCCAGTATTGATGTACTCTTTTGGCATACTCAAATGGACTCAGACTGAACTTGATGCCTTGGACAGGCGGGTCCGCACAACGCTGACTGCAAATCGAATGCATCACCCACATTCATCGGTGATAAGGCTGTATATCCCGCGGAAGTGCGGGGGTCGTGGCTTTTTAAATGCAAAGACCCTGCACAACCGCGAGGTATGCAGCCTTAGGGAATATTTCCTAGAAGCCGACGTGGGTATGCATCGAGATGTGGTAGCGGTGGACCAAGGCCTCACTCCGCTCTCCTTAGGTAACGAGAATTGGCGCAAACCTGTAGTATTAGATACTAATGACCGCAGAGAAGTATGGCAGAGCAAGGAGCTTCACGGACGCTATTACCGGGCTCTTCATGGGTCTGACGTAGATACATTAGCGTCCGTATCCTGGCTACGTTTTGGTGACCTCTTCGGGGAAACCGAAGGTTTTGTCTGTGCAATTATGGATGAAGTTATGTGTTAGGTAGTACAACACTACCTCTTATTATTTATGTGTAGCAACACTGGCTCTTGTTTCCTGTTCCCACAATGGTCGACGACTCGACGCACCTTGCCTTTATATAACACTATAAGATTAATTAATAAAGACATAAGACTTACTGGTGAGTTCTATATTCCATCGTGTCTCTGAAGACGCCCTGCAGCCGCTCCACATATCACGTCATCCCATCCACGACAAACAAACCTTACATGGTGTCAGAAGTAAGGCTGGACGACGCTGTACAAGGTACCATATTCAAGTACATAATTGAAACAAAATGGCCGGGGACAACGATAATAAGCCACCACAGTCGATTCAAAAAATCATCAGTAGTCACATTTCGCCACTCGAAATGGGTAGTAACAATATGCCGTTAGCGTGGAAAAATTGGTTAATTCAGTTCAAGATATACCTACGAGCGAATAACTTAGAAAATGAGAATGACGCGAGAAAAGTCGCTATACTTCTTCATTTCATAGGACCAAACGCGCTGACTACATTTTACTCATTCAATGTAGATATAGATACAGTGAGTTTCCAGACACTGACCGATAAATTCAATCAACATTTCTTGCCACAAATCAACGTGACCATGGAGCGTCATAAACTTTTCAACAGACGACAAGGTGTCAACGAATCTATCGATAGTTACATTACGGATCTGAAAAATATTGCCAAACAATGTGAATTCATATCGCTTGAAGACAGCATCCTTCGGGACATTTTCAGTTTGAATCTGAATGCCAGTAATCAGTACATCAAAGAAAAGATACTGACGGATAAACCAGATACGACAGACAAAGCAGTGACGTTAGCTAAAAGCATGGAAGCTACAAGACAACAGGCTAAAACATTGGAAGAACCACTCATAGGCCAGGTCTCCAAACCACATAGTCGAAGCAAAGTCAAGTCTAAGCCTGGAGTTAAACATTCCCAGTCACAGTCATCAGCAACTAGCAATGCCACTTGCCAGAGGTGTGGTCAAATACACAGGTTCAGATGCCCAGCTAAAGGAGTGAAGTGTAAGAAGTGTGGGAAGTACAATCATTTCGCACAAGTGTGTAAAAGTGTAAATAACATAAACATGGACATGTCTCAAAATTGTAACAATAATGATTCTAACAAAAATAACCTATTTGTGGGCACAATTTGTATAAATACAGTCAATACACAGTCATGGAGGGCAGAACTCATGATAAATAATCGCGCTGTAGAATTCATTCTAGATACAGGTGCAGATACCAATATTCTTTCAGTGAAAACATTTGAAACACTACACATACCAACAGACATGATACAAAAAAGTAGTCATAGGTTATCTTCATTCAGTGGTGATATTATACCAACTGTCGGTCAATGCAACTTAATCGTTAAACTTAACAATAACAGATACACAGTAAACTTTCATGTTGTTGATTTAAATTGTCAAAATATTATAGGCAGGGACACATGCAAAATACTTAACTTGATTAAAAGAGTCTATAAGGTTGATTTTGTACCTCAGCTTCCTCAGGATTTGACAAATGGTATAGGGTGTATTACAGATTTAGAAGTCAAGCTCAAATTGAAGCCAGATGCCAAACCAACTGTCTCAGCATGCAGACGAGTACCTTTTCAATTAAGGGAACCTCTCAAAAAAGAACTGGTGGAGCTGGAGAAACAAGACATCATACGCAGAGTTGAAGAACCAACGGAGTGGGTAAGTCCTATAGTTCTGACTACTAAAAGAAATGGTCAAATCAGGCTCTGCATAGACCCAAATAAACTCAATGAAGCCATTATGAGACCTCACTATCCATTGCCAACAATAGATGAAATTAAATCAGAATTAGCAGGGTCAAAGTATTTCACAACATTAGATGCTAATAAAGGCTTCTGGATGTTAAGGTTATCAGAAGAGTCTTCTAAGCTGTGCACGTTTATAACTCCATTTGGTCGTTATAAATTCACACGTTTACCTTTTGGTATCAGTTCGGCACCAGAAATCTTTCACAGTGAAATGGTCAAAAGGTTCAGTGACATTGAGGGGGTTAAAATTATGATGGACGATTTTTTAATATACGCTAAAGATATAAAAGAGCATAATACTATTCTACAAAAAGTAATTGATAGGGCACGTTCTATAAACTTAAAATTCAATGCAGATAAGTGCAAAATTTTAGCAACAGAAATCAAATATCTAGGTCATATCTTTAGTCAGGATGGGGTTCGAGTTGATCCTTCCAAAGTGGAAGCAATTATGAACATGCCCAATCCAACAAATATCACAGAACTACAGAGATTTCTTGGCATGGTGAATTACTTAAGACCTTTCATTAAGAATTTATCAGAAGAAACTACAAATCTAAGACAATTATTGGGAAATAAAAATGAATGGATCTGGACACAAAAGCAAGAGTTAGAATTTTGTAAAGTCAAGAATCTAATTAGTTCATCACCAGTTCTCACATATTATGATCCTAAAAAAGAATTAATACTCTCTGTAGACGCCTCAAAAGACGCTTTAGGAGCTGTAATTTTACATGAGCAGCAGCCCATAGCTTATGCATCAGCATCTCTCAGTACCTGTCAACAGAACTATTCTCAGATCGAAAAGGAACTTTTGGCTGTTCTTTATGGTTGTACCAAATTTCACCAATACATATATGGTAGAAAAGTAACCGTTGAAACAGACCATAAACCATTAATTACTCTGTTTAAAAAGCCACTATTCGACATTCCAGCAAGACTGCAGAGAATTATGATGAGGTTGCAACCCTATGATCTAAACGTACTGTACAAACCTGGTAAATATTTGTTCATTGCAGACACACTTTCAAGAGCAGCACTACCAGTAGGTGCACTGACAGATTTAGAAGAAGATCTCGACCTTCATGTTAATCTTGTATTCTCAAACCTAACAGTAAGTCCAAAAAAGTTACTTGAGATTCAGGAAAATACTAAAATAGATCCAACTTTAAGTAAAGTTATTTCTTTTTGTCAAAATGGTTGGCCAGAACATAAAAAGTCAGTAAATCAGTCAGTCAAACCATATTTTTCTTTAAAAGATCAATTACATGTGATAAATAATATTCTATTCAAAGGTCACAACATAGTAATTCCAGAAAACATGAGGGAATATATAATAAAATTAGTTCATGAAGGTCACCAAGGTATAAATAGCTGCATACGCTTAGCTAAAACAACAGTCTATTGGCCTCAAATTAATAATGATATTGAGAAATACATTAACCAATGTCATGTTTGTCTAACATTTCGCAGAAATAATTCAAAAGAAACTCTTATTCATCATGATTACAAAATGCTACCTTTCAGCAAAGTAGGCATAGATATTTTTGAAATAGATGGTCTGAAGTACTTAATAGTCATAGATTATTTTTCTAAGTACATAGAGCTTGCATTATTAACGCCAGACTCAACTTCAAAGACAGTCATCATTCATTTGAAATCAATCTTTGCTAGACATGGTATTCCGGAAGTTATGAATTCAGACAATGGACCTCCCTTTAACAGTAAAGAAATTAAAGACTTTACTACAGCATGGGGAATAGAACACACAACTTCTAGTCCATATTTGAGCAGATCAAATGGTATGGTAGAAAGGGCAATTGGTACTATTAAAACTTTATTGAAAAAATGCAAAGCCGATAACACAGATCCTTATTTAGCACTACTTATGTATAGGAGTACACCAAAACAAACAGGTTATTCTCCATCACAGCTATGCATGTCAAGACACTTACGTACAAAATTACCTTCACCAGAACTTTCACTTACACCTCGCACTGTTGATACCAAAAACTTAAAGAAAAACATTAAAAAACAACAAGTTAAGTCATCACTTTATTACAACAGAGATACAAAGCCACTATCAACACTACAACAAGGTGACAATGTTTACTTTAAACACAAACCACAAGGCACTTGGATACCAGGTGTAGTAGCACAAAAGGATGTTCATCCACGCAGTTACATCATCAAGTCTCCTCAAGGTGTTTTTCGTAGAAACCGCGAACATATTCTTAAGCATTCTTCGGATTCAGCCTCTTCCATGACTGATGTTGCACCTGAAATAAACACGCAAGTTAGTTCACAAGACAATGTTCCTAAAGTTAGTTCACAAAACAATGTTCCTAAAACTAGTTCACCGATTACAACTCGTTCGGGACGTGTAATCACTAAACCTAAGCGTTATTGTGAATAATATTAAGAAACTTAAACTAGATATTTCATGTGTATTTCAACTTACTTTAAAGTTAAATTATAGTGGTTTTATTTATGTGTTAATGTCAAAATAGTGACAATTATTGTAAAAGCTGTCAGTCAAATATGTCAACGTCAAACGTGTCAATGTCAAGTTCTTTCAAGGCTGTCAGCTTAATGTTTATGGTCAATTTATAAACTTTTGTGTTGCCTATGGAAGGAAAAAATAACTAATATTATATTTTAGTTCAGTAGTCGGAAGACTGTTTCGAATGGCATCCCTTTCGAAACAGTTCCTATTCATAAAATGTAATTAAAAATATGTTGTCAAGTTCTTTCAAACAAAAAAGGGAAGATGTTAGGTAGTACAACACTACCTCTTATTATTTATGTGTAGCAACACTGGCTCTTGTTTCCTGTTCCCACAATGGTCGACGACTCGACGCACCTTGCCTTTATATAACACTATAAGATTAATTAATAAAGACATAAGACTTACTGGTGAGTTCTATATTCCATCGTGTCTCTGAAGACGCCCTGCAGCCGCTCCACATATCACGTCATCCCATCCACGACAAACAAACCTTACATTATGATGACGAATAACTATCGGAAATATATTGTGAAGGATGATACGGTAGACATATGTCGGGCATGTCACAAACCGGGAGAATCCATTCATCACATTGGTTCACCAACACCGGTTGTTCTCGTCAGGCTAACGGAGACTATTTGCATAGACACAACCTTGTAGCTAGGATTGTTCACCAGCAGCTTGCTCTTAAATACAATCTAGTGGAATCAGAAGTACCGTACTATAGGTATGTGCCCGACCCAGTTCTCGAAAATGGCAATATTACACTGTACTGGGATCGGTCTATCATCACTGACAGGACTATTGTTGCCAATAAGCCTCATATAGTGGTAATAGACCGATTAGAGCGTCGCACAGTGATTGTTGATATAGCGGTCCCTCATGACGAGAACCTCGTGAAAGCCGAGAAAGATAAGCAAATTAAGTATCTTGACTTGGCTCACGAGGTTGTTGACATGTGGGATGTGGATACAGCAATCATTGTGCCGATAGTCGTCTCAGCCAATGGCATAATAGCCAAGAGCCTCGACAAACATCTTAGGAGGCTCTCGTTGGGCAGCTGGATCAAGGGCTTGTTCCAGAAAGCAGTACTTCTAGACACGGCGCGCATTGTTAGGAGGTTCCTCTCTCAAGAGCCCTGACCACCCGTAGCTTGGACACTGTTCCCGATACCGGTGGGCTACTGTATTTTTTATATTTTTAAATGTTTTTTGTTTTTATATGAATATTTAAAAATGTAAATAATATGTATATAAAATGTAATAAAGGAAATAATAAAAATAATAATAATAATCTACAACGTGTAACGGAAACCTCATATCTATCCAAAAGGGCTGAAGACAACATCTGGTATGGAGTCTCTATGCACAGTTTCAGCTCAAAATAAGTCACTCAAAGAATTGATACCAAATTATGGGTTTCATGTGTTTCTTGAATATCAATCATAGCAAGCGTGTTACAACATTACGAGGGTCAATAACTTTCCACGTCACTTGCCAATAACACGATAATTCTCTTTATTCCTCTTAATTTGAATATTCCGGTCTCTGGTATCAATGTATTGAAATTTCTAATAAGTTCCACACATGTAGACGTAGGATTACAAAACCCTTGCCATATCTTTTGTTATCATCCAAAGAAACCATGCAATTGGTATGTATATACCCTTTTAATTACGCGTTGTATATAAAAAATATGAAACGTATGTTATAAAACTTATTTACATTGGCTTCATACCTGCACAACTACACGTATAAACAGACAAAAAAAATAACAAAAAATCTGGAAACGGGTTGATTATCCTTTACAAGCCGCACATTTTTTTAAATATTATTGTGTCCAAAAATTTCATTTCTGGAGATAGGTATAACCTGGTCATTGAGAATTCGAAAATCCTAGATGAATATATCGATAGGATATTTCGTTGAATATTTTGAATACAATAATGACTGTGCGGGTATGCGTTTATAAAATGGTCAATATGAATAAGAATAAGACTATTTATTTGCATATAACATGGTACAGTATAGGTCTTATTATAATTACAGAGATCATTCATGTTTCGCCATTTTTTGGCATACAAATATTTAAACAATAATATTTTTTAGATTTTATATAATTTTTCATACACAAACTTTATATTAATACTGTAAATTAATTATTTAAGTTTTTTTTTAATAAATGTCAAACTAACTATTACTAAACTATGATTAGCAATATAATTGACAAACTAACTATTACTAGACTATAATTAACTTTGCATCCGATAAATTTTCTTCTAAAACCCGTTACATAATTCCTCATCGGTTCATATTTGGCGCCCTCTAGCGCGATAGTTTAGAATTACTGCCAAAACATTAATTGAAGGCATATTTGGCAAACATTTGATTCGTAAACTATTGACTAAATTCACAGAATGTTGTGGCTTAGTGCCAAGTTTGAACTATTTATCGTAACCATGTTAACCAGCGAGCAGTTTCGACGACAAGCGATGATTTAGTTTGTGAACTAATTTTCTAATTTAATATGCGAATCATTTCCCTATTTCAGAATATTTTAGAAGAGCAAAACGAGGAGATTGTGGTTAAATACAGAAGCACGGTTTTTTCCGGGTGGGAAAATCATCTAATGACTTCTCCCGCTCTGGGTTAAGCGGAGGAGAGTGTCAGACTTCTACTGACTAAAAACCCACCCTTCAGCTGCCCTTAAGTTTCGGGGCCGCGGTATCTCTTTAGAACATTCCCGCAACCCCGTTCCTATGGCCCCGTCACTGGTACTGACAGCTCCTTGAGGCGCGCGTAGACAAGACACGCCGCCGACCCGGGCCTGGTCCTTAACGGACGGTGAGCTACGCCTGCTCGCCGGCTGCAAGCCCGCGCCTACGGTGGCCGGAGATCAGCTACGTTGTTGATCCTAACTGTCAAGTCAAAGATCAAGCGGGGTGTGTGCGATGGAATTACACAATCTAATTCCGCCAAGTGCGTTCCATCATCGGACTACAAGACAAACGGCGATGCGCCATCGTAACATGGTGGACATCCCACCCATACGCACAAAACATTTTGGGAATACTTTGATAGTGCGTGCGGCTAAGGAGTGGAATTCCCTGCCGGAATCTGTGTTTCCTGATTGCTATAACCTGGGAGTCTTTAAGTCAAGAGTGAATAGGTTACTTCTAGGCAAGCGTGCTCCATCTTTGACCACATCATTACTTACCATCAGGTGAGATGGTGGTCAAACGCGAGTCTATTATCAATCTTGCTCAGGGTTGAGGAGGGGGAGCTACTGATTTGTGCAGGTCAGACAAGCCGTCGCACCATGAAAAAAACACTAGTGCTCAGTTATATTGGAAGCCGAACCCAACGTAATTGGGAAAAGGCTAAGCTAATGATAAGATGATGATGATGAGACCGTACGCTATGAAGCCGAGTCGATAGTTCATAATTATATTATGAATGCGAATTATGTTTGGTTTTTTTTTTATTATTTTTTTACTTTATTTTATTACTAGCTGATCCGCCACGACTTCGTTCGAGTGGTATCCTACCCCTACCCAACCGATACCACTACCTCTATCCTACCGATACCCTACCTTACTCTACCTCTACCCTACCCAAACCCTACACTACCCCTACCCTACCCTACCCTACCCCTACCCTACCCTACCCCTACCCTACCCTACCCCTACCCTACCCTACCCCTACCCTTGAGACCTTTCCTACTTTTTTTTTTCATAAGAACCTTCTCCTGACAAAACCAAACACAACAAAAAAGAATCAGCCAAATCGTTCCAGCCGTTTTCATGTTTTGCGCTTAGCAACACATTTAGCAATTCATTTTTATTATATAGATAGACACATAAAAGTACTCCAAGGACTTATTTACTAATAACATTTTACATATCAACTTATACATCTATTGGCATGGTGAATTTATCACTTATACACAACTTAAACATAAATAAATTATAGTACATCAAAACTATGACATCGGATTCAAATTAAAATTAAGATGATAAAATGAGCTACTTTACAATATGGCAATATAAAAGAAATAAGGTACAACCATTGGGTACAACATTAGATTTACTTACTCAATAAACAATGAATACTCTGTTTTTTTAATACGACTATTATTATAAGTAAAACGACTGCAATAAACGTGATCAAAATGTTATGAGTGGATAATATCTCTTTCACGTCAAATCGGAGCAGGCGGTCAATGTGTTTTTTGGTATAGAGACACTTTAGAGCCTGGAGAATGACATTAGAATTTTAGGAGCTCGTATGAGTAAAAGATACATTCCTTTACTCATTCGAGCTCCTTAAATTCTAAATTGAGCACCAAGAGCACCATGACGTATACCTGTTTCTGTTTCGTAAACATATTTCTCATATGATTTGACGACTACGAATTGTAAGGCTGTCAAAAAAGACACCTTAACCTCTTACTTTATTTCTTTGTTTCGGTGTTTGTTCTCAGGGTAGTCAGGTAACACAAGCCTCATCTAGTTTAAATTTAAAACGAATGAAAATGACTTACGAATATGTTATTTTAATACAATTTCCAACTAAATATGACTAATTTAGCACTTTCGAGATTTATTTAAAGGGGAAAATATAAAACTGCAGGAGCCACATTTGTACCTGCCTCGATCCAAATAACATTTAAGTGCTAACTTGCTAGCAAGTTCTACTTATAAATACTTACTTATACTTATTTATAGTTCTTGACCCTGACTGCTATGCGCAAGGTCGTGGGTTCAATTCCCACCCAGGACAAATGTTAGTGTGATGAGCACGATCATTTGTTCTTTGTCTGGGTGTAATTTATCTATAATATGTATGTATTTAGAAATATATATGTATGTTTATCAGTTGTCTAGTACTCATAGCACAAGCTCTTAGTCTTAGTATGGGACTAGATGGCGTTGTGTGAAAGTTGTGGAATATTATATTATATTATATTTATACAAACATATCAACTCAATTCAAGCAAGTTTTATTTTATAGAGCTTCAATCAATGTTGATCCTTTTGATCTGTAGAACACGTAACGTAAGATTAATACATAATTATTAAGATATATATAAATATTAACCTTGACAAGTCTTTTTATAATGCAAGCTGGTATGTTTGTAAAAGAGCATTCTAAATTATTCAAATCATGTGACTTAAATTCAAAATATGCAGAGACCCCACAAGATTACGAATGCCTCCCCATAAAAGCACATTATGCCATAAAAATTGCTTGATTACATCCATAAAAATTTTCAATAATATACCAAAACAAATTCGAGAGCTCCATTTAAAATACTTCAAAACCGAACTAAAAAAAAGGCTAATAGATAATTGTTTTTATAGTGTAAAGGAATTTTTTGATAAGAAGGTAACAGATAAATATCGCTACTGATTTTTTTTAAGTTATTACTGATTACTTAATTATAGACTAATAATATTATTTACCATTCATAAAAAAATACAAAAATAATTAATTATAGAATTTATATTAAGTAAGCATGTGTATAATAATATATAAAATGAACAAATTATTGTTTAAATATTTGTATGCCAATAAATGGTGAAACATGAATGATCTATGTAATTATATTAAGACCTATAATGTACCATGTTTTATGCAAATAAATATTCTTATTCTTATTCTTATACAGGCGCCATTCCGCTGCTGCGTAACGTATGCTCGTGTTTACGAGCATACTTTCGTTCTAGCTCGTATTTTCCAGATACAAATCTGGTCTCGGGTTTGATTCTCGGGTCGGGCAAAAAGTGCTATTGAGTTTTTCTGTTAGAAATTTGTCCGTAGTAGCCTGGAGTTTGGAAGTTGGTGGTGTGGTAACCTCTGTGCCTTTGAGAGCACGTCAAGCCGTTGAACCTGCAATCGTCGGATTGCCATCCCATCGGACAATGAGACTAAAAGGAACAGAGAGACCTTTACCTGTACACATACTTGTGCACTATAATATCTCCTGCGCAGATGGCCAATCAAAATAACTTTTTTTTTTCCACGACTTTTCACACAACGCCATCTAGTCCCAAACTAAGCAGAGCTTGTGGTATGGATACTAGACAACTGATAAACATACATATATATTTCTAAATACATACATATTATTTATTTATTTATTTTATTTATTTTATTTTCGGAAGGCTTACAGACTAATAACATTATAACAATAATATATAAAAACTAAGTTGCTAATTACAAGCCCTCACAGATAAATAAAGTTATGTAAAAAAAAGACTATGTTCAAACTGAACTAGCCTAATATAAAATAGACTGATGTGTTCTATTCGACTACGCAAGTTAACTAAAACAATTAATTTATGTTCAGGTGTGCAGTTCAATTCAAATGCAAGTAGGTGCAACAGGTTCAAAAAATGGCTTTGCTAAGAGCTTCCTTAGTGTGTTTGCATTGGTGCAAAACAAATCCACATCATGTTCACAACAAATTTTGTTGAAGCTGCGACTCGCTCTACAGAAGTAGGTATTACGCCTATAGTTGGTGTTTACAGAAGGTACACGTAGAAGTGGTCGCTGTCGCAGCCCCATTTGATTAGTGCGTAACGTTAACTTAGAAACAAGTTCAGTACTGTTAATTAAATCATTTGCAATATTTAATAAGTAACATATGTCATTAATATTACGCCTTTGGTCAAGCGGCAGAAAATTTCGCCCTGTAATCTAGGTACTTAAGAAATTTTCTCTGAATACCCTCAATGCGAGAGATGTAGATCCCGTACTGAGGGTTCCAGACTTGTGATGCATACTCAAGATGGCTGCGTGCGAACGAACAATACAAAACTTTGATCGGTTTTAGCGATCGGAAAGAAGCCGAGGTTCTCATTATGAAACCAAGTGCTCTCGATGCTTTTTTTACTAATCCATCAATATGCTTATCGAAGAGCAGCTTGCTGTCTTGTATAATCCCAAGATCCCTAACAGTATTGACCTTCCCTATACCGATATTGCATAGTGTGTATGATGAATCAATTAACGACTTCTGGCGTGTAAAAGTCATGTGATAACATTTTGATACATTCAATTCAAGCCTGTTACGTCTACAATATTCATCAAATCTATTCAAATCAGCTTGTAACAGGTACATATCAGCTATATTTCGGATAGTTTTATGAATCTTCATATCGTCGGCATAAAGTAAAATATAACAATTTTCGAAACAATATTTCACATCGGCAATAAAAATAGTAAACAATAGGGACCCTAATATGGAACCCTGAGGAACTCCCGAGGGGACAAAACACCATCCAGAGGGGTACCCCTGAAGGACTACAGCTTGCGTTCTGTTTTCAATATACGAGGAAAACCAACGATATAAATCTCCATGTATTCCGGCCTTAAATAACTTCTCCATGAGCAGTGTGTGGTCAATACGATCAAAACATTTACTATAATCAGTATAAATGACGTCAACTTGTGCGCGGTT
Organism: Tholera decimalis; assembly: GCA_943138885.2. Lineage (NCBI taxonomy): Eukaryota > Metazoa > Arthropoda > Insecta > Lepidoptera > Noctuidae > Tholera > Tholera decimalis. The sequence continues at coordinate 33,885,737 of OW964571.2, forward strand.
TCCAATACCCTCGGATATGTATTCATGGGATAAGATTAAGTTAGATGTAGTGGAACGCTTCCTGAGAAAACCGTGCTGCTCATCACCAAAGTAGCACTTCAAAGCATTGTATACGTCAGTAAACACAATACGTTCTAAGATTTTTGAGAACAGACATATCTTGGATATCGGTCGGTAATTAGAGATATCCGACTTATTACCTTTTTTAAATACTGGAGTAACGAACGCAGACTTCCAAATTTTTGGAACTATGCCTTCGGACAGTGACCGCCTGAATAAAATACAAAGCGGTTCAACTAAGCTGTCCGCACAATTTACTATAAATAATGGAGGCATGTAATCAGGACCGCCAGATTTGGCAAGGTCCATGGTCTTTAATAACTTTAGAACTTGAGAATGAGACACACGAATTGAGCCGATACACGTTAAATCATGTTCAACGCTAATGCCACCGGAAGTAGTCACAGACACGGGATTCGGTTCCTGGAATGTTGAATGGAAATAGTCTGCGAATAAATTGCTGATCTCCTCACCTGTACTGTACAAGTACCAGAGTTTCTTTTACTCTTAACATACGACCAAAAGGATTTCGGGTTCTTCTTCTTCAGAACCCGAAATCCTTTTGGTCGTACCAAAAGGATTTCGGGTTCTGAATGATCGAAGACTCAATTCTATCCATATATCTATTGAAACACGTTTTCTCCAAGTTAGCTGCTCTATTACGTAAAATAGAAAAAGAGTGAAAGTCTGACATATTGCCGTAAGTTTTGTACTTGCGGTGGCATTTATATTTTTCTTTTAATACTTTAACCAACGCCGAATCATACCAAGGCGGATACGATGACCGTCTAACTGATTTAATCGGGATATGTTTATCTCTAAGCTCATATAATTTATTATAAATAAGTTCCACAGCACAACTCTAACGATTCATGAATTAAAAATTCATTCCAATTGATTTGGTCAAGTTCAGATTTAATAGCCGCGTAATCACCCCTAGAAAATACATATTTCGTAGTCAATTTGTCGCTTAATTTGTGAATCTCAACGAAATCGGCAGTAATCAATAGTGGTTTATGATGCGGGTCTACAGGTAATGCTAAAGGGTCGTGACATTCATTAACATTGACAGAATCGTTACAAAAAACTAAGTCCAATAACCTTGCATTTCTGTTTCTTTCACCGTTATATTGGGATAGGTTAGAAGTAAGAACTCCATCAAAAAAGTCCCTCAAGTAATGACATGATACATTTTGCGGAATTAGTTCATTACCTTCAGAACTTATCCATTCTACATTATTACCAAAATTAAAATCACCCATAATAATGAATTTGTCTAAAGGGTGGGTTAAGATCAGATGGTTAGTATTAATACTAAAATTATGTAATTGATTATGGTATGAGTTGCCAAGGTTTTCTTAACAAAGATATAAAGCACAAATGTGTAAATTATAATTTACCGCTGGCCTAGATCTTTTTAAGATAAGTGAGACCCAGATATCTTCGGCCGAGCTGCGCCAATCATGTCGTTCTACAACAGTAAGCTCACTTCTAACCGCTATCAAAACGCCACCGCCCCGCTTCTGAGCGGTTTTAGAGTAATCGCGATCACGCCTCCACACCAAATAGCGACTATCAAATATCTCAGCATTAAATATATCATCCGCAAGCCACGTCTCAGTGAATACAACTACATCATATGCACTAAGAGATATTTTATGAAATATATCGTTCGTTTTCGTACGCAGACCACGCACATTCTGATAATAAACGTTGAGATTAGCCATCACAAGTTGTTAATTTTATAACTATGAAAAATAAACAAATAAAATGGGCGAAGAAAATTAAGTAATGTGCCAAAATATTTAAACAGTATTCATATTCTCGATAATATAATATAACGGAGGTAGAAGGTTCACAATAATCTATTAAGCACAGGAAAGTACAGTGTTCACACACAAATAACTTCAATACACATGAACCAACCATACCTTGAATACAAACAAAAGGTGATGAACGGTTGCAAAACAACAATTGATGACAGCACCAAATAGTATTAATACACATTACACAGTATTCTAAATTAGACTTTAAACTTAACGCAATTAAGTCGTGATATAATAGTTTCATACAAGTGGTTTTTATAAAGAAATAACTCATTAGCACAGTGCAATAGCACAGAATGATTAGGAATACGCAAGTAGCACAGAGCGGCCTACGGTTACCAAGCCGTTTATGTGCACAGCTGCTATTATTAGACAATATTTGAAAGGTCCCTTTCTGATTTCACTATCATAACTGGGGTGGTGTCCATTTTTCTCACATGGATTTTTGAGTGTTTGACCCATACATATTGAAAACCCCCTTCAGACGCCAGTTTTTTAGTTTTAGATAGCAATATTTTATTTTTAGACGTTAAGTGGTCATTTATAAATATTCTCTGATTGCCTGCTAATCCAATTTGGTTGGTTGTTAGTGGTGATGTCTTGGAGAAATATCTCGCTGCAGCAACAAAATCCTCTTTAACATAGCGATTACAATACGAAACAATGATTGGTTTTATGTGATCTTTTTCGCGCGTAGGAACTCTAGTAATAAAGTTGACCTGGCCTTTGACAATAGGGTAATTAATTTTGGTACCAATACTGGAGATAATATGGAATAAGATTATAGATAAATTACACCCAGACAAAGAACAAATGACCGTGCTCATCACACAAACATTTGTCCTAGGTGGGAATCGAACCCACGACCTTGCGCATAGCAGTCAGGGCCACTGACCACTATACCAACGGGCCTGTCTTTTCTCTGACATTGGCCGCCGTTACCCAAATCGGTTATAAGGACTATTTATTATTACACATCCGAAGCTTTTTCTTCCGGTGTTGCGAATGTTCTAACGTGATACTGAGGCCTCAGAACGTAAGGATAATTAAACGAACTGACTATGGGTTACCTGGGTTTTTAGTCAGTATTGTCTGACTCTGTCTTTGGTCCTATAGCGGGAAGACTCGTTTAATGATTATCCCACCGAAAATACCGAGGTGGATTTCTGTTGTCTGTTCTGACTATGAGACCTCACATTTTTGCCCTGCACTAACTAAAAGGCCGTTAAGCCACAAAAGGTCATTTTTCACTTTTTGATGTATTCTTAAACTACTTACGATTCTCTAACTTTTGGTTTAAGAATCATTTTCCTACGATTAATACTTTTCGAGATACAGCAATTTTGCTGAGCGATTCAACCACATCCTTGTTGTCACTTTCTTAGTTAAAAAGCGACTAAACCACAATACTATATATACAATACTAAAAAATAAATAATATTTACAAAAAAAAACCTCATATGTATATTCTGCACAGAAACTATGCCCACAAAAATAATTTAGATCCATCGTTCTAGCTAGTGTAGTTTTGTAGGAAAATCATTTCCCACTTATTTTTACGTTTACTCGAAAAGTACTTTTTTGGGTTTAGTGGCTTTTTAGTTAGTGTAGGGCAGATTTAAGAAAAACATAACGTGATATGACAAAGCTTGTAATGTAATATGTGTATTTGTTTTCGGACAACAAGAATCCATTGTGTTTTTTTTTTTTTTTTTTTAGCGTGGTAAAATTATCAAATAAGTCCTCCCACTCCGGGCAGGGTGGGAGGGACTGTCAGACTTTTACTGACTAAAATCCACGGTGTTCCTTCAATAACCCTTTACATACCGGGGCCACGGTAACGGGATGAGTCCCACGACCCCGGCGGGCTTCGGCCCTCTGCAGAGGGGGCCTCGTCATGTTGCTGACGGTCTTTGAGGCGCGCGTGGAACACGACGCGCCGTCGACCCGGGCATGGTCCATGGTCGGACAGCGAGTTGCCCTTTACTCGTTGTCCGCATGCCCGCGCCTACGGTGGCCGGAGATCGTCGGCCGACGTCCGACGCCGTGGGCGTCTACCACTGCGGCTGGGCTGGAGGGAGGACGCCATCCTCTCCCTCACGCGGCCCGCCTCCTCCTTCGCAAGCATGACTGCTTCGCAGAAGGAGGCGACCGCTTCCCACTCCCTCTCGCCCCGCAGCATGGCCTCGACCAAGGCCGGGCGCGAGAGGTCTCCGCCTATTGTCGCCGTGAGGACACGTCGGTGCTCTGCCCAAGCTGGGCAGTCCTGCACCGTGTGCTCGACTGTGTCCTCAGAGCGACCCTCGCAGTGGTGACACCCAGGCGTCTCTTCCTTACCCATCAGACACAGGTACCTCCCGAAACTTCCGTGTCCGGTGAGGACCTGCGTCATGCGGTAGGTCAGGACGCCGTGACGCCGATCTAGCCACTCCTCAAAGAGGGGTCTTACCGCCGCAATTGCGGCGTGCCCGGCCGTCGGTTGCGACAGTCGTTCCCTCCATACTGCCCTGAGATCGCGCCGGAGCTCTTCCCGCCGCGCCTCGACTTCTCGAGGCAGCGGGGATACGCCCCGGCGCTGCGCCTCCACGCGCCATTCATAGACGCGCTGGAGGGCAGTCGCCTCCAGATCCCAGGGCAGCAATCCGGCAAGGAGGTTGGCCGATTCGCCGGCGATCGTGCGGTATCCCCGGATCATTCGGATAGCCATGACGCTCTGGCATGCGACCAACTTTAGTGGTCGCGTCCGGATGCACAGGGCCCACACTGGGGACCCGTAGAGGGCCATGGACCGCACGACGCCGGCGTACAGCCTTCGGCAGGAGGCGTTTGGCCCACTGAGATTAGGCAGGAGTCGCCTGAAGGCGGCTGCTGCCCGGTTCAGCTTTGGGGCCAAACTCAGGAAGTGCTCCCTGAAGTTCCACCGGCTGTCGAGGACGAGTCCCAGGTACTTCATCGTCCTCCCGACGCCGATGCGAACCCCCTCCACCGTTATGTGGGACTCGGACCGTGGCGCGTTCCGACCGCCATGGAAGCACATGGCCTCGGTCTTGTGCAGCGCCACGTCGAGTCCCAACTGCCGGATCCTACGAACGACTGTCGCAACCGCTTGCGTCGCCAGGTCGGCCGCCGCCTGGTGCGACTCTCCCTGCGCCAGGACGAGCGTGTCGTCAGCGTAACATATTACGCTGACGCCGTCAGGGAGGTCGCCGCGCAGCACCCAGTCGTATCCGATGTTCCACAGGGGCGGCCCCAAGACCGAACCCTGTGGGACACCGCACGACATCTCTCGCCGGTTCCACTCTCCCCGGTGACCGGGGTAGATGACGGCTCTGTCCGTCAGGTAGTCCTCGACTATGCGACGGAGGTAGGTCGGCACCCGGTGATACCGGAGTGCCTCCCTGATGCAACTCCAGGGCAGGGTGTTGAAGGCGTTGGTGATGTCCAAAGACACCGCCAAGACGACCCTGCCCCGGGATACCGCGTCCCCCGTCGTGAGGGCTCTCACGCGCATGACAGCATCCACCGTCGAGCGCCCCCTGCGGAAGCCAAACTGGCACTCCGCAAGATCCGGGCCCACCCGATTCAGGTGCCCGAAGAGGCGGTCTGCAATCACTCTTTCCAAGAGCTTGCCCACCTCGTCGAGCAGCACGATGGGCCGGAATGCGGACGGAGAGTCCGCAGGGCGCCCGGCTTTCTGGATCAGGACCAGCTTTCCCGTCTTCCAGCGAAGCGGAAACTGGCCCCTCTCCAGGCATGCGCTAAAGAGCCCCCCTAGTCGAGGCCCGAGAGTCTCCGAGGCCAGGACCCACGCTTTCCCTGGCAAGCCGTCGGGTCCTGGGGCGGTATTTTTGGCCTTGAGCCGTTGTACCGCCACTCTCAAGTCTACCTCGGTCACCTCTGGAGCGTCGTAGACGTCGTCGTCGCTGTGGTCCGCGTTTGCGCCAGCTTCAGGTTCCGTCGGAGACGGAGCCATGGGCGGGGGAGCGTGCTCCCCTCGCGATGGGAACAGGGCGCTCACCACGTCCTCCAAGAACTGAGGCTGGAGACTCTGCGTCAACGGGGGAGCCCAGGGGCGGAGCTTTTCTCGCACCCACTTGTAGGGGCGGCCCCATGGGTCCCCGTCCAGAGTCGCCAGCATCTCCTCCCAGGCCAGTTCCTTGGCCCGCCAGATCTCGTCTCGGAGGACGGCCTTCGCTGCCCTGTAACCCTCGTACAGCTCCGCCTCTACAGTCGCCGCATCCGGAGGTCGGGTGCGGCGCCTGCGGAACCTGGTGTACCGGCGTCGCGCCGCAACGCACGCTTCGCGCAGCGCTGCTAGCTCGCTCGACCACCAGTACAGCTGACGCCGGGCGCGTCCTTGCCGGACCCGGGGCATGGCCACGTCGCAGATCTCCGACATGGCCTCCCGGAACCACTCCGCCTCGTCGTTTATGTCGGCAGGCCTGTCCGGGGGTGACCCCCAGGCCTGCACGATCGAGGCTTCCAGGAATAGCTCCCAGTCCATCTGCTTCAGCGCCCATCGCGGACCACTCAGGTCCCGTCGGACCGGCGCGTCTGGGGTCTGGGTGGAGACGTCGAACCGGATATACCGGTGGTCGGAATAGGTCTCCACCTCCTCCATAACGCGCCAGTCGGTGACGCGCGGTGACAGGCTGGGGGTGGCGAACGTAACGTCCACCACCGACTCGCCCGTAAACCGCACGCACGTGGGGACAGAACCCCGGTTCTCGATCACCAGGCCCTGCGCACGGGCCCAGTGCTCGAGCATCCTGCCCCGCCTATAGTCCGTGGACCGGGAACCCCAAGCCGGACTCTTGGCGTTGAAGTCCCCGAGGACGAGGGCGGGGAGGGAACCGAGGGCGACGACGACGTCTCCCAGCTCCGTTAGGGAGTTCTGGAACTCGGCGAGAGTTCGGTTCGGGGAGAAATAAACGCCTACCACAGCGATCTCTCCGAACCGTGCTGCGACGATCCCACGCCCTCTCTTGACGCGATCGAGGGGCGGGGTACCGGCGGCGGCTGACGAAACGAGGGTCACCGAGCCGTCTAAGTCCGCCACCCAGTCGTTCCTGGGCAGGACAAAATACGGCTCGGCGACCACGGCGACGTTGATCAACCACTGCGCCATCCTCTGGAGCAAAAGTTCCTGAGCAGCGGCGCAGTGGTTGATGTTCGCCTGGAGGAAGCGCAATGGGGCCATTAATCGGGATCCATTGCAGCCTCCTCCAGGGCCCCTCGCGGGGGTTCAGCCACGACGGCGACGGCGGTGGCAGTAGCGACGGCGGTGGCGGCGGCGGCGGTGGCGGTGACGACGGCGGCAGAGGGCCTACCTCTGCGCCTGGCTTTGATGGGTGGGGCGCAGGACTTGCCCCCAGCCCGGTGATCGGCCGGCTTGCCAACCGCCTCACATGCGAAGCAGTGAGGCGGGGCGGAGCAAGAATCCATTGTGTTAGTAAAGATGCCTTCAAAACTATTGTTAGTAAATACAAGTAGCAAATGAAGGTACATTTTGGAACATTTCGTGCGGAAGACGATCAACGTGAAATAATTTTCCTGTCTGGTTATCCTGTCCACAAAAGACTCAGACATGTTGAATATGGACTTTACGCCACTGTTTTCAGGATACTATTTCCATTGAACCGTATTCTATGTGTAATGATGAACACGCATTCATTAATATTTAGCCTTAGGGTTGCGAGAATGTGCTAACGAGATACCGCGGCCCCGGAACGCAAAGGCAACTGAAAAAGCAAGGTGGGTATTTAGTCAGTAAAAGTTGACACTCCTGTCCGCTCCACCTACCGCGGGAGTTGATGATTTTCCCACCCAGAATAAAAGGTCACAATGGACAATCAACAATTTCAAACAAATAAGGCTAACGTCAGGTCCATGGAACTGCACCCTCACGACTTATGTAAGTGTAACTTAAGTTTAACTTTAACCTCGACGTAACAGCTTCATGAACTTTCTATTACTTAAGTTTAGTTTAATTACAAGAAGGCAAGTTTTCAATCATAGCGGTTTTGTTTACTTAAGATCTATTTATTAGATTGATTAATTTTATTAAAACATTAGAATAATTACTACAACATTACTTAAATAAAAACCTTAAACTAAAACCTTACCTTAAACACATCTAAAAATACACTAAAATATGGCATCCAGAAATTCGTGCGCATCGCTGTCCACTGGTAATGTGCCCAAAAGACTGGCGGCATTGCCACGTTGTATGGCAATGCTTAACTTCTGTCCAAGGTATAAGCCAGCCCTTGGGTCACGCAAAGTGTCAACTAGGCGTCTGGATAGATCTTTAAATAATTTGTGAGCACTCGCACCCCACGACCCCAAGGTTTCTTAGGATCTTAAGTTATGCCTATCTATATTGCATAACATACTAGCAGTGGACTTGCTGGCTAATAGACGTTATCACGAAAAAACATATCCTCCTTTTGTAATTGGGCAAATAGCCTATAACCTTCCTCAAACTTTAAGCTACTTCAATACCATTCAATTCAATATCAATGTTATCCAAATCCACTCAATACTTTGGAAGCTTAGAGCGTTTCAACAAACAAACTTTTCCGCTTCATAATATTAGTCTAAACAGATTTCGACAGTAATATTAGAAATTACGGTAGTAAGTTTGTACTTAATTATGAACCTCATAAATACACGGCGAAAGTGTGGCAGTTTGAAATGCATTGTAACGACAACACATCATTCATCATTTGGGAAGTGTACCTACCTACGGTGGAATCACACAATCTAATTCCACCAAGCCCATTCCATGCTCGGTCAATAAGCCGAATGGCGATGCACCATCGTTACATTTGCATTGTGGACATCCCACCAATTCGACTAAAACATTTTGGGAATACTTTCATTGACAGCTAAGTGTCGGAATTCTCTACTGGTAATTGTGACTCCCAAAAGCTAAAATCTGGGGTTTTTAAGTCAAGAGTGAATAGATTACTTCTAGGTAGGTGTGCTTCATCTTCGACCACACCAACGCTTACCATCAAGTGAGATAGAAGTCAAACGCGAGCCAATTAAAACGCTTTCAATTATACCTCATTTTACAAATTACGATAAGGAGTTTAGAAGTTATGAGCTAGCAGATGAACATACATACCGGTAAAAATCTCAACTCTATGTATTCGGGTAATTAAAATCTTTACTACAATTTACTACAATTACAAAACCGGTCGTTTGCTAAATAGTGACATGGCTTGGCTAGGACATGGTTTCCTGATAGCTATAACCAGGGGTCTTTAAGTCAAAATTGAATAGGTTTCTTCTAGATAAGTGTGCTTCATCTTCGACCACATCATCGCTTACCATCAGGTGAGATGGTAGTAAAACGTCAACCTAATATCAATAAAAAATCTTTAAGGCGTTTGTGCGAGTACCAGCATGCCTTATAGACCTCGTAATTACAGAAGCCTCCTGGCCACAGGGCGTACTATTCCGTTGCTTACACGGAAAAGTGCATCATAAAGATAAATCATAGGTGTATTATTCATTATGACTTTATGTATGTTAACTGAAATATTACGATTATTGTTGAAGAGATACCAAAAAATCGTGCCTACTGGGAGCTCTACACGCATACGCCGCGTACACATTTTAGTTATGTACTAGAGAATTGTAGATCTATAACAATGCTAGTATATCTCTATCTCTTACGGTTGACTCACAATAACTACTCTTATTTTCAAAATAATAATAAAAAATATTACCTACATTTTGAATCTGTTGTCTTCAGTTCAGTAATAATTCATACCTAAATAAAACCGATCGTTAGCTTCGTCATTTAATGCAGATTAAATTACGGAGCGTTTCAACTAATGATGGGAATAACTAAGCGCCATATTGTGACGTCATAGCTGTCAAATCGATCAAATTAGGTAGGGTGAGCAAAACAATAATTCATTAAAATAAAATTTATTTACAAAGATTTACGAAGAAAAAAAATCATACTACAAGTCTTGCATTTGTTAAATTTTACTTTAATAATTTTGGCATGGGTTCTGGGCTCTTGCCACTTTGAAAATAAGAGAGTGTTCAGTCCCAAGCCAGCGCAACGATACTGGCATGCTGAACTGTCCACGGTTCGTGGAGCCCTAAACGTTGCTTACAACTCAATATGGGCTCTTGGGCCCTACCATATAGTTCTAACCACTTACCTTCTGAGCTGGGACGACAGGCTACGACCTATTTTGATCACGTCCGTGTGGTATGTATGTAAGTATGAAGTGAGTAAGTGAAATGTGTAATGATGGTCAAGTGTTCATGGACGTTCACAAGGCGCCGGTCTTCAGATGGCGTGGTCCAGATAGCATCACAGCACAACTCTGCTACGCTTTAGCACCAGATTAGTAGCTATTTATCACTAAGTAACAACTGCTTGCAACAAGGTTACCGCGTCAGGCAGTCTCACTTCAATACGGAGTTATTGTTCCAAAATATCCCAGGTTTCCACTCAATTCGGGATTCTAGAGTTCAAATAATCGTTAATCGCGACCCAATTATCGGTTACAACGGGCGATTGAACACGATTTCCCATTACAATTAAATCAACAGGTCCCAACAGTTGGACATTTTTTCAACGGAAGCAAAGTATCTGTCAAAGTCTCAAGTTATGTCAAGTGTCAACATCAAAAGACAATAGAATGTTGCCACACCAAAAAGATCGTTCAAAAATACATTTGGGACGCAACAGAGAGTATGGTTAAAAAAACGAATTATGGCTTCAAATTATTAAATACTAGTTTCTGCCCGCGACTTCGTTCGCGTGGGAGGTTTTTCCCGCGTAAATCCCGATCCTATGGGAATTCCGGAATAAAAAGCCAATGTCCTTCCCAGGATCCTAAACTATTCCCATGCCAAATTTCATCTAAATCGGTTCAGGGGTTTAGGCGTGAAAAGATAACAGACAGACAGACAGACAGAGTTACTTTCGCATTTATAATATTAGTATGGATATGGATAATATTCAGATAATTTTGGTTAGTTAATTAAGTATTATTCAAATTAGATATAAGACTCGATTAAACAAAGTAAAATAAACAAAACAAGATTTATCTGCAAATAATATTTATTTACTATCCATATACTACTATCCATATACTATCCATATATACTATCCATACTTTTCATATATACTATCCATATACTATCCATATATACTATCCATACTTTTCAAGTGACATTTGATAGATAAAGGTAATTGACATTCCTATTAGCGTTTGAAACGCATAGTACAATACTTTATACTATATGAATCAAATAAATACTTAGAAGATATGAGACTCAATTTTTATGATGGTTGAGTAAACAACGGAGGTTTGTTTTAGAATAAAGTTACGTAGAAATAACTCACTTTTTATTATTATCTAAAAGGATCATGGTTACTGAAATACATGCGGGCGAAGCTGCAGACGAGAGCTAATTACTTTTATTTTGCAAATCTATGTTATAAATGCAACAGTCTATCTCGCTTTGTAGCTTTCAAGCTAAAACACTAAACCAAATTTGATGAGACTAGATAAGGAGATAGTTGAAGATCCGAGGTCAAATATACAAGCAGGCAAAATATTAAAAAAAATCTATGAATCACAGGCTAAAGTAGGGTATGAAGTACGAAAAAAAATACAATATATAAAAATGCACTTCGACCGAGTAAATTTCTAAAAAATTTATAACCTATATATAGTACTCACAAATAATGCACATTACTACCTACTAATGAAAAAAAATTCTCATTAGATCATTAGTTTGAAGATTACCCCTACATGTCAACAAATTCTACCTTTTTATAATAGATATAGACTATGCACACTCTAACTGCTTACACGACACTCAAATACCAACACTTAAAAGCTTTTTGAATTACAAATAGTTTAGATTAGAGAAAACGTTCCCTAAAAATGTTAACTACATTACACCCACCCTCCAAACCCATTTCATATTTTACGAAAACGCGGGTAGTAAAAGATTACATAACCATTTCATAAAACATATTTCGAAACATAAATCATATACTTAATGCTTGTAACAATAACGCACGTATATTCCGGACTGCACTATTTGTCTCTGCAATTAATTATGATGATCAAACAGATGAGGAAAATGTTATTAATAAAACAAATATACACATTAATATTAATGTAACAAACATTTGTTTGCGTCGGATAAATTTCCGTTTGTTATGATCCTCATTCACCATTATATTAATAATATATATCTATAAATAACAGGGTTTTCTTAAGAGATTCGACATATTACCCCTCCCTCTTACCTTATTTCTCATTTTCAATTTCTATGTTCTTCACACGCTAAAAGACGCTTTAAAGTTCAAAGCATCATTTGCGCGGTGGACTGGTGGATATCGAATGGATTGACGATGGCTTACGCAGCATCAAGCTACCGGAGCCATTCTCCAGACTTCCATATTTGAATACATACATTTCTTACGTAATTTGAGAGGTTTTCCAAGATAAAATATTTAAATTGGCAACAACACGGAAAAGGCTTTGAAGGTTTTGGCCCAAAAATCAGCAAACAATTTGTTTTTTTTTTTTTTCAAAATCGCTGTGCACAATAAATGTCATATATTTAGATTAGGGACACTTATACAAACATAAAACGTAATTAACATAACATCATAAAGCGTTGTTTCTGAGATATTCAAAGATAAAAATAACAATTGTTATAACTAATTTATTTATTTAATTTGTAGTTAATTCATGTCGATTAAGTTATTTACTGGTAATCTGAACCAGACAGAGAAAGAAAACAAATATTATAATACTAATCATTTGTTTTGTTCATTAAAGTATTTTTAATACAATCGGAACATGAGATAAATATGTCGAAAAACAATGATATTTTTGTAGGTAAACATGAAATAATTGAATACCTAGTGGATAAAACATAAGACTAATTAATCATATTCGGTGTAAATAATATCATCCAAGAAATCGGGCACGCCGCAATTGCGGCGGTAAGACCCCTCTTTGAGGAGTGGCTAGATCGGCGTCACGGCGTCCTGACCTACCGCATGACGCAGGTCCTCACCGGACACGGAAGTTTCGGGAGGTACCTGTGTCTGATGGGAAAGGAGGAAACGCCTGGGTGTCACCACTGCGAGGGTCGCCCTGAGGACACAGTCGAGCACACGGTGCAGGACTGCCCCGCTTGGGCAGAGCACCGACGTGTCCTCACGGCGGCAATAGGCGGAGACCTCTCGCGCCCGGCATTGGTCGAGGCCATGCTGCGGGGCGAGAGGGAGTGGGAAGCGGTCGCCTCCTTCTGCGAAGCAGTCATCCGAAGGAGGAGGCGGGCCGCGTGAGGGAGAGGATGGCGTCCTCCCTCCAGCCCAGCCGCAGTGGTAGACGCCCACGGCGTCGGACGTCGGCCGACGATCTCCGGCCACCGTAGGCGCGGGCATGCGGACAGCGAGTAAAGGGCAACTCGCTGTCCGACCATGGACCATGCCCGGGTCGACGGCGCGTCGTGTTCCACGCGCGCCTCAAAGAGCGTCAGCAATATGACGAGGCCCCCCGTAGAGGGCCGAAGCCTGCCGGGGCCGTGGGACTCATCCCGTTACCGTGACCCCGGTACGTAAAGGGTTATTGAAGGAACACCGTGGATTTTAGTCAGTAAAAGTCTGACAGTCCCTCCCACCCTGCCCGGGGTGGGAGGACTTATTTGATAATTTTACCACGCTAAAAAAAAAAAAAAAAAAAAAAAGAAGGCAGCGGGAGGCTGAATAGGATATTCTTGATGTCGCGCCCATGCCATGTACCATATAATACACATAACATGGGAACAACATCCAAGTGTTCGTTTTCCTACAATGCAATTACAATCGTAGCCAACTATTTTATTCCTGCCTTGCAAAGTATTATCGAGCAAGATGATTCGATTATTTTGGTGTCTTGAGTGGACAATGTTGTATTGACTCAAGTCATAATCGATGGCAACTTCTTCGCACAATATATTCGGTATACTTTTGTCTCTTTCGCTCATAACTAAAATATTACCTACACATGATGCAATTATGTTTTCGTAGTTCAATATGCTTACCTAAAACAAAAAAAAAAAAAAAAAAAAAATCCTGTTTCTTCAAGGTTTAGTTTTCTACTTATATTTCGGTGAATAACTCCAAAACCTGACGCTTTAGGATATTATGTTTAATGATTTTTTTGTTTGTATAAGTATCCTATATCTAAATATACAACGTGTGACGGAAACCCCATATCTATCCAAAAGGACTGAAGACAACATCTGGTTGGAGTCTCTATGCAAAGTTTCAGCTCAAAATAAGTGACTCACAGAATGGACCCCAAATTATTGGTTTCATATGTTTCTTGAATACCAGTAATAACAAACGTGTCACAGCACTATGAGGGTCATTACTTTCCACGTCACTTGCCAATAAAACGATAATTCTCTTCGTTCTTCTTAATTTGAAAAATTCGGCCTCTGGTATCAATGTATTGAAATTTCAAATAAGCTCCACACATGTAGACATAGGATTAGAAAACCCTTGCCATATCGTTTGTTATCATCCAAAGAAGCCGTGCATTTGGTATGTATATACCCTTTAAATTACACGTTGTATAACTTTCGTTGTGCACCGAGATTATGAAAAAAAAAAATCAAATTGGCGTCCGACGTTAGGGCCACCCTCCTTACAAAAATCTTCAAACCTCTTTTGAAATTTCATTCTGATGGTTGACCATGGACCATAGTAGAGTCATCATCAACTGCTAGCCTTTTCGCAACTATGGAGTCGGCTCTCAATTTAACCGGATGCAGCCGAGTACTAATATTTTACAGTACGTCGATTCTGTAAAATTCGAACAACAACTCGCATCTCACATAGCTATTCACTGTCACTTCGCTTATGGTTCAAAGTGACCTTGATTTTGCATTCTGTAAACAGCGTCGAAGTGACGGAGGAATTACCTTACCGAATGCCACTTTTCACGTCATCTCATACTTTATCTGTCAAAATCTTTAGTTCAACTCGCTGACACGCTCGCAAGGGTAGCGCTAGTGTAAATTCGAATTAACAACCGAGTTTTTAGAATGCCAATCAATAAACTCACAGCGGATTCAGATTCGAAGTTATAAATAATAATAACCCAGAACCTGGGTAATACCATAACCTCTTGGCAAGAATAGCGACAGAATTGCTGGCTACCCATAACGACTATGACAGATATAAAATTATAGCCAAGATCAACGGCTTAACGTGCATTCTGGAACACGGAGGAAAATCGATATGTTATGATGGTCACCCGTTCACAAACCGACATTGGTGAACGTTGCTTAACCTTGAAAATGGACCCAAGCTGCTGTTATTATTTAGTCACGAGTTAGTCAGCAGTGGGACAACTGTATACGTCTCTATTTCGAAAACATGAGCGTGGTAAAACTAAAGTATAATCTGTTTTTTCTAAGCTTATAACCCACTTTGATCTCACATGTTTCACTCCACTAATTCACGTGTGGGTAGAACCCGTATGGTAAGTGATCCATTTCTCTGAACGTCGTAAAACTCGTAAATGTATGTAAAATATGAGAAAAATCTCTAGTAACAGAATTTGCGGTAAATATTTTGTCGCTCCAATACCTTTTTCTGACACCGCTTTTATGTTTCAGCTCCTAAAAGAAAATAACACAAGTTTATTATAGCAAAAAGACAGGTTGGTACCTATAATACGTGTGTTTTTTCGTTTCTGCGCATTAAAAGTTGTCAAACTGAGTCATAGCATCCAAGGCGGTATTTTTCTTTAATTTTAAATGTTGTTTCCAGCATTTCGTTTATTCTGCTAAACTGAGAAATAGTTGAATAAAAGCCTGGTCTGAAAATAGCGTCGAACGTGTAATTCTAAATGCCCACGTTTATAAAACGATCCGGGTCGGTGGCGCGTCGTGTTCCACGCACGCCTCAAAGAATAGTCAGCACCAGTGACGGGGCCCCATAGGGCCATTGCCTGCCGGGGTTGCGGGAATGGTCTCACGAGATACAGCGGCCCCGGAACTTAAGGGCAGCTAAAGGAATAGGGTGGATTTTTCGTCAGTAAAAGTCTAACACTCCCTTCCGCTTAACCCAGAACGGGAGAAGTTATTCAATGATTTTCCAAAATATATATAATTATATTGTTTTCAACCAAAAATGCAAGCGAAACCCCTGAAAACTTCCACCTACTGACATCAAAAACAGAAAATAAAATAACATGCCACAGTATTGCTAAAAAAATATTGGCGTATTTTTATTAAACGCCAGCAACAAAGTTATTCAAGCGTAAAACAATCTACGTAGCCATACATTAATTTTGTACGAAAATTCGGCTACCTCCATTTTGCCGGGTGGCAGGCTTATATTTACTTCGTATACATTTTACGAGCGGCTTCCCTTAGATTGACAGACGACGACGTCGCCCGTATATTACCCAGTAGGCTTGTTTTTATTACCTTTAGCACTTATCTCTTGTTTCTTAATGAGAAATGTAGCTGGTAGTAAGCTAGTGATCTTATTTTAAATGGCTTTTTGTTCGGTTTCTTACCATAAAATTTTGTAAGTCACGCTTTAAACGGTTCTGAATGCATAATATTTTTTAACATTCTACTTCTTAAGAAACGTTTAAAGATTTTTCTGTATTTTAACAAAGAACGTATTTTAGTCCGGCCAATGACTTCAGTCATGTGGATTAGTTCGGTCGAAACTTTCGATCTCTATTTAAAAACAGTGTCAATGTTTGATCCCAAGTCTTCAGTACTCTTTATGTTCTTCAATTCAATTCATTTTATTAGTGTGATTACATACAAAAATCTACCTTATGTATATAGTACCTATAGTTTACGACCTGCTACTTTTTATACCGTAAAATAACAAGAGGTCACATGATTTAACCAATGCACGTTTATTATCATCACCTGTCTAGCAGTATTTGACTTTAACTGAATATCTTACGACTACGATCCATTAACTGGGTTCCCCTTTCTATTGGATTCAGATTGTCCGGATTAAATACCATTACGCTAAGAGGCCCTATAGGGCCATTGCCGGCTGGGGCTGCGGAAATGTTCTAACGAGATACCGTGGTCCCGGACCACAAGGGCAACTGAAGTGGGGGTTTTTTAGTGAGTAGAAGTCTGACACTCCCATCGGCTCCACGCAGAATGGGAGGAGCCACTAGGATCGCTCTGCAAGGTTAGGCACGCTTACCTAGGTTATCTCGTTAAGCCGTTGATCACTGTTGCTATTTGTACATCTTTGACAGTCGTTAGTCGGTAGTAATAAATAAATATTCATACTTTTAAACACCGTTGACATTTTGAGAACATTTAGCATGCTTATACAGGGGTGGTCTTTATAAAAATCCTTTCTTGTTCAATTTATTTATTTATTTAGAGTTACCAGTGGAGTACTGCTCTCATCTTTGGGATGGATCTGCCAAATACCAACTGGACGCGCTTGAGTCTATTGAGAAACCGGCCAAGAGACCCATTGGCAACGATGCACTAAGCGTTTTGGGAAATATACAAATACTTTCATTGTGCGTACAGCTAAGGAGTGGAATTCCCTGCCGGAGTCTGTGTTTCCCGATAGCTATAACCTAGGGGTATTTAAGTCATGAATGAACAGGTTACTTTAACTTTAAGGTAAGCGTGCTCCATATTCGACCACATCTGACATCACTTACTATCAAGTGAGATGGTGGTCAAACGCGAACCTATTATTATCAATAACAAAAAGAAAACAATATTTGATTACTAAATAAAAATAACAAACAAAAGATTAATTTCCTTTTGTTTGTCATTTTTATAAGTGCAGTAACATACAATAAAGTTGCTTTTAATAAAGTTATTATTTATTTATCAATTCTTATTTTTACAATTATAGATAACCACAACATTAACAGATACATAATATACAGTTGAGGTTAAGTCTTTTGCTTCAGTGCTCCTTCCTTGTATTTGATAAGGTACAACAAAAGAAATACCCAAACCACATCACAATTATCTTCTTTCTAACCCAACAAGTTGGAAGCGTCTGACACGGTACTCTTCCTTGTCAAGATAACATGTAGAAGGGACCCCTCCCCCGTCCGCTGAGATTCATCTTTAAGTAATTTAGCTAATTAATGATAGTCCTCTCATGTCACACGGTGGGCTGAAAATCGGCTTTCATAGACTTAAGGATTTCAATTTGCAAGTGCCGAATTTTTTGCCGGATATCACTTCTATTAGTCATTACTATATATTAAAATGACACCCGAGTTAATTCTGCTCAAAAACGAAGGAAATAGGAATTATTATTTTTTTACGAAAAATTTGTATGAAGCAAGTATGAAAAATCTAATCATCTCTTGAACTGAAAGTTAAACAGGAATATCCTCACAGATGATTATAGTGCTAATTATTTATGATTTTTTGTCGCCGATATGCCGAAAAATATTATGCCGTATTAAAAAAAGAACGTCAAATTATTTTTATTTATTTTTACATCGATTATTTTTAGTGTTTATGTTGAAGAACACAGACTTTTAACAACACGTAGCATAAAATAGCGTCACCCCATATATTTTCGAAGGAGTAGGCAGAGGTTTATAGTACACCCATATGTAGATAACTATGTTTGTTTGTTTATTTATTAACATAAATTGAGTTTTAAAACTTTGCATACCTATAACCAAATTACAAATTGTTTAGTTTTCTATTGAGTCTAAAAAAAGTAATTAAGTAATTACACTAATATAATGTTCTAATAAGTTTTAATAGGTGATTTAATGATTTGCAATATCTCTGTTGTTTCTTCGAATCCTTTGTTAAATGCACAAAGGCCTAATTAGATGCCAACAGAAAGCAGAGCTTTTTTGCTGAAACTCTTGACTTAATTCATTTTCTGGAAACTGAATTCAAGCTTATGGATATATCCAATTTGGATGCTGACTCAGCATTAGAGTCCGACAACGAGTGTGATAAGGAAAATTTGTAATAAAAACTTTTTACCAAAAAATTAAACCGACTTCCAAAAAACACTGCAAAGTGAAAAATAACTTTAATTTCGAAAATCGCTGTGTTTAGTTTTGTATTTTCGTTTTTGGGACCGACTTCACTCTTTTTAGTTGGTCGATTTATAATTTACCTAGTTACAAAAACCTAAATCTCAACTACTTATAACCTTTTACAAAATATTGCTTTTCCCAATGCTGGGCCGTTAATTGTTGAGGAATTCTCCTGGTACTTCACCATCAGCTTCACTTCACCATATGCATTGTGACGAGCATATTGTGCTTAATAACCTTATTCAAATAATGGAAGCGGAACCCATGAAATACTTATTATTCCTACTTATATATTGAGTAGTTCCAGTGGCCATCTGTGGTCTTCATCATCAGGTCCACTTCACAAATGGTGCTTTTCGAATGCAACTACGCAAGTTACTATAAAAAAAAAAACTCAAATCACTATAGGTGTGCCTATAATATTTGAAGAGTTCCCACGATTTCTCCAGGATCCCATCATCAGATCCTGACTTGGTAACAATGGGACCAATTTCGAAGTTATACCCTTTCAAACCAAAAAGAATTTTCCAAATCGGTGATCATACATATAAAAAAAAAACATACGCGTCGACTATAATGTCTATAATATATAACCTCCTCCGTTTTTTTCGTCGGTTGAAAATATATATGTATTTGGAAATTTATAACCGTTTCATATGTAAAAATAAATAAAAATATTTTGACATTTAAAAAAAAAAACGGTTTAGTACTTTTCGGCCAATCGGCAACAAAAAATCATAAATAATTAGCACTGTAAGGATATGCCCGTTTAACTTACAGTTTAAGAAATAATTAGATTTTACATACTTTTTATAAGCTTCATTCAATTTCGTAGAAAATTATGGTTTCTTCGTTTTTGAGCAAAAGCGATATCTGGCAAAAAATCCGGCACTAGCAAACTTAAGTCCTAAAGTCTATGAAAGCCGATTCTCAGCCCACCATGCGTCAGTGCAAGTTAGCGCACTGTATGGAAAGACTGCGATAAAGACGAAGAAATGTAATCCAATATTACGACTAATTAAATAGAAAAACCGCGGTATCTACACTTTTTAATGTGCGAAACTGCCTCGTTGGTATAGTGATCGCAAGCGTGACTGCTGAGCAAGAGGTGTCGATTCGTTCGGGTTCGATTTCCGAGTCAGACTAAAAATCCTTTTGGGTTTTTTTATAAGAAATTTCTGTGTAGTTACCCGGACTTTGGAAGTTTGGAACACGTAAAGGTTTTGGAAAGCACGTTAGGCCGTTGACCTCTCCGGTCGTGTCGGATTACTGTAAACAGATGGGCACCTGTACCTGCGCAATATAACATCTGCGCATAAGCCATCTGGCTTATTTCCGCTGAGATTGCCCGCCATGACCGAAATCGACCATTAGTAGTCTTTAAGTCAAGAGTGAATAGGTTGCTTCTAGGTAAGCCATCTTCGATAACATCATCACTTACTGTTCGATCCCGATCCCAGTGCAACGAAAATGGTTTGTCGAACTGTCCGCGGCTACGCGGAGCCCTAACTTACGTTGCTATTTTAATAGTTATAATATGCACTTACCCAGGGATGAAGACGGCGGCGATGACCTGAACTCAGATCACGTCCGTGGTGTGTGTGTATTAGTGTAAATTTGAGTGAGTAATGTTGTCAAGTGGTGTTCACGGCGGTCACAAGAGACGCAGGTTTCCACAGCGTGGTACAGGCCGTAATGTAGCACCAATTCGCACAGCTATTTATCACCAATTAACGTGCAGGTTAAATCTAACATCAATTCGGCACTATTGTTCCAAGACACAAAATTATCCCAGGGTTTTATCCACACGAGATTCCAAAGTCCAACAAATCATGAATCGCGACCAACTTGTCGATAACAAAAGGGATTAACCCGGATTCACGATTTATAGAAAAGATGCGTTTGGAAACACGTATGGGACTAAACACTTACCATCAGGTGAAATGGTGGGCAAACGCGAGCCTATTATGAATAAAAAAATACGATCATTAATTTATCTGTCTGTAATGGATAATTGTTTGCAAATTTTTTAACCAGTCTTGCCAAGTTGTACCGTACCCAGCTAGGTTGTGGAGGTCAGATTCGCTCCTGTTACTCAGATTCACGTGGTTAGACTGGAAGCAGACCTCTCCATAGTTGTGATAAGGCTAAGCAGATGATGCTATTGTGACCAGCTTGAAAAGAAAGGTTATACCTAAGAAACAAGACCTGGGGTAAACGTGAACACAGGGGTAAACCTGGGATAGAGTTGTTGAAATTTTCAGCCTAGCCGAATATTGCAATAAACTACGCACTTACAATATTTATGTTCCTTTGTGGAAGTCTGTGACTACCTAATAAGGATCATGTATGTATATAATTTTAATAAAAACAGTATTTATTAGACCTAGTGAGCGGTTAGGAATATTTTTTTATACTCTCACTTGCCGCAAAGTTATAAAGCTTTGAAGTTAACTTAGATGAGAAGAACTTGCAAAGATAAAAAGAGCTATAAAAGCAGCTCAAAACATCTACTTCATGTGTTTTTGATGGTCTCAATATGTAATCGCGTGTCACGCATCCATTTAACGGCCTCGGCTAACGTTGCTTAAGACTAAATTACCCCGACAAACGTCGTCAACAACAACCTTTTAGTTGTAATTTTTTTATTCAAAATTTGAATCCAACGTGGATTTAAATTTTAAAATATATATTACATATTTCGCTTTTCGATCATGATATTACGGCCTTGCAATACATGATTACTTGCACTTTAATGCACACAATTAAATCGCAAAGATAAGTCTAAATTATGCTTAAATATACGTTTAAATTGTGTTATGTTAGGCTTTGAAAAATAAAAACACCATAAAACAAAAGGTCGTAAAAATGTGTAATAACGCGGAGAAAATAAATAATGTGCAATATGAAAACAAATATATCACTAATTCCAAAGTTATTAACGAGCCACGGAAAAGTCACGTATAATTGGAGGTAAAACGAAACCTGAGCAAAATAATGAAAAAATATATTCCAAGCTTACCCAAGCTAAAAATACATGAACGTTATATCACAAACGAGGGTTAAAAAGGTTGCAAAATTCTGCTCCGTCATAATTAACTGCTTAATGTGCGTACACATTGTCTTGACAGTTTATTTGTTGTTCAACAACATGTGTGATTAATCGTTGGTATTGTAAACCTTTTTGTAGAAAATCATGTCGGTCAACATGGTGTGAAGTTTATCTTAAAACATTAATTTGTGTAGTTTAGTCATAAAGTAATATAATATAGTATGTTAACTAACAGATGACGTTCCCGTTAACCCGCAATAGTATAAGCACATCAATTAGATCGCCGCACACCCGGCCCGTCATTCATAAATAAATCGCGACGTTGCCGTCCTTCAAGTACGCGTGTACAGAGTGTTTCTTTTACGTATCAATTTAACATTTTTAGTGAATATAATATGATAATATGAAAAAAAATAAAAACATTTTGTTTTCGAATGGTAATATTTTTTTTAGCATGTATGGATGCTATACTATTGCGGGTTAACGGGAACGCCCTCTGTTAGTTAACATACTGTATAATGAGCCTACAACGTTTCCACTGCTAGGATACAGACCTCCTCTCTATGAGAGGAAATGGGCCGTATTCCAACCACTGAGCCACATTTTTTAGGTGGAAAAGCATCAAATGTCGCCCGCTGTGGGTGGAGCGGAAAGGAGTGTCTGACTTCTACTGACTAAAAACCCACCCTGCTCCTTCAGTTGGCTTTGCGTTCCAAGGCCGCGGAATCTCGTTAAAATATTACCGCAACCCAGGCAATGGCCCTATCGGATCCCTTCAATGCTGCTGACTTGCCTTTGGGGCGCGCGCAGTATTCGACGCGTTGTCGACCCGGCCATGTACGTAGATTCTGTAAAATTCGAACAACAACTCGCATCTCATATAACTATTCATTGTCACTTCGCTTATGGTTCAAAGTGACCTTGATTTTGCATTCTGTGAACAGCGTCGAAGTGACGGAGGAATTACCTTACGTGTCCTTGCCACTTCTCACGTCATCTCATACTTTATCTGTCAAAATCTTTAGTTCAATTCGCTGACACGCTCGCAAGGGTAGCGCTAGTGTAAATTCGAATTAACAACCGAGTTTTTAGAATGCCAATCAATAAACTCACAGCGGATTCAGATTCGAAGTTTAGAATGAGGTTTTACAGAATAACACAGCAGGTCCTTACCGGATGATGAGCTACCCTTGCTCGCCGTCCTCTCACTGGGTTATAGCAGACTGGTTTATCAAATTTATTTATATTATATCTGCTCGGAAAGTGCCTTATTACTTTTTAAAAAGTTTGAAAAAGTCAGAAAGGATGTCATTACTGTAGTACAAATGTATCTCAAAAGTGTATGAGAATTCATTACTAACGCGCTGTTTTTTTTTTTATTTAGGCCAATACAGTAGCTAACTTAAAAGTACTTATAATACCAAAAGATAAGAGACAGATTATTATGATTATTATTCTCTCTTATTTTCCTCGTAGGTATAGTATAAAGCACTATGTATCACTCGAAAGAAATCTCTAAAGAGAAAATACTCGATGAAAAATGTACTATTATTTTCTTAAAGACCAGTAAATGCAGTTTACAATACTCTAAGATAATCTTAATATGAAAGTTTTATAGTTCGTTGGTTTGACCTCCTTTCACGTCAAAACGGAGCAGAAAACTCTTACTTTTTCCCTTTTTGACGATTTAGGAATACTTTCATCGTACGTACAGCTAAGGAGTGGAATTCCTTGCAGGAGTTTGTGTTTCCTGATGGCTATAACTAAGACTCTTAGAGTCTTTAAGTCAAGAGTGAATAGGTTACTTCTAGGCAAGTGTGATTCATCTTCGACCACATCCTTGCTTAACATCAGGTCAAGATGGGCCCGTGCGGCTATTATTATTTAGCCTCTAGACAGACACTAGATTTTATATGTTTAGAAAGAAGAAGATTTATAGTTGTATAGATTTTAATAAACCTCAGTGTACACAACCGTACGCCCAGTACATAAACTCGCAATATATCAAGTCGAAAGAACGTGGGACAATAATTCTTTACCTCATGTATTCCGTTTTATTGATTGTTAATGTCGCTGTAAGATCAATTGTTGTTTGTGTTGCTCATTGTAGCGTAGGTTTTATTGAGTTCGGATACAAAGGTAATAAGTCAATGTTCGTTAAGCCCCAGGAGCATCTGCCTCCCGGACGTGACTTGCAATGGCCAATTTGGAAAGCTATCAATCGACTGCGAACCCGAGTAGGCCGCTATAAGCACAATTTAGCAAAGTGGGGCATTATATGACAAACTGACACCCAGTGCGATTGCGACGTTCCTGATCAAACAATGTCCCATCTACTAGAGTGTCCTAGAACATGTTCATTAGAAGACCCAATAAACGCCACTGAAAATGCGACCAGCGTAGTTACCTACTGGCCCCAATACGTATAAAGCAAACTTTTATATAAAAAGCATAAATATATAAGCATAAATACATAAGCATAAAAACATCAGCATAAATATACAAGTATAAATATATAAGCATAAATAAATAAGCATAAATATATAAGTATAAAGCCCCGAGTAGCGAGAGTCCCATCCAGCAAAGGATGAGTACATATAGCATGGACAAGACATAGTGCGCCGCTTAAAGAGCGAAAGTTTCAAATAAGAAACAGAACACAAAAGGCCAAACAGATGCATAAGGTCCCGATGTATCCCATGATCGGGGAAAAGCAGAAAAAAGAAAAAAGAAATACGTATAAAGCATGCGATTTACCATCGATACGAAGAAGAGGAAGAAGAAATCAATGTTATTGGAAAATCGTAGATTTTTGTATCTCACTTTATGGACGTTGTTAAAGTTTGTTTGTGTAATTAGTAGACCAATAATGAACTCGTAATGACATGTTGTGACATGCTTGTGAATAAAAGTGGAATGGGTTTGAATATTTATGAAAGGAGAGGAAAGGGGAAGGCCAAAGAAAACATGGATGGAATGTGTGAGGAATGATATGAAATTGGCTAAGTGCGAGCCGGACTCGCCCATGCAAGGTTCCGTTTCCGTTTTTCATAGTGTTTATATGAATGACAAACTTATTGTTACGAGCTGGGGTTCGGAATAGAAATAATTTACACCAATTAAACCAAAATTAACACTTTACTTAAATAAACACCAAATAAAAATTAACACAGTTATTCACAACACAATACTTGTCACTCAACACTTAAATCGCACCGAAATTCACCTGTAAAGCTTCGTTCTAGAACATTCTTGTACAATCGACTCACTGCCTACACTGCCAAGAATATTCCAGAAACTACTTGAGATACACAGTACTGCTACTCGCCGCTAGATGGCATTAGTGTCTCGAACGTATTAGAAGTCAGTCGCAGTTTCTCGACGTACTTCGCTAAGCGATTGGCGTTTTTTTTTAAATGTATGTTTTTTTTTTCTCACTATATTATTTTAAAAGTTAGAGGATATTCACATTTTTTACCACTTTAGAAGTGTCTACCATTCAAACGATCCACTTTAAGGAAAAATGGTTTTATCTCAATGTCACTTTTGAAGACCTAAGACAACCGCACGTATAAGTTTGATGTTTTTTTTCTTTCAGTTGCATGCATGGTGTGCCAAGTTTGTACTGTGTAGTTCTAATAGTGACAGAATTAAATGGCTGTAACATACGGACGGACAGACAGACATGATGAATCTATAAGTGTCACGTCTGACAGATCGATCGATCAATCTACATGGTTAAGCAATGCTTGGTCGGTCTGTGAATAAATGAACATATTGATATATCGAGATTTTTTAATATATTTCTCCGTCCCCCATAGAACACGTGAAGCAGTTGGTGCTGGCAGTCATTTGAACATTTTTGACAGTCATTACGGGTAGAAGCCAGAAAATCGATCGCTGGTCTGACCGTGTGTTACCCAGGTACTGGGTTGTGGTGGTCAATAGGCAGTCACTCCATGTAAAACTAAACTGTAACCGGTTAGACTGGAAGTCGACTTCAACCTTCAATCTTAAAAGTTACATACAACGCAACGTGTAACAGAATAAACTGTTTGCTGCAATTCCTGAAAGTAGTTTATTCAGAATCAGCGACTGAATCGATTTCCGTCATAAAAAATATTTCGGAGGGATCGTAACTTGTTGTAAAATCGGTGAAGGTGGACCATGATTTTTAGGATCCTTATCAGCGCCAGGCTGACCCTCGAACCCGACTTCAAGGAAAACTTCAGTGATTACGTAGAAAAAGATTTACTAAATCCAAACTACAGTTTATTTCAAGGTTCGCTAATTACATAATTATTTACAGCAAACTCAGTTCAAAATCAGAATATTAATTTATTACAATAATTATTATTAAAAACAAGGTAATTGCGACTCAGGTGTGACCCTATTCACATTTACTAGAGATGTTGACGGAGCGAGCGCCTTGATCGGAATGATCCCCACTAGGCGGCGCGTGCCTTACTATAACGATCCGTCCCCACCTCTCGCCTGACTCACAGAGCGGTTGTAGTGGAAAAGACGTATCAACACATTGTAAACGACTTTGTTCCTTTGCGCCGACAAATAGGTGTTAAATTTTGACGGAAAAATCTTTCATTTAACTTAAAATGGAAACACAGTATCATGACAAATTAATACAGTCATTAATTCAAGGAAACGCGCTCGTGTGCGTGTCGGCCGCTAACATTGCATGAGTGTATGCGTCTGCGTAATGATATTGTATGACGCACATACGTTTTGCGTTTAATAAGGATAACTATTTTATAAAAAATATCTAGGTTTGAATTCAATTTATTTAGTTAGGGATGTTGTTTTAGACTTATAATTTAATATTCTAATTGGGGTGTCTGAGGTATTGCGCTTAATCTGTTATAACTTGTATTTTTTTCCAAATTCCACTTCTACATACTTTTACTTTAACCACTGTAATATAAATTCTCGTAGTATTTTTGCGATAAACTATGTTACCAGTTAAAGATAAAAGACATAAAATATTGTTCGTTCAGCAGCAGGTGGTCTTTATAATAAATTAAAAACATAATTTTTATTGTGGCAACCCAAAAGTCCAGCGAGAAATAAATGAAAAATGTTTGTGCGGCATTTTCTTTATCATTTAATTTTATATCGATTACGGTTGTTTTAACTGGTGTCTGGGAATGTATTCTAGAAATCACTTCTGTGTTATACAGTCGAGTTCTTTCAAGATTTAAAAATATATGAGCGGCAAAAAAATGTTACAACTATAAGCATCATTAAATTGTGGTCAAGATTTAGATTTATTAATATGTGACTCTTTTAGGGATCCCTACCCAAAGGGTAAAAACGACAGTTGAAATTTTCACAAATTATATATTTCTATTGCCGCTATAACAACAAATACTAAAAACAACTTAAAATAAATATTTAAGGGGGCTCATGGGGATAAGGGGGGACATGATTTTTTGCCGTTTTTATAGAAAATGGTACGGAACCCTTCGTGCGCGAGTTCGACTCGCCCTTGGCTGGTTTTTTATCTATAAAGCCAAAGGCACATTATTATTTATTTACTTTTTTTTTATATGAACAACTTGCAGATCATATTATCTGAATAGTGGATTCACAATTATGTATGTGTCGGTTTTTGATGTAAAACTCAATTTCATCATAAACCTGTAACAATCCAGATTTTTTATCAAAAACCTGAACTAGTCTGGGTTTATGATAAAGTTCCCTTGTTCCCTTTCGATAAATATCTATAAATCACACAGAATCTTTGATCCATACCCTTCAACAACCTAGTTCATCAAATTTGCAGGTAGATATTATCAGAAGAAAATGAAAGGTGTGGAGTACGGGCCTCGGCATAGCGGGGTCGTTGGTGGAGAGCAGCAAAGGGTCAGGCTGGGTCATATTATTATTAATGGGTTATTTATTGCTACTGGCTCAGAATCGCGGGCTCGTTTGGCAAAGGTCGGGGAGGGTGGATGTTACAAGTACGCGGACGTCACGATGGGCATCGTCGGCGAGGCCGGAATACGGAACATGTTTTATTTATGTATTTCTTTAGAGTGCTAGTTACCCTACTGCTCTCTTGTCGGATTGTGGTGGGATCGTCGGGTTTGTCTAGGACGAAACGCGTACGACGAACCCGGGAAATTTTTGAGGGTATGTATCGGGCGGCCGATACAATCAAGGGGTTTGTGTGTTTTCCAGCAGAGGCAAAGTAACGCACTGAATGGCATTTCAACACTTGCTTTATATTCGGGATTTTGTGGTCTACGTGGAGATCCTCGTTCCTCAAGTGCGAGGGCGCGCCCGTGGCCTTTCGGAGAAACGGACAGGCATATGTTAGAATATATAGGGCGTATGCACGTGGTAAAAATGCGTAGTTTACATTTTAGGGAGAGCTTGCTGTGTGCATTCAGCATGCAGTGTAACCTACCGAGAGCGAAAGCGGCTCGCGAGCGAACTGACTTTATATGCTCTTTTAAATTGATTTATTTGTCATAAAACAAAGCGAACCCGTGATTTTGACAAGAACTTTATCATAAACCCAAACTAGTTCAGGTTTTTGATCAAAAATCTGGATAGTTACAGGTTTATGATGAAATTGAGTTTAAAATGTGTCATTTTCCGGTTTTTCATCAAAAACCTAGGTTTTTGATCAAAAACCTAATTTTATGAAAAACCTGCGATATATGCACACGATATGATTAAAAGAATGTATTGCCAAACAGACGTATTGGATACATTACGATTGGGTATAGAATTGTGTGAAATATCTGACCGTATGAGGAGTGATGCCTATTTCTATAGATATCCTAAACAATTTTATTTTCCTGTTGTCTTCCACTTTTTATTTTATGTATCTGAACTACTTTACTTGTTTATAAATAAGTTTATGCCTACTTACATATTTTGTTTGAAACTAGTTCCGTCATCGTGAGTTGGCCCTTGAAGTTCATTGGAAGACCAGCGTCCGAGAGTATTATCTGTCTGTCCATTATTAATGCTGAAATGGACCTATTCGGGGTAGCCGTGAGGCCCGCATGGCAAAAAAACCAAAATGACATTAGTTATTAAATAAAAAATATGTTTATTATGAGCAATTACTTTGTGGTGTCAGAAAGTCAGGTGGCTTTTGTACTAGCAGTGGAAACGTTATAGGCTGCTTATGTTTTTCTGTCTTATGTACAGACGCCAGCACATGAAGCTACCCGAAACTGTCAAATTTTCCCAATCAACCTTGAACCTAATTTCTTCAACAATAAAGTTGAAAATCTATTAAAGAAATTTGACAGATTGTTGTAGCTTGATGTGCTGGCGTCTGTACCTATAGTATTCTGTTCCCCATGAGAAAATATTATAATGTTGCATCTCCTATCTACCAACTAATCTTTGTGTTTTTTTACCTTAAAAGCAAAATATAAAATTGAAATTTCGCAGCGTCCACATTGCCGTATTCTTGGCAACTATACATGGTTCTTGAATGTACGAAGAATGGAGAAGCTATTATTACAATTCAATATTAAGATAATGAAACAATATTGGATTTTGTTGTTATAGATTTGACTTGTACTTAACTGACTTACAATGCACGAGTATATTGTTTATTAAAATATAGCCTTTTTGTTATAATGAGAACTAGCAATGTGAGTAGAAGTCACATAAATGGCTGTCTTGTTAACCCCTCGAACTAAGCAAAATACGCTGGTGTCTGGAGTACGTTCTTGTCAATAGTGTGATGGGTGGGGTTGGAACCCACAATCACACTCCAACACTTTAGCCATTAGGCTATTGACGCTTAAAACAAGAGTGCACAGTAGGGTTGCCATCCGTCCGGGTTTTCCCGGATTTGTCCTAGTTTGGAGAGCGTCCGGGGGCTTCCGGGGCGATTTCCCAATAAGCGTCCAGGTAAAACCCGGACACACATTGGTCTTACGGGTACCAAAAAGCCGATCTCCATTATTATTTTCCTATGGTATTTCATCACATTGTTTATGTTATGTAGATTAAATGAAAAGGAAGATACCGTTATTAAAAAAGTTCTAAAGCTCTACAATGTTATCACTTTATCAGTAAATAAAAACCATAATTAAACATCGTTGTTTTTAGTTTCAAGTTCAAAAATGTATTTTTCTTCGGTGTCCGCGGAAAAACTGTGATTTTACCCAAATGTCCGGGGTTTATAAGTCTTTGTCTGGGGCCGGCAAATTTGGTGATGGCAACCCTAGTGCACAGTGAACAGGCATCTTCTGGGCTCACTCATTTCATCATAGAGGTGTGAACAAAATACCACATCATATTTTCTCTCATCCTTATCTCACTATCAGCAATCCCGCCAGTTGGTGGTGAGATATTGCTCTATTTGACATTCGTACTACGATTTATCATTTCCTACGAGGACCCTCAGTTATATAAAAGGTGACCAATAGCGTGTGAAGATGTACCGCAGTCTTATGTTGTGTTGCTGATAAATTGCCTACGATTGTAGGACCTTTTTCTTTCAAGAAAATATGTATATATTGGATTACCTACTCTATATATCCAGATACGGCCAAGCATTGGTACAAGCATCTTTAATACGGCTTCGCGGAATAGCGCGTGACGCACGTCTTAAAAATGCGCGTGATAAAGGAAATGCCTGCTATTTGAAGAAATTTATGTATGTGGTGTATTTGAAGGGATTTTTTATTGATAAATAGGCTCGCGTTTGACCACCATCTCACCTGCTGGTAAGTGATGATGTGGTCGAAGATGGAGCACGCTTCCCTAGAAGTAACCTATTCACTCTTGACTTAAAGACCCCCCAGATATCGGGAAACACAACCCATCGGGGACTCAAGCGCATCCAGTTGGTATTTGGCAGATCCATCCCAAAGGCACCTTTAATTTAAATACATTGGTATTCTGGATTCTTATCAAAATCTATCTAATGTGTGTAATAACCAGTTTTGGTTTAGGTTCAAGTCTAAGGTTTTTAAATAGGAATGAATGATCACTGAGTAACAGTCTCGACTAAATAGGTGTCTCAGAAGATACATCATTTACTTGGGGTCGGCGAAAAACGTTTTCTTCCTTTCTCATGTCAGACGTCACGACATAAATTTTAGGGTTCTGTAGCCATATGGTAAAAACGGAACCCTTATTGCTTCGTCATGTCTGTCTGTCTGTCTCTCCGTATGTCACAGCCATTTTATTCGGAAACTATTAATATTACACATGTGAAACCAACATGATAGGTGATGCATTCTGTGAACCGCTTTTCAATTTTTATACAAAAATATATTAAATTAGGGGGGGGGGCTCCCCATTTTTAGTGTGATCATTGTGAACATTGTCATGTAGGCCGTCCGCCTTGGGGTCTGAGGTCACTCCTACTGACTAAAACACACGTTAGCATTCTCCACAATCAGTCTACTTGTCTACCGATACCATCAGCTACCAAGGGCTGACTACGTCATCTATGATGACCCATCCACGGGCATTTCTCAACTGGCGCTTTTAGCCTTAAAGATCGACCTTTACGGCCGAAATTAATTACAAAACTTTAATTCGAGATAATGATGATAAGAGACTCATTGGCAATGATGCACTGGTCGAGTCAAAGCTCCAGAGCCTTGAACATCGACGACGAGTTGCAAGTCTATCGGTTTTCTATCGGTTACATTTCGGGGAGTGTGCGATGGAATTACACAATCTAATTCCACCAAGCCCGTTCCATCATCGGACTACGAGACAAACGGCGAAGCGCCATCGTTACATGGTGGACATCCCACCCATATGCACAAAACGTTTTGGGAATACCTTCATTGTGCGTACGGCTAAGGAGGGGAATTCCCTGCCGGAGTCTGTGTTTCCCGATAGCTATAACCTAGGAGTCTTTAAGTCAAGAGTGAATAGGTTACTTTTAGGTAAGCATGCTCCATCTTCGACCATATCATCACTTACCATCAGGTGAGATGGTGGTCAAACACGAACCTATTTTTAATAAAATATAAATAAATAAAAGATTAAATATAACCCCGCCAATATGTCTCCTCAATTTCAGCCCAAATAAAACTTACCCAATTTCATGAAGTAGACATTGCTGAAGTGTAAAACAGTTAATGTAATTATGTCTTCTTCAATCAAAGTTTTTTCAGACATTGTGGAATAATGGAGGTCCTTCAAGATCCTTTTAATCAAGTCTGAGTCGAATATTGGTTTAATGTGACGTACAACGAGGTATGTGGCATTTTTGGAAGATAACTATAGTTTATTTATTTATTTCGGGCTACTAAGGTCCATAGAATAAATACATACCTATACCATACATAAGATTGTTTATTTAAACGCGCTAATCTTTAAAAGCACTGGATAGATGTGGTTTGAAGCTTGAGGAATATTATAAGCTACTTTTTACCCGACCGCAAAAGAAGAAGGTTATGTTTTTATTGTAAAGTCTGCAACTACTAGTACTTTTATAATTGCAATATTGGCTATAACACAATAAACTACAGTGTATTAGGGACGAGGGACTTATTGAGGGAGGGTATTCAGTATTCGATTCTCGTCCCAAATATGTGAAAAACCTATGACTTAAATTTTTGACGTAATTGTCCAATAATACATTTATCATGTACACTGAGGCGCAAGAGGTGAATGAACTTGTAAACAGTACCTAAAGTAATCACATGGCAAAACACGGCCCGATCCTGCCAAAAAAAGGAAGCTTGTGTGTAAACTCCGCCCCCGCGGGAGTCCCCCCGAGGACTTTTGGTATGGTTCTGTCTGTTATTTCTCAGTGTTTTTTTTTTGGTCATATTTTTATTAGTATCATGTAAGCATACACTATTGTAGGTTTGAATATGTCCCTCGTTTAAACTAAGATACTGTATATACCAATACATATTTTTACACATCAACAATATCACTATGCAAAGTGGGAGCGTATTATTTCGCTGCGGGTTCTCCCACGAAATCGTCGATACAAGACACCCTTTAGCCAAAACCCTTCTTCAAGGAAAGGCTCCAGTTGGAGAGTCGGAACTCATACTACAAACCATTGGAAACTCGTATTGTGGCGCGGCTCCAACTTCACTACCCTCAAAGTCCATTTGGTCTTCACATGAATGTACTCCACGATCTCCTCAACCATCGGTAAGAGATGCAACCTGGACACATACAGCTGAGTTGTTGGTACAGCCGCACGCAGCAGCATGTTGGGTCCTGCCAGTGCAATACCGCACTGTTCTGACAACGAGGCCTCTTCTTCTTCTCCACTCGAACGAAACCATCTTTGTCACACGAGTCCTTCCTTGAATCACCCTGCGGCTCCTCACGGATGGGCTTACGGCTCTGCTTACCCCTTTTCGCTTTATGCGATTGCGTCACAGCAGGAATACTGGTCGTTGCAATAGCTGCGTAGTGTTATGAACCTAGTACCTAAGCATTAAACGCATAGTAAGCGCTTCCACGTTTATGCCGAGCATATATAATGGCAATATACACGTATTTTGGAGAAAGTTTAGTGCAGAAATTTCACTTTTAGCCACACACACTTTACTTTTAGTCAGTCAAAACTTTATCCTCTTTGAAGGTGTAACAGTATTTTTTAATAAATTAAATTAATTATTGCAGCAATTAAAGTTTTTTTCTTCAAAGGACTTACGGAGCGCCATCCTAACAGTAAGCACGTTTCGAGTTTATAACTTGGGTCACGGCAAGCCACGAATGAGATGGCGGGACTTGGCTAATCCCCGTTTAAATTGTTCACTGTTTTAAGTTTTTTTTTTATTGATAATAGGTTCGCATTTGACCACCATCTTTCCACTCCTTAGCCGTACGCATAATGAAAGTATTCCCAGAACGTTTAGTGCGTATGGGTGGTACAATTCAGTTTGGAAACTTGCCAATAAATTTCTAAGTAAACCTAAGTATTGACGTGGAGTTTAATTTCAAATTAATTTAAATTCCATTAAATTCACAAGCCACTCCAAGTATCTTGATCTGAAAATACTTGACCAAGTTACAGCAATCGTGTAGTTTCAATGTTAGATACCTAATTCTACTACTTAAAATTGCCGGTCGATCAAAGGAACGAAGTTACTACCCAGTTAAATTGAATTACTTATAGTAAAATTAATAACATAAAATTTAAGGTAAGATACCTTTCTGAATACCTTTAGTTCAATAGTCACAATTAGTTTAGTTGTCCCGTTGATGTTAATATTGGTTAAAAGTGCTACAAATGGGTTTGGGATCATCGTTTCGATTTCGCCTCGAGGCAATGAGCTGTTAGGTTTTCTTTCCGCGTATTTCATCACCAATGCTTTCAAAATGGTGATATTTAACATTGTGAGGTAGCCGGTATTTTCTACCGAAAAGTCCACTAAACCGCACTGAACGCGTCAACAGCCTAATAACTAATAACGGCTAGGGTCTCGGACTTGTGATCGAGACGTCACGGGTTCGAACCCCACCCATTACTCTACTGCCGCGAACCCACTCCAGACACAAGCATATTTAAAATTCTACCCACTATTCTAGTTCTCTTAAAAAAACGGAACACTCGTGGATTACGGCATATTCCTCCGCATAATGAGGATGCCTGTGTCCTACCAGTTAGAACGATAAACGCTTTTTATAATTATTAGACGGCATTACAATGGAAATAATTATGAACATTGGACAATTGATGGGTCTACTCTTCTGCGTACATACGTATATATCGAGCAAATTAAAAGAACTGCACCAAACATATTATAATCTATACTAATATTACAAAGCGGAAAAGTTTATTTGTGCTTTTGAACGCGCTAATCTCCGAAAGTACTGATGGGACTGGATGGATTTGGATGAAATTTTGCTATTGAAGTAGCTTGAAGCTTGAGGAATTCTTTGAGAGGAGCCACGCCGTGCCCTCGTTTCGGGAGTGGGAAACGACTTGTCGCTGCCGGCTGGGATTGGTTCCATGGCTAGCAGCGTAGCATCTTGGGACGCGTTGATTTCCTTCTGCGAAATTGTCATGTCGCAGAAGGAGGGTGCGGAAAGTGAGAGGGAGTTTTCGAGCGCTCTCCTGGCCCGCAGAAGGCGTACCGGACGTTGACAGAGGGCAGGCCATGCCCTCTGGCGGCCCCCCTAAGTGGGTGCGGGGATGGTGGACCTGGGGATGTCTGCCGTCACCTATAACACGAGACCCGAGATGTCAGCGCGTTTTGTTCCACGCGCGCCCTTCCCAGAAGTAACAGGGAAAGAAAGAAAAGAAAAGAAAGAAAGAAAAAACGTTTATTGACACATGCCACAAGAATACACACAGTAAAAAAAAACAACATCTTATTATTATTAAAAGAAATTATACATTAAAAAATAATAGAATTCAACACATCTAGGACTATTAATAATACTGTGTGAGTCACGGCTGCGCCTAATAGGCCCAGTTCAGCAAAACAAGTCACACCCAACGAGCACATTAGTGGAAATAGCAGCCTATTTTGTTACTTTGGGCTGTAAAATAGCGGTTTAAGGGTTCAAAAAGCAGTTCAGAGTTGCATATCTGCATCCGTAAACGTCTATAGTTATAAAAGTTACTTAAGGTGCTATAAGCTGAATCAAATACTACCCTAGCCTTCACAGTAGTCCACGGTAGAACTCATTTACCACTTACACCTTTATATGAGAGTTACGAAGGTCATTCTGCCACTCACAGCTGCATAGTAGTTTCCATTGTAACTTGTATAGGTTATAGTTATAGTAACCACTATTATACTACTATAGGTTTCATTATAGAAATAATAGAAACTCTTATGCATACTATAGTTACAAAAAAATCATCAGTGTAACTAAGGCCTTTAGTAGCAATAGTCATTCCTTGTAGGCTCAATCCATTCGCCATTTTACAGCCGCTTTTGTAACTATTATAAAACATTTAATAAAATGGATGCTAAACGAATAAGTACGTAACTAGATCTTATTTATTTATTTTTTTATTATATACTTTATTGTACACCTTACAATACACTTAAGGATACAAATAATTAATCTTATAACCTCAAAAACAGGAAAATAGGAGCTGTTTGTGGCTGTGAGTTGCACTAGGGGAACAAAAATCACTGGAAGCGTTAGAAGGGTGAAAATTAGCACTATGATTCTCAAAAGGGAGTTATTGGAGCTCAAACTGCAGGTTATGACTACAGTACAATGACGCCATGATTGTTTAAGAAAACTTATAATTCACTTGCAAAATTGAGTTGATATACATTGGTTTTTCAGTTAAATGTGCATTAAATGTACCGGTAAACAATCGGCCACTTGCAAATAGTAAGTTATCGACACGTAAAAATACGGAAATAAAATTTATTCTGTATAACAAATAAAAAATATCACATATCTTTTGTTAATTGTTTAAATATCATAAAAGCGCGTTAAAATTACTCGAAAATTATCTTATATATCTACAGTAAACTGGACAGCGTTTTAAGTATCTTTATATATCTTGCTAATACAGAATACAAACATTTACTTCTTTTTGTTTTATTTTCATGATGGCGACGAAAACACTTTACCAAAATATTACAAACAATGTCAACTGAAGATATACAATAAAGAACTATAATCAATTCATTCGTTCAAATAAGTTCAAAATCATTCAAAAGTAGCGCTACAAGAGCTTTAGTATAGCGTTAATAAATCGTTATAGCTATTAAGGAACCTTTATGCAACCGTTGTGCAGGTTAAATGGAACTTTAGTTGCATAAAATGGCGCCCAAATTGCGCTAAAGCGGCTGCTTTAAGTCTGCAGTAGACGCTCTAGCGCTTACGTCTATTACCATAAGTAATAATCGGATACGCTCCAAAGCTCTAATGCAGCCCATTTGTGCTAGTTGGGCACCCCCCGCGTAAAGAGTTGGGGCTCGCAAAGGCGGGCAGTAGTCGGGGGCCGCGTTGAAGAATACTAATTTGTCCCCGCAGCTCCTGGCATATGTGTACGAGCGCACGGGGTGGTTTTAGTCAGTATGAGTCTGACAGACCCAAAAAGAGGTTATAGGTACCCGACTGTAAAAAAGGAAGGACATGTTTTTATCATGATAAAGTCCACGGGGCAAAGCCCTGCGTAATACCCGGGCCCAAGCCAGTCGGGGCAAGGACCATCAGTCCTTGTCGGATGGTGAGCTACACCTGCTCGCCGTCCGCAAGCCCGCGCCTACGGGCTTTCTTTCTTCCTTTGTTTACTATTTCAGCTGTTGGACTTCAGTAAATAGGTACTCTAAGAATTCAAATGATCGCCAGTGAGTGAGTCAGTCACAAAACCAGGGTTTTTAGTAACCAATAACATCTAAAATATAAGAGTTATGCAAATTTTATATGAAATTTCAATCAATTGAGGTTTGAAATTTCATATAAAACTTTATAAGAGCTATGCAATTGTATCTTTACATAATTCCACCACTGACATCATCCCCGAGAATTTTGTTACATAAAAAGAGCCCGTTTATTGGCGTTATTTTTATCTTTTTGAATTAATACCTTAAATATCTTAGTCTACGACACTATCAAATGAGGCTATGCTGTCTAGAAGTTTAATTGAATTACAACAAAGTTCTAAATATCTCTCAAGTTGAGAACCTCTCATAGACACGCAAATATAAGTTAAAGTTAAGCTCCAAATGGAGTAAGCATTAGAAACCCTTGGCATCTGACTGGCGTTATAATGTATAGTTTAACTCTTTGTATCTATAGAAATAATTTAAGGTGTTCAATAAAGTATATAATAAATAGATATGCTTAATTTCTTCGATAATTACTTCAAATGAGCCATTCTGTCGCTAGCATGGACGCTGGCCTCCGTGGCCCGCATGAATTTCTATAAGTTTTTTGTATCAATAATTGGTTACTAAAGAAAGAAATAAAAAAACGTTATTCGGCACATGCCACAAAGCATACAACACGAAATATACAAAAGGAAAGAAACCAAATATAAAAAAATTTATTAAAAAACAATTTAAGTACATATTTGCATTAACACGAAAATAGACAAATTACGTGTGCCTCGTGACTGCTCCAAAAAGACTCGGTTCAGCAAAATGCCAGACAACTAGTGCCTGACGCTGGTTTTCAACCGGACCTAGTGTTGAAGTGACTACCGGATGTGAACCAGCTTTGTATAGAAAATGAATAATTAATAATATTTATTTATATATATATGTGTGTGTGTATTTGTGTAGGAAATATAAGTAAATTTAAGTTAAATATTTGCAGTATTCCTGCACCTACTAGTATCCACAACTTCAGATTCAATCAGATAAGTGAAATATTTTGGTAGACCATGTCTAGTTTTATTTACTAATAAGTAACGAATTATTATTTCTCGAATTTGAAGCGTCAATAGCCTAATGCCTACGGTATCGGCCTTGTGATCGAAATATCACGGGTTCGAACCCATAAAAACAAACAAATTATGTTTAATATTCGTTTTAAAATATATAGCTTTTATTAAAAGCTGTACGAAGAAGTGCCTTGTAATTTAAGAAACGCAACAGTTTACTTTATGACAGCGTCTTGTGCAAATTGTACAGGCGTTGTGAAAATCATCTAATGGCTCCCTTCCGCTCTGTGTAGAGTGGAAGGAAGTATCGAACTTCTACTGCCAAAAACCCACCTTATTTCTTCAGTATTTTATTTACTAGCAGTCGTGTGGGGGGTTCGCTCCCGTAGACTTTTTTTTTCTTATTTTTTATTGTAAAGGCAAAATAAAAGAAAAGGCCCATAACCTATGAAGTCTAGAGTTCTCTAAGCGGTCTTAGTTTGCACAGTGGATGTAATTAAAGTGGATGTATTAATTGTTTCTGTCATACCAGCCAGTCTGAAGGTAAACTATTGCAAACCTCTTTCTAACAATAATAGGTTCGCGTTTGACCACCATCTCACTTGCCTGATGGTAAGTGATGATATGGTCGAAGATGGAGCACGCTTACCTAAAAGTAACCTATTTACTCTTGTCTTGAAGACCTCTTTTTTTTCGTGGTGTGAAAGTCATCGAATGACTTCTCCCGCTCTGGGTGGAGCGGAAGGGAGTGTCAGACTTCTACTGACTAAAAACCCACCCTGTTCCTTCAGCTGCCCTTAAGTTCCGGGGCCGCGGTATCTCGTTACAACATTTCCGCAACCCCGGCACGTAATAGCCCTATGGGGCTCCGTCACTAGTGCTGACGACTCTTTGAGGCGCGCGTGGAACACGACGTGCCGCCGACCCGGGTCTGGTCCTAGCCGGACGATGAGCTACCCCTGCTCACCGTCCGCAAGCCCGCGCCTACGGTGGCCGGAGATCAGCTAGCGATCCCCGACGCCCGGGGTGTCTACCGCGGCGGCTAGGGCGCGAAGGAGAGAGTTGCCTCTCCCTCGCGCGTTCGGCCTCGTCCTTCGCTAGCATTACTGCTTCGCAGAAGGAGGCGACCGCATCCCATTTCCTCTCGCCCCACACCATGGTCTGAACCAGGGCCGAGCGCGAGAGGTCGCCGCCGCCAATCACCTCCATGAGGACACGGCGGTGCTCCGCCCAAACAGGGCACACCTCGACCGTATGCTCCACCGTGTCCTCCGGCTGGTCCTCGCAATGATGACACCCGGGTAGACTTGAAGACCTAGGTTATAGCTATCGGGAAACTGATCGTCCGGTTAAGTAGAAACTAGCCTTACTGTGCTGAACTACGAGTGGCCCTATAAAAAAGAAACTCCGGCAGGGAATTCCACTCCTTATCCGTACGCACAATGAAATTATTCCCAAAACATTTTGTGCGTATGTGTGGGATGTCCACAATGTAACGATGGCGCATCGCCGTTTGTCTTGTAGTCCGATGAAGGAATGGAATGAAAAATATAACTTCCTTTTCTTACAGTCGGGTAAAAAGTCTAGAACCCATCTCCAAGCTTCAAGCTACTTCCATACCAAATGTCATCCAAATCCACCCAGGACATTCGAAGATTAGCGCGTTCTAACAAGCCAACAAACATTTTCCCTTTATATACTATATATATACTATATTATATTTTAGTATATTATATTATATTTTATTACTATATACTATATTTTAGTATAGACTTCAATGAATCTACAAAGATCTTAAACAAATCGAGTTAAAACAAAAGGGAGAAGGCATTTTATGGAAATTATCTGCGGAACTGTCTCATGAAAATTTATGACGTTAAAGAAACAAATTTTCATCTTAGTTTGAATAAATGGCATTTTGGATACCTTGTTTACTTTGATCACATTTTAAATCATCTTTATATAGTTATATTCTCTGCTAAACCTAACTTTGTACATAAAAAAATAGACTTAGGCGTCAAAGTACTCCTCTACAACGCTGTCGTCCGAAAATGTGCCCAGAAGATTGGTAGCATTGCCACTTTGTATGGCAATGCTTCTGCTTTGGGCAAAGAACGAGCTAGCCCTCGGTCACGCAAGGAATAGATCATTTGGGATTGATTTTGTTCAGGATGATAACTGTATAACTACAGTGAAGCATATAAAACCTCATTATACTAGAATATGTGTTAAAACTACAAATCATCTGAAAATAAACAAAGACAATAACACTAAAAGAAGAATATACATGTCATTATGATGACAATACAGCAAAATTTTCTTATGTGTGATCCTATGTAATTTACAAATAAACTTGAACCGTCGAAAATCTTGCGTAGTACAGTTCTTTTGGACAATGACTTGACGTTTACAATTATTTTGTAAGTATTTTGTTAATTAATTATTAGTAAATGACTCTCTTGTCCATATTGTGTGTGGTCCAAAGGTTACTGTATATGTAAAACACTATTGTACCGCAGAGTATCTACCAAGGGCTTTATAAAATTATGAAAGAAGATTTAGAAATTTAAGAATGAAGATTTAGAAGCGGAACGTTTAAATATTTAGTTGGTAATGAATAATCTTAAAAAACTATTAGTCTGGTTTCATTGTTTTACGAAGGTAAAGCTACATTACTAGCAAGTAACACATGGGCTACTTCAAATCCACTGGGATAACCTTCTCACGTGAGCGAAGACCTGAGCAAAAGCTAGTCGCGTAGATATATGCGTTTAGCCGGTTACTGTTTTTTTTTTCTGCCACACGACAGTTTGGTGACCTGTCACTAAAGCATTCATGATGACATATGATCATATTTGTTTAACTGCCATAGTTTCATAAAGTCCCTTTAATTTATTTAATATCTTTTAAAACTCATGTTTATTAAATACAAATTTCACATAATCGAGCACGGTATTTCGCGCATTTGCAGTGAATTTAATTGATTGCAATCTGAATATACAAGATTATTGTAATATGAAACTCCAACTGGTTCGTCCTCATTAAAATTACCTATCTTTAGCAGAAGAATATTATGTATGGAGAAAGAGTTTCTTACTACACATATAACACTAGGCAAAGAAAATGATAAAGATGAATAGAATACAAACATTTTTGCTTACAGAAGAGAAGAGAAGATTGTTGAGATGGGCAAACATTCAGAATCGAAAACCAAACTGAGTAAAGATGGAGAGACGAAAATTCTTTTCAAAAAATCAAATCCAGCAACGTTTTCCCATTCAAGAACAATTTCAGGAGCATCACTGTTATATTCAAGAAGCGGTATAATCCAAATAAAAAATAATTTAAAAACCGACCAAGATACCTATTATACGGATAGAGGGAAAGTGAAAAGAGATTTGAGCGTAGAAACTGACTTTTGTTTTCTCAGGAGATATTACAGAAAAAAGAAAAATAGCTTGCTTGGAACAACCTCTGGAAAGTCTAGGTACTCCACACTAGTCGACACTGAATGTGAAACCATAGAAGAGTACCCTGATACAAGTGGTTGCGGCGATAACGACACGGACAAAAGCAATCCACCTCTTGACATAGCATCACTCATGATCGATAATCTGAAAGATCTACTCAATCAGTGGATACAAAAACATTTAATACAAAATAAGGATACCAAACAAAAAATAGATATGGTACTAGATTCTTTAATGCAAAAGTTAGATACGAGGAATAATCTACTGTCATCTTCTGGTTCGACTTACGTTTTACGTAAAGAGGCTGGTAAACAAGAAGTGAAAAACAAAAAAGTTGCTACAGCATCTCTCACGTGTCAATACTGCAAAAACAAATCTCGATACGTTAAAGTCGGATCTTCAGCTGCAGAAAGCCGTATGAGTCAAAACAGGTGTTCAGATGTCACTGCGCCCTTCCATTATAAACATTTAAGAATAATCTCTACATTGAGCATACCAAGAAGTTTCCACAAAAGGGGAATGGAAGAACAAAATGAGCAAAATAGCTCGTGGTACAGGATGAAAAAACTCAAACACAAAAATATAATTCTTTCCATTGACAGATCAAATAAATTAATAGATTCGTCAAGTTTTGATTTAGTAGCCATTTCAACTAAATCTCTTTCAAAAAAGTCCACAAATAATGCCACAACCACTAAAAAGAAAAAGCGACATATTGTATTTTTTCCAAAGCCGTTTTATAAAAGTGCAACAGAAACTTCTAATATGACAAATCGCGGAAACTTACAAATAAATGACACTGATTTTGAGAAAGACCAGTTGGGTCCGATGCCGAGCCTTTTAAAAAGCCTATATGCTAACGAACCAGGGATAGTTGAAAAAAAAATTCAATATAGTGCAAAAAATAATAATTACACAATGACCGAAAATAACTCTAATAAAATAGCTACAAGTAATGCTGAAGCGACTACAGAAATAGCACAAGATATTTATGTCAAGGAAGCAGATAATAATAGTTTCTTACCAGGACAAAATAATGGTAAACCCATAATTTCAAAGGATTTTATAGATCGTACAACCATATTTCCGAATCACAAAATACCTAATTCGGAACTCCCAAAATTTTCAAGAATTAAAATGAAAAATAACGACAAGAAGAGCTCGAACAAGGGTAAAATTAATAAAATTAGAAAACATGCAGCATTGCAAAGCATACACAAGAAGCAATTTACTATTCTTCACAAAGGTAATAGCCAAACTTCTCAGAGAGGAGATTTTTTACAACACTGCCAAAATATAATGCAATATTTTGAAAAATACAAAAACAAAAATATTCAACTAGATGTTCAAATAAATGTTTACCCAAAATCTGAATGTAAGACAAAAGACGTATGCACAGATATTAGTAACCAGAGGTTGGGAATCTATGATATAACGTTTAATCCTACTTTACTTTACAATATACAATCAACTAAAGTAGACGCATCAGTCTACATGGACGAAGAACCAATTAAATGCAAATCTGAATACAAAAACTGTTCAAGTGACTTTTCGCCTGAAATAATTCCCTTACTTGATAGCTCAGTATGTCAAGCTAAATTTATTTTTAATGTGAACTCAAAAGAAAACGTTGACACAATGTCTAACCGTAATAGCTTAATAGAGCGAAGCACTTTAACGAATGAATTAGAAATTGTACAAGAGATCAGTGAGCTTCGAGCGGTAATAAGAGATTTAGCTACAGCAGCAGAAAAATTCGTGAATGAGCAATTGAAGAGAGAGTCTAATAAATCAAATGCTGAAACTAATATATCGCGTAATCCAAGCAACTATACGTCGAGTTCAAATGTTGAGGCAGTTATTAATTTCAGAAATCCTTCCAAGGCTATACAATATTCAAAGGAGTTAGTTGAAAAACAAAAGCTTTTATCCGGACTAAAGATAACCAAGGAGCCTAAAAAGAGGGAAATGTTTGATTTTTACAATAGACTCGCCAAAAAGAGTACATCATATCGTATTATTGATAGTGAGTCTATTCTTAGAGTTACTGATATGACCTCAAGGGCTAACGAGTTGAACGAGCTACCCACTAAGGGAGACAATTTAGACTTCAAAAGCAGCAGACTGACGAGAGTCACCGACGAAGCGGTATGTCGCCCGTTACTGAAATCTAAATCGTTATTTGAAATAACTTCCGAACAGGCTAAAAAAAGAAAAACTACTACGTTGTTTCGGGATCAAAAAAATCCTCAATGCCGCGTATGTAGTGTGCACCGTAATTTTTCGCCGACTTCTTGTAGTGATAAAAGCTGTAAACAGCTCAAAAAATTGTTTACAAGGGGAAAGAAAGGAGAATTGAACCAAGAGGGACCTAAATTACCACCGTGTATTTGCGGATCACGTACCAATTATACATCGATACATTTTGTATCTATGCCAGCATTGGATCAAGTTCCTGAACCGATGTGTACTCCTAGAAATAAATATTCTTCTACAGTGGCATGTCCTCCAGAAAATGTTGAAGAGAAAATATGCATACGTAACTTAGGTGAAGATGAGGAAGCTGCATTAGTTTGCTCATCTTCAAATAAATCATGTGTGAGCGTACAAGAGGATACAGCTGAGCATCGATTACAGAAATGCTACAAAGAACGCAGAGGAATGGGTTTTGGCGAGGGTTGTGTATACTGTGTGTTGCTGTGGATCCCAATACTATTGTTAGGTTGTCTGTTTTACGCTTACGTTTTGAGAGATTCACTTAAAATTTCTCAACAATCTATAGAACCGCAGATGAAAGTAACTGATGGACGTAGAGATTTAAGGTTTAAAGCTCCAATCCGGCGAAACCAATCTTCAAATCTTTATTTAAAACTTTCTGACTTAGGATTCTAACACATAATGATTTTTTTAATCATTTAATATTTGTGAGTCATAAATAAATAACATAATTG
This sequence comes from Tholera decimalis, assembly GCA_943138885.2. NCBI lineage: Eukaryota > Metazoa > Arthropoda > Insecta > Lepidoptera > Noctuidae > Tholera > Tholera decimalis. The sequence goes on from OW964571.2 coordinate 33,930,474, forward strand.
ACTATCTAACTGTTTCTATTGAAGTTGTTTAGATCTAGTTCAATGCATGCGTAGCTTATCTCTGGATCATATCATGTTTGTTTTTTAACTAGTACTTTATTTCGTTTTTGTTTCAGATCACCAGGATTAAAATTAAATCAAAATGGAAACAACAAAAGAATTAACTAAGAAAGAGGGTTTAAAACCTATATCACTAACAATGTACCCAAAAAGAATGCCCACGTATGTAATTGCGTTTGCTGTTCAGGAAACTTTTGATGATCCGCTAAAACTTCAAAATCAGCCTAACAAAACAAGTGTTGAAAACAGTACACCTAGTATCTCACCTACAGACTCTAACAATTCAACGAAAACTTTCGTTATTTCTCCTACGGGACAGCTTCCTAGCGAACGCGATATAGCAGCTTTAAGTGAATTAAAATTAGATACAACAGATGACAATCAATGTGGAGACATGGTAGAAAAGAAATCTTCTCAAATAAGCAGCATCATTGTAATCGATAATGTGAGGACGGCAGACGAACATCTAGAAATATTATTTAATACACCAAAACATATTAAAAGATATAAAAGTACCAAAAGATTTACTAGTAAAAAACCTAGGAAAAGCAAACGAGTTATCAATTTCAAGAACGTACATTATAAATACAAAAAAACAAAAAATAGTATCACTAGAAGACTGAAAAAGTATTACGAAAAAACTAAATCGAATACGCCTAACGCAGAACAATTCCAGAGTCAAATGTATTATGACGTACTATCACAAGTAGTTTCGAGATCACGGGTCTTGAAAAAAGTTTTGGCAAAGGAAAACTTACTTGCAGACTCCGATCAAATTTCATCACTTGACGGTGTTAGCGTTATTGACTACGATATTGGCTCTATGAATTCTTCGCCATCAACTACAAAAAAATCTTTCATAAGTTATACAAGCCAGAATACATTAATAGGCATAAACTTTGCATCATTAAGCAATGAGAATATTAATAACATAACAACTGCAAATTCCATCATTCAGATCACTTCAGATAATCAGTTACCATATAAAGCTGAAATGATGAATGCATCTTTGGCCGTAGCATATACGACGAACGACTCAAAAACAAACACTGATCAAACTGCTGTTAGTAATGAGACATTAATACATAAAGAAAATTTAACCAGCTCTGAAACATTTTTGCAAAATAATACTACCGAACTTACATCGAAACCAACATCTAGTGAAGAACCCAAATATAAAATCAAATACGATGACTTGACCATGATTCCTAACAACATAAATGAAATAATTCGAAACAATGAAAATCAAGAAGTACAATCTGATTCAGGAGTCCGTAGCGATGATAATACTTTTGTCCTCATTGAAACAAACTCTGATTTTAACAAATCGAGTATGCATTCTGATTGCACATTAACGTTTAATTCGGAATCAACATTACCCACTGAAAATATTCAATCTGGTTTTTTTAGCAACGAAGAGTTTACTGAAAATGTCTCTAACAAAACTACTCTGCTAGATAAGGTGAAATTTCTTGGATTTTATCCTACTCGCTCACCTTCTGTTGATTCTAGTGCAAACTTGAGTAGTGATTTAAATGACGTATTGGTAACTGATTGTAACTATACGGCAAATAGCTTTCCCATAACGTCGCAAAATATAACCGAAGAACTTGCTACTGATACACAAAAAACAAACGTATTAAGAAAGCCTATAGACTTAAATAATATGACTTACCTTCAAAATAATATCAACTTACCTAATGACGTCTCTATAAAAGCTAAACTTAAAGAAGTACAGGAAGCAAGAAGATCGTGTCCTGATAGCATCAAAAATAAATATCCTACAGATATGGCCGAAATGTGGGAGCAGTTGACTATAGTAATAGATTTTGCCGTGAAAAGATTAGAAGATACTATCAGGGAATCTCTAGCTACTTTGCTTCAGCCCGATTGCAAAACACCGACGATAGAAATCCAAAGAGTTGAGACTAAATCAGCACCGGCAAGTTGTGATCGACCTATTCCAACAAAGTTACACAAAGAAATATTTGTTATGGAAGATGACCTAAAACGAGATGCAGATATTTGCGTGCAATGTGACTTGGTGCAGAGACAAATCATAGATCAGCTGATGCTAAAACTGTCTACAGAAGCTTCGAAGCCCATTTCACCTTCCGCAGAGGCATTCAAGATATTGCAGCCACCTGAACTGTTGAAAGATCATTTAGAGGTTTTGAAACCGCCAGTGGCGCTTGCAAAGGAAAGCACGTCTATGGAAACTGGTAAGGTCGACGTAGTGACAGTTTCGTTGGCTACCACTCCACTTTCTAGCAGAAGTGGCTTATATAGATTCAAGCGCCTATTTGCATATCCTGTGGCATTTTTAAGGGAGAACGCTCTTGTACTAACAAGTGTTCCAACCTTTTTTATTGTTCTGTTATGTATTTACGGTGTTATGGTGATAATATTGAATCCTTAATAATTTCGGTGAGTAATTTTGCGGTTTTATTTCATTAGTTGAATATATGAAGTACCTAGTTTTGCAGGCTAGCTGGTATAGCTAGAGCAATGCAACCGTTGTGGGGGTCATACATCTCAAGGGCACATAATCAACATTAAACATGGCAATGCTAGTCATCAGCTTGGGAAAAACAGTAAGTAAGGCAGTTTGACTTGTAAAAACCTTAGGAGGCCTTACAAAGTGACTTCGCAAGTAAAGGCGTCACTATTGTTTAAGCTAATGACTAAGTCTATTATAGATTGATCGATTTGCATTATGTTTGGTACTCTAATAAATTACAAAATATTACTTTAGAGGGGATCGCGTGCTGGCTCCGTAGGCTCGCGCTTGTGGGCGGCGAACAGGGGTAGCTCACCGTCCAGTCACGACCAGGGCCGTATCGACGGCACCGAGTATTCCACGTGCGCCTAAATGAACAGCAGTATTTACGGGGCCCGACTGGGCCATTGCCTGCAGGGTGCGGGAATGTTCTATCGAGATACCGCGGCCCCAGAGCATAAGAGCAGTTGAAGGAACAGTGTGGGTTTTTAGTCAGTGGAAGTCTGACACTCCCTTCCCCACCACCCAGAATTGGGGGAGTCATTTGGTAATTTTCCCACTAAAAAGGTATCCCAATTTGACCTCAACCTATACCTTTTCACAAATCTTGTGCCATCATGTTTAATAACGGAAGTTACTTTATTAACTTCAGTCCGAATTATTTGACCTAAATAACAAGTCTCCTATCATTATCTCCTGTTATGATAAAGAAAATATTTTAAGTTTTCATAAAATTACCCATAACTATGTTCTGCTTGAGTGTAAAGCTTTTTCCGCGAAAAATATAGTCACTTGAGGAGAATGCAGCATTAGATTAGTGAAAAAAAAAACTAAATCAGTTCAGCACCTTTTTTTAAATGCACACTATCGTTATGCAAACAAACAAAAATAAAATTAATTAATAGTTTCAAAACACTAGAAAAACACACTTTTATAAATGGACGTAAAAACAAAAAAAAATGTTAAGAAAACCGATAACGGATTTTCTTTAAGATTGTTATAACCATGAAACCTGATCGTGTTCAAAGTCCATTACGTGGTCTTTCTCACAAGCTTGTGCAAACACGACTATGATACGATATTCCATCATGGAATGCCAGTGCCTATGTTCCGACTTCATCATCAGACCTTGAAACCTAATCGTGGTCAAAGTTCATTACAAGACTTTGCTAAGAAATCCAAAACAGCTATGATACGATTTTCCATCATGAAGTTCCAGTTCATATCTTCCAGCTCCATCATCAAATCAGTTCGATAGTACCATATTATTGTATTGTCATCAGAACTAGGGTAAGTGCTCCAATGAATGAACACTTAAGCGATCTTCCAACTTTAAAAAAATATTAAAGTGTGTTGCTTATAAGGAATACGGTCCAAAGCTATATTTTGGTGTTAGGATTGTATTCAAAAATATTTTTGAGTTGATTTTACGAAATAATCTGTATACTTTCTTAGATATTTAGCAATAAAATGAAAAATACCCTAAAACCCCAGTGAATGAACGAAAATTTCTAGTAAATGAACTAAATAAAACCAGTAAATAAACACAATTTTTGTTTAATTAATCACATAGATAATTTCTAATTATTACAATAAATGCAGGCCAATAATCAACTAAATAAAATAAATCTGCCTCTAAATCTGTTGGTTTTTTTTTACAAAGTAAAAGCTTTAAAATTCACACTCAATCATTATAATCATTATAAATAGAGGACTAGGGCATATAATATGTTTTAATTCAAAGAAAATATATTTAAATCAAAATATAAGAAAAAACAATCACTAATTAACTATTTAACATACTTGTAAACTTAGTCGTAATTGTTAAAACAAACTTTACTTAAACTTTAATCAGCCTCATTAATAAGTAATTAACATAACTGTTACTAGAATTACAATAATCAGTCTCAAATCAAATACAGTAATTTTTATTGTTTGGCGTTATTATTTTTTATTCTACATTTCTAAAATAATGTAACATTCTAAAAAGAGATCAAACCACGTCTGGAATATTCAGGTTCACCTAACGTACGTTCTATGTCCTTAAAATCAAGTTCTGTCACATCAATTAATTATTATTATTTTATTATTATTATACAGATTTTTTTCTAAGAAAATCTATCTTATATTTCTGTTCTTCATCGTTCACCATAAAAACTTTACCTACATAATGACGTACTATTTTTCTGTATTGAATCTTGCCATAACATAATATTTCCCATATAAATCCTGGGGTGATGGGGGAGATGGGGGGTTTAGTATTTGCGTGGTGCGCGAGGTGCAAGCACCTCGCGTGCTTGTGAAAAAAAAAAAAAAAAGGGGGGGGTGATGGGGGGGGTTGCAGAAGTATTTTGACTAAAGCATTGCCCCTCTAAATGAATCTGAAAAAAAAAATGTTCCAAGTCTCTTAATTTCCGAGATCCGCCTAAAGGGGGTGAATAGGGGTGACTGAAAAATGGTTTTTACTTTACCGAGCCTCCTCTATACGAATCCGTAAAAAAAAAAATACAGGTTTCGTAGTTTCCGAGATACGATAGGGAGGGGGGAGTAGGGGGGGGGGGAAAGGGGAGGTTTGGCACTTTTACCGTAGGTTTGAGAGTTACTTGTTTACGAATCTGTCAAAATATACCCACCTCCCCATCCACCATCTGGGAGAACAATTATGTCAGTGAGTCAGTCAGTGGTAATTTAGCTTTATATAGTATAACTAGTATTTGCGTGTTGCGCGAGGTGCAAGCACCTCGCGTGCTTGTACAAAAAAAAAAAAATGGGGGGGTGTGATGGGAGGGTTTATTATTTGCGTGTTGCGCGAGGTGCAAGCACCTCACGTGCTTGTGAAAAAAAAAAAAAAAGAGTGAGGGGTGATGGGGGAGGGGGTTGCACAAGTATTTCGACTAAAGCATTGCCCCTCTAAATGAATCTGAAAAAAAAAATGTTCCAAGTCTCATAATTTCCGAGATCCGCCTAAAGAAGGTGAAAAGGGGGGCGGGGGGGGCGACTGAAAAATGGTTTTTACTTAACCGAGCCTCCTCTATACGAATCCGTAAAAAAAAATACGGGTCTCGTAGTTTTCGAGATACGATAGGGGGGGGGGGAGAAGGGGGTGAAAAGGGGGGGTTTGGCACTTTTCCCGTAGGTTTGAGAGTTACTTGTTTACGAATCTGTCAAAATATACCCACCTCCCCATCCATCATCTGGGAGAACAATTATGTCAATGAGTGAGTGGTAATCTAGCTTTATATAATATAACTAGAATTTGCGTGTTGCGCGAGGTGCAAGCACCTCGCGTGCTTGTGAAGAAAACTAAAACATTGCCCCTCTAAATCAAGTATTTGCGTGTTGCGCGAGGTGCAAGCACCTCGCGAGCTTGTGAAAAAAAAAAAAAAGAGGGGGGGGTGATGGGGGGGGGGGGGTTGCACAAGTATTTCGACTAAAGCATTGCCCCTCTAAATGAATCTGAAAAAAAAAATGTTCCAAGTCTCTTAGATTCCGAGATCCGCCTAAAGGGGGGGAGAAGGGGGGCGGGGGGGGGACTTTGAAAAATGGTTTTTACTTTACCGAGCCTCCTCTATACGAATCCGTAAAAAACAAAAAATACGGGTCTCGTAGTTTCCGAGATACGATAGGGAGGGGGGAGAAGGGGGGTGAAAAGGGGAGGTTTGGCACTTTTCCCGTAGGTTTGAGAGTTACTTGTTTACGAATCTGTCAAAATATACCCACCTCCCCATCCACCATCTGGGAGAACAATTATGTCAATGAGTGAGTCAGTCAGTGGTAATCTAGCTTTATATAATATAACTAGTATTTGCGTGTTGCGCGAGGTGCAAGCACCTCGCGTGCTTGTAGAAAAAAAAATGGGGGAGGGGTGAAAGGGGGAGATGGGGGGTTTTAGTATTTGCGTGTTGCGCGAGGTGCAAGCACCTCGCGTGCTTGTGAAAAAAAAAAGGGGGGGTGATGGGGGGGGGGGGGTTTGCACAATTATTTCGACTAAAGCATTGCCCCTCTAAATGAATCTGAAAAAAAAATGTTCCAAGTCTCTTAATTTCCGAGATCCGCCTAAAGGGGGTGAGAAGGGGGGCAAGGGGGGCGACTTCGAAAAATGGTTTTTACTTTACCGAGCCTCCTCTATACGAATCCATAAAAAAATAAAAATACTGGTCTCGTAGTTTCCGAGATACGATAGGGAGGGGGGAGAAGGGGGGTGAAAAGGGGAAGTTTGGCACTTTTCCCGTATGTTTGAGAGTTACTTGTTTACGAATCTGTCAAAATATACCCACCTCACCATCCACCATCTGGGAGAACAATTATGTCAATGAGTCAGTCAGTCAGTCAGTGGTAATTTAGCTTTATATAATATAACTAGTATTTGCGTGTTGCGCGAGGTGCAAGCACCTCGCGTGCTTGTGAAAGAAAAAAAAAAAGGGGGGGGGGAGATGGGGGGTTTAGTATTTGCGTGTTGCGCGAGGTGCAAGCACCTCGCGTGCTTGTGAAAAAGACTAAAGCATTGCCCCTCTAAATCAAGTATTTGCGTGTTGCGCGAGGTGCAAGCACCTCGCGTGCTTGTGAAAAAAAAAAAAAAAAAAGAGGGGGCGGGTGATGGGGGGGGTATGCACAAGTATTTCGACTAAAGCATTGCCCCTCTAAATGAATCTGAAAAAAAAAATGTTCCAAGTCTCTTAGATTCCGAGATCCGCCTAAAGGGGGGGAGAAGGGGGGCGGGGGGGGGACTTTGAAAAATGATTTTTACTTTACCGAGCCTCCTCTATACGAATCCGTAAAAAGAAAAAAATACGGGTCTCGTAGTTTCCGAGATACGATAGGGGGGGGAGAAGGGGGGGGAAAAGGGGGGGTTTGGCACTTTTCCCGTAGGTTTGAGAGTTACTTGTTTACGAATCTGTCAAAATATACCCACCTCCCCATCCACCATCTGGGAGAACAATTATGTCAATGAGTGAGTGGTAATCTAGCTTTATATAATATAACTAGTATTTGCGTGTTGCGCGAGGTGCAAGCACCTCGCGTGCTTGTGAAAAAAACTAAAGCATTGCCCCTCTAAATCAAGTATTTGCGTGTTGCGCGAGGTGCAAGCACCTCGCGTGCTTGTGAAACAAAAAAAAAAAACAGGGGGGGGGGGTGATGGGGGGGGGGTTGCACAAGTATTTCGACTAAAGCATTGCCCCTCTAAATGAATCTGAAAAAAAAAATGTTCCAAGTCTCTTAGATTCCGAGATCCGCCTAAAGGGGGGGAGAAGGGGGGCGGGGGGGGGGGACTTTGAAAAATGGTTTTTACTTTACCGAGCCTCCTCTATACGAATCCGTAAAAAGAAAAAAATACGGGTCTCGTAGTTTCCGAGATACGATAGGGGGGGCTAAAAGGGGGGGTTTGGCACTTTTCCCGTAGGTTTGAGAGTTACTTGTTTACGAATCTGTCAAAATATACCCACCTCCCCATCCACCATCTGGGAGAACAATTATGTCAGTGAGTCAGTGAGTGAGTGGTAATTTAGCTTTATATAATATAATAACATTTAAAAGATTATAAAACATTAGCAACATTATAAATTATTATAGATAATATGAATAATGATAATAATAAATTAAATTTATACAATCAATTGATTTAAATTACAGAAAAAAATTAAATGGGTAATGTCACAGAAATTTAAAACCTATCATTCAAAAAATGCATAAGGAAAATAAATACAAACAGATTAAATAAAGAACGATATTTATTTGTAGTACAAAGCGTCTTAAATTTCTTACAGACACAAAAATACAATATGACACTGAGTTTATCGTAAAGCAAAATGTGATTAAATTAACGTTAAATTGTAACATACAAATAACTGTTACAATATACTTATTTTAAATAATAAATAATGATATTGCGACAAACAGATTTATACGGAATGCGACCAGGTGTTATTTTGCGGAAATCCATTAAAATACATTTTCTTAAATCATTCAAGCAAAGTTAAAATAAGAAATGTAAGTATCACAGGTTCATAGGCTTTATATATATAAAAAAACCTACTGCATGTGTATACAAAATGGAAGTCTTATAAAATAAAGTTATTGGAAGAGCGGAGTGTCCTCACACATGCATCATTATTTTGTTTTATTTATTTATTCGGGAAAACAAACAATTAGACACTGTAAATGTAATTTATACTTATAGGACTCCAATCACTAACTTATATAATTATGACTTTTTAGTGTATTAAAAAACATTTTGTATCATGTTTTCTTATATTTGCGGGTGGGCATAGGGTTACCAGATGACAGGAATTTTCCTGACATGTCCGGAATTTCAGCTCTCTGTCAGGGAAACAGGGAAAGTTGGAACATTTCAGGAATTAAAAAAAAAGAGAAAAGTAAGCCTTTTCGTTATAAAACAAATACGCACAACACTAGTAAACTTAGCACCGTTTGCAAGAGTACTGAACTACTAATTGACTCGCTCAGTCGCGCCACGCCCCGCATCCCGCCACAAGCCATCTAACACTCATACTCAGGACTCCCACGCGCCGCGCGCGAGTTTGTAAAATAATATTAGTTTCTGCTAAAATGTCAGGAAAATTATTGCCGAAACAAGGGTTTTTTCAGGAAAACTTATTTTTCGGTTCTGGTAACCCTAGGTGGGCAGGGATGCTACTGCATGCTGAATGAACAATTAATATGTCTGGTATATTAATTCATAATGGATTTTCGCGAAAGTAACGCCCGGTTTCTGTATTCCTTTAAACAGATTTATATTCATTTCGACGGCATTTCAGTACTTGGAAGAAATCGCACAAAATTGCCAAGTCTTAATTTTCAATCTTTATTTATTATGTTGTATATGGACATATCTACATCTTAGGTGATATTGATAACTGCGTAAGAGCAGTTTGCAACACTACGTATTGATATTTAAAACAATTTATAGGTGAAAAAGACTAATAAATTATTATCTTGGTTGTATGAGTTTATTCTTGTAACTCGTTTTTGAATTCTCCGTGTATTATTATACAAAAATGTGATGTAGTTTTCATAATGCCTTTTGTAAATACAATAAATATGCGGTTATTGCAGACTAGCATTACGCATTCTTAGTCTTACTGGCGACATAAAAACATAAAAACAAGATGACAGATTTTAGGCGCATTTCCACCACAAATGACAACACTTATATCGCTTAACTTATATAAGACATTTATATATCTTGGTCATTTACTTCGAGAGATTTACGGGACGATCATTAAACTAAATTCCTCCCTAATTATGCTGAGATGGTAACCCTTTTTATATCGACACGCTCAGTACAATTAAGATTACTACTATTTTGCATGGAGCTATGAACGGTAAATGTGAAGTATATTGATTTGTGATGCAAACAAGCCGTTTTATTTAGTCGTTTACCGATGTTCCACTTAATGGTATTTGGATTTATTGATTCTGTATAATTATGAAACAATGAAAATAAATAAAAAATGAAAAGAAAACAAACAATCTTATGGACTTGCTAGTGATGATTTATGGCATGCAAACGCTGCACGTTTCCTCTGCAAATTTTTCACAGCGTAAGCACCGCGTTTAGACAGCGTTTACGTAGCGTTGACAGAGCGTTTACGTAGCATCACGTTTGGTTTATTTGTTTTTCACGTTGTATTTTTTACTGTCCTTGCGCCAATACTAAGTGTCCGGATCTGTCCACAGTAAACACGGGACGGACACGACGACTCCTGAAAAATAAACAGAAAGAAAATGTACATACACTCGAAAAAGACAACCCTCCTTTAGACGCGATTTTTTCTGTCACAAACCCCCATCTCACAATACGAGACAACAATTTCTGCTGAGTTAAAGTTTTAGTTTTGTTTTATAATTTGTTATTTCGTGTTATAGCTTTATTTTCTCTGGGTGGCAAAATCATCAAATGGAGTCATTTGTTGGTTTCCATTTGACTCCTCCTGCTGTGGGTCGAGTGGAAGGGGGTATCAGAATTGTACTAACTACAAACCCCGTTGCTGCTTCAGTTACCATTGTGTTCCGTGGCCACGGTATCTCGTTAGAACATTGCCGCAACCCCGGCAGGCAACGGTTCTGTCAGGACCCGTCAATGTTTGTGTTATTCTTACATTTCTACTTTTTCATACTGATTACTCCCTATACGGCACCTAATTAAAAGCTAATTCTAGCCGAGAAGAAGCCTGGTGACTTGTAACACAGGTTTTTTTTTCCAAAAACCTATTTCAGGCACCAGTCTCTCACACAGATTACAGCTTAAGAAATTCTACCTAGATTAACTATGTATAAGGCAACTTTGTAAAGAGAGAATAAATTATTGATTGATTGATTGAGACGCAGTTGGGTAAAAATAACTTATACAGGACTAGGTAGCGACAACTAAGTCACTTAAGCACTAAATTGACACAGTTTGGTAGATTTTAATAGTCTCCAGAATTATGGGAGAACCTGATTTGTTTCAGTTTTTTCAATAAGTTTTGTAAGGTACTTAGTACTATATAAATGGTCTGCACTCTCCTCTCCACTAGGTACCAATAAATACTGCCATATAAAATTGTGAAAACAACCAATGTGAAGACTTTGTGGTGCCTATGCACGCCATTGTGAAATTAAAATATTTTAAGTTTATAGATAACTAGCTTTTGCCCGCGACCTCCCATGCGAACGAAGTCGTTCACATGGGAGGTTTTTTCCGCGCAATTCCCGATCCCATGGAAATTTCCGGATAAAAACTATCTTATGTGCTTCCCAGGGCCCTAAACTATGCCTATGCCAAATTTCATTTAAATCTGTTCAGCGGTTTAGGCGTGAAAAGGTAACAATCAGACAGAGTTACTTTCGAATTTATAATATTAAAGTATGGATTTGCAAATTGGTTGGCAAGAGGTAAAATTTTCCTTAAATTGCTAAGAAATTTGTACGAAAATACAGTTTACAAAAAGTGACAGTCGTTTTTAAAGTTAAAGTTTTTTAAAGTTGTCTATGTGTCTGTTGTTGTGTGCGAGATTAAAATTTGTTCATTGGTTTTTGTGAGTTTCGCGCAAAAACGAATAAACAGATCTGAGTGAAATTTGGTAAGTACATAGTTGATATTTCCACACAACAACAGACACAGGCAACTTTTTATCCCGAATTTCCTACGAGGTTGGGTTGTACGCGGAAAAACCGAACCACGCGAACGAAGTCGCGAGCAGAAGCCCAATTGAAGAAGAATAATTAGTTGGCTTACCTTAGCTTAGCACTCTTTCTCCTGTTGCCGTCTGCTATGGCCACTGCTTGAGCAACCACGGAACCCTCATCCGTGACCTCCTGGTGAAACAAAAAAATATATAAATAAAGGTCAATCATCATCTCGACTGCACTGGTCGAGTCAAAGCTGCAGAGCCTTGAACATCGACGACGAGTTACTAGTCTATCGGTTGTCTATCGGTTACATTCGGGGAGTGTGCGATGGAATTACACAATCTTATTCCGCCAAGCCCGTCCCATCATCGGACTACAAGACAAACGGTGATGCGCCATCGTTACATGGTGGACATCCCACCCATACGTACAAAACGTTTTGGGAATACTTTCATTGTACGTAAGGCAGGGTGTGGAATTCCCTGCCGGAGTCTGTGTTTCCCGATAGCTATAACCTTGGAGTCTTTAAGTCAAGAGTGGATAGATTACTTTTAGGTAAGCGTGCTTCATCTTCGACCACATCATCACTTACCATCAGGTGAGATGGTGGTTAAACGCGAGCTAAATAATAAATAATAAAGAAAATAAAAAACCTGCTTAGCCATTTCCCAACCATGTTGTTTCGTCATATAAATTATTTCTAAAGAAAAAATTGCTTACGACCTCGAAATATTCTCCGGACTACCAAATATGCTCAAAGAACTTTGGTCAGACGTTTCGGAGGACTTCGATAACAAACACTGTGACACGTGTTTTTTTTTATTATTTGTGCTAGCGATTGACCACCATCTCACCTGATGGTAAGCGGTGATATGGTCGAAGATGAAGTACCCTTGCCTAGAAATAACCTATTCATTCTTAACTTAAAGAACTCCCAGGTTATAGCTATTAGGAAAACACAGACTCCGGAAATTCCACTCCTTGAACACGGCACAATCCTATAATGATTTATGCGCATGGATTTTTTGTGAGACTTTTACATATTAGATGATTTACCTCAACAGGCGACTCTGTAGTAGTGATGGATCCAGGAGCTGCCTGTACTTTTGGTACGGGATAGGGGGCGCCATATTGGGGCTGCACTCGTGGTTGCGTCCTTAAAACAAAAATGAAACACGTTATAGTTTCCATAGTATTGTAACTTACTGTTTTTTGAGACAGGTATGAAAATATTAGTGTGACAGTTTAATAGGTAGATACCTAAAACTTACAATCACCACAATCGTTACTTCACCGAGTCATGCTGTGAGACATACTAATGTATAAATATTAAAGTGTGTTAGTTTATTTGAACTTGTCGGTTAGCATGGGAGTGGCATGATAGGCTAGGTACTTTGTTTGGGCTGTAAAAAAAACTTTCACGCAAGCAAATGACAGGCATTGCCATCACTTATCTGTAAAAGCACTTCTGATGCCATTACTGCCTCGGTCAAGTGGACGAGTTGTTTCCGTTTCGTTTATGATGGACTACTAATAACAATTTTTTTAGCCGACTACTGCGAAGACAAAAATGTTCCCTTGCAATTTATATACGAATCTCGACAAAATTGTTTACTTTGCGTAAGTGTCAGAACATTGAACGTAAAAAAATTGTGTCAATTTAGCACGATTATTGCCATTCAAAACTGTATTCTTTATTGATGAATATCATGGCAGGATTTGAACCAGACAATGAGCCAATATACGAACATAACCAGTCTCATTATCTATGTGCAGGACGTAATAAATTAAAATACATCAATATTCACCCTCAAATAGGGCAATGTCTGTATTGTGTCGAGAAAATTTACATTTTCTGCGGCTGCTACGTGATCACGAGGTTAAATGATGCGCACACTTTGCGATTTTACGACTTTTCTGGTTGAAGAAGTGCGTCACTAAAAGAGACGGACTTTTATTATGCAACATTCAGCGGCTTAAAGAATTGTCTAATAACATCAACGACGAAATAAAAAGTATAAAAATAAAGTACTGTTTCGTATAACTTTCTTGGTTTTACTGCACGAAATGATATCTTCTCGTATCTTCATACATAAATATTTATAAAACTAAATAGCTGCTCGTTAGTCTCACCAAAACTAGAGAACGGCTGTATAGAACTCATTAATTCTTTAATATTATATTCCCTAGCTGCCACCCCAAAATTATATATCATACATTATTTTTAACCACCTGGTTAAAAATAATGTGTATCAAAGAGATTCCCTAACAGATAAAGTAAATTGGCAATAGTAAAACCGCTCAACTCACTCGTATCTTTTCCTTTGCTTATAAGTACATATTTACTTTGAAATATCCACAAAACTATTACCAATTCTACTCACATCGCAACCTTCGATTGCGACGAAACAAAACTATAGAACAAGGCACAGAAAAGCAAACCTTGACGCCAGTCGCACATTTGCGGCAACACTTATCCTTACATTAATATTCTAAAGGAACTTCAACCAACCTTGCTCCAAAGGCCGTTGCGACTGCTGTAGCCGTTCTACCTTCGTCCTGGCTTTCCTCTTCTTGATCTTGAGGTTCTTCGATATCATTGCCTTGCTGATTCACATCGATACCGCTCTGGAGAGCATCTGGACCTTGGCTTGGCTGAAACTGGTTTTGTTGCTGAAATTGGCCTTGGAATAGTTGAGCTTGTTGGTATTGGATTTCTTGGCCAGGGTAGTTTAGGAGCTGGGCTTGGATGTAACCTGGTTGGGGCTGATATTGGTTTGCTGGTACCAGCATTGGTTGTTGGTACAATTGAGGTTGGTAGGTATTAACGTTAGTTTCAACATCTTGGCTTTCTTGGTCTGACTGGGGTTGGAATTGATTAGGTTGCTGTGGTTGGAATTGGCCAGCTTGTGGTTGTGGTTGGAATTGGGCTGGCTGGGGTTGGAATTGGCTTGGCTGTGGCTGGAACTGAGGCTGAAATTGGCCTTGTTGTGGTTGAAATTGAGCAGGCTGGGGCTGAAACTGCGCTGGCTGAGGTTGTAACTGAACTGTCTGGGGATACTGATCAGGTTGTTGGGGTTGAAACTGAACAGTTTGTGGTTGGAATGTAGCCGGCTGCTGTGGCTGATACTGACCTGGCAATTGGTTAGCACCCTGTGCTTGTAGTACCACAGGTTGAGCAGAAAATTGGGAGACAGGCTGCAACTGTTGTTGCGGGAAAGCATTTACAGTTTGGTACTGTGGAACAGGTTCAGCATTTGGTTGACCATAGAATCCCTGAGGTTGGACTGCTTGGGCAGGCTGTAATGCTACTGGTTCAGCTTGGAACTGAGGCTGTTGGTAAGCAGTGGCTGGCTGAATTTGAACCTGGGGTTGATCAGTAACGATAACAGCAGGGTTCTGATAACCTTGCTCTACTTTCTGCTGCTGGAGTTGTTGTTGAGCGATAATTGAGGGAAGAGCTGCGAAGTGTGTCTGAGCATCAAAACCTGCTACTTGTTTTTGAGACTGTACAGGTTGAAGATACAAAGGCGATCTGAGCTGACCAAATTGCTGGAGAGGTACAAACTGGGGCTGTAGTTGAAGCTGGGCCAAAGAACTAAGGAAAAGTTCTCCGGGGAATTCTTGTAATTTCTGTCTCGCTACTTCTACAGATACTTTCGCATCTTTTTCAGAAGATTCAAGGGTCTCGCCTTCGTTTAGACTCTGTTCCGTGGTTGAAGGTTGAGTGGCGGTTTCCGTTGTAGAGGCTTCGGTTGTGGTAGTCGTGGATGTGGTTCTAGGTGCGAACTGCGCTGGGATTTGCGGCTTAGGAAGCCTGTTTGCAGCGTTAAATTCGGCATCCCTCTGTCTCTGTCTTTCAAATTCGCGGTAGCGTTGCTGTTGTTCTTGGTACTGAAAACATATGTGATTTTTGTGCAAAATTGTAATTAATACCTACAGTAGAGTATTTTACTAAAATATTCTATTTACTCTGTCATTTAGACTAAAAATAATGCGACAAGATGTTTTTCTTTTGACACGTATTTAAATTAAGTGTCGTCGCCAGCTCCCACTCCTGAACTTTTCAACTCTTGATTATTATAAAAATACGTGTACAGTATTTTTAACTGATGTACGGTCGGCCAAGAAAGTGGTGTACCAGTTTTGATTTAGTTTCCCGGTCATCGAAAATTACAACAAGGTTCGTTATAAAAAGATATTAATGAAAGAGACAACATTATCATGACGTAAACCTATGTATTTAGTATTCATACGTCATATGTCACATATAAGTACATGACATTTTAACCTTTAGTATAAATGAAAAGGACATTAGTTTCTACAAAGCAATTGAAATGTTTCCAAACAAAAGTAATAAAAACTATTTAGACAACCGAATTCCATTTGAAAAAGAAAACTGACAATTGACATTTTGTCAAATATATGCAAAAAATCGATATATTTTCCGTGTTATTTTTCAATCAACTGCATATAAAATCATCTCAATGCCTGCCAACTTGACCATTGCCGAAAGAGCACAAATAATTGCCCAATTTAATGAGGGAAGCAGTATCAGTGCGATATCCCGGAATTTGAATATATCGAGGCGTTCTGTCCGCTTTTGGATTCGTCGTGAAGGAGAGGAGGGAAGTTTGTTGGATCACAGAAGAAGTGGTCGCCGGCCTGCACTCTCCAATAACGATAAAGAATTCATGAGACGGGAATATGAAATCAATGGTTTTAAGCCCACAAAACATTTTGCGGAGATGTTCGATGTGAGTGCCCAAACAATAAGGAATCATCTACATTACATGGGGTTGCACCACAGGCATTACGCCAAGAAAATATATTTGACGGATGATCACAGACTTGCTCGTCTGAACTTCGCCAGAGAGCACTTAGAGTTTGATTGGTCTAATACAGTGTTTTGTGATGAAAAAACGTTTAAATCCAGTCAGCATGGACGTCTTCACCTTTGGCGATATAATTCAACACGGTATAAAGATGATCATGTAATCCCAAATAGAGAATCAGGTCGAATTTCCGTAAATATTTGGGGCTGGATGAGTACGGATGGTGTAGGAGAATTGTGTTCTCTACCTCCTCGAGCGACGGCTGTAAATTATATCGACGTGCTTCAGAATGCAATGCTACCGACAGTCCGTAATGTTTACCCGGAGAACGAAGTGCCACAATTTGATTTTGTTCAAGATAATTGTTCAATTCATAATGCGAGGATCGTAAGAGCCTGGTTTCGTTCACACACTGACGTAAGGGTAATTCAGTGGCCCTCAAGATCGCCGGACCTCAACCCGATAGAAAATCTTTGGGGCCTTATGGTCCAACGATGGTCGCATCAAAATGAAAGAACCAAACAAGCTCTTATTAGTCACTGTAATTATATCTGGGAGGAAATGCGGGGAACCGATATTTGCTCACGGCTTGTTGGTTCAATGAGGTCTCGTCTTTTAGAGGTTATAGAGGCCAACGGCGGTTACACCCGTTTCTAATTTTTAAAAATTTTCAATATCTTCTAAATATTACTATATATGCTATGTTTTTGTTTGTTATAAGTATTTTAAAATTGATTGTAGAAATTTAATAAAAGGATAAATCTATTTTTAGCTTGTTTTTTATTGATATTGTAATTACAAGTTAACAGAAATTGTAGGTTTGTGGACTCGCCTTGTGCCTTTACAATTTTATGTAACTTGTTGATTACAATTCTGAATTTGTAGATACAATTTTGTCATCAAAATCTACAGCCCCCCGCCGTTGATTTTACGACGTCATTGGTTCCATCAAGTTCAAACTAAGAACAGCTGTCACGTTACAAACAGTAATAGTCGTTATCAATAATCAGATAAAGACAGCAATAGAAGTTGTCAGATCGATCTGCAAGCGAAACTAATCTTTATCACCTATGAATCTGCAAGCGATATTCAACCTTAGGGTGGTACACCACTTTCTTGGCCGACTGTACCAATTCAAAAAAAATCTAAAATTTATAAGCTCATTATTAATATTCATACAAAATTATATGTGCGGTCTCAAGTTCTCATAAAACATTTGCAGTAGATATTCGGCTAGCTATCCTGGCCATAAAACTGCAAAGGTTTTACATAAAAAAACAGGGATGCTAACATGAAATTTGTAACAAAGGTACCTAGTAAAAATATCTTTCACATCACAATCTTTCCCCATGAATATCGGTTCCACAAATGAACTTTAAGCGCTTTTATATATTCAACGCTCACACTGTTGGGACACAGACTGCCTCTCTACGTCAGGTAATAGGCCCTAATTCACCACGTGAGCCCAATGCGGATTGGTTGACGTCGTATGTTTAAGGTCTGTATCTGCGATAAGACCACCCATTGTGTACACTAGTACACGTTTTGTATCCATAGTAAATTGTAAGGTGTATAATAAATTAACTATATAATAACCTTTGTTCCCATTGAGTTACACCATTTGTGTTACACTGTTACACATTGGAAAAAAATACCGATTATTAACATTGTAACTTAATGCTACGTTTTTTCTCCCATCAATTTACACTGCAACCTAATAATACGTAATAGCTTTACATATCGGGAGCAAAATGTCCCAGAGTTACAGAACTTTATTTTTCAAATAAAGATTAAATAAAACCATTGAAATCCAAAATCATTTTTAAATTATAATTTCTATCTTGATTATTTTAGAATAATGCTACCACCACCTCAAAAAATTAACAATATAAAAATATTTCTGTTGCACCAGACCAGTATTTACAAAATATCGTAATCAATTTTAATCCTAAGGCTCAATTTACACCGCCGCGGAATGGAATGGAAGTGACTTCTTGCAACGAAATTGTACATAGCATAATGAACTTTATGTCAATTGTATAACATACAAACTAAATAGGAGCCAAAAAAGATCGCGCGTCTTCCGGGGAATCCTCGCGCATTCTCGAAAATTCCCCTAGCTACTGTCGGCGCCGTCTGTGGAATTTGCGGGAAGTGGTGCGAACGGGTAGTCGGTTGGGTCGGTCACAGCAGTGCAGTGCCAAGCAAGCAAGGCGTAGTCGCGTGAATTCGCTGGAATACGTGAGAATACTCGAGCATTCCAGCGAATTCGCGTGACTTCTCGCGTCATGAGGCGAAATTAACGCTTCCATTCCGTTCCATTCCGTGGCAGTATAAATTGAGCCTAATCGAAATGTCAGTTGCTAAATAATTCTGTCCTATCTGCTAATATCTTTATATTTTTCGGTCCTAACTAGGATATGCCAGATTCCTCACGATGTTTCCGTCACCGTTCTAAGAGCAGTGGGTATGATAGAAATTGCACAAAGTATCCTGTCTAGGTTCTATTTCTGTAACCACTGGGCCACCTACTCAAGCTAAATCATTTCTTACCTGCGTCTGCTTCAATCCCTGATCCAAGTTCTGGATATCCGAGTTAAAGTTCTGTCCAACATTTTGCCTTCCATTCACTGGTGACCGGTTGAAGAATGGTATCTCCTCCCTCTGAGGGGGCAGCCCTTGGACTGATACATCTTCTTCTTGAGGAGTGCCGTATTCCACGTTAATGTTGGGGTTGCGAGGATCTACAGGCAATGCTGGTGGTAGGTACTGTGATGGTTGCTGAAAAGGGGGTAAAGTCAGTGATATTGTAAAAAAGGTTCACAGTAGGTGGTCATTAGGCTGTCAGAAAATAGTATCACAAGTGGTTCTTCTTCCTCGTCCTTAAAACAACTGAATGGACTTATGAAAATAAGTCCATTCATGTCTTGTAACTGATGAAAGTATTGAATTATTATGTAATTCGTTATCAATACCCAGTAGTGGGAACGGAGAGGAGGCCTACAAAGTAATTAAAGTTTATATTAAAACTAGTATTTGCGTGTTGCGCGACGTGCAAGCACCTCGCGTGCTTGTGGAAAAAAAATGGGGGGGGGTTGCACAATTATTTTGACTAAAGCATTGCCCTTCTAAATGAATCTGAAAAAAAAAATGATCCAAGTCTCTTAATTTCCGAGATCTGCCTAAAGGGGGTGAGAAGGGGGGCAAGGGGGGCGACTGAAAAATGGTTTTTACTTTACCGAGCCTCCTCTATATGAATCCGTAAAAAAAAAGAAATACGGGTCTCGTAGTTTCCGAGATACGATAGGGAGGGGGGAGAAGGGGGGTGAAAAGGGGAGGTTTGGCACTTTTGCCGTAGGTTTGAGAGTTACTTGTTTACGAATCTGTCAAAATATACCCACCTCCCCATCCACCATCTGGGAGAACAATTATGTCAATGAGTGAGTGAGTGAGTGAGTCAGTCAGTCAGTGGTAATTTAGCTTTATATAATAGAATAACATTAGGGATACTAAACTGATAATTAGTATAATCTTTGTTAAATAATTTTACAAACAAATAGTTGTCTCATATTATGTTCATTTTATTTCTGTACCATTGGCATATTCATAGAAAAAACTAAAACTTAATAACATCTCCAATTCTTATCTGACTATGTTGTACAATATACTCATAATATTCATTATTTTCCCATATTGATCAGTCTCTATCTTTCCCTCTACTAGGAGACAGGCCTCTTCTCTATGATAGGAACTGGGCCGTAGCAATCCACCTCGCTGGCTCAGTATGGATTGGTGAATGTCATATATCCAAGTATTTTGGTCCCAGGACATGCCAGTTCTCTCAAGATGTTTTCCTTCTCCAATTTGACTGGCTTCAAACCCACGACCTGCAACTTGCGATTCGGGCCACTACCCACTGGACTGCCACTGCTCTCTATAGTTTATAAAGACTTTATATTTACCTGATCTTGTCCTCTCTGTGGTAGCACAAAGGCTGGTCCGTCAGGCCTCCACCCGCTAGGGGCGTAGGGCGCCGGGGGCTCCGCTACAGCCCCGCTCACTAGCAGCGATATCACAGCCAACAACTCCTGGGATTTGGAGAAAAGAAGACATTAACATCATCCCAAAGTAATCATTATTGCTCCAAACTTTCTAACATAAAAACATAACCTCCTTCTGCAGTCGGGTAAAAAATCTTCCATACCAAATTTCATACATTCAGCATTGAATAATTTCAATGTTTATATTTTGAAAAATGTTATTCAGCAGGTTTTTGCAGTAAGTCCTCGATATACATATGTAACATTTATTATATCGTCTCATTCCTTCCTTTTCAAATTACTTTGAACTCAATCCTTTATGTCTACCTTATCCATCTTATTTTTACGAAAAGCTTAACATTTTAGCTACTAAAGTAGTACCACTAAATATTTTTGAAAGAAAACTTTTTGTTGAACAACAGAAATCAGAACACACTAAAGCACAGTAACACATATTTTACAGTCGCCAACGATTTGTTTTTTTATCTTCACCTAGGGTAGGAATTATTCCTGTATCGTGTACTACAAACTTATATGGATCTGGAGGCTATGCAATAATTATAGCGAGTGGGAATTGAAGCTGTGTCGCCACAGTTTTATACAATATTATACCAACTATTTCTACAGTCCTCTTAGGGAACGTAAGTTGGACATTATAATTTTAAAGTCAAAACAAACCAAAATTAATTCCTACTTTAAACTAATAAGCTGTTTTAGGCAATGCCTAAAACACCCTAATTCCTGAATAAAGACCCTCGGCCAAATCTTGATAATATTATGTTAGAGTCAATATTAAGTCTTTCTAAAGTTTTACTAGAGTTAATAACGGTTGCCGTCGACCGCAGAACACGGAACGTCAAACCGGACAGCATAATAATGATAGAGTTACAGTGAGTTCGTTTTCAGTGTAGGATATATACATAATAGTTACTGACTTGATAGAACCGTGACACGCGTTGGTACCGCATATACGATATTTTGATTGTGGTAGGTATATTGGTTGTAAATAACACTTTTAAATGTCAATCGTTCTTCGTAATTTTACACTAAATAAGTCCGTGGTCTTTTCATCTACCGTGAGAAGAAACACCGAAGCAAAGAGTCTCCAGGTTGGGTTCTAAAGTGATAAATGAAAAATGAAAGGGCAACTGAACGAACAGTCATTTGATTATTTTCCCACCGGAAAAAAGGGATCAAAGTCTCTTTCGAAGTCCATAGACATTTATTTATTTATTCATTTATTTATTTATTTATTCATTTGGGAAAACAAACAGTTACACAAGTGTGATTAAAATTATGAATTATTACAAAAGTATTGGTATATGTGTAGCTCACGACATTATCCACATATTGTTCACATCAATTTTATATTTGAACTAAATAAGCGAAAGCGAGTGAATCTACATACTTTTTAAAGAAGAAAATATTATTTACAAATTAAGAAAAAAATCAATAATACATTTCTATTTAACTAAACTATGAATTTTGTTGGTCACGGAATAATAAAAAAAGACAATACATTTCTATTTAACTAAACTATGAATTATGTTGTTCACGGAATATTTAAATCTATTAGACGACAATGTAAATATGTCTATGTCTGAGAAAGTTGTGTTAAAATTTTTTGCAATTCGACGCAAAGGTGCGGGCATACCTGCATTCGTACGGCATGAAGAAATAGCGAAAAGTGGACGTGCGCGGACCTCGCGTCTCATTACAGTTCTTGGTACAATATAGCTTAATTTATTTGTCAAATCTTTGTGTGATGAGCACGATCATTTGTTCTTTGTCTGGGTGTAATTTATCTATTATATGTATGCATTTAGATATATATATGTAGCACAAGCTTTGCTTAGTTTGGGACTAGATAGCGTTGTATGAAAGTTGTGAAAATTATTATTATAAATAATAATTATTATTATTAAATGACTTCTCCCGCTCTGGATCCATTCCCACATTTTCGGCTTTTAATCAACATCCTGTATTAGGGTCGGCGACCATTGTACGCGGATGCAAATAAAAACCACTTTATTATACACTGGGACTACATATGTATATATCTGGCGCGATCAGTCCGCAATCTACTAATTAAAGGTTGTTCATATGCTATATATTCAGAATGGTACCGGGCTGTCGATTTATGTAAACGGTAACACTCATTTATTCGTTTGTTTTGGGTCCTCTCCTTAGCCTTTTCTCAACTATATATTGGGGTCGTAATCCAGTTTGACCGCATAAAGCTTGGATAAGTCTAATGTTATACTTTCTGGCTTCTGACTACCAGAGTGTCAAATCCTTACTATTATATTAATACTAGTACTCTCGCGGGGCTTCGCTCCCGTGGATTCTATCACGGTAAAAACATAACTCTCCTTTTTTGCAGTCGGGTAAATTGTAGCCTATAACCTTCCTCAAGCTTCAAGCTACTTCCATACCAAATTTCATCCAAATCCACCCAGTACTTTCGAAGATTAGCGCGTTCAAGAAAACAAACAAACAAACAAACAAACAAACTTTTCCGCTTTATAATATTAGTATAGATTATAAATGCGAAAGTAACTCTGTCTGTCTGTGTGTTACGCAATCACTCCTAAACTACTGAACCGATTTAAATGAAATTTGGTACGGATATACTCTAGAGCCTGAGAAAGGACATAGACTGCTTTTTAATGAGATAAAAAAGGGCTGTAAGGGGTTGAAATAGAGGATTAAAGTTTGTATGGAAATGACGTCATTTTTAAAGGTACAAACTTGAAACTTATTTTATAGACTTTTCATTAGAAAATTGTACTTAAATAAGCTATTAGCAGTAAAATATAGTAAATAGCATATTTGTTTATGAGTTTCTTTTTTTAATGATTAGGTTAAAAAATTAAAAATGCTGCCGAAAGTCACTATTCCGCGCGGACGAAGTCGCGGGCCCAGCTAGTAAAATAAATATGTACAAATCCTTACGCAAAATACGCGCATGGTCGTGGAGTTTCGGATACCTGCCCGACATACATACAATATACATACCTATGTACAAATAATAGCCAGGGCCAACGGCTTAGCGTGATTTACGAGACAAGGAAAAATCTCTATTTCAAGATAGCCACCCATCTACGAATCGACGTCAGCAAACGGTGCTTCACCTTCTTGTTATTATTTAGCCACGGGCTACTCTAATCGTTTAATGTGTGAAATAATTCGTCTGATTAAATGCGTCTCAAGTTTTGGCCACTATCGCGTTTCTGTGCTCTGTGGTTTAACATTTGGCCGAAACCTTTGGGCAGAGGATGTGAATTAATACTGAAACAATAACGGCAAGTCTTAGTAAGATCGCTTTTAATTTTGTGGGTGGGTTTAGTCATCGTGAATATGCTCACATATTTCAAAAAATATACATATATACAACGTTTAATTTAAAGGGTATGTACATACCAAGTGCATGGCTTCTATGGATGATAACAAACGATAAGGCAAGGGTTTAGTAATCCTATGTCTACATGTGTGGAACTTGTTAGAAATTTCAATACATTGATACCAGAAACCGAATTTTTCAAATTAAGAAGAACGAAGAGAATCGTGAAAGTTATTGACCCTCGTAGTGTTATGATTGGTATTTAAGAAATATATGAAACTGATAATTTGGTATAATTTCTTTGAGTCACTTATTTTGAGCTGAAACTGTGCATAGAGACTCCAACCAGATGTTGTCTTCAGCCCTTTTGGATTGATATGGGGGTGCGTAAGTGCGACCGGAGTAAGCGTGATTGATACCTTATAATAATGCTAATCTTAATTGTGCGAAACGCAACGCCAATTGATGCAACAGGGTGGGTTTTTAGTCAGTACAAACCCGACACTCCCTTCCGCTACACCCAGACTGGAACGAGATATTTAATTATTTTTCCCCCGTACTAAAAGGCTATTTTTACCGGCTTAGATCTGGATAAGGTTGGCTTTATAACGTGATATTAACGCTATACATATACAATAAAAAAAAAACATGAACATTGATATCTATAATTTAACCCTGATTCTTATGCAGGAATGTTCTAATGAGATACTGCAATCCCGTAACAAAGGCACAGATTACTAAATAGCATAAGGGCAACTGAATGAATATTTGTCAGTAGAGGAGGAAACATTCGATGACTTTTACTCCGAAAAAAAAAACGAGTCTGACACTCTCTTCCGCTCCACTCAGGGCAGAAAGAGTCATTTGATAATACGGTGCTATATTACGTTATAGTTATTACTAAACGTGGTTTCATGTGATTACAACATATTGTGTCGAGGTATGTCGGGGTTATAGGACGCCCCGCTATGCGTTATTTATAACGAAAATGTATGCAAAACTGGAGAATATCATTCATCTTTGTTGAATGTTTTAGAAAAACTAAGACTTCTCAATCGCATTTAAAAAAAATAATTGATTACTTTTGAGATACAAATCAATGAAATCTTAAGATATTTTATCGGAATTAAAGTAAATTATCGAATGCGTAAATCCTGGTTTAAACACGACGACCCTAGGAATAAATCACCGGTAAAAAAGTCCAAATTTCGAACACAATCACAAACACACACAAAACAAAAACAAAACACTATTTAAAAAAAGAACGTGTGATCACCTTCATTTTCGTCGACTTTCGTTCTCATTCGTCGCCTGCACATCGCTTTTATAGACAATAGAGTCGCACATTGGCATTCGATGCGCACACGCATCGACCTTAGATCACTAGGGTTGCCCGTTTAGTGGGATGCAAGGTTATCAGGGCTTTTAACAAATTACTAACTAGGTTTTTAACTGAGCCAAAGCATAGCGCAATCTATGTATTACCAAAAAAGAACTTATAGTGTATGTTTTACAATAATATACTCGAGGACAAAATCTATCTTTAATTAATTTAGTAGTTAAGTAAGTGTATTTCACTTTTAATTGTCCTTTTTTTATTTTTTCTGAACTCAACTTTTTCTAAACAATAAGTAGGTACATTTATTGTTTATTTCATTTAAATCATGATTGCTTAAACTTAGATAATGTAATTGATAGAAGACGCTGGCTCCTGTAACGACGGTAATATACCTAGCACAGGAGTCAGGGCTTCACCATATCTGTAAAACCTTTTTGATGCTAATAAAGATTATTATTATGTAGTACAATAAATAAATCAAAAACAAAATCTTTCTAATCCTTATTACGGAAATTACACTGTTATACATAGGTTTATGGAATTTGGTTCACATTTTAAGCTTATATGGAGATGGAGTGCAGAAAGCTTGCATTTTTAAAGAATAATGCATTAGAAATAATTATTAACTAAGCCAAATATGTTTGTGTCTGGAGTGGGTTCAATAGGGCAATAATGTAATTTTAGAATTTTAATCACTAACCGATCACAATACTTTATTTAATAAATGGACAAGACGGTACATTTATTATTAGGTATCTATTTTTAATATTCGTTTACAAGTCTTAAAGTAGTCTCTGATTGAAAAACCTACCTTCCATAAGGAACCACAATAATTTATGAAATATACTCAAATAGTCAAAGTTACTATCTATCCCGAAAAACATGGTTTATTTTTGTTGAATTGTGAATCCGCGGTTATTACGTAGAACTCAATAGTATCTTTTTACTCATATTATTAATGCGAAAGTTTGTGATGATGGATGTTACATATAGATGTATGAATATATGGATGTTTGTTGCTCTTTCACGCAAAAACTACTGAACTGATCAGAATGAAATTTCGCCCTGAAACAACACATAGGCTTTTTAATCTCGGATTTCCCACAGGATTGGGATTTTCACCGAAAAAAGAGAACAAAGTCGCGGGCAGAAGCTAGTTGATTATATACCACAATGTGGATTTACTGTTCACAAATACTTAGAAGATATTTTGACAACTAAGAGTACTGCTTACCTACATCTATACTAATATTATAAAGCTGGAAAGTTTTTTTGTTTGAACTCGCTAATCTTCAAAAGTACTTAGTGGATTTAGATGAAATTTGGTATGGAAAAAGCTTGAAGCTTGACGAAAGTTTAACCGATTGCAAAATAAGGATGGTTATGTTTTCAACATGATAAAATCGAGAGCGAAGCTCCGGCTAACTGTTCGTATTTTCATATGACTCAAGTTTTCTTCTGCCACTATGTCACCAGATATTTTCCAAAGTCCACGTAATGACTGATTTCCGTAGCAATTTAAGGAAGAGGGTTGATTTTCAGTCAGTTACAGTCTTAAACTTCCTTACGTTCCACTCAGAGTGGGGGGAGACTTGATGATTTTCTATTGAGTTTCTTGCCGGCTCCTCTCCATGGAAAACGACCAATTTCCAACCGAGCACTAACTTCTGACGTTTTATAAGCGCCCATGTAGTCCTATATGAAATAAAATATTTTGAGTTTGAGTTTTTTCCCGAAAACATAAACATATTGATTCAGCCCGTGAACTATTTCCTAGACGCCAGATGTTTCTTGCCCAGGCGCATTTTGTCTTGGCTTTTTTTGTAGACGTTTCTTGACATACGTAAGTACGTATTCCGGGTGACAAATACCGCTTATCAGTATGATCAGCTAATAGTTTCCGTGCGATGGGAATCTTATTGTTATTTATTGAATTTAATAAAAACTTTTTCATTGTGTAGTCAATCAATGAATTTGCATTTCGTAGAAGTATTTTTAGTTGGTCCTCGCATCAAGTGTTTTAAAGGAGAGAACAGGCTTGGTTTTCTTTCTGCTAGCGAAGGAGGAGGTTAATACGTCAGTGAGGCAACTCTCTTCCTCACGCCCCAGCCGCCGCGCCGCGAGAGTCGCCCCGGGCGCTGGGGATCGCAAGCCGATCTCATGCCACCGTAAGCGCGGGCTTGCAGACGGCGACCAGGGGTAGTTCACCGTCCGGTAAGGATCAGGCCCGGGTCGGCGGCACGTCGTGTTCCACGCGCGCCTCAAAGAGTTGCCAGCACTAGTGACGGAGCCCCATAGGGCCATTGCCTACCGGAGTTGCGGGAAGGTTCTAAAGGGAAATACTGCGGCCTCGAACCGCAAGGGCTACCTAAGGAACGGAGTGAGTCCTAAGTCAGTAGAAGTCTGACACTCCTTTCCGCTCCACCCAGAGCGGGAGAAGTCATTCAATGATTTCCAAACCCGAAATAAAATGCTTGGTTTTCTCTTATTTATTTATTCAACAAAAATGTCCTTAACTAATAAACTTATAAGCTAACTTATAAAGATAAAAACAACCTACATTTTCTCAGATTACTTTTTAAAACAGAAACAATATCTGTCAGTAGACAGTTGCTGTTGCTGTATTAACTTAAAGTAATTCTGTATACTTCATAATAATAATACTTAGTTCAGACCTGGCTTGGTCTCAGGCCGCCTCTCAACGAGTAGGAATGGACGTAGTACACCACGCGGACCAAGTGCGGATTGGTAGGTGTCACATGGCTTCGAATTTTTTGTTGGAAACCGGCGTATCTAAGGTCGCCGGTTTCCCCACGATGTTTATTATTCACCGATTTAAGACTTTAACTAATATAAAATAATAAAATAAATTACGTCTGAACTTAAATTAAGCAAAATAATAAGCCGCAATAAACAACATTTTCCATTTCCCACTAGATAAAAGCATGATTTTTTTCCTTAACGAGATCACTCGTAGTGTTCTAGCTACATGAATTAAAATTCTAGAAATGGTTTAGGCCTGAAAGTAAAAGTGAATCCCTCCCAACAACCCTACAATATTAAGAAAATATGACTCACTTTGAGCCCTTCACCTGCTTGATAAATTAAACTAATTCCTTTTTTCGGTGGGAAATTCATCAAATGACTCCTCCCGCTCCAGGTGGAAGGGAGTGTCAGACTTCAAATGACAACCCACCCAGTTCCTGCAATTACTCTTGCGTTACAGGGCAGTGGTATCTCTTTGAACATTACCCCAACGGACCCAATCATGCTGCTTAGCTCTTTGAGGTGCACGTGGACCACAACGCGCCATGTTGGCGGGCCTGGTCCTTACCGGACGGTGAGCTATCCCCGCTCGCCATTCGTAAGCCCGCGCCTATGGTGGCTGTAGCGAGGCTTGCGACTCCCGACGCCCGGAGCGTCGCCCGCGATGCCACGGGCGTGAGGAAGAGAGTTGCCTCTCCCTAACGCGCCGCCTCCTTCGCTAGCATTACCGCTTCGCAGAAAGCTTAAATAAATCCTAAGCTTTTTAAAAATATTATTCATAGTAAATTATTCATTCGCATAAAATGTATGTAGAGATGTTAATTATAAGACTATGACAACAATAAGGCTGCGTTTCCACCAGAGATGTGCGAGGATGCGTAGCGAGGGATGTGTTAAATGATAAATGATCTTTATTTTGCAAATTGGTTATTAAATAACACTTTTACACGTCATTTTTTTCCTTAAATATTAACTAGATGAGGCCGGTGTTTCCTAACTGACTACCCTGAGAAGAAACACCGAAACAAACTCAGGGGTCCGTCTCTTTTAAAGTCCATATAATCTACACTGAATTAATTATATGGGAACCTTGTAGGTTTCAGTCTGAGGCGGTCTTTTGAAGAAAGATGCTCACAGATTTGAGTGGGCCTGTCCATACAGTGCAAGCATTTGTCAAATGACGTATAGCTCAACTAAGAACAAGGAGCTTAACGATTTGACGAACAATACCAAGGTAAGGACCTTTAGGTAGGCCGCAAAAAGCACTCAAACTGCCAGACAATTTATTATGTTTAACTCGAATAAATAAAATAAAAAACCTACATAGTGCACATATTCACAATCGTTTATGAGGATTATGTAGATTAGTCTGAAATGGCCTTTTGAGGAAAGACCAAACAGATTTGAGTAGACCCGTCCCGTCAGTGCAAGCCTTTGTCAGTTAGTCTGTAAGCTCAACTTTGGACTACTAAGGAGCTCAACGACCTGACGAACAATGCCAAAGACGGTACATTTGAGTAGGTCACTAAAATACTCAAACTGTCAGACAAAGTCGTAATAAAGAGAGAGAAAAAAAAATGTAAATGCAAATTTAAAAAAAAAGAATACCACATAATCCTCGCATTTAAGTACATAATTAAGTAAATATTCAAAAAAATACATATATTATACTTCACAAAGTAAATATTCATGTCAAAATAAAATAAAATATTATACTTTAAAAAGTAAATATCCATGTCAAAATAAATATTAAAAAACAAAAAAAAAATGTCAATTTGTATAAAAAAATAAAATACAAGAAATTGTGATTGTAAACAACACTAGTGCTCCCTGTATATCATTGGAGCAGCTCAATCCCAAGCCTTTTTATCCTCAACATAGTCTTTAACTGTGTAAAAAGCCTTCTGGCAAAGCTTGCGTCTTATGACTTATTTAAATTTGTTGAGGCTCAGTTCTTGCAAATGGCAAGGTAGTTTATTATAAAAACGTATGCACTGGCATTTAAAAGAACCACCTATTTTCTTGAGCCTTGTTTTTGGAATGACAAAGTTGTGTTTATTTCTAGTATTTACGTTATGGATATCACTGTGTTTTTTAAAGAGATTAATATTTTTATGTGCATACAAGAGATTCTCATAAATATACTGAGAAGGCACAGTCATTATATTAATTTCTTTAAAATCTCTGAGGGAGTGCCGTGCCGTGGACTTAATTTATAAATAGCACGAATGGCTCTTTTTTGTAACACAAATATTATATTTATATCGGCGGCATTCCCCCATAGTAAAATGCCGTATGACATTACACTATGAAAATAACTAAAATACACTAAACGGGCCGTCTCTAAATCAGTTAGGCCACGAATTTTTCGAACGGCAAATGCTGCAGAGCTAAGTTTTTTGGACAATTTATCTATATGGACAATTTATATATATCCCACTCAAGCTTCGCATCTAAAGTAATGCCTAAGAACACTGTGGTGTCTTCGGGTTTTAAGCTTTCGCCCTTTATTGACACACTTGTGTTTACTTGTTTCACATGCGGTAATGTAAACTTTATGCACTTAGTTTTTTTCTCGTTAAGCATAAGATTATTGACATTAAACCAATTCACTACCGTTGCGAGGGCACTATTAACATCGTCAGTAACCATCTGCTGACGTTTGAATTTAAATAAAAGTGAAGTATCATCAGCAAACAACACTATATCATGATTATCCTTTATGAGGAATGGCAAGTCATTAATATAAATAAGAAATAGAAAAGGACCTAAAATTGAGCCCTGGGGGACCCCCATTTTGACTATAGATCCGGGAGATGTTTTACCGTTCACATCAACTCTTTGAATCCTATCACTTAAATATGAAGTAAGAAGATCCAGAGAGGTATCCCGGATTCCGTAGTAGTGTAGTTTCCTGATCAATGTTTCATGGAGAACACAATCGAACGCCTTCGACAAATCACAAAATATGCCCAAAGCATCGCACTTATCTTCCCATGCACTATAAATATGACTTAAAAGTTCAACACCGGCATCAGTTGTTGAACGAACCCTGTGTTTGTAAAGAACCAACAGAATCGCTTCATTTACCTCGCCTCGGTCAGCACAGCTCTGGTGGAAACGGCTCAGCGGAGCTAGATTTTTGCGCATACAAAACAAGCGAGGGATGTATGCGAGGGATGTGTGCGGGAGATGTGTTGCGAGGGATGTGTTGCGAGGAAAGTGTGTTGAGAAGGATGTGTTGCGAGGTTTGCGCATCCTCGCACCACACATTAATGCACATTTTCACAGCACAGCTAGACATCCTCGCACGACACATTTCCATCGCACATCTCTGGTGACCGCACTAAACATAAGAAACGCAGCCTAACATACCCATTTCAGTGCAAATTACGCACTCCACCATTTAACTAGTTATCATCATGCTGAACCTTTTCTCAACAATGACAAGGTCGTCTTCCAGTCTAACCAGATGCAGCTGAGTACGTTTTACATGAAGCGACTGCCTTTCTGACAACACAACCCAGTATCTGGGTAAAACGGTATCGAGGCTAGTGTCTACTAGATTTTCTGGCTTCTGCCGGGGCCAATGGCCGTGCTCTCAGACGCACGGCTTAATCTTCATATGTTAATATGGCAAGCAGTGATTTACCCTGAAGATTGACCGTGCAGCTGTTTATTTATTTATTTATTTATTTATTTACAGTTTATGCAGATAGGTACAAAGGCGGACTTAATGCTGTAGGCATTCTCTACCAGTCAACCATGAGTAGTGAAGAGAGTGTGGGAGGTGCAAAATGTACGTGAAAATTAAAATTAGAAAATATATATAATAACCGTAATAACACAAAAACCCTAGTATCGATAAAAAATAGAAATCTCCATAAATAATATATATGAATACATACAAATACATATTATACTTACTCGTAAGAAGCAAATGAAAACTAAATGTGGAAATTCAGCTTATTGGTGTAGAAAATAGATCCGCAATTTCTTTTTAAATGCATAGCGAGCTGTCCTGATCTCGAGAGGAAGTGCATTCCAGAGGAGAATCGACTGGATATGAAAAAAAGAACTATTGGTGGCATGCACACATAATAATCTACAACAGTGTGGCATCTTCTGGGCTAGCTCGTTATATAGACCTCATCTTATACTTACCATCAGGTGCAATCAAGGTGTGTTCAGTCAAGAGCGGACTCATTCGTAATAAAAAATATTTAGTAAAATTATTATCGACGACTAACAATAACTTCAGATATTACTGTCGTGTAACTTTACTACTTAATCAGAAAATAACAAATTATAATCTAACTCTGTCTGTCTATGTGTTACGCAATCACGCCTAAACTACAGAACCGATTTTAATGAAATTTGGTACGGACATAGTCTAGAGCCTAAGAAAGCACATAGGCTGCTTTTTAATATGAAAAAAAGGGCTGTATGGGGTTGATATAGGGGATGAAAGTTTGTATGGAAATTACGTCATTTTAAAGCTAGAAGCTTGAAACTTATTTTTTAGACTTTTGATTAGATATTAATAAATACAACATTCTAATTATGTATGAATTTTATTTTCAAAATAATTAGCCTAAAAAATTAAAAATGCTGCCGAAAGTCACTTCCGCGCGGACGAAGTCGCGGGCACAGCTAGTTACTTATAAGCAAACAATTTAAAAGCAACTTTGTTCGCGTGATTAATCAGGGAAACTACCTGAAGGCCATGCACATATTTATTCCGGTGCGGGAATCAAACCCGCAACATTCAGCACAGCAACCAATCGCTCAACCACTGCGATATACGTGTCGTCAAAGAATGAACAGAAAAAAGATATGAGCGTTTATGTCGCATTGTTTTACATATTTTGCGATTTCACAAGGGAAAACTTCGCAAGAAACAAATATGTGCTGTCAAGTATTGGACTTTACAGCACATATTTATTTCACACATCATTTTTTTTCTACATTCAATTTTTTCAAGTCTTACTCAGTCTGCATGTAACAACATACCATGTATTCCTAAGATCATATTCCTACTAGGTATTTACTACACTGCAACTCGTTTTGGCATTCTGCAAGCGTTATAAAAAACCCTTAGCCATTGTGAACACGTTCCGGACGTCTGTTTGAAGTCTAGTAGCAGTGTGACATAGTTTTTTATACTTATGTAATATAGTTTCCAGAGTAATTACTGCAGTTTGTATGTGATGGAATTTTTAAGGTATTATTATGTATAGACATGTGTTAATCATCTACTGCCAGGTGCTTTCCAGCCACAGGCGGGGGTTTTGGGTCATTGGTCCTCAGACTAGGTAATTTTTGTATCCATAGAAATATTGTGAGGTGTACAATAAAGTACCTAAATAATAAATAAATATTCTGAGAAAAAATTCGACTCGGCCATCGCATGAAAACACAATATATCTCACAAGTAATACATATATAAATTAAATTGTTTATTGTGATTGCCAAGTCAACCTATTTATTTAAAACGGTAAAGATTTTTAAAATTGATATGGTCACTATAAGATGTCGTTAGGTTAGATGATTACGTAACAACTTAAGACAGAAGGTCCCTTAAGTAGGGACTGAATAAATTAATAGCCGACTTGATATTACATGGATCTCACAACTTTTTACGGTAGAACAACTAAGTTGAAGCGAAGCGAGACTTGGTTTTTTGACAAGTATTGTTTTTTATGGGATCTCATTGCTTTTTGTAGAAAGTCCTATTTTTTTCCTTTCCGGTACCTTCTACTTCTTGTATACCAACAACAAGTTTTCTTAAAGCCCTCTCTCTGTCTTATGAGCTTTTCTTATTTTTGTAGGTAGCCTTCCTTTTTTTCTTTTCCGGTACTACTTCTTGAACTTCAGCTAAAGTTTTTTTCAAAGCCCACTCCCTGTCTCTATGGGTTTTTTTTCGGAGGCTTTGATACGCACATATGAATACGCACGTACGTCTTTTGCATTAGTTAGTAATAATTAATGCCGCACTCGTCAAACGTCTCGGTTAACGTTAATCCATAAGTAAGTAATTATGCAATTTCGGGCAATTTACTCTACTTAATACTCCCCAATACTCTTAATACTTCTTGCTTTTTTATTCCGTTGACCATTTAACAAGTTACCTTTGAACATAATTATTATATCTAGGTACCTATCTACACTGGAAGACACGGTGGAGCATATGGTCGAGGTGTGCCCTGCATGGGTGGAGCACCGTCGTATCCTCATAGAGGCGATCGGCGACGGCGACTTCTCGCGCCCTGCTCTGGTTTAGACCATGGTGCGAAGCGAGAGGGAATGGGATGCAGTCACCTCCTGCTGCGAAGCAGTCATGCTAGCGAAGGAGGAGGCCTAACGTGCGAGGGAGTGGCAACTCTCTTCCTCGCGCTCCAGCCGCCGGGGGAGACGCCCCGGGCGTCGTGGATCGCGAGTCGATTTCGGGCCACCGTAGGCGCGGGTCTGCGGATGGCGTGCAGGGGTCGCTCACCGTCCGGTAAGGACCAGGCCCGGGTCGGCGGCGCGTTGTGTTCCACGCGCGCCTCAAAAAGCTGTTAATACCAGTGACGGGGCCTCATAGGGTCATTGCCTGACGGGGTTTGCGGGAAAGTTCCATCGAGATACCGCGGCCCCGGAACTTTAGGGTTTCCGAAGGAACAGGGTGGGTTTTTAGTCAGTAGAATTCTGATACACCCGAGCGGAAGAAGTCATTCGATGATATTTTTCACCAAGAAAAAAAAAAAGTTCCCATCTACATCTATTATTTCATTATATTATACAGGTACACTGATTAATTAACTGCAAATGTAACTTTGTAATCCTATATATTTATATGGGATTACAAAGTTATTTATGCAGTTGATGTATCTAGAAAACTGGAACGAAATTGAAAAATATTATAGTTTTTCCTTGATTCATATACTAAACACTAATTGTATTCTAAATTTGAAGCTTCTATGTCTGCTAGAAGTGCTTTAGACTTTTGATGATCGGTCAGTCAGTGAGTGACAAAATTAACAAAATTAAGGGACTTTGACTCGTTATAATTCTTAAACTACTGGTTCAAATTGAATGAAATTTGAAATATACCGTGTTTATACAATGCCTGTTTGGTTGCTGAAAATTCAGGCTTCTAGTTTTATCCATAACGAAGTTATAGAGGGTCGAAAATGGCCTGAATTGCTTCGAGAAAAGAATGGTACGGCCGTGCCGCTTTTTTGCTCGACTTGGCGGGGGCACTGCCGTGCCCCCAGATAATAAATAAATATACTGAGAAAAAATTGTGGCGAAATAAAAATTTCAAGTGTTTAGCCCTTGGCTGCATCTTCTATCGCGTGAAAATTTCGCACTTTAACTCAGTATGAAAGCAAGAAAGAAAGAAAGAAAATAAATTTATTTGACCCAGACGATAAATACAAATAAAATAATAACAAAAACTTTATTAAACTAACATCATTGCGTGTCCATCACGTCTGTGCCAAATAGGCCCAGTAGTCTTATTTGACCCCGAGTCTTCAAGTATCTCTGTACCAAATTACATAAAAATCGATTCAGCTGTATAGACATGAAAGTATATAAATATAAAAATTATATTGATCATACATATTAACTATATTATAATAACATAATCAACCTATAGTGTGAAGGAGTGAGCCGTTATCTATTACGCGGGCCCAGTACATGTTAGTAGAAGTTGTACGTCTTTGGATCCTAGGTCGAAGGTTAGATCATTGTCGGGGCCCGAAAGGGGCATTGCCTGCTGGGATTGCGAGAACGTAAAAGTAGTGAAGGAACAGGGTGGGTTTTTAGTCAGTAGAAGTCTGACACTTCCTTCCACTCCACTCAGAGCGGGAGAAGTCATTGGATGATATTCCCATCGAAAAAAAAAACATGAAAAAGAACGACGATAAAATAATCCCAGTTTTCTTCACAACGTTGTCCGAAACACGTTTTGAGGGATGTGCTGATGATAAAAATTACACTAAGAAATTTGCCTGCCTGAGTTTGAACCCACGACATAAGTGGTACATGTAAACATTGGGCCACCACGGCTTAAGAGTCAGGACAGGGTCTGCCAAAAATTATTACTTTTGGATAAATTGGAAGCCTGTTTTCTAATAAAAATAAGCTTAGCAGTGTCAGATGTTGGTTCTACGAGAATACTTAAATAGGCTCCTTGATGGTATGTTTTTTGTGGTGATAGGTATTGGCCAGGAAGAATATTTTAGTTAAGTGTAACATAATAGCCCGTATTTTTTCCATATTTTACGTGATCCTCGTCACTCCGCTATGAAAGCCCATGGGAGGACACACGTTTCTAAAATTCAGCTGAGAAAAATATGGGACGGAGGAACCAATCTTTCTAACTCTAAGGTCCGTATTACAGAACGTTACTCAAGTCCAGTTTGAGCTTAATTCACCTGATCTTAGTTTATATATCGACGGTTAAAAGGAAATAGGGTATAAGCGATATTTTGGACTGGTACTGTTTTGAAAGCCGACTGTTTCTTGTGTTCTATTATCTTTTATTTTGTCATATTTCCCGATTGGAAAATTAAAAACTGTTTGGATGAATGTTTATCACTCAGTCACGCCAAAACTACAGAACAGATCTGCATTTAATTAGATAAGTGGATAGTTGACATCCTGGAATAACACATAGCTCACTTTTTATCCCGGAATTCTTACGGGATTGGGAATTACGAGAAAACCCCTCCCTAAAATGAAAAATAAATACAAATGCATCAAACTAGGTAATTCGTTTTCACACAAACTACCTTAACATAGCGAAGAAAGTATAGCATTCAGGATACTGTTGGGACTTCCTCTTATTCTTCTCAGGAGTAAGGCCGTCTTTTTGCGAAGGATGGCATGAAATATTATTAATGTAGGATAAACGAATTCGACGGTTTACCTACATTTACACTACAAACTACCGCGTCACATCAAGAAGAAAGCACTTTACTATCTCACCCAATTTATGGTAAACTTATGGTGTATGCAATAAACTGCACAATAGCGATATTAATATATATTTTCGACACTACTCATTCATAGCCCTTATACCAACGCAGGCTACAAAATCTCGTTATGTCCAACCAGACCGTTCATTCAAATGTTTTATTAATTTTTCACAAACGATTCGTCACCCTCAAACCGAAAAGCAGAACTTGCATCCTTCCTTTGCAGTATTTATTAAAATTTCATTTTATATAAGCTGGCGAACAGAAAATATTAAAATGTGCACTGGCCAGTTTCCAAGAGAATCCATTGTAATATTTGGCGGATACCCTGCATAGCAAACTGAATAAAGCCCGTTCATATGTCCAAGACAGGCAGTGTTCTGATATGTTTGCCAAATGTTGGTGCTAAAATATTGGTGCGATTAATTCTGTATCTAGTCATTTAGGTGAATTGTGGTCAAGACTGGTACTGTGATAATTAATTTAATATCTTGACAATTCTCTTATGTTAGTTTATTGTATTTTTGATATTCGTTATTATGATTTATTATTTTTTTGGAAATCGATAGAAACAGTGACAGTTGTGTTTAATATTATTTTATACGGGTCATGGACCTGAAATAAACGCATTTTATTTATTTTATTGAAATAGGTTTCAATAAATGATGTAGGAAAATTTCAAAATTCCTATTTTGATAACTATCTCGCCTGATGGTGTGCGACGATGTTCTCGAAGATAAAACACGGTTGCCTAGAAGTAACCTATTCACTCTTGACTTAAAAACCCCCCAGGTTATAGCTATCAGGAAACACAGACTCTGTCAGAGAATTTCAATTCTTAGCTGTAGTATGCTTAGGGATAACTTTCATTGTGCAACAGTGAAAATTTTCCCTACATGATGTGCATAAGATTTGCATTGTAAGAAATATTTGAGTGGAACAAAAACTTAATTTTTTAGTACACAAAAAAGAGAAAAAGGAAACGAGGTCGACAATTTCAAAGCTGTGTAGACGAAATAAAAATGGAAGCAGTAAAAATAAGGACAAAGAAGTTGCAAAACTTCTTAATTCGAGGAGGCCTTTGCTAAACTTGGGCAAACAGACCGGACTTACTTTAATCGTTAGGTCGGTGTCTGAAATAAAAGTTTATATTTTTTTATTATTAGTAGGTATCTGATATTCAGTAAGGTTATAATTTGTAGCAATATCTTTTTAATTTAACTTAATCACACCGCAATCATCATTATCATTTTCTTGTCCTTATTCGATTTACCTGTCGTCGACGCAACGTATATTTATGGACTAATTAAAACATATGATACCCTTCACAATATTTCTGGGAAACTATTTATTTATTATATAGATACAAATAATAAAACTAGTGTACAATGGGCGGTCTTATCGCACAGGGCAATCTCTTACATACAACCTTTGGATGGACAGAACTTAAAGGAGATAAATGATGATAGATTATTTGTTTTCGTAGCACGATTTTATATAACATCTATACATATAATAAAATCGTAGAAAAGTAGTGTCTGTACAATGGAAATATATAAAAAAAAATTAGCAGGGGTTGTTATTATATCGATGCCGAACCCGAAATTGTAATTATTTTTTTTTTCTGTTTGTCTGTGTGTTTGTGCACGCTAATATCAGAAACGGCTTATTCGATTTAGATGCGGTTTTCACTAATATATTGTAGTAAGCTTTACTTAACATTTAGTGTTTATTTCATGTCAATCGGTTCATAAATAAAAATGTTATGTCATTTTAAAGAATCACGGCGAACATTAGCGAACTTTATGGCCGCTGCCATAAGGATTTAGTTATTTGTAGCAAACGCACGTATCCTGGAGAGTATAGGTGAATAGTTGCATTCGATTATTGCGATTCACTTGAATACTGACTGTTTGCATATTTCATTTATTTATATTTTAGGGTTTGTAAGTTAGGTTCTTTTTTTTATTTTCTTTAAAATTTTGTAAATAAATATTATAAGTATTTGGTATAGGTAAGGCATTTCTTTTCTTGATTTTCTTTATTAAGTATAAGTTCATTAGCTCAGGTTAGTAATTAATTTTTCTAGCAATTCTTTTGTTTTATAAAGTTAGTACGTTTAGTTTACACGTCTTAACACTTATTACTTAAACTGTGATTATTTTAGACTATATAATAATCTGTAAGTATTTATAATTTAATTGTTTACGATAGTACGTGTTTACTAAATAACTGTGTGTTAAGTAGTAAGTATTTTATTGTAAGAATGCCTTGAAGAAGATCCAACCTCTCCCAATGT
Organism: Tholera decimalis; assembly: GCA_943138885.2. NCBI lineage: Eukaryota > Metazoa > Arthropoda > Insecta > Lepidoptera > Noctuidae > Tholera > Tholera decimalis. The sequence goes on from OW964571.2 coordinate 33,969,757, forward strand.
AGCAGAAATGCTAAAAGGATGTGATTAGTTCGATCACAGGAATCTGAGGAAAGTCATGAGGCAAGGCTCTCTACAACTCGGGAACATCAGGCTAGATTTCGTGCTGCAGAAACTTCGACTCAGCGAGAATCTCGACTGAGTTCAAATCGTTCTCGAATGATGACAACACGAAATAGGGAAAACGGGGAACTACGAAAGGCACAAATGGACAAAGAATATACTTCAACCCTGATAATGTAACGGAGCGTTTGGACAACCCAAGACGAACCACTCTGCTCGCTTTCTTTAATCTTTGCGAAACAGACGCATTTGCTAAGACACTCTTATACAACGAAGTTCCATCGTATTATACCTATAATAAACAACAGGGTATTTTTAACAGCAGAAGACGTGGAACAGCTGTAGTAGGTGAACCAGGTATTTTTGAAGATCATGTCATTCGGTAGGGTTCATCCAAATAACTCCGAATGCTTTTACCTGCGCCTACTGCTGCACGTTGTCCGAGGGCCTACTTCTTTTGCCGATCTCCGAAAGGTTGATAATATCGTACACCCTACATACCAAGCCGCTTGCCGGGCACGTCACTTGCTGGATGGGAATCAACATTGGGATGATGCTTTGTCAGAAGCAAATATTGGCGAAAGTCCTCATCGATTGCGACATTTATTAGCAGTCTTGCTGGTGTTTTGTGCACTTTCTGACGCTGCACAGGTGTGGTGTAAGTATCAGAACAAATTGGCTGAGGGTTCTTTTAGGCACGTACAACTTAATGATAACAACCCAATTGAGGAGAGATCTCGTGAAAGTCAATTGAATCGATGTTTGTTGGCTATTCAAGATATGTGTATATAGATATAGGTCATCCTATTTCTCAATATGGCATGCCGGAGGCATCATTTGACGGTGAACGTATTAATAGAGATTACGCGATGGAAACCAACTATGATCCAATTAACCTGGCCGAAATTTTACAAACTGGTGTCTCGAGGCTAACTGATGAACAGCGTTCGATATTTAATCGGATGTGCCGCAGCGTTGATAGTACTTTGGGAGAAATGCTATTTGTAGATGCACCCGGTGAAACGGGTAAAACATTTCTTACGAAAGTTATTTTGGCAAAGGTATGAAGCCAAAGTAAAATCGCGCTTGCTGTCGCTTCATCAGGCATAGCAGCCACATTGTCGCCAGGTGGGAAAACTGCTCATACAATGGTTAAAATTCCGATCGATTTAAACCGCACAGAAAGCCCTGTTTGTAATATTTCAAGAAAGAGCGATAAAGCTAAGGTTCTTCGTGATTGTACCCTTATTATATGGGATGAGTCCACAATGGCTAATCGAAACGCAGTAGAAGCAGTAGACAGAACGTTGCGTGATGTCAAGCAAAATGATCAACCCATGGGTGGCATTACTATGCTTTTTGTGGCGATTTTCGTCAGACTCTCCCTGTAATACCACGTGGAACAAGGGTTGATGAAGTTAGAGCCTGCCTAAAGAGTTCTTGACTGTGGCATTTTATTATCCCTCCCATCCATTTGACATTAAATATGCGTGCGCAAATTGGAGGCAACGAAAATGCTCAAGAATTTTCAGATTTGCTACTTGAGATTGGTAACGGTGTGTATCCGCAAGAACAAGGAAAAGTTGTTCTTAATGAACACCTATGCAACATAGTTTCATCAATGCGAGACCTCATATCATCTGTGTATGGAAACGCAACGCAAATACCAACTTGCAAAAATTCCTGTCTTTGCAAAAGAGCTATTTGATGCCACGAAACGACTAAGCAGCAACAATAAACGCTGAAATTTTGAGCTATGTTCCGGGGGATTATGTTGAGTATATCTCCATTAACAGAGTCATGGAAGAAGGAGAATCTACAAGCTACCCAGTAGAATTTTAGAATCTACAAGCTACCCAGTAGAATATTTAGAATCCCTCAATGCTCCTGGACTACCAGTATATAAAATAAAATTAAAAGTAGACGTACCCATAATGCTTCTTAGAAATTTAAGCCCCCCATAACTTTGCAATGGCACCAGGTTAAAAGTGACCAATTTACAACGAAAACTGAAAGAAGCAGAGATTTTAACAGGGAGTGGAAAAGGTGAAAATGTTGAAAACACTTTCCTCGGATTCCTCTCATTCCAAACAATTTTTCATTTAGTTTTAAACGAGTCCAGTTTCCAGTCAGCCTATCTTTTGCGATGACAATTAATAAAGCCCAAGGTCAGACGCTGAAAGTTGTGGATGTAGATCTAAGTAGGTTTCAGCTGTTTCTCGCACATGGCTCTGTCACGGGTTAGCAATCCTAGGAGCCTGTATGCTTTCATCCCCGATGGCCATACGTCAAATATCGTATACACAGAAGCATTTCTGTAAAGAAAATTTTTAGCTACCCAAACGGCGGTATATGTAATTCAAATTATGCTGCCCGAATAGTCACTATTTCACGCGGACGAAGGCGCGGGCACAGCTAGTCTATACTTATAATAAATCTGTAGAGAGGTCAATTCTGTACATGAAATATATTTCCAAAATAACTATCAGGGGGTGATTAGGGATCGATACTGATGCCAAAAATGCAATCAGTAAAATTTTTGTCTGTCTGTCTGTCTGTCTGTCTGTCTGTCTGTCTGTCTGTATAACCGTTATAGAAACAAAAACTACTCGACGGATTTTAACGTAACTTGGTACAATTATTTCTCATACTCCTGAGCTGGTTATAGTATACTTTTCATCACGCTACAATCAATAGGAGCAGAGCAGTGAAGGGAAATGTTGGGAAAACGGGAGAACTTACTCCATTTTTTAAGCTTCCGTCGCGTGTGCTACCTTAGTGGTTAAAGCTACACAGAAATAATTTATGACGGAAATGTTCTCCTTAAAATTATATAAAAAATATCCCACGACAGCATATGTCTATCTTTTATGGTTGACTCACAATAACACGTGTAACTCCCGATAGCTTAGCAGTTCGAAGCTTTCTGATTATAATATTTGTCTACTCTTACGTTTATAACACTCTCAGTCACCCCTAATTGAAAAAGTTAACATTATTAAACTATTCCATAAAAAAGAATCATATAAATCGGTATAGAAACACCAAAGTTATACGTGAAAATACGCTAATAATAAGCCATCGCGCGTGAATACTGAATCATGCTATAAAGATTATTTTTGAGAATCGGTCGCCTCGCTCGACGCGTCTCGATTGGCCAAGTGCGAGCCAGACTCGCCCATGAAGGGTTCCTAAAAACCTTAAAAATTTCTAGAAACCAGCTTATTTACATTTTTACAACTACGCTAGATAACTTTGTTTTTCATAGTGTTTGTATGAATTACAAAGTTATATTTGCGGTTTTAGAAAATATGCTGTATCTCAAAACTGCTTACCCGATTTCGTTCAAACCAATTTTGGTTGAAAGTTTACATTTTATTAAGATCTACAGACATATTTTAGTTTTATTTTTCACTCCATTATTATAGAAGTTAGAGGGAGGGGGGACATTTTACCACTTTGGAAGCTTATATCTTTTAAACGATTGACTTTATGAAAAAGTGGTTTTAGAAACCCTTATATCATTTTTAAAGACCTGTCTATAAGTACTACACACGCATAGGTTTCATGAAAAAAAATATTTTCAGTTTTAGTTCCATGTATGGGGATCCCCCTTTATTTTAAATATGTTCTAATTTTTTTCTAAAAATTGGAAAGCGGTTCATAGAATACATCTACCTACTAAGTTTCACATGTATAGTCGTAGTAGTTTCGGAATAAAATGGCTGTGACATACGGACGGACGGACAGACAGACAGACAGACGGACAGACATATCGAAACTATAAGGGTTCCGTGTTTTGCCATTCGGCTACGGAACCCTAAAAAGGCGGGGCGTCCGAGCGCGAGCTTCGCGGTTGAGTAGTGACCAGCCTTAGTGTGCTGAACTACGAGAGGCCCTACCTAAAAAAAAAGTGCGAGCTTCATACAATTATTGCCTGTTGATCCGAATAGACGTTCAGAGCGTTCGACCTTATTGACAGACAATACTTAATTGATATTAACAAACCGTGCTTATCAGCGTGACTTTTAGTCGTTGATAATTTATTTTTAGATTCCTTTTGTTGTTATTTTATAAAATAGGTATTAGTTATTTTAGTATATCGATAGGTAAGTTTTGGCTAATTTACGTTCACTTTTTTATATTAGTTTTATTTAGACCCAGTTGCAACAAAATATAATCGAGGCTCGAATTTTAACAGGTTGCGGTGCAGGAGAAACCGTCTTTATTCCCAGAATTCCCATAATACCAAACAATTTTCCATTCGAATTTAAAAGAACGCAATTCCCAGTATCGGTGTGTTATGCAATGACAATTAATAAGGTTCAAGGGCAGACTTTTCGTGTTGCTGGAGTAGATCTCGGTGTCAGTTGTTTCTCTCATGGTCAGTTGTACGTCGCTCTTTCCCGGGTTAGCAGTTCTAGAAATCTTTATGTTCACGTGCCGGACGGGTCAACTTTCAACATAGTTTACCCGGAAGCTTTGCGCTGAAGTATTTTCGTTCTATAGGTACTTAATCCTCATGTGAACGTGATCTAAACAATATTACCAATACATTAACTTAATAACACACAAGGAGTTACACGCTGACGGAGTCGCGGGCACAGCTATTAACAATAATATTGTGCGGTTCCGCATTGCGATATTTTTCAACAGTATTATAGATTGACATATTATATTTCCTTACTAAATTACGAAAGTTAATCTGTCTGTTACATCAAAATCACTGAACCGTGAGGAAGGACATAGGCTACTTTTTTTACGAACAAACGACGGAAACGCGGACGAAGTCGCGGGACATAGCTATCTATACTAATAATATAAGGCTGAACAGTTTGTTTGTTTGGTTGAACGGGATAATCTCAGGAACTACTGGTTCGAATTGAAAAAATATTTTTTAATTAAATAGTCAAATTATAGAGAAAGGCTATAGGCTATATATCATTACGCTAAGGCCAATAGGAGCGGAGCGCCAATGAAGAATGCTTCAATATCGGGGTTAAATTTAACGTTAGCCCAAAGTAACTATTCCACGCGGACGAAGTCGCGGGCAAAAGCTAGTTATATAATAAATCTATAAATAAATCAACGGAAAAACCTGTAAAAGTTACATTTTTAAGTGATATAGATTTATCTTTGTATATTAATGGCCAAAGTACACACATCAAAAGTGTCTAGGGATCAACATATATTTTTGCAATAACTTTTCTCCTGATTGATATTAATTAAAATTTTCTTTAAGGATTCATCAAATAAAGTGTTTTCGTTTGTCACAGTAACGATAAACCAAGTCACCTTTGCATTAATAAAGAAATTTGCCATTTTCCTAATAAAGGGATTTTTGACATTTGAACCACTAACATTAAAGTTCGAAAAAAAGACTGAAATAACAGTTTTCTTTAAAATTTTATTGGGTAACTTAAACAATTAATAATCCGTGTTTCTAACGCGAACACTAACAACACAAGAACATCGGTTTGGCATACTCAAAATGAGTTCATCCAAATCACGCTGTGGAATGGCCGCCCATGTTCGTTGCAACAACAAAAAAAGGTCTTCTTGCGACTGGATACCCTCCATATTCGGCAGAGCTCTTCTCTGTAGCATATCCCATGCATGCTCAATCGGGTTCAAGTCTGGCGACTGAGCAGGCCAGAGCAGGACATTGATGTTAGCTGCGGCGAGAGTCTATCTTACAACTCTTGCGGTGTGCGGTCGTGCATTATCATGCATTAACTGAAATAAGGGACCGATTTGCACTTGTAGAGGAACGATGACGTCAGATACAATCGTCTCAGCATAAATTTGAGCGTTGAGGTTGCCTCTGATCCAAATCAACTCAGTTCTTCCGCCGATCCAAATACCCGCCCATACCATGATGGTTCCACCACTATAAGGATGGACTTCCTGGCAGGATTTTAATCGCTGTTGGCGTCCAGGGGTTTTCCAGTGTCGTATACGTCTTGTATCCGGTCTCATACCAAAACGAGACTCATCAGAAAAGCACACGAAACGCCATTGTTCTTCTGCCCAATTTCTGTGTTCAAGAGCCCATTGATATCGAATTCTACGATTGTGCATTGCTATAGGTGGTACCCGTAGCGGTCTTCGGGAATGAAGGTTCACTTCATGCAAGCGGTTTCTGACTGTTTGGTCGCTAATTAAGTTCCCTGAAGAGTGATGAAGCCTCACGGCTAACATCGTGGCGGTTATTGTTGGAGCTCTTCGAGTTAAGATTTGAATGTATCGGTCTTGTCTCCGTGTGGTGCAGCGATACCGTCCTCCATGGCGCTCAGCCACGGTACCAGTGCTTCGGTAACGTGTCCAAAGTCGACTGATAACACTCTGACTTGTATTCAGAGCTAAAGCCACAGTACGTTGCCGGGAACCAGCTTCTATCATTCCCACGGCTCTGAGCATTTCTTCCCTGCTTAAATGACGTCGCCGCTCCATAATAACGTTGGTTTTAATCAGTAGTAGGGAAACAGTAGCACTAATAATGTCTTCAATGCGTTGTATGTTTTTATAGGGAAAATATTGACAGCTGATTTTCATCTTTTACTCGAATTTGATTAACAGTTCCTGTTTCAAATTATGAAATGCACCAAAAAGGATCCATATAAATTTATAAAATCATAAATTTATTACAAAGCCACATCTCAATCTCAAGAAATCCGCATAAAAATGCTTGATCCCTAGACACTTTTGATGTGTGTATGTCAGAAAAATGAAAGAGATATCTATGAGGATACGACGGTGCTCCACCCATGCAGGGCACACCTCGACCATATGCTCCACCGTGTCTTCCAGTGTAGATAGGTACCTAGATATAATAATTATGCTCAAAGGTAACTTGTTAAATGGTCAACGGAATAAAAAAGCAAGAAGTATTAAGAGTATTGGGGAGTATTAAGTAGAGTAAATTGCCCGAAATTGCATAATTACTTACTTATGGATTAACTTTAACCGAGACGTTTGACGAGTGCGGCATTAATTATTAATAACTAATGCAAAAGACGTACGTGCGTATCCATATGTGCGTATCAAAGCCTCCGAAAAAAACCCATAGAGACAGGGAGTAGGCTTTGAAAAAAACTTTAGCTGAAGTTCAAGAAGTAGTACCGGAAAATAAAAAAAGGAAGGCTACCTACAAAAATAAGAAAAGCTCATAAGACAGAGAGAGGGCTTTAAGAAAACTCGTTGTTGGTATACAAGAAGTAGAAGGTACCGGAAAGGAAAAAAGGCATACTCCAGTTGAGAGCGTACTAGTGACTTGTACAAGCACATATAGGAAGAGGGCTTTTTAAAGTCGACTGTTGATCGCATTACAAATCCATATAATTGATATGCTTTATTAACAATCCTTCCTATGTGTAGGTCTAAGCAAAGTTTAGAATCAAGGATAACACCGAGATCACGAATGAAGTCCACTTTAAGTAGGGGGTCATTGCACAAAGTGTATGTATAGTTAATTTTTGTTTTATTTTTGGTAAAGCTTAAAAAGTTACATTTAGGTAAACTTAGTTGCAACTTATTTATTTGGCAGTAATAGGATAGTCGGTCCAAATCTTGTTGCAGCAGAAGGCAGTCATTTTTTTGTCGTATGGCTCTATAACTCTTGAGGTCATCAGCATATAATAAAAACTTGGTATTGCGAAAGCATTGGCTGATGTCATTGATGTATAAAATAAACAAAAGAGGACCAAGTATAGAGCCCTGAGGCACACCGGATGTCACCTGCGCAATGTTAGATTGGTGACCATTGATTACAACCCTTTGACTGCGATTAGTAATAAAGGAGGTAAACCACCTCAGAAGATTACCACGGATTCCGTTGAACGCTATTTTACTTAGTAATAGTTCATGGTCAACCTTGTCGAAAGCCTTACAAAAGTCCGTGTACACTGCATCAACTTGTACACGGCTGTCAACACAATCAAACAAAAAGCTAGAAAATAATAATAAGTTAGTGTTTGTCGACCGCCGTTTCACAAAACCGTGCTGTTGTTGAATTATGATGTTGTGGAGTACAGGATAAATTCCGTTATGGACTAACCTTTCAAAGAGTTTCGACAAGGTAGACAAGAGGGAAATGGGACGATAGTGTTCAACGTTGCGTTTAGATCCACTTTTGTGAACGGGCACAATATACGCATGCTTCCACAGTTTAGGTACAACTCCCTCAGATATACATTTATTATAAATAATAAATAGAGGCTCACAGATGGAGGTCGGTATTCTTAAGGAAGTAAGGCGAAAGTCCGTCAGGTCCAGGGCCTTTTGCAGGATCCAGGGATTTAAGCTCCTTCAATATGTTCTCTTTACTAAAAGAAAGTTCACAAAAATAGAGACGTCATGTAGTGCATTGTTGTCCAGCGGAGGCTTCCAATGAGGCAACGAAGGAGATGTGGGTTCATATACCGAGTAAAAGAAGTCGGAGAACATATTGCACACCATATCTGGATCATTTGTTTCAGCATTTTTATATATGTAACAATGCCGTTCAAAAGGTTGATATACCTGAATCTTTTATTTTGTACGTAGCTGTACGTTGGAGATAACAGTGACATGCTGTCGAAACAAAAATCTGTCGAAACGGAAACAACCCGGCTTAATGTGCTTTCCGATGCACGGAGAAATGTTGAGATGGTCACCCACCCACAGACCGACCTCGGCATGCGTTGCTTAACCTTTAAAATCGACCCATAGCATCGTGTATCTCTTTCTTATCTTGGCAGTGTGAAAGTGAGCGCGCTTTTTACATCCTGCAGCGGCTTGCCTGGCATCAATGAGGCACAAGCCTCATTTTTTTTATTGATATATTGAATAGGCTGGCGTTCGACCACGTCGTCGAAGATAGAGCACGCTTACCTAAAAGTAACCTATTCACTCTTGACTTAAAGACCCCTAGGTTATAGCTATCGGGAAACACAGACTCCGGCAGAGAATTCCACTCCTTAGCCGTACGTACAATGAAAGTATTCCTAAAATGTTTTGTGCGTATGTGTGGGATGTCCACCATGTAACATTGGCGCATCGCCGTTATTCTAAATGCATTCAGAACCTCATTTTAACCCAAGAACACGACCACTTAATGCTTATCAAGGCTATCTCGAATCTCAATGAATCAGCTGTAAAGTATACCCATCATTATTCACGAGGAACCACACGTAGGTATACATTTGGTAACGTGTTCCTACGTGAATATCAATTACTAAGACGTGTATTTAAATTGTGATCGTCAAGATTTTAAGGACAATTTCCATGTCTGTCTATCGCATACCTTAAGAAACCCATGGTCAGGTTTCTTGAGGTAATAGACAGAAAAAAGCAGCCAAGCGCAAGTCGGACTCGCCCATGAAGATATCCGTAGTAGTGAGCATAGATCATACCACTAAATAAACCAGAAAAAAAGAATAAACGATTATCCGCCAGAAAAAAAAAATACTTTAGCTGTCACAGAGTTTGTATAAATGACAAAGTTATATTTGCGGTTATTATATCTAAAAAACTGCTGACTATATCTCATTCAAAAATTCACATTAAAAGTATGTATTAATTGAGTATTCATATAAGATATTCATTAATTCACTCTCTTATCTTAAAAATAAGAAAGAGATTGGGACATATTTTAATACTTTGGAGTGTCAATCTTTCAAACGATTGACTTTGAGAAAAAATGGTTTTAGAAACGTCTATGTTATTTTTAAAGACCTATCTAATAAGCACCTTGCAGTTTTATTTTAGTTTTTTGGGGATGTATGGGGAGCCCATCCTTTATTTATTTTTTATATAAATCCTAAAGCGGTTTACAAAATACGTCTAGCTACCCAGTTTCAACTGTGTAGTCCTAATAGTTACGGAATAAAGTCGCTGTAAGTAATGTGATCTGAGGAACAAAATAACTATAAATAATAATAAAAAATAAACAATTGAAAGGTCAACTTAAAATAAATAAATAAATCTTTATTGACATAAAATGAGGATACAAGATACTGTGAAGTGAAATTAGTGCCATATTTAAAGGTGACCTTTTTCTGTTTCGTCGTAAATCAGGCTACGAAGCCATGCCTTTGAAATTTTGTGGGTTACACTTATACCTTACTAATTGTATAGTCAGCTAAAATTTTGTATAATACGTCAACGGTACATATAATAGGTACCGTTTTTATTAGCTGTAAGTCCATAAACTAAATAAATAAATGTATTTTCCCCAATAAATAACACAAAATCAATAAGTAATAATGGTCAACGTCAACGTCAAACAACGAGATATTATTTTAAAACGATATTTATTTTCTATTAATTCATTATTGTCACAGAGTACTATATTATTGTTTATTTTACCGAAAAACTAATACACTATTCAAAGATCTATTTATTACACACGACCACACGTGTTGTTGGCAAAATTATGGTGGCTCCTCCACAAGAGTTGAAGTTTATTTTGTGTGCAACTGGCAACTGCTTATAGCGAATAATGTGATCTGCCGGTTTTAGGAAGTAAATGTTACTCCTACATTGTTTCTGTTTATATCCTACATTGGTGAACCAAGAGAAGTATGAGAAGCTGACTGATATCCCAGTGTTCCTGCTGCAAAGAAACCGAAACCAGATCCGCTAAAGGAAAGTAGTGACCATTCACTATCACCCAAGCATAAGAATAAGAGATAAAATCATTAAAAGACTTCTGAAAATACTAAGGAAAGTACGTTTAAATCTATCAGGATATCCAAAAAATCTATTTCAAGCAAAACTAGTGCAACATAGTGGTATTTTACATGAACTTTTCTGTTTTATATTCTATAGTTTTCTTAGTTTATTTAATTTTTAAGTTATTTTTAATGTATTATAGTTTAATATAGTTTCTTAAATTTTATTTATTTTAGTTCTTGATGTTCAGTAGCAACAGCGATGTGGTTGTTGGTGGTGCTAGTCAACCTTCAACATCGCTGAACACCCTGGAGAGATGCCCGCTCTGTACCCAGGCACGCTTTTTCAAAGGTAAGCGGGGTCTGAATGTGCATATTGGGAAAATACATAAGTCGCAAAATGCACCTTCAGACTCTGCTTCCATACCTATTTCCACACCTTCTAATACCACTTCCGACCCTTTTTGGAAAACACTTTCAAATTTAAAAAAATCCGTTCCGGTTCTGAAGCGAGTTCCCCGCGGCGCCAAACCTCTAGTTGCTCAACACCTGGCTAGTTGCGTTCGCCAAGCTGTCCGGGAGAACTCACAAAGCGCCTGGGAACAACTGCTTACCTTCCCCTACAAAGTTCTTCACGTGAAAAAGAATCCGGCCACAAAAAAGACTTTAACAGCTCAAATTAAAGAAAATTGTAATGTTTCGGCTCCAAGTTTTGATTTCGATTCTCCCTCCCTTAGAATTACCTCTTCACGAGGTATATCCCATTTGGTAGAAACGAAGTTAGGGGACGGTGATATTAGCGGAGCTGCCAGGATTCTCTTCAGCAGCGATGTGGTGGCACCTTGTTCTTCAGAGACTCTCGAAGCTCTGAAGACCAAACACCCTGCCCCAGCGTATGATCTTGCTTTTCCCGACCCTCCTGATCCTGATACTCACTCCCTCACCATTTCAGGTCGAGAGGTAATCACAGCCGTTAGCTCGTTCCGGAGCGGCTCCGCTGGCGGTCTCGACGGCCTGAGTCCGCAGCACCTGAAGGACCTCATTTGTTCAGGCGCCGGGGTAGCTGGTGAGTCGCTCTTGAGGGAGCTGACGGCTCTAGTTAACCTTATGCTCTCCGGCAAGGTAAACGAATCTGTCATCGATATTCTGTATGGCGCCAATTTATGTGCGCTACGCAAGAAAGATGGCGGCATTCGTCCCATTGCCGTGGGAACCACCTACCGCCGTATGGCAGCCAAGATTTGCTGTAAATTTTATGGTGAGGCTGTTTCGGAAAAATTTCAGCCCCTGCAACTTGGTTACGGTTCCAAAGGGGGCTGTGAGGCTGCCGTACACGCTTTGTCGACATACCTAAATTCTGGGAAAAGCGAGGCCATTCTGAAGGTTGACATAAAGAACGCCTTCAATTCAGTTAACAGGGACACTTTGTTGGCTGAGACTAAAAAAGAATTACCCCAAATTTATAGTTTCCTTTGGCAATGCTATAGAAATCCATCCAAATTATTGTTTCGAGACAATCTATTAGAATCAGCTGTTGGCTGTCAACAAGGTGACCCTCTCGGGCCAGTGATTTTCAGTTTAGCTATTCACCCAATAATTCGAAAGCTAAATTCTAAATTCAATGTTTGGTATCTTGACGACGGAACCTTGGGAGGTGATGTAGAAAATATTTTAGCAGACCTAAATTTCTTAAAAAATGAACTACATTCTATTGGCCTTGACCTCAACCTTTCAAAATGTGAATTATTTTTAACAGATAACACTGACAGACTACTGACTCTCTCTAAATTTAACGAAATAGCTCCTGGAATTCAAATTATTGAGAAAAGTTCTCTCCGTCTCCTTGGTTCTCCAATCTTTGATACTTCCTTTCCCGACTTTATTGCAGAACAAATCAATAAATTCAATGACGTTTCGGAAAGATTGCTCCAAATCAATATGCACTCGGCCATCACTATAATTCGTTTCTGCTGTTTCGGCCCTAAATTAACATACTCTCTTCGTGCTTCCCATTTGTGGAAGCACCATCAACTTTTAGTTCAAATGGATCAAATTATCAGACGAACTTTGTCCTTAATTCTGAATGTGGCTTTGGATGACCGAGCTTGGGCCCAAGCCTCTCTTCCCATCCGCATGGGAGGGCTCGGAATCCGCAAAATTTCTAGTATTAGTTTACCGGCTTTCATTTCCTCGGTCCACAGCACTGAGAAATTAATCAGGAATATCCTGGCTTCCACACTGATTGATTTCAATGTGCCGTGCTTCACTGAGGCTATTGATGCCTGGAATCTCGCTTGTCCGAATTCTGACCTACCTGTTATACCATCTTCCCAGAGGCGGTGGGACGAGCCGCTCTGCAGAGTAGTTCTGAATAATTTACTAACCACGTCTGCTACTTCTGCTGAGTGTGCTCGTCTGCTGGCTGTGGGAAAGTGGGAATCAGGTCTTTGGTTACATGCTCTACCGTCCTCAAATCTTGGCACTTTGTTCGACGACACCACTTTCCGCATCGCTGCTTCACTACGCCTAGGAGCCCCTTGTTGTTCCCCTCATCGCTGTAATTGTGGGGAAGCGGTCAACAGCCTCGGGCACCATGGTCTCTCTTGCAGCCGTAGTGCGGGTCGTTTTGCACGACATGCCAACTTAAATGACATTATCCGACGAGCCCTTGTCACCGTCGGCGTTCCAGCCGTATTGGAACCCATTGGACTGGCGCGTGACGATGGCAAGAGACCGGACGGCATGTCATTGTTTCCTTGGAAGATGGGTAGGCCTTTAGTGTGGGACACAACTTGTGTCGATACTGTCGCGCCATCCCATCTTCCCAGTTCATCATGTTGTGCTGGCGCTCCCGCTGCGGCTGCGGAAAACCTCAAGCGGCGTAAATATAGTTATCTCGGTGATAACTATATTTTCGAGCCGTTTGGGGTCGAAACTCTCGGACCATGGGGCCCGTGTGCTCACAGCCTTTTTAAAGAAATATCGAAAAGGCTCGTTGACGCTTCCCGCGACCCAAGGGCTGGCTATTTCTTTGGTCAACGGCTAAGCATTGCCATACAACGAGGCAATGCCGCCAGTATCTTAGGTACGTTGCCAGCCGACAGCGTTGAGGACGAATTTTTTTATGCTTTATTGTAGTTTGTATTTTAGTACATAATTTTGTATATTTATAAGTAATAAATGATATTTATTTTGGAAAAGGAAAAAAAATACATTTACCTTTCGATTATATTTTACATTTCAAATAGCTGAGGCCCAGCTATTAAAAATAAATACCGAAATTAATTCAAAATACACGTATAATTGACAGTCCATAAAATCTAACTTAAATGCGAAATTAAATCAATGAAACCAGGGCTCTCAGGATAAGAAGGTATTGTTTTTAATGTTTTGTTTCCAACTTGACTTAATTCCCCTTTTTTTGGAACGAAAACCATTAAATGACTACTCCTGCACTGGATGAAGCGGAAGGGAGTGTCATACACCTATTTACTAAAAACCCACCCCATACCTTCAGTTTCCCTTATGCTCCGGGGCCGCGGCATCTTGTGACCACATTACCGCAACCCCGACAGGTATTTTCCCTGTCGCGCCCCGTCATTAGTGCCGACTTGAGGCGCGCCGCGCGCGTAATGTACGACTCTCCATCGACTTGAGACCTTATCCCCTCGTCCATTCATCACTTATGAACCAATTACCGACATACAAATAAAAACTCCATTTAATGTAAACAAAATGGTGTATTTTGTCACCGTCTTCTCAATGAAAACAATCGAATGCCACACTAAAACAGTTGACACGTCTCCCTTGGTAACCATTGCGAAAATGATCAGCATTTAAACTTTAAACAAAACTTTACTAATATCTTTATTCTTGAGTGGTTAAAGATAAATGATGACATTTGCCGATGGAGTGTGCTCGGAACGGAGTAGAACGCGAGTTATTTTTGAAGGATTATAAAATAAATAAAATTGATGTGGGAATAATCCAATCAATCTTATCTCTACCATCGGAGATTATTAACAATGTGTGCCATTTAATTATGGTCCTACACAAATAACTCGAATTCTTTAGCTATAATACATAATTATATAACTTTAAGTAATACTAGCTTTTGCCCGCGACTTCGTCCGCGTGGAATAGTTACTTTGGGCTAACGTTAAATTTAACCCCGATTTTGATTCTTCATTGGTGCTCCGCTCCTATTGGCCTTAGCGTAATGATATATAGCCTTTCTCTGTAAATTTACTATTTAATTAAAATTATTTTTTCAATTCGAACCAGTAGTTCCTGAGATTATCGCGTTCAAACAAAAAAACAAACTCTTCAGCCTTATATTATTAGCATAGATAGCTGTTGCCCGCGACTTCGTCCACGTTTCCGTCGTTTTTCGTAAAAAAAAAGTAGCCTATGTCCTTCCTCACGGTTCAGTGATTTTGATGTAACACACAGATTAACTTTCGTAATTTAGTAGGGAAATATAATATGTCAATCTATAATACTGTTGAAAAATATCGCAATACCGAACCGCACAATATTATTGTTAATAGCTGTGCCCGCGACTCCGTCAGCGTGTAACTCCTTGTGTGTTATTAAGTTAATGTATTGATAATTGTTTAGATCACGTTCACATGAGGCTTAAGTACCTATAGAACGACAATACTTCAGCGCAAAGCTTCCGGGAAAACTATGTTGAAAGTTGACCCGTCCGGCACGTGAACATAAAGATTTCTAGAACTGCTAACCCGGGAAAGAGCGACGTACAACTGACCATGCGAGAAACAACTGACACCGAGATCTACTCCAGCAACACGAAAAGTCTGCCCTTGAGCCTTATTAATTGTTATTGCATAACACACCGATACTGGGAATCGCGTTCTTTTAAATTGGAATGGAAAATTATTTGGTATTATGGGAATTCTGGGAATAAAGACGGTT
The DNA here is from genome assembly GCA_943138885.2 of Tholera decimalis. Lineage (NCBI taxonomy): Eukaryota > Metazoa > Arthropoda > Insecta > Lepidoptera > Noctuidae > Tholera > Tholera decimalis. Next base: position 33,985,407 of record OW964571.2, read on the forward strand.
TCTCCTGCACCGCAACCTGTTAAAATTTGAGCCTCGATTATGTTTTGTTGCAACTGGGTTACTTTTAGCCGAGTTCCATTGCAAAGTTGTGGTGGTTTTAAATTTCGGAGCAGAATAATAATCAGAAAGCTTCGAACTGCTAAGCTATCGGGAGTTACACGTGTTATTGTGAGTCAACCATAAAAGATAGATATATGCTGTCGTGGGATATTTTTTATATAATTTTAAGGAGAACATTTCCGTCATAAATGATTTCTGTGTAGCTTTAACCATTAAGGTTGCACACGCGACGGAAGCTTAAAAAATGGAGTAACTTCTCCCGTTTTCCAAACATTTCCCTTCACTGCTCTGCTCCTATTGATTGTAGCGTGATGAAAGTATACTATAACCAGCTCAGGAGTATGAAAAATAATTGTACCAAGTTTCGTTAAAATCCGTCGAGTAGTTTTTGTTTGTATAACGGTTATACAGACAGACAGACAGACAAAAATTTTACTGCTTGCATTTTTGGCATCAGTATCGATCCCTAATCACCCCCTGATAGTTATTTTGTAAATATATTTCATGTACAGAATTGACCTCTCTACAGATTTATTATAAGTATATAGATTTTATACTAATACTGTGTAGTAGGTCAGTCTAATGTAAAAGGGTACGATGGGGATGACATGTCCTTGATAAAAGCCCTTAAATAAAATAAAATTAAAAAGAAAAGATTGATATGTATTTTGTAAATTGCTTATAAATAACACTTTTAACTTGTTTTCGTAAATTTAAACTAGATGAGACCGGTGTTTGCTGATCTGACTACCCAATGCCAATCAATCTGCACTGGTTTTATCATTGAGAAACATGTAAATCTTTGACGCCGTCGCGTCGTTAGGAAAAATATCTAAGAAACTAGTGGCAATGCCATAAAACCCCTCTTTGAGGAGTGACTAGATCGGCGTCATGGCGTCCTGACCTACCACATGACGCAGGTCCTCACCGGACACGGAAGTTTCGGGAGGTACCTGTGTCTGATGAGGATGGAAGAAACGCCTGGGTGTCACCACGGCGAGAATCGCCCTGAGGACACAGTAGAGCATACGGTGCAAGACTGCCCCGCTTGGGCAGAGCACCGACGTGTCCTCACGGCGGCGATAGGCGGAGACCTCTCGTGCCCGGCATTGGTCGAGGCCATGCTGCGGGGCGAGACGGAGTGGGAAGCGGTCGCCTCCTTCTGCGAAGCAGTCATGCTATCGAAGGAGGAGGCGGGCCGCGTGAGGGAGAGGATAGCGTCCTTCCTCCAGCCCAGCCGCAGTGGTAGACGCTCACGGCGTCGGACGTTGGCCGACGTTCTCCGGCCACCGTAGGCGCGGGCATGCGGACAGCGAGTAAAGGGCAACTCGCTGTCCGACCATGGACCATGCCCGGGTCGACGGCGCGTTGTATTCCACGCGCGCCTCAACAAGCGTCAGCAAGATGACGAGGCCCCCCCTGTAGAGGGCCGAAGCCTGCCGGGGTCGTGGGACTTATCTCATTACCGTGACCCCGGAACGTAAAGTGCTATTGAAGGAATACCGTGGATTTTAGTCAGTACAAGTCTGACAGTCCCTCCGGCCCTGCCCGGGGTGGGAGGACTCATCTGATGATTCTACCACGTTAAAAAAAAAATGTTACAATGTATGGCAATACCTAATTATTCTTTGGCCAAAGTAAAAGCCAGCCTTTGGGTCATAGGTCGTGTCAGTCATCCTTTTCGAAATTTCTATGAAATGGCTAAGGGCACAATTTATTCTTAATAACTCTCGGATTAAGGGACCCCCTCAATCTGAGAGTTATTAAGAATAAATTACAATAATAATCTGAATAAATAACAGTTAGCTTTTAGGCAAATTGTGTGAGCAGGTATTTTTGTGGTAGTTTGTGATGGAAAAAAATAATTTAAAACTTCGTTCTTACTTATAAACGTAATTTAAATAATAGTAGTAATAGGTACACATTCTATACTTACGGAAAGGATAAATTTGTAATTTTATGCATGTGTTTTCTATGACAACAAATAATTTTGCCTTTTTTTTTTTCTTTCTTTTAAATAGTCTTCGGTTTTCTATCGATTACATTTCAGGGAATGAGCGATGGAATTGCATAATTTAATTTCACCAAACCCGTTCCATCATAGGACTACAAGATGAACGGCGATGCGTCATCGATACATGGTGGACATCCCACCCATGCTACCCACCTAAGCCAAGTTAAGAAGTGAAATTCCCTGCCAGAGTCTGTGTTTCTACGTCTGTCTGTCTTTACTTCTAGGTAAGCGTGCTCCATCTTCGACCACATCATCACTTACCATCAGGTAAGATGGTGGTCAAACGCAAGCCTGTAAACAGTTTTCTGCTGGAACAAAGGTTTTCTTACTTTGAGAGAGATTGGAACATAATTCAGTGCGGGTTAAACACCAGTTTAGCACCAAATTTTCCTGGAAATATCCTTAGTTTATTTTAAGCCGTGAAAAGAAGGTCATTTTCTTTAAATAAGTGATGACTCAATATATCTGAATTTAGATAAATTTGCATAGAACCTCGAGGCGTTCAAAACAAACGGTTCAGATTTTCCTTTTGATTTTTTGGTCAGCCTTCAATATGAAGGGGACCAATAACTGCTGGAGTTGCGAGAATTATAATCCAATATTCCCGAGATACTGCGGCCCCGTAACGTAACGGCAACTGAAGGAACTGAATGGATGGTCAGGGGCAGTTTGAGTGCTTTTTGCGGCCTACCCAAAGGTTAAGCTCCTTGTTCTAAGTTGAGCTATACGTCATTTGACAAATGCTTGCACTGTATGGACAGGCCCACTCAAATCTGTAAGCATCTTTCTTCAAAAGACCGCCTCAGACTGAAACCTAAAAGGTTCCCATATAATTAAACCAGAGTAGATTGTATGGACTTTAAAAGAGACGGACCCCTGAGTTTGTTTCGGTGTTTCTTCTCAAGGTAGTCAGTTAGGAAACACCGGCCTCGTCTAGTTAATATTTACGAAAAAAAAATGACGTGTAAAAGTGTTATTTAATAACCAATTTGCAAAATAAAGATCATTTATCATTTATTTATCATTTAGTAGAAGTCTCGCTCTCCCTTCCAGTCCACTAAAATCGCGAGGAGTCATTTGATGATTACCCCAAAAAAAGAAAGAAAAGGTGGAGTTTAAACACAGTATCGTTTGCTCATAGTTTCAGTATTTATCAACCTGTATATTCAAATCTTAAATACATCAAAGCCAATAGGTATATATCTAATACTAGCTGTGCCCGCGACTTAGTCCGCGCGGAGTAGTGACTTTCGGCAGCATTTTTAATTTTTAGGCATTTTTTTAAAACTCATACATAATTTGAATGTTGTATTTATTCATATCTAATCAAAAGTCTAAAAAATAAGTTTCAAGCTTCTAGCTTTAAAAATGACGTAATTTCCATACAAACTTTCATCCCCTATTTCAACCCCTTACCGTCCTTTTTTCGCATTAAAAAGTAGCCTATGTCCTTTCTCAGGCTCTAGGCTATGTTCGTACCGAATTTCATTAAAATCGGTTCAGTAGTTTAGGCGTGATTGCTTAACACACAGAGAGACAGAGTTACTTTCGCATTTATAATATTAGTAAGGATTGCTCATATTTCTGTCCAATATTAAAAGAAGCTCGTAGCTAAATTATAACATCTGCATGGGTCGATCTTATAAGGTTAAGCAACGCTTGCCCAGGTTTGTCCGTGGATGGGTGGGCATCTTAGCATATGTAGATTCTTCCATGCCTCGGAATGCACGCTAATCTGTTGGTCCCGGTTGTCATTTGTACACCGTTGACAGTCGTGACGGGTAGTCAGAAGCCAGAAAATCTGTCACTGGTCTTGCCAAGGTAGGGCTTCCAATCCCGCAGCCTGAATTCAGTCTCGGTATTTGCGGATCTACGAATTTTCAATCCCGCGGGATCTCGGTATTTGCGGGATCCCGCGTATTGAAAATATTCACATTTATATAAGGCAAATAAAACAATGAATAAATCAGCTAACTCCATATTTATTTACGTATTACTATTAGTATGAGATCAACCAAATTACACGGTTTATTTATTACAAAAAAAAAACAGAGAATTAATCAACTAACTCCACATTTATTTAAGTATTACTACTAGTATGAGATCAATCAAATTACACCGTTTATTTATCACAAAAAAAAACAATGAATTAACCAACTAACTCCTCGTTTATTTACGTATTACTATTAGTATAAGATCAATGAAACTACATTGTTTTTTCTTCACAAGACACAGTAACAAATACTGAATAAAAAACTTTACTGATATTTTAGGCTATATACTTAGGCTACCACTGACTGAAATTCGGCTATATTAGGCTACTTACCTGTGTAAAACGGGCGACGTCGGCCCCCGCGTTGTTTGCATCACTGCTGGCCGCGTCACCGAGCGATCGCGCTCGCGAGAGGTCGCATGCATGCTTTTTTCAGTCCCGAAAATCCCGCAGATCCCGTGCACGTAATCCGTAATCACGCGGGATTGGAAAATGACGCGGGATCCCGCAATACCGAGATCTCGGTATTCCGGGATTGCAAGCCCTATGCCAAGGAGTATCCTGTTAACCAGCTACATGGCTGTAGAAGTCAGATAGGCAGTGGCTCCATGTAAAACACTAGTACTGAGCTGCATCCGGTAAGACTGGAAGCTGACCCAACATAATTGAGAAAAGGCTAGACAGATGACCGACCAATATTGGCTATTGGCTCCAACATATACCTATCTAAAGTTGGTTCCATATGCTGGAGCGAACTTTGAGATCATAAGTGTACACTATGAATACACACTACCTAACTGCCTCGGTGGCCTAGTGGTTGCAAGATTCCGAAAGTGCTGTTGGGTTTTTATGTTGGTCAGTAGTAGCCCGGTGTTTCGAAGTTGGTGTGATAACCCCCGTGCTTCGGATAGCACGTTAATCCGTTGTTCCTGCGCCTGATCTCTCTCCGGTCGTGTCGGATTGCCGTCCCATCGGACAATGAGAGTAATGGAACAGAGAGTGCATCTGTACCTGCGCACATACTTGTGTACTATAATATCTCCTAGTTGGCTAATCGATTATGAGATTGGCTGCCGTAGCCAAAATCGGCTAGGAGATCTATTGCACTATGAATTTTGAGCAACGATTAAAGATGGCATTTTGAAAACTCTTTTCATATCGTTACGCCAGTCGTTTAGCGAAGTACGTCGAGAAACTTCGACATAAATCTAGAATGTTCGAGACACTAACGCCATCTAGCGGCGAGTAGCAGTACTATGTATCTCAAGTAGCTTCTGGAATATTCTTGCCAGTATAGGCAGTGAGTCTATTTTACAAGAATGTTCTAGAACTCATAGACCGGGATATAAGTAGATCCCAAAGGAACGCGGACGGGAGTCTTATTAGAAGTTCCGAGGCGATACAATCGAAGCTATAAAAGTGAATTTCAGTGCGATTTAAGTGTTTAGTGATAAGTATTGTACTGTGAATAACTGTGTTAATTTTTATTTGGTGTTTATTTAAGTAAAGTGTTAAATTTGGTCTAATTGGCGTTAATTATTTCTATCCCGAACCCCAGCTAGTAACAATATTATGAAACTTCAATATACACAAGTTGTGTCTGAGATGTATAATGTATATTATACATTTGAGTGAATGTCACTCGTGTAAGGTGAGGGTCATTGTACTCTTTTTACATTGTGGCCGGATCTTTTTATGACTTATCTCAAATAGATTGATGTGACTTTTGTATCTATTTGGGGGCTGAATCCAATAACGATTTTTACCTTATTAGTCTTTTCAGTGGGAAAATATATAGAAAGAAAGAAAGAAAAAAACGTTTATTGACACGTGCCACAAGTACACACAGTACAAAAAAAAAAACAAATAGCATCACATTATTATTTAAAAATATCTAAAAGGCGCCTATTTTTTTGGCAAAAGACCAGGGAGTTGGACATACGACGAGTTGCAAGTCTCTCGGTTTTCTATCGGTTACATTTCGGGGAGTGTGCGATGGAATTACACAATCTAATTCCGCCGAGCCCGTTCCATCATCGGACTACGAGACAAACGGCGAAGCGCCATCGTTACATGGTGAACATCCCACCCATACGCACAAAACGTTTTGGGAATACCTTCATTGTGCGTACGGCTAAGGAGTGGAATTCCCTGCCGGAGTCTGTGTTTCCCGACAGCTACAACCTAGGAGTCCTTATGTCAAGAGTGAATAGATTACTTTTAGGAAAGCATGCTCCATCTTCGACCACATCATCACTTACCATCAGGTGAGATAGTGGTCAAACGCGAACCTATTTTCAATAAAAAAAGAGTGTCTTACCACCATTTATTTTCTCCTTCTGTGTCAAATACATCCAAAGGTTGTCTATATAAGATCGCTTTTAGCGAAAAAGCCGTCCATTGTATCACTTTTAGTTGTTAGGTCCTAATTTGATTCTGTTATGCTGTATGTACAATAAAAAGTATATCTATATATCTATCTTTCTATCTGGTGCTTTGTATACAAAGAAAGAGCCCCGTGACCTTAAAAAACCTCTCCGGAACCATATTATGTATGTACATTTGTGGCGCCTGTTAAAACGAAAATTACGTGAACGTATTTAGCACCGGCGTTAAACAAATAATTAACACACAATAGCAACTCACCTATTTACTAAAGCCCCATGGTCAAAAGTAGTAATTAAATTCGCGATTCTCGTACATTTATGTAAGAGGTATTTTTCTATCATTCATTGAAGTGCTGGCCACGCTTCGATATTGACCTGCACAAGACGTGCATGACAATCGTGACCCTCGTTTTGTGACTCAAAATGTTTTACTGAGCGGTGCACGGAACATTGTCAAGAACGGTGTGTGAAAGAGTGTTTTTCTGAATATAACCTCGTATAGCCTAATAATAGGCTAATTGGCTAGGGTGGTGGACTTGTGACCGAGAGGTTGGGTTCGAACCCTCACCTATTACACCATCCGCGTGAATCCGCTCCAGACACAAGCATAGTTGGAACCTTGGTGGTTAAGAAGATTGTTAGTAATCTGAATGCTAGCCACATTACTAGCTCTCTATAAACATTTATGTTGTATTTAGCAGGAGGTATGTTTACAATACTAACGAACTATTTTCACTCATCCCATTTGTTTTAATTTTTCGCGACTTCGTGAACCAAAGGAGGTTAATGTGTTTATCCTTACTAATATTATAAATGCGAAAGTAACTCTGTCTGTCTGTGTGTTACGCAATCACGCCTAAACTACTGAACCGATTTTAATGAAATTTGGTACGGACATAGTCTAGAGCCTGAGAAAGGACAGGCTACTTTTTAATGCGAAAAAAGGGCTGTAAGGGGTTGAAATTGGGGATGAAAGTTTGTATGGAAATTGCGTCATTTTTGAAGCTAGAAGCTTGAAACTTATTTTTTAGACTTTTGATTAGATATTAATAAATACGATATTCAAATTATGTATAAGTTTTGTTTTCAAAATCATTAGCATAAAAAATTAAAAATGCTGCAGAAAGTCACTATTCCGCGCGGACGAAGCCGCGGGCACAGCTAGTCAGTCTATGTACGAATATACATAATTATGTGTGTATGTATGTTTCTACTTATGTGGCGTTGTAGCATTGAGATAGGAAAAGTACTGTTACGAGCTGGGGTTCGGGATAGAATAATTAACGCCAATTAAACCAAAATTAACACTTTAATTAATTAAGCACAAAATAAAAAAATTACACAATTATTCGCACCACAACACTTGTCACTTAACACTCAGATCACACTTAAATCGCACTGAAATTCAATGGTAAAGCTTCGATTCTATCTCTTATTCGCCTCGTAATAAGACTGACTCTCTACGCCCCTTTGCGCTCTATTTATACCCCAGTCTATGAGTTCGAGAACATTCTTATAAAATCGACTCACTGTTAGAAAATACTCGAAATACATAGTACCGCTATTCGACGCTAGATGGCGTTAGTGTCTCGACTAGATATGCTCATTCCTGCTACTCGCCGCTAGATGGCGTTAGCGTCTCGAACATTCCAGATTTATGTCGAAGTTTCCCGACGCACTTCACTAAGTGACTGGCGTAACACTGCCTCCTCCTAAGACATGCTCGACCCGAGCATCATTAGACCCGTAGTAACGCGCCAGTCGATCAACATGAACAATCTTTGGCGCAGCTCGTGGACCTTTCTGGATCCGATAAGTGACGTCATTAATCTTAGTCACAACGCGATATGGTCCATCCCATTTTGCCTGTAATTTCGGTGACTTTCCTTTGCTGCGCACCGGATTATGCAACCAGACGAATGAGCCTTCATCAAATCCTTGATTGTTCATCTTTCGGTCGTAACGAGTCTTCACCTTCTGAGACATTTGTTGACCGGATTGTCTGACATGCTCGTATATGTCGTTCATTCTGTTTCGCAATTCACTCGCGTAGTCTGTTACACTACAAGGTGCATCCGGCGGTATTCCAGTGATTAGATCTGCAGGCAACCTAAGCTCTCGTCCGAAGTTCACGAAAGCAGGTGTAACAGCTGTACTCTCATGAACTGCACTTCGGTATGACAGAAGGAACGGCTGAATGTGTTTGTCCCAATCCTTTTGCCTGCTTTCCACAACTTTAGCCAGATATCTCTCCAATGTCTGGTTGAAACGTTCCACCATTCCATCAGATTGTGGGTGATACGAAGTGGTCCTGGTTTTATGAGTACCCATTACTCGACATGTATCCTGAAATACCTGTGACTCAAAATTCCTTCCTTGATCGCTGTGAATTTCCAAGGGTACTCCGTAGCGACAAAATACTTCGTTTACCAATTTATCTGCCACTGTGGTAGCTTCCTGATTAGGAATGGCAAAAACTTCTGGCCACTTTGTGAAATAATCCATTACGACCATAAAGTACCTGTTCCCACTTTCGCTCTCAGGAAATGGTCCCGCAAGATCCAGCGCTATCCGTTCCCATGGGGCTCCCACATTATAGATCTTTAAAGCTGCTCTACTGCGTGTTTGAGGTCCCTTAACTGCTGCACAACTAGTGCATTTGCGGCACCAGTCTTCTACGTCGTCTCGGCAGTGGTTCCAGTAAAACCTCTCTCGTATCTTTAACAGAGTCCGTTTTACTCCCATATGACCTCCTGAACATCCGTCGTGGTAAAGCTATAGAACTTCAGGTACCTTCGCCTTTGGTACGACCATTTGTAGGTGACAATGGTCTCCTCGAGCATTTTCCCATTTGCGGCACAATACTCCCTCGTGGATCACTAAACTGTCCCACTGTGCCCAATAACTTTTTGTTGTGGTACTCATTCCAGCGACGTCATGCCAACTAGGCTTTGGAGCAGCGGCTTTCTTCCATTCAAGAATGGGTTTGACGTCTAAGTCATCCTGCTGCGCACGCTGTAGCGCTTCTTTCCACTCATTGCTCAGATCTGTTCTCAGCATCTTGACGGGTACTATTTCTTTTTCTTCTTGCCTAACACAGTGCTTACATTCTTCAGGGCAAGGTCTTCTTGATAGCGCGTCCGCGTTGCCGTGACATCTTCCATTACGGTGCTCAGTTTCATAGTGGAACTCTTGCAGTTGTTCAATCCACCTTGCAACTTGCCCTTCAGGGTTCTTGAATTGCAAAAGCCACTTTAATGCAGCATGGTCGGTCCGCAGATAAAATTTTCGACCAAGCAGATATTTACTGAAATGCTGCAATGTTTTTACTACTGCTAGTAGCTCCCTTCTCGTGACACAATAATTTCTTTCTGGTTTTGATAAAGCTTTACTGAAGTAGGCTATTACAACCTCTTTATCTCCTTTTCGCTGTGATAACACGCCACCAATTCCGGTATTACTTGCATCTGTGTCTACGATAAACTCGTTCTCAGTGTCAGGAAATCCAAGAATAGGTGTATCGCACAGACGCTTCTTCAATTCGCGGAAAGCAGTCTTCTTCCCAGCAGAATGTTCGCTTCTCTTCAGTGAGCTTGTGTAATGGCTTAGAAATATCAGCGAAATTTTTCACAAACCGGCGGTAGTATGAGCACAACCCTAAAAACGCCCTGACCTGTGTCTTGTCTTTTGGTACTGGCCAATCCTTAACAGCGACTATTTTGTCCGGATCAGTTTGCACACCTTCTTGCGAAACTACATGGCCCAGGAAAGTCACTTGTCGTTTGAAAAATGAGCACTTTTTAGGACTTAGCTTCAGATTGGCTGCACAGATTTTTGCTAGCACACGTTCCAGGTTCTTAAGGTGATCTTGAAATGAGCGCCCGACAATAATAATGTCATCTAAATATACCAGATAGGCGTCTCCAATAAGCCCAGTGAGTACCAGCTCCATTAGCCTTTCAAAAGTTGCTGGCGCATTGCACAAACCAAATGGCATTACTTTGAATTGCCACAGACCCTTTCCCGTAGAGAATGCTGTCTTTTCCTTATCCTTAGGATCTAGTTCCACTTGCCAGTAGCCACTTTTCAAATCTAGGGTTATAAACCACTTCATTCCTGTCAGCGTGTCTAAAGTGTCGTCAATTCTTGGTAGTGGATAACTGTCCTTCTTTGTTACATCGTTTAGCCTTCGATAATCGACACAAAAAAGTAAGTTGCCGTCCTTCTTCTTGACTAGCACTACGGGAGAACACCATGGACTGGATGAAGGTTCTATCACACCATCCTTTACCATCCCTTCAATCATGGCCTCTACCTCTTTCTCTCGTGCAACTGGCAATCTTCTTGGCCGCTGACGGATTGGTAATTCGTTACCAGTATTTATCGTGTGCTGAACCAGTCTGGTCCTTCCAATATCAGCATCACTGGAAGAGAAAATATCGGCGTACCGAAGTAACACTTTCTTAGCCAATGCAACTTCCTCTTCAGACAGATCCTTGTGACAACTTTCTAGAAGAGATGACACATTAAATGTGCTATTAAGTTTATTGCTACTGGATATTTCTTGGCATCTGCGTATCCAGGCAACTTCCTCAAAGGTGCCCATCAATGTTCCCTTTTTAATTCTGTGCTCTTCATTACTCGGGTTCAAAATCCTCACTACAGTATTTGTAGGCCTCACCAAAGTGCGTGCCATTATCCATGGATGATCATTATCCGTTCCTTCAATAAACAAGCACCGAGGCTTTTGTTCCAATTTTCGTGATAAACTTACTGGCACAATGGTTTCCGATCTAGGACGAAGGGTAATTGTCTTCAGGCAGTAGACTTTTCCTGATGATCCACCATCCATACAGATTTCTTCTGTGCCACATTTCAATATTCCTTGGTTAATGTCGATCTCACAATGATGGTCTCTCATGAAATCCAAACCTAGGATGCAATCATCCACTATGTCGGCCACGATGACTCTATGCCAAAAAGTCCTTTCTCCCAGTTTCATCTCCACCTTCTTCTCGCCTCGGACGGGTATGTGCTGGCCGGTTGCTGTCAGGAGGTGGATTTTCTCGTGGTTCCGGTAGAAGTCCCCAATAGAGCGATTTGCAAGTTGAGTGCTGACCACTGTACGAGAAGCACCAGTATCTATCGTCAGCTTGCAAGGTGTTCTATTGATTTCGCCTTTGATGATTAAGCTATTTCCATCATGGGCTTGTGTGATCGAAATTCTTGGGGCTTTTTCAAAACCAGCCAGCACCCGCCCCGCGGTCCTGGCGTTTACTCGTTTCCCTGCTGCTGGAAGGTGGTTGGGATAGCCACTTGACCCTCCTGATCTCTCTTCCCTTCCACTATTTTGCTTCGGGCAACTGGATCTCAGATGGCCCTTTTCTCCATACTCGTAGCATCTAGGGCCAACGCCACGGGTAGGTGATGACACCACCTCCCTGATACGGTGTGCTCGATGGTCCTGTCGCACGGCTTCCACTTCCAACGCATGGGCTAAGGCATCCTTCAGAGACTTATGGTGCCCGAGTCTCACAGCAGCCCTCACTTCTAAATCCCGAATCCCATCGACAAACGCCTGGACCAAGTTACCGTCGATGAGTGCAGGCGCTGATTGGTAAGCCTTTCGGACCAGCTTTTCTATTTCGAGGGCCCACTGCTGTAGATTTTCAGAACTACGTTGTACCCAGTCTTTCAACTGAGCACGGAACACGTGCTCTAAATGTGCGTAACCATAGCGAGATTCCAACGCCTCTAGCAGCTGTTCGTAGGTGACCTCCTTCCCGAGGGCCTCTAGAATGGTTAGGGCCTGGTCACGAAGGCCCAGTGTAAGTGCCGTCATAGCCTGTGCTTTGCTCCATCCGTTCGCCTTGACAACGGCCTCAAACTGGATCTTGTAGGCCGACCATGAAGAGCTTCCATCAAACGGAGGTACCTTGAAGCCTCGCACCGAAGGAGCAGCGGCCACAGGAACTGTAGTCAAATCTCCAGACTTCAGTACGCCCAGAGCTTTCTTCATGTCAGCGATCACGATTTCAGCTCCGGAGATACGATTCTCAGCTCCGGAGATACGGTTCTCAGCTCCCGTAATCCGTTCCTCTTGCTGGTGCACTCGTTCTTTTACTGCACTAAGGTCCTTGCAGAAATTCACATTCATTTCCCTCATGAGGTGCATCAGCTCTTCCTGACGGCGAGCAGCCTGCTCTTCCTGGCGGCGGGCTTCCTCTTCCTGGCGGCGGGCTAGCTCTTCCTGGAGACGAGCGGCCTGCTCTTCCTGGCGGCGGGCCTTTGCTTCCTGGCGGCGGGCCTGTTCTTCCTGGCGGCGGGCTTGTTCCTGCAGCATAGCCACCAATGCAGCCATGTCAAATGCAGCCGGAGACGTAGTCACTGGAGCAACTCCGGAAGTACTCGCAGACGCCTCCATTGTCTGCTGATTTCCACCCGGTGCTGGCGATGGTGAGCCTTCAAACCGTCTCTGGTCGATCTCCTACTGGCGTTGATTTCTGGTCCTTACACCTTCCATATCGTCTTTCGGTAAAACCGGCATTTTTCTATCCCACTTCTGACACCAAATTGTTACGAGCTGGGGTTCGGGATAGAATAATTAACGCCAATTAAACCAAAATTAACACTTTAATTAATTAAGCACAAAATAAAAAAATTACACGATTATTCGCACCACAACACTTGTCACTTAACACTTCGATCACACTTAAATCGCACTGAAATTCAATGGTAAAGCTTCGATTATATCTAGTATTCGCCTCGTAATAAGACTGACTCTCTACGCCCCTTTGCGCTCTATTTATACCCCAGTCTATGAGTTCGAGAACATTCTTATAAAATCGACTCACTGTTAGAAAATACTCGAAATACATAGTACCGCTATTCGACGCTAGATGGCGTTAGTATCTCGACTAGATATGCTCATTCCTGCTACTCGCCGCTAGATGGCGTTAGCGTCTCGAACATTCCAGATTTATGTCGAAGTTTCCCGACGCACTTCACTAAGTGACTGGCGTAACAGTACCTATCGTTGTAAAGTTCGAACGCGTTAATCTATGTTTATATTTCTTACGTCAATCGATTCGTCTGAACCTCGCAAGTGTCACTAAAGACATGACAGTTATCAAAATTCACCACAAAGACAAGCTGACGCCATATTGTCGACATAAAAAAAACAGCCAAGTAGGTAGGTACGTCAAATGGTGCATCGTCGTAAAAGTATGAGGAGAACATCTTTTTATGCAAGTGAAGTCGCAGGCAGAAGCTTGTCTTATCTTTACTAATGTTATACAGCGGAAAAGATTAAGCGCGCTAACCTTCGAAAGTACTGGGTGGATTTGGATTAAATTTGGTATGCTATGCTACTTTTTACCCGACTGCAATAGAAAGAGGTTATGATTTTATCGTGATATAGTCCACGGGAGCGAAGCCGCGCGCCACAGCTAGTCAATAAATAAAAACAACTATTTCTAATATTTTATTCCAAATCTGTGATGACATTAACTTATTGGTCTTGAATCCTCTGGACTTGCAGGTCGTCTACAGGTCTCGACCAGACGCCCTCGACTTCAACGGCTTTCTCCTGACCTGTTAGAAAGGCAAACAATCATTCTTCTTTTACCCTGAAACAAGATTGCATAATAACCAAGACTTGGTGCAGGATCACCAGCCATGTCAGAATCATGAATAGTTTGAATTTCAACTTGTGGGTAATAGTTTCACATGTTCTGGAACTATTTAATCCAGACTGGGCCCGCTTCGTGGATTACGGCCCATTTCCTCTCATAAACCTAAATGGTTCTTATAATATGATTTGACCAGTAAGAATTATATGGACTAGAGACGTTGACCTCTGAGTTTGTTTCGGTGTATTTTCTCTGGGTAGTCAGTAAGGACACACCGGCTTAGTTTCACGATTAAAACGCCAAAAGCTTCCTAGTAAAAGTGTTACGTATAAACAACTAGCATCCCGCCCCGGCTTCGCACGGGTGAAAAATGTACTAGTAATATGCATGTATCATACATATAAACTTTCCTCTTGAATCACTCTATCTATTGCTGAAAACTGCATCGAAATTAAATGAAATGTTTATTATGTGAATAGGTTACAAATAAATAACACTTTACACGTCATGTTTTTTTTTTTGCGTTTCAAGTTTAGCTAGATGAGACCGTTGTTTCCTAACTGTCTAATCTCTCTCTTACTAAAACTCATTGCATAGTTAAGATCTAAGCGTACAGACAGCGAGAGCAACTTTCCTTTATACTATGTAAAGATTTGCAAAATAAAATGTCGTGTCATCATCAGTGATCGGAGTAGGTAGATTGAAATGGGGTCATTGATCCGAAACGTATATATTAATATGGACATTCCTCCGGAATGTGTGGATTATTAAAAAAAAAACCGGAACTTATGTAGGAATTTTATTCCGCCAGAGTGGAAGGAGTCATTTGATGATTTGCCATCCTCAAAAAAAAGGTAGGAATTGTAATAAAATGAGCAATATTATTCTTTATTATTCTTCATATTTTTTTTATTTAAATTTAAGTGCAACAATTTATGTCTATCTATAAAAGTTCTAGCCATAAAAGGCTAAAAATAAAAAAATAAAAATTAAAGCTTCGATCGGAATTAGATTGTTTTTATTATTCAACAGATAAATAATGAATTAATTTAGTTTTTATACCTTCCTTTAAATTTTGAATTGAGTAGGAATAATATCACTACCAACATTAACAATGTTTAATTGAATCCGGAAATACCGGAATTACTTTCCGGGAAAATGGCTTATCCATGTTATTCTTTCTGTGTGCATTTATGATACAAGTACCAAAAATCAATCTACCTACTCCGATCACTGGTCATCATCATTTAATTCCATCATAGAGAGGAGGCATCATTGAGAAGCTCGTGGCTAAATAATAACATCCGTACGGGTCGATGTTTGAGGTTAAGCAACACTTGCTGACGTCAATCTTTCGATGGGTGAACATCTTAATATATCGAAATTTCTCCGCTCCTCGAAAGCACGTTACACGCCAATGAATAGTTTTGATAGGCAATAAAAACTTTTTACCAAAAAATTAAACCGACTCCCAAAAAACACTGCAAAGTGAAAAATAACTTTAATTACGGTAGTCGGTGTCTTTAGTTTTGTATTTTCGTTTTTGGCACCGACTTCCGAAATTAAAGTTATTTTTCACTTTGCAGTGTTTTTTGGGAGTCGGTTTAATTTTTTGGTAAAAAGTTTTTATTTCACTCTTTTTAGTTGGTCTATTTTTAATTTACCTAGTTACAAGAGCCTAAATGTCAACTACTTATAACCTTTTACAAAATATTGCTTTTCTCAATGCTGGGCCGTTAATTGTTGAGGAGTTCTCCTGGTACTTCACCATCAGCTCTACATCACCATATGCATTGTGACGAACATAAAGTGCTTAACATCCATATTCAAGTATTCGAATCGCAATCCACGAAATACTTATTATTGAGTAGGTTCGGCGGCCATCTGTGGTCTTCATCATCAGTTCCACTTCCCCAAATGGTATTTTTTGAGAGCAACTGCACAAGTTACTATAAGAAATACCCAAAACGCCATAGGTGTGCCTACAATATTTGAAGAGTTCCCTCGATTTCTCCAGGATCCCATCATCAGATCCTGACTTGGTGATAAATGGTACCAATTTCGAAGTATACCCTTTCAAACAAAAAAAGAATTTTCCAAATCGGTTCAGCCGTCTTAGAGTAATCGGTGATCATACATAAAAAAAAAAAAGAAAAAAAAAATATACGCGTCGAATTGATAACCTCCTCTTTTGGTCGTCGGTTGAAGAACGACGCATTCTTGGGCACACCCGTCGTGATGAAACCTATTCATTTATTTTGGCACCGACTTCAACCATGTGAGTAGATACCTAGCCCTTATTTTTAACGGAATTAGACACCCAATAAATAAATAATTATTTATTGAAAAAAAACAGTTTTCGTACAACATAGCATAGTGATTGGAGCCTCCTTTTAGACAAATAATGTCTGTATTAGGAGACTCCGCTCTTCCATAACTAATAGATACAATTAAGAATAATACTATTAAACACTGTAAAAGGAACTTAAAAGCAATTAACAAAAAAAAAATTGAAAATTTGTGAACGTGTGTGTTTAAGTTGTGATGTGTGTCTGTGTGTTTTTGAGTAGTGATGTAGTGTTGTGTGTATATATCGTGTCTGTGTGTGCATGTTTGTATGTGTGAGAGAGGGGAGGGGAAAGGGTGTATGTGTATACATGCAATTGGTAGTGTTAGTGTGAATGTTGGAGAAGTTTCTCAGTCTCACTGTAGGTAAGAGTTTTCACCCATTCTGTTAACATTTTTTTACCATCGTAATTATTTCTTGGGTTTGTTGATTATATTATATAGGTGAGCTGACCTTTTACGGAGTTGCATACTGGCAAACATGGTCCTTGTTTGTGGTATTTTCAGGATTATATCTTTACGCCTTTTTAATTGTATACTTGGATCATAAGTCAGTGATTTATGTTGTCTTAATACTATTTGAGTAATATATAGCTTTCTGACCGACAGCAAGTCACTTATTTGGTATAGCTTCTCAGTACAGTACCTTTTCGGTTTAAAGTACATGCATTTGATAAGGGCGCGTTGAGCACGCTCCACCACCAACATCTTTGTTTTTGTTGCACCCCCCCAGACTGAGATGCAATAAATTATCACTGACTGGGCAAGCGCAACATATGTTAGGTTAAGGAGATTTTTAATAAAACAATATTTAAGGTATCTCTTTGTAGTGCAAGTCTTTTTTGTTAGTTTTGAAGTCGGTTAATTTTTTTGTAAAAAAAAAAGTTTTTATTTTTTGCTTTTTAGTCTATCATTGTTTGTGTTACTTGAGACAACTAGATACCGTTCGCACTTACTTTTTAAAAAGAGAGTTTGCTGTACACGTCTTTCTTACCCACTTAAACCATATTTAAGACGTGATTCTGAAGGTCTGTGCCTCAGCTGTGGTGATATTAATAGACTAATTATGCTAAACAGTACATAGATATACGAGGGCAACAATCGCGAGAGATTTGCTGTTTTAAATTGAAGAGTTCCATCACTTATCTCCGAAGGTCTTCATCAGAACCTGATGTGTTATATCCTTGTAAAGTATGCTTTCAAACAACGAAAACGCGATCGAAATCGGATCAGCAGTTTCTGAGAAAATCGCGGATATACAAACATACATACATAAAAACATACATACTGATTGAATACAGAACCTCCTTTTTAGAAGTCGGTTAAAAAGAACACTCGCTCATACTGTTGCAGTAAGCGTTCAGCGTTCTTTTTACATGACGCGCACTATATTTTCTTACTAATATTATAAATGTGAAAGTTTGTGAGGATGGATGGATGTTTGTTACTCTTTCACGCAAAAACTACTGAACGGATCTCAATGAAATCCTACTAATCCTACTAATATTATAAATGTGAAAGTTTGTGAGGATGGATGGATGTTTGTTACTCTTTCACGTAAAAACTACTGAACGGATCTCAATGAAATTTGGTGAGTAGATAGTAGGTATCCTGGAATAACACATAAGCTACTTTTTATCCCGGAATTCCCACGGGATCGGGATTTACGCGGGAAAAACCTCCCACGCGAACGAAGTCGCGGGCAAAAGCTAGTTTGGCAAGTAGATAGTTTACATCCTGGAATAACACATAGGCTTTTTATCTCGGAATTCCCACGGGATCGGGATTTTACGGGAAAATATAAAAATATAAATATATAAAATATTTTTGCGGGAAAACCCTCCTACGCGAACGAAGTCGCGGGTAAAAGCTAGTATGTAATAAAACAATTTTGTATTTTTGTACACTCCAGTTTTAAACTCTCCTTAAATTTTGTTTAGATACCGAACTTGATGTAAGGGACAGGATGAATTATTTTTACTCTGCCAATCCTTATAGCACATGACTTGTATATGAGCCATACTGATGATGTCAACTTAGGCAAACGCTGCTCAATGCCAAGTCTTACTTAGGAGCCTTCCATAAATTGTGACACACATCAATGAAGTTTGATATCGTGTGACAACGGGTAAGTTCGGTAGTAGATTTTTTTTATTGATTATAGTCCCGCGTATCACCACCATCTCACCTGATGGTAAGTGATGATGTGGTCGAAGATGGAGCACGCTTACCTAGAAGTAACTTATTCACTCTTGACTTAAAGATCCCCAGGTTATAACGATCAGGAAACATAGACTCCGGCAGGGAATTCCACTCCTTAGCCGTACGCATAATGAAAGTATTCCCAAAATGTTTTACGCGGGTGGGATGTCTTGTAGTCCGATGATGGAACTATAATGGATGCTTGGCGGAATTAGATTGTGTAATTCCATCGCACACTCCCCGAAATGTAACCGATAGAAAACCGATAGTTTTGTCAATTCGTCGTCGATGTTCAAGGCTCTGGAGCTTTGGCTCGACCAGTGAATCGTTGGCAATGAGTCTCTTGTCCCGTTTCTCGATAGACTCAAGCGCGTCTCTCACAAGAAAGAAAAGAAAGTTGGTCTTCAAGTAACAGTATTATTTTTATGATTTAATCAACAATTCAGGTTTAATGAGTTCGTAGGTAAATAAGCCGCAGTCACACGTTTTGATCTTCAAGCGTTGCTTAACGCTTGCTGAGGTCGAACCGTGGATCTATCCACGAGGACTATCTTATTACCCGACTGCGCCAGAAGGAGGGTTATGTTTTTCGAGAGTATGTATGTATAATTGTTTGGCACGCTCTGCGGCCTGAACGGCTCGACGGATTTTAGCTTGAGAGGTATCGTTAAATTCGTATTGACTGTGAAAATGACACTGGGTATATCAAAATAAAAAAAACCAAAATGGCGGATTTTTGGCGCCATATTATGCCTTCAAAAATGTTTTTTCTCAAAACCTATCGAGTGGGGTATCAAAATATAGGGTTTTAAAAGGTGATTACAAAAATATATATATAACTTATATGGTTAAAAGTAATTCAAAGTGACAAATCGTAAAAACACGTATAAAGAACTGAATCGTCTGTGAAATCTTTCACATCTGTAAACTAAAAGCTGGAAATAAAAAAAGTAATTAAAAAAATTAAAAAAACCCGACTGCAACCTTATACTAAAACTAACTGAAAAGCTAATAAAAACAAGCCCATTTTAAATTAAGTAAAAGTTGGAAGCAGGCGGGGCCCATACCATTATTATAGTTTCAAATTCAAATGGGTCCCGCCTGCTTCCAACTTTTGTTTAATTTAAAATGGGCTTGTTTTTATTAGCTTTTCAGTTAGTTTTAGTATAAGGTTGCAGTCGGGTTTTTTAATTTTTTTAATTTATTTTTTTATCGTATTGAGATTCCTCAGTACCGGAGAAATCACGCTGAGTCGTTAGTCTGGGCTGTCATTTATCCAGCTATGACAGTCTTAACGAGTAGTCAGAATCCAGAAAATCTAACATCAGTCTTTCTTAGGGATATCGTGCTACCCAGTAACTGGGTTGTGTTGTTGTAACATGAGTACTCAACTGCATCTGGTTAGACTGGAAGACGATCTCTACATAGTCAGGAAAAGGCTAAGCTGACGATGAAATATTATTAAATTTTTAAGTTTTTCATACGTTCGAAAATAAAAGATTTTAACTACTAATGAAACGAAAAACTCAAATATATTTCTAACTTTGCAGCTGAATCAACCTACACATTTATAAACGGTTCTGACTTTCATCAATTTGAGTTGCTAATTCTTAAGATTTTTCGACAGACCTTTCAATGTATTGCTACTCGGATTATTACAGTAATATAATTATGTATCTACTTACTCTCTATACTGAACTTACTCAATACTGTCTCCCCGTTCATCTTCTGCTTCGTTTGCCTGAAAATGTCAATAGTGTAGGTAAGTCAACATCATCTTTTTATCCAAACAAAATTTACAGCTGCAAGTAAGTATACCTCAATAATCACCAACACCAACAGTCTTATACTCCTCTCAACATCATTTTCTACGCGAAAAAGCTTTATTTTATAAAAATTATAAGTTAGATAAACGTATCTTTACTATTATACAATAAATATAATTGATTTGTCTGTATGTGATTGTAACATAACTGAGTTTCCTGAAGTGTTTATCGGACTTTTAATTCGATGCATTAAGCTGACATAAGCTAGTGTCACTTACTAAAATAATGATACCCTATTTAACCTAATAGTGATGAATTCAATCAATCGAATAAAAAATTTGCGATTTTTAATCCTGAGAAATATAAATCCATACTAATATTATAAATGCGAAAGTAACTCTGTCTGTCTGTCTGTCTGTCTGTCTGTCTGTCTGTCTGTTACCTTTTCACGCCTTAACCGCTGAACCGATTTACATGAAATTTGGCATGGTAATAGTTGAGGACCCTGGGAAGGACATAGGATAGTTTTTATCCCGATGTAAGGTTCCCGCAGGATAGTTTTCGAATTGTATCTTTGTTCATTCACGCAAAAACTACTGAACGGATCTCAATGAAATTTGGTAAGGAGACAGTTGACATCCTTTAAAAACACATAAGCTACTTTTTATCCCGGAATTCCCACGGGTTTGGAATTTACGCGGGGAAAACCTCCCACGCGAACGAAGTCGCGGACAAAAACTATCCATACTTTAATACTAATAATATAACTCCATACTTCCATATCCATATCCATACTATCCATACTTCCATATCCATCAATACTTCCAAGCTAATATTATAATAATACGAAAGTAACTGTCTGTCTGTTACCTTTTCACGCTTAAGCCGCTGAACCGATTTAGATGAAATTTGGCATAGGAATAGTTTAGGACCCTGGAAAAGACATAGCATAGGTTTCGTCCTGGAAATCATTCCTAAAGGATGTAAAAGGGGTGTTAGTATTTCGTATAGGGAATCAATAATGTCCCCGCCCTACACACACACATAATACACTTAGACCGCTAAACCGATTTGGATGAAATTTGCTATGGAGATAGTTTTAGGCCCTGGAAAAGACATAGGATTGTTTTTATCCTGGAAATCATCCAAAAGGATGTAAAGGGATGTTGGGACTTTGTATTCCCCTCTCAATTCATTCAAATCGCGTAGGTATTCAAGAACCACTCATAACATTTTTCTTAAACTACACAACTGCATGTAGGCTATACAAATCTTTGTTTAGAGCTGGGGTCGAACCCACGTTATGCACCAGTAAACAGTAACGCCAACCGTGTCGCTTAAATTTAAACCAATCAAGTTAATATACGAATCATTTCTATTTCAGAATCGGGGAAATATGCGTTTGCCTTTTTGCAAATAGGAGAAGATCGTGTGGCAACAGATATGAACGGGATGATTTATTTGAGCTGAACTAAATCTGAAACTGAAACTGAAGCTGAAACTGAAACTGAAGCTGAAACTGAAGCTGTAGCTGAATCTGAAACTGAAACCAAAACTGAAGCTGAAGCAGAAACTGAATCGGAAACCAAAACTGAAGCTGAAGCTGAAACTGGAACTGTAGCTGATTCTGACGCTGAAACCAAACTGAAGCTGAAACTGAAACTAAAGCTGAAGCTGAAACTGATGCTGAAACCAAAACTGAAGCTGAAGCTGAACCTGAAGCTGAAAATTAAGCTGAAACTGTAGCTGAATCTAAAACTGAAACCAAAACTGAAGCTGAAACTGAATCTGAAACTGAAGCTGAATCTGAAACTGAAACCAAAACTGAAGCTGAAGCTGAAACTGGAACTGTAGTTGAAACTGACGCTGAAACCAAACTGAAACTGTGAAACTGAAACGAAACTGAAACTGAAACTGATGCTGAAACCAAAACTGAAGCTGAAGCTGAAACTGACGCTGAAACTGAAGCTGAAACTGAAACCAAACTGAAGCTGAAACTGATGCTGAAACCAAAACTGAAGCTGAAGCTGAAACTGAAACTGAAACTGAAGCTGAAACTGGAACTGTAGCTGAAACTGACGCTGAATCCAAACTGAAGCTGAAACTGAAACCAAAGCTGAAGCTGAAACTGGAACTGTAGCTGAAACTGATGCTAAAACCAAACTGAAGCTGAAACTGAAACTGATACTGAAACCAAAGATGAAACTGTAGCTGAATCTGAAACTGAAACCAAAACTGAAGCTGACGCTGAAACCAAACTGAAGCTGAAACTAAAGTTGAAGCTGAAACTGATGCTGAAACCAAAACTGAAGCTGAAGCTGAAACTGAAGCTGAAAATTAAGCTGAAACTGTAGCTGAATCTGAAACTGAAACCAAAACTGAAGCTGAAGCTGAATCTGAAACTGAAACCAAAACTAAAGCTGAAAGTGGAACTGTAGCTGAAACTGACGCTGAAACCAAACTGAAACTGTGATGCTGAAACTGAAACCAAACTGAAGCTGAAACTGATGCTTAAACCTAAACTGAAGCTGAAACTGAAACTGATGCTGAAACCAAAGCTGAAGCTGAAACTGGAACTGTAGCTGAAACTAACGCTAAAACCAAACTGAAGCTGAAACTGAAACTGATGCTGAAACCAAAGCTGAAGTTGAAACTGAAACTGTAGCTGAAACTGACGCTGATACCAAACTGAAGCTGAAACTAAAGCTGAAGCTGAAACTGAAGCTGAAAAAGAAGCTGAAACTGTAGCTGAATCTGAAACAGAAACCAAAACTGAAGCTGAAGCTGAATCTGAAACTGAAACCAAAACTAAAGCTGAAGCTGAAACTGGAACTGTAGCTGAAACTGACGCTGAAACCAAACTGAAACTGTGAAGCTGAAACTGAAACCAAACTGAAGCTGAAACTGATGCTGAAACCAAAACTGAAGCTGAAGCTGAAACTGACGCTGAAACTGAAGCTGAAACTGAAACCAAACTGAAGCTGAAACTGATGCTGAAACCAAAACTGAAGCTGAAGCTGAAACTGAAACTGAAACTGAAGCTGAAACTGGAACTGTAGCTGAAACTGACGCTGAATCCAAACTGAAGCTGAAACTGAAACCAAAGCTGAAGCTGAAACTGGAACTGTAGCTGAAACTGATGCTAAAACCAAACTGAAGCTGAAACTGAAACTGATACTGAAACCAAAGCTGAAACTGTAGCTGAATCTGAAACTGAAACCAAAACTGAAGCTGACGCTGAAACCAAACTGAAGCTGAAACTAAAGTTGAAGCTGAAACTGATGCTGA
Source organism: Tholera decimalis (assembly GCA_943138885.2). Lineage (NCBI taxonomy): Eukaryota > Metazoa > Arthropoda > Insecta > Lepidoptera > Noctuidae > Tholera > Tholera decimalis. Next base: position 34,009,094 of record OW964571.2, read on the forward strand.
AACCAAAACTGAAGCTGAAGCTGAAACTGAAGCTGAAAATTAAGCTGAAACTGTAGCTGAATCTGAAACTGAAACCAAAACTGAAGCTGAAGCTGAATCTGAAACTGAAACCAAAACTAAAGCTGAAACTGAAACTGGAACTGTAGCTGAAACTGACGCTGAAACTGAAGCTGAAACTGAAACCAAACTGAAGCTGAAACTGATCCTGAAACCAAAACTGAAGCTGAAGCTGAAACTGAAACTGAAACTGAAGCTGAAACTGGAACTGTAGCTGAAACTGACGCTGAATCCAAACTGAAGCTGAAACTGAAACCAAAGCTGAAGCTGAAACTGGAACTGTAGCTGAAACTGATGCTAAAACCAAACTGAAGCTGAAACTGAAACTGATACTGAAACCAAAGCTGAAACTGTAGCTGAATCTGAAACTGAAACCAAAACTGAAGCTGACGCAGAAACCAAACTGAAGCTGAAACTAAAGTTGAAGCTGAAACTGATGCTGAAACCAAAACTGAAGCTGAAGCTGAAACTGAAGCTGAAAATTAAGCTGAAACTGTAGCTGAATCTGAAACTGAAACCAAAACTGAAGCTGAAGCTGAATCTGAAACTGAAACCAAAACTAAAGCTGAAACTGAAACTGGAACTGTAGCTGAAACTGACGCTGAAACCAAACTGAAACTGTGATGCTGAAACTGAAACCAAACTGAAGCTGAAACTGATGCTTAAACCTAAACTGAAGCTGAAACTGAAACTGATGCTGAAACCAAAGCTGAAGCTGAAACTGGAACTGTAGCTGAAACTGACGCTAAAACCAAACTGAAGCTGAAACTGAAACTGATGCTGAAACCAAAGCTGAAGCTGAAACTGAAACTGTAGCTGAAACTGACGCTGATACCAAACTAAAGCTGAAGCTGAAACTGAAGCTGAAAATTAAGCTGAAACTGTAGCTGAATCTGAAACAGAAACCAAAACTGAAGCTGAAGCTGAATCTGAAACTGAAACCAAAACTAAAGCTGAAGCTGAAACTGGAACTGTAGCTGAAACTGACGCTGAAACCAAACTGAAACTGTGAAGCTGAAACTGAAACCAAACTGAAGCTGAAACTGATGCTGAAACTAAAACTGAAGCTGAAACTGAAACTGATGCTGAAACCAAAGCTGAAGCTGAAACTGGAACTGTAGCTGAAACTGGCGCTGAAACCAAACTGAAGCTGAAACTGAAACTGATGCTGAAACTAAAGCTGAAGCTGAAACTGAAACTGTAGCTGAAACTGACGCTGAAACCAAACTGAAGCTGAAACTTAAGCTGAAGCTGAAACTGATGCTGAAACCAAAACTGAATCTGAAGCTGAAACTGAAACTGAAGCTGAAACTGAAGCTGAAAATTAAGCTGAAACTGTAGCTGAATCTGAAACAGAAACCAAAACTGAAGCTGAAGCTAAAACTGAAACTGAAACTGTCGTAACATACATAGTGAACGTAGTCCAAGATACAGATAATTTAATAAACCACGTTTATTCTGATTTGAAAACAAATATGAGGGATAAAGAATGGCTGCGTGAAAGAGTAATTTTGGCACCAACTAACGAAATTGTAGGGCAGATCAACGAAAAGATTTTGTCTCATGTGGATTGTGATGTTGTTGAGTATCTGTCCGTCGACATTGTCATGGATACAAAGCAAGTGACGTCGTACTCTGTAGAGTTTATCAACTCTCTGGAATTGTCAGGGTACCCCATCACATTATTTAAGGCTTTAACTTGGTGTCCCAGTCCTGTTGATGCGTAATCAGCGGTGGAAACGTATTTATTCCTCACATTCAGTTCGAAAAACTCAAATTTCCCCTAAAAGCGGCATTCGCAATGACCATAAACAAAGTTCAAGGACAGACACTGAAAGTCGCAGGTGTACATTTAGAAAAAGACTGCTTTTCCCATGGGCAATTGTATGTGGCGTGCTCACGAGTATCAAGCGTACAAAATCATCACGCCAAGGACGGGAAAACCAGAAACGTAGTTTACAAAAATGTATTGTAAACTACGTTTTTGGTTTTAAAAAGATAAATTTTAAATACTAACTGTCTGTCTGTTTTTGGGGATGGATGGACCCTGGTGATGGTTTTTTATATATTATATGTGTTTTTTAACCACCCAAACAGATATGGTACACCTTTTTGGCAACAAGAATTATTGACAAAGTGTAAATTAACGCGGGTGAAGCCGCGGGCAAAAGCTAGTAAATTATAAAAATTTATTTAAACGTTATAAAAGCCACTCTTTTCGAAATTGTTTCATGGGATGAATATTTTAATAAATTGCGGGAGATTCAACGAATTAGGAATGGGGAGATTGCTATAAAAAAGACAGTCCGCGAGGCGCGCACCACTGCGACCTACAAACCCCATCGGATTGGGTACAGGCACAGGGGCCTATTGCAAAAAATAAAAAACATTATCACGATCTATTCGTTTTTTTTTTTTACGCCCCTTTATAATCACATTTTACTTTTTGTTATTTTCACACAATATTATTTAAAAATAATTGTTTACATCGCCATTCGATTTTATTCATGAATCGATTAATTTAGTAGCATCTCAATTTTATAGTCGTCATTATCTGACAATTTAGAAACTGTCAGTCTACTGCATCGAATTAAAAGTCCTGGTATTAAAACGCAATCAATTGTTTCTTACATGTTTGTCTGTTGCTCGGTCTGTCTTCCTGTTTGTCCTAGCTAATCTCTGGAACGGTTGAACCGATTGTAATGAGACTTTCACTGGAAGGTACTTTACTTTTTATGCCGGAATTCCTATGCAAACTAAGTCGCGGGTACGTAGTTAGCTAGTTCATAATTATATCAAGTAAGAAATGAGGTTATATATTTCCCATATTATAATAATAATATTCCACAACTTTCACACAACGCCATCTAGTCTCAAACTAAGCAGAGCTTGTGGTATGAGCACTAGACAACTGATAAACATACATATATATTTTTAAATACATACATATTATAGATACATTACACCCAGACAAAGAACAAATGATCGTGCTCATCACACAAACATTTGTCCTGGGTGGGAATCGAACCCACGACCTTGCGCATCGCAGTCAGGGCCACTGACCACTATACCAACAGGCCTGTCATGTATTGGATATTTGTTATTGCAACCACAATATTTTCTACCACTACTCAGGTCTCCAATATACAAGCATAGCCTAGTTTGGGGATCAACGAAAATTTGTAAAAAAATCTAAAATGCAATAAATCCAAAAAAATATTTTTACCTGTAAGCTAGTAATTTCGCTATCTGTGTTGACCAGTTGGTCAGAAAGGTACTGTGTGACATGATCCTCTCTATCCACGACATCTATCTCTTCATGATGAACATTGTTGGGACGCTTCTCGCCATCTTCTGGTGCTTTCTGACTTGGTACAGGAAGCTTGAGAGTCTTAGCCTCTGGTACATGACGCGATTTCAATTTTTTCTCTGGTGCTTCTGAAAATAAATAAAATTTTATTAGATGACCTTCTCTTCATTGTGTATTTCCTTTTATTCGTTAATATTAGACTAACTTCTGCCCGCAATTTCGTTCGCGTAGGAGGGTATTCCCGCGTAAATTCCGATCTCTTGGGAACTCCAGGATAAAAATAGCCTTAGCCTTAAATAGCGTTTGTATTATTCCAGGATGTCAACGATATACTCATTAAATTTCGTTCAGATCCGTTCAGTAGTTTTTGCATCCTCCTCCTTGCGTCGTTTTCCTCATGACTGAGGGTCGTGACCTCCCTTCAGCATCACTTTCTCCTGTATTATTTTCCTCCAGATGTTTCTGTCTCTGACGATGTGAAAGGCGTTGTAAAAACTCAGTTTTTGCATAAAATAGTAACAAACATTCATACATACATCCATCTTCACAAACATTCGCATTTATAATATTAGTCAGAAGATTAAGATATTTGCTCGACTTGGCGGGGGCACTGCTGTGCCCCCAGATTGGTATCATTATGTAAGCGGAACGAAGGAACCTGTAACTAACGACACAGGGAGTTTTAGTGTGAGTTACAACGATCAAAACATTAAAACGTAATTTTTTACTTTGAATTATCTTTTTCTTGTTTGAGTAAAATGTTTTCAGTGCATCATGTTGTGTTTTACTTTAAATATATTATCTACCTAGTTTACTTTTATGTGCACCCATCGTTGACTGGTAGAGAATTCCTAAGGCATTAACTCCTGTGGTACTTTTGTGTTGCATATGGTCCTTGTGCTCATAACCTTTTCAAAGAAATTTCGATGTGCTGAATGACACTTCCAGTTACCCAAGGACTAGATTTTACTTTAGTCAGTGGCTAAGTACTAAGTACCATACGACGTGGCAATGCTACCAGTCGCGTAGGCACATTACCAGCCGACAGCTTTGATGACGAATATTTTCATGCTACATTTTAGATTTTTGTATTTATTTATTTGTTATCCACTTTACATCTATCATTCCAGGGTAACCTAATGCGATAGTGTACCTATTCTAGTATTACTAACTATTTAATTTTTTTATAACAAACTAGCGACCCGCCCCGGCTTCGAACGGGTTCGCCGCCGGCACCGCGCCGCAACCGCTATGTCCTTGCATTTTTAACCGACGACCAAAAGAGGAGGTTATCAATTAGACGCGTATATTTTTTTTTTAATTTATTATCACTGAGTACTCGAAGACGGCTGAACCGATTTGGAAAATTCTTTTTTTGTTTGATAGGGTATACTTTGAAATTGGTACCATTTGTCACCAAGTCAGGATCTGATGATGGGATCCTGGAGAAATCGAGGGAACTCTTCAAATAGTATAGGCACACCTATGGCGTTTTGGGTATGTCTTATAGTAACTTGTGCAGTTGCTCTCAAAAAGTACCATTTGGGGAAGTGGAACTGATGTTGAAGACCACAGATGGCCACCGAAACTACTCAATAATAAGTATTTCGTGGATTTCGATTCGATTACTTGAATATGGATATTAAGCACTTGGTGCTCGTCACAATGCATATGGTGATGTAGAGCTGATGGTGAAGTACCAGGAGAACTCCTCAAAAATTAACGGCCCAGCATTGGGAAAAGCAATATTTTGTAAAATGTTATAAGTAGTTGACATTTAGGTTCTTGTAACTAGGTAAATTAAAAATCAACCAACTAAAAAGAGTGAAATAAAAACTTTTTACCAAAAAATTAAACCGACTCCCAAAAAACACTGCAAAGTGAAAAATAACTTTAATTTCGGAAGTCGGTGCCAAAAACGAAAATACAAAACTAAAGACACCGACTACCGAAATTAAAGTTATTTTTCACTTTGCAGTGTTTTTTGGGAGTCGGTTTAATTTTTTGGTAAAAAGTTTTTTAAATCTGTAATATCTTCGAAACTATTCATTTAAATTATATTCTGTAACGGGCAATATTGATTTGTATTAAATGCACAATGTATTTATGGTACTTAATTGGATAAGGATTAATGCTGTATTGCTTAAAATTGCTTCGTAAAATATGCTCGTATTTCTCGTAAAAAGTAAAGGATAAAAATGGTTGTTCAGTACCAAGCCAGCCAACGGTAACTGGTATGCCGAACTGTCCGCGATTACACGGAGCTTTAACGTTGCTTTTCGAGCAATAGGCTCTTAGGCCGTAATGATTAAGCTTATAGCCTAGACTTACCCTCTGAGCTGGGACGACAAGCTTCGACCTTCCTCAGGCCACGTCCGTGATATGTGTGTAGGTATGTAATGAGTAATTGAAACGTGTAATGTGGGCAAGTGTTGATATATATATATATTCCACAACTTCAGGTTCCCAAAGATGCAGGTCCTCACAATACGGTCCCGGCAGCATTCACAGCACCACTCTGCTACACTTTACACCAGATTGGTAGCTATTTATCACCAATTCACAATTACTTTCTGCAAAGTTCGCGTGCCATTCGGTCTGGCGTCATCCGGCGTTATTGTTCAAAATATCCCAGATTTTCCGTCAATTCGGGATTCTAGATTTCAATTAATCACTAATCACAACCGATTTGTCTTTTAACCGCGTAGATTCAACAGGATTTTAATTACAACAATAAATCGATCTCAACAAACTCGGCGGTTGCTTTTTTCAAGAAAAATTATAAGATGTCAAGTCATTTTCAAAGACAAGACCATAGATAATAATGTTGCCAACCAAAAAGGTGCGTTCTGTTTCACGTTGGACGGAACAATGGTTGTTGTGGGTTATCTATAAGAGATAGACAGCTGCCATCGAGGACATTTTTGTTGACCTATCTCGTAGGGTTCAGCCAGCGTTTGCAAAGCAAGCGCAAAAAAATGGTTTTATTTGCGACATCACATTAGAAACCTCAAAAATTATCATAGGGACAGACACAGGGAAGCGACTTTGCTTTATACTATGTTATTATTATTAAGATTACAAATAAAGCACTCCTAGTGAATTCACCCAGTGAACAACAAAATAAGTCCAAATCGGTCGCAATGAGGTTGAGAGTGCGGAGCGCACGCGTCAGTGGCGCCTCCCCCAACAGATTGGTACGCCCGCGCGGCTCCACCAGCAGCCGTGGCTGCCGACGACGCACGTCGCCTATCGTACTTGTCCGGAACACACAAAGTTATTTGCCCTAATACGTCCGCATTATGCACCTTCCCTCTAAATATTTTGAATATGTACGAGATGAGTGATATTTCTCACGATGTTCTAGTTGAATTATAATCAATAATTTGACTAATAAGTACACAATTCAAAGCAAATATAAGCAACTAGCTTTCCGCCTGCGCCTTCACCCGCGAGTACTACACGATGTTATCCCGCAGTAAGATGATGTTTTTCCGAGATAAAAAGAAGCCTATATTCTTTCCCAATGCCAACTCTATATCTGTACCAAATCTTTACCAAGATTTCATTAAAATCGGTTATGTAGTTTAGGCGTGCAAACGTAGCATTCAGAGAGACAGAGTTACTTTCGCATTTATAATATTAATAGAAATAGGGAAGTAGGGACTTCATTATCAATACACACCAGGTTTTATAGGAACTTTGACTTCAAGTGGTAGTGGGCTGTATTTCTCCTGTTTGGAAAGATCGTTCAGTTTCTCTATGTCTTTTGTATGGTCGTGACTGCCCAGCTGTTCTGTAAAGTCTGGAGTCATGTCATCCTCGCTGAAGATCTTGGAGATGTGTTCCGACTGTAATGTAACAGGGAGTCAAATTAAATTAGCTTTTAGAATTTCACAAGCATGGTATGTCATACACATGTCTTCGGATGTTACGGTTCTAGGACAGGTTTTCATGATGTTTTCCTTTATGGTTTTGAGAGCATGATTAAAATTAAACAAGATGATATCCCTAGCAATCCAAGACGTAGTAACTCGTAAGAAATGTCTGCAACCACCCGCCTCCACTACTCACTCAAGATATAACATACAAGCTGTCGCGTCTTCGATTCCGTGGATTTTATCACAACAAGAACATAACCTTCTTTTTTTGCAGTCGGGTAAAAAGTTACCTGGTTACTTCTAGGCAGGCGTGGTTCATCTTCGACCACGTCATCGCTTACCATCAGGTGAGATGGCGGTCAAACGTGAGCCTATCAACAATAAAAACTAATAGAACCTTCATAAACTAAGCCACTACAAAATGTCATCCAAATCCGCCTAGTACTTTCGAAAATTAGCGCGTTCAAACAAACAAACAAACTTTTCCGCTTTATATTTTATTAGTAGGTATATAATTTAGTAATTTTGAACATACACCTATTATCCTAACTTTAATAACAATACTGTCTTTTTCTTGTACAGACGCCAGCACATGAAGCTACCCGAAACTGTCAAATTTTCCCAATCAACCTTGAACCTAATTGCTTTAACAATAAAGTTGAAAATCTATTAAAGAAATTTAACAGATTGTTGTAGCTTGATGTGCTGGCGTCTGTACATCTGTGGAGAACGTTGTTGGTTGCACATTTGTATAACCCTATATGTTTAAATTTAACAGATTGTTGTAGCTTGATGTGCTGGCGTCTGTACATCTGTGGAGAACGTTGTTGGTTGCACATTTGTATAACCCTATATGTTCGTATTATTTTGTTATGAATAATGTGTAACTGTTTGTTTCCCTAACAAATAAAATAAAAAAATAAAAAATATTATTTGATAAACTCGTAATCACTAACTATCACGCTATCTATCTTCCGTTTAACTTTGACCGTTGACCTTTAAATCAACAATGTCTAGAAATTGTGAACTTTGTTGTTGTCCAGAGAGAATATTTTTTCATAATCTAATCACATTAGTAAAACGCGCTAATCACGTTAAGAAAATCTGTAAAGGTCGTTTTGGCCGTCGTACATGTAAAATAGTCTTGTGTAGAACGTGAACGATGAACGAATAGGAGTAGGGCATGAATCTCGGAATCTCGGAATATCGCAATATCGGAATCTCGGAACAAAAGTTCCGATATTACAATTCCGATACTGGGTGACCCAATATCGAAATCGGATAAATTTTTATATCCGACAAAATTATGCAAGCATAATTTTGTCGGAACGCTTTGTTGTTCTTGAGAATATATTATCGAGAAAAACGAGATTTTAACATATAAAATACCTAGTCCTTTATTTATGTTGACTTCACTTGCACATTTTAAATTATTTATAAATAATTTAAACTACCGAACTCAGAATCAACAAAACTTTGTTAATTTTTTTGAATAAATATGGGATAATAATGAGAAATATGATTTAAACAAATATTTCCAATAGTTTTTATTCCTACTTGTTGATTTTCCTAAATTCTAAGAAGCTTTGTTGATTCTGAGTTTGATAGTTTAATTAATAATAAGTATAGGATAATTATGACAAATATGTTAAACAAATATTCCGCAAAATTTCCAGTATAAGCCTTTCCGACTTTTCTGTCTTTTTAACACAATTGTAGGTTAACTACGAGGTGCCGTGTTCGACCGATACAGTTAATGCCTCGAAAATGGCTTGCCGAAATACAGCGTTGCCCGAGAACCCGTCCTCCCAGAGACGATGGGACGAGCCGCTCTGCAGTTTGGTACAGAATAACCTTTTAAATACGTCAACTAATACTGCTGAGCGCTCGCGCCTGTTGGCTGTGGGTGAATGGGAGTCGGGCCTTCGGCTACAAGCATTACCTATACCTAATATAGGTACTATGTTAAGTGATAACACGTTCCGGATCGCTACATGTCTACGTCTGGGTGCTCCCAGCGGTGCTCCACATCGCTGTCAATGCGGTGCGGCAGTCGACCGCCTCGGACATCATGGTCTTTCCTGCAGCAGAAGCTCGGGTTGGATAGCACGGCATGCCAGCATAAATGACATAATCCGTCGGGCTCTTGTCACCGCTGGAGTACCATCTGTTTTAGAACCCAACGGCTTGGCACGGGACGTTAGGAAGAGACCAGACGGGATGACTATAATGCCTTGGAAGTTGGGTAGGCCTTTGGTGTGGGATGCTACTTGTGTTGACACCCTTGCGCCATCTCATCTTCTTCTTATCATACAGCGGGCTATGCTGGGGCGGCAGCTGCAGGTGCAGAAAATCTCAAACGGCGCAAATACAACAACCTAATTGGGTGCTATATGTTTGAGTCGTTTGGGGTTGAAACGTTAGGACCATGGGGTCCGAGTGTGCATCAACTCTTTCGTGACATAGGCAAACGATTAGCCGACTCCACAGCTGGCCAGAGGGCTGGCCTTTTCTTTGGACAGAGAATCAGCATTGCCATTCAACGTGGCATTGCGGCCAGTGTTCTGGGCACTTTTCCCATCGATAGCGATGTTTACGAATTTTTCGATGCCCTATAATTTATTTTTATTTTTGCCTGTATATACTTTATTAAACGATTGACGACATCGAAAAAAAAAAATATTCCTAATAATTGTTGTTCCAAATTGTAGATTGTGCTTGCAATTTTTTTTTTTTTTTGATAATGTTTTATTGATAATAATGAGTCAGGTAAGTAGTTGAATTAGTAATAAATACTTATTACTAATTAAAAAATAATGAAAAATATGCGATTTAATATCTGTATTAAATCGCATATTTTTCATATAGACAGAGGACATACTTAAAAAATTGGCCAAGTGCGAGTTGGACTCGCCCATGAAGGGTTCCGTGATCCGTAGTAACTATAATAAATATAATATACTTAATCGATCGAGTTCAAACTAATTTTGGTTGAAAGTTTACATTAAGATCTACAACATATGGTTTTTTTAGATTTTTCACGTCGTTATTATAGAAGTTAGAGGGGGGACACACATTTTACCACTTTGGAAGCGTATATCTTTTAAACGATTAACTTTATGAAAATGTCATTTTAGAAACCTTAATGTCATTTTTAAAGACCTGTCTATAGATACCACACATGTATAGGTTTCATGAAAAAAAATATTTTCAGTTTCAGTTCCATGTATGGGGAGCCCCCTTTATTTTAAATGTTTTTTAAATTTTCTCTTAAAATCGGAAAGCGGTTTACAGAATACCAAGTTTACATGTATAGTCCTAATAGTTTTGGAATGAAATGGCTGTGTCATACGGACGGACGGACAGACATGTCGAAACTATAAGGGTTCCGTTTTTTGCCATTCGGCTACGGAACTCTAAAAACAACCAATTTTTTAACCAAATTAAAGAATAGGCACGGTTTAAAAATGTTTTTGATATTGAGATTTAATATCGGAATTGAAAACTTTCCGATATTACATGCCCTAAATAGGAGCCGAATCTTTGCACTGTACTAAAAGAACCGTTTCCGAACGCTGGCTTGTAATCGGTCTAATAGGTCTAATAGCTCTTTTCGTACTCGTTTAGGTAACGCCAAATAACTTGGCATGACTTCTGCGCATTGAACGACTTCAATGCGCAGAAGTCATTTTTTAGGTGTCAGCGGTTGTCAGCGGGACGCGGGGTATGACGTAGCACCGCTTCGAGCGCGCGATTGGTGCGTCAGTAGTTCTCGTTCAATTTGCTCCCGAATACACTTGCGTACACGAAAGTTGTACCCTTTGTTTTTGTTACGAGTTGTTGTTTTAAATTTTGTTTTTGTTACGTTGATTATAATGCCAGGACCAAATACCGTTTTACGCAGACTATTAAAACGTCAGAAAGAACACTATAGTTAAGGAAGGTTGAAATTCTGAATTCATAACTGTCTTTAGGACACCGGGATAAAAGAAGAATAAAAGGGGTAGCAGTTTTATTAACTAATTGTGACGACGAGAACATACCTATTATTTTTAATGTTTTTTTTTAATACATTTTTCACTTTTAATTGTTTTTTTTTAACCGACTTCTAAAAAAGGAGGAGGTTCTCAATTCGGATGTTTGTATTTTTTTTTTTTTTTTTTTTTTTTTTTATGTTTGTCCACGCATAACTCCGTCGTTTGCCAACCGATTTGAAAAATTCTGATCTTGTTAGAAAGGGTATACTTCCCAAATGGTCCCATGAAAATTTTATCGAAATCGGACGAGCCGTTTCTGAAAAATCAACAAAAGTCTAAAAAAATGTTTACGTTGATGACCTTTTCGTTTACGCTGCATTGCGTTTTTTGTTCGCGCATAACTCCGTCATTTACGAACCGATTTGGAAAATTCACTGACCCACTAAAAAGCACGAAAATAAAAACTTTTTTGCAAAAAATAAAACCGACTTCCATATCAAAACACTACAAAGCCAAAAATAATTTTAATTTCGGAAGGCGGTGTGAAAAAAAAAGAAAATACAAAACCAATAACACCGACTACCGAAATTAAAATTATTTTTGGCTTTGTAGTGTTTTGATATGGAAGTCGGTTTTATTTTTTGCAAAAAAGTTTTTATTTTATTATTTAATTGTTTTTTAGTTAACGAATGAATTTCTCTTCTTTCTTTAACATTCTTCTAAACAGACATGATTAAAAATAAATGATGGCAACAACCATAGAATAATGGCAAGCAGCAAAAGTGACTACTTTTTTCTTCCACTAAGTGCACGATGCGCGAACTTACCCCCACTACGCCAAAACCTTGCCAACTTTCGTGGCGATTACTATACATGTAAAACACTAGCACTCAGCAGAATCAATCTTGGTTCTAAGTACCCGTACCTAACAACTATCAAATAAGTACAAATGGCTACTGGGACCTATAGCTTAACGTGTCGCGAGCTTATGACTATGGGGTCGGCTTTGTGATCGACAGGTCACGGGTTAGAACCCATTACACTATTTCCGTGAACCCATCCCAGACGATCATATTCAGGGCCGGATCAACCATTAGGCGAAGTAGGCAGCTGCCTAGGGGCCCCGCATCAACTAGGGGCCCAGGCCCAGTACACACACCAAGAAAACATGTTTCTTCGAACGATAATTTGATGTGGGTGTGCACTTAGGGAACTCACTGTTATCTCACAAAATACAAATCGTTAGATTTAGTTGTAGAATAAAAACAATTTTAGAACAAATCTGGGAATAAGTAAACAAATATATTAAAAACCACAGCCCTTAATGCGCGTTTCCTCAGTTCACACACGATTTGGTCAGTCAAAGTAAGAAAAGGGGCCCCGAGAATGCCATTGCCTTAGGGCCTCTGACAGGGTTAATCCGGCTCTGATCATATGTAGCTTAAGCCCGATTTACTCTTCAACAAGTACAGTAGCGAGTTAACTTGCGTCATCGGCGAGTTAAGTTGTTATTGTAGTTTGAACGGCAAAAGCGAGTTAAGTAGTAAGTTGTTGATTAAGTTGAGTTAAATAGATCGCGATCCTATTTTTCGGCGAGTCCAGTGCGAAGTAGCCCCCTCTCTCGCGTCTCCCGCACCCCTCCAACTTAACTGGCTGGCATGTAGACGGGCGAGTTTAGTACAGTCCATAAATTTGTAGGTTACAGGTAGGTTGAGGGGGGAGTTGAGGGGGGAGTTGCGGGTCGAGTTGCGGGTCAAGTTGCGGGTCGAGTTGCGGGTCCAGTTGCGGGTCGAGTTGCGGGTCCAGTTGCGGGTCGAGATGCGGGTCGAGTTGCTGGTCCAGTTGCGGGTCGAGATGCGGGTCGAGTTGCGGGTCCAGTTGCGGGTCGAGTTGCGGGTCGAGTTGCGGATCCAGTTGCGGGTCCAGTTGCGGGTCGAGTTGCGGGTCGAGTTGCGGGTCGAGTTGCAGGTCGAGTTGCGGTTCGAGTTGCGGGTCGAGTTGCGGGATGAGTTGAGGCATGAGTTGAGGGGCGTCTCGTGGGGAGTTGAGGTAAAGAGAGAGAGAGACAGGGCAACGGTATACCTTTGAAATTTCGTACATTTTTGAAGGTTTCACTTCTACCACGTGTGAATTGCACACATGTTTTTTTTTTACAATTCCTTCACTAATTAATCGAAAGGAACTTCGTTCCATCCGGGTGTCCCTTGACACCTCTCAAGTTTTTTTATTTTCTTTTTTTTTTCTCGGGCAACTTATGACTACTCACTCGCCTACGTTTGGACGCTACTTACAACTTACTACTTATTACTTAACTGTCTGAGTTCTTAACTGGCTACTGTACTTGTTGAAGTGTAAATCGGCCATCGGGCTTTAGTCTAAGGGGTTAATATGATTGCTAGTAATGGCCAGCTTCCAATGTTACCGGATGCAGCTGAGTACTAGTGTTAGCATGGTGCGTCTGCCTATCTGACCTCCACAACCAGTAGCTGGGTTAATTCTTGGCTTGACAGGTTTCAGATTTTCTGGGTTTTTTCTATCCGAAACGACTGTCAAAGATGTACAAATTACAACCGAGACCAACGGCTTAAGAGGAGGCTCCCTAAATTGTATGTAATTTTGTATTCATATTCTGAAACAATCACGCATACAATCAAAATGGAACTTTAGTATATGATTTATTGGACTTTTTTCTTTCCATGTCTAGACCAGTTTCGTAATTGGAACATTTTCGCTCGATTCATTTTTTTATCGAAAATTATGTCTTTTTTAAAGATTATTCAAAATTATTAATATTATAATAATTATATTAATCAAGATTACTCGGCTTTTATGTCTAAAATTAGTATTGACAGTAAGAAAATGTAGTTTATTATCCAAATATAGGACATTTTTTCTCTAGATCAATTGTCACTTTAGTTATAAACGAAATAAGAATTGATACTTACGACATTTAGTTTCAAACCCGAATATGGTAAAAGAGCGCACGCGATATTGAACTTTATTACTGCTGCGTTAGCGTTTAGCACACAACGGCAGTTTCGAAACCGAACATGGTGAAAGAGCGCACGCGATGTTCAACTTTATTACTGCTGCGTTAGCGTTTAGTATACTACGGCCTAACCGGGGTGGATGCGGGCGGAGCTTGCGTGAAAATTATTTTGCACTGCCTGGTCTTAACGTACTTTCCGAGGCACGGAGGAATCTCAATATGTCAAAATTATCACCCATCCACGGACCAGCCTTGACAATCGTTGCTTGACCTTGAAAATTGACCCGTGTGACTATTCTTATTTAGCCACGGGCTCCTCTACGCTGCGACATAAACATCGATTATTGTTATACTTTTTCGTGATAGTGAAAAGAAACTTACATCAAATTGGTCTTCATTTGATGCTCTGGAGTTTGCGAAGCCAAGTCTTAACAGTGCAGTGGCAACAACCAGCATTGCCAACTAAAGGAAATAGTAACAGTATACTGAATATAAGCAATCGCTAAGTAAGGTAAATAAGCTAGGTACCCTGCGTTCCTAGAGTACCTAATAAGTTTTTATTTTTTTATTTTATTAAAATAGGCTTATAATTATATTTTACTCGCCAAAGTTCGCAGTTTGTTGGCGAGAATCGCTCGTAACTTACATTAAACAAAATAGGTAGATAAACTAACTAAAAAAAATTTTTTTTTCAAATAGCAGCTTATATTTAGCCGGCGATATTATATCAAAGTAAAATACCGCCATCATTTTTCCACGTAAATAAACATTGCCTTTTTGAAAAATGAAAATATAGCACTGAAATAACAACTCAAGATGTTGTATTTGTTTTTTGTATATTATGATTTACAAACGCTTATTTCTTATTGACTGAGCAAACCTATCTAAGAAATATTTAAAAACAAAATTACTTACCATTAGAAATATGTATATTTCTGTAAAATAAAAGTCTTGAATTCGCTGAGAAATGTAAACTAGAACTGCCTACTTTGTTGAGAACATAAAACAAACGACAACTGACAATGTGAATACAATATCACGGTAAGGCTGCGTCCACATGGTGCGACTTTTTCTTTTGATAATATAGGAAAAGATTTCAATTTCTCTCATTAATTTTTTAATTTGTTATTAATAATATGTCTGGCTTTTTATATGTGTCTTTATATATGTTTTGAGTATGTAGTTTATTAATTTTGTATTTTATATAAATAAATAGTACACCATGGACTACTTGCGTATTTATTTTCTCCTTCTGTGCCAAATCCATCCAAAGGTTGTCCGTAAAAAAGATGGCTGTCAGGAATAAGACCGCCCTTTCACCCTTTTTAGTAATTAAGTTATTATTTGTTTCTGTTATGGTGTACAATAAAGGGTATAATTAATATCTATCTATCTATCTGTCTTTTTCTGCGACTGTCGTAACTCACGTCACATACAAATACGACAGTGAGGTGTCACAAAAGCTCCTGAAACGACGGCGCATCTTTTATCACGCGCGCTTTAAGAGTAGTTAGCATCATTGATAGAGCCCGATAGGGCCAATGCATGTCGGGATTACGAGAAAGTTCTAATGAGATAGGTACTGCTGCCCCGGGATGTAAGGGAATCTGAAGGAACTGGGTAGGTTTTAGTCACTAGTTTTCTGTAATTCCGGCTACACTCCGAGCGGAAAAAGACGTTTGATGGCGGCTACAGACTCACGCGAGAAGTCTCGCCGAGAAGTCTTGCCGAGAAATTGCGCGAGAACCGAGAAGGCATCTACACTCATGCGACCTTCTCATTCGCATTCTGGATCGTTATCCGGAATGGACGACAGTGCAGCGGCTTTGGTTTTGAAGCATATTATAATTTTGTGATTACTAAAATTAGAAAAAAAAAAAAACAAATAAAAAAACCACCCAATTTGTAATAGCTTGGCGACCACAGACAGTAGATACATACAGCACAACAACAGTCAACACACAATCAATGCCACGGTCTGACTGAGACCGAATAAAAATGTAATACCGTTCTCTTT
Organism: Tholera decimalis; assembly: GCA_943138885.2. Lineage (NCBI taxonomy): Eukaryota > Metazoa > Arthropoda > Insecta > Lepidoptera > Noctuidae > Tholera > Tholera decimalis. The sequence continues at coordinate 34,025,325 of OW964571.2, forward strand.
TCTCGCCCGAGAAAACCTTTGAAGCGGGCAAAAATACCGACACCGATACAAGAACAGGCGAGCGCGAGAACGAGATGGCAAGAAAGCGATCACATTCACGCTTCTCGGGTGTTCTCGGGGGTTCTCGGCGTGAGTCTGTAGCCGCTATGATAGTTTCATTGGTATCGCTAATTATTATAAGCTCATATCTTACGAAATTCGAGTAGAGGAGATCGAGGCTAATAATTGAAATTAAAACCATTTAAAAAGATTCTACAGTACCTAACATCCGCACAGGTCGATCTTCGAAGTTAAGCAAAGCTTGCCGAGTTCGATTTGTGGATGGATGACCGTCTTAACATAACGAGATTCCACCGTGTCTCGGGAAGTATGTATCGTATCGGTTCATATCTTAAGACCAGGCACTCTTTTTTTTTTTTTTTTTTTAGCGTCTTAAAATTATCAAATAAGTCCTCCCACCCCGGGCAGGGTGGCAGGGACTGTCAGACTTTTACTGACTAAAATCCACGGTGTTCCTTCAATAACCCTTTACGTACCGGGGTCACGGTAACGGGATGAGTCCCACGACCCCGGCAGGCTTCGGCCCTCTACGGGGGGCCTCGTCATATTGCTGACGCTCTTTGAGGCGCGCGTGGAACACGACGCGCCGTCGACCCGGGCATGGTCCATGGTCGGACAGCGAGTTGCCCTTTACTCGCTGTCCGCATGCCCGCGCCTACGGTGGCCGGAGATCGTCGGCCGACGCCCGACGCCGTGGGCGTCTACCACTGCGGCTGGGCTGGAGGGAGGACGCCATCCTCTCCCTCACGCGGCCCGCCTCCTCCTTCGGAAGCATGACTGCTTCGCAGAAGGAGGCGACCGCTTCCCACTCCCTCTCGCCCCGCAGCATGGCCTCGACCAATGCCGGGCGCGAGAGGTCTCCGCCTATTGCCGCCGTGAGGACACGTCGGTGCTCTGCCCAAGCGGGGCAGTCCTGCACCGTGTGCTCGACTGTGTCCTCAGGGCGACCCTCGCAGTGGTGACACCCAGGCGTTTCCTCCTTTCCCATCAGACACAGGTACCTCCCGAAACTTCCGTGTCCGGTGAGGACCTGCGTCATGCGGTAGGTCAGGACGCCGTGACGCCGAGGTCTAAAATAATTTTCACGCAAGCTCCGCCCCCATGCACCGCCGGTTAGGCCTTTGTGTGCTAAATGCTAACGCAGCAGTAATAAAGTTGAATATCGCGTGCGCTCTTACACCATGTTCGGGTTCAAAACTAAATGTCGTAAATCTCAATTCTTATTTCGTTTATAACTAAAGTAATAATTGATCTAGAGAAAAAATATCTTATATTTGAATAATAAACTATATTTTCATACTGTCAATACTAATTTTAGACATAAAAGCCGAGTAATCTTGATTAAAGGGCTTTGAAGGTTTTGGCCCTAAAATCAGCAAACATTTTCATTTTTTTTCAAAATCGCGGTGCACAACAAATGTCCTATTATTGGATAGGGGACACTTATACAAACATAAAACGTATTTAACATAACGTCATAAAGCGTCACGTTTCTGAGATATTCAAACATAAAAATAACAATTGTTATAACTAATTTATTTATTTATTTTGTAGTTAATTCATGTCGATTAAGTTATTTACTGGTAATCTGAACCAGACAGAGAAAGAAAATAAACAAGGTTACTAGAAAAACAAGAACAGAACAAAAATAAAAGCCGTAGTCACACGTTATATAGGATATCAACCGTAACAAAACAATTAATAACGTGTGACTGCAGCTTTTATTTTTGTTCTGTTCTTGTTTTTCCAGTAACCTTGTTTATTTCAGCATCCTGAAAATCTTGTTTCATACTTTTTCAGTGTCGATTTTTTTGTCGTAGTCGAGTTTTAGGTTTTTTACTTTTTATTATTATATTTTACTATACTAAAGTATTTAATATAGCTTTTTACTAATCTTTGGGGAGATGCCCGTTCACCCACGTTTGTAAGTACCACATTTAATCGTAGCGAAGCAGGTAAGCGCTTAATTGATAGGATTTTGAAAATATTAATTCATGACTAAAAAAATAGAAGCTGTGCAAGAAAATATACGAAAATGAATTACAGGAAAACCTATAAAGATAACCTTTGTTTTTTAGTAAGTAAAAAAAAAGTTATTAAAAAATTAAAAAACCCCACTGCAACCTTATACTAAAACTAACTGAAAAGCTAATATAAACAAGCCCATTTTAAATTAAATAAAAGTTGGAAGCAGGCGGGGCCCATACCATTATTATAGTTTCAAAATCAAATGGGTCCCGCCTGCTTCCAACTTTTATTTAATTTAAAATGGGCTTGTTTTTATTAGCTTTTCAGTTAGTTTTAGTATAAGGTTGCAGTCGGGTTTTTTAATTTTTTTAATTACTTTTTTTCATTTCCAGCTTTTTAGTTTACAAATGTGAAAGATTTCGCAGACGATTTAGTTCTTGATACGTGTTTTTTTACGATTTGTCACTTTAAATTACTGTTAACCATATAAGTTGAATATATGTTTGTAATCACCTTTTAAAACCCTTTATTTTGATACCCCACTCGAAAGGTTTTGAAAAAAAAAACTTTTTTGAAGGCATAATATGGCGCCAAAAATCCGCCATTTTGTTTTTTTTTTATTTTGATATACCCAATGTCACTTTCACAGTCAATACGAATCTAACGATACCTCTCAAGCTAAAATCCGTCGAGCCGTTCAGGCCACAGAGCGTGCCAAACAATTATACATACATACATACATACTCTCGAAAAACATAACCCTCCTTCTGGCGCAGTCGGGTAATAAGATTCGCTCGAGAAACCGGTATTTTTCGTTATCTGATGAATTTATTACCTGCATTTAATGGTCCGGCAAAATAAGTTCTTTCAGAGAGTAGGTACTCTTTGAGTAAAAGCTCGTCTAGACGTTACTTTATATTGCTTTCACATTTTTATTAGTTCGTGTTGTATTTGTACCCCGGGGTTTAGAACTTAAAAGGAAATTTGACTTTATATTGCTTTCACATTTTTATTAGTTCGTAAATTTATGTGTTGTGTTGGTAGCTGAAAGCTGAAACTGAAACTGAAGCTGAAGCTGAAACTGAAGCTGAAAATGAAGCTGAAACTGAGCCGAAACTGAAGCTGAAGCTGAAACTGAAGCTGAAATTGAAGCTGAAATTTGAAACAGAAACTGAAACAGAAGCTGAAACTGAAGCTGAAACTGAGGCTGAAACTTAAACCGAAACTGAAGTTGAAGCTGAAACTGAACCTGAAACTGAAACTGAAGCTGAATTTTATAGTCTGTCACACCCTTCCGCTTACCCAGAGCGGTAGAAATCATTCTATAATGTTCCCACCCAGAAAAAAAAAGCTGCCTAGCTGAAACTGAAGCTGAAACCAAAACTGAAGCTTAAACTGAAGCTGAAGCTGAAACCAAACTGAAGCTGAAACTGAAGCTGAAACGGAAGCTGAAACTGAAGTTGAAGCTGAAACTGAACCTGAAACTGAAACTGAAGCTGAATTTTATAGTCTGTCACACCCTTCCGCTTACCCAGAGCGGTAGAAGTCATTCTATAATGTTCCCACCCAGAAAAAAAAAGCTGCCTAGCTGAAACTGAAGCTGAAACCAAAACTGAAGCTTAAACTGAAGCTGAAGCTGAAACCAAACTGAAGCTGAAACTGAAGCTGAAACGGAAGCTGAAACTGAAGCTGAAACTGAAGCTGAAGCACAAACTGAAGCTGAAGCAAAAGTTTTTAAGTTACTTCTACCACATCGCCAAACGCGAACCTATTATATAGATATCAATAGAAACTCTTTTGTTTTTCTCTCTTTTTCTTTTCTTTTTTTACTAACCAAAAACCTACCCTGTGCCTGTACTAAGTTCCGAGGCCGCAATATCTCGTAAAAAAATTATAACATTCCCGAATACCATTGCCTGCCGGGGTTTGGGTATGTCCTACAGTCGCATCCCCGGCAGTCGGGCCCCGACAATAGTGCAGACTACACTTTGAGGCGCGCGTGGAACACGACGCGCCGTTGACCCGGTCCTGGTCCTTACCGGATGGTGAGTTACCCCTGCTCGCCGACTACATGCCCGCACCTAAGTCCCAACAAAAGAAACATTAAGGTTCAAATAACCACCAACGTACAAAAACCTAATTTAATTTACTTACAAAACTGACATCTTTCGACAAATGACCAATAGGTCATTCTTATTTAAGACTGTAAGATTAGATATACATGAAAATAAAACCTCCATTGTATTCTTTCCCCTTGAGTATTTTGTTTACTTCAAACTCCATTCTTTAGAAATTTGTGAAAAGAAATTCCTTTTTCGCGACGCTTAAAAAAGTTAAACAATTTATGTTTCTTCCTGTTAGGAAATGGAAGAAAATCATGTTGTCAAGCCACGTTTTCATTTAGTAATCTGTGTGAGTAAATATTTTTTCGTGGTATCAAATGATACTTTTTGGAACAGTGTTTATAAAATGAAGTTGAGAAGCTCGTCGCTAAATAATAGCCGCACGAATTGATCTTCAAGCTGAGTCAACGCTTGAATAGGTCTGTCCGTGGATCGGTGATCATCGAGATTTCTCCGTGCGTCTGAAAACACTTTATGCCGTTGGTGTCGTATGTTATTTGTACTACATTTTTTAAAGTCATAACCACAGATATAATATGATCTGTGGTCATTGCGCATAGTCTGTAGCCAGAAATTCATACACTAGTCCCACTAGTCCTGCCAAGGGTTGACGTGTTATAAAATAAAGGCGGAAGAATTCTTTATTTTATCTATAGTCAAAACATCAAACCCCACACGTAACACTGAAATGTAGTATGCGTAGTTAGGACTAGGTACCTATAGGTACTTTTCCTATCTCAATGGTTAGGACTACGCTGCGACATTTCAGTCGCATATTTAATCGCACAGTGATACCGTCAGATCAACCCCTTATTCAGTGTTGATGAATCGCTCCTATTGTTTACCCGGCATTTGATATTGTTAGTACGTGGCTCGATACAACAAACAGTGCCAAATAATACGCATTGACACAACGGAATCTTGGAAATCCGGCGGCAAAACATTGTACCTAGTTATATATAATATATTGTTGAAGAGTATTGGATAAAATAAGCTTATTTCTTTCTCACTAATATTAAGAATACGATAGTTTGTAAGTATGGATGTATTAATCTTTCACGCAGAAACTAATGAACGTATCTGAATGAAATTCGATTAGTAGATAGTTGACATCCCAGAATATAGGCTACTTTTTACCCACGGAGTCGGGATTTACACGAAAAAACCCTGAACACGAAAGAAGTCGCGGGCAAAACATAGTAATAAAAATAAGCAGATATGTTTTTTGAAACATTTTATTCCAACTAACAGCATTAACTCTATTAAAACCATGTGAGATTTGAGATTGAAAAATATTCAAATAAACTACTTTCGTCTTAACTATTTCAAAACATTTACATTGAAGCACACTTTATGTCGACCGTACAAGTTGAAAATTATAGAAAAACTAGTATTTGCGTGTTGCGCGAGGTGCAAGCACCTCGCGTGCTTGTGGTGGTGGATTGTTCACTTTTAAAAATAATTTCTTAAGTTTGCTTGTCGTCGCCGCTGAGTTACGCTTCACCCACTCAACCAAACAACTAACCAACAATTATGTCAATGAGTGAGTGAGTCAGTCAGTCAGTCAGTCAGTGGTAATCTAGCTTTATATAGTATAATAACTAGTATTTGCGTGTTGCGCGAGGTGCAAGCACCTCGCGTGCTTGTGGAAAAAAAAAATGGCGTGTGATGGGGGGGTGCACAATTATTTTGACTAAAGCATTGCCCCTCTACACGAATCTGAAAAAAAAAATGTTCCAAGTCTCTTAATTTCCGAGATCCGCTTAAAGGGGGTGAGAAATGGGGCAAGGGGGGCGACTTTGAAAAATGGTTTTTACTTTACCGAGCCTCCTCTATACTAATCCGTAAAAAATAAAAATACGGGTCTCGTAGTTTCCGAGATACGATAGGGAGGGGCGAGAAGGGGGGTGAAAAGGGGAGGTTTGGCACTATTCCCGTAGGTTTGAGAGTTACTTGCTTACGAATCTGTCAAAATATACCCACCTCCCCATCCACCATCTGGGAGAACAATTATGTCAATGAGTGAGTCAGTCAGTCAGTCAGTGGTAATTTAGCTTTATATTATAATAGAACTAGTATTTGCGTGTTGCGCGAGGTGCAAGCACCTCGCGTGTTTGTGAAAAAAAAAAATGGGGGTGATGGGGGAGATGGGGGGGTTTAGTATTTGCGTGTTGCGCGAGGTGCAAACACATCGCGTGCTTGTGAAAATAAAAAAAAATGGGGGGGTGATGGGGGGGGGTTTCACAATGATTTCGACTAAAGCATTGCCCCTCTAAACGAATCTGAAAAATAAATTCCAAGTCTCTTAATATCTGAGATCCGCCTAAAGGGGGTGAGAAGGGGGGCAAGGGGGGCGACTTTGAAAAATGGTTTTTACTTTACCGAGCCTCCTCTATACGAATCCGTAAAAAACAAAAAATACGGGTCTTGTAGTTTCCGAGATACGATATGTGGTAATTTAGCTTTATATAGTATAATAATAATAACTAGTATTTGCGTGTTGCGCGAGGTGCAAGCACCTCGCGTGTTCAATGAAAAATAAAAAAAAATGGGGGGGGGTTGCACAATTATTTGGACTAAAGCATTGCCCCTCTAAATGAATCTGAACAAAAAAAATGTTCCAAGTCTCTTAATTTCCGAGGTCCGCCTAAGGGGGGTGAGAAGGGGGGCAAGGGGGGCGACTTTGAAAAATGTTTTTTACTTTACCGAGCCTCCTCTATAGGAATCCGTAAAAAAAAAACAGGTCTCGTAGTTTCCGAGATACGATAGGGAGGGGGGAGAAGAGGGGTGAAAATGGGAGGTTTGGCACTTTTCCCGTAGGTTTGAGAGTTACTTGCTTACGAATCTGTCAAAATATACCCACCTCCCCATCCACCATCTGGGAGAACAATTATGTCAGTGAGTGAGTGAGTGAGTCAGTGGTAATTTAGCTTTATATAGTATAACTAGCGTTTGCGTGTTGCGCGAGGTGCAAGCACCTCGCGTGCTTGTGAAAAGAAAAAAAATGGGGGGGGGTGATGGGTGGAGATGGGGGGGGGTTAGTATTTGCGTGTTGCGCGAGGTGCAAGCACCTCGCGGGCTTGTGACAAAAAAAAAAAAAAAGTGGGTGATGGGGGGGATTGCAGAAGTGTTTTGACTAAAGCATTGCCCCTCTAAATGAATCTGAAAAAAACAATGTTCCAAGTCTCTTAATTTCTGAGATCCGCCTAAAGGGGGTGAGAAGGGGGGTGGGGGGGGGCAAGTTTGATAAATGGTTTTTACTTTACCGAGCCTCCTCTATACGAATCCGTAAAAAAAAATACGGGTCTCGTAGTTTCCGAGATACGATGGGGGAGGGGGAGAAGGGGGGTGAAAAGGGGAGGTTTGGCACTTTTCCCGTAGGTTTGAGAGTTACTTGTTTACGAATCTGTCAAAATATACCCAACTCCCCATCCACCATCTGGGAGAACAATTATGTCAATGAGTCAGTGAGTGAGTGAGTCAGTGGTAATTTAGCTTTATATAATATAACTAGAATTTGTGTGTTGCGCGAGGTGCAAGCACCTTGCGTGCTAATGAAAAAAAAAAAATGTGGGGTGGTGATGGGGGGGGTTTAGTATTTGCGTGTTGTGCGAGATGCAAGCACCTCGCGTCATTGTGATAAAAACAAAAAAAAAAAAAAAAGTGGGGTGGGTGATGGGGGGAGATGGGGGTGTTTAGTACTTGCGTGTTGCGCGAGGTGCAAGCACCTCGCGTGCTTGTGTAAAAAAAAAATGGGGGCGGTGATGAGGGGAGGTGGGGGGGTTTAGTATTTGCGTGTTGCGTGAGGTGCAAGCACCCCGCGGTTCACTTAAAAAAAAAAATGGGGGGGGGATGATGGGGGGGGTTTGCACAAGTATTTCGACTAAAGCATTGCCCTTCTAAATGAATCTGAAAAAAAAATGTTCCAAGTCTCTTAATTTCCGAGATCCGTCTAAAGGGGGTGAAAAGGGGGGCTGGGGGGGGGCGACTGAAAAATGGTTTTTACTTTACCGAGCCTCCTCTATGCGAAATCGTAAAAAAAAAATACCGGTCTCGTAGTTTCCGAGATACGATAGGGGGCGGAGAAGGGGGGGGGGGGGGGAAGGGGAGGTTTGGCACTTTTCCCGTAGGTTTGAGAGTTACTTGTTTACGAATCTGTCAAAATATACCCACCTCCCCATCCACCATCTGGGAGAACAATTATGTCAATGAGTCAGTCAGTCAGTCAGTGAGTGGTAATTTAGCTTTATATAGTATAACTAGTATTGGCGTGTTGCGCGAGGTGCAAGCACCTCGCGTGCTTTCTTTAAAAAAAAAAGGGCGGTGATGGGGGGATAGGGGGGAAGTGCACAATTATTTCGACTAACGCATTGCCCCTCTAAATGAATCTGAAAAAAAAATGTTCCAAGTCTCTTAATTTCCGAGATCCGCCTAAAGGGGGTGAGAAGAGGGGTGGCGGAGGGCGACTTTGATAAATGGTTTATATTTTACCAAGCCTCCACTATACGAATCCGTAAAAAAAAAAATTCGGGTTTCGGAGTTTCCGAGATACGATAGGGAGGGGGAAGAAGGGGGGGGGGGGGGGGGAAAGGGGAGGTTTGGCACTTTTCCCGTAGGTTTGAGAGTTACTTGTTTACGAATCTGTCAAAATATACCCACCTCCCCATCCACCATCTGGGAGAACAATTATGTCAATGAGTCAGTCAGTCAGTCAGTGAGTGGTAATTTAGCTTTATATAGTATAACTAGTATTGGCGTGTTGCGCGAGGTGCAAGCACCTCGCGTGCTTTCTTTAAAGAAAAAAGGGCGGTGATGGGGGGATAGGGGGGAAGTGCACAATTATTTCGACTAACGCATTGCCCCTCTAAATGAATCTGAAAAAAAAATGTTCCAAGTCTCTTAATTTCCGAGATCCGCCTAAAGGGGGTGAGAAGAGGGGTGGCGGAGGGCGACTTTGATAAATGGTTTATATTTTACCGAGCCTCCACTATACGAATCCGTAAAAAAAAAAATTCGGGTTTCGTAGTTTCCGAGATACGATAGGGAGGGGGAAGAAGGGGGGGGGGGAAAAGGGGAGGTTTGGCACTTTTCCCGTAGGTTTGAGAGTTACTTGCTTACGAATCTGTCAAAATATACCCACCTCCCCATCCACCATCTGGGAGAACAATTATGTCAATGAGTGAGTCAGTAAGTCAGTCAGTGGTAATTTAGCTTTATATTATAACTAGTATTTGCGTGTTGCGCGAGGTGCAAGCACCTCGCGTGTTCAATGAAAAAAAAAAAAAAAATGGGGGGGGGTTGCACAATTATTTGGACTAAAGCATTGCCCCTCTATATGAATCCGAACAAAAAAAATTGTTCCAAGTCTCTTAATTTCCGAGGTTCGCCTAAAGGGGGTGAGAAGGGGGGCAAGGGGGGCGACTTTGAAAAATGTTTTTTACTTTACCGAGCCTCCTTTATAGGAATCCGTAAAAAAAAAACAGGTCTCGTAGTTTCCGAGATACGATAGGGAGGGGGGAGAAGGGGGGTGAAAATGGGAGGTTTGGCACTTTTCCCGTAGGTTTGAGAGTTACTTATTTACGAATCTGTCAAAATATACCCACCTCCCCATCCACCATCTGGGAGAACGATTATGTCAGTGAGTGAGTGAGTGAGTCAGTGCTAATTTAGCTTTATATAGTATAACTAGTATTTGCGTGTTGCGCGAGGTGCAAGCACCTCGCGTGCTTGTGAAAAGAAAAAAAGTGGGGGGGGGTGATGGGTGGAGATGGGTGGGCGGGGTTAGTATTTGCGTGTTGCGCGAGGTGCAAGCACCTCGCCGGCTTGTGACAAAAAAAAAAAAAAGGGGGAGTGATGGGGGGGGGTTGCAGAAGTATTTTGACTAAAGCATTGCCCCTTTAAATGAATCTGAAAAAAACAATGTTCCAAGTCTCTTAATTTCTGAGATCCGCCTAAAGGGGGTGAGAAGGGGGGTGGGGGGGGCAAGTTTGATAAATGGTTTTTACTTTACCGAGCCTCTTCTATACGAATCCATAAAAAAAAAATACGGGTCTCGTAGTTTCCGAGATACGATGGGGGAGGGGGAGAAGGGGGGTGAAAAGGGGAGGTTTGGCACTTTTCCCGTAGGTTTGAGAGTTACTTGTTTACGAATCTGTCAAAATATACCCAACTCCCCATCCACCATCTGGGAGAACAATTATGTCAATGAGTCAGTGAGTGAGTGAGTCAGTGGTAATTTAGCTTTATATAATATAAATAGTATTTGTGTGTTGCGCGAGGTGCAAGCACCTCGCGTGCTAATGAAAAAAAAAAAAAAAAATGTGGGGTGGTGATGCGGGGGGTTTAGTATTTGCGTGTTGCGCGAGATGCAAGCACCTCGCGTCATTGTGATAAAAACAAAAAAAAAAAAAAAGTGGGGCGGGTGATGGGGGGAGATGGGGGTGTTTAGTATTTGCGTGTTGCGCGAGGTGCAAGCACCTCGCCTGCTTGTTTAAAAAAATTAAATGGGGGGGGTGATGAGGGGAGATGGGGGGGGTTTAGTATTTGCGTGTTGCGCGAGGTGCAAGCACCTCGCGGTTCACTTAAAAAAAAAAAAAAATGGGGTGGGGGTGATGGGGGGGTTTTGCACAAGTATTTCGACTAAAGCATTGCCCTTCTAAATGAATCTGAAAAAAAAATGTTCCAAGTCTCTTAATTTCCGAGATCCGTCTAAAGGGGGTGAAAAGGGGGGCGGGGGGGGGGCGACTGAAACATAGTTTTTACTTTACCGAGCCTCCTCTATACGAAATCGTAAAACAAAAAATACCGGTCTCGTAGTTTCCGAGATACGATAGGGGGGGGAGAAGGGGGGGGAAAGGGGAGGTTTGGCACTTTTCCCGTAGGTTTGAGAGTTACTTGTTTACGAATCTGTCAAAATATACCCACCTCCCCATCCACCATCTGGGAGAACAATTATGTCAATGAGTCAGTCAGTCAGTCAGTGAGTGAGTGAGTGAGTGGTAATTTAGCTTTATATAATATAATAGAACTAGTATTTGCGTGTTGCGCGAGGTGCAAGCACCTCGCGTGTTTGTGAAAAAAAAAAAAAATGGGGGGTGATTGGGGAGATAGGGGGGTTTAGTATTTGCGTGTTGCGCGAGGTGCAAACACATCGCGTACTTGTGAAAAAATAAAAAAATAAAGGGGGGTGATGGGGGGGGGGTTGCACAATGATTTCGACTAAAGCATTGCCCCTCTAAACGAATCTGAAAAAAAAAATTCCAAGTTTCTTAATTTCGGAGATCCGCCTAAAGGGGGTGAGAAGGGGGGCAAGGGGGGCGACTTTGAAAAATGGTTTTTACTTTACCGAGCCTCCTCTATACGAATCCGTAAAAAACAAAAAATACGGGTCTCGTAGTTTCCGAGATACGATATAGGGGGAGAAGGGGGGTGAAAAGGGGAGGTTTGGCACTTTTCCCGTAGGTTTGAGAGTTACTTGTTTACCTCGCGTGCATTCTTTAAAAAAAAAAAAGGGGTGGTGATGGGGGGGCGATGGGGGGGTTGCACAATTATTTCAACTAAAGCATTGCCCCTCTAAATGAATCTGAAAAAAAAAATGTTCCAAGTCTCTTAATTTCCGAGTTCCGCCTAAAGGGGGTGAGAAGGGGGGCAAGGGGGGCGTTTTTGAAAAATGGTTTTTACTTTACCGAGCCTCCTCTATACGAATCCGTAAAAAAAAAAGAATACGGGTCTCGTAGTTTCCGAGATACGATAGGGAGGGGTGAGAAGGGGGGTGAAAAGGGGAGGTTTGGCACTTTTCCCGTAGGTTTGAGAGTTAGTTGTTTACGAATCTGTCAAAATATACCCACCTCCCCATCCACCATCTGGGTGAACAATTATGTCAATGAGTCAGTCAGTCAGTGAGTGGTAATCTAGCTTTATATAGTATAATATAATAACTAGTATTTGCGTGTTGCGCGAGGTGCAAGCACCTCGCGTGTTCAATAAAAAAAAAAATGGGGGGGGTTGCACAATTATTTGGACTAAAGCATTGCCCCTCTAAATGAATCTGAACAAAAAAAATGTTCCAAGTCTCTTAATTTCCGAGGTCCGCCTAAAGGGGGTGAGAAGGGGGGCAAGGGGGGTGACTTTGAAAAATGTTTTTTACTTTACCGAGCCTCCTCTATACGAATCCGTAAAAAAAAACAGGTCTCGTAGTTTCCGAGATACGATAGGGAGGGTGGAGAAGGGGGGTGAAAATGGGAGGTTTGGCACTTTTCCCGTAGGTTTGAGAGTTACTTGTTTACGAATCTGTCAAAATATACCCACCTCCCCATCCACCATCTGGGAGAACAATTATGTCAGTGAGTAAGTGAGTGAGTCAGTGGTAATTTAGCTTTATATAGTATAACTAGTATTTGCGTGGTGCGCGAGGTGCAAGCACCTCGCGTGCTTGAGAAAAAAAAAAAAAACAGGGGGGGGGGGGTGATGGGGGTGGTTTAGTATTTGCGTGTTGCGCGAGGTGCAGGCACCTCGCGTGCTTGTGAAAAAAAAAAGGGGGGGGTAGATGGGGGGAGATGGAGGGGGGTTTAGTATTTGCGTGTTGCGCGAGGTGCAAGCACCTCTGTATTAGTACCTCCAGTATTGGATAAAATAAGCTTATTTCTTTCTCACTAATATTAAGAATACGATAGTTTGTAAGTATGGATGTATTAATCTTTCACGCAGAAACTAATGAACGTATCTGAATGAAATTCGATTAGTAGATAGTTGAAATCCCAGAATATAGGCTACTTTTTACTCACGGAGTCGGGATTTACACGAAAAAACCCTGAACACGAAAGAAGTCGCGGGCAAAACATAGTAATAAAAATAAGCAGATATGTTTTTTGAAACATTTTATTCAAACTAACAGCATTAACTCTATTAAAACTATGTGAGATTTGAGATTCAAAAATATTCAAATAAACTACTTTCGTCTTAACTATTTCAAAACATTTACATTGAAGCACATTTTATGTCGACCGTACAAGTTGAAAATTATAGAAAAACTAGTATTTGCGTGTTGCGCGAGGTGCAAGCACCTCGCGTGCTTGTGGTGGTGGATTGTTCACTTTTAAAAATAATTTCTTAAGTTTGCTTGTCGTCGCCGCTAAGTTACGCTTCACCCACTCAACCTTCGTTACGCTACGGAGGTCGGCGGCTCGCTTCGCTCGCCACCTCCCCCTTCACTCCACTCGGTCTCGCAGATTCGCTCCACTCAGGCCCTACGTACCACCGGACAGGTTTCGACGCCTACTATAATATTTGTTCAAACACCTAATGGCTATCTCTAACCGTTATGAAGTTACAGGCTTTTCAATTTTAGGGGAGGTTGGGGAGGGGAGGGCATGGCATAAAAAATTTGAAGGCCCGTTTATAGACAGTTTTTTCAGTAGTAAATATCAAAATGGGGGGGTGATGGAGGGGAGATAGGGGGGGGGTTGCAGAATTATTTCGACTAAAGCATTGCCCCTCTAAAAGAATCTCAAAAAAAAAATGTTCCAAGTCTCTTAATTTCCGTGATCCACCTAAAGGGGGTGAGAAGAGGGGCATGGGGGGCGACTTTGAAAACTGGTTTTTACTTTACCCAGTCTCCTCTATACGAATCCGTAAAAAACAAAAAATACGGGTCTCGTAGTTTCCGAGATACGATAGGGAGGGGGGAGAAGGGGGTGAAGGTTTAAGGAAGGGTAGATGGGGAGAGATGGTGGGGGGTTAGAATTTGTGTGTTGCAGGAGGTGCAAGAACCTCGGGTGCATTCTTTAACAAAAAAAAAGAAGGGGTGGTGATGGGGGGGAGATGGGGGGGTTGCACAATTATTTCGACTAAAGCATTGCCCCTCTAAATGAATCTGAAAAAAAAAAATGTTCCAACTCTCTTAATTTCCGAGTTCCGCCTAAAGGGGGTGAGAAGGGGGGCAAGGGGGGCGATTTTGAAAAATGGTTTTTACTTTACCGAGCCTCCTCTATACGAGTCCGTCAAAAAAAAGAATACGGGTCTCGTAGTTTCCGAGATACGATAGGGAGGGGGGGGAGAAGGGGGGTGAAAAGGGGAGGTTTGGCACTTTTCCCGTAGGTTTGAGAGTTAGTTGTTTACGAATCTGTCAAAATATACCCACCTCCCCATCCACCATCTGGGTGAACAATTATGTCAATGAGTCAGTCAGTCAGTGAGTGGTAATCTAGCTTTATATAGTATAACTAGTATCTGCGTGTTGCGCGAGGTGCAAGCTCCTCGCGTGCTTGTGCAAAAAAAAGGGGGGGTGGGATGTGGAAGTTTAGTATTTGCGTGTTGCGCGAGGTGCAAGCACCTCGCGTGCTTGTGAAAAAAAAAGTGTTTGCGTGTTGCGCGAGGTGCAAGCACCTCGCGTGCTTGTGAAAAAAAAAAAAAAAACGAGGGGGGGGTCATGGGGGGGGAATTGCACAAGTATTTCGACTAAAGCATTGCCCCTCTAAATGAATATGAAAAAAAAATGTTCCAAGTCTCTTAGATTCCGAGATCCGCCTAAAGGGGGGGAGAAGGGGGGCGGGGGGGGACTTTGAATAATGGTTTTTACTTTACCGAGCCTCCTCTATACGAATACGTAAAAAAAAAAAATACGGGTCTCGTAGTTTCCGAGATACGATAGGGGGGGGGGGGGAGAAGGGGGGGGAAAAGGGGAGGTTTGGCACTTTTCCCGTAGGTTTGAGAGTTACTTGTTTACGAATCTGTCAAAATATACCCACCTCCCCATCCACCATCTGGGAGAACAATTATGTCAATGAGTGAGTGAGTCAGTCAGTGAGTGGTAATTTAGCTTTATATAGTATAACTAGTATTTGCGTGTTGCGCGAGGTGCAAGCACCTCGCGTGCTTGTGAAAAAAAAAAAGAATAAAAAATGGGGGGGGGAGATGGGGGGTTTAGTATTTGCGTGTTGCGCGAGGTGCAAGCACCTCGCGTGCTTGTGAAGAAAAAAAAAAAAAAAAAGGGGGGGGGAATGGGGGGGGGGTTGCACAATTATTTTGACTAAAGCATTGCCCCTCTAAATGAATCTGAAAAAAAAAATGTTCCAAGTCTCTTAGTTTCCGAGATCCGCCTAAAGGGGGGGAGAAGGGGGGCGGGGGGGGGGACTTTGAAAAATTGTTTTTACTTTACCGAGCCTCCTCTATACGAATCCGTAAAAAGAAAAAAATACGGGTCTCGTAGTTTCCGAGATACGATAGGGGGGGGAGAAGGGGGGGGGGGGGGGAGGGGGGGGAAAGGGGAGGTTTGGCACTTTTCCCGTAGGTTTGAGAGTTACTTGTTTACGAATCTGTCAAAATATACCCACCTCCCCATCCACCATCTGGGAGAACAATTATGTCAATGAGTGAGTGAGTGAGTGAGTCAGTCAGTGGTAATTTAGCTTTATATAATAGAACTAGTATTTGCGTGTTGCGCGAGGTGCAAGCACCTCGCGTCCTTGTGAAAAAAACTAAAGCATTGCCCCTCTAAATCAAGTATTTGCGTGTTGCGCGAGGTGCAAGCACCTCGCGTGCTTGTGAAAAAACAAAAAAAAGGGGGGGGAGATGGGGGGGTTTAGTATTTGCGTGTTGCGCGAGGTGCAAGCACCTCGCGTGCTTGTGAAAAAAAAAGTGGGGGGGGGAGATAGGGGGGGTTTAGTATTTGCGTGTTGCGCGAGGTGCAAGCACCTCGCGTGCTTGTGAAAAAAACTAAAGCATTGCCCCTCTAAATCAAGTATTTGCGTGTTGCGCGAGGTGCAAGCACCTCGCGTGCTTGTGAAAAAAAAAAAAAAAAAGGGGGGGGGGGTGATGGGGGGGTTTAGTATTTGCGTGTTGCGCGAGGTGCAAGCAACTCGCGAGCTTGTGAAAAAAAAAAAAAAGAGGGGGGGGGTGATGGGGGGGGGGGGTTGCACAAGTATTTCGACTAAAGCATTGCCCCTCTAAACGAATCTGAAAAAAAAAATGTTCCAAGTCTCTTAGATTCCGAGATCCGCCTAAAGGGGGGGAGAAGGGGGGCGGGGGGGGGACTTTGAAAAATGGTTTTTACTTTACCGAGCCTCCTCTATACGAATCCGTAAAAAACAAAAAATACGGGTCTCGTAGTTTCCGAGATACGATAGGGAGGGGGGAGAAGGGGGGTGAAAAGGGGAGGTTTGGCACTTTTCCCGTAGGTTTGAGAGTTACTTGTTTACGAATCTGTCAAAATATACCCACCTCCCCATCCACCATCTGGGAGAACAATTATGTCAATGAGTGAGTCAGTCAGTCAGTCAGTCAGTCAGTGGTAATTTAGCTTTATATAATATAATAACTAGTATTTGCGTGTTGCGCGAGGTGCAAGCACCTCGCGTATTCAATGAAAAAAAAAAATGAGGGGGGGTGATGAGGGGAGATGGGGGGGTTTAGTATTTGCGTGTTGCGCGAGGTGCAAGCACCTCGCGTGCTAGTGAAAAAAAAAAAATGGGGGGGGGTGATGAGGGGAGATGGGGGGGGTTTAGTATTTGCGTGTTGCGCGAGGTGCAAGCACCTCGCGGTTCACTTAAAAAAACAAAAACTGGGGGGGGGAGATGGAGGGGGGGTTTTCACAAGTATTTCGACTAAAGCATTGCCTCTCTAAATGAATCTGAAAAAAAAATGTTCCAAGTCTCTTATTTTCCGAGATCCGTCTAAAGGGGGTGAAAAGGGGGGCGGGGGGGGGGGGCGACTGAAAAATGGTTTTTACTTTACCGAGCCTCTTCTATACGAATCCGTAAAAAAAAAAAAATACGGGTCTCGTAGTTTCCGAGATACGATAGGGAGGGGGGAGAAGGGGGGGGGAAAAGGGGAGGTTTGGCACTTTTCCCTTAGGTTTGAGAGTTACTTGTTTACGAATCTGTCAAAATATACCCACCTCCCCATCCATCATCTGGGAGAACAATTATGTCAATGAGTGAGTGAGTCAGTGAGTGAGTGGTAATCTAGCTTTATATAGTATAACTAGTATTTGCGTGTTGCGCGAGGTGCAAGCACCTCGCGTGCTTGTGAAAAAACTAAAGCATTGCCCCTCTAAATCAAGTATTTGCGTGTTGCGCGAGGTGCAAGCACCTCGCGTGCTTGTGAAGAAAACTAAAGCATTGCCCCTCTAAATCAAGTATTTGCGTGTTGCGCGAGGTGCAAGCACCTCGCGTGCTTGTGAAAAAAACTAAAGCATTGCTCCTCTAAATCAAGTATTTGCGTGTTGCGCGAGGTGCAAGCAACTCGCGTCTTTGTGAAAAAAAAAAAAAAAAGGGGGGGGGGGTGATGGGGGGGGTTTGCACAAGTATTTCGACTAAAGCATTGCCCCTCTAAACGAATCTGAAAAAAAAAATGTTCCAAGTCTCTTAGTTTCCGAGATCCGCCTAAGGGGGGGAGAAGGGGGGCGGGGGGGGGACTTTGAAAAATGGTTTTTACTTTACCGAGCCTCCTCTATACGAATCCGTAAAGAACAAAAAATACGGGTCTCGTAGTTTCCGAGATACGATAGGGAGGGGGGAGAAGGGGGGTGAAAAGGGGAGGTTTGGCACTTTTCCCGTAGGTTTGAGAGTTACTTGTTTACGAATCTGTCAAAATATACCCACCTCCCCATCCACCATCTGGGAGAACAATTATGTCAATGAGTGAGTCAGTCAGTCAGTGAGTGGTAATTTAGCTTTAAATAGTATAATATAACTAGTATCTGCGTGTTGCGCGAGGTGCAAGCACCTCGCGTGCTTGTGAAAAAAAAAAAAAAAAAGGGGGGTGTGATGGGGGGGGGTTGCAGAAGTATTTTGACTAAAACATTGCCCCTCTAAATGAATCTGAAAAAAAAAATGTTCCAAGTCTCTTTATTTCCGAGATCCGCCTAAACGGGGTGAAAAGGGGGCCGGGGGGGGGGGCGACTGGAAAATGGTTTTTACTTTACCGAGCCTCCTCTATACGAATCCGTAAAAAAAGAAAATACGGGTCTCGTAGTTTCCGAGATACGATAGGGAGGGGGGAGAAGGGGGGGGGGAAAAGGGGAGGTTTGGCACTTTTCCCGTAGGTTTGAGTGTTACCTGTTTACGAATCTGTCAAAATATACCCACCTCCCCATCCACCATCTGGGAGAACAATTATGTCAGTGAGTCAGTCAGTCAGTGGTAATTTAGCTTTATATAATATAACTAGTATTTGCGTGTTGCGCGAGGTGCAAGCACCTCGCGTGCTTGTGAAAAAAAAAAAAAAAAAAAAACAGGGGGGGTGATGGGGGAGATGGCGTGCTTGTGAAAAAAAAAAGGGGGGGGAGATGGGGGTTTAGTATTTGCGTGTTGCGCGAGGTGCAATTACCTCGCGTGCTTGTGAAAAAAAAAAAAAACAAAGGGGGGGGTGATGGGGGGGGTTGCACAATTGTTTCGACTAAAGCACTGCCCCTCTGAATGAATCTGAAAAAAAAAATGTTCCAAGTCTCTTAATTTCCGAGATCCGCTTAAAGGGGGTGAGAAGGGGGGCAAGGGGGGCGACTTTGAAAAATGGTTTTTACTTTACCGAGCCTCCTCTATACGAATCCGTAAAAAAAAGAACTAACTTGGCCAGTGTGAAGTTAGGCTCTGCGAACTTTAGCGCTTGTGCACTCGTACAAAAATAAAGGTTTTAAAAAATTAATGCCATTAGCAGTTGTTATTCCTATTAACAACTGTTATTGGCATTTATTTTTTTAAAACCTTTATTTTTGTACGATTGCACAAGCGCTAAAGTTCGCAGAGCCTAACTTCACACTCGCCAAGTTAGAACGGCCGTACTGTAGTTTCCGAGATTCGATAGGGAGGGGGGAGAAGGGGGGTGAAAATGGGAGGTTTGGCACTTTTCCCGTAGGTTTGAGAGTTACTTGTTTACGAATCTGCGTTAGCGTTATTATGAAAAAAAAAAAAAATGGGGGAGGAGATGGGGGGGTTTAGTATTTGCGTGTTGCGCGAGCTGCAAGTACCTCGCGTGCTTGTGAAAAGAAAAAAAGTGGGGGGGGGGTGATGGGTGGAGATGGGGGGGGGTTAGTATTTGCGTGTTGCGCGAGGTGCAAGCACCTCGCGGGCTTGTGACAAAAAAAAAAAGGGGGGGTGATGGGGGGGGTTGCAGAAGTATTTTGACTAAAGCATTGCCCCTCTTTAATGAATCTGAAAAAAACAATGTTCCAAGTCTCTTAATTTCTGAGATCCTCCTAAAGGGGGTGAGAAGGGGGTGGGGGGGGCAAGTTTGAAAAATGGTTTTTACTTTACCGAGCCTCCTCTATACGAATCCGTAAAAAGAAAAAACTACGGGTCTCGTAGTTTCCGAGATACGATAGGGAAGGGGGAGAAGGGGGTGAAAAGGGGATGTTTGGCACTTTTCCCGTAGGTTTCAGAGTTACTTGTTTACGAATCTGTCAAAATATACCCACCTCCCCATCCACCATCTGGGAGAACAATTATATCAATGAGTGAGTCAGTCAGTGGTAATTTAGCTTTATATAGTATAACTAGTATTTGCGTGTTGCGCGAGGTGCAAGCACCTCGCGTGCCTGTAAAAATAAAAAAAGGGGGGGGAGATGGGGGGAGATGGGGGGGGGGGGTTTAGTATTTGCGTGTTGCGCGAGGTGCAAGCACATCGCGTGATTTCTTTAAAAAAAAAAAAGGGGGGGGTTGCAGAAGTATTTTGACTAAAGCATTGCCCCTCTAAATGAATCTGAAAAAAAAAAAATGTTCCAAGTCTCTTAATTTCCGAGATCCGCCTAAAGGGGGTGAGAAGGGGGGCAAGGGGGTGACTTTGAAAAATGGTTTTTACTTTACCGAGCCTCCTCTATACGAATCCGTAAAAAGAAAAAAATACGGGTCTCGTAGTTTCCGAGATACGATAGGGAGGAGTGAGAAGGGGGGGAAAAGGGGAGGTTTGGCACTTTTCCCGTAGGTTTGAGAGTTACTTGTTTACGAATCTGTCAAAATATACCCACCTCCCCATCCACCATCTGGGAGAACAATTATATCAATGAGTGAGTGAGTCGGTGAGTGAGTGGTAATCTAGCTTTATATAGTATAATAATAATTAATCTAATCATATTCATCGTATTCGGGGTTCTCCGGGACGGGGGCCTCGGGGTATTCGGGGAATAACCCGTTTCTATCACATGTACCAAACTTGTAGATTAATGTGAAAGAGAAAAATCGATAATTTTTGATAACGATAATAGTATTCCAAACTCATACTAGGCCCTCTGGTCCTTCCCGGACGGCGAGTTATCTCGGCTTGCCGTCCGCAAGCCCACGCCTGTGGTGGCCGGAGATCCCCGACGCTCGGGGCGTCTCCCGCGGCTGCTGATTTATTTCACCATCGTTTTGTGACCCAAAACTTCGGAACCCAACACGTGGCACGATACGGTTCTGTCGCGCTGAATGCATTAACGTTCTGATAACAACTTGATCTTGACCTAACCTTGTAAAGATTCTGATAAGTATTCAATAAATGATTACAATAACTATCTGAAACGTAATAGTATTGCTTGCAAAACTACAAATGTTCTGATAGCGGAACGGTTGTACTCTTATACTATGAAACTATACGTCCAGAAATTTGAGATTTCATAGTTAAGTATTTAAAAGTTTCATATTATAAATCTAACCGTATGCTTACTTTAAATACATATTTGCTGATTCTCCATATAACATTCTATAATTGAATTAAGAATCTTCTAATCAGCATAAGGCAGTTGTCCCACCGCCAGCGAAGAAACGATTAACTGACAGCTTATTTATCGCTCTAGAAACGTAGAATAGATATACTTTCTCTGTAAACAAGAGAGATGCGTATATTAATAGTCGATCGCTGACTGTTCACACTGCCGGTGAATACTCGCTTCACTAGTTCCGTCGCTGAGCGACAAGAGCTGTCAAAGATAATACTCACTCGCTCAGCGATCACTTGGCGGTCAGAACTCACGCTGAGAGACCAACCAGATGATAGCTCAGCGACTGAACGACTGAACTATCGGAACAACACACTCGCTGCTCGCTGCTCGCCAACTCGTTTTCAAATGCTAGTTCTACTCGCTACTCATTCATCGTCGGCGGTGGGACAACTGCCTTATAATATATATATGCATAAAGATCTCGTGTCACCGTGTATGTCATCAAACTCCTCCGCAACTGCTTGACCGATTTTTATGATTTTTTTGTGTATATTTCGTAGGTCTGAGACTAGGTCATAGGCTTTTTTTTCACTAGAAGTAATTTATATAGCAAAACAACTTTTGCCGGGTTAGCCAGTAATTAATAAAATAATCTTTATTCGGATAAGTTACATCCATAGTTAGTAACAAAACAGAACATCTTATATGTACGAATATGTTAGTAAAAATAAATACATAGCTAGTGCAGTGATTGAGTGATTGTCTGCTGCTCTACGTGGCACGGGTTCGATTACCGCGGGATATGCAAGTTCGAGCAAAGTGACCCAATTTAGCATAGCTAGCATGGTGTAGGTAAACCTTACTTCTTACTCCATGACCTGATTCCTCCATCTCCATTTCACTACCGGTCTACCAGACGCACGGCTGGGTACCATCCACACTTGGTTGATATACCGTCTTGTCTTACCAAGCGCTTCTCCTCCACATTTATTGTGCGCACAGCCAAGTTGTGGAATTCTCTGCCGGCTTCTGTGTTCCCTGCCACTTATGACCTTTCAGCCTTTAAAGCAAGAGTAAATAGGCATCTTCTGGGCTCGCTCGTCACATCGTAGACCTCATCTATCGCTTACCATCAGGCGAGATCGAGGTTGAGGTCTTGAGAGCGGGCTTATCCATAATAATAAAAAAAAATTACAAATGGAAATGGAATCCACAATAACAAGATACTCAACCTTTCCTAATTAAAATAAGAGGTTTGTATGGCCTCCCGTGTAAGTGAAAATGAGTGGATGTATGTAGGACGGTGGTATACCCACATACATACACTCATTTTAGGCTAAGATGTTGGACTCGTGATCAAGAGGTCGCTGATTCGAACCACCCATTACTCTATTACCGTGAACCCAATTCAGACACAAGCATATTTAGCTTAGTTGGAGGGGTTATTAAGATTGTTAGTAATATGAATTCCACTCTCTTCACACAAGATTGCTAGTTCTCTTTAAAAAAAAATAAGCTCAAATCATACTATAGTCAAAAAGTTTTTTGTTTCTTTATTATTTAGCATATAGATATATTCTATTATCTTATGTTTATATGTCCTATCTATAAGCTTTCACTATGCCAAATTTCATATTAATAGGTACAATCAACATTGAGTATGTATCTATTCGAGATATCATGAGGAATTTGTGAGTATATTTTCTCTTTTAGGTACATACATCTTAAACATAGTATAAAGCAAAGTCGCTTCCCTGTGTCTGTCCCTATGTATGCTTAAATCTTTAAAAATACGCAACGGATTTTGATGCAATTTCATTCAATAGAAAGAGTGATTCAATAGGAAGGCTTTTAAGTATATAACATGCATAATATAGTAGAGGAACACTGATAATTTTTGAGGTTTCTAATGTGATGTCGCAAATAAACACATTTTTTTGCGCTTGCTTTGCAAACGCTGGCTGAACCCTACGAGATAGATCAAAATAATGTACTACAGTATTGTACACCTTAAAAAGGTCAACAAAAAAGTCCTTCTATCTATTTATTTATTTATTTATTTATTTATTTACACTTTATGCACATAGGTACAAAGGCGGACTTAATGCCGTAGGCATTCTCTACCAGTCAACCATGAGTGGTGAAGAGATAGAGTGGAAGGTGCAATATGTACGTGAACATTATATTGGTAAAATAATTATAATAATAGTGATAAAACAAAAAAATCTAATATCATAAAATCGAAATATCATAAAATAGAAATCTACATAAAT
The DNA here is from genome assembly GCA_943138885.2 of Tholera decimalis. NCBI lineage: Eukaryota > Metazoa > Arthropoda > Insecta > Lepidoptera > Noctuidae > Tholera > Tholera decimalis. The sequence goes on from OW964571.2 coordinate 34,048,379, forward strand.
AATATATATGAATAAATACTTATATAAATACATATACATACATATATACTTAAGAAGCAAATGAAAATTAAATATGGAAATTCTGCTTATTGGTGAAGAAAGTGGATCCGCAATTTCTTTTTAAATGCGTAGCGATTGTCAGCCATAGAGAGACAGAGAGATCAGGACATCTCGAGAGGAAGCGCATTCCAGAGGAGAATGGACTGGATATGAAAAGAAGAATGAACAAAGTCAGAAGTATGAGAAGGACAGAGTAAGAGAAGATTATTGGATGAACGTAGATTCTTATTGTGTGAAGAACATAGAAATTGAAAGTGAGATATTAGATAAGAAGGTGGGCTGGGAGAGTTGAGTAGTGAGAAAAGCGTTGTCAAAGCGCGCAAACTTCTCCTCTGACGAATGGTCATCCATTTAAGCTCAGACCTGAAACTTGAGACATGGTCATATTTCCTTAAATTAAATATGAACCGAATGCAGTTATTAAGAATACGGTCAAGCTTATCCAGCAAGACCGCATTCAGGTCGTAGTAGCACACGTCACCATAGTCAATCAAAGGGAAAATTAAAGTCTGCACAAGCATAGTCTTTGTCTTAACAGGCAAAAAGTTCCTCAGACGATACAAAGAACGCAAAGTGCCATTGGCCCTTTTGCTGACACTAGATACTTGACTTTGCCAGCCAAGTGTCGAGTCAAGATGCAAACCGAGATCTTTTACGCTGGAGCTAATGGGAATGACGACACCATTAAAAATAATAGGAGGTAGAGAGATAGCCGCCACTCTACCCATCATACGTGAACTACCAATAACGATGGCCTGACATTTTGAGGGGTTTACTGACACTCCAAATCTATCAGACCAGTCATTGATAGCCTCCAAATCCCGGTTTACATCCTCTATAGCGTCCGACAAACCTTCTACCCGCACAGCTGTATATAATTGAAGATCATCGGCATAAAGATGATACGAACACCGAAGACAGTGAGTAATAAAGTTAATGAAGACAGAGAATAATAATGGAGAAAGAATACCGCCTTGTGGAATACCAGCATCCAGGCCACGCCAACTCGAAGATCTCTCATCAACGCGTACCGACTGCTGACGTCCCCGAAGATAAGAAGAGAACCATTCCAGCGCCTCGGAAGAAACCATAAGATGGGAGAGGATAGCAAGGAGTATATCGTGACTGACCGCGTTAAAGGCATTGGAGAAATCAATTAATACTAATACAGTAACTTTAGTATCCTCCATAGCTTCTCTAATGTCACCAGTCACTTTAAGAAGAGCAGAGGATGTACTGTGCCCGGGTCTGAATCCAGACTGGAATGGGCTTACAAGGTTATTGCGATAAACAAATCTATATTCTCTATTCTATATATCTATATCTATATTCTATATAGTCTATCTCTTATAGATAACCCACAACAACCATTTTTTATCTTTTACTTTTTACGAGAAATACGAGTATATTTTACGAAGTGATTTTAAGCAATACAGCATTAATCCTTATCCAATTAAGTACCATAAATACATTGTGCATTTAATATAAATCAATATTGCACTTTACAGAATAAAATTTAAATAAATAGTTTCGAAGATATTACAGATTTAAAATGCAAGGACGTAGCGGTTGCGGCGCGGTGCCGGCGGAGGCACGGCGCGCGTGCCTATGTTGCGATTTGAGCGTTGAATGTTTTTCCCATGGTAAATTATGTGTCGCACTTTCAAGAGTAATTACTAAAGAGAACATGTATGTCGAATGACAATAAGGCTGTCAACGATGTATATAAAGACATTCTATTGTATATTTAATATAAACATTGCACCCGTGCGAAGGCGGGGCGGATCGCTAATATATTTAGATAGCTTTAAGAATACTAGGAACAGAACCATTTCATCTGATAACCTATTAACATTCCAACGCTGTTAGATAAATTAATGCAGTCATCCATTACTGTATCATGTTTATGTTTTCTTCTCATACACAAACTTGTTTTGAATAATACGACTTGGTTAGTTATACGGGAGCTTGTGGCTACATAATAACACACTGTTTGATCATCGAGGTTAACCAAAGCATCTTGAAACGGTAAAAAAAACTTGCGCTCCATTTACTATAAATGTTACCGTTCGATTCTAAACTATCGTACGCACAATCACAAAAACAATACAAACTCCTAGGCTTGGAGTCCAGGCGTACCCTACTCATGGCTGTGATGCGGCATGGCATAATGTAATAACCAGAGGTCGGAATTGGGTAGAGTTATTTATGTACCTACTTGCATCGAAATGTTAATATTAATATGGATCTTCCCGGGATTTCTAATAGACTATTTATTACTATTAGATATTATGTAAATTTGGCAACGTCGCGCGTGCAGTGGTTTAAATTGTGTAAAAATAAATAACTTTTTATTTAATAAATCACGGGATTTTTAAGCTCTTTAAAATTAATCCTGGCATTTGGGGCATATCCACTATATTCTTTCGTTGTATGAAATCAGTGTAAGAACATAAATAACTCTACCTAATTCCGACCTCTGGTAATAAATACCTTGACTCCTCTGATGTCACCAATAAACTTTGTTATGTTATACCCAGAACTGTATTACGGCAGGAGACGCGCGTAGGGTTACCAGGCCTAAAAATGCAAAATCCTGTCTGACATGTCTAAAAATCCTGATTTTGAAAAAAAAGTCCGGTCACGCACCTGTATTAAATAAAAATCATAGTATTTATGTACGTTTTTATTTACTTATATTATTTAGACCCATATTTTTGGTTGCTAGCAACCGCATGCAAAAAGTTGTTTTTCCAGCTATTTCACAATAAAATTGTTCACACGTCACGTCTTTATAGTTATATTGCGTAAGCAATATGGCTCTCACTGACTCCACTGAAAGTCTGTTTCTCTCTTTGGTTCACTGAAAAGTCATGAGAGAAAAGACTCTCTCCACATTTGCGTTGTGTGGCAAGATACTAAAGAAATATTGACAAATCTTCAGAAATTCTGAAACTCTTGAGCTGTCGTTAATTGTATTAAAAAAGATACACCATTGCTTTTCAGCGAGCTCGTCATAAAAATCGCTCTGCTTTGTGTTCAGAAAATTCTTAAGCAGGCAGAACTCTTCAAATAGTTTTGCGCCCGCGCCCGCACTTGCGGTGTGCTTGCGTTCCGGGCGGGACTTCCGGGCTCAGTGCGTGCGGCACCCGTCGCTTGAGCGGGCGGGAGGACATGCAAGTATGACAAAAATCCGGTCTGACGTAAAATCCGGGCGGAGTCCGGTCTAACACGTAAAAATCCGGTCCAGACCGGCTTTATTCGGTCAGATGGTAACCCTAGACGCGCGTGCCCCGGCTGTTTCATACTGTAAAGTGCAGAACCAATGCTGGCGCAAGGGTGATATTTACTAAAATTGTAACTTGTAACGTAACTGTTTTATGTTCAAATAAAAATAAAGAAAATATAATCTCTAGATTCCTCCGTGCATTGGAGAGACGCCGTTGGTCCAGGCTGTCATTGGTACATCTTTGACAGTCGCTAAGGCTCAATTTACATCGCCGCGGAATAGAATGGAAGCGACTTTAATTGTACATAGCATAATGAACTTTATGTCAATTGTATAACATACAAACTAAATGGGAGCCAAAAATAGGTCGCGCGTCTTCCGGGGAATCCTAGCGCATTCTCGAGAATTTTTGGCTCCTATTTAGTTTGTATGTTATACAATTGACATAAAGTTCATTATGCTATGTACAATTTTGTTTGCAAAAAGTCGCTTCCATTCCATTCCGCGGCGGTGTAAATTCAGCCTTAGGCTAGTCAAAAGTAAAAAAAAACTGACACTGGTCTTCCAAGAGGGTATTGTGTTACCCAGCTACTGGGTTGTAGAGGTCAGATAGCCAGTCGCTCCATGTAACACACTTATACTCAGCTGCATCCGGTTAGACCGGAAGTTGGAAAAAAGCTAAGCAGATGATGTTAACGTTAACACAGCGTTGCCAACCCTACGGTTTTAACAGTAGATTTACTGTTTTTACCATGACATCCCTGTTTTCTGTTTAAGTACCCATTTCTACTGTTTTAATATTATATTTAGAGATTTCTTCTAAAACGATAAAACCCCTCCAATTTGAATACCTAGCTTCATGATATGCATGTATGTATCCGTATAAAATCTACCTATGGTCTAGTCTAACAAAACAAGTCAAGTCATACCACAAAATTACTATATTAGTAGCAAGCTAAGTCATACAATAATGTCAGTAATGATAGTGACCATTTTTTGTTTAAGTTGACCGTTGACCCTAGTAAAACAGAAATAAAGGAATGTATACATTTAATGCAACTGAAAAACATGTGAAGAAAATCAATAAAAGTAAGTATATGATTTTAATAAAAAAAGGGGCAGAAAATATCGAAAATAGTTAATAATTATTTGTAAGAATATTTCAAAAAAAAAGCCAATTATTCATATTTTTGGCATAATAAATAAATAATAATGATTATGTACGGTGGCCGGCACATCAACCTACTCCAGTCTTTCAAAATAATTTAATAGATTTACAACTTTATTACAACATAATAAGGTTCAAACTCAATCGGGTAAATTTGACAGATTCGGATAGCTTGATAAGCTGGCGACTGTACTTGCGCTTTCAATTTCATTAAAGGTTTCATTTTCAATTCTAATAATTAATGTTTTAAAGTTACCACTACTGTTTTCTGCTGTTTTTTTAAGTCTGATCTGCTGCTTTTTGCCTCGGTTAGGTTGGCAAAATTGCGTTAACAATAGCTTGACATAAAGGTACAGATAAAGGTGACTACCGACTACCAATTGTTTTCAAATAATAGAGAATAATAATATAGAACAATGGCGAAAAAATTGTTGATATAATATTTGAGCGTCTACAAATGTCATGTTTGCAAATGTGAATAAAATTATATCTACGTTTTTTTTTTTCAAGATATGCTCAAGAACTGACCCACTCTAATAAAAAATATAATTTATTTTGGAAACACAATTGACTAATATGATCGCAAGGGATTAGAATATTTTTTTCCTTTACAATTTGACTTCATGTCTTTTAGCCTAATATTGTCTCAGTTAAAGTTCTCTGCGGGCTTCTCTACCATATATTAGTAAATCTACTCCAATTTACTTAAAGTGCTTTGCCCTCATCGCATACGTATTCTTTACAAGCGTATTGATAAACCATAATAAATATAATTGCAGATTTTTGTTAAGAATTCTGCTGAATAAATAAATACTAAAATAAAGTCATACTGCAAGCAAAGTATGGCAACGGTACGACATGACATTGACATCTGCGTAAGGCATTGACAACTGCCGCTATCTCGTGTAATGTCGGTTGTGTTCTTATTTAAAGTTATCTGTGGTTGTGTTCCGTACTTTTGAAATTATTAACTGCTTCTGTGTATAAACTGAGTTTTTCCTTGCGACTAGTGCTTGCCTAAGGATTCCGATCAGCTGCTATTTACGACGACGACGTTTTGCTTTGACTTTTTTGGAATACGATTCTACCTGATACTTGGGACTTTGTTGTTTGTGCATACATTTGTATATCACAATGGGAAGTCGTGTAATGCCTACTCGCATGTGTGTTAATTGCCGCATAAGTGGAAGTGGTCAATGGATAATTTTAAAGAGATTTTAAATTACTGAGGCAAGATTATTTCCATAGATCACTTCCTCACATGATGCAAAACTGCCAAATAGCAGCGGCTTTACGAAATAAGTTTGATGCTTGCCTGCAAGACAATTATTATGACAATGAAATATTAAACATAATTAGGCAAAATATGAATTTAGAAAATAATTGGCTAGTATGGTTGAGTCTGTCAATATGAATAAATAGAAGAACTTCTAATTTCCAAAACATATCAGCAAACAGAAACAATGTTTATTTTCCTGTCTTAGAATATAGAGACCTCATTCTATTCGCCCTAGGAACGTACCAAACGCGACAAGCACATTCATATTATGGTGAACATATACGTTTCCACGGCGGATACAGGATTGAGGTATGCAGTGAGCGAGTAATTTCATCTGAATACAATCTTAGAGGCAGTAGTGATACAACCCTTATTAGAGGCAAAATTAAATCACGCCATGTCTTTAGAAGGCAATACGTATATATATATATTAATAGAAAATAATGTGCCCGGCCGTGCAGGAATAATAGAGTACTGTTGCAGTTGCTCAGTGGGAAGACAAACTGTCAGATGTTGCGCGCATACCATGACAATAGTTTGGTATCTCGGATGGGCCAGACATCAAACAACTATTACTCCACCAGCAGGTTTTTTGGACGATATTATCATAAGAGAAGATGAAGAATAAATACACACATATATAAAACAAATCGTTTCATTTTTTACAAGAATCTATTACCTACTTTTATATTATTTATGTATTTAATACGACTAAGAACCATATGAGAGGATGGCAAAAAAATGTTCCGAGTGATGGAAAGTGATCTCCGCGGCCTATATTTTTATTTATTTATTTATTTATAGTTAATTAAAACGGTACAACACCAATTACATTAATTAACATAGAAATAGAAATACATTTAAGATAAGAATAGTAATAATTGTGATTGAAAATTGAAATTATATAAGATAAAACAAAATTAAAATTAACATGGAACAGTAGACACTCTTGCATACTTCCTTTCACAGAAGACCAGACATGCACGCATAATTTTACTCCATTCGTCAGCAAACACATCACATTCAGGGTTGGTAGTCAGGAGGGCATTGAGCATCCTTAGAGTGCGACATACTGGGGATTCAGCTGTGGCGACAGTTTTGGAATTCGGTGGAGCAAACAAATTGTGTAAGCGGTTCTGACGATGTCCGATGTAATTGTCAGGCACGAATAGTCGGCAGAAAAGGCCATGGAGCTCGGGACAATTGATACGTCCGCTCAGGGTCTTGCAGGCTACTGTGAGCTGATCAAAGCCTCTCCTCACCTCCAAAGAATTAAAGCCTAGCATTCCTAAAAGGTAGTTGGTAGGGTACATGTAAGGGAAGAAGTGGTATAACCTTTTGAATAGGAACCTCAGGAAGGTTTTCTGAACCTTTTCTATCATTAATGTTTGAATTGCAGTGTAAGGATGCCAGACACAGGCACTGCTTTCAAGTTTACTCCTTACCAAAGTGGTGTATAATAGCCTAATAACATTGGGATTGCGGAAATCCCGAGCATTTCTTAGTACAAAACCTAGGCGCCTAAAAGATTCTTTCGCAAGGGCAGAGACGTGATCTCTAAAAGTCAGGTATCGGTCAAAGGTCACTCCCAAGTCCTTAATATTGGTGACACGAGTAATTGCTTCTCCACCCAAACAATAGTTGTAATGGATTGGTTGCAACTTCCGACCGTACGTCATGACATAGCACTTGCTCGTATTAAAAAACAGCCTGTTCTGGATGCTCCACTCATAGATGGCGTCAATGTCCTTTTGCAGGAGTTTACAATCATCAACCGTTTTGATTTGCGCAACAAGTTTTAAGTCATCAGCATAGAGTATATCATATTTCGCAAACTTGACATTGGAAATAAGATCATTGATCATGATTAGGAAGAGAGGTGGCCCCAAAACAGATCCTTGACTCACACCTGAGCGAGTGTAGTAAGGCTTGGATTCGAAGCAGCCATGTCGGACAAACTGTTTGCGATCCCGCAGGTACTCAGAAAAGAAGTTAAGCCAAGCGGACGAGAAACCGATGGCTCCCAGCTTCGTCAATAGCACATCATTGTCAACTTTATCGAAAGCTTTACGGAAATCGAAATAGAGCGCATCAACTTGCCTACCTATGTCCATGCCACTAGATATATAATCAACATGAATAAGCAAGTTTGAATTTACGGAGCGACCGGGTCGAAAACCGTGTTGCGCATCAGATAAAGACATATCTATGCGTTTGTGTATAAATTTATGCAGTATGTGTTCAAAGACCTTAGCTATGGTAGGCAGGATAGCGATGGGTCTGTGTTCCTCTACAGATGTTTTATCTCTAGTTTTAGGTATGGGAGTGACCCGCGAAATTTTAAACTGCTCAGGGTAAATGCCAGACTGGAGGGCTAGGTTAAAGATATGACATAGAGGAACTGCCAAGATATCGTTACATCCCTTGAGAATAAACGCTGGAATGTTGTCAGGGCCAACTGAACTACAGGACTTGAGTCTAGCAATTCCCTTAACTACATCCACAAGGTCTAAAAAGGGGAGAGGAATATTATCTCCTTCACTACAAACGATAACATTTGTTGGGTCCAACTGAGGTGTATCAGGCAAAAAAACGCTGGCAAAATATTGAGCAAACGCCTCGGCCGCTCCGACACCCGAACTAGTCTCACCTTTATGAACAACAGTTGGCTCGAAACCACCCTTTGATCGCAGACTCGAAACATGCTGCCAGAATTGACGCGGGTCTTTTGTTTTCAAGGTGACAACAATATACTTTGTAAGCTTCCCGGGTTCTTAATTTGAGATTTGATCGGAGGTTGCTAAACTCCGAATACGTAAAACTACATCGCGAGCGTTTCCATTTATTGTGCAATTTACTTTTACGCTGACTGTCGCGTATGATGTCTCGAGTAAACCAAACTGGATAACGCCGATTGCCAGTACTCCTTCTCCTCTTCTTTGGAACGGAAGAATCGAACAAACTATACAGAATCTGGTAAAACTTACCAGCAGCGGCGGGAGCGTCATTGCAGCGAAGAACGTCACTCCAAGGAGCAGAACGAATTTGCTCGTATAGTAGTGTGTAGTTTCCTTTACGAAAATTCCAATCCCTACTACGATCAATGTTGCTGGGGTCTAATTTTTCGTTAACCTTGTCCGTTGCGATGTTAACCGCAATGTCTAACGGAGGATGATACAAATCAATTGGTACCAACTCCATCCCTATGACATGCTCGCAGTTAACACCAGTGCCCTCCCGAGCCAACACTACATCTAACTTACTCCCACGCATATTCATCACTTCATTCATCTCAGCCAGATTACAAAAGCTTAGGAAATAATGATAAAAATTGTTTACATTCACGGATGCACTATTTAAATTAAGATCGCCTAAAATTAAAACAGTTCCGTTCATATTACATATGTTACTCTCAACTTTGCAAAACCACGCCATATAGTCATCGTCAGTAGCAGTGGGCTTGATGTAGACAGCACACACAGTTAAAAATACGCCATGAATTATCATCGTTGCCCATAGATCTTCGCCGCCAGCCGTCTCAAAATTATGTCGTCTCGTCATGGTAACGCCAGGGCGCGCGGCGAGAAGTACGCCACCACCCGGGGACACTCTGTCTCTGCGTAGAATCCGCCAATCACCGCTTGACATTTCAGCGTCCTCCACCGAGCTATCCAGATTTGTCTCTGTTACGGCTATTACGTCATGCTCGGCGAGTAGTAAGCTTGTCCTCCAAATGGGTAGCTTGGTTTTGAGCCCACGCACGTTCTGATATAGTAAGCGCAGATACACGTTACGATCAGTGGGGTTGGATGGAGCAGGAACGCTGAAAGTCTCACTGAGTCTCATCGCTTCGGGCACGAAAATTTCAACGCCATGGTTTGACGCAAATATCCTCTGCCCAGTTTTGAGCTGCCATGACCTGGTCAGCCAGTTTTGAGGGCACACCCAACTTAAAAGATGCATATTTGCCGCGGGATTTTAAGGTTTCTACCGTGCAAATATCTATTCCACAGATGCTAATTAGGTGTTCACGCACCTGGCCATCAGACGTACCTTGCTTCACATAGAAGAGATGCAGGTATCTCCACCTTTCCGAAGCCTCTAAGTTGGTGGTACCAGGTGCTGCTGTCCTACGCAAAACATTGCTGAGCGAACGGCGGTAGCGTCTGTGCCTAAATTCTGTCCACCCATCTTTTAATTGACCTTGTTCTGTGTCAGTTTCATCCACCGTCTCATCCGAAGCAGAAACAGGCATCACGACACGCGGTCTAGCAATTTGGCAGATAGCTGGTGACACTGGTTTACCTTGTTGGTGTATATTCCGCAGCTGAATCTCGTTCACAGCCTTTTTTCCCTCTGGCAGTATCGCAATGGAATCGGTGACTTTTTCACTGTAGGTCGGTGAAGTGGTTGGTAGCTGAGTAACTGCCAGGCTTGACTGAAGATGTAGGTTTTTAACTTCTTGCTGTCGCTTCGTCGGATTCTTTCTCCTAGCTCCCACTTGATGACTTGCTGAACTCGTTCTGGTTCCGAGCTCTGTGGTAGTTTTGTGTATGGCTTCACCCCGGCTTTTTATTCTAGAAACGTCCTCAACCAAGGTGGACAGTAATTCATCCTGCTCAGCCTTCCACGCAGCTAACTTGAGGTCATAGTCGGCTCTCCACGTAGTCAACATACGCATAAGTTCGCCCTTCAATTCCCAGCATATACAGGAAGAATGCATTGCTGGGTTGTTTGGCGAGTCATCAATTCGCGGCCGCTTACCCCTGTAGGTGACGTTCTCATTGGCTTCGTTGCAACTGGAAGCTGTAGCTATGTCAGGGACAGATTGTGATTGTCCCGATCTAGGTGGGGATGCAGGTGGCGTGCGATGCATATTAGGCATTGACGTTGTAGCCTACTGCAGGTGCGTCGTCGGACAGTGACGGTGACAGTTGCGCTGCGGGGATCGCGAGCAAGTTAAGCATGCCTATACAGCACTTGTGTACTGCACGTAACCGTGAGAATCCTTTGCACACACGCTTGAGTCACAATGATGAGCACTTTTAACAGTTTTTCCGTTAGTTGTTTGTTTTTGTTTTATAACACTTTAAAAAGGTTAAAAACGAAGCAATTATAATATCACAGTGTCTCTCCAAACTATACTTGAAATTTCACGACAGAACTAGTCGAAAAAGCAGTAATAGAAATTTAATAAACAACAGAGACAAATTAAGCGACTAGCGCATTCGGTGTTGCCACTGACCTATATGGATCTGCATGTACAAACATGCGTTAATTAACTTGTAATACTTAATGCCTGTAAATATAGCTTTCATAACACATAATTACTTGTTTAAAACAGATTTTCGATATATTCAACCTCTAATATCTTGGAAGTGGCGGGGGACCCCTTTTTTCCTGGGTGGGTAAATCATCGAATGCCTTCTCCCGCTCTGGGTAAAGCGGAAGGGAGTATCAGACTTCTACTGACTAAAATCCTACCCTGTTCCTTCAGCTGCCCTTAAGTTCCAGGGCCACGGTATCTCGTTAAAACATTCCCGCAACCCCGGCAGGCAATGGCCTTATGGGGCCCCGTCACTGGTGCTGACAGCTCTTTGAGGCGCGCGTGGAACACGATGCACTGTTGACCCGGGCCTGGTCTTTACCGGATGCTGAGCTACTCCTGCTCGCCGTCCGCAAGCCCGCGCCTACGGTGGCCGGAGATCGGCTCGCGATCCTCGACGCACGGGGCGTCTTCCGCGGCGGCTGGGGCGTGAGGAAGAGAGTTGCCTCTCCCTCGCGCGTCGGCCTTCTCTTTCGCTAGCATTACTGCTTCGCAGAAGGAGGCGACTGAATTCCATTCCTACTCGCTCCGCTCCAAGCCGGGCGCGAATTATCACCACCGCCGATAGCCTCAACGAGGAAACGGCGAAGCTCTGCCCAAACGGAGCACACCTCCACCGTATGCTCCACCGTGTTCTCCGGGGGGTCCACGCAATGTGGACACCCGGGCGTGTCCTCCCACTGAATCCGAAATAGGTACCTCCCGAAACATCCGTGCCCAGTAAGCACCTGCGTCAGGTGGAAGGTGAGGACGCCGTGGTGTCTCTCCAGCCACTTCTCAAGACGGGACTTATCGCCGCGATTGCGGCGTACCCAGCCTTCGGTTGCGACAGCCACTTTTTCCATGCTGCCGTGAGATCGCGGGTGGGAGACCCCTGGCCAACTGGCAATGGCTCACTACTAGGTCTATGTTTTCCACACTAGCATTGACTATGGATATAATCAAGTCTACGGTACCAGTCTGCTTCCAATTAAGCGGTTTACGTAATACTGGCCAGATATAACCTCTAAAACTTCTTCAACGAATATCTGTTTTTCAAGAGTTCCTTTAATAGTGGATCTTAAGGCAAAAGTGATCATGAATGGAATTGATAGACGCTACAAAATTATGCCAACAAAAATTTGTTAGAGGATCTGCCTTTGTTCTTTTGGTGTACAATAAAGTATATTCTATCTATCTAACTCAATAAAATAAAAATAAAACAACGCCTAGTATTTTGTTTATCAAACACATATAATTTAAATAACCTTTTAAAGTAAGTCAACTGCCAAACAAAAATATGATCACAATGTCTTTAAACATACGAAATCACTTTTAAGCCGAAACTGGAATATTCGTCGTCAAAGTATCCGTCACTCAAATAACGACGATACTTTTTTCTTCATCTTCCTCCCTTTCCCTTCATTGGTCACTTTGCATCTACCGTAATTCGGCGTCAAATAAAACAATTGGTCGGTCACTGCATCGTAGTAAATCAAATTGTTGAAATTGTCGAAAACTGTTCTGAATGGAGCTCCACTTCCAAAAGCCCCCATTTCTGTTAGTTGGCCAGTTCTGTAGTCAATTTTATACAAGCCTCTCGTCTCAATTTGTACAAAATAAGCATTGTCGTTTATATCAGTTGTCAAGGCATGTATTACATTAGAGAATAACGTGGGTTTGCTTTCACCTTTCTTCAATTTAAACATTGTGTAATTACTCATGAAATAAATATCATCTTTCTTGTCAACGATAAAATCATCTATGTTATAATCTTTCAACGCTGCGACTGGCTTGGAAATTTTCTTATCAAACGTATAAAGACCCTTTGTCATGAAGATCGTGTAATAAATCTTGTCTTTAAACTGCATGTGCCAAATAGTTTTATCAAATAGACCAAAACGAGTCGTCTCATTAGTCAAAGGATTGTACTTGTAGATTCCATTTGCACCGCCTATGTAGACATCTCTTGTAGACTGATCCACAGTTCGAGCGAAGGAAAATTGAATGTCCGGGATAGTCAAGAATCTAATATCGTCCAAGTCGAATGCTACAGTGTGATCCAAGGGTCGTGAGTCTTCGTAGTGAAAATAAACAACATTTGCGACCCTATCCACGGCTAATTGTCCGGAAATTGGATAGTTTTGAAATATTAGAGCTTTGGAATAGCAAATACTGTCGAAGCAAGCGTGACAATGGCTTTTGCCGGATATTAGACCCGTTAAAACCGACAGGCTGAATAGGACGAGAAGCTGTTTCATTTTCGCTCTGAAACAATAATAAACAAACTTTATTGAGTTGGTGTTTATGTAAAATTGTCTTAATTGAAAATGTGTCATGTAGAAATATCACCACGGTAAAATATATTTTAAAAAATTTATTTCTGTTGATATCAAAATAAATAAAACTTTGTATTTTGGATTGGATCTCAGTTTTCGGATTCGTAGTATGATTGTGAAATTAGTCAGTAAGTACATGTTACAATATCGATTTTGTTAACGACAACATTAAGTTTTTATTACGTAAAAGTTTTCTAAGGGAATATAAAAACAATGGCATAAATGAGGTTGTTAAATAAGATAATTAAAAATAGCATAATATTTTGAATCTTATATACAATCTCTCTCAATCTCATGTGAACTATTTTTCCTTGCTCAATTACAACGGTGTTGGATGGTCCATCTAAAGCGTATCGTTTTCGCATCGTGGCATAAAAGCATAAAAGCAATATATATATTAGATATTAGAGCACGTTTATCTAATAATATATAGGTTGTTTTTATGCGGCGATGCAAAAACGATGCGCTTCCCTGGTGCGGGCCATCCCCAACGTAATGATACGTTGTGTGGCGAGCAGGCTCGACTGTATGTTCGTGAATCGCTGCTGCAAGCTCTCCACGCCAGTGTTGAGCTTGTAGCTTCTATTCACGAACCAACCTTGTAATTTAGGTTACCTAAGTACCTACAAACATAGGATTAAGGAATTTTGTTACTAACCAATTGAGTTTTGTTACTCTTGTAATAAATGAATCGAATTTTGAATAGAGTATAGTAGAATTTTTCGATTAAGCATGCTTTACAATATACAGAAGCAATAGAACACGCTTAAATACTCCATTAATTTGACTCTAATTTTGTATACAGGAAATGAATTTCTGTTAGTTCAGTAAAGCGAAGTTATGTATGTCTTTGAAAAATACAGCCTTACTGAAATTAGTGCATAGCATTCGTAAATATAAAAATGAACGAAACATATCTAATTTACAAATGAATATTTTAAAACAACATTTAGGGTCTGATAAAACTACATTATTTTGGTTTCAATTATATAATAGTTAAACTAAACGCTTCGGAAATACCTTCATTATGCGTACGGCTAAGGAGTGGAATTCCCTGCCGGAGTCTGTGTTTCCCGATAGCTATAACCTAGGAGTCTTTAAGTCAAAAGTGAATAGGTTACTTTTAGGTAAGCGTGCTCCGTCTTCGACCACATCATCACTTACCATCAGGTAAAATGGTGGTCAAACGCGAGCCTATTAACAATAAAAAAAAAAGTTAATGATATTAAAATTCAGCCTATAACGTTTTGTATATATGTACCTCTAAGGTTCCGTATATACGAGTAGGTATCTATTGCGTCCTATAACGTTCTGGGACACAGACTTCCTCTCTATGAGAGGGAATGGCTCGTAATCCAAGAAGCGGGTCCAGTGCAGGTTGGTTGGTCTTCCAATTTTTGTTCCTAGTACATGCCGGTTTCCTCACGATGTTTTCCTTCCAGTGAAGGCGACTTTTGGTTTCGGATTCAGTAATCCGAAACCGAAAGTCGCCGGCGCTTTTCAGGCTTTTCTGGGTGACAACGCCTATTTTCTTGGCTCCCACTACAAGTTCGTAACGGCTCTATCCTTTATGTCATATATTATATCCCGCCCTATCCAACTTCAGCCTAGCAGTCTTGATATTACTACGTTATAATCTATCGTTTAACCGTGTCGAGTCCGAAAATTACACAGATAAAGTGTATGTATATGGAGGAGTGTAGAAAGCGAATATTTTTATATAGGTAATCGCTTTCGGAATAATTTAAATTATGGTTGGCTTCGATCACTGTACGACCACTAGTATTTCGAATTGCTTTAATACACACAACCTAAAAATTTTATAACATAAATACTAATAATGCAGCCTAACTGCTGTAGTCTCCGAAGGAATGGCAGGTATCAATTAAATGTTTTGCAAAGTTAGATTTCTGATTCCTTAAAAACGGCTACGTGTTTATATGCTTGTTGTAGGAACGGTATGTCTAGCCTACATAGTTTCATTAGATACATAACAAACAAACATACAGTGCAGGCTAAGTTGAATCAGATAAGTGGGTGATTCGGATCACCGTAAGAAATATAAAAATATTCGATTCATGGCGATTGTCTGAAGGCGAGCTGGAAAATCGCAAAGCACTGCAGTTGAATTTAGTTCATCATATTATTACAAATAATGTTTGATCTTTTAGTCGGGATTTTTTTATTGCTGAAAGGCGCGCGTTGTAGGATGCGGTCGAAAATGGAGCACGCTTACCTAGAAGTAACCTATACAATCTGGATTTAAAGACCTCTAAGTTATAGCTATCACGAAATACAGACTCCGGCAGAGAATTTCACACCTTAGCTGTACGTTTTGCGCGTAAACATTCAAGAGGCGCCTGGATTTTAAGAGGAAAGACCAGAGACTTCTACCTCACTAAAACCACCCTGATAATTATCATCAGTACATAAAAGCTACCTCTACAAAGACCACTCCGGAGCCACCTCTGTAAGAACGCCTGATACTGGTAGCCTGCATCATGTACGATGATGCAGGCTATCAGTATCAGGCAGTATCAAGCTGGGCATAGGCCTCCCTATTTTTCAAGTGGTTATATACAGGGCTAAAGTAAACCACTGGTTTTCAGTTCACCGTCTCTGTGGAGTCTACCGCGACGCCTTCTGGCTCTATCAGGGCTCAAGAAAGAAGTGATTTTGACCCACAACTCATTGGACATGCGGTAAACGCGGGCAGTCCAGGCCCACTACAATTTAGCGGCCTCTTTAGCAACGTCAACAATTTGCGAATAAAAACGCATGTTACGGCATTGGATATGCCGTAACATGCGTTTTTATTTAGGGGACTAAGGAGACTCCCCTTAGCCTGGTTATGCACTGCAGCACATGATCATAGTGTAACCGTATTTCCTGAAAGCCTGTAGGTACTTAGCGTAAACAAACTTTATAGGCGAGAATATTTCTAGAAACATCCAAGCAAAATGCGTATCGATAACACAAATAACTTACTTGAGTACAAAACCATAGTTACTTCACATAAATGCTTGGACAATCCAACACTCACTAAACAGTCTTTTGTTTGAAACTACACTTCAGACTCACGTAATTTTAGTTAAATTGAACTAAGAGTTGTTTTCACAATATAATAATGTGTTTATTCCACAAAGTTCGTCGCAGCAGTGATAAACATATGTTTATAATTACGTTCCCCGCTGTCATTATCAAAACTGTTTCGCAGTTGGTAAATAGAGATGTATGTTTAAGGTCATAATTTAATTAGATAAGAGTTTTTGATCAGTAGAGTACCTACGAATTAGGTATATGGACTTAAAGAGACAGTGACCTCTGAATTTGTGTCGGTGTTTCTTCTCAGACACCAGCCTCATCTAGCTAAACTTAAAACGACAAAAAATGAAGTCTAAAAGTGATATTCATAAAAAACTAGCTTCTTTCCGCGACTTCGTTCGCGTGGGATAGTTTTCCCGCGTAAATACCGATCCCGTGGGAATTCCGGGATAAAAAGCTAATTATGTCCGTCTCCACCGTCCAATATATCTCTATGTTAAATTTCATGAAAATGGGTTCAGCCGTTTTAGCGTGAAAACGGAATATACAAAGTGTGTTTACAATTTTGCATTTATAATATTAGTAGGGATTTACAAATAAATATTTCATTTCATTCTATTTTGAAGTGAAATCATTCATTTTCAATTTAACCGTTAAAAGGCACGTTTAAACGTTAATATTTACAGTTACAAAGGATTATAAACATATTGTTACAAGCTGGGGTTCGGGATAGAAATAATTAACGGCAATTAGACCAAAACCAACACGTTAATGAAATACGCGCAAAATAAAAATTAACACAGTTATTCACACTACAATACTTGTTACTTAACACTTAAATCGCACTGAAATTCACTTGTAAAGTTTTGAATTTATCGCCTCGTATCTTGGGATAAGACTGCGGGCTTCGTTCCTTTGCGATCTATTTATACTCCGATCTGTGTTCTAGAACATTCTTGTACAATCGACTCACTGCCTATACTGCCAAGAATGTTCTAGAAGTTTCTCGATATACTTAGTACTACAACTCGCCGCCAGGTGGTCAAGGGCGGTTCCAGGGGGGGGTCATGGGGTCATGACCCCCCCTGGGCTGGGTCCAGAACCTAGGTGGACCACTAATTAAAATTTTTATACATTGTTACTAGATAATTTTTAAAAAAAATCCTGAAAATGAAATACTACACATTACATGTAAAAGATACAGAAACTATACTATATACTGACAAGTGATTGTGCTGTTGGTTCTGATGGCATATCCGGCGCATTTCTTAAGAAATTTAAAAGTTATCTCACTCCCCATTTGACTCACATATTTAATCAATCTTTTTCCTCTGGCATCTTTCCCGATGCACTTAAGCTTGCGATAGTACATCCTGTGCATAAAGGCGTGGACAGAGATTTGTCGAATAATTACAGACCTATCTCAATTTTACCAACACTTTCTAAATTACTCGAGAGGCTTATGAACAACAGACTGGTTAAGTACCTGGAGCAAAATCATCTGCTTTCTTCCTCCCAGTATGGATTCGTTCCGGTATTTCCACAAATAATGCTGTGCTAGACCTAACTACCAATATTGTCTCCAACCTGGATAGAAAGCAGAAGGTTATTGGTATTTTTTTAGATCTGGCGAAAGCCTTCGACACATTTTCTGTTCCTACACTTATCGCAAAACATGAAAAGATTGGTATTAGAGGCATCCAACTTGCTCTCTTTAAGAGTTATCTCACAAATAGGCGACAATGCGTCAAGATTGGTGATTGGATAAGCGGCGAGCTTCCAATATGTTATGGGGTTCCCCAGGGCAGTATTATCGGCCCGACCATATTCCTCATTTATATAAATGATCTTTGCGGTTTAACACTTCCCAATGCGTCCATCTTCACGTATGCCGATGATACCGCCTTACTTTTCCACGGAGACTCCTGGGAGCTGGTGTTCCAGCATGCGCAATCGGGTCTCGACTCTGTCACTAAATGGTTGGCTCAGAATCTACTTACTTTAAATGTAAAAAAAACGATGTACCTAACCTTCTCGTTTTCTGCCGCTGGGAAACCTTCTACTTCTTATTTTTTGAAAGCTCACTCCTGTAATGCTCCTCACCTAACAGCTTGCAATTGTTCTTGCCTCTCCGAGACCAACTGTGTCAAATATCTAGGGGTACAGATTGATGACAGATTGTCATTCTGTCCCCATATAGAATCTCTCACCTCACGACTGCGCAGGTTGATCTTTATTTTTAAGTCCCTTCGTCACGCTGCAGACACCAAAGTGCGTAACTCGTATATCTAGCTCTGTGTCAATCGGTTATACAATATTGCATAGTTACCTGGGGCGGGTCAGCAAAAACTCATATGCTCAAACTGGAACGTGCTCAAAAGGGCTCTTCTGAAGGTTGGTTGGCGTTTACCATACCGATTTCCTACCACCGATCTCTATGAAACGTGTATGGTTCTCTCGGTACGTAAGTTATTTATTCTTAACCTTGTATTAACCACACACTCTCAAACTCCTTACGATCCATCCCAATTTAGCTCCCAACGTCGCAAACATACAGTCTGCCCCTCCATCCGCACAAAATGTCGTTCAGCCCAACGTAGTTTTTCTTACCTCAGCAGCTACGTTTACAATAAGGCTAATAAAATTTTAAACATCTATCCTATGTGCAAATTAAAATGTAAAAGAACGGTCACTAACTGGCTCCTTGAATTAGACTATGCAGAGACTGAAAATATCCTAAACATTTTGAAATGATTTTTGATCAGAATTTCAATTTTTTTTCACGTGACTTCATAATTTCACCTTATTTATCACACACACACACACACATACACACACACACTCACGGACATCTGTAGGTACTCACACTCAATGCGTGAGGACTTATATTACACTCACAAACACACACACTCTTCAAAACACAAAAAGCATGCTTTCCTATTATTATTTCTTTTTGTATTTGTTTAAATTTACCTTCTCTCAATACTTGGAGCTCTTATAAATGTTTATAGTTGTTGTACCTCAATGTAATTAGTTCACAATTTTAAAGGGTGTGAGCCTGGAGATCTGTAATACAGGCCCCGAACCCAGTACAGACTCCAGCTCTCACTAAGGTCTATATCTTGTTGTAACTTATATTCTGTAAATTTATGCTGTACCTTTCGGAGAGAAATAAATAAAGATTATGATTATGAATACTCCTGTCGTTGTAAACGAATATCGGTAGTGGATGGCCAAGTGGCAGCGGAGTCAGGAAATACAAATTATAACTTTTTGTGACTTGACCACGATTATGTGACCTTCAGCACCAAAGCTGGATCCGCCCTTGCAGGTGGCGTTAGTGTCTCGAATATTCTAGATTTCGGTCGAGGTTTTTCGACGTACTTTGCTAAGCGACTGGCGTAAAAATATAAATAAAATAATAATAATATTCCACAACCTTCACACAACGCCATCTAGTCCCAAACTAAGCAGAGCTTGTGCTATGAGTACTAGACAATTGATAAACATACATATATATTTCTAAATACATACATAAATTATAGATAAATTACACCCAGACAAAGAACAAATGATCGTGCTCGTCACACAAACATTTGTCCTGGGTGGGAATCGAACCCACGACCTTGCGCATAGAAGTCAGGGCCACTAGACCAACAGGCCGTCAAAATAAAATTGAAGTGTAGGTGTGTGATTTCAAAATAGCTGTGTTTTCTTTGTCTGTCTGTCTTTCTGTTTGTCGAGCTTATGTGTGTGTGTGTCATGTTTATGTGGACTGTCAATTAAAAAAATAACAGCCTGTTATTTATAAACAGATATTTGGATCGGTTATTTTTATGTAACAGGAACAGCGGTAACAAATATCGAGTTTAACCGGTTACAACTCATCTCTACTAATTACATGTCTCCGTATCGTGTTGCGTACTAACACCTAGTTTTTTAAGGTAATTGATTACTAACCATAGGTAATTACATCTATGAGCTATATGGCACCAAATGAAGATATTAGAATTTGAATTTTTCTCTGGAACAGGATCAATACGCCTATTATTTATTATAAGCCTGTGCTGTCGCGCTGCAGGGCAACGGCCACCCTTCCCTCCTGTCTCATCTTTCGATAGTCGGCCAATTCTCTAGAAATGAGTAGATATAGGTTACTTTTTATACCCAATTTCTCATGAGATTCACGTGAATCTCAATCTTATCATCTAGAGTAGTTATTGATTAATCAATAACTACTCTAGATGATAAACTCGTAGACAAACCCGAGCCAAGCATGCCAACAACTATACAAATCTAACTATGAAGGCTACCTCTAAACCGCATAGCACGAAACAGAAGCTCATCACACTATTCCCAACCACTCTGTCCTTGGAACCCTAGAAAACCACAGCAACGATTCCACTGTGATGGATCTAAATATGAATCCAGATATAAGGAATGGAATGAGGCGACTCATTGATCCAATTGCCTCGTGCGTATAGTGCAGGGATGGCGAACCAATGGCACGCGTCATAATATTTTGGGCACGTCATCTACCTATCACGAAATTTTTAAGAATTTATGTTTTTGCTCTTAAAGTACAACAAAGAAAATCGGCTACAACTATGAACATTATTATGCACTAAGAAAAAAATTCTGAAGTAGGTATTTTATGTTTTGAGTTCTATTATTATTATTGTCCAATAATCACAAAGTCAAAATTATAAGATGGCACGTCTATGATCCCATTAAACATTTCTTTAGAAAAAGTGGCACATTGATACATAAAGGTTCGCCTGCCCTGGTCTAGTAGTTACCAGCGCAACTGCTGAGCATAAGGTCTCTGCTTCGATTCCCGGGTCGACCAAAAAGTGTTATTGGATTTTTTTAAAATAAATATTCAGTAGTAGCCCGATCTTGGAAGTTGGCGGTGTGGTAACCACCGGTGTGTCGGGTTGCCGTCTGATCGTACAATGACAGTAATGGAACACAGTGCTAATGACTCATCCCAGTCTGCGTGGATCGAAAGGAAGTGTCAGACTAACAAAAATCCTGTTCTTTCTATCGCCTTTGCGTTCCAGTGCCGCGATATTTTGTTAAAACATTCCCCAGGACTTGGAAGGAAAAGGGGTGCTTTTGACCATAATCAAGTTGAGAATGAGTTAACCTTTCACCTACTCTGAGAATATTATTCGAATCCAGAAAGGGGTTGAGTTTAGCGAGACTTTTATTTAAATTCTTATTAGATTTTAAAGCGTTAATTTCTTCAGAGAAATATCTACTTTGTACTTAACGAATAAGGTATATTTCCGCGGCATCTAAATCCGAAACGGCGATACTACCACGCGAGTTTAATAACTTGCAGAATCGTAATATCAAAACCAAGCTACGTAGTAAAATATAATATTTGGAAATGCGGTCAATTAAAGATTGAATAGGTTGAGCAACTTCTTGCGTTACTTTAACTGAGATTTTTAGTTTCCATTACTTCCGCATTATTATTATTTAAATTGATCTTAAGAGCGTGTATTCCATTCGCGACGAAAACAACGCGTTTTGGTGTTTTTTCAAGAGCTATATCGTAATGATGTTAGCAGATTTATTCATAGTTTATTACGGTTATAGAAAGAATAAGTCTTGATTTAGTGCACTGCAATGTAAAATTAAATTTTTAATTGACAGTTTTTTAATACGAAGGCATTCTCGTCAAAGCGATTTCCAAAAATAGACGTCAGAGTTATCTTTCAGAACGAAAAAAACCATGATAACGTGCCAACACACTTTATTTTATATGCTTGTCCAATAGAATACATAGTCTTAAAGTGCACTACGTAGCCCAATTACGAAAATATGCCAATTTAATATTAAAGAAACAATTTTTAAATAATGCAAAATCGGTTCACTTTAACATTTTTTTAACCGAGTTTTGAATAGAAACATAACTAATATTTATTTATTTTATGAAAATAAACGTATTGCCAAATACACTGTTATTTTTTTCAGTCAATTTCATGTAATCGTTTATTTTAGAAAATTATTTTAAAAACACTATAAATCATCGCGCGCAATCCGTTGCCAATCAGTTCGTGCCGGGTCCTCCCAACGACAGGACGTATCACTTTTTTCCCGCCGCCCGCCGCTTGCTCGCATAAATATACATAGTGTCGGTGAGACATACTGCGACACAATAGTATTGATACATTAGCAACTAATATTTTTTATTCGGTAAGTAATTTTGAAAAACGTTATCTGCAGGTAATTATTTGTATATACTAAATTTATTTAATAATCACTTTTAACATGTTTGTGTACAACAAATGATGTCAGTAATTATTATTTCAATCAAAAATAATTTATATGTTACATTTAATATTTCTTTTTTCAGAAACGGGTTAAAAACGAAATTTATTTGGAAATAAAAAAAAAATACTTTGGCTATCGCTAGACAAGCAAAAAGGTGAGTCATGTCTTTATGTACTTTTGAACCGATTTTCAATAGGGAGGCGATTCTATGTTCGGCTGTGTGTATTTTTTATGTGTGTAACATAATCATACATATTCTGTATATACAAAAATCTATATACTTGTAATTTGTACCTACTTATTTTTACCAGTTTTTTTTTTTTCAGACAAAACAAATTTCGTGTGGCATTGAGTACGGTAAAACTATCGAAAACACAGCAATAGAGCAAATGGAGGGTTACTAGGGTTGTGGGAATGTTCTAATAAGATACCACGGCCCCAGACCACACGGGCCACTGAAGGAATATGGTGGGTTTTTATTCAGTAGAAGTCTGATACTCTCTTACACTTTACCTAGAGTGGGAGTCATTTGATGATTTTCCCACCGGATCCAGAGCAGCTGGATCGTCATGAAATCGTCGTTGTGCAAAGCGGTGCTTTTTAGGGTTCCGTAGCCAAATGGCAAAAAACAGAACCCTTATAGTTTCGTCATGTCTGTCTATTTGTCTGTCCGTCCGTCCATCCGTATGTCACAGCCATTTTATTCCGAAACTATTTATTAGGACTATACATCCGAAACTTGGTAAGTAGACGTATTATTTATAATAAAGGGGGAAACTGAAAATATATTTTTGCATGTAACCTAACCTTTTCATAAAGTTAATCGTTTAAAAGATATACGCTTCTAAAGTGGTAAAAAGTGTGTGTGTCCCCCCCCCCCCCCACTAACTTCCATAATAATAGAGTGAAAAATCTAAAAAAAAAAATGTATGCTGTGGATCTTACAGCAGTTTTTGAGATACAGTATATTTTATAAAATCGCAAATATAACTTTGTAATTGATACAAACACTATGCAAAACAAAGTTATTTGGAGTAGTTCTATAAATTGTAAATAAGCTAGTTTTAAGAAATTTTTAAGGTCTTTTTTTTGTCAAATAAATATATTATATTATATTTGTTAAAGTTACTACGGGACTCTTCATTTTTTATTGACCTCTTTGATGAAGGAAATCGTCTGTTAGTCGAAATAAAATGTCTATATTCAGCATGAACATAGATGCTGAACAGGCCAGCATACATTTGTTTTTTAATTCGATGGAACTACTAATACCAACCACGACTGATACTTTCCTATCCAAGAGCAGTTTCATGTCAGATGAGATTCACTATCACTATATTATCGCTCTAGTCCACCCTATAAATCGTCTATAATAATAATAATATTCCACAACTTTCACACAACGCCATCTAGTCCCAAACTAAGCAGAGCTTGTGCTATGAGTACTAGACAACCGATAAACATACATATATGTTTCTAAATACATACATACTATAGATAAATAAATAAATTACACCCAGAATAATGATCGTGCTCATCACACAAACATTTGTCCTGGGTGGGAATCGAACCCACGACCTTGTGCATAGCAGTCAGGGCCACTGACCACTAGATTAACAGGCCTGTCATCTATATTTCACTATACCCACATCCACTGACAGCGCCACTATGTTGTAGCAGTATGGTAGATCAAGTGTAAGTAGTGACGTAGTTGTTAGGTAAATTTGCTTTTCTTATAAATTGTAATTAATTTTCAGCCAAAAACGTTTGTTTTTTTTTTGCAATGTGTGCAGGAAATGAATTTCAATTGAAGAACATAAGGATACCAAGAGATGATGCGTTTTGGGTGACCAAAATGGAACGTAAGCTGTTCGATTTCTAATATAAATGTCTTTTGCCCGAGATGATTGATCCCAGGAAAATTCTGTCAATGGACATCAAAATGTGTGATATTGAAATAAAATATCAAATCTTCGATTTTGTTTAATTTTGTAACTCAACTAGCTTTTTGCAGCGGTTTCGCGCGCTGGTCTTAATGAACTATATAGCCTATAATTATTATGGTACTCTGATGTCTGTGATGTAAGTAAGACCTATGTTAATTTTAAAGTTTCATTAAAATCTATTGAATAATTTTTGCGTGAAAGAGTAAAAAACATCTATCCATACATCCTCACAAACTTTACACTACTACACTTACCTTACCTACACACAGTTACCCATATTTTAATGTCAGTTTAAAGAGTTCCAGACGTGATTTTATGTTCTGGAAAGGTGTAAATAATACTCAAGGAGCTTGGCGTAAACGGCTCAGCACGTTCGGCTAAGATTTGAGCCCTGAGCCAAGCAATGTTTTCGCTGTGGCCGGTCATCGGGCGGGTGATAAAAACTTATTATATCGATATTTTCTATGCTTTGGAAGACACGTTAAGCCGTGTTGGGCTTGCATATTTAGGTACTTATTAAATTAATAGACAATTAACGATAGAAATTAACATTAAATTCAAGATAAAACACAAAAAATAAAAGATAAATTACAAAATGTCAATTTTAGTTATTACAATGTCTTACTAATAATTAAATGTTTACATAAAATTCAAGTCCATTTTTCAGTCAAAAATTCTTCAGTCCTGTAATATACCTTTATATTATTATTATATTATTATTTTATATTATTATATTGGTTTATGTCTAGCCCATTCTCGTCAAACACGGTGTTTATCCGTAGGGAAGGTCTGTACTTCAGCAGTGGATATATTAATAGGCTGATTATACAAAACAAGGCCAGCTATCGCAGGAGATTTGCTGTCTTTAACCAACTTCAAAAAGGAGGTTCTGTATTCGACCAGTCTGTATGTATGTTTGTATATCCGCGATTTTCTCAGAAACTACTGATCCGATTTTGATAGCGTTTCTTTGTTTGAAATCATGTTTTACAAGAAAGGTTTTCAAACAAAAAAAAAACAAAAACAAATCAGGTTTTGATGAAGATTTTCGGAGATAAGTGAAGGAACTCTTCAATTAAAAACAGCAAATCTCCCGCGATTGCTGCCCTCGTACCTCTATGTATTATTTATCATAATCAGCCTATTAATATCACCACAGCTTCTGAATCACGTCGTTTTAGTGGGTAAAAAAGACGTATAGAGCAAACTCTCTGTTTTAACCGATTAAAGATAATAGTGCGAAGAGTATGTTGGTACCTCAAGTAACACAAACAATGATACACTAAAAAGCATAAAATAGAAACTTTTTTACAAAAAATTGAACCGACTTCAAAACTTCGAAAAAAGACTACTACACTACAAAGTGTGTAAAAATAACCTTAGATTGTTTCATTTGGTGTCTAATTCCGTTCAAAATAAGAGCTAGGTACCTTCTCACATGGCTGAAGTCGGTGCCAAGATAAATGAATAGGTTTGATCACCTCGGGTATCCCCCAGAATGCGGCGTAGGTACTATGTCTTTCAAAAGTATTCATTGGCTTGGCACCGACTTCAGATATGTGAGAAGGTCTCTTATTTTGAACGGAACTAGACACCAAATGAAACAATCTAAGGTTATTTTGCGCTTTGTAGTGTAGTAGTATTTTTTGGAAGCTTTGAAGTGTTTTTAATTAAATAGTTCCATCACTTGTCTCTGAAGATCTTTATCAGAACCTGATTTGTTATGTACTAAAACCTTTCTTGTAAAATATGCTTTCCAACAAAATACATACATTCGAATACAGAACCTCCCTTTTTGATGTCGGTAAAAAGGTTTATTTACGGTTACGGTATACATTGTCCCAGATATGATTTCCAGAAAACCGCATACTTACAGTCGTGAAATTTGTTTTTTAATATTTGACCACACCCTTGAAGTTTATGCGTACTAATATAATAATGACCAAGTAAAACAATTTAGAACATAAACTCAAAATCATTATTTAAGATAAAAGTATCAAAACGTTTGGTTTCGAGGCACGAGCTTACGCATACTGACTAACTATTGTAGTGTGCGTAAATATTACGTCGTTCTTGCAATTTTGTACCTACTCTAAATCGAATACGCGCTCTTAAATGGCTTGATTGGCCACTGAAGGGGAACGAAACCCAATGCGGACATTAAACCAAAGAGTTAAATCTAATAATTATTTAGGCGTTACGGGACGAGAAACTCCATCAACGGGATTTTCAGTTCCATCGATGTGAAAACCAATGTTTAGCGGGTAATTTCCTTCCTGCCCCTATCCTAGTTACTTGTGGCCGACGCAACACGTTTTCTTTTTTCAATCTCCCCTGTTAGACGTCACAGCATCATTTACTACTAATTCTTTCATATCATTCCTCACACAATCTATCCAGCTTTTCTTTGGCCTTCCTTTATCTCTCCATCCGCTAACAGTTATACCCATCTCACTTTTAGTTACATGCGTGTCGACTACGACAGTTATCATTTGATTATGGTTTCAAAGTAAACTTCGATCAGTTATAGCACTAGATTAAGGATCAAGAACAAAAATAAGTCGCTCAAGTGGCAACGTTTGCACACGTAAACATCTAAATTTCTCAGAAAAAAGTATATTAACAACTTCACTTTATGATAAACCTTAGTACTAAAACATAAGGTTTTTCTTTCTTCAGAGAAAGGTAAAAAGCAATATGTCACTTGAAAATAAAAAGTCATCAGTACAAAAAATGATTTTTTTTATTGATAATAGGCTCGCGCTTGACCACCATCTCACCTGATGGTAACTGATGATGTGGTCGAAGATGGAGCACGCTTATTATAAAATGAAACTTAAACTCTATATTATACGTTTGAAAACATTTTGTTTATGATTTCGTGCTTCCTCTATTGTGGACTACACGTTTTGGTATTACATTTCAATGCTCAGAACAGAACACAGTAAATATAGAAAGACGTATAGTTGCAAAATATAGATTTTTATGCCAAGATTCGTTTTGTACGGTAGCAAATACTTTTGACCGATTGTAAAAAGTAGTAGATACTATTTTATATTGCCGTTATTAAAACAAAAAGGTATCAAGAAACGTATTATTGGCGTATAATAGCCTCAAAGAACAGTCAGCAGCATTGACGAGGTCCAATACGGCCATTGCCTTACGGGGTTGCAGTTGTTTCCCGTTATGTCAAATGTGTCATAATGAATCGAACATATTCTCGAATATTTATAAGGGTTGTATATTTCTTCTTCCCTTTCTTTCGCGACAATAGATGCCCATTCTGCACACACACAGAAAAGTCACGAAGAAATCTACAAACAAAAATAACATTTTATAAAAATCAACACAACTCCATGCATTCCATTGTTCAAGAACAGACGATGTTAGTTACAATAGTTGGTGCGTTGTAGCCAACATTGGTCAAACAACTATAATAGGTAATTGAATTATACTTACTATTTTATTTGTGTTTATTTTATGAAAAAACGCTTAAAGTTACCGAAAAAAAGATATTCCTTCCAAAATCTTAAGCATTACGGTGGTTATTTATACAGTTTTTGTACGCGCACTGCCGCATGTTGACGTGTGAATGTTGGCTATGCTGCCCTGCTCTATCTAAAAGGCCGTTAAGCCACAAAAGATCATTTTTCACTTTTTAATGTATACTTAAACTACTTTTGATTCTCTATCTTTTGGTCTAAGAATCATTTTCCTACGATTAATACTTTTCGAGATATAGCAATTTTGCTGAGCAGTTAAACAAAAATTTTTTTTCACTTCCTTTGTTAAAAAGTGACTAAACCACAATACTGCCGTGATTCTTTAAAAGGCAACCTTCTGACAAAACTGATTTTTGAGAAAACTGCGAAAGCAGTCTTCATTTTGTTTTTTTTATTTTAATTAATCTGTGTAAGAAATATAACATATCTGGTGGGTTTTTTTTATAAAGGGGTGCCTGTTGTATCTTATTTAGTGTTTTGGACCAATTTTTACACATTTAAATAAATAAATTTTATGAATCATATATTTGTTAACATTATTGGGATAATTTTACATCTTATAATAATCCAGTAAAAGACAGCTTCAGTCCCGAAGCTGCCTTTTAGTGAATTATTAGTAACTTTTTTTTGTTGAAAAGCATTTAGTCACCAAATTCACTGTACATAATTCTTTAAAAGGCCGTTTATTCATTGAGCTGCGTTTTTAAAAAGTATTGAAAATAAAAATCCTATTTAAAAAACTTCTAACAAAGACGTGAGAGATTCCAATAACTGCCTTTTAATATAGTTCTGCAGCAAACTACTTTCTTAAAAACCTTTTTGAATAAATATAGCATCTAAGGAAATCATTAAAAAGCAGCCAAAAATTCTCAACTGCAGTTTGCTGTTTTTTAAACAATTATCCACTTATGTAATTCTTTTAACTGAGCTTGGATAAGCAGCAGTCAAGGGTAATTGAGTTTTAAATTAGAGGAAAAAAGAAAAGAAAAATCAAAATTTTATTAATTGGCAGGATACAAAAATCAGTAAAAATCTTAAAACTATCGTTACGGCTTATACATTAGTCACCATATGACGTCACTTACACACACGTTACACGAATATGCACTATATAGAGAATAATTGTATCTTTCACTTAAAGTAATTTGTATACTTACGTGCATAAATAAGTGAAGGTACGTCTATTAAATAGAAACAATTATAACTTTACGTTGTGTAAAGGCTTTGTAACTCCAATTACGGGCGATCACATAAACTGATTAATTTTATTAGATCGCTATTACCTCTACATACTTACAATATTAATTATTAGGAACTTTGTTCATTCTTAAGATAACTAATAGGCACTTAAACAAGAGATCAACAGTTTCAGTAGATACGGATAGTAATAGATATAAAATACTGAACTGTATGGCACATTGAAAACAACTTTAGTCACGTCAAACGTGTTTAAATTATTATTGTCACAATTAATTATAAAATATAGTTATGAATTAAGATAACTTAACGTAACATAGGTTTTTTTAAGTCTCATCATAACAGTCTTTGGTTTTATTCCTATAATCAAATTTTAATGCTTATCAGTCTTGTAATCATATTCGTAGCACAAACATTAATTTACACCATACCTAAAAATAAAAGGTTAAAAAATGGATAATGTATAAAGTAGGTATCTAAAATACTGTTTAAATATCACCATCATCTGATATCGGTAAATTCTTCGGAAATAATAATTTATGCGGCGGTATTATAGAGCCGAGTTTAGAAATAATATTATCCTTCCTTTCTCTTGAAATGCTTTTTGGTTTTTCACGGAACGACAAAACCGAGATAAGACTAGGATTTCTTAGATAAGTGTCTTTCAAAAAGCACATTGAAATTTCTTGACCATTATAGTCATTTTCATAAAAAAGGTCATATGACCCTCTTTGAAAACTAACTTTTGTCATGTTACTGATGCTCCTTGGATTTGAATTTTGCACGCGTCTCTTAGAAACATTATCACGAACATCGAAAAAATTTGGCGGAAACATTTCTTTCACAACACCCTTTTGGAACAAGCCTGTGACACTGCATTGCAAAAATCAACAAAGTCATAGATCTTCCCCATCTTCTTCATAGAGAGTTCCACTTGATGATGAAAGTGGTCACTACTCATAAAAGTATGACCGGGTTCGAAGTAGTGAAATGTTATCTTCTCAGTACTTAATAGGTCAGAATTTACGAGGTGAACCATTAGGAAATACAGTAACCAATTCTTATTCTGACCGGTGCAGTTGTTCATCCAAATGTTACTGTGTTTATAATCACGAAAACGTAGCATAAACTCGTAAAAGCAGCTCATAATATCTTCCTGTTTTCTTCCCGCCACTGCATCATGCCACAAAACTGCAAAAGTATCGTGTTCAGAATTTTTGCCTAACGGAGCGAACGTTTGATTGTAAACACTTAAACGCTGGCAAAACAAAACTTTTTAAATGTATCCAATCTTGGAAGCATTATAATTTTCTCAAGATCCGTACTAAAATATATAGTATCATTTTTATTTTATACTAGCTTTTGCCCGCGACTTCGTCCGCGTGGAATAGTTACTTTGGGTTAACGTTAAATTTAACCCCGATTTTGAAGCATTCTTCATTGGCGCTCCGCTCCTATTGGCCTTAGCGTAATGATACAATATAGCTGTGCCCGCGACTCCGTCAGCGTAAGTTAATGTATTGGTAATATTGTTTAGATCACGTTCACATGAGGCTTAAGTACCTAGAGAACGCTTCGACCACGAGACGCGTCGAGCGCGGCGACCGATTCTCAAAATTAATCCTTATAGCATGATTCAGTATTCACGCGCGATGGCTTATTTATTATAAGCGTATTTCATGTATAACTTTGGTGTTTCTATACCGATTTATATGATTCTTTTTACGGTTTCGTAGCCGAATGGCAAAAAACGGAATCTTTATAGTTTCGACATGTCTGTCCATCTGTCTGTCTGTCCGTCCGTCCGTCTGTCACAGCAATTTTATTCAGAAACTATTAGGACTATACATGTGAAACTTGATAGGTAGATGTATTCTGTAAACCGCTACCCGATTTTGAGAAAAAAAATAAAAAATATTTAAAATAAAGGGGGCTCCCCATACATGGAACTAAACCTGAAAATATTTTTTTTTCATGAAATCGATGCATGTGTGGTATCTATAGACAGATCTTTAAAAACGACATCGGGGTTTCTAAAATCACTTTTCCATAAAGTCAATCGTTTAAAAGATATAAGCTTCCAAAGTGGTAAAATGTGTGTGTGGCGGACACAACCTCTAACTTCTATAATAATGGAGTGAAAAATCTAAAAAAAAAATATGTCTGTAGATCTTAATATAAACTTTCAACCAAAATTAGTTTTAACGAAATCAGTTCAGCAGTTTTTGAGATACAGCATATTTTCTAAAACCGCAAATATAACTTTGTAATTCATACAAACACTATGAAAAACAAATTTATTCGGCGCAGTTGTAAAAAATGTAAAAAAGCCAGTTTTAAGAAATTTGTAAGGTTTTTTTTTTCAAAACAAATTTATTTGGCGCAGTTGTAAAAAATGTAAATAAGCTAGTTTTAAGAAATTTGTAAGGTTTTTTTTTTCGTCAAATAAATTTGCATATTATATTATAGTTACTACGGAACCCTTCATGGGCGAGTCTGACTCGCACTTGGCCAATTTTTTTATGGAATAGTTAATAATGTTAACTTTTTCAATTAGGGGTGACTGAGAGTGTTATAAACGTAAGAGTAGACAAATATTATAATCAGAAAGCTTCGAACTGCTAAGCTATCGGGAGTTACGTGTTATTGTGAGTCAACCATAAAAGTTAGACATATGCTGTCGTGGGATATTTTTTATATAATTTTAAGGAGAACATTTCCGTCATGAAATGATTTGTGTAGCTTTAACCATTAAGGTTGCACACGCGACGGAAGCTTAAAAAATGGAGTAACTTCTCCCGTTTTCCCAACATTTCCCTTCACTGCTCTGCTCCTATTGATTGTAGCGTGATGAAAAGTATACTATAACCCGCTCAGGAGTATGAAAAATAATTGTACCAAGTTTCGTTAAAATCCGTCGAGTAGTTTTTGTTTCTATAACGGTTATACAGACAGACAGACAGACAGACAGACAAAAATTTAACTGATTGCATTTTTGGCATGAGTATCGATCCTTAATCACCCCCTGATAGTTATTTTGGAAATATATTTCATGTACAGAATTGACCTCTCTACAGATTTATTATAAGTATAGATTTTTTTGTGTTCCTTATATAGTTTTCGTGCTTCAGTGTATTTCCTACGATGGTTGATCCAGTTTGAGCATATATCACAACAAAACAATCAGATAGAATATTGTATCTTAAAGCATTCACAACTCTCACATTCTTCATTGCCAAGTTGGGCAAAAGAAATGTTTCTACTTTTCAGATGTTTTCTGTACAAATCGTATTTAAACTTAATATCTGAATTTTTCTGCGTAAAATCCTCGAACATAAATTTTATTGTAATATCACTGGGCAAATAAAAACTTTGGGGTGCATGTTCTCTGAGATAGTGTGAAATTTGAGGTTGAAATGAGTCTATATGCTGATCTAAGGTAGAATCTATTTTCGGAATTTTAGCATGTTTGCCTCGATTGTCGATGTTCGGCTTTTGTAAAGAGTTATACAAGACTTTATCATTTTTTTTTTAATTAAAGCCTGGCGTTGTTAAAAAGAACACTTTAGAAACTTCGATAATCTCATCATGGCTATTTTTTAACGAAAATGCCCGACGTTTATTTATTTTAGGATTCTTCGTAGTCACTCTTTTAGGGGTTGCAGTAGCAGAGTAACTTTGTATAAATATGCGCCGTTCGTTCCAATTTAAGCTCCAATAGTAGCTGTTGATTTCTTCCCGACGAAGTTCACTGATCTTAGTGAAACATTTTTTGAGACATTTTTCGTCACACCCGGGCTTGACAAGATACTTTTGTGTGCGATTAGAAGTACCAGAAGGCCCTGCAGTTAAATAACTGAACTGTTGAAGACACTGATTCTATACAAAAATTCACTAGCGCGACAAAACTTGCCTGCCTTTTAATGAATCATTGCTAGAAAACTGCTTTCTAGTATCCGATAGACTCAAAATATTAGTAAATAAAAATTTTGAAAGCAAAGTAAACTTCTTTTTTTGAAGTATAGAAGAAAATAATATCTATCAAAATTATTAAAAAGGCAGCCAAAGTCTCATGACTGCCTTTTAAGAATTTTTTCCTCAAAAGCGGCCTTTAAGTGAATTCTTGTAAAGATAATTCTATAGAATAGAATTTGCAAAAGACAGTTTTGTACAACACTACCTTTTAAGTAAGTTTTTTCTTAAAATATTCCCATTGCATTTAAGGGACTTTAACTGCCTTTTTAAGAATAAATGTGATATGACTGTCTTTTTATAAATTTGGCACTGGTATCAAAACCACTTCACTGCTTTTAATGAAAAAAATATCTCAAAAGCTAAATAAGTTTCAGAAAAACGGGTTAGATAGGTCGACGCGCCTTTTTTTCCTGATGACGCTCAAATGTTTAACTCAAAATCGGTAAATTGTCAGATGACTGCCTTTTAAAGAATCACGACAGAATACTTGTATATACAATACTAAAATATAATACAATACTAAAAGATACTTTTATTTACTTTAAAAAAACCTCACATATATTGTGCATAGAGCTATGCCCACAAAAATAATTTACCATCGTCCTAGCTAGCGTAGTTTTGTAGAAAAATCATGTCCCTCTTATTTTTACGTTTACTCGAAAAATACTTTTTGGGGTTAGCGGCTTTTTAGTTAGTGTAGGGCAGTATGCTTGGACCATACTAATTTGAAATATTTTTCAGGCCGTTTTTGAAGCGCTTATCGGGAATCTAGTACAATTGTTGATCGAAGGAAGTAAAATAAACAAAAGAAAGACATTTAGATAGAAACTTTTAATTTAAAACACTTTGAGCGTGCAACAGAACTTCACAATATAATAGAATAAAACATTTAAATCTAAACGCATAGACTAATATTTACGTGGGAAAAGGTAAAACTACGTATAATTTAAAGGTTTATTTGCTTTAAAGTAAAGTAAAATGTAATCAACCCACAAATCGACACAGAACTTTATTTATTACTCCACAAAGAACACATAAAATTGGAATATATTCCAATTATTTCAGGCATTAGATTTTAGATTGGATATTATTTATATTTAACTCAAAACCTGGATTTTTTAAACTACGATGTTATAAATAGACTACACTAGTTACGTGTGACGTCACAAGCTGGTTACCCCATACTGAATTTGCGTCATGCAGTACAAACAACGTTTTGCGAGACAAGGATACGAGTGCAGCTACAAAAGCCTGTAACCTTTTTTATTGTACTCTTTTATTGTGGTCTCAAACTTTTGGCCGGCAGTGTATATACTTATCTTCAATATGTAATGTGCTTATGATGTTTTAAAACATGATATTTAAGAGAACGTCTATCACAAAATCCTTTAGGACCAATACCACATTTGTAAGGTTGTTCTCCTGTCTGTACACCAATATGGTTTTTTAAATAGTTCTTGTGACCAAAACTGCTCTGACAAATATCACATTTATAAGGTTTTTCTCCTGTGTGTGTACGAATATGTGTTTTCAAATTACTCATTTGACTAAAACTACTGTGACGAATATCACATTTATAAGGTTTTTCTCCTGTGTGTACACGAATATGGTTTTTTAAATGGCTCTTGTGACCAAAACTGCTCTGACAAATATCACATTTATAAGGTTTTTCTCCTTTGTGTGTACGAATATGTGTTTTCAAATAACTCATTTGACTAAAACTAAAAGTATGTGTTCTTGTATCTTCAGTATGTAATGTGTTAATGATGTTTCAAAACATGATATTTAAGAGAATGTCCACCACAAAATATTTTAGGACAAATATCACATTTGTAAGGTTGTTCTCCTGTGTGTACATGATATTTAAGAGAACGTCTATCACAAAATCCTTTAGGACCAATACCACATTTGTAAGGTTGTTCTCCTGTCTGTACACCAATATGGTTTTTTAAATGGTTCTTGTGACCAAAACTGCTCTGACAAATATCACATTTATAAGGTTTTTCTCCTGTGTGTGTACGAATATGTGTTTTCAAATTACTCATTTGACTAAAACAACTGTGACGAATATCACATTTATAAGGTTTTTCTCCTGTGTGTACACGAATATGGTTTTTTAAATGGCTCTTGTGACCAAAACTGCTCTGACAAATATCACATTTATAAGGTTTTTCTCCTTTGTGTGTACGAATATGTGTTTTCAAATAACTCATTTGACTAAAACTAAAAGTATGTGTTCTTGTATCTTCAGTATGTAATGTGTTAATGATGTTTCAAAACATGATATTTAAGAGAATGTCCACCACAAAATATTTTAGGACAAATATCACATTTGTAAGGTTGTTCTCCTGTGTGTACACGAATATGGTTTTTAATGGCTCTTGTGACCAAAATTGCTCTGACAAATAACACATTTAAAAGGTTTTTCTCCTGTGTGTGTACGAATATGTATCTTCAAATTACTCATTTGACTAAAACTACTGTGACAAATACCACATTTATAAGGCTTTTCTCCTGTGTGTGTACGAATATGTTTTTTCAAAGTACCCTTCTCACTAAAACTACTTTTACAAATGTCACATTTATAAGGTTTTTCTCCTGTGTGTGTACGAGTATGTGTTCTTGTATCTTCAGTATGTAATGTGTTAATGATGTTTCAAAACATGATGTTTAAGAGAACGTCTATCACAAAATCTTTTAGGACATTAATCACATTTATAAGGTTTTTTCTCCCGTGTGTATACGAATATGTTTTTTCAAAGTACCCTTCTCAATAAAACTAGTCTGACAAATATCAAATTTGTAAGGTTGTTCTCCTGTGTGTACACGAACATGGTTTTTAATATGGCTCTAGTGACCAAAACGGCTCTGACAAATATCACACTTATAAGATTTTTCTCCTGTGCGTGTACGAATATGTGTTTTCAAATTACTCATTTGACTCAAACTAGTCTGGCAAATACCACATTTATAAGGGTTTTCTCCTGTGTGTGTACGAATGTATTTTCAAATTACTCATTTGACTCAAACTACTCTGTTTTCAAATTACTCATTTGACGAAAATTTCTCTGACAAATATCACATTTATAAGGCTTTTCTCCTGTGTGTACGAATGTTTTTTCAAAGTACCCTTCTCACTAAAACTACTTTGACAAATGTCACATTTATAAGGTTTTTCTCCTCTGTGTGTACGAGTATGTGTTCTTGTATCTTCAGTATGTAATGTGTTAATGATGTTTCAAAACATAATATTTAAGAGAACGTCTACCACAAAATCTTTTAGGACAAATATCACATTTGTACGGTTATTCTCCTGTGTGTTCACGAATATGGTTTTTTAATGGCTCTTGTGACCAAAACGGCTCTGACAAATATCACATTTATAAGGTTTTTCTCCTGTGTGTGTACGAATATGTGTTTTCAAATTACTCATTTGACTCAAACTTTCTTAACTCACATTTATAAGCCTTTTCTCCTGTGTGTTCGAATATGTTTTTTACAAAGTACCCCTCTCACCAAAACTACTTTGACAAATGTCACATTTATAAGGTATCTCTCCTGTGTGTGTACGAATATGTATTTTCAAATTACTCATTTGACTAAAACTACTGTGACAAATACCACATTTATAAGGCTTTTCTCCTGTGTGTGTACGAATATGTTTTTTCAAAGTACCCTTCTCACTAAAACTACTTTTACAAATGTCACATTTATAAGGTTTTTCTCCTGTGTGTGTACGAGTATGTGTTCTTGTATCTTCAGTATGTAATGTGTTAATGATGTTTCAAAACATGATGTTTAAGAGAACGTCTATCACAAAATCTTTTAGGACATTAATCACATTTATAAGGTTTTTTCTCCCGTGTGTATACGAATATGTTTTTTCAAAGTACCCTTCTCAATAAAACTAGTCTGACAAATATCAAATTTGTAAGGTTGTTCTCCTGTGTGTACACGAACATGGTTTTTAATATGGCTCTAGTGACCAAAACGGCTCTGACAAATATCACACTTATAAGATTTTTCTCCTGTGCGTGTACGAATATGTGTTTTCAAATTACTCATTTGACTCAAACTAGTCTGGCAAATACCACATTACTAAGGGTTTTCTCCTGTGTGTGTACGAATGTATTTTCAAATTACTCATTTGACTCAAACTACTCTGTTTTCAAATTACTCATTTGACGAAAATTTCTCTGACAAATATCACATTTATAAGGCTTTTCTCCTGTGTGTACGAATGTTTTTTCAAAGTACCCTTCTCACTAAAACTACTTTGACAAATGTCACATTTATAAGGTTTTTCTCCTCTGTGTGTACGAGTATGTGTTCTTGTATCTTCAGTATGAAATGTGTTAATGATGTTTCAAAACATAATATTTAAGAGAACGTCTACCACAAAATCTTTTAGGACAAATATCACATTTGTACGGTTATTCTCCTGTGTGTTCACGAATATGGTTTTTTAATGGCTCTTGTGACCAAAACGGCTCTGACAAATATCACATTTATAAGGTTTTTCTCCTGTGTGTGTACGAATATGTGTTTTCAAATTACTCATTTGACTCAAACTTTCTTAACTCACATTTATAAGCCTTTTCTCCTGTGTGTTCGAATATGTTTTTTACAAAGTACCCCTCTCACCAAAACTACTTTGACAAATGTCACATTTATAAGGTATCTCTCCTGTGTGTGTACGAATATGTATTTTCAAATTACTCATTTGACTAAAACTAGTCTGGCAAATACCACATTTATAAGGGTTTTTTCCTGTGTGTGCACGAATGTATTTTCAAATTACTCATTTGACTCGAACTACTGTGTTTTCAAATTACTCATTAGACTAAAATTACTCTGACAAATATCACATTTATAAGGCTTTTCTCCTGTGTGTGTACGAATATATGTTTTCAAATTACTCATTTGACTAAAACTACTCTGGCAAATACCACATTTATAAGGGTTTTCTCCTGTGTGTACGAATGTATTTTCAAATTACTCATTTGACTCAAACTACTCTGTGTTTTCAAATTACTCATTTGACTACAATTACTCTGACAAATATCACATTTATAAGCCTTTTCTCCTGTGTGTACGAATATGTTTTTTCAAAGTACCCTTCTCACTAAAACTACTTTGACAAATGTCACATTTATAAGGTTTTTCTCCTCTGCGTGTACGAGTATGTGTTCTTGTATCTTCAGTATGTAATGTGTTAATGATGTTTCAAAACATGATATTTAAGGGAACGTCTACCACAAATCTTTTAGGACAAATATCACATTTGTACGGTTATTCTCCTGTGTGTTCACGAATATGGTTTTTTAATGGCTGTTGTGACCAAAACGGCTCTGACAAATATCACATTTATAAGGTTATTCTCCTGTGTGTGTACGAATATGTGTTTTCAAATTACTCATTTGACTCAAACTACTGTGTTTTCAAATTACTCATTTGACTAAAACTACTATGACGAATATCACATTTATAAGGTTTTTCTCCTGTGTGTGTACGAATATGTATTTTTAAATTACTCTGTTGTCTAAAACTAGTCTGGCAAATACCACATTTACAATACCACATTTATAAGGGTTTTCTCCTGTGTGTACTAATATGTTTTTTCAACGTACCCTTCTCACTAAAACTACTTTGACAAATGTCACATTTATAAGGTTTTTCTCCTCTGTGTGTACGAGTATGTGTTCTTGTATCTTCAGTATGTAATGTGTTAATGATGTTTCGAAACATGATATTTAAGGGAACGTCTACCACAAAATCTTTTAGGACAAATATCACATTTGTACGGTTATTCTCCTGTGTGTTCACGAATATGGTTTTTTAATGGCTCTTGTGACCAAAACGGCTCTGACAAATATCACATTTATAAGGTTTTTCTCCTGTGTGTGTACGAATATGTGTTTTCAAATTACTCATTTGACTCAAACTACTGTGTTTTCAAATTACTCATTTGACTAAAACTACTATGACGAATATCACATTTATTTATTTATTTATTTATTTATTTATTTACACTTTATGCACATAGGTACAAAGGCGGACTTAATGCCGTAGGCATTCTCTACCAGTCAACCATGAGTGGTGAAGAGATAGAGTGGAAGGTGCAATATGTACGTGAACATTATATTGGAAAAATAATTATAATAGATAATAGTGATAAAACAAAAAAACCTAATATCATAAAATAGAAATCAACATAAATAATATATATGAATAAATACTTATATAAATACATATACATACATATATACTTAAGAAGCAAATGAAAATTAAATATGGAAATTCTGCTTATTGGTGAAGAAAGTGGATCCGCAATTTCCTTTTAAATGCGTAGCGATTGTCAGGTTTATTAGGTTTATATTTATAAGGTTTTTCTCCTGTGTGTGTACGAATATGTATTTTCAAATTACTCATTTGTCTAAAACTAGTCTGGCAAATACCACATTTACAATACCACATTTATAAGGGTTTTCTCCTGTGTGTGCACGAATGTATTTTCAAATTACTCATTTGACTCAAACTACTCTGTGTTTTCAAATTACTCATTTGACTAAAATTACTCTGACAAATATCACATTTATAAGGCTTTTCTCCCGTGTGTGTACGAATATGTGTTTTCAAATTACTCATTTGACTAAAACGACTCTGGCAAATACCACATTTATAAGGGTTTTCTCCTGTGTGTGTACGAATGTAATTTCAAATTACTCATTTGACTCAAACTACTCTGTGTTTTCAAATTAAGCATTTGACTAAAATTACTCTGACAAATATCACATTTATAAGCCTTTTCTCCTGTGTGTACTAATATGTTTTTTCAACGTACCCTTCTCACTAAAACTACTTTGACAAATGTCACATTTATAAGGTTTTTCTCCTCTGTGTGTACGAGTATGTGTTCTTGTATCTTCAGTATGTAATGTGTTAATGATGTTTCAAAACATGATATTTAAGAGAACGTCTACCACAAAATCTTTTAGGACAAATATCACATTTGTAAGGTTGTTCTCCTGTGTGTACACGAATATGGTTTTTTAATGGCTCTTGTGACCAAAACGGCTCTGACAAATATCACATTTATAAGGTTTTTCTCCTGTGTGTGTACGAATATGTGTTTTCAAATTACTCATTTGACTCAAACTACTGTGTTTTCAAATTACTCATTTGACTAAAACTACTGTGACGAATATCACATTTATAAGGTTTTTCTCCTGTGTGTGTACGAATATGTATTTTTAAATTACTCTGTTGTCTAAAACTAGTCTGGCAAATACCACAATTACAATACCACATTTATAAGGGTTTTCTCCTGTGTGTACTAATATGTTTTTTCAACGTACCCTTCCCACTAAAACTACTTTGACAAATGTCACATTTATAAGGTTTTTCTCCTCTGTGTGTACGAGTATGTGTTCTTGTATCTTCAGTATGTAATGTGTTAATGATGTTTCGAAACATGATATTTAAGGGAACGTCTACCATAAAATCTTTTAGGACAAATATCACATTTGTACGGTTATTCTCCTGTGTGTTCACGAATATGGTTTTTTAATGGCTCTTGTGACCAAAACTACTATGACGAATATCACATTTATAAGGTTTTTCTCCTGTGTGTGTACGAATATGTATTTTCAAATTACTCATTTGTCTAAAACTAGTCTGGCAAATACCACATTTACAATACCACATTTATAAGGGTTTTCTCCTGTGTGTGCACGAATGTATTTTCAAATTACTCATTTGACTCAAACTACTCTGTGTTTTCAAATTACTCATTTGACTAAAATTACTCTGACAAATATCACATTTATAAGGCTTTTCTCCCGTGTGTGTACGAATATGTTTTCAAATTACTCATTTGACTAAAACGACTCTGGCAAATACCACATTTATAAGGGTTTTCTCCTGTGTGTGTACGAATGTATTTTCAAATTACTCATTTGACTCAAACTACTCTGTGTTTTCAAATTACTCATTTGACTAAAATTACTCTGACAAATATCACATTTATAAGCCTTTTCTCCTGTGTGTACTAATATGTTTTTTCAACGTACCCTTCTCACTAAAACTACTTTGACAAATGTCACATTTATAAGGTTTTTCTCCTCTGTGTGTACAAGTATGTGTTCTTGTATCTTCAGTATGTAATGTGTTAATGATGTTTCAAAACATGATATTTAAGAGAACGTCTACCACAAAATCTTTTAGGACAAATATCACATTTGTAAGGTTGTTCTCCTGTGTGTACACGAATATGGTTTTTAAATGGCTCTTGTGACCAAAATTACTCTGACAATTATCACATTTATAAGGTTTTTCTCCTGTGTGTGTACGAATATGTATTTTCAAATCACTCATTTGACTAAAACTACTGTGACAAATATCACATTTATAAGGCTTTTCTCCTGTGTATGTACGAATATGCTTTTTCAAAGTACCCTTCTCAATAAAACTACTGTGACAGATATCACATTTGTAAGGTGGTTCTCCTATGTGTACACGAATATGGTTTTTTAAATGGCTCTTGTGACCAAAGATGCTCTGACAAATATCACATTTATAAGGGTTTTCTCCTGTGTGTTCGAATATGTTTTTTACAAAGTACCCCTCTCACTAAAACTACTTTGACAAATGTCACATTTATAAGGTTTTTCTCCTCTGTGTGTACGAGTATGTGTTCTTGGATCTTCAGTATGTAATGTGTTAATGATGTTTCAAAACATGATATTTAAGAGAACGTCTACCACAAAATCTTTTAGGACAAATATCACATTTGTAAGGTTGTTCTCCTGTGTGTACACGAATAGTTTTTAAATGGCTCTTGTGACCAAAACTGCTCTGACAAATATCACATTTATAAGGTTTTTCTCCTGTGTGTGTACGAATATGTGTTTTCAAAGTACCCTTCTCAATAAAACTACTGTGACAAATATCACATTTGTAAGGTGGTTCTCCTATGTGTACACGAATATGGTTTTATAAATGGCTCTTGTGACCAAAACTGCTCTGACAAATATCACATTTATAAGATTTTTCTCCTGTGTGTGTACGAATATGTGTTTTCAAATTACTCATTTGACTAAAACTACTCTGGCAAATACCACATTTATAAGGGTTTTCTCCTGTGTGTGTACGAATGTATTTTCAAATTACTCATTTGACTTAAACTACTCTGTGTTTTCAAATTACTCATTTGACTAAAATTACTCTGACAAATATCACATTTATAAGGCTTTTCTCCTGTGTGTACGAATATGTGTTCTTGTATCTTCAGTATGTAATGTGTTAATGATGTTTCAAAACATGATATTTAAGATAACGTCTACCACAAAATCTTTTAGGACAAATATCATATTTGTAAGGTTTTTCTCCTGTGTGTACACGAATATAGTTTTTAAATGGCTCTTGTGACCAAAACTGCTCTGACAAATATTACATTTATAAGGTTTTTCTCCTGTGTGTGTACGAATATGTTTTTCCAAAGTACCCTTCTCAATAAAACTACTGTGACAAATATCACATTTTAAGGTTGTTCTCCTATGTGTACACGAATATGGTTTTTTAAATGACTCTTGTAACCAAAACTGCTCTGACAAACATCACATTTATAAGGATTTCTCCTGTGTGTGTACGAATGTTTTTTCAAAGTACTCTTCTCAATAAAACTACTGTGACAAATATCACATTTGTACGGTGGTTCTCCTATGTGTACACGAATATGGTTTTTTAAATGGCTCTTGTGACCAAAACTGCTCTGACAAATATCACATTTATAAGATTTTTCTCCTGTGTGTGTACGAATATGTGTTTTCAAATTACTCATTTGACTAAAACTACTCTGGCAAATACCACATTTATAAGGGTTTTCTCCTGTGTGTGTACGAATGTATTTTCAAATTACTCATTTGACTCAAACTACTCTGTGTTTTCAAATTACTCATTTGACTAAAATTACTCTGACAAATATCACATTTATAAGGCTTTTCTCCTGTGTGTACGAGTATGTGTTCTTGTATCTTCAGTTTGTAATGTGTTAATGATGTTTCAAAACATGATATTTAAGAGAACGTCTAGGTACCACAAATTCTTTTAGGACAAATATCACATTTGTAAGGTTGTTCTCCTGTGTGTACACGAATAGTTTTTAAATGGCTCTTGTGACCAAAACTGCTCTGATAATCATCACATTTATAAGGATTTCTCCTGTGTGTGTACGAATGTTTTTTCAAAGTACCCTTCTCACTAAAACTACTTTGACAAATGTCACATTTATAAGGTTTTTCTCCTGTGTGTGTACGAGTATGTGTTCTAGTATCTTCAGTATGTAATGTGTTAATGATGTTTAAAAACATGATGTTTAAGAGAACGTTCTATCACAAAATCTTTTAGGAAATTTATCACATTTATAAGGTTTTTCTCCCGTGTGTATACGAATATGTTTTTTCAAAGTACCCTTCTCAATAAAACTAGTCTGACAAATATCACATTTGTAAGGTTGTTCTCCTGTGTGTACACGAACATGGTTTTTTAAATGGCTCTTGTGACCAAAACGGCTTTGACAAATATCACATTTATAAGGTTTTTCTCCTGTGTGTGTACGAATATGTGTTTTCAAATAACTCATTTGACTAAAACTACTCTGGCAAATACTACATTTATAAGGGTTTTCTCCTGTGTGTGTACGAATGTATTTTCAAATAACT
The DNA here is from genome assembly GCA_943138885.2 of Tholera decimalis. Taxonomy (NCBI): domain Eukaryota; kingdom Metazoa; phylum Arthropoda; class Insecta; order Lepidoptera; family Noctuidae; genus Tholera; species Tholera decimalis. The sequence continues at coordinate 34,092,431 of OW964571.2, forward strand.
CATTTGACTCAAACTACTGTGTTTTCAAATTACTCATTTGACTAAAATTACTCTGACAAATATTACATTTATAAGGCTTTTCTCCTGTGTGTACGAATATGTTTTTTTCAAAGTACCCTCTCACTAAAACTACTTTGACAAATGTCACATTTATAAGGTTTTTCTCCTCTGTGTGTACGAGTCTGTGTTCTTGTATCTTCAGTATGTAATGTGTTATTGATGTTTCAAAACATGATATTTAAGAGAACGTCTACCACAAAATCTTTTAGGACAAATATCACATTTGTAAGGTTGTTCTCCTGTGTGTACACGAATATAGTTTTTAAATGGCTCTTGTGACCAAAACTGCTCTGACAAATATCACATTTATAAGGTTTTTCTCCTGTGTGTGTACGAATATGTGTTTTCAAATTACTCATTTGACTAAAACTACTCTGGCAAATACCACATTTATAAGGGTTTTCTCCTGTGTGTGTACGAATGTATTTTCAAATTACTCATTTGACTCAAACTACTCTGTGTTTTCAAATTACTCATTTGACTAAAATTACTCTGACAAATATCACATTTATAAGGCTTTTCTCCTGTGTGTACGAGTATGTGTTCTTGTATCTTCAGTTTGTAATGTGTTAATGATGTTTCAAAACATGATATTTAAGAGAACGTCTAGGTACCACAAATTCTTTTAGGACAAATATCACATTTGTAAGGTTGTTCTCCTGTGTGTACACGAATAGTTTTTAAATGGCTCTTGTGACCAAAACTGCTCTGATAATCATCACATTTATAAGGATTTCTCCTGTGTGTGTACGAATGTTTTTTCAAAGTACCCTTCTCACTAAAACTACTTTGACAAATGTCACATTTATAAGGTTTTTCTCCTGTGTGTGTACGAGTATGTGTTCTAGTATCTTCAGTATGTAATGTGTTAATGATGTTTAAAAACATGATGTTTAAGAGAACATTCTATCACAAAATCTTTTAGGAAATTTATCACATTTATAAGGTTTTTCTCCCGTGTGTATACGAATATGTTTTTTCAAAGTACCCTTCTCAATAAAACTAGTCTGACAAATATCACATTTGTAAGGTTGTTCTCCTGTGTGTACACGAACATGGTTTTTTAAATGGCTCTTGTGACCAAAACGGCTTTGACAAATATCACATTTATAAGGTTTTTCTCCTGTGTGTGTACGAATATGTGTTTTCAAATAACTCATTTGACTAAAACTACTCTGGCAAATACCACATTTATAAGGGTTTTCTCCTGTGTGTGTACGAATGTATTTTCAAATAACTCATTTGACTCAAACTACTGTGTTTTCAAATTACTCATTTGACTAAAATTACTCTGACAAATATTACATTTATAAGGCTTTTCTCCTGTGTGTACGAATATGTTTTTTTCAAAGTACCCTCTCACTAAAACTACTTTGACAAATGTCACATTTATAAGGTTTTTCTCCTCTGTGTGTACGAGTATGTGTTCTTGTATCTTCAGTATGTAATGTGTTAATAATGTTTCAAAACATGATATATAAGAGAACGTCTACCACAAAATCTTTTAGGACAAATATCACATTTGTAAGATCGTTTTCCTGTGTGTACACGAATATGGTTTTTAAATGGCTTTTGTGACTAAAATTGCTCTGACAAATATCACATTTATAAGGTTTTTCTCCTGTGTGTGTACGAATATGTTTTTTCAAATTACTCATTTGACTAAAACTACTCTGTGTTTTCAAATTACTCATTTGACTACAATAACTCTGACAAATATCACATTTATAAGGCTTTTCTCCGTGTGTACGAATATGTTTTTTCAAAGTACCCTTCTCACTAAAACTACTTTGACAAATGTCACATTTATAAGGTTTTTCTCCTTTGTGTGTACGAATATGTTTTTTCAAAGTACCCTTCTCACTAAAATTACTTTGACAAATGTCACATTTATAAGGTTTTTCTCCTCTGTGTATACGAGTCTGTGTTCTTGTATCTTCAGTATGTAATGTGTTATTGATGTTTCAAAACATGATATTTAAGAGAACGTCTACCACAAAATCTTTTAGGACAAATATCACATTTGTAAGGTTGTTCTCCTGTGTGTACACGAATATAGTTTTTAAATGGCTCTTGTGACCAAAACTGCTCTGACAAATATCACATTTATAAGGTTTTTCTCCTGTGTGTGTACGAATATGTGTTTTCAAATTACTCATTTGACTAAAACTACTCTGGCAAATACCACATTTATAAAGGTTTTCTCCTGTGTGTGTACGAATGTATTTTCAAATTACTCATTTGACTCAAACTACTCTGTGTTTTCAAATTACTCATTTGACTTAAATTACTCTGACAAATATCACATTTATAAGGCTTTTCTCCTGTGTGTACGAATATGTTTTTTCAAAGTACCCTTCTCACTAAAACTACTTTGACAAATGTCACATTTATAAGGTTTTTCTCCGCTGTGTGTACGAGTCTGTGTTCTTGTATCTTCAGTATGTAATGTGTTAATGATGTTTCAAAACATGATATTTAAGAGAATGTCTACCACAAAACCTTTTAGGACAAATATCACATTTATAAGGCTTTTCTCCTGTGTGTACGAGTATGTGTTCTTGTATCTTCAGTTTGTAATGTGTTAATGATGTTTCAAAACATGATATTTAAGAGAACGTCTAGGTACCACAAATTCTTTTAGGACAAATATCACATTTGTAAGGTTGTTCTCCTGTGTGTACACGAATAGTTTTTAAATGGCTCTTGTGACCAAAACTGCTCTGATAATCATCACATTTATAAGGATTTCTCCTGTGTGTGTACGAATGTTTTTTCAAAGTACCCTTCTCACTAAAACTACTTTGACAAATGTCACATTTATAAGGTTTTTCTCCTGTGTGTGTACGAGTATGTGTTCTAGTATCTTCAGTATGTAATGTGTTAATGATGTTTAAAAACATGATGTTTAAGAGAACATTCTATCACAAAATCTTTTAGGAAATTTATCACATTTATAAGGTTTTTCTCCCGTGTGTATACGAATATGTTTTTTCAAAGTACCCTTCTCAATAAAACTAGTCTGACAAATATCACATTTGTAAGGTTGTTCTCCTGTGTGTACACGAACATGGTTTTTTAAATGGCTCTTGTGACCAAAACGGCTTTGACAAATATCACATTTATAAGGTTTTTCTCCTGTGTGTGTACGAATATGTGTTTTCAAATAACTCATTTGACTAAAACTACTCTGGCAAATACCACATTTATAAGGGTTTTCTCCTGTGTGTGTACGAATGTATTTTCAAATAACTCATTTGACTCAAACTACTGTGTTTTCAAATTACTCATTTGACTAAAATTACTCTGACAAATATTACATTTATAAGGCTTTTCTCCTGTGTGTACGAATATGTTTTTTTCAAAGTACCCTCTCACTAAAACTACTTTGACAAATGTCACATTTATAAGGTTTTTCTCCTCTGTGTGTACGAGTATGTGTTCTTGTATCTTCAGTATGTAATGTGTTAATAATGTTTCAAAACATGATATATAAGAGAACGTCTACCACAAAATCTTTTAGGACAAATATCACATTTGTAAGATCGTTTTCCTGTGTGTACACGAATATGGTTTTTAAATGGCTTTTGTGACTAAAATTGCTCTGACAAATATCACATTTATAAGGTTTTTCTCCTGTGTGTGTACGAATATGTTTTTTCAAATTACTCATTTGACTAAAACTACTCTGTGTTTTCAAATTACTCATTTGACTACAATAACTCTGACAAATATCACATTTATAAGGCTTTTCTCCGTGTGTACGAATATGTTTTTTCAAAGTACCCTTCTCACTAAAACTACTTTGACAAATGTCACATTTATAAGGTTTTTCTCCTTTGTGTGTACGAATATGTTTTTTCAAAGTACCCTTCTCACTAAAATTACTTTGACAAATGTCACATTTATAAGGTTTTTCTCCTCTGTGTATACGAGTCTGTGTTCTTGTATCTTCAGTATGTAATGTGTTATTGATGTTTCAAAACATGATATTTAAGAGAACGTCTACCACAAAATCTTTTAGGACAAATATCACATTTGTAAGGTTGTTCTCCTGTGTGTACACGAATATAGTTTTTAAATGGCTCTTGTGACCAAAACTGCTCTGACAAATATCACATTTATAAGGTTTTTCTCCTGTGTGTGTACGAATATGTGTTTTCAAATTACTCATTTGACTAAAACTACTCTGGCAAATACCACATTTATAAAGGTTTTCTCCTGTGTGTGTACGAATGTATTTTCAAATTACTCATTTGACTCAAACTACTCTGTGTTTTCAAATTACTCATTTGACTTAAATTACTCTGACAAATATCACATTTATAAGGCTTTTCTCCTGTGTGTACGAATATGTTTTTTCAAAGTACCCTTCTCACTAAAACTACTTTGACAAATGTCACATTTATAAGGTTTTTCTCCGCTGTGTGTACGAGTCTGTGTTCTTGTATCTTCAGTATGTAATGTGTTAATGATGTTTCAAAACATGATATTTAAGAGAATGTCTACCACAAAACCTTTTAGGACAAATATCACATTTGTAAGGTTGTTCTCCTGTGTGTACACGAATATAGTTTTTAAATGGCTCTTGTGACCAAAACTGCTCTGACAAATATCACATTTATAAGGTTTTTCTCCTGTGTGTGTACGAATATGTTTTTTCAAAGTACCCTTCTCAATAAAACTACTGTGACAAATATCATATTTTTAAGGTTGTTCTCCTATGTGTACACGAATATGGTTTTTTAAATGGCTCTTGTGACCAAAACTGCTCTGACAAATATCACATTTATAAGGTTTTTCTCCTGTGTGTGTACGAATATGTTTTTTCAAAGTACCCTTCTCAATAAAACTACTGTGACAGATATCACATTTGTAAAGTGGTTCTCTTATGTGTATACGAATATGGTTTTTTAAATGGCTCTTGTGAACAAAACTGCCTTGACAAATATCACATTTATAAGGGTTTTCTCCTGTGTGTACGAATATGTTTTTTACAAAGTACCCCTCTCACTAAAACTACTTTGACAAATATCACATTTATAAGGTTTCTCTCCTTTGTGTGTACGAATATGTGTTTTCAAATTACTCATTTGACTAAAACTACTTTGAAAAATATCACATTTATAAGGGTTTTCTCCTGTGTCTACGAATATGATTTTTCAAATGACTCGTTTGACTAAAACTATTCTGGCAAATATTACATTTATAAGGCTTTTCGCCTGTGTGTGTACGAATATGTGTTTTCAAAGCAGCCTTCACATTAAAACTACTCTGACAAATATCACATTTATAAAGTTGTTCTCCTGTGTGTATACAAATATGGTTTTTTAAATGGCTCTTGTGACCAAAACTGCTCTGGCAAATATTTTTACCCGACTGCACGACGCAAATGAGGGTAATGTGTTTATCGGTCTATTTATTTTTTCAATTGTTTTATTATACTTTTCAAAAATGAAGTATATTTGCAATATTTTTAAATAAGATTCAAGAGATATAATTTTTTTATCACTCAAATATTCTATTGTGTACTTTATACGTTATAAATAAAGTTCTATATCGTATGGCTACCGTGAATAGTGAGCTAATCCTTACTTTTAATTTACACACATTTTAAAGTATGCAGTACGATACTAACTTTCCAACATTGGCCTCTCTTTTAAGTCTACCCTTTTGGCCAATTATAACGAATCAACAAACTTTATGTTCCTATTTTGATCAAAATAGGTATAATATTGGAACATATTGTACAGTCTTATGAATTTTGGAAAAATATTCGGTTGATCGAACCATTAAGTAATATAATTATAGAACTTAACTAGACACCAATACAAGAACTAAACATCCCATCAATAATTCTCAAAAGATGTCGGTTGACAAAAGTAATATTCACATATACAGGTTATTGGTAAAATACTAACAACCTCTCAGGACTATGTTAGTAACATCATAATTAACTACTTTCCTTCTATGACTTTTAATAATTTGTCATATTTTAGTCCATCAGATTTTCATACAAAAATAATAAATATTTCAATTAAACGCACTAAATGTTACGCAGTCTGCGAAGCAAAATAAAAGCTCTAGTAATGTAGGTAAAATGATAGTACAAAAGTAAACAGAGAGGATCTCGAAAGTTGGTTTTTGGTAAATGTTATGTTTTCTAAAAAGTCATAGAACTAAAGTTGTCGTTTATGATGTTAGTAATACAGTCCTGCGAGGTTGTTACTGTTTTACCAATAACCCTGTATTTATTACTTTTGTCCACCGATATTTTTACACTAAAATTACAGAAAATGAAAATTATATGAAACCGAAACGGCCTTATCCTTTATGTATGTATTACTATTAACCATTTACATATTATAGAATACAATAAGCTCAATACTTGGATATAATAAACATGTATTTCTTTATTTTTAAAGTTAGCCATTTTTAAATATGAAATTAAATTTTTAATGTTTTTCCGAGTTCAGACGGTAAGCTATTTGACACGGTTTTTTTACCGATAATAAGTTCGCGTTTGACCACCATCTCACCTGATGGTAAGTGATGATGTGGTCAAAGATGGAGCACGCTTACCTAAAAGTAACCTACTCTTGACTTAAAGACTCCTAGGTTGTAGCTATCAGGAAACCCAGTCAGGCAGGAAATTCCAGTCCTGAAATTTATATAAGAAACAATGTGATATTTGGTTAATATTTTTAAACTGCCCTGCATTTTTTAATTCATTGGCAATGTAATGCGGATGTATACTAAAATGATAGCGTCATTTTAAAGTTTAATCAACACCTTGCCGTCTGAACCGAGCCATTGAGAGTATATTTACTATATTTAAGTCTTCATTTTATAATGAAAATGCAAATTGTTTTAATATAATAGAATACCAGTCACCCAAAATATTAATTAGTTACTAAAATACAACAATTGTTTATAAAATATTCAGTTCTGTTTTATACTATCCAATCCACTAACGATTTCTTTAAATCTCATGCCTAACATTTATAAATAACTTCGTTCGTCAAAACTATTTAAAAAAAGAACAATTATTCTATAATTTATCAAATGTACGTTTTAGAATATAGAATTTAAATTCAGAATCTACTACTAACCAGTATTTAAAATATTCATTTATGGTTTTTTTTTTTATTAAAAAAAAGCCTCATTTCACCGTTTTTAAATAATTTTACAGTCAATACTAAGGCACAGATAAAACAAACAGCACCTTATACAACAAAACAAAAACATACAATAATAACGTTAGCCCGCGCACCAATGCGGGTTACATCAGTCTCATAGTTTACGAAAGTCATATATAAATGGCAATGGATTGGATACTACACCCAAGTCGGCTTACATCGCCTCTCCGTCCATATCGTGTGGATAGGCGCCAGCGACTGTGCTTGCAAGGTCTTCAGCCACGGCTTAAGGCTTCGCTTCTGGCTGAAAAATAGATAATTAGTGGATGTCAATTAATATGTCTAACTACGATGAATCCAAAGTACATGAGGCTTACGCTAGTAATAAAAGTTGATTACTACACTAAATGATGCTGCAATGAATACACGATTATTAGTATATTTTATTAGCAGAGACAGAATAGCTCTTTATAAACTTGTTATTTTAAAATAAAATAGTATTTAAAACAATAATACTTTTTTTTACAACAATGTAATTAGTTCATAAACTTCTTTTTTGAGAGACAAAGTAGTCTATTATGTCTAACCAGTTAGTTTCAGTGATACAACGAATTCATAACTAACAAACATGTTATTTTAATAGATAAAGGGAATTTAGAACTGTCAAACTGGTTATTTTGGCAAATAAAGGGGATTTAGTACTATCAAACTGGTTATTTAGTCAGGTAAAGGGGATTAAGAACTGTCGAATCTAGGTATTTTGACAGGTAAAGGAGACTTAGAACTGACAAACAGATCAACAATAAACTAGTTTAACAGGTAACTGGGATTAAAATATGAAACTGGTTATTTTAATACCTAGGCAAAGAGATTAAACGCGAATAAAATTGCCGACACAGCTATTTCAATCAACGTATTTACTATCAAAAATGTTGGTACCGTCTGTTACATACTAAAATATATGTATAAATCTTAGGTATAAATATTTGAAGATCGATAACACGAGTAACAACAAGCTAGGTAACCTGTATTATGGTCTGCCAATCCCTAACTCCCACAAAGGAGTATAACTTTATAGAGACTGCATTTGACAGAAACTTGTAAAAAACCTTTTTTTTATTCTATTCCTTTTTACAATAATGTTGTTAATATCATTTATTTTTTATTATATTATATTTATATTGTAATTACAAATAACATTTATTTTAATCAACTTACAGTGCTCTCCTTTTCTTCTGGTTTCTTATCGGCCATTGGTTCTGGAGTGCACTCTTTCTCCTTTTCTTCTGGTGTCTTATTGGCCATTGTTTCTGGATTGTACTCATTCTCCAGCCCAAAGTGCTGAAACATAATAAGATCCCGATTACAAACAGAGTTCTTTTTTCCTTTTCTTATGGCTTTGAGCGAGTATGACAATTCAAAAGTGCCTGTAAATGATTTATACAGTATCTTGTTTCATTATATCTTAGCCTAAAAACGTGAAAGAATATTTTCTTTCCAATAAGTTAGTAAATGGTTTTATTGTTTTTTGAAGTGAAAACTTCTTTAGCGGCGTTGTGCACTTTTTCTGTAATGGGTGAAAAATGTTAAACTCGCGTCAGGACACGTGACCTGATCAAAAATTCGTAAGACGGACGGAGAGTAGACAGTCGGCGCGGCGTAGGAGAGGAACTCTCCCCCTCTATTTCTACGGCGCGGCAAAAATGTATGCCTGCGCAAACTTTTTAATCTTAACATAGTATAAAGCAAAGTCGCTTCCCTGTGTCTGTCCCTATGTATGCTTAAATTTTTAAAACTACGCAACGGATTTTGATGCAGTTTCTTTCAATAGAAAGAGTGATTCAATAGGAAGGTTTTTAAGTATATAACATGCATAATATAGTAGAGGAACTCTGATAATTTTTGAGGTTTCTAATGTGATGTCGCCAATTAACACATTTTTTTGCGCTTGCTTTGCAAACGCTGGCTGAACCCTACGAGATAGATCAAAATAATGTACTACAGTATTGTACAACTTAAAAAGGTCAACAAAAATGTCCTCGATGGCATCTGTCTATCTCTTATAGATAACCCACAACAACCATTTTTTATCCTTTACTTTTTACGAGAAATACGAGCATATTTTACGAAGCGATTTTAAGTAATACAGCATTAATCCTTATCCAATTAAGTAGCATAAATACATTGTGCATTTAATATAAATCAATATTGCCCTTTACAGAATATAATTTAAATAAATAGTTTCGAAGATATTACAGATTTAAAATCCAAGGACATAGCGGTTGCGGCGCGGTGCTGGCGGAGGCACGGCGCGCGTGCCTGTGTTGCTTAGATTTGAGCGTTGAATGTTTTTCCCATGGTAAATTATGTGTCGCACTTTCAAAAGTAATTACTAAAGAGAACATGTATGTTGAATGACAAGAAGGCTGTCAACGATGTATATAGACATTCTATAGTATATTTAATATAAACATTGCACCCGTGCGAAGCCGGGGCGGGTCGCTAGTGTAATATAAATTGTCATATTTGTGTACGATAGCGCAATAAATAAATATTGTATTCTACCACATAAATGATAGTACTTTTATACTGATAATTAAAGCAATTCGTGCAAAATTATTCCCTAACCATTCCAAAATATAAAAAATGCACAATGTTAATATTCAAGTTTTCACTTTCACTCCCGGAGTGCAACCCGTCGTTTTTTTTTCGTGGGGAAAATCTTCAATGACTCCTCCCACTCTGGGTGGAGAGGAAAGGACCTTCGGTCTTCTACTGACCAAAAACCCACCCTGTACCTTCTGTTGCCCTTGGGTCTCAGGGCTGCGTTATCTCTTTATATCATTCCCGCCAGGGTTGATAAAAATCATGATTAAAAAAAAAATCAAATAAATCGGATTTATTTGATTTAAATCGGATTAATTTGATTTAAATCGGATTTTTTTATTTACATTCTGTTCTTTTTTAATTTGGAAGTCAGTTATTCATTAAATAAAAACAACATAATTTATAAAAAAACTTTTAAAATTACATCACATAAAATCAAATCACTTTTAAAAAAACACAGAACAAGGAAAATAAAGTAGTTAATTGTCATTTTTAAAGACCTGTCTATAGATACTAAACACGCATAGGTTTCATGAAAAAATAAATTTCCAGTTTTAGTTCTATGTATGGGGAGCCCGCCTTTATTATAAATATTTTTTAATTTTTTTCTTAAAATCAGAAAGCGGTTTACAGATTACATCTACCTACCAAGTTTCACATGTATAGTCCTAATAGTTTCGGAATAAAATGGCTGTGACATACGGACGGACGGACGGACAGACAGACAGACATGACGAAACTATAAGGGTTCCGTTTTTGCTATTCGGCTACGGAACCCTAAAAAGTATTGATTTAAATCATTGATTTTTATAAAATAATCACTGATTTTAATCGCGATTTAAATCACTGATTTGATTCAAGTGATTTAAATCATATCAACCCTGATTCCCGCAAGCCTGGCAGGCATTGGCCCTATAGGGCCCCGACATTGGAGATAACAGCTCTTTAAGGCGCGCGTGAAACACGACTCGGGAAGTTATGGCTTATACCCGGACTTTTATTTGGATGCAGTAGACTGATAGTTTCTGAGTTGTCAGATAATGACGACTACGAAATTGTGATGTCTAAATTAATCGATTCAGGAATAAAATCGAATAACGATGTAAATCATTTTTTTAAATAGTATTGTGTGAAAATAACAAAATGAATTATAAAGGGGCGATTGTGCGTGAAAAATAAAACGAGATCATGACAATATTTTTTATGTTTTGCAATAGGCCCCTGTACCTGTACCCATTCCAACGGGGTTTAGGTCGCAGTGGTGCTAGGACAGGCTTTTTAATAGTAATCTCGTGCAATTTATTAAAATATTCATCACATGAAACAATTTCCAAACGAGTGGCTTTTATCATGTCTGGATATGAATATTTAAAAAATATATATATATTTATTTATAATAAAATCTAGTAACTACTTCAAAATAAACGATAATAGTATAATAATATCATTTATATCATTTGTTTTGTTGTATTTGTAACTATTTGTCTTTTTACCTATTTATTGTGATTTTGTGTGTAGAATTTTAATTTTTGTATTTTGTTTTCAATTTTAATGAATCAAATTAATTATAATAATAATATAATAATTTTAATCTAATCTATGGACTGTGTCTGAAAATAAATGTTCTTTTTTATTTTTTATATATTTCTCACGAATAAACATCGCTCATTTATTATTCGATTGATTGAATCCATCACTATTAGGTTAAAAAGGGTATCATTATTTTAGTAAGTGACACTAGTGACGAATTAAAAGTCTATGGCTATTAGCTAAGCCCTTCCATACCTTACAAGCACGACTAGTAGCGATCAAAATAGGATTATTTCATTTACAAAGACAGTGATATACTCCGGTGTTCTAAGTGATTAGCAAACCCATTACTCTAAACTATGCAATAGCCGAGCGTGGGAGATCGTTATATTTCCACAGTGATTGGCGACTAATCACAATCCTTTACTATGCAATAACTGGATTCTAGAGATGTACTCGTATCTACTTATCTTAGTCTTAGCTAAAAAGATAGAAAAAGACATTCGCCAGTATCTCGACTGTCTCTTAAGGGCCTACCACACGCATAAACTTCACCACAGTTTTGCCTGCGCAAGCTTCTCGCATGAAAAAACTGTACATGGACGGCATTACCACACGGCACAGTTAAGTACGCGCAGGCCACATTCTTGTCGAAATCGTCGGCGTGGAAACATGTCTCCCAGTGAAGAACTATTTTCAACCGACGACAAAAAAAGGAGGGGGTTATCAAGTCGACGCGTATATATTATTTTTTTATGTATGATCACCGATTACTCGAAGACGGCTGAACCGATTTGGAAAATTCTTTTGTTTTTGAAAGGGTATACTTCGAAATTGGTCCCATCGTCACCAAGTCAGGATCTGATGATGGGATCCTGGAGAAATCGAGGGAACTCTTCAAATATTATAGGCACACCTATAGTGATTTGAGTTTTTTTTATAGTAACTTGTGCAGTTGCTCTCAAAAAGTACCATTTCGGGAAGTGGAACTGATGATGAAGACCACAGATGGCCGCCGAAACTACTCAATAATAAGTATTTCGTGGATTGCGATTCGATTACTTGAATATGGATATTAAGCACTTTATGCTCGTCACAATGCATATGGTGATGTATAGCTGATGGTAAAGTACCAGGAGAACTCCTCAAGAATTAACGGCCCAGCATTGGGAAAAGCAATATTTTGTAAAATTTTATAAGTAGTTGACATTTAGGCTCTTGTAACTAGGTAAATTAAAAATCAACTAACTAAAAAGTGTGAAATAAAAACTTTTTACCAAAAAATTAAACCGACTCCCAAAAAACACTGCAAAGTGAAAAATAACTTTAATTTCGGAAGTCGGTGCCAAAAACGAAAATACAAAACTAAAGACACCGATTACCGAAATTAAAGTTATTTTTCACTTTGCAGTGTTTTTTGGAGTCGGTTTAATTTTTTGGTAAAAAGTTTTTATTTCTGCTACTATTTTTCAAGTGTTTGCAAGTGAAAAAAAGATAATGCAAAAGTCAGGTAGATATTTATAAAGACATAAATTCAGTCAAGAAGTCGCGATTGTACATTCGCAAATCTGCCATTTTTGAGCGACGGACGTCCACGTATACCTACCTCACCGAACGACAACTAGCCTCGACTGTGGCTTGAACACTGAACGCCCAACCACACACACAGGCAAGTACGCGCAGGCCGGGCTTGCGCAGGCAAAATTTCAAGCAAGTCGTGCAATGCGCAGGCCGCGCTGTGGGTTGGCGCGTCATTCAGTTTTACCCACGGAATAGATGAATAAGGTTAGAATGGTAATGTGGGTGTGGCGAGCGCGCACATTTATGATACGACAATCATAGCGCGACCGATTAATTCATTCACCGCGTTTAGTGCGCTTCGGATTACTTCGGAACACAGAGCTCTGCTTTAAAATGCCGTGTTGTGCACTTATAACCTAAAAAAACAAAAAATCAGACCGCAAGTATAGAGCGAGGAGGTATATCTTTCCATCGGTAAGTCGAAAATAACATTTAATTACAATCGTTTTTGTAAAAAACATAAAAATATTCTGATCACTATGAAATTCCGAACATTAACAACATTATTGCAACAAGTTACAAAAAGTATACATTGCCCGTTGTGTACTCGTTTAATCAACGCAATGACCAAGTCCGCTTACAATGTACTGCATGTGCCACACTTCAACCATTGACGTTTTGTCCTTTGCCCTGATTGGCCGTGATGCACGGCGCATGTTTATCAATAGTGAGTTACAATCAGTAGGAAGCTCTCGATTTAAGTGTATGTAATTTATTTGTGTGCGTAATTCGCATACGTAACGGGCCTCTTGCTTGTAGTAGAGCTAAAGAGTGGGGAGACAAGCGGCGACACGCGTTCTCATACAAATCAGGAACTATTTCCTTTCATCATCATCAACAGAAATCATCAATATTTTCTGTGAGATATTAATGACTTTTGGCAATCCTTAATAAATAAAAAGCTCGATTTTTCGAACAATTTAAAACCAAAATTTTGTCAGTTTATTTTGACTCGTTGGTCGAGGGGTCCCAAGCGCGACTGCTGAGCACGAGGTCTCTGGTTCGATTCCCGGGTCGAACAAGAAGTGCTATTGGGTTTTTCTGTAAGGAATTTCTCTGCCCGGAGTTTGGAAGTTGGTGGTGTTATACCTCTGTGCCTCGGAAAGCACGTTAAGCCGTTGGTCCCGGCTGTCATTTGAACATCTTTGACAGTCGTTACGGGTAGTCAGAAGGCAGAAAATCTGACACTGGTCTCGCCAAGGGGTATCGTGTTACCCAGCTACTGGGTTGTGGAGGTCAGATAGGCAGTCGTTCCATGTAAAACACTATTACTCAGCTGCATCCGGTAAGACTGGAAGCTGACCCCAACATAGCGGCGCTCTAATTGGCCGGTGGCAGTAAAATACCACACGGCGACGCAGCGCTGTGATTGGCCGGTGGCAACAAGACGCGCTCCGCGACACCCCTGCCACCTGCGCATAACCCAAATTGTACATTAGACGAGCGGTTTGCTGTGAATTTGTCATTCAACATTTCATAACTCAAGCAGCAAGCCGTCCCGGGACATAAGAATAAACTTAGTCCGGTATTAAATAAAGCCTAGCTTGCCTAAGCCTGTTTGTCAAAGCAAGCCTAGGGTTTCTTCTGTGTTCTTTTCTCTTTGTCCGAATCGTACTTATGTGTCGTGTGCCTTCTCCATTGTTGTGATCTTTACCATATTGTGTCTTAGTCGCCATGCTGTCTACGTTGTCGTCCATGTAGTGGCTTGGCGTCTCATACCGAGTAGGCGATGAATGGTGAACACGAAGCTCCGATGATACTGTGCTGCGAGGTGTGACGATGAATCCATCTGCTTTTGTGTTGTATTTAATCTTCGAAAGGCATAGTTTTAGTTCTTGGGCATCGAACCATTTCATCAGGCTTGGTAACCCGACTTTGAAGTGATCACTGACTTTCTTCATGGTGCTCTGTACCGCGTCAATCACCTTCTCATCCTCTGGTTTGATTTTCGTAGCTAAAAGAACTTCTAGGGCATCAATCATGAAGTGCGACTTCATTCGCTCTTCTACACGACATACAACCCGTACGCATTAACATGGCACCTGGCTCGAAAACAACCCTCCTCTCGCTTTTCCGCGCGGGGCCCCGCTCTCGTCGTGCGAGACCAGTAGCATCACTGTTACCGTTGCATGTATTCTTCTGTTTGAGTTTCGGAGTAATTTGTTATCGGATTTTTGTTGAGTTTTTGTTATTGTTACGTTTGGACGTTTTATTTGTTATTGGTTTTTGTTGAGTTTTTGATATAATAGTTACGTTTGGACGTTTTCATCAGTGTTGTGTTTGTTTGGAAAAACAAACACAACACTGATGAAAACAAACAAAGATGGTGGGAAAAACTATACATAGTAAAGAAAGAGCCCTTATACTCAAGGTATTGGCTTTTTTGAACGCGAGAAAGAATTCAGCCATTTTGTAATTCCTGTGGACCCAACAAAAGTATTCATCCTTTCCGAGAATATGCTTGCGAGAATAATATAATCTCATTCAAGCCCAAACAAATAAATAAATATGGCAAGAACAAAATTGTGTCTAAATAGTTTTTATTGTCACGTTTAAAGCTTCGTAAAGTAGTATGTTATGAGAAACTACTTAGCGCAAAATAAAATTAAATGTTGATATTCATAAAACTAAAATAAAATTCAATTTTTTTTGCACTCAGTACTTTAAACGTCATTCATTCGAGCCAGGTGCCATGTTAATGCGCACGGGTTGTACATCGTGTCTCGTCTTGCAGTAGACACGTCGTATAGGCGTAGCACGACTTGTCCCTCTTGTTCCTTCAGCGTGGTGCGCGGTGCAGTCCCGTGAATCAAAATAAAATTTCTCTTTCTTCTTGCCCATGCGCAGTTCGCGTGTGACTATCAGGTGCGATTTATCGGCACTTACATATTAGCACCATAGGTGTGACTTTCCCGTAGAGCGTGTCTTCTTTTTTATCTCGCAGATGTGAGCTAACGTCGACCCGTCAATCGTCTGACTATGAAGTCGTAGGTCTTTCATTGTTCGTGCGTGTAGCTCCTGGAATTCACTGCCCTGGCCACGTATCTGTAGCTTGACCTCTTGGATATCTTCTTCGCGCTGTTGGGACGTCACGCTATTAATGCGTAAAGTGGAGACCGGCCCGCCCGCTTGCAAGCGGCGTGTCAGTGCTTTGTCGACGAGTGATATTGTTGAGCCCTCGTCCAATAGAGCGAACGTCGTTATTTCCCCACCGGATCCTTTTAAAGTCACGGGATACATTTTCAAGAGCACACGCTGCAACGCATTGCTTGACGCGGAGACGATCATCACTGATTCATATGGGTGTGAGTCCTCGACGTCGGTCGCCTTGTCAGGCGTACGTTTAACGTAGATGCCGTCTCGACACACACTTAAAGTATAGCTTGGCCGTACGCACCCATTCCCATCTTTTGTCCATGCTCATTTTCAGGAGTTTTACACACTTAAAGACAAACACTCTTGTTTCCTTTCCTGTTCTGTTCCCGACATCGCGTAGATTGCTTCTCGGCTCAACCATTACTTTGTTTGTAATTGTGGCACACTTCTTGTTTCTTTCTTCGCGGCGGGTGCGGTCGTCGTTTTTGTGAAGGCGTATTTCATAGCTCGGTCAGCTTCCCGCATCAGGAACCTTGACAGTAATATCACTTCTGGTTCGCGCGACGATTCCGGTTGCAGAAGCGTAATCACGCCATCTTGGTTTAATGTGTGGGCTCAGCTTCTCTACAACTTCGCGAACTAACATAGGATTCCAGATATGCCTGCGATTGTCTATCTTCGATAACACACACACACACACTATGTTCTGAAATTTCACCGCTAACGAGTTTAATTCACTAGCCTCGCCTATGAGCGAGGTAGCTTCTTTAAATTGTCCATCATACGATCCATAAGTATATCCGGCCTCCTGCGATACTGTTCCAGTGTTTTCATTTGCGCAGTCTCGCTATGGTCCAGACGGCAAGGTGCGACCAGCGGGTATCAGAACCATAGCGGGCAACCTACGGCAACCAGTCACGAAGCTAAGCAAGCAGCAAACCGTGCTGGGAAATAAGAATAAACCAAGAAATAAGAAGCTCTGAAGTTTTACTGAATAATACATCATCCAGTCCACCTTCACACTAAGCATATTATTGTTTGTGTTGTTCTAACTACAACACAATCCGTTCTATCCTTATAACATCAGATATCTTACGGTACCCAACTAAACTGGGGTAAAGAAAAAAGTATATCTGACCTTTACAACCCAGTAGCTGGGTAACATGATACCCTTGGTAAGACTGGTATCAGATTTTAAGGCTTCTGACTAACATCGGTTTAATGTGCTTTCCGAGGCACGGAGGAATCTCGATATACGTTAAGATTAGTGATGCAACGAATACGAATATTCGTATTCGCCGAATAGTAGACATTTACCGAATATTCGTATTCGGCGAATACTAATACGAATATTTAAAAACGAATATTTTTGTACGCAACTCTATTTACTGCAGATTAGAAAAATTTGCAAGTCTGAAAAACTCGCCCAAAAATATTTTTCACTGAAGCCATGTACAGTCGCCTCGGAAAGACTTTTTTCAACGGCTGGGAACACCCAGACTGAAAAAAGAAATCGCCTAAAACCAGAAAATCTACAAATGTTATGTTTTTTAAATAAAAATTTGCCTGTTGTAAATTTTAATTATTAGAAGAGTAAAAATTCATCAAATAAATAAGTATTTTAGTACCATGGTTTGATATTCGTATTCGTATTCGTAAAAGTAGTATTCGTTGCATCACTAGTTAAGATCATATCCAGGGACCGACTTTGTCATGTATTGCTAAACCTTGAACCTCGAGCTCTTCACAACGTACCGTTTAAGTTAAAAGCAAAATTGCTTTTATAATGTTAATGAACACATGTCATATCGCGTAGAAGGAAACATGAATCAATAATATTGGTATACAGCGTGGCGATTAGGTTATCACATTAATTGAGGCCATGAGAGCCAGAGTGGCCTAACCGTAAAATCGACTTATTGAAAAAATTACAGCTAGATCACTCTGGCTCTCATGGCCTCAAAAATTTCAACTGTCTAAATAAGGTCAAAATGTTGAACTAAATTTTAGGCCACTGTGGTGCAGTTTTATCAATTAAAATCAGTATTAACAAAAATACGGTTAGGCCACTCTGGCTCTCATGGCCTCAATTGAAACCACGTACACTATTTAGGTATTTTATCATATACAATTAAAATAATTTAATAATAAACAATATTTTAGCCGTTGGACCTTTTTTTTTCATTTTAATATTTCACAACATCATGTATTGCATAAACGTAATCAGCTGACCAATCACTCGGCGCGTGCTCTGCCGGCGCCGAGTGATCAGTGGGCTTTTACAGGTCAGATTATTTATTTTTTACCAATAACTCCATTTATTTAATTTGAAAAATGCATTTTCTTAAGTTTAGTAAAATTATTAATTTTATTATTTTAACGGACTGATAACAACTTATAATACCAGCTGTACAATTTAATGTGATAACCTAATCGCCATCCTGTATATACCTTCTAATAATCGATGACTGTTAAAATTTTACTTTGAAATTATAATAATAGTTATGTCATTACAATTACAGTAATATAAAAAAAATATTTTTCTGAATCTGGCATTCTTGTTTTAAACTGACAACTAAGGTATAATTTTGTTTCTTGAAATTAAATACATGAAATTAAATATTTGCACACCATTTATGTAATGGTAGAATATAAAGAAACCATAGATAGATAAAATATACTTTATTGTACACCAAGAATTGAAACACATAATAAATAACCTTATTGCAATAACTTTGGTTACAATGGCGGTCTTATCGCTGAGAGCAAAATCTTCGAGACAACCTTTGGAAGTACTTTAAAAGCTTTAATTGAAATGGGGAGGGCTAAATTAGTGTACTGCAAATACTCATAACGGAAAAAACTAATTATAATCTATATTTATATTGTATTAATAAATAAATAAATATACAAAATAAAATACATAATTACATAAAATATATAAATATGATGTATTCTTTAACATCGTGTGGAGAAAAACAAAGAAATAATCATAAATTTGAAAGAAAATGATTGACAACCGATCTTTTAAAAGCAGCGAGTGACTGTGCTTTTCTTACTGACACCGGCAATGCATTCCACAACCGAATAGCCTGCACCGTAAAAGAATGGTTGTAAAATTTAGTGGAATGTGTAGGCATCAAAAGTCTCAAATTACCAATTATAATTTTAAAATGACCATTATAATTTTAACATCATCACATTGTAAACCTTCATTCTGGCAAATAAATAGATTTGATTTGATACAAACCTGCAAAATCTCCTTATTAGGCAAATGATCCCCTGGTCCGGTCTGCACAAAATGACGGAGTAATTTCCCGCCCTTCTCAACCAGCACAGCACCACCGGTTTGCAACCTATCTCCTTTCCAATCGCCGCTCAGGCCTATTTTATTTAAAAAATAAAGAGAAATAAACCTCTAAAATCTCCGTGTTCGGATAACGGTCGGCAGGACCCATTTGTACGTAGTGGTGCATCAATTTCCCTCCTTTTTTGACAAATAACGCGCCGCCATTTTGTAATCCGTCGCCGATAAGGTCGGATTCCAGGCCTGTGATGTACTTTTACGTTATTAAGTTTTTTAACTGGTCACTAACAGTATCATTAGAACTTATGACGGGATATTTAAGATGTTATGTTACTTCTTTGTTTCAATAAATATATTGTGAAAAATACGTAATTAGCCTTCTTTCAAAATTATGCATTTGTTTTGCTAAAGGTCATTGGGCAAAATCTGACCCAATTAAAGATAGTTTTCCTACAAAAACCAAATTAGTTTTAAATTGTTTATTATTAACCTACAATAAATTTTAGATAGTTTTTTTTTTTAATACATGGGAATAAAATGTTAAAGATGAATAAAAAGTAGGTAATAAATGTATAGATAAAACAATTTCAGTGAGCATTACGTTAAAAAAAAAGAACGTTTGCGTGCTACTAAGAGTGCGCGGTTAGTGGCATGCATATGCATATCTCACTCGCACGTCACGTCAGAAAAGTGGAAACCGGTTTCGTCGTTGCGTTCGCGTCTCACACATTATAGCATCGACGCACGCAGTCGTTCGTCATTTGTCGTTGCGATCTGTGTTTTACTTAAACTTTTGTTGTTTTTATCGATTACTTTGGCGCGTTTATTGGATTTTTAGTTTGCATTTGGATTGGATTGGATTTAGTTGATAATATGGAAAGACAAAATAGTTGTGTTTCATGTAGCCGATCTGTGTTGCGGCGCAGAAAACACAACCACACAGAGCTGTTTCTTGAGAGATTCCGAAATCTCGCAGAGTTATTATTACAGGAAATAACATCACGTGAGGTGAGTACATACCATGTCAGATTTGTTGTAAGCCCGACACAGACGTAAATATAATATATATTAAATTAAATTAATTATAATTAAATACTTGGCTTTTGCTTTTTTTGCGTAGTTTTTGGTGCATACTAGAAACATAATTGTATTATAGCTCCATCTGAGGTCGAAAATTACTATGAAAAATATATCGTAATATGTCTTGCTATAGGTAATATATATTATAGCTACGTCTGTGGTGGGTTTTTATTATTGTTCCCTTTGTACAATCATGCCGGTGGCGTATTTATTCTATATATGTTTGACAATAAATCATTTATTCTCAAGCATCATTTATCGAGTTATCATAAATAAACTTATACAGAAAGTGTATATAAGAGTTACAGCCGTATTCACAAACAATAAGCTGGGCACTATACATTGCTTAATATAGCTAGTTGGCTAGCTTACCTATGCGTTCATTTTAAGGGTCTCATAGTACCGATTGCCACTCAAGTATTGTCTAATTATACGTTTTTGAGACCCTGTGTGTCTGCGCACACTGTGAGACCTCATAGTAATGTTTGTGAATACAAGTGTAAGTCTTTTATAAAATGACCGACGAAACGATGATGGAATTGATAAAATATTATGAGTTAATATTACCTATTCCTTTTTTTTTCAGATTCGTTTTGATGGTTCACGATCTATATGCCACGCTTGTTGGGTAAAATTGGATTCCGCTCTGAGAAATCAGCCTAGGCAAAATCAGTCACCTCAACGAATTCAAGGCAAATCACCTCAACAAATACAAGATCAACCCCCCAAACGACTAGAAGATGCTGGGGAGGAAGAGCAAGATGTGAGTCAACAAGTGAATCCTGGTTTCATTTCCCTACAAGAATATTTTCGTGCTCCAAATACAGCTAGACGATGCATATTTCAAAATTGCAGGTGTATGACATTCACATTTACAAAGAAATGATTGGGAAGAACTGAATACTCAGAGAGTTATGCATGAATTCAATAATACTCATGTACTCGATATAATAGATTTGCATAAATGGGGCTTGGAACGAAGGAATCAACTGGATTTTGAAAATATTAATTCGGTTGACGATAATGAACTGCATTTTTGGACAGGAGTAACAAAACATCAGTTCAACACTGTTCTACAACTAACACAGTTTCTTCATAACAGAACTGATAGTCCTGCCATGGCTTTAGGTATTTATCTAACAAAAATAAGGACTGGTGAACCAGATGAACGGTTGGCTACGAAATTCCAAATGTCCAGAAAAACGTTGGAGAGAAAGATAAGATTAGCAAGAGAATGTTTAACTGATGATTTCGTTCCGCATTTTCTGGGCTTAGACCATATGACCAGAGAACAGGTGGTTGCTCGAAATCTTTCCATCCCGGCTCACATTTTCGGGGGCGACCGCGAAACAGCTATTTTGGTGTGCGACGGCACATATCTATATATGTGCAAAAAAGTTCCAATTTTTTATTCCAAAGAATAAAATATAGCCTACATAAATATAGGAACTTAGTAAAACCTTTTTTGGTGGTTTGCTCAGATGGCTACATATTAGATGTTTTAGGGTCATATGCAGCAACAACATCGGATGCGACAATTATGTGTAGCCTAATGGAAGAAGAAAACTCTGCTTGGCATTGGGTTTTACGAACTACTACTTACACTATGTCTTTATACTAGACCGTGGCTTCCGAGACTCAATCCCCGCTATACAACAATATGGCTATAATCCCCAGATGCCACCATCCAGATTCAGAGGGGAACAACTAACAACAGACGATGCAAATAAGTCGAGACTTATCACAATGACCCGGTGGGTGGCCGAGACTAAACAGTAGTTTTAAAAAAGATTTCAAAATATTTCGGCACACCTATTCTAATATTTCCTTACCAAACATGATGGCAGATTTTAAAATTGCCGCAGCGCTCATCAACGCTTCTCGGCGTCCATACGAGAACAGCGTATACGCCGAGCAATTTATTAATATTACTGATGAAAATGTAAATAGAAGAAATGAGTTGGCAGATTTTGTGAGCGAGCAAAATCTAAATAGGCAAAGAGTAGCCTTTATTTCAATTGATGCAAGTAATGCAGCTTTGGATAACTTCCCACGCCTAACTTTTGAAGATTTGATACTATTTACGTTGGGCACCTACCATTTAAGGATCGCTAGATAATACGTTCACGAACACTTGCGACCAAATGGTCTGTATATTGTTGAACTATACCGGCACCATGAATTGGTTAACCACAAAATATTAATACGAGGAAAAATACAGTCGCGACATGTCAGGAGCAAAAAATACTATACTTACATATTGGTGAACCCAACAAGACAGGGCAGAAATAGTATCGAAGATTACTACATTTTGTATCCACGGTCGCCGCACCATTGGATGCTGCGCACATATAGCCAGCATAGTATATTTTTTGTCTTGGGCCCGACATCAAGACCAAATAGATGCGCCTGCGGCGTTTTTAGACGATACAATTATTCCTGTAGACATTGATCATGTCGAATAAAACTTAAAAACTCTTCTATACTTGTTTTATTTTTACTTATTTTATTTTTTAAATCATGTTTACTATCAAGAAACCAATTAAAGTGTACTAAGTCTTGTTATAATTAACCTTATTATTGTATTTTTATTTTTTTAGATTTATGGTGTTTTCCCGTTATCTGCGTTAATGCGACATATATATTCGTAAACTAGAGACGTTTATCTAAACATCCTACCTATTTTTTTTCTGTAGGCCGTGGGTATAGTTTCCATACTTAGTTGCCCAATGACCTTTATTATATTTATCAAAGCTTTCTTATAATTTCAGAAAGCTCTGTTATTAGATAAAACCTTAAATAAAGGTTAAAAAAGCAATAAGTTTAGGTAAAATGCACTGTTGCAAGCGCCATGATCACGGATGAACTGAAGTTATTGCGAGTGGATGTTTATGATCAGTTCTAATGATACTTTTAAGATATTTCTTTAATATTTGTGACACTACTGATGGGTGTTTACTTTTTGTAACAATATGAATACTTTTTACTGACATACTTCGCTTAAAAGCTTACGATGAAAATTGATGTCACAATCGGCAACGGATTTACAGAATGGATGCTTCATACGCAACCTACTAACAAATTGAAATATACAACGTGTAACAGAATAAACGCAATACCTGAAAGTAGTTGGTTCAGAATCGATTTCCGTTATAAAAAATAGGGTGTTAAATTTTGACGGAAAAATCTCTCATTTAACTTAAAATGGAAACACAGTATCATGACAAATTAATACGATCAAGGAAATTGAAACCTTAACTCAGAGCAATAGACCTTACTTAAACGCAAGACATAATTTGTAGTTCGCTCATAGCTCGTAATACACATCACACACACGTAAACAATATCAATGCATTTAACATTAAAGGTAGTGTGCGTCAATCAAATACGTAATTTAAAGGTATTCCGACCTTATCTACAATGAGTAAGGCTTATTTGACTTCACGATCAAACTTAGTTAGGTAATCAGTTTCCCTACATAAATAAAAAAATTTAGGCATTTTTACGAAATAAAATGATTTAATTTAAAGAAATTTAGACTTTATCTCAAAGAAATAAAGCATTTATCGGCTACCTCTTTGATTTTTACCTAACGGCCAACATCAAAAGTCAGTGTTATCCGCCAGGAGCGATCTAGGGAAGTCCTTTAATAATTTCCGTGACATTTATGTTTCCGCGCGCGATAGCTTTCCGGTATACCAACATGTAATACACGGAGATGGTGAGGACCCTAGCTCGCTGTCTTGATAATGTCGCGTTAGCTTGTCGGGAGATCAATGACCGTTTTAGCTGCAGTGTGAGTGCTATTGGAAGACGTCCCTGCCGGTCTTTTACGTGACTTATTTTACCAGCAAGAAGGTGCTCCCGCGCATTTCACGTGGACCGTTCGACGGCATCTGGATGCGGAGTATGGCAGTCGCTATCCAGCGACTGCCATACTCCGCATCCAGATTGCCTGACGTAACACCATTAGACTTTTATTTGTGGGGTTGCATAAAATCGCTACGTACGTCAGTCAATCAACAAGAGAGTTCCATGAAACTCAAAACTAAAATTGAACAAGCATTTGTGACAGTGAAAAATGACACAAAATTGCAATACAATTTAAGAAAGCGTGCAAATAAGTGCATAGACCAAGGAGGTGGTCATTTTGAAGGTTTGTTGAAAGTGGATCGCAGAAATAGTGTAAACCTAACCTAAGTCTAAAGTGTAAATAGTCCAGTTCTGTAAGTACTTCTTCCTATCAATATGATTGTAGTATAATTACTGTAAATATTATGATTCAAATCTTTTAAACACACAGTCTTTGAATATTTTTGTAGTACAAACAATAAACTGTACTTTCCTAAACACAACTTATCAAAGGTATCGCGGGGGTGAAATAAGTAAGCCTGTGAAAGTATGAATTTTACACGGTGATATCGCTTATCAATATCACATCAAGCTAAAGTAATGTCCGGTCATTGAATTATCGTTCGCACGGTCATTGGTACAATACCTAATGCATAATTTTACTTTCTAGAAAACTATCAATAATTACACGGTAAACTCAATTATCAAAAG
This sequence comes from Tholera decimalis, assembly GCA_943138885.2. Lineage (NCBI taxonomy): Eukaryota > Metazoa > Arthropoda > Insecta > Lepidoptera > Noctuidae > Tholera > Tholera decimalis. The sequence continues at coordinate 34,117,394 of OW964571.2, forward strand.
TTATTTTTATCAGTGTGTGATATTTTAGGTATCTACGTTAAATTCGTTAATTAAACCCGCGCACAGCTATGGCACAGGCTATGGTCAGCTGGGGGCTCGTGTAGTCGTGTGCGTGTCGACCGCTAACATTGCATGAGTATATGCGTCTGCGTATGGATATTGTTTGACGCACATACGTTTTGCGTTTAGTAATTTTATAAAAAATGTCTGGGTTTGGTTTCAATTTATTTCGTTACGGATGTTGTTTTAGACTTATCTATACTAATATTATAAAGCGGAAAGTTTGTTAGTTTGTTTGTTTGTTTGTTTGTTTGCTTGAACGCGCTAATCTTCGAAAGTACTGGGTGGATTTGGATGAAATTTGGTATGGAAGTAGCTTGAAGCTTGAGGAAGGTTATAGGCTACTTTTTACCCGACTGCAAAAAAAGGAGAGTTATGTTTTTACCGTGATAGAATCCACGGGAGCGAAGCCCCGCGAGAGTACTAGTAATTTAATATTCTAATTGGGGTGTCTGAGGTATTGCGCTTAATCTGTTACACGTTGTATACTTGAATGATAAAATATCTACTTTAGCGATGGGTGTTTAAGTTTTTGATATTTATCTCGAATTTAAATACAATAGTGACAATCTGTCGACTGCTAAGGAAAATAAATATCACTAAGTCATCAATTTTTGGTTTGCTCGTGTTTGGTCTGAAGATTTTGAACTCCCATAAAACTACGAATTACTGTAATCTTAACTACATGAGTTACCATAGGGCCAGCTCGTAATCAGACGCGAAGCGACGTAACGTGTCCCTTGTAACAGAATTCAGAAGACAAAGTTCTCACTTAACTGAATGATTGGTTTTTATGTTTATTTGTCAATTTACTGCTGGTTTCATTTTTTTTATAGACATGCAATACCTTAAGTATTAAGATAATAAAGATTGACATTATTTTGTTTGCACCAACCACAAACTATTTGAAATGGTTGTCTGTCGGTCTGTTTATTCGAGCTTAGATCAGGAACGGCTGAACCACTATTTTTTATTATACTTCGTGTGATAACTGATGTATAATATGTTACAATGAATAGGTGGGGACCTGGTGACCTGTATTACAGGTGTTTACAACCTACCACAGGCACCAGCGATCCACAACCAAAAATCAAAATCAATCCCGAGATTCCCGCGGAATCAGGATGTAAACGGAAAAACCTGCTACGCGAAATTTTTTACACGGCATCATGCTATGAGCTGACCCTCATTCTGAAACTACCCACTATAGACTCTAGAAAAAACCTTACCCATCCCGCGTCCTTTAAAGAGTGCGTCACGAGACTGCTTCCAGAATAGTGAAGTGACGATGGTGACAACGTTGAATCTCTTGAAGCCGAGCGCCTGGTACGTCGAAATGTTGTCCACATAGTATAGTTCTGAAAATTACGATATAAATGCTCTTTATTTTGCAAATCGGTTATTAAGTAACACTTTTACACGTCATTTTTTTACGAAAATTTAAACTAGATGAGGCCAGTGTTTCCTAACTGACTACCCTGTGAAGAAACACTGAAACAAACTCAGAGGTCAACGTCTCTGAAGTCCATACAATCTGTACTGGTTAAAATGGTAACCTTTTTTGGATGGGATATTATTATAATCATCTTCTTAATTTTTTTGGATGCGATGCAACTAAGTAGGTCCTAGTAGACTGCCAATTTGACCTCCTAGCCAGTAACTGGGTAACACGATAGAATAGAATTATTTTCGAGACAAATAGTGGAAGTTGTTTTCATTAATCCCCTTTCTTTATCTTTTTCTTATATTGGTATGTATTATGTACCAGAATAAATAATTATGTATGTAAGTTTATTTTAGTTATATACAGCGTGGCGATTAGGTTATCACATTATTGAAATCACGTACTCTATATTAGGTATTTTATCATATACAATTAAAATAATTTAATAATAAAGAATATTATAGCCGTAGGACCTTTTTTCTATTTTCATATTTCACATCACGTATTGCATAAACATAATCAGCTGACCAATCACTCGGCGCGTGCTCCGCCGGAGCGGGCGCCGCGGCGTAGCCGCTTTTACAGGTCAAAGAACTAATATTATAAAGGATTATTTATTTTTTTACCAATAACACCATTTATTTTGTTTGAAAAATGCATTTTCTTAATTTTAGTAAAATTATTTATTTATATGATAACAACTTGTAATACCAGCTGTACAATTTAATGTGATAACCTAATCGCCACCCTGTACATACCTTCCAATAACTGATGACTGTTAAAATTTGTACCTGTATATACTTACATGCAACAAACATTTTACTTTAAATATATCTAATTAGTTTATTTTTGTATGCACCTGCCATATTTCTCTTCGCCACCCACGGTCATAGGCGTAGGAAGGGGGGAGCCGGGTGGGCCGTGCCCACCCCAGAATACTCTGGTGCCCACCCGAGAATTTTTATTAACAAACAATTATGGCTGAAACATTTTAAAATCTGGCCAAATTTTAGCATAGCCACAGCCACGCATCGCCACCATGCTACGATGCGTGGCTGTGGCTATGTTAAAATTCTATAAAAGGCAAAGTTTTTGTGACCGATTACTCCGCCGCATACCCTGTCATAATCCTGTGCACGCCCCTGCCCACGGTAGACTGGCAGAGAATGCCTAAAGCATTAAGTCCGCCTTTGTACCTTTTGTGTTGGATAAATTTTAATAAATAAATAAATAGCCCTTGTCAAGACTGGTGGTATATTTTCTGGCTTCAGAATACCCGTAACGACCGCCAAAGATGTACAAATGACAGCCTTTAATTTCACATACAATTTCATATACAACTTAATTTCAATATTACTGAAATACTGATTCTATTAATTTTATTTTATTTCAGATCTACTTAAATACCGATTACATTAATTTTATGTGACGCAATCAGGCTGCAAGACAGTGGAATCCATTTAATATGACGCCATTTATATTGAATTATCGATGAACTATTATGAAATAATTACGGTGCAACTTTGTTTTTTTTTTTTTTTAATTACTTATGGGCCCACTCTTAACCTCGATCTCGCCTGATGGTAAGCGATAGATGAGGTCTAAGATGGGACGAGCGAGCCCAGAAGATGCCTATTTACTCGTGCTTTAAAGGCTGAAAGGTCATAAGTGGCAGGGAACACAGAAGCCGGCAGAGAATTCCACAGCTTGGCTGTGCGCTCAATAAATGTGGAGGAGAAGCGCTTGGTACGACAAGACGGTATATCAACCAAGTGTGGGTGGTGGAGTGTGGGTCAAATAAAATAATCCCTCTTAATTTTCGAATCGATGGTAAATCGATGGTTTAAATATTATATTGAGCCCAGTAGGTAGCCACGCTAAACCTTAGCGGCGTTTATCAGATCTTCAATAGTGAACGTATTTGGACATTTTAGACACTCCAGCAGATGAGACATGGTTTGGTCAGGAACACTGCATTCGCACTGGATGTTGGTATGATCTTCATATATAATCCCCCATTTCGCTAAATTGTGCCAGAAGCGGCCTATTCACGGAGTTTCACATTGAGGGAGATGATTGCTTTTCAAACTGGCCACTGCACGTCACGCCCGGGTGGCAGATGCTCCATATTATCCATTAAACATTCGAATATAATGAATATGTTTAATTACTGTAAATAAGTCAGTGTATATTGAGTTGTCGACTTCTAATAAACAGGCAGACTGCAAGCCGATCCGAACAGGAAAAAGCTGTATCTTTATTGGACTATTTTCACTCTATACTTCACTCTGGCTGTTAGAACTGCAGTGGCCAATTAGGAAATCACTTAACCAATTAAGGGCCTGGGTTAGCCGCTAAATACAATAGCCTAAAATAATAGCCTAATGCGGTTTCCTTGAGTCATCACATCACAGACACAATGCCAGTGTGGAGCCCCTTTACAAGATATGACCCACTTTTTGTCATGTCCATCGTGGTCGTGCACGACCACCTGTATCTTGCAGGATCTTAACGAGGCCAATGAATGAGTTGAAGGTAGCTGCATATTGGTCCAATGATATTTGAACATCGACTCTAAAAGAAGCAAGTTGGGAATATTATTGAACTTTTTGGCGGAAATCTCCAAGTCCACTCTTCCCGGACCCCTGTAGAGATGTCATAGGGCATTGACTGACAAGACCTGGCCTTACCTCCATCGAAGTACTTCCCGTTGATGAAGTCCGTGGAACCAGCCTCCTCAATACCAATGCCGATCATCTTAATGTTGTGCTTGTTCAGTACTGGAGCGATTTCACTCAACTGAAATTAGACACCAATTGCTAAGATTAATTATCTGCCAACCAGTTCCATAACAGAACATTGAAAAAGAACTCGGATTCGACAAGTCTCGTTAAAATCGGGTCAACCGTTCTTGAGATATGCCCGGACAAACAGGAAAACGGACAAAAAAATCAAATCCATTGGTTCATGTGTTTTAAAAAGTCATCTGGTCTAGTAAAACACGCAATCGTTAAGGATTTCATTTCAAAATTACTTAAACGGACTTAAATACCGATTCCGTTCAATTTATATGACGCAATTATTTTACTAGATAATGGAATCCGTTTAATATGACGCCGTTTATATCGTCAATCAACTGCTTATCATGAAGTTATTGCAGGCAAATTAAAAAAAAATTGTTTAGTTACGGGTAAAGAAGTATAAACACTTGGGAACTGTGTGTCATTTTAAAACAACTGTATATTTTGTCAAATCACACAGTTTACTTACTTTTCACTTCGATATTAATTACATTTAGGAATACCCCTATATAGGGGTCTTGGAAGGTTATTAGTTTTGTGCGAGTTCCAACGTTAGCAACAGCCAACATCTCATCATCAGATTAACCTTTTTCCCAACGCAATACCCGATTATTCGGTACATCGGCAAGACTGGTGTCAAATTTTCTCTAACTACCCGAAACGACCGCCGGGATCAAGGGCTTATCGTGCTTTCAGTGGGCACGCCACAATAGCGGCGGTAAGTCCCCTCTTTGAGGAGTGGCTAACGAGGCACCATGGCGTCCTGACGCAGGTGCTCACCGGTTGTTTCGGGAGCTACTTGTGTCGGATTCGGCGGGAGGAAACCCCCGGGTGTCACCACTGCGAGGATCACCCTGAGGACACGGTGGAACACACAGTGGAGGTTTGGCCCGCTTGGGCAGAGCTCCACCGCGTCCTCGTAGAGGTCCTCGGAGCGAGGAGGGTAGGGGCGAAAGAGGTGGCGGGACGCGCGAGGGAGAGGCGGGTCTTAAGGCACTCACAGCCCTTGTGCCCCAGCCGCCGGAGGAGACGCTCCGGGCGTCGGGAGTCGCAGGGTGACTCCCAGCCAACGTAGGCGCGGGCTGCGAGCAATGACTAGCTCGCCGCGCGACTGAAGCCAAGCCCGTATAGGCGGCGCATCGTGTTCCACGCGCGCCTCAGAGTGTAAGCAAAATTGTGGGGTCCACTAGGGGGCCGTTGCCTGCCGGGGTTGAGGAATTATTCGAAAGAGTTACCGCGGCCTCGGAACACAAAGGGCAAATGATGGAACACGGATGGGTTTTAGTCAGTAAAAGTCTGTCACACCCTCCCGCTTCGCCCAGGTCGGGAGGCAGTCATTGGATGATGGGACATCCTTAAAAAAAAACGTACTTTCAGAGGAACGGAGGGACCTGGATATGTTAAGATGGTCGGTGGTTGCTAAAAGAACAGTTGTCACTCAACTTTCGACAGCCTCTTAACACGGGCCTATTATGTTTTGAATATTCATTACTAGCAAGCGACTTCGCTACTGTGGACTTCATCACGATAAAAACATAACCCCCTTCTTTATCAGTCGTGCAAAAAGTATTAGTAGTAGTATCTTCCACAAGCTTCAATCTACTTCTATACGAAAGTTCATCCAAATCCACCCAGTACTTTCGAAGATTAGCGCGTTTAAGCAAACAAACTTTTCCGCTTTATAATAAAAGTATAGATTCAACCTTATGTTACCAACTAAATATTCTTGTTAAGTGTAATGGGCAGGGACCGAAAGGTTAACCCGTATGAGGGTTTTAAACCGGTTAATTTTTAGGATTAGGTTACAAAACCCTCAATAAAGGTTAACCCGTATTATAGGGTTAATCAGCCTATAAGAACCGGTTTCGACATAAGGTGCATTTTAGCACATAAAACATCTGCAAGAAAGTGACAGAGATAACTACCACGCGGTGTTTGATCGTGTACCGACATGACTCTCGTAGTCACCGCGTAGAATGCATTGAACTTTGAGCCCTATTAATGTTGCACAATACTGTTTTTAATATTGACTAATGTTCGACGCTAAAATATTAAAAATAATATTTGGGTAAGACCGCGAAAAATTGTACAGTTACATTCATGACATCATAACGCACGTTACCTACATGACTGAATGTTACGTACATGACCATTATAAAGCTTAGCCCACATCATTACAGTATAGAAATAAAAGTCAGTTTTTAATCAAACTTGTATTGGTATAGTTATAAAATCACAACAGCTATAAGAATGAAACACAAATTAGGAAAAAAAAATCGTTCTGTGACGGTTCTGACTAGCTCGCCACTGTTGTCTTTTAAATTTTTTTATTTCTTCGGAACATTCTTTAATTTTCTTCGGATTTTTATTACTCTCTGCATTTTTCCTTTTAAATTCTTCCTATTTTGCGGGATTTTGTTCTTGCACCCGCTCACGAAATTTTTTTTGCCTTTCTGCATTCGTCAACGCCATCTGTGACATTTTGGATAACTAAATAAACTGACTTGTATTACTTTATTTTTTAAATAAAGTTTTTTACAGTCCGTTCAATCGACTTTAACTTCTATTCCGCAGGTATAAGGGTGGCATTAAAAGCAAAAAGTGTAGAAGAGAAAATCGCTTGAAGGGACAGAGGGACTGTACAAGGGTTTATTTAAATGCCTAAATCTTATTCCAAATAGAGTATAGATACTTAGTTAATAAATTATTATTATATTAGTTATTAGGTATTCTAACAAATTATCTGACTTACTTTACTCAAACAATTTCTTTAGGAAATGCATATCGATATAGGTACCTACTATGCCTTATAAATGAATAGATAATCACGACGTCACTATTTTCAATAATATTTTTCTAATGATAGCAATTTACAGTTATCTTCTTATTTAAAACACATAGCAGGTACCATACAAATTCTATTCTATTCTATTCTATACACAATATATAAATCACCTGACCTGTTAAATAAATATTTTTCTAAATTATATGTCTATTTTTTTAGAACAGTTTTATTTTTTTATTAGTAATACATAGCGTATAACAAGAGAAACAATATGATAAATTAAAACATAAAACTTGACTGCGTAGTATTTAAATTTTATTTAAAAAAATGCACTAGTCATCACTAGTGTATTCTCAGCTTAACAATTTGTCATGACTGTAACGTTACACATTTAGTTACACACTGTTATAATCTTGACAAAAAATGCGTGGGACATAAACTAAAACCAAAATTTCACCTAAATTGCGGATAGTCAAGGACTGCGACGTATTTTTATTCGTTTGTGTAATAATGAACCGACATAAACACGTATAATATTGAGACAGAATATACATACTTACCTTGTAATCAAACATTTTAATTACAAGTTTTTTTGGAGACAAATCCGTTGCCAACACAGAACACCATTTCACTCGAAAAATAATGATATATTTAATTGTTTAAATGTTGGCATCATGTTCAGTGGTGCTGCCACGCAATAAAATATTAGAAGTAGCTGGATTAATCTTAAAGTGTGTCAGTAATAGATGTTAGTTTCATGACGTTACACACTCAGTAAAATTTTGGACATGTTTTTAAAAATTAATAAAAAAAAATTTGTTACGTTATTTAGTGAAAACTTTTCATAAAAACGTTGGTTAAGCATCACAAAACTTCAACATAACTTAAAAATACGGAATAGCCATTACATTTTTTAAGCAATGGCAGTTTTTGTTAAAAGGATGGTCGTTGGACAAATATTTTTTGTATGGATGTGAAAGTAGTACCAATGAAAAAATTACAAAAAAAAAAACAATTTGTAAGAGATAGATTAAATGTTGTGGAATTATCTAAGACAATACAAGCATACCATTCAGTACAATATACAACAAATCTCATTTATCAAATAAAGTTGATGTTATAAGTTAAATGAAATGGGGACAAGCGAAAAATGACTAATGTACAATTTTTCGCGGTTTTACCCATTTCAATTCTAGCGCATTTCACCGACCGACACGGTTGAATTGTGAGTGTGTTTGTACTTGTACATATCGTCGTTTGTCGTAGGTACTTAGTAGAACTTTGTTATTTTTATCAGACTTCAAAAAAAGGAGGTTCTCAATTTTATTCGTCTTGAACAATTTTTTTTTTTAATGTATGTTAAGTACCTCATAACTCGGAGACGGCTGGACCGATTTGAAAAATTATTTTTGCGTTTGAATGGGTATACTTTCTAGTTGGTCCCATTGTTACAAAATCAGGATCTGATGATGGGATCCTGGAGAAATCGAGGCAACTCTTCAAATATTATAGGCACACCTATAGCGTTTTGGGTATTTCTTATAGTACCTTGAGCAGTTGCTTCCGAAAAGTACTATTTGGGGAAGTTGAACTGATGATGAAGACCACAGACGGCCACTGAAACTCCTCAATAATAAGTATTTCGTGGATTGCGATTCGATTACTTGAGTACGGATGTTAAATACTATGCTCGTCACAATACATATGGTGATGTAGAGCTGATGGTCAAGTACCAGGAGAACTCTTCAAAAATTAACGGCTATGCATCGGGAAAAGCAATATTTTGTAAAAGGTGACAAGTTGTTGACATTATGGCTTTTGTAACTAGATAAATTACAAACCGGCCCACTAAAAAGCGTGAAAGAATTGTTTTTTGCAAAAATTAGAACCGACTTCCATATCAAAACACTACAAAGCCAAAAATAACTTTAATTTCTATATGGAAGTCGGTTCTAATTTTTGCTAAAAAATTTTTTGATCTCAATTAGCACATACATAAGTAGCGTTATTACCAACCTGTTTTGAAGTCAAAAAGTTTACGAAACAAAAAGTGACAGTAAAAAGAGACAGACACATAAATTCATAAGAAAAAAAAGCCAACATTGAAGGTTTCACTTCTACCACGTGTGAATTGCCCACATGCTTTTTTTTACTTTTATACATACGTGAACTTATAGTGATCTGATTAAGTATGCCCAAAACCAGACTTCCGTCACTCGCTCAAGGCCACGCGTTATATATGCCTACCGCTTCGCGTATCGCCGTCGGTATATCCGACAGTGGGCTGCCGCACGCCTGCCTGAATAGTTTTAAATAATTTTGACAACGTCATAATGGATCGACCTAAAAACAATTGATTTTCCTCCGCTTTGCTACTGTTTCCATTTTGATTACTTATTTATTACAATTATTTACGCGGTTTCGGGTATTTTAGACATTAAAATTTAATAATCGGGAAATCAGGGAAGGAAAAAAATGCATCTATCATTTTATTAAACTGAAACATATTTGATCAACAAATAAAAAAAAAATTGTTTTTCTACAACATTCGTTTTTTTACCAATATCAGCATAGGTACAACCATAGAAATATAATATTATATTTATGGGTACAACCCTAACACATTCGTGGGCCGCGCGGCGGTTAAAACAATCTTAACTCTCTGTGTACGGAATTATGGTACATTTCTTCTCGCTGCAAACAGCTGGTATTAATATTATTAGGTACCCGCGCTCGCATTGAGCTGCATTGCGCCAAGATATCATTTCCGTGAGCGGTGTCTATGAGTGCGTTGCTCGAGCGCGCTTTTTATGTAGATTGACTTCTGAACCTATCTATTTTGTGGCTGCACAGTGGGACGGCACCGCGTGCCTATCAATTATTGGTCGTTAGCTTAGATGTAGCGCTCGGCGGCTATGTTGCTTACTGGTTTTGCATTACAAGATAAGGACCAAGCTAACACAATCAATGTACAAAATATAAAATCCCACCAAAACATCCTGTAAAAATTAGCCAAGCCTCGCCTAAGCTGCTTGTTTCTCTATAAAAAGTAATGAAATCTCTAAGCAAAGCGGAGCCAAGTCTAAGGATCTTTACTGCGATTTCCTTATTAATATAGTTAGATTTTATGTAACCGGCCGTTGAACATACTCTGTGCACTTTTTTTTACTAGTTAATACATCGAAGTCAACGGCCAAGTCACCGTGCATTTATGGGCATAAAGGTACAATATATTAAAAACGGCATTATAATCATACGTACTTTAGCGACAGAGGAAGTCTACAGAAGTCAAGCAAATTCAGCGTATATTCACCAAACTTTACTGCGTTAACAGAAAATCCTGATGACATAGTTTACAGAATTATGTATAATCTCTTGATCAACTCTTCATCGATACCCGTGATTTCTGCAGAACATTGATAGGTTTGGAAGAATCTCCTTGCCGTATTTCCGTCATTGCTGTTTCCAGAATCTTGACGAGGTTTATCAATGTGTAAACCAAGCAATTTCCGGAAGCGAGTTTGAACGTGCTTCTTTTTCTCTTCTTTGATCTTTTATTCTCTGGAGTCGATTCAGCCCACTTTTCAAATCCTAGGTTATAAGAAATATGCAGAATCATTTCCATACATCTTATCCAAGCATGTAAGGTAGACAGCCCGTATTTAAACGTATCTTCATTCTCAATTCTTGCAGTTACTTTTGTTATATTGTGCATCTGTCTAGGAGTTGCTCCACAAACAGTACATGAAGCACTCGATGGAGTCTGCGTTAACACTTGAGCAACTTTCCCGTCGATCATTGTCATAAACAGCTCATGTCTTACTCATGTTACCTTCTTTGGCTGCAGGCGTTCGCGTTTGACTTAATTCATTAATTTTTTCTTCAAGTTCACTTACAACAGCTGTAGTTTTTTCAGGAGTTTCTTTTGCTAATTCCAGAGAAATGGGTCTGCAATATCTAACTGAAGAACATGTTGGATTTTGCGATATAACTACTTTATTCATCCACTAGTCTCACTGGTACAAGTGAAACTATAAACATATTAGCATCCGATATTTGTTCATTTTCTTCCGGTAAAACTTGTTTATACTCACTTTGTCCCGAGGATCCATCGCAACCCCATTTGCTATACAGTTTGACACGGGTGAACTTTTTCGAAACCGAGTCTATTTTTAAAATACGACAGGCAGTATGATCTGAGAGTTCTTGAAGGTTCACTTTAGCACTTATATTCGTTACGGATATGCTTGACGCAAGAGGATAGCAATCCTTCTTTGCTTCAGCCAAAATTTGGTATGATGGAAATACCGAAAATAAGTTTTTCTCAACAAATCTCAGCCTCAGGTAGGAATATTGAGCTTTGGATAGATCGGTTTCAATATATATACATAATGCTTCTTCTTTGGTATGGGAAGGTACACCATCTGGACTTCGTAAAATGACTTTTTCTCCTCCTTTTCTATATTTCTCGTAATACTCACAATCGAAGCTTCATCATTTTCACCCATAGATCGTAAACCTTGAACATAAGCGTAATGCACATGTCCCATTCCATACTCCTGGAGTAATTCCAAGTTTTTATGTTTTTTTCGTACTCTCCGAACACGTCAGGATTTTCTTTTTTTTCACGTACTCTAAACTCGCCATTTAACCAATTTGTGTTTTGGCTCTCGAAGCAATCTTGTTTTCTTTGAGCTTTCACCCATTTTTGGTTACAAATCGTAATCAAATTTCTTTGAATATTTTGCATAACCGTGCTCACATCTGTTGTTGATAAATGGAAATTGTCCAACAAATATTTTCAATAACTGAAGTACTTTTCCCGCTTATTATCTGAGCACATATATCGCGTCGAAAATACACAAATTCACTCATTTTAAACTTTTTTCAGCAAATTCACAGTTACCGAAGGAAGGTATCCGGACACTGATGAACACGCTGCAAACCCGAGTATTTATAGGACCCTAGTTTCAGTAACTTGTGCAAAACCAATAAGAAAATTGATAAAAACAGTTTTCACACTAATACTTATTATAATTACAACAACAGATAAGAACTATGCAACATGATTTTTATCATACGTGTGGTTAAAATGGTTACCGCAAAAAAATATCGTGTGAAAATATATTTAGGTCGACATTTTTGCTTCTAGTTCGAAATGGCGCAGCAATGACGCAGGTTTTTTTTTGTATTACTGAATAGGTAAGGTATCTAAACATGTCATTAACTTGACATCGGGAGCCATCGGTAACAAGGAAACCTCAACTTGAAAATTAAATAGACGTAAAATTTCCTTATGACAATTAAAAATTATATTAAAAAATTCGAAAATATATTTTTCATCACAAAATAACGTAGTTGGGTCATAAACAGAACATACAAAAAAACTGTGCTTGTTTTGAAAAAATATTAAAACGTACATTATGTGTTAGTATTTTTATTTCAACAAATAAGTATTTGAATGCTTTATTAATTAAATGCAAAATATTTTTGTTTTACTGAAGTACTTAAAAAAAATATATAAAAAATGACCCTTAACAACCCCTTTCGTGGACCGTTACCAGCCTATGCTGATAAGTTTCTGTAAAGATTAAAAATAGAACAAGTTAAACGTTTAAATTTATTTTTAATTTAGTTTGTTCTTGACATCTTTAGTATAATTTTATACGTAATTACAATAATTAAACATGTATTAAATTTGAATTATAAGACATAAACAAGTTGTTATTAATTTTGCGACATCTTCCGTGGTCCAACTAAAATTAATATTGGATATGTCATAAACGGAACGCAACCTAAATATATTTCTTTTTGGTGGCAACATCGTTAAGCTGTCAGTTGAAGCATAAACCTCGATGACGTGCGTTTGCGTCTTGTAAAAAAATTGTTAAAACTTGCATTAATAAGTGATTGTGTACCGTTTGTGTTAAAGATCGTTGCAACTTTTCTGTTACACGGATATTTCGGTAAGTATTAGCATGAAAAATACATAAATCAATTGTCGTACACTGTTATGGTAGGCCATTTGCAAAAACAAGGTGCGCTTTTTTCTAACCTTCAAATTTCGTGTTTAGTGTGACTTTATTGGCTAGTTTTCCCTTCCGTGGACAAACTTTTCCGTGGACATGGTGTCCACGGAATTGACAGCGTCCACATAAGTGACGCTTATTAAAAATAAACCTTTTTTATGACACATTTTATATTTTATACTATAAAGCACGCGGTAATTCGCTTAGTACTTATGTAATACAGGTATATTACATAAGTACCAAGTATGTTGTTTTTCTTTTAATCTGATAAAAAGTGCTGGGTTATGGTTTCCTAATGCTCATATGGGTATGAATATATATATATATATATATATGGGTTATTATCATTGTTTCAGTTAATAATGCCAAGAACAAGATTAACACAACATCTAAGTGATGAAGAAAAAAAAATCCGACGTCGTGAACAAAAAAAAATGAGTATGCGGCGAGCGCGTGCAAAACTAAATGAAGCCGCTATTGAAGAGATACGTAAGAAAGATAGGGAGAGGTACCATAGAAAGAAAGAAAGGGGAGAAATTAAAACGATTGATCAATATACTTCTAGAAAACAGCGCCAAATAAGAAAAATGTGGCGTGAAAAATCTAAGAAACGGCGACAATTGATAAAAATACGAAAAGCTACTATAGCTTTACTAGAAGAAAATACTCCACCATCAAGTCCTTCGTCATCATTTTCACGTGTTGAAGTAGGGAGGGTTGTAGCTTCTCACAATAACAGAAAAAGAAAAGCAGAAACTGTAGTTTTGAAGACTAAACTTATACAAATGGCAAGAGAATTAAAAAAGTACAGAATGCGTATACGAAGGCTGGAGGCAAAAATTAAAAAAGTCCCGAACACGGCTGTTTCTAATAAAAATATCCAGAGAACAGATGTCAGAAAAGCTGTGCATGATTTTTTAACACAAGATGAGTATAGCAGATTAACCGCAGGAAAAAATGAGACCATTACCAGGAAGAAGATGAAATGTCAATTCGTTTACTAAATGACACGTTATTAAATTTGCACGTAATTTTTCAAGACAAAACAGGGATTAAGATCTCATATCAAACTTTTCGAAGATATCGCCCTTTTTGGGTAATGTTTCCAAAAGCATCTACAAGAAATACGTGTTTGTGTACTTTACATGAAAATAGTGATCAAATAGTTCGATCACTTCAAAAGGCCAAAATTATAAGTTATGGGTCTGCTATTAGCGTGGCTAAAATACTTTGTTGCAATAATAAACTTAATCCTAAATGCTTGGAGAGGACTTGTACGGACTGCCAGAATAACCAAGTAATATTTAACGAATTTGATGAAAACGAATTCATTACTTACGATAGGTGGGTTGTTAAATCTGTTGAGGTGATTATCAGAGGTAAGCAGAAAAAATCTAAGAAATGTATCAAAGAAACTGTAAAAACCACAAAAACATCTCTTGTGAAATTATTTCATTCTAATTTACCGATATACTTGCAGCACATAGCTAATATGATTCATCAAATAAGATCAATTCAAACTATTAAGCAACAGTTGTCTCATAATGAAGGTCTGTTACATATAGACTTCTCAGAGAACTATAATTGCAAATACAGTACTGAGGTACAATCTGCCCACTTTGGTGGCTCTAAACCTCAATTGTCGCTGCATACATGCGTTTACTATAGCGCTGAGCTACTATCTCCAGAAAAATGTTTTAAAACAACTTCAATGTGCTCTATCTCTGAAAACTTGCGACATGACCCAGTAATGATATGTGCCCACCTTAAGCCTGTCCTACAAAGAATCAAAGAAATAAGTCCGACCTTAACAGATTTACATATACTGAGTGACGGACCCACCACACAGTACCGTAATAAATTAATGTTTTTTTTTGATAGCTAATTTTATAGGCAGAAATTTAAATAACGTTACCAATATTATTTGGCACTACAGCGAGAAAGGACATGGAAAAGGAGCTCCTGATGGAGTAGGCGGGTGTATCAAAAGGCTGTGTGACAATTCGGTAGCAATGGGAAAAGACGTTTCCAGTTATGATTGTCTTATGTCATGTTTAAAAGAAAATTGCAAGGGTATAGAGATTTACGGGATTGGTGATCCGAATATTCAAGATATTCAAGAAATCATAGAGACGAGTACAATGAAAGCTTTTAAAGGTACATTTAAAATACACCAACTCTCTTGGAGTCGAAGCGAGCCATATATTTTACATGCTCGAAGACTAAGTTGTTTGTCTTGTGCAGCAAATATGATTTGTTCACATTTTGAAATCGGTCAGATAAATGTTCGACCAAAACAAGAAGAAAGTACTAGATCAAGTACTCCTATCAGTTTGGTATCTAATAACATCAGCTTAGCTCCAAGACATGTACCCACTCCCGATGCTTCTACTGTATCTTTTAGATCATACCTCCTCAGTCCAACTACACCAGAAGACAAATCTTCCGAAGCGTACCCTTCACGTCCTTATAAGAGATTGAGACTCCTTTCGGATTCTGATGATTCGGATACTATTTTATCTCCACAAAACGTTAATAAAATATTGATCAATCATATAGACAGCGAAGATAAAGACGACTTCATTATCCGCCCGCAACAGCCTAAAAAACCATTTATTAATCCTTACACGGACAGCGAAGATGAAGAATCTATATTTTAAATGCATACAAAGTAATAGGCCCGCTTACTTTTAATTTTATTGTTTTTATTTATCATAGTATGTAATAGCATCACATAGCCAACAGAAGGGACATCACTTCTGTGGACCTAAAACAATTATTTTTTTGTGTGCGATTGCTTGATTTTTTTTTATGGGTTAGTCACGATTCAGTGAATTACACCGAAACTGTTATTTTAATTAAGACTTTATGATTATATGATTACTTTTGTTAGTTAAAAGTTTCATAGTTATCTTTTCCGTGGATTTTGTGGTCTTTACGGTAGACACATAAAAATGAAAATGTTAAATATTTGTAAGAAAACAAGTTATTGATCTCTGACATTATTATTAATATAATGCTTTTGTTATTTTTCATAATAAATGCTAATTTTAAACAAAAAAAGAGACGTTTTTTATTTTTTATTTATTATCCCTGGCATTTGTTTATGACCCAGTTATGAACTAGAAATCTTAAGTTGAACTTCCATAACGAGTAGTCTAGTTAATATCAAATTATCAAAGTATAAAGTTTGGGTGTAATTTAATGTACCTAAAAATTTTTTGTATTTTTTTTTTTTACTATTATATCGGGTGGCTTTATCATCTTAGAATGTAAAACAATCAAAACAGTTTCAAAAACATGACTTTTGTCCCAACTAATTTTGAGATGGAAAATACCGGTTGGTCCCATAGTGCGTCGCGCCGTGCGCGTCTAGTGGCGTGCTGCGTGACCTGTGTTGTGCGCCGTATCATTGCGTATATATGCTACTAAGTGTCCAAAAAAAAAATGTTTATAAAATATTAGATTCGATTTAGTTACTTATTCCGAACGAACTATATTCACATTTCGCATATACTAAACATAATGTTGTATACTTACGGGTAAAACATTCCCACCTCGGAACACCTTTCAGGTGTGTAATATACAGAACAAAGTAAACCAATAAATATAGTAAAATAAATAAAAAAAATTGGCCAAGTGCGAGTCAAATTAGCCATGAAGGGTTCCTTTTTTTTTTTTTTTAACGTGGTAAAATTATCAAATAAGTCCTCCCACTCCGGGCAGGGTGGGAGGGACTGTCAGACTTTTACTGACTAAAATCCACGGTGTTCCTTCAATAGCCCTTTACGTACCGGGGCCACGGTAACGGGATGAGTCCCACGACCCCGGCAGGCTTCGGCCCTCTGCAGAGGGGGCCTCGTCATGTTGCTGACGCTCTTTGAGGCGCGCGTGGAACACGACGCGCCGTCGACCCGGGCATGGTCCATGGTCGGACAGCGAGTTGCCCTTTACTCGCTGTCCGCATGCCCGCGCCTACGGTGGCCGGAGATCGTCGGCCGACGTCCGACGCCGTGGGCGTCTACCACTGCGGCTGGGCTGGAGGGAGGACGCCATCCTCTCCCTCACGCGGCCCGCCTCCTCCTTCGGAAGCATGACTGCTTCGCAGAAGGAGGCGACCGCTTCCCACTCCCTCTCGCCCCTGGTTCTAACCTAACCTAACCGTCTATCTACTTACTAAAAAAATTTTTTAGCAAAAAATAGAACCGACTTCCATATCAAAACACTACAAAGGTAAAAATAACTTTAATTTCGGAAGGCGGTGTCAAAAACGAAAATATATATAAAACTAAAGACACCGCTTTCCGAAATTAAAGTTATTTTTACCTTTGTAGTGTTTTGATATGGACGAAGGTTCTATTTTTTGCTAAAAATTTTTTTTCACTCTTTTTAGTGGGTCGGTTTGTAATTTATCTAGTTACAAAAGCCATAATGTCAAAAACTTATCACCTTTTACAAAATATTGCTTTTCCCTGTGCATAGCCGTTAATTTTTGAGGAGTTCTCCTGGTATTTGACAATCAGCTCTACATCACCATATGTATTGTGACGAGCGTAAAGTGTTTAACATCCGTACTCAAGTAATCGAATTGCAATCCACGAAATACTTATTATTGAGGAGTTTCAGTGGCCCTCTGTGGTCTTCATTATCAGTTCAACTTCCCCAAATGGTACTTTTCGGAAGCAACTGCTCAAGGTACTATAAGAAATACCCAAAACGCTATAGGTGTGCCTATAATATTTGAAGAGTTCCCTCGATTTCTCCAGGATCCCATCATCAGATCCTGATTTCGTAACAATGGGACCAACTAGAAAGTATACCCATTCAAACGCAAAAAGAATTTTTCAAATCGGTCCAGCCGTCTCCGAGTTATGAGGTACTTAACATACATTAAAAAAAAAATTGTTCAAGACGAATAAAATTGAGAACCTCCTTTTTTTGAAGTCGGTTAAAAAGCCACCTACCTACTTACCTGCCTATATTTCTCAATTTGCTTTTGTCATTGATTTTTTAATGTTCACCATACACTTACCTACCAAACATTTTCATTCCACTGTGCGTGGTTACGCACATAATTTTGAATGAGTGCAAAATTCAACAAAAGAGCGACAAATAAACCTGAGCAACATTCAGCCGCGTGTGACGTAAGATACCGCGACGCAGCCGAGATTGTGCAACTTACAGGTTCTGTCCCTTTCATTCAGATTAATCAGCAATATTTTATAGATTAACCTTTATAGTATACAGGTTAACCCGTATAAAGGTTAATCAAACAAATGGGTTAAACGTCTAACCGGTTAACCTTTTAATCCGATTAATGGGTCCTTGGTAATGGGGCGTGCAAGTGAAAGCTGATCTCAGATGGCGCCACCTCCGTTTGGCTGCGTTTCCACCAGAGATGTGCGAGGATGCGTAGCGAGGGATGTGTTTGTAAAGAACCAATAGAATCGCTTCATTTACCTCGCCTCGGTCAGCACAGCTCTGGTGGAAACGGCTCAGCGGAGCTAGATTTTTGCGCATACAAAACAAGCGAGGGATGTGTGCGAGGGATGTGTGCGAGAGATGTGTTGCGAGGGATGTGTTGCGAGGAATGTGTGTTGAGGATGTGTTGCGAGGTTTGCGCATCCTCGCACCACACATTAATGCGCATTTTCACAGCTCCGCTACACATCCTCGTAGGTACATTTTCATCGCACAGCTTTGGTGGAAACGCTCACACATTTTCACAGCACAGCTAGACATCCTCGCACGACACATTTCCATCGCACATCTCTGGTGGAAACGCACCCTAAGAACCTTTGTCACTGTCAGTGTTAGATTGTGAGAAAATATATAGTTATCTGTGGTGAGATAAACATTTACACGCTTCGTATTTTTTATTTTCATTTCAATTGATTTCTTTACAACTTTCCGATTAAAGAACATGTATTCCACTTGGAAAATATATGAATTAAAAGAAGAATTAAGAAAAAGAGGCGCTTCTTTACGTGGAAGGAAAGCAGACCTAATTGAAAGGTCATTTGTCCTAGTCAAACTGAAAATAATCACTTTTAAATACATACCTGAGTATTTACCAATCTTTTCATAGTCACTTTCCTTAAAATGTATATAACACACTTTTGCCCCGCTTTTAGGCTCAAAGTTTACTCGCTTTATCTCTTTGAGCCCAATGACGTATTATAATAGACGCGTCATATTCCCACAAAACACCTCTCAAAATCGACACGAAACACACACATAGAGAATTACTATCTAATTAAATACGTGTAAAGAAAGGGACAGAAAATAAATGCCATCTTTAGGTACACCTGATGTTAGAGAGAGATGAATATACATCTTCAGTTAACAACCTCCCCTAACGTCACGTGACTGACTTCATTCATACGCTAGCCGCCATTAGCCGTGTAGAAAAATAAAAATCAAAAATGTATTTCTGTTGATATTTAGCTATGAAATGACACATTTTGACCTCTCACGGAAGCAGTATAATTAGTGCAACGTCTGAAAACACACAGAGGCATGCTTTTTTCCTAATTTTCTTTTATAACACATTTTTTCTTAAGATGTGTAGTGTAGCGATCGCGACACAGGTTCGTGCGTAACTAAACAGACACGAGGCACTTACCTTGATTTCAACTTGCCATTTTAGAGTGCGGACAACGTATCTATAGTTTATTATATATCTTTGTTTGAGCCACAATTTTTTAAGTTTCTCATCTCGAGGAAACTGGTGGCTTTCAGTTTCTTTACAATTTGGTACACAACATCTAGGCATTTTCTCAATAACTATCTCTAATTTAGGAATTCACTACAATTTCCATAGAGTTCCACAGAAAAACTGCTTTGTTATTGGTAAGTGTGCTACTAGCGCCACTTTGACAGTTGCACACTCCATTGGAGTTCCTTGTTGTTAACTAAAAAATGTATGAAAAACGCTCCAATTATTTGTCCCAACCAAACAATATTTTCACTTTCATGGTCATAACTAGTGTTGTAAAAATACCGTATAATACCAAAAGGCTATGTATTAAACAGGTATTTTATTATAACTTACGGTATTATTGGTATTTTATGTATTTTATATTTTGATTCACTTTTTAAGATCTTGCAATATTACGAAGAGTTTTAGTTTAATAAATTAAATATATTTTAAGTTTCGATTGTATTCTATATTTTAGAATGACTAATTCTAATTTAATGATTACTTAGTAATTAAACTTCACAGATATTCGTCGCCGTCGACACCACCGCGCTGCGTTAGCGCCGTGTTAATGTCGTCGCATTGACGTGATTTTCTAATTGGCTTCTTCTTTTTCCTTTAAAATTTTCATTTTTTCTGTGCTTTTCCACCGTATTCAGTACTTAGGTATTTTAATGATTACTCAGATAATTTACATAAAAAATATAGAAACAATCGATTTATACATAAAATACCGTAGCAAATGGTATAATACCGTATTATACGGTATTTTTCGTTTAATACATTTCAATACAAATGGTATAATACAGCACTTACATCTCTAGTCATAACACTTATCGGTCAGGTGGTAAAGAGAATTCGGATCGATAGGATGTGTTACTAGCTTTATCTTGCGTCAGTCATGTCTGTCAATAGCGAGGGCTAGGTATTTTGGGCTTTCAATCTACACCGTAATTGAGGCCTTATCACTTCGGTGTGATAGGAGATAATCCCGTGCAAGGTAAGTACATATTTATTCATCACTAATTTCAGCGAGCCTATATTTCGAAGCCGTTACATACCACTTTTGGTTATTGAAAAAGTTGGATTTAGATAAAAAAGAATTGACCAAATGAGAGTCGCACTTGGATATGAAGCGTTCCGTAGTGGCTTCGCAAAATAGCTTTGATTTTCATAGTGTACATATAAAGGACTTTAGTAATATTTGCGTTTTTTTATGTGCTATATCTCAAATAGTGCAGACTATATCTTGTTCAAACCAATTTTCGTTGAAAGTATTCAATCTACAGCATTTATTTTTATTAGATTTTTCACTGTATTATTTTAAAAGTTATATGGAGGGACACACATTTTACCACAATCGAAGTGTCTATCTTTCAAACGACTGACTTTGAGAAAAACAGATTTTAGGAAACTGTCTGTAGATACAGCACGTACAGGTTTGGTGCAATAAAAAAATAGTTTCAGTCCCATGTAAGGGGAGACCCTTTCTTTTTCTTTTTTTTTTTATCGTGGTAAAATTATCAAATAAGTCCTCCCACCCCGGGCAGGGTGGGAGGGACTGTCAGACTCTTACTGACTAAAATCCACGGTGTTCCTTCAATAACCCTTTACGTACCGGGGCCACGGTAATGGGATAAGTCCCACGACCCCGGCAGGCTTCGGCCCTCTGCAGGGGGGGCCTCGTCATCTTGCTGACGCTCTTTGAGGCGCGCGTGGAACACACAACGCGCCGTCGACCCGGGCATGGTCCATGGTCGGACAGCGAGTTGCCCTTTACTCGCTGTCCGCATGCCCGCGCCTACGGTGGCCGGAGATCGTCGGCCGACGTCCGACGCCGTGGGCGTCTACCACTGCGGCTGGGCTGGAGGGAGGACGCCATCCTCCCTCATACGGCCGAAGGAGGCGACCGCTTCCCACTCCCTCTCGCCCCGCAGCATGGCCTCGACCAAAGCCGGGCGCGAGAGGTCTCCGCCTATCGCCGCCGTGAGGACACGTCGGTGCTCTGCCCAAGCTGGGCAGTCCTGCACCGTGTGCTCTACTGTGTCCTCAGGGCGACCCTCGAAGTGGTGACACCCAGGCGTCTCTTCCTTTCCCATCAGACACAGGTACCTCCCGAAACTTCCGTGTCCGGTGAGGACCTTTTTTTGTATAACTGATTTCCAGCGATTTAAAGAATCATTTACCTACCAAGTTTCGACTGTGTAGTTCTAATAGTTTTGGAATAAAATGGCTGCGACATACGGACAGACATGACAGTCTTTATGGGTTCCGTTTTTTGTCATTCGGCAACGGAACCCTAAAAAGAATCATTCCCTGCCGGAGTCTGTGTTTCCTGATCGCTATAACCTGGGAGTCTTTAAGTCAAGAGTGAATAGGTTACTTCTACCTAGAAGTAAGTAAGTACCTAAGTAGTAAGTAAGTCGCTTACCTAAGCGTGCTCCATCTTCGACCACATCATCACTTACCATCAGGTGAGATAGTGGTCAAACGCAAGCCTATACCAATAAAAAAAAAATTATAAGTTTAGTTTGATATTTTTGCAAAGCATGCTTAGTTCATCATCATTTGTTTAGCCTTCTCCCAACTATGTTGGAGTCTTTCAGTGTAACCGTGTTTTACTACGCACACACACTACCATCTTGACAAGACTAGTGTCACATTTTCTGTCTAAACGTAACGAATGTCAAAATGCACAAATGACAGCCGGGACCAGCGCGGCGGCAGCCAATCTCAGCGGAGACTAGCCATCTGCGCAGAAAACATTATAGTGCTCAAGTATGTATGCAGTTACAGGCGCACTTTCTGTTCCTTTACTCTAATAGTCCAATGTCTCCGAGAAGGCAATCTGACACGACCGGAAAGTGATCGGGCGCTGGAACAACGGCTTAACGTGCTTTCCGGGGCAAAGGGGTATCACTCCACCAAATTCAAATTTCGAGCTGATATTTAAAATTTGAAGATTAGAAGTTTGGAGCGATATATCTGACAGTAAAACCCTATACCACTTTTCCCGATTTCCAAATTTAAACTGCATAAAGAAATATTTTAAACTTTGTTTTAATAATAATGATTAGCGATCTTTAAACAATAATTCTTTAGAGAATTTGAATTTAGAATCAGGTGATCAGCACAAATAGTCAAAAAGTTATATTATATAGTGTATATATTTTACATCTTTATCGAAAATTTAAACATAGAATCGGAAATTAATATTTGAACTAATCATTCACTTTTTAGGGTTCCGTAGCCGAATGGCAAAAAACGGAACCGTTATAGTTTCGATATGTCTGTCTGTCTGTCTGTCTGTCTGTGTGTCTGTCCGTCCGTCCGTATGTCACAGCCATTTTATTCCGAAACTATTAAGACTATACATGTGAAACTTAGTAGGTAGATGTATTCTGTGAACCGCTTTCCGATTTTAAGAAAAAAAATAAAAAATATTTAAAATAAAGGGGGGCTCCCCATACATAGAACTAAAACTGGAAATTTATTTTTTCATGAAACCTATGCGTGTTTAGTATCTATAGACAGGTCTTTAAAAATGACAATTAACTACTTTATTTTCCTTGTTCTGTGTTTTTTAAAAAGTGATTTGATTTTATGTGATGTAATTTTAAAAGTTTTTTTATAAATTATGTTATATATGTACCATACATGGAACTAGAACTGAAAATATATTTTTTTCATGAAACCTATGCGTGTGTGGTATCTATAGACAGGTATTTAAAAATGATATAAGGGTTTCTAGAACCACTTTTTCATAAAGTCAATCGTTTAAAAGATATAAGCTTCCAAAGTGGTAAAATGTGTGTGTCCCCCCTCTAACTTCTATAATAATGGAGTGAAAAATCTACAAGAAATATATGTCTGTAGATCTCTTTCAACCAAAGTTGGTTTGACCGAAATCGGGTCAGCAGTTTTTGAGATATAGCATATTTTATAAAACCGCAAATATAAGTTTGTAATTCATACAAACACTATGAAAAACAAAGTTATTTAGCGTAGTTGTAAAAATGTAAATAAAGCTAGTTTTAAGAAATTATTAAGTTTTTTTTATTCGTCAAATAAATATACATATTATATTATATTATTATAGTTACTACGGAACCCTTCATGGGCGAGTCTGACTCGCACTTGGCCAATTTTTTTAAATTCCGTTCATTCACATATCGTGGTTTGACAAAGAGTCAGCGGCACAAACGGTCAAATTGCATGAAACAAATCAGAATAAAATGGCCAAGTGCGAGTCAGACTCGCCCATGAAGGGTTCCGTAGTAACTACGCAAAAGAACTTTGTTTTTCAGTCTTTATATGAAATACAAAGTTATATTTGCGGTTTTAGAAAATATGATATATCTCAAAAACTGCTGACCCGATCTCGTTCAAACTAATTTTCGTTGAAAGTTTTTATTAAGATCTACATCATTTTTTTTTAAAGTTTTGCTCTATTATTATCACCTACGCGAATATTGATAAAATAGTTAGTAGATATCATTCTTATGTTTCATCAATATAGCACACTGGGACATCGTGTTACCTACGCCTAGCATAATATTTATCTCGATTACGCGGTGGAATATAGATTTTTATCAACGCCCGCCGTCCTTATAAGAATTTTATCACGAATACATATAAATATATACATGAGTATGGACTTTAAAACACATATATCAGTCCTAAAAAAAGATTATATTCTGTCCGTATTCTCGTAGAATTGAAGATTAGTGCGTTGCTAGGATAAAGATTCTGCATAGCATATTTATAATACTTAATTATAACGAGAAATTTCACCTAAATATAACACGATGTATTAGTCTAAGAATCAGAATCAAAATCTAAGAATCTGAATTGCTCACACTTCTAATTGTTGTATATCTCTTTTTATGTCTTCATGTTTATAATAATTAGTGATATTTACTAAGATTATTAGTGTTATTTATTAGGATTTATTTATTACGTGGGACTCAAATAGCAGGTATAATACGAACTGTTGCCTACGACTTTCGTCCCCTATTTTCTTACAGGTAGATTTTTTAGGTTTCCGTAGCCGAATGGCAAAAAACGGAACCCTTATAGATTCGTAATATGTCCGTATGTCACATCCATTTTATTCCGAAACTATTAGGGACTACACATATGAAAGATGGTAGGTAAATATATTCTGCTGTCTCCGACTATCTCCATGCGAAATTTCATCACAATGTCAAACAAAGAGCATGTTTGTATAGTTAGTTAAAATTAATATCAGTGATTTCACGTGATGAAAATAAATATGAATAAAACATACACAACTGTAATAAAGTAACTATTTACTAGGGTTGGTTGCGTTTTACTCTGATTTGTACGCAATTTAGTTGGTTTGAAAAAAAAAAAATTGGCTCTTTTTATTTTTTAACTGTATCAAATTAACACTAAACACGTATAGTATACGTAGTGTAATTTAATGCCCCTCTGTCGTATCAACTCTGTATAGATAAAATGTAGAAATAACTAAGCACTGTAGCATCTATACCTACTTTTTTTTTTTTTTTACAATGTTGTTATTTAAGTGTGATTCAATTATTGGTGTACAATAAAGTATATTCTATCTATCTATCTATCTATCTTATATTATAAAGCGGAAAAGTTTGTTTGTTTAAACGCGCTAATCTTCGAAAGTACTGGATGGATTTGGATGAAATTTGAAAACTTTTAACTCGACCGCAAAAGAAGTAGGTTCATATGTTTTTATCACGTTAAAAAACTCCACGAAAGCGAAGCTCCGCGAGACTAAACTTATTTCGAGTCACTCGTCACGTATTCTGTAAGCATTAACACAGTGTGATGTCATACGACATTTTACTGTGAGGAAATGCCGCTGACATTCCGATAATATTTGTCCTAGTTATTAGTTCAGTTATTCTATATGCCAGTATATTTATGAGAATCTTTTGCGTGAACATTAAGATATTAATCTTAATACATGATCATCTGCTCAGCTTCCAGTCCAACCAGTTCTAGCCGCATATACTCGTAAATCATACAGTGCCCTTCGCGTTCAGTACAATAATGCGTTCCGGGTGTCGATGCGGTTTCGGCTGCCCCGTTTTTGTAGCGCATCAGGGTCCTTAGCCAAAGTAACATTGCTTCGTAGCGAGACGATATCTACATTAATCGTCGTCTCTGATTGTCGCGATCGTTGTGTCGAACACAGTGTTGAATTGTTTAGTGATGTGCCAACCCGGAATAAACACAACTCGAGTTAACTCAAGTTGAAATTCACGTAACTCGAGTTCAACTCGAGTTAACTGGGTGAAATGAAACTGAGTAAATGATTTTTCGTAACAATATTTAAACAAAATTAAACAAATTCAGCATAAATATGTCCATACATTATAATGGTCTCCATGGACCATTATAATTAAAGTAGGTAGAATTCAAATAAAAAAGAAATGTATTTATTTATGCTTTATGTATTTAGGATTAAATTTTCATAACATAAATAAATTAAGTATTTCTATTAATTAACAACAAAACTATATTTGTATGAATCTGAAAACTGTTTGCACTTAGCATGTCCATTCACTGGCGGTTCAAATAAATGCCAAACAACAGATTTCCTTTTAGGTCCCGGCATTTTTTTTATACAGTACCTAATAATTCGAAAAATTAACAACAATAACAACCGGTACTCCAAAATAACCTCAAATCTGCAACAATGCAATGTTGTGTTGTTGTGACATTGACATAATTGACGTTTGTAGCGAATTAAATGAATGAAAAAAAAGTTATTTAAAAAATCTAAAAAACCCGACTGCTCAACTGAAATGCAAGGAACAAGCACATTTTTATTTTAAAAAGTGACAAGCAGGCGGGACCCAAAAGATCGTATTTTTTTTTAAATTTGACGGGTCCGCCTACTTGTCTCTTTTTAAAATAAAAATGTGCTTGTTCCTTGCATTTCAGTTGAGCAGTCGGGTTTTTTAGATTTTTTAAATAACTTTTTTTTTCAACTTTTCAGTTAAAATATTAATTAACATTTTTTGAATTTTCCCGGTCGTGTCACATTGGCACCCCACCGGATTCAGAAAGTGAAAGAGCTCAAGTCCATATTTTAAACTTTCTCTTTGTATTATTTTTGCTACTATTACACTAATGATAAATATGATATACCTTTTTGAAATCCTTGTGGTAAGCCCTTTAATTTGATACTCATATTGTGGTATTCGAAACAAAAATTTTTTTGTCACTATGTATAATGACTTCGCACAGCCGCCATGTTTGATTTTTTCAAATGTCACCTATCTAAGAATACTTGCGCTGCTAAGACAAATCTAACGATACTTAAATTATGTGAATCCGAATTAACCTCGCGTATTCAAATCGACTAAATCGAGTTAAAGAGAATTCGACTCGATCTAAGCCCAACTCAAGTTAGTAAATCAAGTTGACACATCACTAATCAGTGTCAGTCAAGAAGTGTCAAATCGGATCAAAAATCAAAATCTACTGTATCATCTATGATCAAAATCATCAAACCCGTGAACTTTTTATTTGTTGTTGCTTTTAATGATAAGAATAATTATATAGTGAGTGTTGCGTTTAATCTTGTTCAAATTATAATAAAAACAATATTTTGACAGTGGTAAGTGAATAGAGTGTTATTACTTTTAGATCGTCTCCAAAACTTAATGGTATTCAAAATAAAACGATATTGGAGTAATCTGTATTTTAATTTTTAGTGATAAAACATGAAATCAAGAGTGCGAGCAAGTCCCGAACAATTGTCAACGCTGCTTGAGTATATGGAAACGTAAGTAAATCCAAGTTTTATTCATGAGTATGTAATGTAAACAATGACGCGATCTTATCAATGAAATACTTATATTGAATCTTTGTTTGTTTATGTTACAGTCATGGTGACCTGGCGAGGCCTCTTGCTGGATCACAAGTTCGGGTAAGGTCAGACCGATTATGGTCTGAACTTACCAACATTTTGAATGCTGTTGGCGGTGGTGTCAGCAAGACTACAGATAAGTGGAAAAAAGTAAGGACCTAATGAACATTTTTGGATAGACTGGTGTGATGCTAGCAATCCTAGCTATGTTTTCAAGGGTTTTGGACAAGTAGACACACCCTTGCGGTTATGAAGGTCGGCTTGTCATTGATTCTCTGTTATTACTAGACTGGGGATTTTCGACATGATTATGATCAGTCTCTGACACCCATAGTTCAAGCTATGCTTTGGGGTCCGATGGCCATATGAGAACATGCCTCGGATGTTTATTTACTTTTCAATTAATTTCAAAAGTACTTACCAAATTTTTGGCTTTTTAATCTCATTTACACTTATAACATACTTATGACTATGACTGATCTAGGTGTGGGCAGATTGGAAGTCCAAGACGAAAAAAAGGCATTGACCATAAGGCAATCATGCAACAGGGACTGGAGGTAGGCTAGCAAGCAGGCAAACCTTGTCAGCTAGTGATGAAAGAGCGCTGGCTATAATGGGGGCTTTAGCAGTGGACGGGCAAGTCTCTGTAGAAGAGCTAGGTTTAATGTAAGTATTTTACATCTTCAAGGCTCATGCTCAATAATGAGCTAATTTTCTCTAGTAGGCAGATGTTTTATAAAATATTCCAATGGTCAATCAACAATAAAAATAAATGATGTTAGTTAATGGCAACAAAAGTTACTTAGTTAACATGAAAGACACCATTTCATTTTTATTTTTTGATTATTTAGTTTAAATTGGTTTAAGTGGTTATTAATTAGTATTTGTAAATATTATATATATAACTGAAAAAATGTTGTCATAATTTTTACATAACTACATCCTAAAATAAATATTTTTTTCACTAATACATAATTTCATTAATATATATATATTATTTTAATAAATCTACCACAACCAATCTTTTTCAGGGACCTCAATGTTCTGCACAAGATGATCCCGGCGCCCAAGATGATACAGTATATTTTGGAAATTGTAGATGGTAAGTCTAGATTTAAAATATCATAATATTTTTTATAGTGAATTTTTATTATGTAAGTATATAATGTAAAATCCCTCCCCAAAAAGGAAACCTCAGTTTTGCTATTTATATTCTATATCTGTGTGGGTCAATTTTCATCCAAATTTGTTCAGCCGTTTTTGCGTGATTGACTAAGAAACAAACAAATATCCAAACCTTCACATTTTACAATATTAGCAGGATTTGATTTAAGAAAACATTTTCAACAAACAAAGGAGGTATCCATAAATTTTCCAAAGTAACACTCATTTTCTTTTGCAGAAACTCCACAACTGACATCTTCACCACAACCTTCCACTTCTCAGCCGTCAAATAATTGGCTTCTGCCTTCCTCATCCCAGATGCAAACACCACCACCCCTCCCGCTCGTGCGCACTCCACCTTCGGCTCAAGGACGGGAGCCTGGCTTGGACATGACGTCGTGTGTACATCTCTTCCTGGGATCCTGGTTCAGCATTTGATATAGGTGTCATCAACCAGAACCGCTGTGAATAGCCAGAATCTCCTAAAAAAAATATTTTTTTGTTAATAGACTACTCCAGTTCTAATAAAGAATTGTATAATCGTTGTTTATTTGTAGTTATGCTCACTTAAATATAGTAAATTACTACTTGGACTATAAGACCATTTCAGATGTCTCACTATTTACAATATAAGGAATAACTTACCTAATAACCAAACGTGTTCACCACTTTCATAAAGCCCTTGCATATATGTGCCCACGTGACTCGCAGACCATATGTGGGAGTCATGTGCAGCACCACCAAATTTGCATTAACATTTGTTATGTCTAAGTCATAATCACACATCTGAAAAGAAAATGAAATAAAACTATAGGTAGGTATTGTTTGGTTTCCACAAAGAACCAAATTGCATTGGAGAGAAGGGATTTAATTGAGTGCTGATAAATAAAGTTACTTAATCTGATATATCATATACTTATTTCTTTACATGATATGACATATAATAAATATAATAATAATAGCACTTAATTATTAGAATTAAGGTACCTACTTACAAAACAAGACATTTTATAGATTTTACAATAATATGTCCCTTTATTTCGCTGTGCTGCTTGGCATAGGCTTCCTCTAACATTCTTCATTGAGTTCATATGATAAATAAGGGATATTTTATATTTATAAATACACAGTTATATACATAGTTTCGATGAAGTTTGTTAACCACATAGTTTTATATTATGATTAGAATTTAATGATATCCTTTTCTATTAAAAAACATATGTTCTTCCTCAACCGGTCTTGTGATAGCAATATTAGGTACAGTCAAAGCACCCATCACACCAGGCAAATTATGTGTCCTTTGAAATCTGTAAATTATTTTACAACAAATACCAAAAAGTTCCTATATTGAGGTATGTAGGAACCTAAGAAAAAATTTTAATTACATTTGACCTATTTAAAAAAAATATTTATATACTTATCTTTAATTAAGGATCTCTCGTGTGGCGTTTGTGGATACACTATCCACCTGCTGACCATCTAATTGTGATTAAGGGCGTTCACAAATCACAACCTCCCTGATGCAGCGACTTGTCCGCTGCGTCAAATACTGGCCCACACCCACAATTTTTTTGTACAACCCTGTAGCTAATAAGCTAAGAGCACACAGCACCTAAAAAATACAATAATACATAGGTGTGATTTTATTTTAATTTACAGCAGTTAATAAAGTATTGTGCGCATTGTGCGGTACCACAAAATTATTGTTGTATAGTATAAACTACAGCCGGCTCTTATCTGCCTATTGGCCAACGTGTAGATTGTGAGGTGTTTGTTCATCTTGGGTACACAAACACCCCATCTACACGTTGGCCAATAGGCATTGGCCACTACATTCACCACTGCGTTGGCCAACGTGTAGATGGGGTGTTTGTGTACCCAAGATGAACAAACACCTCACAATCTACACGTTGGCCAATAGGCATTGGCGACTACATTCGCCACTATGTTGGCCAACGTGAAGAGATAAGAAGACGAAGATGCTTTAACCCAAGTTATAAAGTGCAACAACTAACAACTTATGTAGGTACCTAGATGCCTGCATTACCTATAATTAAATTGGTTTATTAATGTAAAATTTCTTACCTTTATTTCCAGGGGAATTTCAGGGGAACCTTTTAATCCAGCATGACCTTTTAGGTCGTTACATAACTTCCTAAATGTTTTTTTATTAAGCCTGAAATGTTGAATAAACAACAATTCTGGCATATCCTCAATTGTTTCCAATTGCCGTCGCTGTCTTAATCGCTTTTGGCGCCTCACCCAGGTGTTCTCGTTATTGTTTCATATTGAATACGACACGCACTTGGCTGTTATAAAACCTACGGAACCCTACACTGCGCGTGGCCCGACACACACTTGACCGGTTTTTGGTTACTTACCGATGATAGGTGACGTTAGGTGATGTGTTTAGTTTTACCCTGCCTTTATAATTTCGGCACAGTTTAATAGCGCATACCGTCATTTTATCACTGTTATTTGTTTATTACTTAGCGCGCATAATACATAGTGACACCAAAGCGATACGATCGGCACTAATCACTAATCGACGGGTAAGAACTTATAAGCCAACAGCTGGCTGATATTTTTTGACACGTTTGCGCGCATTTGATGCTCCATCTAGAGATTACATGATCTAAGGATTATAAACGAAGAAATAAAAACGCATTTACCACTTAGTTTTTCAATAACTACAACGTTTTAACATTCGTTTCGTTATCTTTTTTATCGATCACGATCGAAGCGAAGGCGAACATTGAAAGCGCTGCTTGTCTACGCATAGTACGCATTTGTATGGGATAAACACGATAACGATTCGTTGCGAATTTATAACATTGTCTACCAACTTGCGATAACGATGTCGATTGACCACGTGACTTATGTCAATCCCATACATTTCAGTCTTTTCTAACTTCGTTATCGTTTTAAATTGTTACTTTGGCTAAGCCCCCAGGGATGTTTGCTGAAGTTCGCGTCGATAGTTTCTATGCGACGCGACGATGAGAAAACGATGCGCTTCTCTAGTGCGCCGGGTGCGTGCCAGCCCCAACATAATCGGATAATCCTTCGTTGTGTAGCGAGCAGGCTCGACCGTGTTCGTGAATCGCTGCTGCAAGCTCTCCACGTCAGTACAATGCGGCCGTTCTAACTCGGCGAGTGTGAAGTTAGGCTCTGCGAACTTTAACGCTTGTGCACTCGTACAAAAATAAAGGTTTTAAAAAAATAAATGCAATTAGCAGTTGTTATTCCCGTTAACAACTGTTATTGGTATTTATTTTTTTAAAACCTTTATTTTTGTACGAGTGCACAAGCGCTAAAGTTCGCAGAGCCTAACTTCACACTCGCCAAGTTAGAACGGCCGTACTGTACCGAGCTTTGTAGCTTCTATTCAGGAACCAACCTTGCAATTTAGGTGTACTAACATAGTAAAAAGTGCCAAAAAAAACAGGTTATATATATTTTGTTAGTTTTTCTGTTTTGATGAGTATTTGTAAAGTAGTACACTAATATATGCTACTATAGTTTGAATGACTACTTAAATGACACATTAATTAAATTCAATTATTGTTTATATTATTTTATTTATGACATTCTTTATTAAAATTTGAACCATTACTAGTTAAAAAAAAATGGAATTATAATTTAGCATCTATGTAATCAACTTGACATTTGTATGCCCATGTGGTAGAATATGATGAGACTATATACATATATGTAAATTTAAGACCATGTAATTATGCATACCAACCATGTTCTGACAAATAAATGATTATGATTATTATGATTATGATGATTAATATAGCCCTCCCCATTTTAATTAAAGCTCGTAAAGTCCTTCCAAAGGTTGTCTGGAAGATATCGCTCTCAGCGATAAGACCGCCATTGTAACCAATTTTTTTACAATATTGTTATTTAAGTGTGATTCAATTAGTGGTGTACAATAAAGTATATTATCTATAGGATTAAGGAATTTTATTACTAACCAATTGAGTTTTGTTACTTGCAATAAATTAATTGAATTGAATATAAATACTAGAGTTTTACATGAAGCGACTGTCTATTTGTCCTCCACAACCGAGTAACTGTGTAACACGATACCCCAATAGCACATTTTGCCTTTTGAATCGAACCCAAGTCCTCTTGCTCAGCAGTCGCGCTTGCGACCACTAGGCTACAAAGGCAGTTAAATACAATAAAGAGTATATCTATGTATCTTACCTCCTTAGCCCACAGTCTGCACAGCATGCATCCCCAGCGTCTGAAGAATATGATGGCAACATTCTGGTCTTCCCAGAAAGACTTCAACTCTAATGTCTGAAAAATTAAAAAGGTCTTGTGTTAATAAAATTAGAACGTTTTTATTAAATACACTCGCTTAGCCATTAAAAAATATGACTATCTTAATATGTGAAGTAAATAAAACCTTTGTGCCCTTTTATATGGAGAAGTATGCCGTTATATGGAGAAGAAGTGCACAATGCTAATATTGTTATAGATATAAATAAATGCATTCTTTTTTTAAATAGTGTATTCTAAATAAATTATGTTACCCACGAATTTCGGTCGCTAAATGATTATTAGTTTTCTTTTATCTATTGGGTATAACACTCGCGTTCTTTAATTGAGCAAAACCTACTTTAATGCCTTAGTTTGACAGGCTTTCATGCCTTAATGGAGTAACACGAATTCACAATTTAAACTCAGAAACCAGAGAGCCTGCTTAATTATATGTATATAAAAAATCTAGTATTTCAATAAGCCCCAAAAAATTAAATGGAAATGGAAAAGGTTTCTCAAACCATATCCGTATCTTAAAATATCTCAGCTAATCAAATTCGTATTTAATATTATAATATCACCCTATTGATCTCTCAATATTGAGTTAAAAAACCTATCAATCATTTCCTAATTAGGGTAGAGTATTAAAAAAAAATTCATTCCATCCACTGAAAAGTAAGACCTGTCAACCATTTTCTCGATATACCAATCAAGAACCCAGCTCTACAATTTTGTCTATGAACTCTTGTTTCCATTTAGTGACATGATTTTATAAACTAAGCATAGATTGATACAATAATACTATTGTATACCGTGAGAACATTTTAAATAACTTTATCATCCTATTAACTGATCACAAGCCTGGGATGAATGTGTTTCAGTACCTAGGTACATAATATATACTAATACATATCTTAAAACGGAAAGTTTGTTTGTTTCTTTGTTTGAACACGCTAATCTTAGAAATTACTGGGTGGATTTGGATGCAATTTGGTATGGAAGTAGCTTGAAGCTCGAGGAAGGTTATAGGGACGGGTAAAATGTATATGGAGTAGAATCTCACTAATTCGGCACTATTAAAAACTAGAGGATGCTAGATAGATGATTTTACCTGACTGCAAAAGAAGACTACTACTACTACATATTATAATGTTATTAGTGTAATATTAAGTATACCATTTTCCTGCTGATAGTACTATGTGTAGCTATACGTGGAGACCTGTAATTGGCTATCAAATTTTCACATTATTTCTAGATCAATTTATGTAGATGTTAGTCTCCCAAGTTAATAAATAAATAAAGTGCACAAGAGCGAAGCCCCGAACGACTGCTAGTCAGCCTATGTAACAATGTATGTAACACTCCCACTAACGGTACACAAGCCTTCTCTCTATAAGATGGAATCTTCATCCATAAATAACGTCACACGTTAAAGGAGGGAGTCGAAAAAGTGTGACATTATGTGACAAGGTACTTGAGAAGACAAAATGTCTTCTCAAGTACCAAAAATGTACATAAATATAAATAAGATGTAGGTATATAAAATTTAGGTAAGTTAAGGTAAGGTCAGTGTCAATATTATCAAAAATATCCACCCCTAACATTAATTAATCGTCATAACATAACTTTGTTTATGCTTTACTTCATAAGGAGCCTACAGGGCATAATGCCAGTTACCGAGCTCCAAATTCCAAATAGAAAAACCCAATAACATAATGTCCAATCCAGGAACTAAACTTACTGCTAAGTATTAGTAGTTGCAACCTTGCAACCACCATACCAAAGAGGCTTCTAATTTTAAATTTAATTTATTTAATTTGAATGGAGGACTCACAACTATAATAAACTAGGAATATAATGTAGGAAACAGTGAGCCATTTACACTTTTTTCAACTTGTCTATGATCATCTTTTTCTACAGTATTTAAGAGTCCACGACTTTATTAGCTGACAATTAATAAGTTATTAAGTAAAATGGTTATTATCATTAATTGCAAAAAAAATATTTTATTACAGTCTGTGCATAAACACAGGGTAACTGATAACTTGTGGCCTTTTCAAATCTTTATGCAGTGATAGCGGTGGATACGGACAATGCTATTCTACTTTCTACACAGGTATAACTAACAAAGAAATTCTGCTCGATAATAATGAGGATAACTTTTAGTATTTCTTTTACAGTTTTCAACAATAAAAACTGAGATACATAACAAGCATATGAGCTATGAAAAAAAGATCAGATCTGGTCAAAAGATTCAATGAACTGAACTGCTTAAATATGTAGTGTTGGCAACACCGAGTGAAGCTAGCGCGAGTGGTGCTGTGGCGGGAAACGAAGCGGTTACACTAGAGATGAGATATACTTGCAAATATCAATACCAGGGCTTGCAAGTACGAGTCTGTAAAAATACCAGGGTTGGAAACCAGGTATTAAAATACTAGAAAGTATTTTGAGCCACTTCGGATTTCAGTCTACTAGTCCAGGTCGTACCATGCCACAATCTAGTACGGCTTTTGTAGATGAAATCTTTCCTTCCTACTTAATTTACAGAAATTAATAATTCACTTAATTAAATTCACGGAAATATGTTTTCTTTGCACATGTAAGCATAAGGCATAAGGTTTGACACTCCCGATTTGTATGATATTAATGCTTTGCACATTTTACATTCAGCTTTATTTTAGCCAAACTTTTCTTAGGAGCCATGGTTTGTAACTGTATTTTTATTTACAACTAGTAAGTCTTATCAATTTTAAAAGAAAACACTTAACTACAGTTCAAAAATCGTCTTTTACCTATTTAAATATTTACATTCCTAACTAATAAACAAAGTCACGTACACATAAAAAAGCAGTTTTGTTTATTTACACACTAACTGTTAATAGTTTAAATTCAATAAACTCGCGAAATAAGAAAGTCACGGTCAGTTGGTAAATTGCATAACAAGCTCGCACTCACTACACAGTATTTATATGTATCATCTATGCACTCACTCAAACGACAACTGACGAAAGAAAAACAAAAAACGTAAACATAACAAAATATTTTCTAAAATACTTTCGTTCACGCAATAATGTGTCTTTTATTAATAGTCATTAGGGTGAATGGCGCCGCAAACTACTCAAAAGAAAAGAAAAAGTTCCCTGATGCACACACCTACACAGATTTCGGTTTATGTACTCAGACAACTTTGGAATATTTAGAGAACTACTACACAATCGCATTTGCAAATGAAAAATACTTTGAACCTTGCAAGTATTTTTTTTCTGATACGATTATGCTCCTTTTTGCTGAGGCAAAACAAATCAATTTCCTATGCAAGTATTTTCACATCAATCCAAGCCCTGTTGGAAGAAAAAATACTTGCATAGGAAATTGACCCGTGATTTCTTATAAATAAGAAGCACAATCGCGTTTACATATAAATACTTGCAAAGACAAACCGTATACTAGAATAGACTTGCATACGAAATTGAAAGTATTTTCTATCTGTATAGGAAATTGAACCGTGATTTCCTAAGAATAAGGAGCACAATCGCGTTTACAAATAAATACCTGCATAGAGACGAAAGTTTCTACTTTTATTCAATCCAAGCCCTGTTGAAAGAAAAAATACTTGCATAGGAAATTGACCCGTGAGTACTTATAAATAAGAAGCACAATCGCGTTTACATATAAATACTTGCAAAGACAATCCATATACTAGAATAGACTTGCATACGAAATTGTTACGTAGTCTCTTACAGATAAGGAGCATAATCGCATAGTCGGGCGATCGTCAAGCCCCGACCGGACCGAGTCCGAAATACTTTGAAGTCTTGCAAGTATTTCGGATCGGTACCTGGTGTACGTACTTGGAAGTAAATACCTGGTGTAAAAACCTGGTCGCGTAAATACGTACCATCCCTAGGTTACACCGGTCGACATGGCGCGATCACCGGCTCTCTTTGGGTTGAGCTCTGGACGTGTACGATTGTGCTGTGCTTAGTTTTGCGTTATTAAAGTTGAGATTGTCTGTATTGTCTATATTTGTGAATATACAAGTTATTCCTCACTTTTGTCTAGTTTATAAATCCCTAATCAGCAGTACCAGAAAAAATAGTTAACAGTAGATAAAAAAAATTATAAAGTACTCCTCAACAAGACTGTTGCCTGAAAACATGCCCAGGAGACTGGCAGCATTGCCGAGTGTGATACATGATTTAGAAAAGTGAAACACCAAAGAACAACATCCCCGTAAGTTCACGAATAGGAAACACTTAACAACGAATGCTCGCTACCACGAAAAACTAACGCCATAACGATGGGATCTCGAATAACTAAATCTCTAACTTCACCTATTCGAAACACTTATCAACAAATGCACACTACAAAGAAAAACTGAACACCGTAACCATGCGATCTCGAATAACTAAATCTCGAAAAGTAATTGCAGAATGTCTTTATTCATTTAACAATCAACCAAAATAGTTAAACATTATTTATTGAGAAAAAAAACATAATACCTATGTCATATTATGTATCAATCACCCAAATAATTATATTGTTCCTTATGGGAAATATGAAGGTATATGGGGACATGGGCATTATTATAAGGTTTATTATTGTTTAAAATAGCAGAAGTATGCAAGACCGTCTCAAAATGTGGTTGTTTCCTTATTTTCCATTTTTATTTTTTTCTCTCTACTTTCTTTTTTCTTTGCTCTTATGGTTTCTTGAGACTATGAATTTAATTTGTTTACCATCAATACTGTATGTTTTTGTTCCTTGTTTAATTCTTCAGTAGCCTTATATAAATTCAATTTCTTTCTGCCCAATAGGCTGTTCCAGCGGTGGTGCCATGATTCCACCTTATTTTGTATAATATTGTAACAGTGCAGCAGTGGTATGAATATCCTTCAAATAGCAATAGTCTTTTATTCTTTTTAGATAATGAAAATTGTAAGTGCGCTTCATCAGTGACCGCAAATTCCCACAACAAGTATTGCAAGAATGCCTAGGTAAGACAGGTAATATTTTTTTTTCATGTGGGTACATGGGAATAAAATATTACGTAATCTAAGGAAAAATATAATTATTTGGATGATTGTTATATGAATAAAGACATTTTGCAAGGGCTTAGTTATTCGAGATTACATCGCTATGGTGTTCAGATTTTCTTGGTAGTGTGCATTTGTTGTTAAGTGTTTCGAATAGATGAAATTAGAGATTTAGTTATTCAAGATCCCATGGCTATGGTGTTAAGTTTTTCATGTTAAGTTTTGCATTCATTGTTAAGAGTTTCATATTCATGAACTTACGGGGGCTTGTTCTTCGGTGTTTCACTTTACTAAATCACATATCACACTCAGCATTGCCAAATAGAATGGCAATTCTTTGGTCATCTTTTAATTTGGTTATATAAATACACTATACTTGTTAAGTCAGAAGCCAGAAAATCTGCTGTATCCCGATAGTCTGGAAGCTGAACTCAACATAGTTGGAAAAAAGCTAAGCAGATAATGAAATACACTGTACCTATTATAAGCCATTTACTTGAAATATATTTTCTTAGTTTATTTTTTAAGCTCCCGCCGTTTTGTCTTCACACCACCCATGGTTGACTGGTAGAGAATGCAATATGGCGTTAGGCCGTGCGCGCACTGCCTTGCGGTGGCCGCAATTCCGGTAGTTCTACCGCACCGGTAGACTGACCGCAGTGCGCGCACTTCTATGACACTCCATACTTCACAAATTTTGCGGTGCGGTAGAACTACCGGAATTGCGGTACCGCAAAATTTGTGAAGTATGGAGTGTCATAGAAGTGCGCGCACTGCGGTCAGTCTACCGCACGGTGGGCTGAAAATCGGCTTTCATAGACTTAGGCATTTTATTTTGCAAGTGCGAGTTTTTTTGCCGGATATCACTTCTATTAGTTATAACAATATACAAAAATGACACCAGAATTGATTCTGCACAGAAACGAAGGAATTATAATTTTTTTACGAAAATTTTGTATGGAGCTAGTATGAAAAATCGAAATATCTCTAAAACGGCAGCGATAACCGTAATATCCTTATAGGGGGTTATAGTACTAATTATTTATGATTTTTTGACATACGTTACATAATGGTTGTAGATGCCTTTTTTTTAAAAAAATCGTCAAAATATTTTTATTTATTTTTACATATTTAAACGTTCCTTTTAGTGTTTAAGTTGAAGAATTCAGAGCTTTAACAACTCTTATCATAAAATAGCATCACCCCTATAGACCTGAAGGACTAGACAGAGGTGTGTAGTGTCTTGTTGATCTTGTAAGATTTCCAACAATACCAAATAGTTGAATATCAGTGTCAAAGTGCCCATGCTGTCGCTTCTTTTTGAAAGATAGGGGAATGAAATTGTTAATTGATCATACCCTAAAAGTATGATTACAACATAACCGGACACATAATAATAATAATATCCTTATAGGGGATTATAGTACTAACATTATTTATTTTAACATATGAAACTGTTCAAAACGATCCATGAACTGTGTCAAAGTTAAGAACATCGTTAGGAAGCATGCTTTTTCCCCAAATATTAAGAATATGTGAAAAAAAAAAGACTGTATATAAACTTTTTATTGATAGGTAATTTAAATAAAACAGAAGTAACAAAAATAATATCTAATAATTTCAATTATACAAAATACATATTTGAAACTATAATTTATGAAATTATTAACTAAACATATTGGTACAATAAACTAACATAAATAACAAAAGAACATAAAGAAAAATAATTAAATTTTACAAATTTTCTTTACAACTTTCGTTGTCGGACTCCAATTCCGAGTCAGAATCCAGATCGGATATACCTACAAACTCGAACTCAGTTTCCGGAAACTGTATTAGGTCGAGAGTTTCAGCAAAAAAGGTTGTCTTCCTTTTGGCATCTAACTTCGGCCTTTGTGCACTTAGAAAAGGATCCGAAGAAACAACAAGCATATTTAGGATATCTTGATTAGAATCTTGCCTGCTTCTTTTCCGCGAATGATGTTCCCGGAACCTCCTAAAATCTTTGTTTAGAGACTCTGAGGCTTCTTCCGAGAGAGTCCCAATCGGGACAATATCATTTTTTTCGATTATGTCAGCTCCGTGTATTAATAGTTTATGTACGGTTGATGACATGTAGTACCAGTCGTATAATTCCACGTACTTTTCTGCTGTTTTGCGAGCAAAATCTTTAAATTTGATGACATCGATCTTCTCACCAGATGTTATTGCTTGCAAAATAACAGCAAATCTTTTTATCAGGTTTTGATCCAACCCAGTAATAGCTGCAGTTTTATTGGGAAACTCGAAAAACTTCCTTGCGGTATTCCCGTCATTGGTAGTTCCCGAGCCTTGTTTTACTATATCAATTAACAGATTGAGCTCCTCTTTAAATTTATTTTGAATGTTTTTTTTTCTGTTTTGTAACATATCTTTATGCTCATTACTTCTTGCTGCCCACTGTTTGAAGTCAAGTCTGTACGCAATGTGTAGTTGAAGTGTAATTCTAGCTGATGAATCCGTAACTGATACTGATTGATTAGGAGGGTAGCATGCAAGCTTAGTTTGTTGCAGTTTATAGTAGGATGGGTAAATATCCTTAGCACCTTCCCGAATGGCAGTCTCTCGCAACGTAATATATTGCCACTTTGAAAGCTTAAGTGAAAGAAGCAATCCAAGTGCTTTCTCTGGTGTAAATATTACTGTTTTCTTAATGCTTTCCTTGATTTTAACGGCAGCTTCTGGATTTTTGATCATATAATTGATTACAGATGCGATATCTTCATAACCTTCTTCTTTTAAACGTGCTGCAGCTGCATATGCCAATTCACAGGAATCCTCGCCTATGTGCTCACTAGATCTTCTCTTTTTCTGTTTGCTTCCCAGATCTTTGAATGGTTTTCGGGACCTTTTTGTCATTGTTCCAACAGTCGATGATGTCGAAGGTTCTGGAGAGACTGAGCGTGCTCTTGGTATCTCATCAACAGTTGGTTCTTGATTTATTAAAGTTTGCACGCAACTCGGCCAATCAATATTTGCTTGCAACCACTCTCCGTACGTATTTCTAAACTTATCAAAGAATCGTTTAGATTTCTGCCACCTGTTTAAAGCAGCTCGCGTGAATCTCCGGCAAAATTCTTTGAGAGTTACTTGATCTTCGGCAGAAAGGCAATCGCCTATGCGGGACACAATTGCACTAAACAATACTTCATGATTAAATGAAGGACACTCACTTTTTAGAAGAACAAACAAATCTAAGTTGGTGATTAAACTTTCCATTCTAAGATTTTGTAGTCGCAAAGCAAATAGTTTTAGTGTTAGCAGTTACACGGTTGTGAACAATCTAAATTATGGAACAAAATTATAGCCCTTTTATTGTATAAAGTCAATAATTAGTTAA
Source organism: Tholera decimalis (assembly GCA_943138885.2). Lineage (NCBI taxonomy): Eukaryota > Metazoa > Arthropoda > Insecta > Lepidoptera > Noctuidae > Tholera > Tholera decimalis. The sequence goes on from OW964571.2 coordinate 34,158,952, forward strand.
CTACCCTCATTAAAGTTATAAAAGATATGATAATAAAAATTTATAATCGTCAAAAACATTTCGTAGAACTCATAGTAGAACTAATCAACATTAGCAAATCACATTAGCTCACTAATTATAAAAAGGTGAATGCAGTACTTAGTTGGTATTGTTGCGAGATATTTCAAATCATTTAATCACTTAATAGGCTCATTAGAATCAGAAGACTACAACCATCATTCTAATTACTTAATTACTTGTCATCAGACTCATTAGATGACTACACAATATGTTATTTTGTATTTTGAACGTATGCAAGGTTTTAAAATTCCTTTTGTGTCGATATTATTATGTGTCCGGTTATGTTGTAATCATACTTTTAGGGTATGATCAATTAACAATTTCATTCCCCTATCTTTCTAAAAGAAGCGACAGCATGGGCACTTTGACACTGATATTCAACTATTTGGTATTGTTGGAAATCTTACAAGATCAACAAGATACTACACACCTCTGTCTAGTCCTTCAGGTCTATAGGGGTGATGCTATTTTATGTTAAGAGTTGTTAAAGCTCTGAATTCTTCAACTTAAACACTAAAAGGAACTTTTAATATGTAAAAATAAATAAAAATATTTTGACGATTTAAAAAAAAAAAAGGCATCTACAACCATTATGTAACGTATGTCAAAAAATCATAAATAATTAGTACTAAAACCTCCTATAAGGATATTACGGTTATCGCTGCCGTTTCAGAGATATTTCGATTTTTCATACTAGCTCCATACAAAATTTTCGTAAAAAAATTATAATTCCTTCGTTTTTGTGCAGAATCAATTCTGGTGTCATTTTTGTATATTGTTATAACAAATAGAAGTGATATCCGGCACAAAAACTGGCACTTGCAAAATAAAATGCCTAAGTCTATGAAAGCCGTTTTTCAGCCCACCGTGTACCGGTGCGGTAGAACTACCGGAATTGCGGCCACCGCAAGGCAGTGCGCGCACGGCCTTAAGTCCACCTTTGTAGTATTTGTGTTGAATAAAATTTAAATAAAAATGCATTGTAAAAATGTAGTCTAATGATCACTTGCAAATAACAAAAAAAGGCCAAATTTTCCTTTAGGGCCGTTGAGATGGAAGTTCATATTTTTACTGTAGATACGACTGTGGAGTTCTGCTATGCGAGCGGTCAGCCTATCGCGTTGGCTGGTATAATACGAATTCCAACCACAATGTTTGACATGCGAGCAAATGGTTTTAAAAAGAAGAGGAAAAGAAAAACAGGGATTGGTCGAGCAGGGCGGGGCCTCCGCGAGCAGAGCAGGCTCGACATCAAAATTAAAGAATATAATTATATTAATCTTCCATGTGCTCACAGCCTTTTAAAGAAATATCGAAAAGGCTCTTTAACGCTTCCCGCGACCCAAGGGCTGGCTTTTTCTTTGGTCAACGGCTAAGCATTGCCATACAACGAGGCAATGCCGCCAGTATCTTGGGTACGTTGCCAGCCGACAGCGTTGAGGATGAATTTTGTGATGCTTTATTATAGTTTGTATTTTAGTATATAATTATGTATATTTGTTTGGAAATAAAATTTGTGATATCTTCCATTATATGTGAATATAGTAATATACAAAGGATAAAAGCTATCTCGTTTGTATTGAATTCCCGAGTACACACACACGATTACAATAAATTGGAATGTGGAGTTCTGCTCTGAACACACACGACTGGTTCTATTATTACAAGAATCAGTTACGAAACAGTTGCAGCAAGCCGGTTTAGGTTTACATTACGCTTTACAGATAAAGGTTGATAGCACAGGAAATCAACTAACAAACATTATTTTGAAAGTGACTCCCCGGTGCGACGTGAATTTAGAAAAAGTTAAATGGCTTAAGCGTATAATTACCTCGCCGCTAGCGATGCTCTTTACTTTTTGTGATCCAATCTGAGCGATATCCGTAGACATTTTCGTTGTTTTTAGATACTGTTGAAAACTATAATTTCACATAAACTCAATACCTACGTAGTTCTGAACTAAGCAAAGTGAACAAAATGAATGAAATAATGAATAATAGGGATACGAAAAAAGAATCTATTACTCATTGGTATCGATACTTTTGTTTCGATACTGAGTATTTTTGTAATCGATTACTTTGCATGCAATGTACTACACAAGGCATCGATACTTTCTCATGTAATCGATTGCCTTCAGCAACCACTATCAAGTAGTTAATACACATAGGTATAGGTAACGCCAAATAACTTGGCAAGAGTCGTTCAATGCGCAGAAGTCGATTTTTAAGTGTCAGCGGGACGCGGGGTATGACGTAGCGTCGCTCCGAGTGCGCGATTGGTGCGTCAGTAGTTCTCGTTCAACTTGCTCCTGAACACACTTGCGTACACGAAAGTTGTACCCTATGTTTTTGTTACGAGTTGTTGTTTTAAATTTATTTTTTGTTACCTTGATTACAATGCCAGGACCCAATATCGTTTTCAGACTATTAAAACGTCAGAAAGAACGGTTAGACACTATAGTTAAGGAAGGCTGAAATTCCGAATTCGTCACTATCTTTAGGACACCGGGAAAAAAGAAGAATAAAAGGGGTCGCAGTTTTATTAACTAATTGTGACGACGAGAACATATTATTTTTAATGTTATTTAAATACATTTTTTTACTTTTAAAATTGTGTAATGTATATCTATTTTATTTATAATACCGAATTAACGAATGAATTCCTCTTCTTTCTTTAACATTCTTCTGAACAGGTATGATTAAAAATAAATGATGGCAATAACCATGAATAATGGCAAGAAGTAAAAGTGACCACTTTTTTCTGCGTGAACTTACCCCCACTACGACGAAACCTTGCCAAGTTATTTGGCGTCATCTATATTAGGGAAGTCTCATCATAACCAAAATTGTAATAGTGTGGCCACATTGCGCGATTATTTGTTTTTGGAAAGTTTTTTACTGATTGTGTATCTTAATCGTAATAATTTATCTCACTACAATAGGCATTCAAAATAAATAAATTATATTCATTTTGGACATAGAAATTATTAAACAATTATAATGTTATCTAGTAGACTGAATTGATTGAAGTAGAATTGTAGTCTTGTAACTTTTCTTCTTGTTCTGTTGTTGCTCAGGTAAGTTCTTGTAGTATTCCGAGTTTTTTTTTTTTGTAAAAATGGCACCCCCGATTAGAAGTAATGTTTGGAAGTCTTTTCAAAAGATTAACGAGCACAGTTCTACTTGTAAAATATATTTCAAAACTATAAAAACAGGCGGAAACAAATCTAATCTAATGAAACATTTAAAAATCCATATCAAAAAGTAGTTTGCGGATTAATGTTATTAATACAGTGTAATAAAACAATTTATAATATGTTTGTTGTATTCTATTGGTTGTGGTTGACCTTTGTTGTTGCTTGACCTTGCTGGAGACCTTTGTTCAACAATGGATGTCCCTTGGCTGATATGATGATGACTAAGATTTTATATTTTAGCTAAAGATTGTACGTTCCAGCTTGCTAAAATCAATATTAATAAAAGTTCGCAAAAAGAATCATTAGAAACCCAATGGTATCGATACTTTCGTTCTGATACTTATATTGGAATCAATACTTTTGACTCGATACTGGTATCGATTTCAGTATTCATACTTTCGTTTCGATATCGTATCCCTATAGCCGGCTCTACACGTTGGCCAACACAGTTGCGAATGTAGTGGCCAATGACTATTCGCCAACGTGTAGAAGGGGTGTTTCTGCACCCAACATGCACAAACACGCCGTCTACACGTTGGCCAATACGCATTGGCCACTACATTCGCCACTGTGTTGGCCAACGTGTAGAGCCGGCTTAAAGCCGGCTCTACATTTTTTCTATACTCTAAGGTCTCAGACTAATTTCCTTAGTCTGAGACTTTTGAATGAACATGAATGAAGTAAACTAGTTTTTCGACCAATGGCCGACAAGGACATTGACACTGAATGAGAAAAAAAAAAGTTATTTCTCGCGGAACATTTGGATCTGAAATTCTGAAAATCTGATGCACCAATTTTTTGGTATCTCTTGATTGGCTAATCATTACAATTCGCGTAATTTGTCAGAATCTTGGTACTTCCGAGCTAGCAGCTATTGAACGCCGCAGTTGATGAATTAAAATCCATATAAATATTATGAGCTGTATAATAAAGTATATAATAAATAAATAAAATATGCTACCTAACCTGCTTTTAGCAGGGCTCGGATAACGGTATATTTTTCGAAACGTTTTCGCGTTAAATACCTAAGAAACGATTTGTTTCGTTTACGTACGAACAGAACGTTATAAAAAACGTTTTTGAAGAATAATTATAATTTAAATCGTTTTTGGTTAATAAACGTTTTAAAACCGTTTTTTTTTATTCTTGGGTTCGACAGGTATGAAACTTAGGGATGCGACATTGTACATAAAAAATCGATTTTTAATCCGCGAGTTGACAACTATGTAAAAATGGTTTGAAACGCATCGAAACGCTTCATGTGTACTCGTAAAATAATATTTTATTCATCACTTAACCTTTCAATTAAAATATAAGTAATTTTTTAATTATTAAAAACTATGGCCTAAATCGTGGCATTGTGGTCACGTGACTACGTATGACGTCATCGTTCAAAAAACAACTTTCCTGGCATTTGGCACATAAATGTACTTCGGGTATTTTATGATATTTTACTCTATTATGAACGTGAAAAATTATTATTAGTGCTGTGCAGTACCTTGTTGTGGGAATACTACTATAAAAACGCCAGCGAAACTATTTATTCATGTCCCTTTAAAAAGAAATATTCGCAAGAAGTGGTTAGAACTTCTGTGTCAAATCCATCCAAAGGGTGTCTGTAAAAGATCGCTTTTAGCGATACGACCGCCCATTGTATTACCCTTTTTTGTTGTTAAGTCCATATTTGTTTTACTGTTATGGTGTACAATAAAGAATATATCTATCTATCTGCTTTTTTAAAAAGACAAAAAAAGGAACTCATCGAACAACTATTACAGGACGATAAGACAAATGAACCAGAAGAGAGAGAGTTAGTTAAGAAATGAAATGAAATATTTATTTGTAAATTGGTTATAAAAAACACTTTTACACGTCATGTTTTTTTGCGTGTTTAGTTTAGCTAGATGAGGCCGGTATTTCCTAACTGACTACTCTGAGAAGAAACACCGAAACAAACTGCTTCTGAGTTTGTCGTCAACGTCTCTTTTAAAGTCCAGACAATTTGTATTTGTATATGAGAGGCATGTAGGTTCATGTCTTTTGCATAGGCGTAGGATGGGGGGAGCCGGCTGGGCCGTGCCCACCCCAGAATGGTCTGGTGCCCACCCGAGAATTTTGACTAACAAACAATTATGGCTGAAAAATTAAAAAATCTGGCCAAGTGCGAGTCACACTCACTCATGCAAGGCTTCGTTATGCGTTACATATTAAATTAATTTATGTGAAAACTTTCATTTCGTACGTTAAGAGTTGACGCAACTTTGATAAGCGATCATCGCTTCTACTACTGTGGGCCAGGCCCCCCCTGGGAAATATCTCTACATACGCCAATGATCTTTGGTATTCTTTTGAGGAAATAACCACGCAAATTTGAGCGGACCAGTCCAGACAGTGCAAGCAGTTAGTTAGTTACACAGATTACTATATTAGTAGCAAGCTATTAGTTATTCTTTTCTTATTTTGTCTTACGCACCAACCAAAGATAACCAGTCAGTTGTAAAAATACACACATCAAAAGTGTCTAGGGATCAAGCATTTTTATGCGGATTTCTTGAGATTGAGATGTGGCTTTGTAATAAATTTATGATTTTATAAATTTATATGGATCCTTTTTGGTGCATTTCATAATTTGAAACAGGAACTGTTAATCAAATTCGAGTAAAAGATGAAAATCAGCTGTCAATATTTTCCCTATAAAAACATACAACGCATTGAAGACATTATTAGTGCTACTGTTTCCCTACTACTGATTAAAACCAACGTTATTATGGAACGGCGACGTCATTTAAGCAGGGAAGAAATGGTCAGAGCCGTGGGAATGATAGAAGCTGGTTCCCGGCAACGTACTGTGGCTTTAGCTCTGAATACAAGTCAGAGTGTTATCAGTCGACTTTGGACATGTTACCGAAGCACTGGTACCGTGGCTGAGCGCCATGGAGGACGGTATCGCTGCACCACACAGAGACAAGACCGATACATTCAAATCTTAACTCGAAGAGCTCCAACAATAACCGCCATGATGTTAGCCGTGAGGCTTCATCACTCTTCAGGGAACTTAATTAGCGACCAAACAGTCAGAAACCGCTTGCATGAAGTGAACCTTCATTCCCGAAGACCGCTACGGGTACCACCTATAGCAATGCACAATCGTAGGATTCGATATCAATGGGCTCTTGAACACAGAAATTGGGCAGAAGAACAATGGCGTTTCGTGTCCTTTTCTGATGAGTCTCGTTTTGGTATGAGACCGGATACAAGACGTATACGACACTGGAGAACCCCTGGACGCCAACAGCGATTAAAATCCTGCCAGGTAGTCCATCCTTATAGTGGTGGAACCATCATGGTATGGGCGGGTATTTGGATCGGCGGAAGAACTGAGTTGATTTGGATCAGAGGCAACCTCAAGGCTCAAATTTAGGCTGAGACGATTGAATCTGACGTCATCGTTCCTCTACAAGTGCAAATCGGTCCCTTATTTCAGTCAATGCATGATAATGCACGACCGCACACCGCAAGAGTTGTAAGACAGACTCTCGCCGCAGCTAACATCAATGTCCTGCTCTAGCCTGCTCAGTCGCCAGACTTGAACCCGATTGAGCATGCATGGGATATGCTACAGAGAAGAGCTCTGCCGAATATGGAGGGTATCCAGTCGCAAGAAGACCTTTTTTTGTTGTTGCAACGAACATGGGCGGCCATTCCACAGCGTGATTTGGAAGAACTCATTTTGAGTATGCCAAACCGATGTTCTTGTGTTGTTAGTGTTCGCGGTAGAAACACGGATTATTAATTGTTTAAGTTACCCAATAAAATTTTAAAGAAAACTGTTATTTCAGTCTTTTTTTCGAACTTTAATGTTAGTGGTTCAAATGTCAAAAATCCCTTTATTAGGAAAATGGCAAATTTCTTTATTAATGCAAAGGTGACTTGGTTTATCGTTACTGTGACAAACGAAAACACTTTATTTGATGAATCCTTAAAGATTTTAATTAATATCAATCAGGAGAAAAGTTATTGCAAAAATATATGTTGATCCCTAGACACTTTTGATGTGTGTATTGAACGATGACGTCTCGTTTTCTGATTGGTGTTTCTAATCACGTGACTCACTGACAAAAAATCTCATTTTTCACAAGGGAAAATAAAATAAATTAATAATAATCTATTCTTCATTTGTACTATTTTGTGCTTCATATCAATAGATTTACATAATTAAATAGTTATTTTAAAATTTTATACAGACTGTCAACTCGCGGATTAATCGTCTATTTATTTAGCATGAGAAATCGATTAATAAATAATCGATTTTTCTTAAGAAAATAATCGATATTGTTATGTTGATCGATTTTTTCCTAATTTATCAATTAATTTCATAATAAACGCCATAAAATATATTATATCAATCTAATATTTATTAATTTTAAAAATAAACAACAGAATTAGTAAGTTTTTCAAGTCGACACGTATATTTTTTATTTATGTATGATCACTGATTACTCGAAGACGGCTCAACCGATTTGAAAAATCGAGGGAAACTTGTATAGTTGCATGGTTTCAGATTCAGTTTCTGCTTCAGCTCAAATAAATCATCCCGTTGATATCTGTTGGCACACGATCTTCTCCTATTTTCAAAAGGGTAAACTCATATTGACCCGATTTTGAAATAGAAATGATTCGTATATTAACTTGATTTTGAAATTTAAGCGACACGGTTGGCGTAACTGTTAACTGGTGCATGACGTGGGTTCGACCCCAGCTCTAAACAAAGATTTGTATAGCCTACATGCAGTTGTGTAATTTAAAAAATATGTTATGGGTGGTTCTTGAATACGCGATTTGAATAAATTGAGAGGGGGAATACAAAGTCCCAACACCCCTTTACATCCTTAAGGGATGATTTCCAGGATAAAAACTATCCTATGTCTTTTCCAGGGTCTAAAACTATCTCCATAGCAAATTTCATCCAAATCGGTTTAGCGGTCAAGTGTATTATGTGGATGGGGAGGGCGGGGACATCATTGATTCCCTATACAAAATTCCAACACCATTTTTACATCTTTTAGGAATGATTTCTGGGAATAAAACTATACTATGTCTTTTCCAGGGTCTAAAACTAAGTAAGTAAGTAAATGGTTTATTTTCTCGCCACAATACAATTTTACACATTTTATACAAACATATTGTGGGAGACTGGTGCCTAAGCTAGGCTCATGGCCTGTATTTCAGGACACCAGGCCTCCTCCTTAATTATTTGAAATTTACAATTTGTGCACAGAATAATTTACAGTAGATTATGTCGAAAACTATGTAGAAAACAAAAAAAAAAAAATAAAATAAAACTAGATAAGAAATAAAAATATAAAGAGGTTTGTGAGTGAAAGTGTGCGTGGGTGAGATTGTGTATGCGTACGTGGATGTGAGTGAATTTGTGTGTGTGTGTGTGTGAATGTTTGAGCGAGAGTCAGAGGCCTACACTAGTACAGCAAACAGTTCTTCGGTATCGTCGTAACTTAACTCCTGTAGCCAGGTAGTTACTTTCATTTTACACTTTGTCTTTTTTAGTTGAAATATCGATAGGATTTTGTTAATTTTATTATATAGAAAAGGGCCTAGGTAACAGAAGTAGTGTCTGGAATGCATGGTGGTAAGTTTTAATTGGCTTCTGCCTACAGGATTGTAGCGCCTTTTGTCACAGGACAGAGAAGGAGTATACTCAAGAAGGCTGTGCTGCATCAGAATAGTCTGCTGGATGAATATCTGGCGTACAGTCAGGACTTTTGCCTTTTTGTAAAGAAGAGTTGTGGGATATCTGAATGGCAGGAACAAAGATACCTTCAATATTGCTCTCTGCGCTCTCTCCAGTTGAAGCAGAGTAGTCTTCGGGGCACCACCCCAGGAGGTGATGCAGTAGTTAAGTAGGGACTGAGCGAGTGCATAATATACGGATCTCTTTAATTTATCATCCGCCACATCTCTTAGGGTCTTAAAGACGTATATCAATTTGCGCATCCTACCACTAAGTGTAGATATGTGCTCATGGAAACGCAGGCTGCTATCCACTATTACCCCAAGGTATTTAATCGAGTCGGCTTTTTGGAGATGTATGCAGGAGCAAGTGGTGTTATGAGGCTTGGGACAGGAGTGGGCTATAAGGGAATGCGATGTTGTTGAGTTTGGTGCTGTCCTGTGTGTGATTGCAAAAGTGAGATATTGTGTTTTTGCCGCATTTAAGGTGAGTATATTATTTTGCAACCAGTCCGATACAATATTAAATCCCGATTGTGCGTGTTTAAAGACATCACTCCAAGTGCTGGCACTAAATAGAAGGACAGTGTCATCTGCGAAGGTAATTACTTTACCGTTTGGAAGAGTGAGCAAACCCAGGTCGTTTATGTAGATGAGAAACATTGTCGGGCCAATCACGCTGCCTTGTGGCACACCGTAGGTGACTATACGCTCATCACTGATATGCTCATCCAACTATCTCCATATTAAATTTCATCCAAATCGGTTTAGCGGTCTAAGTGTATTATGTGTGGGAGTAGGGCGGGGACATTACTGATTCCCTATACGAAATTCTAACACCCCTTTTACATCCTTTAGGAATGATTTCCGGGACGAAACCTATGCTATGTCTTTCCCAGGGTCCTAAACTATTCCCATGCCAAATTTCATCTAAATCGGTTCAGCGGTTTAGGCGTGAAAAGGTAACAGACAGACAGACAGTTACTTTCGTATTATTATAATATTAGCTTGGAAGTATTGATGGATATGGAAGTATGGATAGTATGGATATGGATATGGAAGTATGGAGTTATATTATTAGTATTAAAGTATGGATAGCTTTTGTCCGCGACTTCGTTCGAGTGGGAGGTTTTCCCCGCGTAAATCCCAAACCCGTAAGAATTCCGGGATAAAAAGTGGTTTATGTGTTTTTACAGGATATCAACTGTCTCCTTACCAAATTTCATTGAGATTCGTTCAGTAGTTTTTGCGTGAAAGAGCAACAAAGATACAATTCGAAAACTATCCTGCGGGAACCTTACATCGGGATAAAAACTATCCTATGTCCTTTCCAGGGTCCTCAACTATTCCCATGCCAGTTTTCATGTAAATCGGTTCAGCGGTTAAGGCGTGAAAAGGTAACAGACAGACAGTCAGACAGACAGACAGAGTTACTTTCGCATTTATAATATTAGTAAGTATGGAAGTATGGATAGTATGGATGGATATGGAAGTATGGATAGTGGATATGGATATGGAAGTATGGAGTTATTAGTATTAAAGTATGGATAGCTTTTGTCCGCGACTTCGTTCGAGTGGGAGGTTTTCCACGCGTAAATCCCAAACCCATGGGAATTCCAGCATAAAAAGTGGCTTATGTGTTTTTACAGGATGTCAACTGTCTTCTTACCAAATTTCATTGAAATCCGTTCAGTAGTTTTGCGTGAAAAAGCAACAAAGATACAATTCGAAAACTATCCAGCGGGAACCTTACATCGGGATAAAAACTATTCTATGTCCTTTCCTGGGTCCTCAACTATTCCCATGCCAAATTTCATGTAAATCGGTTCAGCGGTTAAGGCGTGAAAAGATAACAGACAGACAGACAGAGTTACTTTCGCATTTATAATATTAGTATGGAAGTATGGATTACTAGCTGTGCACGCGACTTCGTCTACGTGGAATTTAACAAAAAAGTAGTAAGTAACCCAAGTAAAGTAACTTAGTTACTCCTTATTACATCAGCTACCTGCCAGTGAAAGTCCCGTTTAAATCGGTCCAGCCGTTTCAGAGATAAGCCGGAACAAACAGACCGACAGACAAAAATTGAAAAAAAATGTTGTTTTGGTAACCCTATATACATTCGTATGCATGTAGTAAAAAGCGGTTATTTTAATATTACAAACAGAAACTCCAATTTTATTATATGTATAATGATATAAGTAGATAATTACATCAGGAAATCTAAAAAAAAGTTGATTCCTATTTGAAAAGACCCTACAGCATCAGATTGAATTTTGTCACATTACCAATTAACTTGTCATCGGAATTGCATTTTTTTAATCAAAATATAAACGCTAGGCGGTACCCGATCCAATTAACCTTTTCGCCGCCAACGTACACAAAACGTAATGCCTCGCCGAGCGCCAAGCTATAAATGTATAACTAAATATACAGTAAACAGTAGTGATGGGGATATCGTCATATCGATGAATAAGATTTGTACGCGTAAAGTTAAGATTTAAAGTTGATTTTACGAATATAAATAAAAACTGATTAAATATTTCCAGATTTGTTTTATTTCACAGTATCCTTAATAAGAAAAAACAGTATAAATTATGAGTATCAAAGAAACTAATACATAACTCAATTATAACTATAAGGAATGGGGTACATCTCTATTTGTTTCATGATCTCATTCTTTAACTTCATATCAAGTTATTGGCACTGAGGGCACGTTGAATTCGATTCTGATCAGGGATGGGGTCTATGGTCTTTCTTTCTTCTATTTTTGTTTATTCCTGTGTTTTTTTTTAATAACTTCAGTCAACGTTTTTTACCGTAGGTATCTAAGTGGCAGAATTTTAAATTGTTTTTAAAGTGTTTTTTGAAATGGAAAGTAAGTATATATTTAAATTCTATCACGCTTGTAGCCGTGTACTTATCAAAGCATTGTTTTTTAAGTGTTGTTTCTGTTCTTTTCTTAACTCATGTATCGGTAGCGTTTACCCATCTGCGCGCGGGGGACCCCGCGCACAGATTGCGTTTCTCTATTTACCCACGACGGAACGGAGCAGGTATATGCGTTTAGGGTGAGAGATGTTTGTGTGTGTTGTGTTTGTGTTTGTGCAAAGTAATGTTCCCACCTATCTTCTAAACTAATAATCCGATTTTGATGCGGTTTTCAATAACAGGTTTGTGTTTGATGAGTTCATGTTCTTAGATATTTGTCATGGCTGTAACTCACTAGGGGGCGCCACAATCTTAGTTCTTGTGAAAAGTAATGTTCCCACCTATCTTCTAAACCAATGATCCGATTTTGATGCGGTTTTCAATAACGGGTGTGTGTTTGATGAGTTCATGTTCTTAGACAGGTGCCATGGCTATAACTCACTAGGAGGCGCCACAATATTAGTGCAAAACAATGTTGCAATAGAATCAAAACGAAATGTCCGATTATAATACAGATACACGATACAGGAGTAAATCCTACACGTTTTTTAAAATAATAATAATAATAAAAAAAAAAACAATTCTGTTTTCAGCAATGTGTATCTTCTGGTTCAATGTTCTCCACAAAATACTCCGAGTCCGATCCACACCTTGCAAAATTTTAAGAAGTTCGTCCGAATCAAGTTCTTCACTCATTTTTCTATTTGTTATCAAGTGAAAGAAAGAAAGATGCGTGCGCGCGAATCCGATTTTGTGCTGCACTATGCCAAAGTGACCTTGACAGCCGCACGCCTATGACGTCACTGACCAACTTCTTTTATAGTAGTTCGTGGCACTCGGTGGCGCACAGGGCATAGACGACCAATTGTTTTGTAGAGATGGGAAAATAACTATAGACAAGAATTGGTAACAACTTTTATTTATTTATTTATTTATAGTTAATTAAAACGATTAAAACCAATTACATTAATTAACTTAGAAATAAAAGGTACATATAACAAACACATAAACTAGTATATACATTACAAACTATTACAAATTATTTTGAAACTAACACGGAACCGAACTAACACGGAACATTGGACACTCTCGCATACTTTCTCTCGCAAAACATCAAACACACTCGTATAATTTCTCTCCATCCATCAACAAACACATCACATTCAGGATATTCAATCAGGAGGGCGTTGAGCACCTCAAGGGTGCGACAGATTGGGGACTGGGCTCTGGCGACTGTATGACATAGTGGCCGCGCGAATAATTTGTGACGTTGACTCCGACGACCAAGATAGTTACCGGGGACATTCAGTATACAGAAACGATTGTGGAGCTCTGGGCAGTCAATTTGTCCACGTAGAGTTTTAAAGGCTACTGTGAGCTGATCGAAGCCTCTTCTTACCTCAAGAGAATTAAATCCCTAATTATACCCCCCTTATCCCTAATTAAACTTTATAATTACGTATCGGCATCTACCTCGAAATTCATCTACTATCCTTTGTAATGAAGTAGATAACTATGTTCATATTTTATTGACCTCAAATTGTTTTCGATATTCGTAACTTTCTGTATTTATAAATATTTCAATGGTGAAATCAACCTTTCACGGCACATCACTGGCCAACTTGATATGAAGTGATTGGCGTTCTGAGGAAAGTAACAAAATTCGGAGTTTCTGTTTTTGCCGATTTTAGGACAAACTAGGGCTTATTTTGTGCAGAAAAATAAAAAACAGGTAGTAGACAGTGCTATCTTAAATAATAAAATGAAACAAAGCTTTTAATCACAGTAAATTTATTTTAATAAGATAGTTAAAATGAACAACTTCTATAGAAGTTGTGGCGCTGGTGGCACGAAAATCCCGAACTTCTATAGAAGTGCTTGGCGGTGAAAAGGTTAAACAAGTTCATGCCTGCACACCGTGCGCGGCTGCGTCCTGCGGAATAAACCGGTTTTTACCTTGCGGAAATAACGTTCTCATTTCGTTTTCGTTCCGAACAAAATGACGTACAAAGAACTGTTCAAAACGTTTTAAAAACGTTATTTTAAATAACGTTTCCGAGCCCTGGCTTTTAGTTCTGTGATGCGATGAGGGAGGCCTTATAAACGCAACACTAGCGATATCGATATAAATGCCTACCCCTACTCAGATTAGCCTTCGTCGCTTTTATTGTAACGCGAAAAACATTACTAGGGATGTGAAAATATAATCGATTATGGAAACAATCAATTAAAATCGATTTTAACAAAAGAAAAATCGATTTTATTACGTGATTTTATTTTTATGAATAATCGATTAATAATCAATTTTTTACAATCATTCAATCAATTTTACCGATTTTTCATCTGCAACCCCCCAACATTAAGTTTGGTCTTCCAGACCAGAGCTCGGAACGCGAACTGCCAAAGAATTCCATCTCCATAATACTACATTAACACTATCTGTGCATCTATGATGGCATTCCTTCTATGCTCTTGAAACGGTTTAGTTGAATCATTTATTCAAACATTCACTAGATGGAGTTAGTCAACGAACTGTACTATTTTACCGACGTATATATCATTCATTATTCGTTGATGAAACTTCATTTTTCAAACGACAATTTCGAAATTTTTTCTTGACAGTGTTATTAAAAGTCTCGTTTTTCCGGCTGCTTCGGCTCCAGCAGAGAGATTGTTCTCGAAAGCTGGCACCATATTAACAAAGATCAGGAGCTGAATATTATCCAAACTGTTAGAAAAGAGTTTTTATCCATAACGTGTGTGTTAGGATTAGAAAACTTTTCGAATGTAATTTTTATTCATATTTTTATTGTGACTTATGTCTGTTACTTGTTTGCTTTTAGTCTTCTGTTTTTTTCCATGTCATCCGGTGTAGATCGGAAAAATATAAATTTATCAATATATATTTTTGTGTTTTTAATCAAACATAAAAACCATGATCTGCTACTGATTCAGTGATGTTCTAATCTAATATCCAGATTAGGTTATGGTTACCAGCATGTGAAAATGGAACAAGACAGAGGCCAGGATTCTGGTGACAGTTCGTCACAAAATGTTCAAGCATCGGGAAGTGGAACCAGCAGCAATAGTGGCTTGCCTTCTATAGAGAAGTTAGACGGTAACACTAACTATGCTACGTGGAAATTTTTGATGGAATTGTATTTTTACGTGATGACCTATGGGAGTACACGAGCGCAACTCCATCTGTTACAGACATATTAGGTAGAAAGAGAGATCAAAAAGCCCGAGCGAAGATATGCTTAATGATAAAACCTCACTGTCTTGTCCACGTACGTCAGGCTAGAACTGCTAAGCAGGCGTGGGACGCCTTGAAGAATGCTTTTGAGGATAAAGAACTGAACAATAGGTGCCGGCTTCAAGTCGCTGTGTATGTCTTTAGTATACATTTTTTTCATACAGAGGTACTTGATCACAGCTCTAATTTAGTTTTTTTTTCCATTTTGATGTTTCAACTTCGACGGTTTGTATTCAAATAAATGCAACTCCCTTTATTTTTTTTTTTTCTTTTTTTTTTTTTAGGTAGGGCCACTCGTAGATCAGCTCAGTAAGGCTGTGCGTCTACTTAACCGGTGTGTAATGCAACTCCCTGGAATCGTGGTCTATTTATATGATTTTTTCATGGTGACTTAGTGGGTAAACAAGCTATAAAATTTATTTTTTTGGATTTTTCTGAGAACTGGAAATATCCGATTATCATTACTTTTGGATCACCCCTCGTATTATTCCTACTTATATATTGAATAGTTTCAGTAATTGTCGAATGCAACTACACAAGTCACTATAAAAAACTGCATGCTGAAGCAGACGCTCAGCATGGGTTTCGGCCTGCGAAGAGCACTACTAGCAATCTCTTCAGCCACATGACTCACATTGTGCCAGCCGTGGATAGTGGGGCGCAGGTCGATGCTGCTTACTTCGATTATAAGAAAGCGTTTGATGTTGTAAATAATGATGTCTTACTTAAAAAGTTAGCAGCAGTTGGTTTCACCCCACATCTGCTAAGGTTCTGTGTGAGTTACTTGGGCGGCAGACAGTAATATGTAGAATATGCAGGGCACACGTCAGAACCATATTTTACCAGGTCAGGAGTGAGTCAGCGCAGCAACCTTAGGCCTCTGCAGTTCGTTCTAGTAATTAATGACTTGCCAGAAGTAGTTGAACGTGCTTATTGTTTGCTGTTTGCTGATGACCTCAAACTGTCACTCACGATAACAAGCTTGGATGACTGTGCTAGGCTGCAAGCTGACATAGACAGAGTAGTCACCTGGAGCAAGGAGAACCTCTTGTAATTTAACGTTTCTAAGTGCTTAACCATCACTTTCTCTCGCGCTCATACTCCTATCCTTTATGAGTATAGTGTTGACGCGTCGGTGATGGTTAGGGTCACGGATGTTAGGGACTTAGGGGTAAAATTCAACACAGAGCTAACGTTTCGTGATCACATCATGAGCTGTTGCAAAAAAGCTTACCGTAATTTGGGTTTAATATTAAAGCGATTATAGCTCTATACAATGCATTGGTGAGAAGTAAATTAGAAAGTAACACAGTCATTTGGGCTCCGCATGAATCTAAATATAGGCTCATGCTGGAGCGAGTACTAAATAAGTATATCCCTTTTACCCATTAATGTACTTATCCAACTTTATTTATTTTGAGTATGGTAGGATATAATGAGCTGAACGTCAGGAGGGAACTCGCACTCATCTCGTACTTATATTCAAAATATTTAGAGGGTAGGTGCATAATGCGGACGTATTAGGGTAAATTAATTTATGTGTTCCGAACGTGTGGTGACGTCGGCAGCCACGGCTGCTGGTGGAGCCGCGTGGGCGTATCTATCTGTTGGGGGAAGCGGCACTGACGCGCGCGCTCCGCACTCTCAATCTCATTACGACGGATTTGGACTTATTCTATTGTTACAAAAAAATTCAATAGTTGTAATGCTAGAATAGGTACACTATCGCATTAGGTTACCCTGTAATGATAGATGTAAAGTGGATAATAAATAAATAAACAAAATCTTTTCATTTTAACTATGGAATAGCTCGCGAGCAGTAAGGTGATATTTAAAATTATTGTAATAGCAGGTGCCTAATTAAATTATGCCGATCTGTTTCCACTTCCTCAGTATTTTCATAGGGGCAAGGTCATATACTCCGGCCCTGTCCTGTCAGTAACTCGATGTACAGTAATTAAGTAAATTATCAAAAGGTCCGCGTTTAACAAAAGTGATAGAACAGTTCCAATACTTTTATTTTACGTGAGATTTCAACAATATTTGAAACAGCTACTCACATCGCTCTCTAACCAATATCAGTCGGAGGATATTACATGAAGTAATTCATGAGACCCACTTAATTGATTATTATTATTAAACAATCCATATTTTAGCACAAATAATTATAAAATATAATAAGAAAAATCGATTATGTTATAATCGATATAATTTGATTGATGCGTTCTTCGCGTCACTATCACGTTGCTTCATTCTGCCTTGATTGCTTGTCACCGCGTGTTTCACCGGTCTGAAAACTTTAATATTTATCTCAACACCTGGTGAGTATTCATTTATGTATCACTAATTATGGAATCTAGTAACTTTTCTTTACGTACATTAAATATTTTTGTAAAATGTTAACGTGATAGTTGGTTGCTTTTTGACCTTGTACGTTCGAGTTAGTTCGATTGATTTTTTGTTCCGTGTAGTAGTCAGTTTTAAGAGTTTTATTGCGTTGTTTGTCCGTTTCTGTCGTACAGAAGTGGTAAAATTTTCATCCACGCCAATTTTTTTTCTTTCTGAAGCATAAATAGTACATCCGAACTTGTGGAAAGGGTAATACTACCTACCTAATACCTACATACTATAAGAATTGTAGGTATCAGGTTTAGTTTTACACTTCGTAGTGGTTATTGCGAGCGATCAGCGAAGCTATGTACTTATCTATAGATATATATGTATTAATACTATGTGTCAATACTATACTGATATTTTGAGCTGGTTGGGTAGGACCTAAATTCTTCTAAGCCTCAATTTGAAGCGTTACATTCATATAAGACTGAGTTACAGCTTTAAACACAAATACAGTAATTGAATCTAATTGTAAAACTGTTTTTCTTCATAATTATGGTGTTTGTAGTAGCGTTACACTATAAAAATTACTTTTTAAGTATTTGTAAAAACAAATTCTTGAAGGTAAATGGTGTTAAGGTTCTTTTTTAACATATAAAAATATAGCACGAGTAACTCCGCCCCTAAGACAACCCACTGACCGGAGTAGCTCTTTAGTGCAATGGAGTGGATCCTAAATAATATCTGTGACAGTGTTGTTATAAATTGCTCACTGATTATGTAATAAGTTGTATTCAAATAAATAATACTTTGGAAACAACTATCAAAAGAAATATTAAAAGAAAACAAAGTTATAGTTAAAACAAAACCAAAATGCAAAACCAACTCTTGGTCAATAGATGGCAGTATTACAAATTGTACCACATCTTGTTAAAATCTATACCACTTCTTAAGATTATTAGCAAAATTTTATAATGGACCTTTCACATGGAATGCTGAAGTTCTGTTTCTCAGTTCAAATCATCATTGAAAATATCATTGTTGTAATCTATTTCGCCAATAATTACCATTTTTATATCAAATAATAAACTGAAAAGTGAATAATAATCGATAACTGACAAGGAAATCCCTGCTTAAGTGTGGTGTTGACCACACTTGGGTGATGAATCTACAACTAATTAACAATCTAGAATAAAGCCATACCCGGCGGAATTATGTTTAATGAATTTGTACTTGAAGAACATTCTAAAATAAAACTCAACTCAAAACTAGTTTTAAACAGAGATCAGTGCTCCAGTTTTGTTCTATAATACGGGGCTCAGTCTCAGATCCTCCTTCACTGGAGTTTGTAATTTAAAATTAATAATAATTATCATTTAATATTTGCATGCTGAATGGAGAAATATGGCTGAGCTGATATATTACACTTAGTACTTGTGTAATTTTTTTTACCCATATTTGCAAAATAAGTCTGTTTTATTATCTTCTAACATGATTCTAACAGAATTGCCACATTTAAAGCAATATTATCAGTGTTTTAAGCACTATTCCATTCACAGAGATGTTAATTTGTTGTCTCTGCATTTGATGTCTCTGCTTCTCTATATATTTTTTTATTATTTGCTTTGGTACTTAATATGTTATTTATTAGTATGTAGTGTTTACAAGTGATAAAAACTCCCACATCAAAGTAGACAAACCAGATTTTACATGTTATTTTGCGATTGCAAAATAACACGAAAAATCTGGTTTCAATTATTTTTGAGATAAGAAGAAACATGTTACAAATTGTGATATACATTCTCTAACATTTTGTGCCAAAATAAGCAGACAACCAAATCATTGACTTTCTTTTTGTTCATTAGAGTAGATAGGCATTAGTGTAACTGGCAAACTCAATTGGTTTGGTCAGTAAGTTTGTGTCATATATGGAGTAACGTAGGTACCTTCAATGCTTGTGAAATATTCTTTTATAAAAATATTCGCTAAGTCGAGGGTAGGTTGTTTTTTCCACCCATTCATTTGTACAGTGCTATGCTACTCAGCGCAATAAACTGATTTACCAAAATCTCGTGTTTTAATGGACATAATAGTTTGTATATTGATAATATTTGTTTTAAAAAGAGATCTCTATTGAGAAGCTCCAGAATCTTCATGGACAATCTTTTAAATGAAGTAATTATAACACCCTGGTTGCATTATTCTAGTTGCTTGTAGTAATAATGCTGGCTGGTAACAATGCCACACAAGCAAAAACTCCACTACTTCTCTTTTTTAATGGAACAGCATAAACAATAAACATTCCACCCATATGCACAAAACGTTTTGGGAATACTTTCATTGTACAGACGCCAGCACATGAAGCTACCCGAAACTCAAATTTTTCCAATCAACCTTGAACCTAATTTCTTTAACAATAAAGTTGAAAATCTATTAAAGAAATTTGACAGACTGTTGTAGCTTGATGTGCTGGCGTCTGTACATATGGCTAAGGCCGTGCGCGCACAGCCTTGCGGTGGCCGGTAGAATAACCGCAATCTCATGTGCGCGCACTGCGGCGAGAAAAACGCACCTTTTTTGTCTGACAATGTTGCCATACATACAGATTTCTTCGTATTTATACATATTTTCGATGTGTGATTCAGATTAGCACTCGATACAGATTATATATGGCAACATTATCAGACAAAACGTGCGTTTTTTTCACAGCAGTGCGCGGTACTACATACATTCCTATCTCAGACTAAGGAAAAAAGAATAGACATGAAATACCTACGAAAAAAGCGTGCATACCTATTGTGAGTCTGGCACAAAGATGGCGGCTTGCCGTAGAGCTGCGCGCATTATAACATCGATAGTTGAATTGCACGGTGCTTACAGAATTCAAAATTGTCGAAAATGAGTTTAACGTTTAAGAAATTCATAGCCCTTTGCTGTAAGTTTTTACTATTTTTAACTAATTTCCCTATAAGTCTTATTTCGTTTCGCAAGGATTAAAAAAATAGGCCCCCAATCCAGATGCACACGTTTTTTTTAGCTTTCTTCAGTTTTATCTACGTGGTAATGTGAGCTATAAAAACGCACACGCTCGAAGAGTGTCACTTTACATGGCAGGCAGGGCACGTGGATACTGAATAGATGCTACTGCAATTAAATTAACTATCTGTATTCTGTACTTGTACAGGTATGTTCATAATAAAACAAATTTTACTATGGTGTGGTATGTCTATCCCATTTATTCCCAGTTGCCACCGCGGCGATCACGAATAAAAAACTGTAGCCTTGTGATCGCTGTGTTCATTGCTCGCTTTTTCCTGTGAGCGTAGTATGCAACCGAAATTGCGGCCAGAACAACTGTGGCGACCACGCTCAACATAGTGGGTGCGAGTAAAAAACCTCCTACACACAGTGCCGCCGGCTGGGGAGGATGCCGCGCGCGGCTCAGGGTTACTTAGCGCTTGGAATTAAGATTGAGTTTCGTGCGGACTTCTAGTTTCTGCGACTTGTGCCGGGGCATATGTGTGCCTTATTAGAGTATCACTATTACTGATTAGCATACCACGACTGCAGTACCTGTACCTAAGGTTTATAATTACCAATGAAAAGAATAAATAAATACAAAATACGGTTTGTTTTCATCGTTTGTCAGACTATACTTATTTTTATTAACTAATAATATAACTTAACATTATTATTTTTTATTTAAGTACTACTACATGGCTCGATCATTCATAATAAAACAAAAATTATCATTTTACACAGATTTATTGAAAACTATAAAAGCCGTTTATCCCAGTCATACTTAAGTTCTAAAATACAAATATGTATACACAATAGTGTCCGACCGAAAGTTCGGTTTCGGTTTCGGTTTCGGCCAAGTTTCGGCCAAAAATCAAGTTTCGGCGGCAGTTTCGGTTTCGGCCAAAATTGGCCGAAACTTTTGCCGAAACCGAAACTGATTTCGGAAGTTGTCGTGCACGCTCGCCTAACTTTGTTTCTCGCGGCAACGCTTTGGCGGACGCTGGCGGCCCTGTTCGGAAATTGTCGTGCACCGTTCGGATAGCTCTCTAGCAACACAACCACACACAACTTAGTCAGTGCGCCCGACGCAAACATACTTTAGAGGTTATGTTTTGATGGAACTGTTTACATGTAAGTTTTTGTTTCGTTTCTGTACTTGAATGATTTATATAGTTAAACATTGAGTGAGTAACTTTGTTTTGCTGTTATTAACAAATCAAGTCACATGTAAAAAAGAGATTATAAGATTGTAATAAGATTTCAAAATACCAATACTTAGTATTAAATGAAACAGTAACAATTAGTGATTTGATTATTGATAACTGATAAACATTTTGTTATGAGAACTTAATTTGAAAAAATAATAAAAATATTATTAATATTTTTTATATTGTATTAAGTAAATAAATAATTACAACAAAATTAATATACTGTGTTTCCATTTCATGTTCTAATTAATGCAGAATAATGGGTAAAATGCACCAAATTTCAGTATTTTAAGGAATTTTATACTTGACCACGTGAGTTTCGGTTTCGGTTTCGGTTTCGGCCGAAACTGAAGCCGCGGCCGAAAGTTCGGTTTCGGTTTCGGTTTCGGCCGGAAAACCAGTTTCGGTCGGACTCTAATACACAATAATCAAATAAGAGCACGTTGCGCAAATTTTATACAAATATACACATTAATAAAACATGAGCATGTTGAACAAACAAAAAACAAAAAAAAAAAATACAAACCACACAATCCTTACTTATTAATATTATTATAAGTGCGAAAGTTTGTTTGTATGGATGGATATTTGTTACTCAATCACGGCTGAACGGATTTTTATGAAATTTGGCACAGATGTAGATTATAGTCTGGATTTTCTTACTCTGTCTTCTCACTTTTTCATTTCATGTTTTAATTTTTTTCTTCCGATATTCACATTTTGATTTTTATTTTTGAATAATTTCAAGCACTTTATCCTGAAACAAAAAAAAAACGAATTAACTTCTAGTTTTCTGCAACTTCGTTCAAGTTTTTGCCGTAAATTAATTTGAAATTACCAGTTACGCTGCCCACAGTACATACAGTAACATATTATAGAATAGAACACTTACATCTGCATAGCTAGAAGTGCTGCAGACAGGCTCCTCTTCCAGTGTTTTGTGAGAAAAAAATGTTGTGCCTCACATTCATTAAATTGGGCTGGTAACTGTAAAGAAATAACAACAATTTTTTATATTGAGTGAGTTTGTATTTAAAAGTCAAGATAGCATGGTAATTACCATAAGGAAGATAATTATTATGAAATATTACACTTACATCTGCATTGTTAGAAGTGCTGCATACAGGTTTCTCTCCCAACACTCTGCGAGGAACAGATCGTTGTTCCTCACACTCGTCAAATTGTGCTGGTAACTATACAAAGAATAACCATAAATGTTTAATAATATTTACATTGCGAATTTAATCACTAAATCACGCTCACATTTGTTTAGCTTGCATTTTAACATAGACACAACATTTTATAACCTGATATATGTATGTATCATTTTCAAAAATTAATAATTATCCATCTCCTTTTGCTATGACTATATCAGGAGTAAAAATAGTGCAGGTATATGTGTCTTAATCTGTGTGAGGAGGTGGATAATTAAAATCATATAACTTATATTAGGTTTTGATTCAGTCTGTACGAGAATTTTAAGGATGTTTTATAATTTTCAGAAAAAAAAGTTATCTATTTATTCTGACTGATGTGTATTTAAACCTGAAACTTTATACCAGTATTTCAGCAATATAGCACTGCTGTTGCTGACATGCTTCTCGTCCCTCCTCTCTCTCCATCAACTGGTTTGGATTGGTTACTTGTCAGTAAGTAGGTAAACACAATAAACTTGTCTATTTTCAAAACATACCAATAATTCACTTGAAGGCAAAGCATCATCGCGCAGTCTTGTTATATTTAAAGTTCGGTTAAAACATTTATCTTCAAAATGCAGGGAACAAATAAAAATATGCTTGGTTGTAGTATTCAAATTTTCAATCCCAAGTATATACAGCCACTGTTCTTTTCTTTCTTTACATGTCGGCAATCTAAAATCATAAAAAGAAATCGAGTTAAATAATATTCACCTGTCGATATGTTTTATCGATAAATTGAAAATTCCGAACCGTAACTCTAACTCTCTGTTTACTAACAAATGATTTGCTTAAAAATCACATAATATCAACAGTAAAACAGTAAATAATTACAGAAAAGCAAGTGTATCTTTATAAACTTTCCCAAAAATAGCAAAATCTTTCAAAATAATAGAAAAACACAAGATATTTTGAATGAATTCGGTTACTTACCTGTGCAACGTTTTATTGGGATGTTTTTGTTGCTTTTCATGCGGCAGCCTAACACACTGCACCTACCCATGATAAATGCAGTATTATGCAAGTTCTTACACTATAAACGAGCACAATTTTCGCCTATTATCACCAAATTTTCTTAAAAACACTGAAACAAGCAAGTCGCGATGACAAGTGATGTACTTGTTGTTGGCTGTGACAAAACATGGCGGCCGGCCGCAGTTAGGTATTTTGCGACATCACCAAAGTTATGTTGCCATTTTTGGCAATGATAAAACTAATGTTGTCCTTTTTTACATATGATTACTCTCATAAGTTAAAAAGAGATGCCGATATATCAGTAACTATGCCGTCGAAATGCATCATATTCCTATAACTACTGTTCGTATAGAATGTTTATGCCATGTCCTCTGTTTTTCCTTAGTCAGAGATTCCTATGCGATACAAAAATATTTGCAGCGCAATTTTCCAGCGAGGGGCCACCGGTGACTCTACCGCACGCGTTTATTTCACCGCAGTGCGCGCACTTCTTTGACACCATAAGTTTGACAGATTTTGCGTTTCCAAAACGCAACGCAGTGCGTGCACGCTCTAAGGAGTGGAATTCCCTGCCAGTCTGTGTTTCGTGATAGCTATAAACTGGGAGTCCTTTAAGTCAAGAGTGAATAGATTACTTCTAGGCAAACATGCTTCATCTTCGACCACGTCATCTCTTACCATCATGTGAGATGGTAGTCGAATGTGCGTGCCTATCAACAATAAAAAAAAAACTATGAATAATCTCTGGCAGTTTTCGATCTGGGTTTTCAGTCTCGAGCGTTTATTTATGTTTATATATTGTTTTTGTGTTCATATAAATGAGTGTCAGCTATGAATTGCCTTAACATCCATTATATAGTTTCTTTAACAAAATATTACAATTATACTTACTCAGTAATGTCAATAGTATTCTTTACTCTGAGATAGCACACTGATAAATTATTAGATTATTTACCAGATTAACTAGATTATCTAAGTGCTATTAGATAATGTTATCTTGTGATTGTAACAATCTTTAAATGAATGTGCAATTTTATGGAAATAGTGAATGTAGTTTTGTAATTGAAAGCCAACATGAATTTGACATGATTATCAAAATTAGGCTGAGAAGATGAAGTGATCCTATTTGTGGATTTTTCCTCGCCATTATACCACCTAAATATAAAACTAAATACATATGGAGTGAAAAAGCCCCCCTTAACGTTTGGCTTTGGGGGTTGACATCAGGATAATGTTTTCATAACACATTTTTAATAACAAAACAAATAAAAAATAAAAAATGGCGGTTATGATGATTTAAAATCTATGTTAAACAGAGATAGCACTAATTGCGTGTGACGTTACTCTAAATTCGCGCCAATAGGTACAAACGACGTTTATAAATCATAATAAATCATTTATTTGCATAAAATGTGGTAGGTAGAGATGTTACAAGAAATTCAGTGCATGACACATTCTGCCATTTAGAATTGGTGTGCAAATATTTATATACAGAGCTATACAGCTACAGTAAGGCCGTGCGCGCACTGCTTTGCGTTTTGGAAAGACCAAATCTGAGGTATGGATTGTCATAGAAGTGCGCGCACTGCGGTGGAATAAACGCGTGCGGTAGAGTCACCGGTGGCCCCGGTCATTCTACCGGTGCGGTAGAACTACCGCAATTGCGGCCACCGCAAAGCAGTGCGCGCATGGCCTAATACACAGTAAGGTTGAAAATAAAAATTGTCAAAGTGTCTTACTTATTTCTTACAAACTATATCTACTATTATGAAAGTAACTCTATCTGTTACGCGGTCACGTCGCAACCACTTTTTACCGATTTTACCGATATAGATTAGACCTTGATAAAGGAAATAAGCGTTTTTTTTTTGTCAAAATAAACTTTACTCGAGCGAAACCGCAAGCAGAAGGAAGTTAGTTAATTTCCCTAATTGATCATCTCAAAACTTGTCCGCCGGAAAACACGACTTCTATGAGAAATTGAGAACATAGCATAATCAATTCATTTATATCCTGATGTACATTATCACTGTAATTTATACCTAAAGCCTATGTCATAAAGCTGGAAGTTTATTGCAGTGTGTTTAACACGTTAATATGCAGCTACTCCAAGTGTGTTTCTTGAGAATTACTTCGTGTAGAAAAATGATTAGATCATGTTTTAATTGAGTTTTATGTTGTATTTATGAAGTGAATACGTCGGGATTAATTATTGTTCCTTATTAGTGGCTTTTGTACTGGTCAAGAATTGGTCTAACGATATCTCGTTAGACCGCGGCCGCGGAACACAAATAGCAAAAACAGGTTAAAAAAGAACGGTACACATAGACCAGGGTAGGTTTTATTTAGTAGTAGTAGACTCTCCCTTCCGCTCCACCCAGAACGGGAGTGGAGTTCATTTGAAGATTTTGTTACGAAAAATGGTGTATAGGTTATGAAGGATGTTTCCTTACTTGCTTTTTAGGGTTCCGTAGCCGAATGGCAAAAAACGGAACACTTGTCTGTCCGTCCGTCCGTATGTCACAGCCATTTTATTCCGAAACTATTAAGACTATACATATGAAACTTAGTAGGTAGATGTATTCTGTGAACCGCTTTCCGATATTAAGAAAAAAATTGAAATATATTTAAAACTAGCTTTTGCCCGCGACTTCGTCCGCGTGGAATAGTTACTTTAGGCTAACGTTAAATTTAACCCTGATTTTGAAGCATTCTTCATTGGCGCATAGCCTATAGCCTTTCTCTACAAATTGACTATTTTATTAAAAAATAATTTTTCAATTCGAACCAGTACTTCCTTAGATTATCGCGTTCAAACAAACAAACAAACTCTTCAGCCTTATATTATTAGTACAGATAGCTATTGCCCGAGACTTCGTCCGAGTTTCCGTCGTTTTTCGTAAAGAAAAAGTAGCCTATGTCCTTCCTCACGGTTCAGTGATTTTGATGTAACAGACAGATTAACTTTCGTAATTTAGTAGGGAAATATAATATGTCAATCAATAATACTGTTGAAAAATATCGCAATACGGATCCGCACAATATTATTGTTAATAGCTGTGCCGCGACTCCGTCAGCGTAAGTTAATGTATTGGTAATATTGTTTAGATCATGTTTACATGAGGCTTAAGTACCTATAGAACGAAATTTTATACCTGCGGCCGCGAGACGCGTCGAGCGCGGCGACCGATTCTCAAAAATAATATAAATATTATAGCATGATTCAGTATTCACGCGAGATGGCTTATTATTAGCGTATTTCATGTATAACTGGTGTTTCTATACCGATTTATATGATTATTTTTTATGGAATAGTTAATAATGTTAACTTTTTCAATTAGGGGTGACTGAGAGTGTTATAAACGTAAAAGTAGACAAATATTATAATCAGAAAGCTTCGAACTATTAAGCTATCGGGAGTTACACGTGTTATTGTGAGTCAACCATAAAAGATAGACATATTCTGTCGTGGGATATTTTTTATATAATTTTAAGGATTTTCCGTCATAAAATGATTTTCTGCTTTAACCATTAACGGCTAACGCGACGGAAGCTTAAAAAATGGAGTAACTTCTCCCGTTTTCCCAACATTTCCCTTCACTGCTCTGCTCCTGTTGATTGTAGCGTGATGAAAAGTATACTATAACCAGCTCAGGAGTAGGAAAATAATTGTACAAAGTTTCGTTAAAATCCGTCGAGTAGTTTTTGTTTCTATAACGGTTATCAGACAGACAGACAGACAGACAAAAATTTTACTGATTGCATTTTTGGCATCAGTATTGATCCTTAATCACCCCCTGATAGTTATTTTGGAAATATATTTCATTTACAGAATTGACCTCTCTACAGATTTATAATAAGTATAGATAAAGGGGGTCCCCATACATGGAACTAGAACTGAAAATATTTTTTTTATGAAACCTATGCGTGTGTGGTATCTATAGACAGGTCTTTAAAAACGATATAAGGGTTTCTAAAACCACTTTTTCATAAAGTCAATCGTTTAAAAGATATAAGCTTCCAAAGTGGTAAAATGTGTGTGTCCCCCCCCTCTAACTTCTATAATAATAGAGTGAAAAATCAAAAAAAAAATATAAGTGTAAATCTTAATGTAAACTTTCAACCAAAATTGGTTTGAACGAAATCGGGTCAGCAGTTTTTGAGATACAGCATATTTTCTAAAACCGCAAATATAACTTTGTAATTCATACAAACACTATGAAAAACAAAGTTATTTAGCGTAGCTGTAGAAATGTAAATAAGCTAGTTTTGAGAAACTTCAAGGGTTTTTTATTCGTCAAATAAATATACTAATATTATATTATTATAGTTACTACGGAACCCTTCATGGGCGAGTCTGACTCGCACTTGGCCAATTTTTTAAACTAACGGTCAAACTACGTTCTGCCAATTTTTTTATTTTGATATTGGCGCCAAAAGCCTGAAACAAAACGTCATACAACTTACAATAATTGATGGCGGTACACTTACACACACTGATTTGAAAACCACTTGATCGTACATACGATACGTTGCCCCGACGCACGAAAACTATGCGAGTTTTTGCTCTTATATAAGATGTATCTATACATACACGAAATATTTTAAGAGATATACCTATAGCTTGTAAAGAAACAATAAACACGACTAAAAAATGTTTATCAATGTTTTTTTTTACGTAATTATTATAATTTTAAAACTGCTTGAGACATTTTGCATAAAATCTTTACTCCATACTAAAGATGGGCGTTTAAACGAAAAGCATATAATATAACATGTTATTTAAAATAAGCGAATAAGCAGATTAGTTTATAAAAGCATTTAACGTTATCTGCTTATTCTGCTTTTTGTTAAAATTAAAATGTAACTGCAAATATTGCATTCCGTTGTTCACTTTTAAAAACGACATTTTAATTAAAACGGGTTATCGTGAACTGCTTAAATTGCTTACTTTGCTTTTTACGTTTAATAGCGTTTTCTCCGCCCGATTAAAAGCGTCATGTTTTGTGTATTTCCGAAACAATTTGTTTTTGAAGTTATGACCTGGACTTGTTTACGTAAACATAAATAGTGTAAAACATTTTTTCATGTGGTGAATTGTTTCGTAGGTACCAAGGAAATAATTCTGAGACTTTTGGACTTGTATATAATATAGTTTTTAGGTGTAGTTAATTGTGTTAATAATAGTGTAAATAGTTTATAGTGTAAGTAATTGTGTTAATTTTGGCGTCTTTTGAAGTGAAAACTTCTTTAGTATCGTTGTGATCTGAAAGCTTATGAAACGAAAAAGAGACAGAAACATAAATTGCCGAATTTTGGAATTCTGTTGGGGTCAAGGGGTAGAGTTTTTGATGCCCTTTAAAATGAGCCCAAACTCGGCTATCTTGCGACCACGGGAACGTAGTTAGGTCGCGGGGGGGGGGGGGGGGGGTAAGTAGCCCTGAGAGGGGGCGGGGAGGGGGAGGGTCTCGTGGGGAGTTCGGGGGGGTGAGGGGGAAGGGGGGAACACACAAATTATTTGAAGATTTTTTTGAAGGTTTCACTTCTACCACGTGTGAATTGCACACAAGTTTTTTTTCTCTATAAAAACAAATTAGTGAGCTAATAAAACTGATCGGCAAAGTACGAAGGAAAGTTCTTTGATGTCGTTTAAAAACCAATAGGTACAACTTAAACGTAACCAACTAAAAAAGCAAAATACATAATTTCGTTATTTTTAATTTAAGCAAGTAAATAAGCAATTAAGCACTTAAAGTAAGTGACTTTTTATAAAATATAAACGAATAAGTTCGTTAAAAATTTTAAGTCGTTTATCACATCTCTGCTCCATACTCTATGAATGACCCACCCGCCCGCGCCGCGGTGAAGTGACGTGCCCCCGCGCGCCTGTGACGAGCAGCCGCGTGTTGGTGAGATTGTGCGAGTATTCGCTTCGCATGCATGTCTCCACGTGACGGCGCTACATGGTAGTTATTTCGCGTCCTGAAGGTTACCGCACTCCAGTCTGTGTTCTGCCGGATTCAAACACCTGCCCCCACCTCATTTTACATGAGACCTAACAATACCACTGGTAAACTGTAGTGGACTTACGAAAATACACCTCTGCCTATCTCTACCGATAAATCAGGCGTGATGATGTTAAAAATAAACCAATGTAGCTAGACTTCGTATCTCATTCTAGTGTCATTTTAATAACGTATCGCTTACAATGGATAATAAATGTGTATTTAAATTACAATACCATTTAAAGCTAAGTAGGCAAATTATTAAATTCACTCCTTTAAAGTTTTACGAAAAGGAACCTAGATGCGATTAAAATATTTTTTCAATTATAATCCTAACCTACAATTATTATTATTACCCATCTACATTTATCCTACCTACATCACATACGATGATACGAATTGAATGGACTTTAAGAGACGTTGACCTCTGAGTTCGTTGTTTCGGTGTTTCTTTTCAGAGTAGTCAGGAAACACCGCCCTCATCAAGCTTTACTCAAAACACAAAAAAATGACGTGTAAAAGTGTAATATTTAGAACCAATTTACAAAATAAATAATTATTTCATTTCATCTGTAAGCTAGGTAAATACCAATAAACAGCTGATAGGTTCAACTCGAATTCGCATGTTAAGGGGACTACGAGAGCTAAACGCGAGTTTTATAATGCGTTAAAGTATATGATTCACTGCAGTTAACACAATCAGAAAAATATATGATATTCTTCAGGATATAATCTAGTTAAGTAGTGTGTTGAAAACATAATACAACAAATTTTAATTCATAGAAAAAAATCACAAAGATACCTCTAAAAAAATCTTTTAACGAATAAAAACCATATTAAAATACATACGATCATTCTGATTTTTTGACAAATTATTCAACAAGAAACATACTAACGAAATAGTGTTTTATTTTTTTAATCCAATCAATACATTTTCTGTAAATCGCGTATTATTATTTCGCAATATAATACGTACGCATGTGTGCGTAAACGCCTGTGTACCGACAGTGCCGGCCAACGCCTGTTGCTATATGGACGTGTCGCTTTTCTCGCCGATTTATTTCGACTCGGAATTGTTTGTAGTTATTGTAAAGTTTCGTCTGTAAATTAATTATTATATTTATAAATTCATTTTTTATATCAATTTTCTATAAATAATCTTCTTTCTTGTAAATATAAAATACTTTAGGTTAAAATAGCGTAACTTGATTTCAATTTTATTTTATAAATATGGGAAATAAAGTGAAGCCAGTTAAAAGGACTAAAAAACGTTCATATAAATCAAACGCCGTACATATGAACGATGTTAAAAGGTAAGAATATTTTAGATTACTAAATTATTTCTAAAATATTATGACACATTATTGGAACCATCTCAGTATTGAGCACTTTATTTTACTCGAATACAGTCAGTTATTTCATCACAATTCCTAAGTTCTATTAGCGTGTATAGTAGTGAATCGGATTGGCAACCGCCAGTGTCCTGGATCAAACCTAGGGTCTTATTTTGTCTTTTTGTCACTTCTATTTTATTGAAAGTACTTTTATATTATATTTAGATATTTTTGTAAATATTTTGTTGAATAAAAATGAAACGTTTTCATTTTTTTATAGGAGAAAGAAAGTCGAAAATGTCAACGCCGAAGTTATTTTCAATGAGTAAGTATCGACACATTATCTAGGCTATAATAAAGAATAAAACAAAGTAAGAAACATTTTGTTTCAAGACCGCGGTTTATTGATATGGGCAGTAATGTGCATGACAAAATATCTGATTGATCTGAAAATTCAGATGTTGCTTATTGTCATACATAACTAAGTAAGAGAATAGGTATGTACCTAACTATGAATGTTAGTTGCCTAATCTTTTATTTGTAGCTCAACAATTTTACGAAATGAATACAAAAAATTGGCCAGTGCGAGTCAGACTCGCCCATGAAGGGTTCCGTAGTAACTATAATAATATAATATGTATATTTATTTGACGAATAAAAAAAACTTAAAAATTTCTTAAAACTAGCTTATTTACATTTTTACAACTACGCTAAATAACTTTGTTTTTCATAGTGTTTGTATGAATTACAAAGTTATATTTGCGGTTTTAGAAAATATGCTGTATCTCAAAAACTGCTGAATCGATTTCGTTCAAACCAATTTTGGTTGAAAGTTTACATTAAGATCTACAGACATATTTTTTTTTTAATTTTTCACTCCATTATTATAGAAGTTAGAGGGGGGGACACACATTTTACCACTTTGGAAGCTTATATCTTTTAAACGATTGTTTTTATGAAAAAGCGGTCTTAGAAACCCTCATATCATTTTTAAAGACCTGTTCATAGCTACCACACACACATAGGTTTCATGAAAAAAAATATTTTCATTTCTAGTTCCATGTATAAATCGGAAAGCGGTTTACAGAATACATCTACCTACTAAGTTTCACATGTATAGTCTTAATAGTTTCGGAATAAAATGGCTGTGACATACGGACGGACGGACAGACGGACAGACAGACAGACAGACAGACGGACGGACAGACATATCGAAACTATAAGGGTTCCGTTTTTTGGCATTCAGCTACGGAACCCTAAAAAATGAAATCTAAAATGTACCAACTTCTGAACCACAGAACTAGAAAATTTAGAATTGACATTTTCACGCAGTTTTAAAATTGACATGGTCACTAAATCTGTCTTAAAACGGGATATTTACTACTATATTTTGGCACAAGTAATATACAGGGTGGCAGGGACATCGACGCACAAACGCTTACCAGGGATTCGGTACATGATTCTGGACCCCCTGCGTTGGAATTTTTCGTCGTTTTTTTTTTAACTTTTCAAGATTTTTCAGTATTTTTTTACTGAAAACTGTATAAAATCATTGTTAATTAAAATATAAAATTCACTTGTTTCACTTGAAACAGCAATGTAAATAAAATTCGAAAGAGCTACCTAATCAGCTGTTTTGCTAGGGTTAATTTGCGAGATCAACATAACTAATCAGGTAGCCTTTTCGAGTTTCGTTTACATTACTGTTTGAAATAAGTGAATTTACTGTTTTGTTATTGCGTCGGATTTTTCGTAATTTTATGAAATTAAGAAAAAGCCGACGAAAAGTATCAACGCAGGGGGGTCCAGAATCATGTACTGAATCCATGGTAAGCGGTTGCGCGTAGATGTCCCTGCCACCCTGTATTTGTTGTTTATAGTTTCTGTCTGTTTCTGGCTGTCCGTCCGTCTGTCCGTCCGTCTTCCGATAAACCGCTTTCCGACTTTGAGAAAAAAATAATTAAAATACATGGAACCTCCCCATACATGGAAGGTTCCCCATATATGGAACTAAAAACTGAAAATATTTCTTTACATGAAACCTATGCGTGTGTGATATCTATAGACAGGTCTTTAAAAAATGAGATTGAAGTTTCTAAAACCACTTTTTCATAAAGTAAATCGTTTCCAAAGTGGTAAAATGTGTCTCTCCCTCCCCCCCTCTAACTTCTATAATAATGGAGGGAAAAATCTAAAAAAATATATGTCTGTAGATATACACTTTCAACCAAAATCGGTTTGAACGAGATCGGGTTAGCAGTTTTTGTATTACAGCATATTTTCTAAAACCGCAAACATAACTTTGTGATTCATACAAACACTATGAAAAACAAAGTTATTTGGCGTAGTTGTAAAAGTGTAAATAAGCTAGTTTTAAGAAATTTGTAAGGTCTTTTTTTGTCAAATTAATATACATGTTATATTATATTATTATAGTTACTACGGAACCCTTCATGGGTGAGTCTGACTTTCACTTGGCCAATTTTTTTCAGTTGTTTCACAATCGAAACTCGAAACAAATAACAAACATGGTAAATAATGTCCCGCTTTAATTTGTAATGAATTTCATTACCACAAACTTTTTGTATTTTTAGATTGGAAACTGTGGCATCACAGAATGATCACGGTCGTGAAGTTATTGATAAAAGTACATATTCATCTGAGCAAGTATTAGAAGAAACCTTTAATACACAGGTAATATTCAAAACTTCAACCGCACGTTACAGTAACATAATTTTGCGAGTTGTGTAGAATTAGTTTTATAAATAAAAATGGTATAATTCAATTTTAGGTGGCTAGTGCTACTGAAGAAAGTCATTGTGATGTCCAACCTGAAAACCAAGAAACTGATGGGTTAAATTATAGTGCAGAAGTAAGTTGTTCCGTGAAAACATACTTATTTAAAATTATTTTAAGTTAAAACAATGTTTTATGGTATAAAAAAAATATTCATTTATTTTTACAGACGGAAAACTATACTCCTAAAAAGAACATACAAATTGGACGCAGGATTATTAATGTTTCCTATCTTTTTTTTAAAGCTGTGTGAGATCTCAAATCACGGACCATTAGACTGCGGGCTATCTTCTCTTGAGTTAGTTGGTGAAAAGCTTCACGGCTTATCTTCCAAATTTACTTTTTTATGTAAAATGTGTAAACAACAATTTGACATTAACGACAATGATAATTGTTTATCAATAAATACATGTGCTGTAGCTGGTGCAATTTCTATTGGTTGTGGTCATTCTCAGCTACAAGAATTTTCATCAGCCATGAATTTGCCAATGATTTCCCAAAAAACATACCAAAAGAACCACAAATTACTGTCGGAAAACTGGCAGCAACTGGCACAACAGTCCATGGATCAAACAGCTGAGGAAGAGAAAATTATGGCTATAGCAGAAGGCAGGGTCACAAAGAATGGTACGCCTATTATAGATGTGATAGCAGATGGTGTGTACGGTAAAAGGTCGTACAAAAAAAATTATCCAGCTTTATCCGGCGCTGTTGCAATTATAGGTAGAAAAACAGGCAAACTTTTATATTTGGGAGTCCGAAATAAATATTGCTACCATTGTGATCGTGCCGAAAAGAAAAAAACAACAGTGCCTGAACATTTATGTTCGAAAAACTATTCCGGTCCGTCCACAGGAATGGAGAGCGAAATTATAGTGGAAGGTTTTAAGCAGTCATTAGCTACCCACGGTTTGATTTACGGACGACTAATATCTGATGGTGACTCAAGTACTTATTTCAAAATTTTGCAGGCAAGACCTTACCTTGATATTACCGTCGAAAAAGTAGAATGCAGAAATCATTTACTGAGGAATTTTTGTAACAAAATGATGACATTGCAAACTGAAACCAAATATTTAAAAAGTCACAGAAAATTATTGACCATATCGCGAGTTTTGAGCATGAGATCCTGCATAACCAAAGCAATACAAAAAAATAAAAATGATCCCTGCCCAGAAGAGCAAAAATTATTTGAGGACATTTTACAAGCACATCATCACGCTTTTGGAAACCACCTTGAATGCAAAACACATTTCTGCAAAAAAACGGGAGATTTGGAGCAAAATGATGTTCCAAGTGACTTTCAGCTAAGTTCTCTGTGTCAGAGAATTAGTATAATGATACAAATTATTGCTGGCCATGCTCGAAGTTTACTTCATGACGTGGACAGTAACGTTGTAGAACGCTATCATAGCATCATAGCAAAATATGTAGGAGGAAAAAGAGTTAATTTTTCCCTCAAAAACTCATATCAGACGCGATGCATTGCGTCAGCAGTGCCGTTCAATGAAGAAAATGCACTTTCGAAGCTTTATAAAAAAATTACCAATAAGAGCCCAAGAGACAAACTGAAACTGTGGGAAGAAAGAAAGAAGAAACAAAAACTCCTTAGTAAAAGATATATAAAAAGAAAAAGAAGGGTTGTTTTCAGTAAAAAACAAGACGATAAGGATTATGGCCAGTCCTGTGAAAAGCCCGATATGCCGGTAGAAATACTGGATAAACTGAAAAACGAGTTTATGAAAAAAATTAAAAAGTCTGATTTGGAACGAGCAACAATTGAAAGAAAAACTGTTTTACAAAGTGATAGTGGAGAATGGCTAGAGATGAGAAGATCGTTATTGACTGCATCCAATTTCGGCAGAGTTATAAAAAGGCGTATTAATACACCATGTGCTAATTTAGTCAAAGATATTCTTTATCGGAACAAAATTGACCACGTAGAATCTATTAGACATGGCCAATTGAATGAAAAAATCGCACTTGCACAATTGGCTGTACAAGAGCGCAAAACGATTAGACCCTGTGGTTTATTTATAGACCAAGAACTATGTTTCTTGGGTGCAACGCCTGATGGATTAATTGGAGAAAATACTGTTGTTGAAGTAAAGTGTCCTTTGACAGCCCACAAAATGGGCCTAGCAGCAGCAATTGAAAATAAAAAAGTAAACTTCTAGCAAAAAAATAAAACTAGTGAACTAGCCATCAACAAAAAACATGCTTGGTATTACCAAGTTCAAGGACAGCTACACGTAACCCAAAAAAAAAATGTTTGTTTGCCGTATGGGAGAATGAAAAAGAAAAGCTGAAGACGGAAATCATTCAAAGAGATGATACATTTTGGGAAAGAGAAATGAAAGAAAAATTGAAAAAGTTCTATTTAGACTGTATTTTACCTGAGATACTTGATCCCCGAATTTCAAGAAATATGAAAATTCGTGAACCATACGTAAAAAATAGAGATGAAAATACAGATAGAGATAAAAGTGACAAAAAAGACAAAAGCGAAATGGAATGAAAGCAAACTGTTCCGGTGCAGCAGTTTGTTTTTTCTCTGCACGAGCACATATAAGGCAGTATTTGTTTTGGATGCCTAAAAACAAAACTTGTTGTAGTAGAAAACTAAATTTTGAAGATTTGTGACTTGAGTAATTTTTTTCCAAAATTTGTGTATTAACATTGCGCTCCGTATGCGTAAATACGTCAAAAAATCACAAAATAAAATTATAATAATTAGCTTGTTTAATTTTTATGTATCCTTCCTGTTCGTTCACCTGTCCATCCATCCACCCAGTCCGTATCCCACCCTTTTATTCGTCTCTCCTCGCATCCGTAGGTATGTTCACTTCACACGCTGTATTCTTATAAAACGTATATTGCGAAAATAAAAATGACGAAAATAAACTGCTATTTTATACAAAAAGTTTATTCACTTGGAAAAAAATAATTGAAACAGCTGTTTTTATTGCGATTTCAGAGCTGGTGCTATAGTAAAACTTGTTCATAATTATGAGTACAATAACCTCCTTTGGTATTACTTAAACTCTTTTGTAACACCCTGTATATTATTTTTCTTCAGAATCCACCATTTTTTTCATTATATTATTCTTGATTCTGAAATAAAATATCTATAGGAATAAAAATTATTGATTTTAACCGACTTCAAAAAAAAGGAGGAGGTTCTCAATTCGTCTTGAACTTTTTATTTTATGTATGTTACCTCATAACTCGGAGACGGCTGGACCGGTTTGAAAAATTCTTTTTGCGTTTGAAAGGGTATACGTTCTACTTGGTCCCATTGTTACGAAATCATGATCTGATGTTGGGATCCTGGAGAAATCGAGGGAACTCTTCAAATATTATAGGCACACCTATAGCGTTTTGGGTATTTCTTATAGTACCTTGAGCAGTTGCTTTTGAAAATTACCATTTGGAGAAGTTGAACTGATGATGAAGACCACAGATGGCCACTGAAACTACTCAATAATAAGTATTTCGTGGATTGCGATTCGATTACTTGAATACGGATGTTAAGCACTTTATACTCATCACAATGAATATGGTGATGTAGAGCTGATGGTGATGTACCAGGTGAACTCCTCAAAAATTAACAGCTCTGCACCAGGAAAAGCAATATTTTGTAAAAGGTGATAAGTAGTTGACATTTTGGCTTTTGTAACTACATAAATTACAAACAGTCCCACTAAAAAGCGTGAAAAAAAAATTTTAGCAAAAAAATAGAACCGACTTCCATATAAAAACACTACAAAGGCAAAAATAACTTTAATTTCGGAAGGCGGTGTCAAAAATATAAAAGAAACTACAAAACAAATGACACCGACTACCGAAATTAAAGTTATTTTTGCCTTTGTAGTGTTTTATATGGAAGTCGGTTCTATTTTTTTGCTAAAAATTTTTTTGATAACCTAATGAATTAAATAAAAAATAAGAGAACAAAACTATGCACATATTTTAAAATAATAACAACACGAAAATATGTAAATATCTATAAATACATAATATTTAATAAATAAGACAACAAAAAGCTATACCGCGAATGAGATTCGATCTTGGCGATCGCCGCGGAAACGCGCTGCGAAACCCGAACGGTGACACACTGGACCGCTCGAGCTCTGTAAACCAGTCGCGAAATTACGATGTTAAATGTAATGAAAAACACGCATCGACGAATTTCGCGCGGTGCACCCCGCAGTAGGCGGGACTACTCGTGTCCCACTTCATCTGCTTCACCCCCTCAAATGAGGGGGTGCGCGGGGCATTCTCTGTGATGTGTCTGTGAGTGCGCCCGATTGAGCAAGGTCAACGGGATTATAATGCGTCTTAATGACCTCTGTGAGGTTATTAAGATGTGTCGAGCGAGTTGTATCCGTCAGCTGATTGTTAGTTGCCTACCTATCTAAAGTAAAGTAAAGTAAAATTTATTTCATCAAACTATGAATCTATACTAATATTATAAAGCGGAAAAGTTTGTTAGTTTGTTTGTTTGTTTGTTTGTTTGTTTGTTTGTTTGTTTGCTTGAACGCGCTAATCTTCGAAAGTACTGGGTGGATTTGGATGAAATTTGGTATGGAAGTAGCTTGAAGCTTGAGGAAGGTTATAGGCTACTTTTTACCCGACTGCAAAAAAGGAGAGTTATGTTTTTATCGTGATAGAATCCACGGGAGCGAAGCCCCGCGAGAGTACTAGTTATACAATATCCATGTTAGGAAAAAACCTTTTAAGCCATGATTGGCTTGTGATAGGTAGTTCCGCTCTTCCAGTTATCGTTGACAATATTTTGATTCGAAAAGTAAACTGAACCACAAGGGAAAATAAAATTAAATAAAAATATATGTAAACTAAACTAATAGTAGATTATTAACCAAGGGCTGTATGACATCAATTGCATACGAGGTTTTTGGCGCCTGAGCGAAGCGAAGGCGCTAATTAACCCGAGTATGCAATTGATGCTTACGCCCGAGATAAATACTCTGCTTTACATATCGATTGTGAGGTAAGTAAACAACAAGACAGCAGGTTTCAATGAACATTTATTAAGAAGAAAAAAATGTGTATTTAATTAAAATTAATAGTAAAATTATTACAATTTGTAAGAGATATGGTCACGTTCTTTTTAGGTATATTTATAGTTTGAATATGAGTTTGTGATGATAAGACTTGAGTTTGAGTGACTTGAGGTTCTTGCATCGTAAATGGCGGCAGTTGACTGGTACTATTTTCTTCATTAAAAAATGGCTCAGATGATGTGCTTTGACGTGGTGATTTTAAGTTTATATTTTCTGTTATTTTAGAAGTAATTTTGCTTTTGTTTGCCATCGAATCTTCGATATAACCTTCGGCCACTTTGCTGGACTTCCAGCCGCCGTGCCTTTTTAACAGAGTGAGGTTGGCTCCCGAATCAGCCAATAGAGTCGCTGATGTTCTGCGAAAGCAATGCCCGGTGTATAACTCTACGTTACTCAGTTTTAAATATGTGGCTATTTGCTTTGGCATGCCTGTAAATTTGTTTTTTCCTATTACTTGTCTGTGGCATTTTCCTTTACTGTAATTAAGAAAAAAACGATTTGTATCCACGTTTTCAGGCCGAAGAGCTTGATATTTTTCAACATAATTTGCAAATTCTTCATGCACAACAAATGACCGGTCAATTTTAGTTTTCGTGTTAGGCAGTTTTATGAGTAGTAATTTGTTATGTTTTTCTACATTTTCTATTGTCAAGTTTGTCAATTCCACGGTTCTGCAGGCTCCCGATATCCCAAAAATTAGAACAACCTGTAAAAAAGACATAAGTTGTATTAAAGGCACCAAATTCGCATAGTATTTCTGTGAAATATTTTGGTAACTTATTAAAAAGGGCAAGTAAATACGTAGGTACCTTTATTGCTAAATAAATTTCATCCGGAGCTTCATTTAAGAATTTCTGTACTTCTTCTGCAGTAAATACCTTCGATTTCTTGCTTTTAAAGCCGTCAGACTGCCTTTTCAAGAAAGCAGTAAGTTTAGAAAAATCTTTCAAATTCACGTCATGTTTTGTCATCATTGTAGATTTTAGCATGGAATAAAAGCACCATAAACTGGAAGGTTGTAGCCTCTTAGATAATTCATCAAAATATGATATAAAAACACTTTCAGAAAGAGATTTCACTTTTTTTTCTGACCGCCATTTCATAAATTCGTCGTATGCCTTTACATATCTTTCTTTCGAGTTCGGCGGTAATATATTTTCGACAACTGTTTTTGCCCTTTCTTTAATAAAATCGGGCGTTAGATCTATGTCTTCGTCACTAGACATGTTTAAAACTTTTGAAAAAGAACTCAAACAAGAAAATTAATTATTTTCGCGATGCTTTCGCGCCTACTAATAGACTGCCTTTTTTTTTCACGCACGCAAGCGCGTCAAATCTTGCTGGCCAGTTTGATTTTTAAATCGATTCCATCTAACATACGATGTGGAAACAAATAGTTCCATATTTAAAATAAAATCTTTATAAAATAAATTGTCTAGATTCCGATTCGAGTAATTAATCGATACCGAGAAAAAAAAAATTAACTTTTTAAAAATATTCTTCGTGCAGTATGAGTATGACAGTTCTTTTTTCAAATTCCAAAACCTATGCTGTAATGATAGTCATACACCCCGGCATTCAGGGGTGTAAGGGTGTACTTACAGAGCAAGAGATATGTAAATACATATAAACCAAAGAGAAAAGGAAACTTATTATAATAACAAAATTGATTAATTAAAACTAATTAATTAACCTTTTAAACGCCATTGTCACATATATGTGACAAACGAAATCTTACCCTGAACGCCAACGTCACAAATATGTGACAAAATACACGTCGCACCATATTATGAAATAAACAATTTAACCATTACTTTTGTGTGTTTTTATTTATATAATTTAAAAGTTTAAGCTTCCGTCTATATTATATTGCATGAAACTAATATAAATAAACCACCAATATCGAGAAATTTGTTGTTTAAAAGTAGATGTTAAACGCGTATAAAAGGAGTGTCTCACACGCCATAGTCTGCTATATGTGACAGCTAGTGTTGTGACGTATGATTGTAAAATCAATAAAAACTTAAGGAGATGAATATGAAATTTTCCTTTATAAAAAAATCCTTTTGTTACTTCTATTCCTGTTGTTTTTCTATTTCTGATGTTCTTTCTATTATTAATTACTATTTCTAATTTCTATTTCTATTACTAATAATTAGGTACATTTTGTTAAAGATTTGTGATATTGTAAGACTGATTCGTAATAATAATTATTAGGTATATGTAACTGTTGATTTTTAAATTATTTTTGCGTATTTTGTACACGTAAAAGAAACAATAATTAAAGTACTGATTTCAATTTCTTTTTATTACTACATTAAAATCCTTGCATATTTTTAGATATGGATACGAATTATATTAGATATGGATAGGTATTATATTAGATAAGAATACTTATTAGAATCGATAACCAACGTGTAGGTACACTGCTACATCCCTAATTCAGATGCGAGAATGTCATAAAATTTACTGGCAAGCAACGCCATTGTCACAATACCAAGACAAGTCATGTTGAATAGTGTTGTAACCATATTGTAATAAATATATTTTTTAGTTTTCTAATATCTGCTTTTTCATTGATAAAGTCTCTGTTAAATGCTGTGTAAAGATTACTATATTGGAATATTGTGGCAGGTTAAATAAAATTTCAGTGTCGTGAGTACGGTTTATTAGAAAATCAAAGACGAAAATAAAAACTCAGTTGTATATCGATATAAGTTTTGGAATCCCTATTTTTTATGAAGGTCATTTGACAGAAAAAGTGGTCTGGCGTCAGGGGTACGGCGATACGTTTATACTCTGGCGTTCAAAAGGTTAAAACTCGCGATATAAAATCAAAAGTAATTGTGCACGCGTGTGGTTGTGTACTTGTGTGTGTGTGTGTGTGTGTGTGTGTGTGTGTGTGTGTGTGTGTTACTCCC
Source organism: Tholera decimalis (assembly GCA_943138885.2). Lineage (NCBI taxonomy): Eukaryota > Metazoa > Arthropoda > Insecta > Lepidoptera > Noctuidae > Tholera > Tholera decimalis. The sequence continues at coordinate 34,201,020 of OW964571.2, forward strand.
TGACTATGTTACCTTAGAGTGTAATATAGACTCAGATTCCTCGTAGTTTTTAGTTGTTAACCATCGCATGAGTGTCTTTTTACAGTCACGGAATGTCAGCGGATAGATGGTAAGCTCTTTGTTTAAAACATTATACATGTGGGCTGATTGCTTAGTGTACCTACTGCCTGGTAGCAAATATCCGAGTCATTAGATAAATCATCTAATGACTCACCACCAAAAAATAATTATTACCGAGTGCCTGCTGAAGCTACAGTTGTTGACACAACTGATTTTAATGAAAATATATTTATTATGGAATATAAAATAAATATAAAAAAATAAAATATAAAAATAATATATGGCCGGCTACATTGTCCATGCTCTGATAAAGCAAATAAAATGCCTAACTTGTATTGGAGCGTTGATTGGTGTTACAAATCAAAACGCCTTACAATTTCAAAAAGACACTAAAAACAAGTTATTGTGCGGATCCACCACAGTAATAGAAATTTGTCGTCGTTGTGAAATTTATATTAAAAGGGCGATCAACGGGAGTAGGTGTAGCCCAAATAAAGCGCTTTTATATTTTTCACTCAATAAAATTGTATATATATTTGAATAGTTTTAAATAACGAAAATTCTTTTATATCTAGTGTTAGTTGAAGCAACTGAAATATCAATTGATTAGAATAATAGCAGTAAGTAGTAAGTTACTGCTGTTATTATAAGCAACTCATACTAGGGTTAGGTTATAGCTTAGGAATAATAAAAACTTTTTTGCAAAAAAATAAAACTGACTTCCATATCAAAACACTACAAAGCCAAAAATAATTTTAATTTCGGTAGTCGGTGTTATTGGTTTTGTATTTTCTTATTTTTCACACCGCCTTCCGAAATTAAAATTATTTTTGGCTTTGTAGTGTTTTGATATGGAAGTCGGTTTTATTTTTTTGCAAAAAAGTTTTTATTTTCGCGCTTTTTAGTGGGTCAATTTGTAATTAATCTAGTTATAAAAGCCAAAATGTCAACTACAAAAAACTAAAAACGCGCGAACAAAAAACACAATGCAGAGTAAACGAAAAGATCATCAATCTAAATATCTTTTTAACCGACTTCTGAAAAAGGAGGAGGTTCTCAATTCGGATGTTTGTTTGTTTTTTTTTTTTTTTTTTTTTTTTTTTATGTTTGTTCGGGCGTAGCTCCGTCGCTCGCCAACCGATTTGAAAAATTCTTTTTTTGTCGGAAAGGGTATACTTCCCAAATGGTCCCATGAAAATTTTATCGACATCGAACAAGCCGTTTCTGAAAAATCAACAAAAGTCTAAAAAAAATATTTACATTGATGATCTTTTCGGTTACTCTATATTGTGTTTTTTGTTCGCGCGTTTTTAGTTTTTTGTAGTTGACATTTTGGCTTTTATAACTAGATTAATTACAAATTGACCCACTAAAAAGCGCGAAAATAAAAACTTTTTTGCAAAAAAATAAAACCGACTTCCATATCAAAACACTACAAAGCCAAAAATAATTTTAATTTCGGAAGGCGGTGTGAAAAAAAAGAAAATACAAAACCAATAACACCGACTACCGAAATTAAAATTATTTTTGGCTTTGTAGTGTTTTGATATGGAAGTCGGTTTTATTTTTTTTTAGACTTTTGTTGATTTTTCAGAAACGGCTTGTTTCGTTTTCGATAAAATTTTCATGGGACCATTTGGGAAGTATAACCTTTCCAACAAAAAAAGAATTTTTCAAATCGGTTAGCAAGCGACGGAGTTATGCCCGAACAAACATAAAAAAAAACAAACATCCGAATTGAGAACCTCCTCCTTTTTCAGAAGTCGGTTAAAAACAAAGTGTTGGATAAAATACGTTTCTGTTTATTAATATTTCTTTACTTACGTATTAATATTATATTAAATAACGAGGTTTCACTATCTGAGAACAATAAAATATTAAAAATATAAACTATCATACAAGTTTAAATCAGTCTTTCTTACTTTGAAAATCTTATAAAATAATTATAAATGTTTATTGAGCTCCATTCTACTGTCGTATATTATTTCAAAAAACTTATAAAAAATATAAACATTGGCAAGTTAGCCATATTTCAAAGTAACAAACAAAAAAAAAAACACAGCCTTTCTATGTCCCCAATTTGAGATCAAACTAAGTTAAAATACTAAAATTAAAAAATCAAACATAATGTAAGAAATAAAATAACAAAACCTTTTTTTGGGGTTTCATGAAATAACAAAACACAAAACTATCTAGCAAAACTTAATACTATAAACTTTATCTGAAACCGGTAAATTTAACCAAAACCCCTTTCTGTTATCTGGCATTAATTCTAACAGTTTCTTTAAAATCTCAGTCTTCGTATATTCTGGAATTCCTCTGGGTGTCAATTTTGAACTGAATTCAGGAAAAGTTCTTGATTTCAGGCACTTTAACTGTAAAAAGTCTAAACTTTGTACTTGTCCATCAGCATGGTTAGTTTTGTATTGCAGTGTGAACTCGCCTCGATTTACGACTAAAACCATAATATCCTTAAGGTACACTCTAGGTTGCACTTTCCTCATTTCATGTTGCGAAGATAGGTCGATATAATTGTAAAAATTATCGACTTCCATTATTTTTACAAAGGTTTTTCTTGAGTTGCTTGCTGCACTGCATCAACGAAGTCGTTAAAATCATAGACCTTATTTTATTATATCTCTCCTAAGTAATTAAGGCAAAAGAAAAACCATGCTTTACTTATTACATCGACAGTATACACAGTTACTGTACATAACTTAAGTAAAAGTAATACCTAAAGGATAGAGCTTTACTTGCTAACCCGGAGTAACTATACTTACTGTTGTTATGTTAAGGAAGATTTTTCATTTATTGGACTTACTGCCTTTATCCTTAACGAAATTTACTGGTTCCCGATAATCTATTAAAACAGGAGTCAGCACATCTGGTAGAGCTCATTGAGCTGATTCGGGATCAATATTTAACTCATTTTGTCAAAAATTTCACTTACTGCTGATATCGCTAGCGCGGCAGTATTGGTGAGTTGTGTTCTTCAAAGAAATCGGCCTATAAGCTCTCTAGGTTAAATACTCTCTGCTTACACACAATCTCGCTATATATCACAGTCATTGAGCACACTATGTTTCAATAGTTTAGTTGTATTACTAGGGCTATTATTATTGGTACTAACTTCACTAACTAACTTCAGTAACTTCTAAGTGGTAGTAAACTGCGCATTGTGTACGTGTCTCAATCGTATACACAACTCGTCACTAAAAACGCTTGATCGCTGGCGCCGGAGTTTTCCTCTTGATTCTTCAATAAAGCATACATAATGCAATCAGGCGTTACTTTGCGGAAATCCATACCAAACTTACATAATATGCTACTTAAAAGTAATCTAGCGTTAATTCAGCCAAACACCAGAACTAGTTTCTATTATAGTGTGGACTAGATAAGGAGAGCTGCATAGGTACTGCATGCAAGATTGAACAACTTTGTACTATCTTGCATTCAGTATGCAGCCCTCCCGCCAGAAAATATATTATGCACATGCAGAAAGTGATGCAATAGAAATGCCGCATGCAAGCAAACCACTCAGAGAAACGAGTGTGGTTTTGCAACTGCATTAATACTGCATGCAAGATTGAACAACTGATTTTGGCGGAATGAACATATATTTCTAGTCGTATTATTTCAACAAAGCGTTTATTCAGCTGTCGAAATTGAAAATGATGGCTACCGGTCGTCTACAAGAAAATTTGAACCCATGACGGTTTAAACGTGTTAAGCTTTTGTGCAAACGACTAATTTATAGAGGCAGTATCTTATACTCGCAGTTTTAGCACATCATAATTTGTTAAATTTTCGTCTAACACGTGTTTTAACACCTAATTTAAGATAGCTTAGTCTGTGTACAGAATTAGGTCTTCTAGCTAAAATGATTTCGGCACTAGCATGTCTGGAAGTCTGAACATAGTTGGCGTAAAGCCAGGACGACATAAAATTTTCGGCAAAATCAATAATGTGTCTGTTTTGCGAGCGGCGCCATAGTTACTATAAGGTACTGACGTCATTTCTGCCCGCTCTGGGTCACCGTTGATCAAACAGTCAGGAAGGTCAAAAGGTCAGGGAAATCCCATGAATTGTACCGTTATCTTTAACTAGCTTCTACCCGCGACTTCGTACGCGTGGGAAGGTTTTCCCGCGCAAATCCCGATCCCGTGGGAATTTTGGGATAAAAAGTAGCCTATGTGTTATTCCAGGCTGCCAACTATCTACTTACCAAATTTCATTTAGATCCATTCAGTCGTTTTTGCGTGAAAGAGTAACAAACATCCATCCATCCTCACAAACTTTCGCATTTATAATATTAGTAGGATAGGATAGTAGGATTACTAATTAGGCATTGTCATGAGTATTCTGTTTTACCGCTACCCAAAATGTAAGCAATTGTTTAGAAGTACTTTTGATGTATGCTGGAGAACTAACGTAGAATTTGAAGTTGCTTAATCGGTATCTATTCATAATACAAAAGTGTATGTCTGATATTTTAAAATAACTTATTTTCTAAGTGTTTAATTAACACTGTCCTAAAACACAACTTAAAAAAAGTTCTTTTTCTGGGCTGAACCGGCTTTATTATCTCTGAATTAGTACGGGATCGAGATTTATCCAAGAAAAACCGCGACAGTAACAGCTAGTATTGTCAACACTAATAACATTCAGGAGATTGACACCGCAAATTGAGTGGTTTTCCTGTGGGTTTTCCATTCCAGTCTTTCCATATTATTTTCTTAAGCTGGTCTGCATCGATCCAAAAGACTGACGAGACTTGAGATTTTCACTCAATTACCTGGTAATTCGTTCTCAACTGCTTTTGTTACAATCGTCATCTGCTTAGTCTTTCGCCAACCGTAACGGTTTGCAGTAGTTTTTCATGACGGCCAGTCTGACCTCCACAGCTCAGTTACTTAGAACTCATCAACAATAAAACATCCAACATGAAACTCCGTATGTATGTTACCTCATAACTCGGAGACGGCTGGACCGATTTGAAAAAATCTTTTTGCGTTTGAATGGGTATACTTTCTAGTTGGTCCCATCATTGTTACGAAATCAGGATCGGATGATGGGATCCTGGAGAAATCGAGGGAACTCTTCAAATATTATAGGCACACCTATAGCGTTTTGGGTATTTCTTATAGTACCTTGAGCAGTTGCTTCCGAAAAGTACCATTTGGGGAAGTTGAACTGATGATGAAGACCACAGATGGCCACTGAAACTCCTCAATAATAAGTATTTCGTGGATTGCGATTCGATTACTTGAGTACGGATGTTAAATACTTTATGCTCGCCACAATACATATGGTGATGTAGAGCTGATGGTCAAATATCAGGAGAACTCCTCAAAAATTAACGGCTATGCACAGGGAAAAGCAATATTTTGTAAAAGGTGATAAGTTGTTGACATTATGGCTTTTGTAACTAGATAAATTACAAACCAACCCACTAAAAAGCGTGAAAAAAAAATTTTTTGCAAAAAATAGAACCGACTTCCATATCAAAACACTACCAAGCCAAAAATAACTTTAATTTCGGAAGGCGGTGTCTTTAGTTTTGTATATATTTTCGTTTTTGACACCGCCTTCCGAAATTAAAGTTATTTTTGGCTTTGTAGTGTTTTGATATGGAAGTCGGTTCTATTTTTTGCAAAAAAATTTTTTCTCTTTCTCTAATGGGTATTCTAACCAAAGGCGTTTCCGTTTTTCAAATCATTATACTGTTCCCACTGGCGTTATGTTTGAGTGAAAGGCCATACGTATAGAGTTCATAAGACGCCCTATTGCTCTGGGCCCTCGCGGGTGGATACACGAGTAGCTCTCTGATAGCTATCTCATGAAATTGACTTCAAATTGCTAAGTCATGCTGTTTTGCTTCACACATGAGGTATTTCTCCCAACAGTTTCCTTTAAGTCATCTTTGATGTTAGTCATCTCACAACTGTCATCAGAACTGTCTTACCTAAATAAAATTGCATTTTCCTCCATTATCATCGTTGACAGAATGTTTTGTCACATATGATGTTTGGTATTCTACATCCCATTCTAAAAATATATTAAATTTTCAGTAATACTGAGAAATGTTTATTTTCTGTATGCACAAAGCTAAGAATTAGTTTTTGTTCTCGAAGTGGACATCTTCATGGATTTTTTCCGCTATAGGAAGGGGACCCATTTAAAGTGAAGAATTAAGTAATTATTGGTAGTCGTTAGCAGGCCACATGGCTCGCAGAACGAATTACCAATAGGGTTTAAATAAAAGTTATGGAATATAGAAGGCCTAATGAAAACACAGTTCGTATACTCCACAAGTTAGGACTTCCTTAAATTGGACTAATGACCTTGTGTGGGCAGCAGAGTACCGGTTAATGTGGCGCTATCCAGCAATCAAATGTCGCATTACAGCAAAACATCCTATTAATCCTGACATTGATGTATAGCTTTGAGAGGCACTTATTTTCATAAATAAGGGGAAGAGAGGTAGTTCAATAACTTCAAAATCTTTTATTTCATATCTGTCAACACTAGCTTCTGCCCGCGACTTCGTTTGTTTGGTAATTCTGGGTTTAAATTAGCGCATGTGTTATTCCAGGATGTCAACTATCTACTTACCAAACTTTATTCCGTAGTTTTTGCGTGAAAGAATAACAAACATCCATACATCCAGCCTCACCAACTTTCGCATTTATAAAATTAGTAAGATTTAAGATAATGACATAATAAATAGTAATTGAAAAAATAAAGACATGTTAAATCATTGAATTACAATATCATTATCTATCTAGTAAACCAAAATAATATTACAGTTATCTGGTCTGCTTTATAAAACAACCATGGTTTAGTGGAATTTAAATGTAAACTTGGTAATTGTATATTTTTATCCTTTATTTTTTGAAGAGTTTTTTTTAGGAAAATTAAGCCGTATTCAGAAATGTATTCAATCAATCAATTTATTTTTTGGGGCAACTTGGGCAAATCAAATAAAATAAATCCTATTACAATAAATATAAATAATCTAGTATAGATCACTTAGACAAAACTTATACTATGTTACGATTTATCGGTGTATTGGCCATTACAGCCCCACAGTTGGGTGCCTTAACTCCGTAAGTCGAAAACCTGACCTGAAATTTCAGAAAGCAAGCTATTTCGCCAGTCACTTTTTCTAAAAGCGAATTCCTTTTAATCATTACCACAAATTACCGTAATAAATAAATTATTCCGCTTATTTATTTCAATATCTTTTTATAGCACAGTTACGACGTACGTTAAACAAATTTAAACCAATTAGACTTGGAAAAATGCCGTGAATTCGCTTCAGATAAACTTTACGCTTATTTTCTCTATATGATGAATACTGCTCCATAAATTCATCTTCTGCTGAAAAATCCAACTTAAAGCCGTTTTCAAAAACACTCCGGGCCTTAGAATACAGCTCCGGACCTATACTCGAAATCGAATTCGAGATCAAAATAGTAACCAAAAAAATGTCACTGTCAAAGTGACAGCTCAGGGGTAGTCAACATTTCCCTAGTAATTCAAATTACTTAAGTATTTTTTTTTATCAATTTAGGGTTTTTGGAAAAACGCTAAAGAAGCGTTTCAAAATTAAAAATATGATAGCCTAAGGTAAGTCCTAACATAATAGTTCGGGTACTACGATTTTCGGGTATAGCATTCTTCCGAGTCAGAAGTCTTTCTTTTTTGCCTTGTTTCACTGTTTTTGTTTCAATAATTTCTTAGATATTTCTTGTTTTTAACATATCTTTAATTTTAATTTGGCGAGATCCACCAGATATAAATGTACACCGTCTAGGGCCAAGGTTTGTAGATGGGTGCCCATCGTTTGGTCTCGGCTCTCATTTTTACATCTTTCACAATCGTTACGGAAAGTCAGAAGTTCAGAAGCCAGAAAATCTGACACCAGTCTTGCCATGGGCTATCGTGTTGCCCAGCTACTAGGTTTTAAATTTCGGATAGATGGTTGCTCAATGTAAAACTAGTACTCAGCAAAAGTCTAAGCAGATGTTGATAATCGACTACGACCAATCGAAGTCTTCGGTTAGACTAGGCGAAGATTCCAAAATCTTAATTATACCTTCGTTTTAAGCCTTTTTCGTTGCTGCAGCCACACTTATCACAGCCAAAGACTTACGTGATTACTTTCCTCTTGAACGAACGTGTTTTGAAATATCATGCATCATTTAAGTGTGTCCGTCTTTCGACATTGACTTTGTAATAGGGTCATAAAGTCGACTCCATTTATTTCATTTATTTATTTCATAAACAATTTTAACATTGTGTTGAAATTATCGCTCTAAATACACACAAACATAAAAAAAAAATTGACAGGTAGGCATTATTACAATACAGCAAAAACTAATCAAAATCAAATAAATTACAATATACCATTTCAAATAATATTCCTAGAATAACATTGTTACACAAATCATATAATTATGTCAAATATAAACAAAGTAAAAATTAAAAATAAATACAAATTCAACCATTACAATTCAGAAGTAAAAAATAATAATAATCAAAATTTAAATAATAATATCAATTAAATTAGCAAGTCCACTATATTACGATGTCCAAATTATGTCAAATAGATATTGTAAAACGAACACCAAAAGGTTTACCTACAGATCAACCATTGAAAATATCAAAATAAAAATAAAAAATACGTCAATTAAATAGGGACAATAATTATTTAATACAGTCTAGTTGTATGTTTCACAGAGAAACTCTTCAAGTGTGTAATAGCATTTTTCTACAAGAAACGATTTCAGTTTTTGTTTAAATTGATTAATATTATATAAGGTCTTAAATTCAACAGGGAGTTTATTAAAACATTTGACAGCTTGAAAGCCTGCAGCATGACTTACTACTTTAATGTGTGGATGAATGTCATACTGCAAATCCTTACGCCTTGTGGCTTCTCGCTTTTTCCGTACTTCGGTAGTTTCAACCGTGTTAAGCTTTTTCATGAGGTCGGTAAGTATAATTAACAAATATAGGCAAGGAACAGTTAATATCTGCAGATCTTTGAAATACTGCTTACATGATTCCCACTGTGGAATTCTCACCATAGTGCGCAAAGCCCTTTTTTGAACGACAAACGCAGTGTTCACATTGTACGCATAACTACCTCCCCATAAAGAAATACTATACCTAAGGCTGGACTCGACTAGTGAATAATATACCGCTTTTAAGTGTTCCATAGATACCTCATCGCGAAGACTTCTGAGGGCATAGCAAGCCGAGCTAATTGAACTTTCTACTACTGACAGTTCTTTTTTCCAGTTTAACCTTTCGTCAATGTGAATACGCAAAAATTTAACGCTGTCTACTAAGTCTATATTCTTATTGTTCAAAGCTATGTCAATCATGTCCTTATTTCTCGAAGTCGTCCTAAATAACATGGCATTCGTCTTACTTGTGTTTAGGTTCAGACTATTAATAGTGAACCATGAATTAAAGAGTTCTAGTGCCATATTTACTTTATTACTTAAAGTTGCCATCTCCCAGATCTTCGGAAAAAGACTTCCTGACTTCTTGATCGAGAACGGGGTTCAGCCCATGATGCATCTAATTGCTATATCGTTTATTTTCATTCAGTATTAAGATACCCCTTGCTGGACAAAAGCCTCCTTAGAGCATCGATTCATGTTCATTCATTCATGTTGATAACGTAGCTTCATAATGAAGAAAGAATTCTTGAAATCAGTTCAATAGTTTTTTGAGTTTAATAATAATAATAAATCTTTATTTACAGTTTACAATTTACATGTGGTTAGTCATTACTCACTAATAACAAAACATTTCATATCATAAATTGTAGCTTTACACTGAGTTATAGATCACTGACACTCAAGCTAAGATTAAACTTGTGTTATAGGTGTCAGGGCTCTCAAAATTGGCATTATTAACACTAATTAAATCTTCGGAGTTAAGTTGTGTACACATATTAGGCAATATAAACAGTAATAAAGATTCCATACAAGCAAACATTTAAAATAATAATGCAAATAACAGAAAAAAAAATACTTTCTGTGCAGTGTTATGTATGTGTGTGTTGGGATGAGTGAGTATGATCGTGTGTGAATGTGTGTGATATGTGTGTACATGCTGGTGGGTGTTGAATTGTTTATGTAACTGACAAAGTATTGGTTGTAACTTAAGTTTAACGTTTAAGTTTATCCATCATAAGCAAACAAAAAATCAACACTTTCCTTCCACTTATACTAATAAACATTTAGACGTCGTGAAACTACTTCTGGTCTAAGCCTTCCCACTTTACAGGATTGGTTTACAATGGTAATCTGGTATTGAATTAAGTATAATTAAGAACTGCAAGTCACGTTACCTATTCTCTGTGTAAAGTTTCCTGTTGTTACGTAACCTTTCCCAACAAAATGGCGCATTATGTGATTTACCAGTGCACACCAATAAGGCACTGCTAAAAGGAAAATAACATTTCTAATATTACCTATTTAATTTTTAATTAAATTGTTAACTGATTAAGTCGCCTGCGGGTTCGTTGATAATAACATTAGGTTCACGAGATACCGTGGAGCCGGAACGCCACTGAAGGAATAGGGTGGGTTTTTAGTCAGTACAAGTCGGATACTCCCCCCCCCCCCCTCCCCTTCCGCTCCACCCAGAGTGAGAGTAGTCATTTAATGATTTTCTCCCCAAAAAAAGCTCCTGCTTATTTATTTCATACAAGTTCGGGCTCCATAAATTCCTACTATTCATGGCAATTTACGTAGATATTTCTACGAAGAAGTGCGGTAAAAGTCACAGGCAATAAACCTAGTTTGGGAGCCCGATACATATTATATATATAATGTTGTATATTAGTTTAATTGTAACCTTGTAATCTATGTCAACATGTATTATTGGAAATAAACATAATTACTGTTGGAAAGGTCGATGTTTTTACATTGTTTTCTAGAAGGTGGCAGCGTTACTACGTGCAAATTAGTTTCTAAACAATTTGGTACGGTAATTATCCGTTCTAGGCTATGTTTTTCAGTGAAAACATGAACGAATTCAGAGCTCATAAAAACCAAAAAATATTGCTGTGCTTTAGGAGACAAAGGGGTATGAGTAGTAGTGACCCAGTGGTTACGAGTTAGACTTACGAGTTGTAAGGTCATAAGTTCAAACCATGTCAGGTAGTCTTGTGCCTGCTCGGTCATTTTGAAGATCGCTCCATACTAGTTCATTTCGGACAGTGAACTAGTTCATTCTATTAGTTCTAATAGCTCTATTCGGTCTTCGCTCTCGGCGGTCCTTAACTTCTTGGAGCACAGCGCGGACCACAGAGCAAATACGCTCTTTAAGTAGGTACTATCAAAGACATCGTATTTATTTATCTCTGTATTACCACAGCGTAAACAGCTGACATAATATTAGGATTATGTATAATTTAAACAGATATTTTTTACCATTCAAATGTGAATCTGAAACGGTTCTTATTCATTCTGACACAGAATGAATTCGTATGACGTTTCTGTCAACCAATCAGTGAATGTATTTCATTTCTCGTTTGCACATTACGATCGCACGGTTTAGAATGTACGAGTACGAAAAGAGCTATTAGACCGATTACAAGCCAGCGTTCGGAAACGGTTATTTTAGTACAGTGCAAAGATTGAAGATTCGTCTTCCATTCGTTCATCGTTCACGTACTACACAAGACTAATGTCAGGCACGTTACTTTAGTTAATTTATATGCATCACCGACGGTGAAGGAAAACATCGTGAGGAAACTGGCATGACCTGGGACCAAAATTAGAAGTTATGAGACATCCAACCCGCATTGGATCCGTACGGCCTATTCGCTCTCATAAAGAGTAGGCCTGTGTCCCAGCAATTCGAACGTTATAGTCTAATTATATAATGTTCTAGGAGAATAGGGAAGCGACTCATGACTAGAATATTCTGCCGCAATATTTTCTCAAAACAATCATGACAAACCAACTTCCCGAAGGCCGGTACGTGATGACTCATTAATAAAAAACAGTGTGACGTCATCGGTACGAGACGGAAAGCCGGCAAGAACTTGTAGTTCATACCTCAATACAATTGAGTCTATAACGACACCAATAGATTTATTCCGCATCACGTTGTATTTCTGTCCTTGTCACAAATGCGATATTTAGTCCAAGGAAGAAAGAGATAGAAATACATTTTGCACGCGATTTCACAATATCGCGAATGAAACAGCACTATCAATTAACGCGCCAAAATATTGCTGTATATTAACTTTAGTCTATGGAACTCAGTATAGATTTGAGCGCGAACTAGTGTGGGCGTGTGTGACTAGACAAGGCATAATATTTTTGTGTCTTGTTAAAACTGTGATACTATTTGTAAGAGATAAAATAACTAACGGTGAGTTAAGTGACAATGTGCTCTAGCTTAAGATATTAAAATTGTGTTTTGATTTCGACACGTGGGTATATAATTATCCATAAGATGATGTTTAAAGTTTAAACACGTTATTTGCCCATTGAGGCAAATAAAGGTGAACTGTCGTCCGTATTATATTTTACGTAAAATTGTATACAACTAGCTTTTGCTCGCGGCTTCGCCCGCGTTTATTGACACTTATTAATTCTCCGTAAGCTTTTTTGCCGGCGTCATCATAAAAACTTTCATCGCCTATTTTTACCCCCTTTAGGGTAAATTTTTTACAAACTGAATGTCTTATTTATTCATATCTAATCAAATGTAAAAAAAAAATAAGTGTCAAGCTTCTAGCTCTTTTTAAAAATGACGTAATTTCCATACAAACTTTTATCCCCTATTTCAACCCCTTACCGCCCTTTTTTCGCATTAAAAAGTAGCCTATGTCCTTTCTCAGGCTCTAGACTATGTCCGTACCAAATTTCATTTAAATCAGTTCAGTAGTTTAGGCGTGATTGCGTAACACACAGACAGTTACTTTCGCATTTATAATATTAGTAAAGATTATATATATTATGCCCTAATAGATTCACAGAATTTTCTGAAAGTTATATTCAATTGTGTGGAAATTTCGGTCATTTTCCTGAGATATAAAGTAGTATTAATACAATAAATCATCAACATCAGTTAACCAGTCTGGCGTTTATTAAACATCCAAACCTTCATAAATACAACATACTAGCTTTTGCCCGCGACTTATATGCCGTGAAAACATCACACATTAAAACTATATTATGTGCGTCAAGTTTAGCCCAGATAGGCTTTTTTTTTTTTTTAACGTGGTAAAATTATCAAATAAGTCCTCCCACTCCGGGCAGGGTGGGAGGGACTGTCAGACTTTTACTGACTAAAATCCACGGTGTTCCTTCAATAACCCTTTACATACCGGGGCCACGGTAACGGGATGAGTCCCACGACCCCGGCGGGCTTCGGCCCTCTGCAGAGGGGGCCTCGTCATGTTGCTGACGCTCTTTGAGGCGCGCGTGGAACACGACGCGCCGTCGACCCGGGCATGGTCCATGGTCGGACAGCGAGTTGCCCTTTACTCGCTGTCCGCATGCCCGCGCCTACGGTGGCCGGAGATCGTCGGCCGACGTCCGACGCCGTGGGCGTCTACCACTGCGGCTGGGCTGGAGGGAGGACGCCATCCTCTCCCTCACGCAGCCCAGATAGGCTAAGGCGTTTTATAATATTAGTAAGATTTTACTCGACATACTTAATGACAGGCCAGTTGGTCTAGTGGTCAGTGGCCCTGACTGCTATGCGCAAGGTCGTGGGTTCGATTCCCACCCAGATGAGCACGGTCATTTGTTCTTTTTCTGGGTGTAATTTGTCTATAATATGTATGTATTTAGAAATATATATGTATGTTTATCAGTTGTCTAGTACTCGTACAAGCTCTGCTTAGTTTGGGACTAGATGGCGTTGTGTGAAAGTTGTGGAATATTATTATTATTGCCACTAGCAAAGAGGTTAATAACTTCTTTCAGTCATTAGAAATTACTTTTCAAACTCCCCAGGTAAAAGACCAATAAAGGTCCTTTTAATTATTTTGTGTGTTTTTATACATTTTCACTGAGGAAATTAGGATAATCAACCCTACTACATACTTTTTAAAACTATCCACTGTACCATTTTCGCAAATTATAAGATTTATTCGATATTGACGTATTTTTCTTGCTAGAAACCTCTATCGTTAGCTAAGTTCCCATAAAGTGCAGTAGGACAAAATACAAAATAATGTCTTTGTTATAGTTTACTTTGTTTCCCCATGCCTTGGTAAGTTGTTGGTCCCGGCTGTAATTTATACATCTTTGACAGTCGTTATGGGTAGTTAGAAGCAAAAAATCTAACACTAGTCTTCCCATGGGGTATCGTGTTACCCAGCTATAGGGTTGTGGAGGTCAGATAGGCAGTCGCTCTATGTAAAACACTAATACTCAGCTGTATCCAAGGGCGGATCCAGCTTTGGTGCCGGGGGGGGGGGGGGGGGGGGTCACATAATCTCGGTCAAGGCACAAGAAGTTATAATTGTATTTCCTGACTCCGCTGCCACTTGGTCATCCACTGTCGATATTCGTTTACAACGACAGAAACTGAAGTATTAATAATAATAATGTTTAAAAATTCTAATTAGTGGTCCACCTAGATCCTAGACCCCGCCCAGGGGGTCACCCCATGACCCCCCCCCCCCCCTGGATCCGCCCTTGGCTGTATCCGATTAGACTGGAAGCCAACCTTTAACAGTTGGTAAAAAAGCTAAGCAGACGCTGATGATGACTTTATTTTACAAAATGGGAAAGGTTCATCTATACTTATCTATACTAATATTATAAAAAAGTCAAATTTGTTCGTAAGTTTGTATGTAGAGTAGAGATGAAACGGATATCCGGTAACTATCCAGTATCCTGCCTATCCGGCCTTGTTTTCACTATCCGGCCTTGTTTGCACTATCCGGCCAACTCAGTATCCGATCGGATAGTAATATTCAATAGTAATATTAAAAAAAATCTCATTATTTTACACGAGGAAAATGATACCACACTACGTTATGGACACGGTTTATTTTAATAATCACTCGACAAAAATGTTTGTTTTATTAATTAGCTTAATTAATACTCAAAATTAACAAGTGGCGAATTGTGGTGAATGAATACCAAATTTTCTGCATTTGTTGATAAGAGGCGACTCCGTTTGGCTTCGTATACCAGACCAGTTTCTGAAAATAGTCTTTCCCTGTAAACGCTACTGCCAGGTGCTGAAAGATAAATTCTAGCAGACCTTGACAACTGTGGGTACTGATTTAAATAAGATGATCAGTAAATGTATGGGTCGTGATTGCGATCGATTCGAGGTGTCTTTAAGAAAAAGTCAATTTCATTAGCAATTGGATTTTGTTTTACTTGATCGCGACATTCACTGCTATTATCCTTTGCTACTTCATTGAAACAGTCCCAAAAAGTGTCATGAGCTTCCCGTGTGAAGTTGGATCCAGTTTGATCTTCTTTTACTAATATATAAATATCCGGTATCCGGCCAAACCACTATCCGTTTCATCTCTAATGTAGAGGGTAATCTCCGGAACTATTGATCCGATTCCAAATATTTTTGCCTTGTTAGTAAGGTGCATTATTGAGTGCTAAAGGCTATACATAATTTCGAAACCCACGCAGACGAAGCCGCGGCCGAAGTATTTTATTTTTCGTAAAAAATAACTAGCAATGTGGGTAGAATAATTCACATTACTAGCTAGCTATCTTGTTAACCCCTCCAACTAAGCTAATTATGCTCGAGTCTTATGTGGGTTCACGGCAATAGTGTTATGGATTAGGTTCGAACCCACGACCTCAATAAGTCCGACATCTTAGCCATTAGTCTGTTGACGCTTCAACTAGATTATTGCAGTTGTCTTGACGTTAAATAAACGGACGAATT
This sequence comes from Tholera decimalis, assembly GCA_943138885.2. Taxonomy (NCBI): domain Eukaryota; kingdom Metazoa; phylum Arthropoda; class Insecta; order Lepidoptera; family Noctuidae; genus Tholera; species Tholera decimalis. The sequence goes on from OW964571.2 coordinate 34,216,998, forward strand.
GGCTTCAAGTTTATTCGAGTTAAAAATGATAAGTTGAGCTATACGTTATCTGACAAATGCTTACACTGTCTGGACAGGCCCACTCAAATCTGTGTGCATCTTTCCTCAAAAGATCGCCTCAGACGGTAAACTACAAGATTCTCGTATAATGTAACCAGTATAGATTGTATGGACTTCAAAAGAGACTGACCTCTCTGTTTGTTTCGGTAGTCAGTTCCGGCCTCATCTTGGTTAAATTTATGAAAAATATGACGGGAAACAGTGTTATTTCATAACCAATTAGCAAATAAAGATCATTTGTCACAGACTAATTTGTTTGCTAACCTTTTGTTCTTTCTGTTCCAGTCATAATGTCGATCCACATTAAGGACGCCGATGACTTGAAGAACAGGCTGGCCGAAGCTGGCGAGAAACTGGTCGTCATCGACTTCATGGCCACCTGGTGCGGACCCTGCAAGATGATCGGGCCCAAACTAGACGAGATGGCCACCGAAATGGCTGATTCCATTGTCGTTCTTAAGGTAAGCAGGACTTTGAACACCGTTTAAGTTTTTAAACTTTTTTTCTGTGTGGGGACATCAAATGACTTCTCCCTCTGTGGGTGGAACGGAAGGGAGTGTCAGACTTCTACTGACTAAAAACCCACTCTGCTCCTTTAGTTGCCCTTGCGTTCTAGGGTCGCGATATCTCGTTAAATTTTCCCGCAATCCCGTAAGGAAGTAGCCCTATCGGGCCCCGTCAATGCTGCTGACTGCTCTTTGAGGCGCGCGCGGAACACCTCGCGCCGTCGACTCGGGCCTGGTCCTTACCGAACGGTGAGCTACCCCTGCTCGCCGTCCGCAGGCCCGCGTCTCCGGTGGCCGGAGATCGAAGTTTTTAAACTGACGGTCACTTACATGATCATAACATAGTCATCATCAATCATCTGCTTAGTCTTGTCTAAAGCTTTGTTTTCCTAGGATAGCGGTGCCGTCATATAGCGGCCGTAATACAGCGGTGAATGACGTCACTAGAACGTTGTCTATGTAAACAAAATGGCGCGGTTTCCTAGAGAGCGGTAACTGACACCGTAACGTCAAAAAGCGTTGCCGCCATTTGCATGACGGCCGTCTTGTCGGTGACAGATGGTTTCGTGAACGTTTCATTGATAGCGATGAAGCAGACTGTGTTAAAACGGCCGTGGAACTTTCCACATGTCGTCACCGTAAAGACGGCCGCCTGTTTGCGTCCGTAATATTACGGCCGCTATATGACGGCACCGCTTTCCTAGGAAACCAAAGCTTAACCGGATGCAGCTGAGTATTAGTGTTTTACATGGTGATTAGAACTTACTCTTGACCTCGCTCTCGCCTGATGGTGTAGATACCGGCACGGATCTTGAGCGCTCGGCAGTACGGTGGGGATCGCTTTGCGCATCGTACACTAAGGCAAAATACAATGAAATACCCAAAATTCGCTTCTGCGCTGGTGAAGGTCAGCGCTCAAGATCCGTGCCGAGTATTATAAGCGATACATGAGGTCTACGATGGAACGAGCGAGCCCAGAAGATGCCCGTTATAAACAAAAAAGAAACTAGTTCTACACCATGGTAAACTTAAAACTGTACATTATGGAAAATTTGAGATTTCAAGTGTCAATAGCCTAATGTGTCGGACTTGTGATCGAGAGGTCGCGGGTTCGAACCCCACCCATTATAATAATAATAATATTCCACAACTTTTTCACACAACACCATCTAGTCCCAAACTAAGCAGAGCTTGTGGTATGGGTACTAGACAACTGATAAACATACATATATATTTCTAAATACATACATATTATAGATAAATTACACCCAGACAAAGAACAAATGACCGTGCTCATCACACAAACATTTGTCCTAGGTGGGAATCGAACCCACGACCTTGCGCATAGCAGTCAGGGCCAATGACCACTATACCAACGGGCCTGTCGACATGTGACATTACACTATTGCCGTGAACCCACTCCAGAAACAAGCATATGTATTTTACTTAGTTGGAGAGGTTAAAAAGATTGTTAGTAATGTGAATTTTACCCACAATGCTAGTTCTCTTCAAGGTAAATATCTATCTCGCTTCTTCTAAATATATATGTATAACTCAAAGGTGACTGACTGACTGACATAGTGATCTATCAATGCACAGTCCAAACCACTGGACGGATAGGGCTGAAATTTGGCATGCAGGTAGATAGATAGGCATCCGCTAAGAAAGGATTTTGCGAAATTCCCACGGGATCGGGATTTACACGGGAAAAACTTCCCACGCGAACGAAGTCGCGAGCAACTGCTAGTCCTGTATAAACTTGTAATTATAGAACCCCGTTTCGCAAAGATAGGCCTATAGAATATATTTTTTACCATTAATTGACCCGACAGACGTTGTCTTTCTGATCTTTTAAACCTTCCCAGTATGAGAAAACATAATAGAAAAAGAATTAATTAAATCGGTTCAGCCGTTCTCTAGTTAAAACTAGAGAACGGCTGAACCGATTTGTGGGACTTAACGAACCGCAAAAGAAAAAAAAGGAACTGTTTATGACTTCATTAACATGAAAATGTATTATAGTACAGATGTTCGGGCACGCCGCAATTGCGGCGGTAAGACCCCTCTTTGAGGAGTGGCTAGATCGGCGTCACGGCGTCCTGACCTACCGCATGACGCAGGTCCTCACCGGACACGGAAGTTTCGGGAGGTACCTGTGTCTGATGGGTAAGGAAGAGACGCCTGGGTGTCACCACTGCGAGGGTCGCCCTGAGGACACAGTCGAGCACACGGTGCAGGACTGCCCAGCTTGGGCAGAGCACCGACGTGTCCTCACGGCGACAATAGGCGGAGACCTCTCGCGCCCGGCCTTGGTCGAGGCCATGCTGCGGGGCGAGAGGGAGTGGGAAGCGGTCGCCTCCTTCTGCGAAGCAGTCATGCTTGCGAAGGAGGAGGCGGGCCGCGTGAGGGAGAGGATGGCGTCCTCCCTCCAGCCCAGCCGCAGTGGTAGACGCCCACGGCGTCGGACGTCGGCCGACGATCTCCGGCCACCGTAGGCGCGGGCATGCGGACAGCGAGTAAAGGGCAACTCGCTGTCCGACCATGGACCATGCCCGGGTCGACGGCGCGTCGTGTTCCACGCGCGCCTCAAAGAGCGTCAGCAACATGACGAGGCCCCCTCTGCAGAGGGCCGAAGCCCGCCGGGGTCGTGGGACTCATCCCGTTACCGTGGCCCCGGTATGTAAAGGGTTATTGAAGGAACACCGTGGATTTTAGTCAGTAAAAGTCTGACAGTCCCTCCCACCCTGCCCGGAGTGGGAGAACTTATTTGATAATTTTACCACGCTAAAAAAAAAAAAAAAAAAATAGTACAGATGTTAACCTACTTGCGAACGATGACTGGCAATTCTACAGCAAAAATGTCTATTGATATAAATATAATAACAGAAACCTGTGAAGGCTGTCTGGCAAATAAATGAGAAAAAAATAAAACAAAATACTGTCCCAATATATAATATACTTTATGTAATTTTAGAAGTAATATTCATCTACTTTAAGCTATAACTGCTAAAATGTTGTACCCATTTTAATGTTGTATTTATTAATTTGGTGGGTCTGAGAAAAGGTCATAAGCTGTTTTTTTATTTCACAAGAAATAAATTATATGGAAAAACAACGTTGCGCGTTTCATCTAGTATTTTTATAATTATTTCTAACTTAAATTTTAAAAGTTTGAGACTTAAAAGTGGTCTAATTTCTACCTTTGGGTGGCCGTTAGTATATTTATAAGATACTAGCTTCCGCCCGCGACTTCGTTCGCGTGGAAGGGGTTTCCCACTTAAATCCCGATCCCGTAGGAATTTCGGGATAAAAACTATCCTATGTCCGTCCTAGGGTTTTAAACTATTCCCAGGCCAAATTTCATCTAAATCGGTTCAGCGGTTTAGGCGTGATAAGACTGATAAGGTAAGACACAGACCGACAGAGTTACTTTCACATTTATAATATTGGTATGGATTAGGGACGTTGTTTCTGAATCAATTATGCTATTTCAATTTCGCATCTTTCTCTGATAACAAGAGTATGTGCATTCGACATAAGATAAGGCTGAATATAAAAGGAAGAGTTTACAGTATCATATTATAATTACAAAAGACTTCATAAATACGGTACAAAAATTAGCTATGCTTGTAATAAATAAACCTCAAATACATACGTAGTTCTTTTTATGCACCTGCCATGTTATTTCTTCACCACCCTTGGTTGACTGGTAGAGAATGCCTAAGGCAGTAAGTCCGCCTTTGTACCTTTTGTGCATAAAGTTAATATTAATACATATTATACATTATTGCTAAGTGTCATACACTAAAGCTAGGTACGGAAAATTATACTCCATGCTTGTAGGATATGGATGCAAAATATTCCATTCTTTTCCTTCCTGGCATCTCCATTTAGTAAATAAACAGGATATTAGTCAACAAAGGGTATGAATAGATGACACAAAAATATATTTATTATTTCAATGAATTAAGCATCAATGGCTTAATGGCTCAGGTGTCGGACTTGTGATCGAGAGGTCGCGGGTTCTAACCCCACCCATTACACTATTGCTGTGAACCCACTCCAGACACAAGCATATTTAGGGCAGTGAAGGATCAGGGTGGTTTTTTTATACAAACGCATATTAAGCTTAGTAGGAGTAATGTGAATTCTACCCACGCTAGTTTTGTATCATAGGCTCGCGTTTGACCACTATTTTATCTAATGACAAGCTATGATGTGGTCGAAAATAAAGCACACTTACCTAAAAGTAACCTATTTTCTTTGCTTGACATAAAGACCCCAAGTCTACTATCAGGAAATACAGACTCCTGCAGGGAATTCCACTCCTTAGCTGTACGCACAATGAAAGTATTCCCAAAACGTTTTGGGCGTATGGGTTCAAATAAAATTAACATGCCTTTTATTTCTTGCAATCTTAATAAGTATACTGATTACATTATAATGGCAACTAACTATGTATGTACATAATTTACACTTATGATCATTATCAACTTAATATTAATTTTAAATATTGAATAACCGGAGCCCTTTACCCGTGAATTCCCTCTCGTAAAAATGTCTTTTTTCAGCAAAAACTTGTCACTTAAGATCTATCTTCGTTCCGAATTTCATAAAGCCGTTTAGACAATAAGGTAAAACGATTAAAGACAGAAGAGAGATTCGCAGGTAGTTTTGTGGTGTAGGTAGCTAACGTACCTACTATTTATTTAAATATAATACATATGTGTAAACTACATACTCAACACACATACAAAAATGTACAGAGAGATAGATACTTTTCACATGAAAAGTATATCTCTTAATAATATTACTTACACTTAATAATATTATTTATGAAAAGAAAAGTACAATATACATTCTTATAATAAGATTCTTGTATACCTACGTACTGTTCCTAAGTAACGGTTGGGTGCAAACAACCGTACATAATATTTAACAACGTCGATCAATAATACTGTATTAGGTTTCTACCGCATTGGCCATGCATCTACAAGGTTAATATGCGGTGTTCTATATCTATGTATAACTTCAGGTGTCACACTTTAATACACTCTTCTTAAAAATGTGTATCTAATTAATACTAAGGCTCTCTTAATTATCATCATTTCAGAACTTCGATCAATCAATTGTTGATCGACGGTTCAGAAATAAGAATGTTATCGACTAAAATGCCATTTTCGATACAAAGCGCTGGGCTCTAATCAAATTAATTACGTGTCGTGTAGTTAGGGCTGCCATTCGTCCAGGTTTACCCGGATTTGTCCTAGTTTGGAGAGCGTCCGGGGGCGTCCGGAGGGATTTTCCCTACGTCCGGGTCAAACCCGGACACATATTGGTCTTACGGTTACCAAAAAGTAAGGTACCAAATATAAAGGAAAAGACTAATTACTTATTAAAAAAAATTAAATCTCTATAGGTAATGTTATCACTATTTACCTAAAAACTGTAAATAAACATTAAGATAAAAATGTATTTTTCTACGGTGTCCGGGGAAAAATTGCGATTTTACTCAAATGTCCGGGGGGTTTGAAGTCGTTGTCTGGGGCCACCAATTTTGGTGATGGCAGCCCTACGTGTAGTGCATAAGTGAACACAGAAAAGTAAGTGAGAGTAAGGTTCTGGTCGTCTGTTTCTAGATGTTTATTTATTTATTTATTTATTTATTCATAGGAAACTCAACAGCTTTTTTTACAATTCTCATTATACAATAATAATGTCACATGGGGTTCTGAAGCCTATTATAGAGTTTCACAACATGCATGTTAAACTAGACAGTATAGTAGCTCTAAAATTTTAACTATACAACCAAAGTAAAAATAAAAGGAAATATAACAACTGGTAATATAACAACTGGTAAATAATAATAATAATATACGAATATTTTTTACTTACTGGTGAGTATTTTTACAACTGATTTACGAAAAGATACCTTAGATAGCTGGAATATATCCAGATTTTCAAATTTGTCTATGTATAAGCGAGGCAGTCGAGTCATCACAGCATTTTGTCCATAATTGGACCGGTGTAAAGGTACACTAAATAAGTGAGTGTGTCTTGTGCGAGACCTTTGCGTGCAAAATTCTATGCATGACAAAAGGTCACCGCTGTCGATCTCACCACGAAGGATATCAAATAATAGTAGCATATCCAACATTTTACGTCTATCATTGAGGGGCAGCAAGTTATAGTGACTAGAGTCTGCGAGATAAGAAGCATGACGCTTGTTACCTTTAAAGTTTAAAAATTTTACAAACCGTTTTTGGAGATTTTCTATTCTAGAAATATACACATTATATTGAGGCGACCAGATTGGACTACAATACTCTAGAATGCTTCGGACATAGGCACAGTATACAATCTTAAGACTATGAATGTTTCTGAATGGTTTACAGGTGCGCATTACAAAGCCAAGATTACGAGAAGCTTTACTAACTATGTTGTCAATATGTTCAGAAAACAGTAATTTGGAGTCGAGCATTACACCAAGATCTCTGACTACATTGACTCTTTCAATAATTTTATCATCAAAACTATACATAAAGTTGATTGGTTTTTTGCAACGGGTAAAACTAATACACTGACATTTCGAGATATTAACACTGATGTTATTTAATAAGTAGTATTGGTATAATGAATTAAGATCACGTTGTATGAGTTCACAATCTAGGCTTGATCGGACACGTAGATATATCTTCATATCATCAGCGTATAGAAGATGCTTAGCATATTTAAAACATGAATTAATATCGTGTAAGTACGCACAATAAAAAAGAGGTCCAAGTAAGGATCCCTGAGGCACACCGGACGGTATGCTAACGAAATCTGATCTATAACCCCCCACAACAACGGCCTGAGAACGCCTGGATAAATAAGAGCTAATCCATCTGAGTAAGTCACCATGGATGCCAAGGTATTGTAGTTTTGAAAGCAGGATAACATGATCCACACGATCGAAAGCTTTTTCGAAGTCCGTATAGATCACGTCAACCTGCCCATGAGTTTCCATATTACCGATAACATAGTTACTAAAGGTAGCTAAGTTAGATGTGGTCGAGCGTCGCTTGATAAAACCATGTTGATAAGGACCTATGCCATTGGCTATCGTCGAGTAAATATTGGTATGAATAATTTTCTCAAACACCTTGCTGAGTGTATTAAGAATCGATATCGGGCGATAGTTTTTAATATCTGATTTTGAACCTTTCTTATGTACAGGGACAATCAGCGCAGCCTTCCACAAAGAAGGGAAGACGCCCTCGGTTAGAGACCTTCTAAACAATAGCGTTATAGGGCGTGCTAGACTATCAGCACAACCACGCAGGAATACTGCTGGCAAACCGTCCGTTCCAGGACCCTTTGTTCTGTCCAGCGTTCGTAATATGCCAAGTACCGAGTCCTCGGTGATATTTAGTGTAGATATTACATTATTAGAATTTTCTACTAGTTCACTAGTGGTACATGTAGGCCCCACACTTGTGGGTTGTACAGATGGTCCAGCAAAAACACTATGGAAATATTTACTGAATGCGCCACAAATACTATTACCTTCTTCGTATGTCTCATTATCCAATGTGAAAGTATTTGGGTATTGACTACCGCCTTTTTTACTTTTGACGTAGGTCCAGAAATATTTGGGAGAATGACTGATCATTTTTTCTATATGCGTCACATAGCTACGAAAGCATGATTTTTGAATACTATGTTAGATGTAGATGTTTTCTAGATGCAGCAGAGTACCAGTATTTTACACGGAGACAGCTTATTTAACCTCCACAATCCAGTAGCTGGGTAACACGATTCTTATCCACAAGGCTTAATGCTAAGCCACTACGACCGTATTATTTTTCTTTATATATTAGGTACTTACAAATACAACATAACAGGTTATGCACAAAGGCAAGGTTAACCCAGAATTGGGTTCTCTTACAGCAATGTATGTGTGTAGTATGACTCCGCTAATTTCCTTGCTCGCTCAGCTCAGCTTAGCTCGTCTTAGCTTTTCCATTTGCCATTGGCAGAAATTTCATCTGTAAGTAGTAATATGATAAAGCGGAAAAGTTTGTTTGTTTAAACCCTGTCTTCGAAAGTTCTGGTTGGATTTGAAAGAAATTGCAATGCATGGAAGCTTGAAGCTTGACGAAGGTTATTTGACCGGCTGAAAAAGGAGGAGGGTTATGTTTTTTATCGTAATCACTTGATTCGTTCGTTCGTTGATCGTGGACTTCCACGGGAGCAAAACTCCGCGGGACTGCTAGTATAAAATATAGACGCGTGGCCTATGCTCTGTAATGGTATTATAAAGATGGTAGCCGCCGATTAAGAGCAATGGTTGTCATAGGCATGATGTGATACGAGTTGTAATCTCTCAAAGCTCTCAAAACAATGAAGGGAGTCATCGTGAGGAAACTAGCACTTCCTAGATACAAAATCCAAAGACATGATACAACGACCAGCGTTGTCTCATAGAGCGGAAGCCTTTGTCTCAGCAGTGGAAATATTGGCTGGTTTTTTTATGTTAACTGCCGCGATCCTGTACCTCACACTCAGATATAGTGCGCTGTGCGCGTCGTGTAAAAAAAAGTCCCTTATACTGGTGCCAGTACAAGCGTTCATTTTACATGACGCGCACAATACGTAGCTATCTTGCTACCGATTAGTACCAATACGTAGTGCTTGCGCTGATTTTTATGAGTCGTAATATTGGTATATGGCGCGTATTTATAAAATAACTAGCTTCTGCGCGCGACTTCGTCCGCGTAAAAGTCGAAAATATTTCACGGGAAAGATAATTTATAGCCTATAGCACTCAGGGATAATGCAGCTACATGTAAGCGAAAGAATTTTCAAAATCGGTTCGGTAGTTTCGGAGATTACCCCCTACATACAAACTTACAAATTTTACCTCTTTATAATATTAGTATAGATATTGAAATTCTTCCGTGCTTTGTAAAGCACGTTAAGCCGCTGGTCACGGCTGCCAGCTGTTACACCCGTCGGAATTCGGAAGCCGGAAAGTCTGACACCAATCTTGTTCAGGGGTAACGTTATACCCAGCTATTGGGTTGTGGAGATCAGATAGGCAGTTGCTCCATATAAAACGCTAGTACGCTGCATCCAGTTACACTGGAAGCCGACCCCAACATAATTATGTAGTTGCGTAAAGGCTAAGCAGTTGATCATGATCATAGTCAAGAAGCTTCATTGCATCTACTCAAGTACAGACGCCAGCACATGAAACTACCCGAAGCTGTCAAATTTTCCCAATCAACCTTGAACCTAATTTCTTTAACAATAAAGTTGAAATTCTATTAAAGAAATTTGACAGATTGTTGTAGCTGGCGTCTGTACAACAATCAATTATCATAATCACTGTTATCAGTTAAGCCAGGCTATGTTTACATTCGCGTAAATTAAACGCAATTTACAACTTGTTTGTTTAATAAGATATACTAGGGGTGATCCAAAAGTAATGATAATCATAATAAAACACGGTAATTATGATTTAAAAAATAATTTATTTTTAAACGTAGTCTCCTAACAAATGAATACACTTAGTCCATCTTTTTTCTAAACCTAGGATTCCCTTAGAAAAAAATCTTTATCTTGACTCTCCCAAAACGCCTTAACAGCAGCCATCACTTCACTATCGTCTTCAAATTTTCGACCTCGGAGGTATTCCTTGAGCCGAGAAAAGAGGTAGAAGTCACTGGGGACTAGATCTGACGAATAGGGGGGGTGTTCGAGCAATTCGAAACCCGTTTCTTGAATGGCAGCCATCGCAACTGCGACTTTGTGAGAGGGTGCGTTGTCTTGCTGAAACAACACTCCAGCTCGCAATTTGCCGCGTCTTTTTTCCTTGATAGCCTCCCGCAATCTTCTTATTTGGTCTGCGTAGTAAGAGCCTGTTATAGTGGCTCCCTTTTGCAAGTATTCCACCATAACGATTCCTTTAGCGTCCCAAAAAACGGATGCCATAACCTTCCCCGCCGAACTTGACACCTTGATATTCTTCGGCGTCGGTGAGGAGGCTCGTTTCACGTCATTGATTGTTGCTTGCTTTCAGGATCAAAATGGTGAATCCAGATTTCATTCATGGTCACAAAACGTGACAAAAAATTTTCCTTATCTGCTTGGAACTATTCGAGATTCGTCCTCGAAATGTCGACTCGTTTCTTCTTTTGCTCTTCGGTTAACATTCTCGGTACCCAACGCGCAGATACCTTTTTCATTTGCAATTCGTTCGTAAGCATTCTTTGAATGCAGCCATATGAGATCCCTGAAACCTCAGCAATATGCCTGATGGTCACTCTTCGATCTGCCATTACAATATCTTCGACTTTTTTAACGTTCTCTTCAGTGAGAGACGTGGATGGGCGTCCCTCGCGATGTTCATCTTCAGTGGATATTCTGCCCAGGCTAAACTCCTTGGCCCATCGTGCAACTGCAGAATATGGAGGAACAGAGTCCCCCCACATTTTTTTCATACAGAGGTACTTGATCACAGCTCTAATTTCGTTTTTTTTCCATTTTGATGTTTCAACTTCGACGGTTTGTATTCAAATGAATGCATTTTTTTTTTTTTTAATTTTTTTTTTTAGCTAGGGCCACTCTTAGATCAGCTCACTAAGGCTGTGCGTCTACTTAACCGGTCTGTCTGCATGCAACTCCCTGGAATCGTGAATCGTGGTCTATTTATATGATTTTTTAATGGTGACTTAGTGGGTAAACAAGCTATAAAAAAAAAAATTGCATTTTTCTGAGAACTGGAAATATCCGATTATCATTACTTTTGGATCACCCCTCGTAGGTACCTACATCAGAAGTCGATTGTGAATAACAAAGTCATGCTGTGTGAATCAAATGTGTGTGCTGACGAATTTGATTGATCTTAAGGAATAATCATCATGTTTTTTTCCTTGTCCCGTGCTGTTTAGCTAACTGGTTCTCATCCGTCCACGCATTCACTACAAATAATATTTAATTATTTATCCACTTTACAAATCCTTACAGGGAAACTTAATTCTATTGTGGACTCCTTGTGAATTCACCCGGTGAACATCGGAATAATGATGTTCAAAACATATCGTTCCTCACAAAACCCTTTCTTTTTACATTTTAGAAAAAAAAAAATGTGTAATTAGAGGTATTTTAAACTCATACCGTAAAAAACACCATCCAATTTCATCTTCTTAGCGTGTCGATGGCAAAAATATTTTAAATTAAACCAAAACTCGCTACGCAAACTCCGCTCGCTGATCCAGACACAACATCATCAAGAGTGCAGGTGACAGGGCATGCGGAGCAAGATAAAAAGTGGTTCTTTGTTTGTGGGGTCATACCGCATATAATATATACATTTGAGATCTGAGCCTACACATTTTTTACATTTAATCTTGAATGTAAACGAAGGAAAATTCATTCAGATTTTCCGCCATTATTTACGATCGAAATTAATACATTTCTGTATAGTTTTTGGCAGAGCATAGAACAAATCCCAACAGCTAGATTTTTACCTCTAGTTGACCTTCTTAGGCTCTCTTTTTAGTGGTCAATTTCTAACGAGTTTATGAGGTCACTTGGCAGTGACGCATTGTTACGTAACTCCGACACTACCAGAGGGGGGATGGCTATGACGTCATCTGTCATAATGCGGAGTAACACTTTTTTTTATTGTTTATAGGCTCGCGTTTGATTACCATCTCAACACTTATAACATAAACGAGTTTTTTGTGCCAATTACCATTATACTGGTAGATATTCTTAACAAAACTCGAGATTTGCAACTACGGAGTATGTTATGATATTTTCTTTATTATTATAGTTTATTTATTTTAATGCATAATATTGTTCTTTTTAATTACGTGTCAAGGTTAGCCAAGGTTTGGCACCAACAAAACCGGAGCGGTGGAAACGGCATATTGTTACTGCAAACGGAAGTCTTCTGTTTTTATTGGCAAATCGGGTGATAATATTTGGAGTCTTATTTTGCTAAATTTTAGTACACTTTCTATTTCGGGGTGTACGATTTTGGGGGGTCATGTTCCCTGTCTCTTCCCCCCCCCCCACCGAACCCTTCGGACCGCGCCTGTCTCTATGACGAGGGAATGGGCCGTAATCTACCGCGCGGGCCCATTGCGTGTCGGTATATGTCGCATGTTTTCGGATGTTCGGTCCTAATACAATATTCCGGTTTCCTCGTATGTTTTCCTGCACCATTTCGAAAGCAGTGGTGACGATGAAAATTACACAAAGTAGTATAACGTAAAAGTAGTACCTATAGTATATGTCGAGTCTATAACCACTGTTCCTTATTACTAGTCCTTATATTAATTAAATAGTTCCATTATAACTTAGGTAAATCAAGAATATGTGATAAAAATCTTCACAAAGGCACAGTCATCGGAAAGCCCCAAGCGAATTCTTCGTAAACATTACCTTTTAAAAAAAAAGGTTTAGTAATCATGATGCATTCCGATCATTGATATACAAAAACCCTATATCAATGGTTCGGATAGTTTCTATATCGTAATGTACGACTCTTCCGTGGCTCAGAAGGAACATTAAACCGTTGGTCCCGGCTCGTTTGATGTTCTTTGACAGTATTTACGGGTAATCGGAAGCCAATAAATCTGACACAGTTCTTGCCAAAGTGTGGGTATCGTGTAACCCGGCTACTAGGTTGTGGAGAGGGATCCGGTTAGACTGGAAGGCGGCCTACAACATACACAGTTGGGAAAAAGGCTAAACAGATAATGAGGACTACATTTTTCCCGCGGTTTGGTACCGCGCTGCTGCTGAAACCGTTTCCGTAAAGGTGTGTCCAAACATCGAGCGGCAATCGAGCGCGGCCCGCCGCGCCGCCCCGTGTATAGACTACTGCCACGCCAACATTAGTCAGCTTTGTCCTAACGTGAGCGCGGCAGAAACGTGTCCTAGAAATGCCGCGTGTTGCTGCCGCGCTCTTGCCGCTTAATGTTTGGACACACCTTTATAATAAGTGGCGCGGCGTGCGGTAGAATGTTCCTAACTTAGATAAAATAAATGAGTAGATGTGGTCAACAGAAGAAATTATATCGGAACCGTGTGTCTCCAGTTAGGCGCTGGGCGGGGCAACAACTACACATGCAGTTTAATAAAATCAATAGATACGCACTCGCGCACACACCCGCATTTTCTAAATCAGAACGTACTATACAATCAATAATAAACCTTATTCCGTCAAACACAGCGTGTATTTACCATGCACCTTAGAATTTACCCACACAAAAACATCGGTCGCTATCGTTGTGCTGTGCAAAAGCAATTTATTTTACATATACGCTAGTGATTGACTAAATCGGAAAGTTATCGATTCTTCCATTTGTTATTGTACATTTTTTGGGCACCTGAAAATGAACCAAATAAAAAATGGCATGTCCAGAAAATATTATAATAGCAATAAACATATTATTAAGAACATAACATTACATAATTATTATTAAGTACTACCTACTAAGTATTAAGGGCTACCCTGACGCTTTCGACTTAAATCTTAATATTTAATTATCATAGTGATAGGTCAAATAGAAGTTGATGTTAACTGACATTACGCTCTTGATCGGAACATACCAGCCGTATAGGTTGTATAGAATCCTGAAAAGTTGAATGACTGATTTTATGAATGCCCTAAAACATGAGAATAGCTTTCAGTAATAAAATAAAATTTAACCCCCTTCTGCAAAAATCAGTTGTACTCTTAATTTTGGAATTGTCCATTCAGGCTGGAACATTTCTGCGCTGAAGTGAACCGAGCATTTATGGTGCTATTTTTTATAGGGTACCAGTTAGGTGGCATGCCTGTGGCACCAATCCATTCCTTTTTTATATTACCATCTATTGGGAAGCTGAAAAGTACGAAAACCACTTATTTATCATTTACATATATCCTAAGCTACTTCTAAACGTCACCATATAATAAGCATCGCAGTAATTACGTAACACACTATAAAACAAGATCTGAATGATTTTGACGTATATTGCTAATCCATTGCTACATATGTTCGAAATATTGGTCTGCTCAACAACGTAAATACCACAGTGAGTGTTGTTGATTTAGCATAATGAAACCGATTCCTACTGTAAGTGTGTTACGCAATTACCCCGGAAGTAATAGTTTAGTAGGTTATAATAGGTTTTTGTTATAAGAAAAATCCTAGTTAGTAGAGAAATTGTTAAATATATGAAAACAAACACACATCCATGCCTAACAAATAAATAGCATGAATATATTGACTTATTTTAAGCTAAATTCACAAATATATTATCTGAACCATGCCGATTATTATAACGCATTCGAAGCTTCAATGGAAGTAAAATACAAAAACCATAAAAAAATAAAGAAACAGCAACATAGGATAAGGCATAACATACGATAATTCTAAACCGAAAAACACCACCGATTATTAACCTAAAATTAAAGTAACTTACTTTACGAATATTGGTTACGCATTTCTCTACTACTCTGTAAAAAAATCAAAATAAGTAAAAAAACATTATTTACACCGGGCTAGTATTTTTATTTCTGTCATCTCATGTAAAATAAAAGTTAAACATATTTTCTTAGAAGTTTCCGTATTTTATAAAAAACTTTTTACCAAAAAATTAAACAGACTCCCAAAACACACTGCAAAGTGAAAAATCTCTTTTTAGTTGGTCAATTTTTAATTTACCTAGTTACAAGAGCCTAAATGTCAACTACTTATAACCTTTTACAAAATATTGCTTTTCCCAATGTTGGGCTGTTATTTGTTGAGGAGTTCTCCTGGTAGTTCACCATCAGCTTCACTTTACCATATGCATTATGACGAGCATATTGTGCTTAATAACCACATTCAAGTAATCGAAGCGGAACACATGAACTACTAATTATTCCTACTTATATATTGAGTAGTTCCATTAAATAAATATTATTTAAATCGATTTTCCAACCGGGTTAAAACGGTTGACAGATTGAAAAATAAACTATTGTAGCGACGGCGACGTCGGAAATCCTTACGCATGCTGCGGTCGTAAAATAAATTGTTTATTCTATTTTACTTTTTTGTACACTAGACTTTTCAACGTATTTTTCTTTCTGTCACCTTATGTAAAATAAAAGTTAAACATATTTTCTTAGAGGTTTCCGTATGTTATAAGACCCCTAAACTATAATAGCAATATTTCATTCGTCAATCGACATTGCTGTCGATAGCCTACGTTAGTGGATCTGCACAAGCACATCACTAATTCGTCGCAAGAAGTGGCGGCCTCACTACGCGATGAATCCGCGTAATACAGTTTCGTATGTTATTTTTACATTGCTTGTCCAGTTACTTAGTGACGAACTCAGGTAGTGGTTAAGGAGCAATGTATTTATAGCAAAAGTAGTACAGTCGTTCTTATATTTGAAAACAAAAATAACATAGTAAAACCAAGAAATATTTTACGATTTATTGTTTTTCATGATTTTAAAGACAAATATTGTAAAATACTTGTACTTACATATGGTAAGTGATTCCATGATTCACATAGTTTTGATTTTGGCTTCGGTTTTTACAAGATACCTCAGAATAACTCGGCATTCATATATGTTATCACGATCGCCGTCGAAAGCGCACTAGTTCGCAGAGACGGCCACTTGCCTGTGACATGAGCCCTGTGGCCATGTCGCGCGGACACCGATACGCCCCCTTACCACTTCTCCTATATTTTTGATTTTTGGTTTCTAATGTCAAAAATCTAACTAGCAAACAAACAACCCGTATCTTTTATCACTTTATTTAACTCCTACAAAAATACATTACTCTAGCGTTATTATTCACTTGTGCAGTGTATATTTTCCCCTAAAAATTTGCAACCAAAATGTATGAAAAACGTGTGGAAAAACAGTATTTGGCCGTATTATCAAGTCACTGTAATTAGTAATAATGTGAATTTATATAACGATATTTCGAAGTCGTTTAGCAAAATTAAACTCCGCTTGTAAAATAGTAGGAAAAAAAAACATGTGAGTCACTCCGTTCGACCGTTTGTTCCGCTTGGCGCTTATTATATGAACACCATTTCACCAGTAGTTATTTAAATTTGTACATGCCCCCGCCGCGCGCCGCACGGTGGGCTGAAAAACGGCTTTCATAGACTTAGGCATTTTATTTTGCAAGTGCCAGTTTTTGTGCCGGATATCACTTCTATTTGTTATAACAATATACAAAAATGACACCAGAATTGATTCTGCACAAAAACGAAGGAATTATAATTTTTTTACGAAAATTTTGTATGGAGCTAGTATGAAAAATCGAAATATCTCTGAAACGGCAGCGATAACCGTAATATCCTTATAGGAGGTTTTAGTACTAATTATTTATGATTTTTTGACATACGTTACATAATGGTTGTAGATGCCTTTTTTTTTTTTTTTAATCGTCAAAATATTTTTATTTATTTTTACATATTAAACGTTCCTTTTAGTGTTTAAGTTGAAGAATTCAGAGCTTTAACAACTCTTAACATAAAATAGCATCACCCCTATAGACCTGAAGGACTAGACAGAGGTGTGTAGTATCTTGTTGATCTTGTAAGATTTCCAACAATACCAAATAGTTGAATATCAGTGTCAAAGTGCCCATGCTGTCGCTTCTTTTAGAAAGATAGGGGAATGAAATTGTTAATTGATCATACCCTAAAAGTATGATTACAACATAACCGGACACATAATAATATCGACACAAAAGGAATTTTAAAACCTTGCATACGTTCAAAATACAAAATAACAACCCCCTGATCGTATCGGCCGCCCGATACAGACCCTCCAAGATTTCTCGTGTTCGTCGCCCGCGTAACATCCTAGACGAGCCTGACGACCCCACCACCATCCGACAAGAGAGCAGTAGGGAAACCAACACTCTTAGAAAACACAAATACAGAACGCGTTCCTTATTCCGGCCTCGCCGACGAGGCCCATCGCGACGTCCGCGTACTTGTAATGAAAATCCTCCCCGACCTTTGCCAAACGAGCCAGCCCGCGATGCTGAGCCAGTAGCAATAAATACTCCCGTAAATAATATGACCCAGCCTGTCCCTTTGCTGCCCTCCCAAAATGACCCCGCTATGCCGAGGCCCGTACTCCACAGGGAGTGCCCTTAGCGTGCGGTCATTAGCTTTAAGTAATTAGTTTGTAAGCCCTGGCTGGGGGCCTTTAATTTATTAGAGGTCATCACAGGAAAGTCCGGTTAAGTAGACTCACAGCCTTAGTGTGCTGATCTACAAGTGTTCTTTTAAAAAAAAAAAAAAAAAAAACAAAATAACATATTGTGTAGTCATCTAATGAGTCTGATGACAAGTAATTAAGTAATTAGAATGATGGTTGTAGTCTTCTGATTCTAATGAGCCTATTAAGTGATTAAATGATTTGAAATATCTCGCAACAATACCAACTAAGAACTGCATTCACCTTTTTATAATTAGTGAGCTAATGTGATTTGCTAATGTTGATTAGTTCTACTATGAGTTCTACGAAATGTTTTTGACGATTATAAATTTTTATTATCATATCTTTTATAACTTTAATGAGGGTAGTTAACTAATTATTGACTTTATACAATAAAACTTTTTAACAAAAAATTAAACCGACTCCCAAAAAACACTGCAAAGTGAAAAATAACTTTAATTTCGGTAGTCGGTGTCTTTAGTTTTGTTTTTTCGTTTTTGGCACCGACTTCCGAAATTAAAGTTATTTTTCACTTTGCAGTGTTTTTTGGGAGTCGGTTTAATTTTTTGTTAAAAAGTTTTTATTTCACTCTTTTTAGTTGGATGATTTTTAATTTACCTAGTTACAAGAGCCTAAATGTCAACTACTTATAACCTTTTACAAAATATTGCTTTTCCCAATGCGCCCAGCATTAGCGTTAATTGTTGAGGAGTTCTCCTGGTACTTCACCATCAGCTCTACATCACCATATGCATTGTGACGAGCATAAAGTGCTTAACATCCATATTCAAGTAATCGAATCGCAATCCACTCAATACTTATTATTGAGTAGTTTCGGCGGCCATCTGTGGTCTTCATCATCAGTTCCACTTCCTCAAATGGTACTTTTTGAGAGCAACTGTACAAGTTACTATAATAAATACCCAAAATGACATAGGTGTGCCTATAATATTTGAAGAGTTCCCTCGATTTCTCCAGGATCCCATCATCAGATCCTGACGATTATGAAAATGGGACCAATATCGAAGTATACCCTTTCAATCAAAAAAAGAATTTTCCAAATCGGTTCAGCCTTCTTCGAGTAATCGATGATCATACATTAAAAAAAAAAAAAAAAATATACGCGTCGAATTGATAACCTCCTCTTTTTGTCGTCGGTTGAAAAGGGCTATAATTTTGTTCCATAATTTAGATTGTTCACAACCGTGTAACTGCTAACACTAAAACTATTTGCTTTGCGACTACAAAATCTTAGAATGGAAAGTTTAATCACCAACTTAGATTTGTTTGTTCTTCTAAAAAGTGAGTGTCCTTCATTTAATCATGAAGTATTGTTTAGTGCAATTGTGTCCCGCATAGGCGATTGCCTTTCTGCCGAAGATCAAGTAACTCTCAAAGAATTTTGCCGGAGATTCACGCGAGCTGCTTTAAACAGGTGGCAGAAACCTAAACGATTCTTTGATAAGTTTAGAAATACGTACGGAGAGTGGTTGCAAGCAAATATTGATTGGCCGAGTTGCGTGCAAACTTTAATAAATCAAGAACCAACTGTTGATGAGATACCAAGAGCACGCTCAGTCTCTCCAGAACCTTCGACATCATCGACTGTTGGAACAATGACAAAAAGGTCCCGAAAACCATTCAAAGATCTGGGAAGCAAACAGAAAAAGAGAAGATCTAGTGAGCACATAGGCGAGGATTCCTGTGAATTGGCATATGCAGCTGCAGCACGTTTAAAAGAAGAAGGTTATGAAGATATCGCATCTGTAATCAATTATATGATCAAAAATCCAGAAACTGCCGTTAAAATCAAGGAAAGCATTAAGAAAACAGTAATATTTACACCAGAGAAAGCACTTGGATTGCTTCTTTCACTTAAGCTTTCAAAGTGGCAATATATTACGTTGCGAGAGACTGCCATTCGGGAAGGTGCTAAGGATATTTACCCATCCTACTATAAACTGCAACAAACTAAGCTTGCATGCTACCCTCCTAATCAATCAGTATCAGTTACGGATTCATCAGCTAGAATTACACTTCAAGCTTTACTTGACATCACGGTGAAGCGGATTCTTCAAAGTCTTTCTGATAATGTGGAAAATAAGCAGTTAAAGCTGATATCGAAGTGGGGATTTGATGGTGCTTCCAATCAAAGCCGATACAAGCAGAAAATGGACGGCGAGCATGATGATTCAAGCATTTTCATGACCTCCTTGGTGCCACTGAAACTGACAGATGGAGATAATACTATATGGACAAACCCGAAACCATGCTCAACTTTTTATTGTCGTCCGGTTCAGTTCACTTTTGTAAAAGAAAGCCATGCAGTTGTCATTGATAACAAAAGAAAAATGGATGAGGAAATTGAGGCCCTTAACCCCACAGAGTGCATTAATAGTAACAGGGTGACTCATAAACTAATGATGACAATGATCGACGCAAAAGTCTGCACGTACCTTTCTGAAGCTAGATCAAATGCATCATGCTACCTGTGCTTAGCAAAACCAACAGAAATGAACCACTTAGATGCTGTAACATCAAAAACTGTGTGTTCTGACATATATGAATTTGGCCTATCATCCCTACATGCCCGTATAAATTGCATGGAATGTCTGTTACACATTGCGTACAGACTTGACTTCAAACAGTGGGCAGCAAGAAGTAATGAGCATAAAGATATGTTACAAAACAGAAAAAAAAACATTCAAAATAAATTTAAAGAGGAGCTCAATCTGTTAATTGATATAGTAAAACAAGGCTCGGGAACTACCAATGACGGGAATACCGCAAGGAAGTTTTTCGAGTTTCCCAATAAAACTGCAGCTATTACTGGGTTGGATCAAAACCTGATAAAAAGATTTGCTGTTATTTTGCAAGCAATAACATCTGGTGAGAAGATCGATGTCATCAAATTTAAAGATTTTGCTCGCAAAACAGCAGAAAAGTACGTGGAATTATACGACTGGTACTACATGTCATCAACCGTACATAAACTATTAATACACGGAGCTGACATAATCGAAAAAAATGATATTGTCCCGATTGGGACTCTCTCGGAAGAAGCCTCAGAGTCTCGAAACAAAGATTTTAGGAGGTTCCGGGAACATCATTCGCGGAAAAGAAGCAGGCAAGATTCTAATCAAGATATCCTAAATATGCTTGTTGTTTCTTCGGATCCTTTTCTAAGTGCACAAAGGCCGAAGTTAGATGCCAAAAGGAAGACAACCTTTTTTGCTGCAACTCTCGACCTAATACAGTTTCCGGAAACTGAGTTCGAGTTTGTAGGTATATCCGATCTGGATTCTGACTCGGAATTGGAGTCCGACAACGAAAGTTGTAAAGAAAATTTGTAAAATTTAATTATTTTTCTTTATGTTCTTTTGTTATTTATGTTAGTTTATTGAACCAATATGTTTAGTTAATAATTTCATAAATTATAGTTTCAAATATGTATTTTGTATAATTGAATTTATTAGATATTATTTTTGTTACTTCTGTTTTATTTAAATTACCTATCAATAAAAAGTTTATATACAGTCTTTTTTTTTCACATATTCTTAATATTTGGGGAAAAAGCATACTTCCTAACGATGTTCTTAACTTTGACACAGTTCATGGATCGTTTTGAACAGTTTCATATGTTAAAATAAATAATGTTAGTACTATAATCCCCTATAAGGATATTATTATTATTATGTGTCCGGTTATGTTGTAATCATACTTTTAGGGTATGATCAATTAACAATTTCATTCCCCTATCTTTCAAAAAGAAGCGACAGCATGGGCACTTTGACACTGATATTCAACTATTTGGTATTGTTGGAAATCTTACAAGATCAACAAGACACTACACACCTCTGTCTAGTCCTTCAGGTCTATAGGGGTGATGCTATTTTATGATAAGAGTTGTTAAAGCTCTGAATTCTTCAACTTAAACACTAAAAGGAACGTTTAAATATGTAAAAATAAATAAAAATATGTTGACGATTTTTTTTAAAAAAAGGCATCTACGACCATTATGTAACGTATGTCAAAAAATCATAAATAATTAGTACTATAACCCCCTATAAGGATATTACGGTTATCGCTGCCGTTTTAGAGATATTTCGATTTTTCATACTAGCTCCATACAAAATTTTCGTAAAAAAATTATAATTCCTTCGTTTCTGTGCAGAATCAATTCTGGTGTCATTTTTGTATATTGTTATAACTAATAGAAGTGATATCCGGCAAAAAAACTCGCACTTGCAAAATAAAATGCCTAAGTCTATGAAAGCCGATTTTCAGCCCACCGTGCGCCGCCGACGATGAACGAGTAGCGAGTAGAGCTAGCATTTGAAAACGAGTTGGCGAGCAGCGAGTGTGTTGTTCCGATAGTTTAGTCGCTGAGCTATCATCTGGTTGGTCTCAGCGTGAGTTCTGACCGCCGAGTGATCGCTGAGCGAATATTATCTTTGATAGCTCTTGTCTCTCAGCGACAAAACTAGTGAAGCGAGTAGTCGCCGGCAGTATGAACAGTCAGAGAGCAACTATTAATATATGCATCTCTTTCGTTTACACGCAATGTATATTTCATTGTGCGTTTCTAGAGCGAGTAAATCGCCGATAGTTATTCGTTTACTTGCCGGCAGTCGGACAACTGCCTAATCATGATACAGTACCGCATCGTTGGTATATAAGGCCGTGCGCGCACTGCCTTGCGGTGGCCGCAATTCCGGGAGTTCTACCGCACCGGTAGACTGACCGCAGTGCGCGCACTTCTATGACACTCCATACTTCACAAATTTTGCGTTTCCAAAACGCAACGCAGTGCGCGCACGGCCTAACAGTAGTTGTAAGCGATTAGTTTTTAGGGTTCCGTAGCCGAATGGCAAAAAACGGAACCCTTATAGTTTCGACATGTCTGTCCGTCTGTCTGTCTGTCCGTCCGTCCGTCCGTCCGTCCGTATGTCACAGCCATTTTATTCCGAAACTATTAGAACTATACATGTAAAACTTGGTAGATAGATGTATTCTGTGAACCGCTTTCCGATTTTAAGAGAAAATTTAAAAAAACATTTAAAATAAAGGAAAAAATATTTTCAGTTTCAGTTCCATGTATGGGGACTCAAACTGAAAATATTTTTTCCATGAAACCTATACGTGTGTGGTATCTATAGACAGGTCTTTAAAAATGACATTAAGGTTTCTATAATGACTTTTTCATAAAGTTAATCGTTTAAAAGATATACGCTTCCAAAGTGGTAAAATGTGTGTCCCCCCTCTAACTTCTATAATAATGAAGTGAAAAATCTAAAAAAACCATATGTTATAGATCTTAATGTAAACTTTCAACCAAAATTGGTTTGAACGAGATCGAGTCGGCAGTTTTTGAGATACAGTATAATTTCTAAAATCGCAAATATAACTTTGTAATTAATACAAATACTATGAAAAACAAAGTTATTTGGCGTAGTTGTAAAAATTGTAAATAAGCTAGTTTTAAGAAATTTTTAAGGTTTTTTTGTTTTTTTGTTTTTCAATTAAATATATTAAGTATATTATATTTCCGCAATTGCGGCGGTAAGACCCCTCTTTGAGGAGTGGCTAGATCGGCGTCACGGCGTCCTGACCTACCGCATGACGCAGGTCCTCACCGGACACGGAAGTTTCGGGAGGTACCTGTGTCTGATGGGTAAGGAAGAGACGCCTGGGTGTCACCACTGCGAGGGTCGCCCTGAGGACACAGTCGAGCACACGGTGCAGGACTGCCCAGCTTGGGCAGAGCATCGACGTGTCCTCACGGCGACAATAGGCGGAGACCTCTCGCGCCCGGCCTTGGTCGAGGCCATGCTGCGGGGCGAGAGGGAGTGGGAAGCGGTCGCCTCCTTCTGCGAAGCAGTCATGCTTTCGAAGGAGGAGGCGGGCCGCGTGAGGGACAG
Source organism: Tholera decimalis (assembly GCA_943138885.2). NCBI lineage: Eukaryota > Metazoa > Arthropoda > Insecta > Lepidoptera > Noctuidae > Tholera > Tholera decimalis. The sequence goes on from OW964571.2 coordinate 34,240,712, forward strand.
GATGGCGTCCTCCCTCCAGCCCAGCCGCAGTGGTAGACGCCCACGGCGTCGGACGTCGGCCGACGATCTCCGGCCACCGTAGGCGCGGGTATGCGGACAGCGAGTAAAGGGCAACTCGCTGTCCGACCATGGACCATGCCCGGGTCTACGGCGCGTCGTGTTCCACGCGCGCCTCAAAGAGCGTCAGCAATATGACGAGGCCCCCTCTGCAGAGGGCCGAAGCCTGCCGGGGTCGTGGGACTCATCCCGTTACCGTGGCCCCGGTACGTAAAGGGTTATTGAAGGAACACCGTGGATTTTAGTCAGTAAAAGTCTGACAGTCCCTCCCACCCTGCCCGGGGTGGGAGGACTTATTTGATAATTTTACCGTAAAAAAAAAAAAAGTATATTATATTTATTATAGTTACCACGGAACCCTTCATGGGCGAGTCCGACTCGCACTTGGACAATTTTTTCTATCTGTATTTTAATTAAGTTGCAGCTAGATGTCATTATGAACCAGTTAATTCGTTCTTTAACTATCACATAAAACTCTTAGTACATATATAAAGGCGTGATTTTATATGTAGCTATGTTCGCAACTTCGTTCGTATGAATCGCAAGAATTCTAGGATAATAGACTGTTCTCCGTTATTGTAAGTAATGTTTTATTGGCTAGGCAACATGTTCATGCATACAGTAAAATCGGGTATAATTTATACTGCATGTGCATAAAAACATTTAGGGACACATAATTTGAACGCTATCTCTGAATGAATAGCTTTGACCTCCGAGTTATGACCGCACATCGTAAATAATGCCTAAATAAATTATGAGTTGGACATACATGATATTATTTGACGCATTGTGGGTATGGTGATAAGGATTGGCGGTCACCTATGTATGTATTTATTGTGGCTTGTAACGTTATACCTATGTTAGAAATTAAAACGGGATATTTACAATGTACCTATAGCTCCTTATTATTCTTTTGGGTTTCCTATATTCGGCACTGTTGCAAGCACTTACGATCGCGATCTTTTTTAGAAGCGTCAATAGCCCAATGGTTAAGGCGTCGGACTTGTGTTCGAAAGGTCACGGGGTCGAACACCACCCATGACATTATTGCCGTGAACCGATTCCAGACAAGCATATTTAGCTTAGTTGAAATGGTTAAAAGATCGCTGAGTACATAATGTGATTTCTACCCACATTGCTAGTTAGTTCTCTTTTAAAAAAACAGGTTATTGCGAGTGGATGTTTATGAGCAGACAAATCGGTCTAACCCTTTCCTCGTTCGTTTTTCGCGATCGTCACCTCTACCACTGTCACACGTATCGCTCATAATTCGATTCTGTTCCCGACACACAAAACTCACCGTGTCCACTCGCGAACATTTTTCGCGACTAATATGGTTTTTACACAAGTTCCATTCCGTTTTAAGTTGTAATGTTACTGTTAGTGAGCATGTAAGTTAAAACTTATACCTGTGTGAATAATTATGTTAATTATATTCATTAGGTTCTGTAGAGTGAATTGTGATAGACTGGTATCTGACGTAGCTCGCTGCCCATCCCTTTTTCCATTTATGTTGGTTTATTGAACCTTTATAGTTAATCAGCTTCTGCCTGCGGCTTTGCTCGCGTTTAAAGTTCTGCATCAAGTGTTCCAGTTCTTGTTTTTTTTTTTTTTCACCTTTTATCTTTCCCTGGACTTCACCAATATTTTTAACCGACTTCTGAAAAAGGAGGAGGTTATCAATTCGGATGTTTGTTTGTTTGTTTTTTTTATGTTTGTTCGGGCATAGCTCCGTCGCTCGCCAACCGATTTGAAAAATTCTTTTTTTGTTGGAAAGGGTATACTTCCTAAATGGTCCCATGAAAATTTTATCGACATCGAACAAGCCGTTTCGGAAAAATCAACAAAAGTCTAAAAAAAATATTTACATTGATGACCTTTTTGGTTACTCTATATTGTGTTTTTTGTTCGCGCGTTTTTAGTTTTTTGTAGTTGACATTTTGGCTTTTATAACTAGATTAATTACAAATTGACCCACTAAAAAGCGCGAAAATAAAAACTTTTTTGCAAAAAAATAAAACCGACTTCCATATCAAAACACTACAAAGCCAAAAATAATTTTAATTTCGGAAGGCGGTGTGAAAAAAAGAAAATACAAAACCAATAACACCGACTACCGAAATTAAAATTATTTTTGGCTTTGTAGTGTTTTGATATGGAAGTCGGTTTTATTTTTTTGCAAAAAAGATTTTTTATAACCAAAATTATCCAAATCGGTCCAACCGTTTTCCAGTTTAAACAAGATTACCGGATAGCAATTGATTTAAATATAGAGTAGTATAATTATGTATATAAAATAGATTGTGATGTGTAGTCCACTTCCTTTGGATGTCTAGAAAAAGTAACTGGTCATGTGAAGCATGTTGATAACAATAGGAGCAGCAAACACAGATTCAAAGTCTGCGATTCAAAGTCATTTTCAATTAGAAATAAAACTGACACAGTTATCTTGAACGAAAAAATTGGCATCTACATTCAAACTTCTAGGAAAAACCAAAGTCAGCCAATCGGTTAAATATCTCGCTTCTTGCCAACAGATCCTAATATAATAGATTTATTGATGCGTCACATCTTTTTGTCAACTATGAGGTCGTACTTCTAATCAGATCAGTAGGTAGATAGAATAGATTAGAATATGCTTTATTGTACACCAAAATTTAAACACACCTATTCAACATAATTTCTTAATTATCTTCTTTTATTAGGGCTACGGTCATCGCTGACAATATACATTAAATTATGTATATTTATAGAGATTAGGTCCACACGACCGATCTTAAAAAATAAGCAATACTTGCCGAAATTAGCCGGTGGATGGAGGATTCTTAATATTTCGAGATTCATCCATGCCTGGGTTGGTCCCTGCTGTCATTAGTACAGACGCCAGCACATGAAGCTACCCGAAACTGTCAAATTTTCCCAATCAATCTTGAACCTAATTTCTTTAACAATAAAGTTGAAAATCTATTAAAGAAATTTCACAGATTGTTGTAGCTTGATGTGCTGGCGTCTGTACATCTATGACAATCGTTACGCGTAGTCAGCATTTCTGACACCAGTCTTGTCCAGAAGTATATGGTTACCCAGCTAATGGGTTGTTAGAGATGCGATAGGCAGTCTCTCCGTGTAAAACACTAGTTCTCAGATGCAATCGGTTAGACTGACCCTGACACAGTTGGGACAAGACCATGCAGATAATCAAATAAATAAATAAATCCTTTATTTCACCAAAGCAATTACAATAATAAAATAACCATAAAAAGCTAGAACAAAAGGCTAATGCAAAAGGCAAATGGAAATATCCTGACTCCTAAACTTGGTGTAAGTTCCTGTGCGTTGGAGTCAGTGATTCCTCGAAAAATATAATTGCAAAATATTTATGCTCAGTTGGGACGTTAAAAATTATTTACGATGGTGATGATGTCGATTTGTTACACAATCATGTCTTTATCGTGCATTCCGAAGAATATCGACGTCCTCTCATGCCATAAACACAGTAATATGTAAACATTGTAAAAGTCTTTATCAGTAAAAGTCTAAAAGTGTAAATTTGGAGTTCCTTTCCAGTACTTCTCCGTAGAAAACGATAATTTAGAACTGTGCTGAACTAAGCTTATTACGGTTTAGTGGCCCTATTTGTGAAACATTTTAAATTAGGTTACATTATTATTTCGACCTAACAAAATCATTATGTAGTCTGTTATCTACTGTAATATTAAAGTTGTACAATGCAACATTACTTTTCGCGTGGTATAAGAACATGATAAGATAAATCCTTATCAGGCATACATTTTAACATTTAATACCGGAAAGAAAACTGTAGAAATAAATGTAGAAGCTATAAATAAATACCTACAAATGATATATTTTCTGTTTTTATCTGCGGCACAGCTAGTTTTAAAATAACCTTTTCAAGAGCTAATTAACATATTAAAATATGGCCCATTGTGTATTTGCTAATAAAATTTAAGTTTTATGATTATATTATACTGTAAAAATTCTTGATTATTTCAAGTCTGACTATATTTGTCTTACTCTATTGTGTCAGGCTTATGTTAACGCAAAATGAATGTATTTTACAGGGAAAACTCCCGTCTTTTTCTCATCTGGTTAGGAAGATTTTTTTAGTACTGCTAGTGCTTTTTAGCAATGTGGGTAGAATTTACATAACTAGCACTCTTGTTAATCGCTCCAACTAAGCTAAATGTGCTTGGTGGGGTATGAACCTGCGACCTTACCTCAGCCATTAGGTTATTGACGCTTAAGTTATAAACCTATAATTATACTATTCCCTATAAAGGACGTAACTTAAAGTACTATTTTCTTTCAATTCCAGGTTGACGTCGACGAATGCGAAGACATCGCGACCGAGTACAATGTCAACTCTATGCCCACCTTCGTTTTCGTGAAGAGCAGCAAGAAATTAGAAGAATTCTCAGGCGCCAACGTGGACAAACTGAGGAACACCATTATCAAGCTGAAGTAGGGCAAAACAGGGCTCTTGTACGCTAGCCCGCATTCCCAACACGAAAAACCTTACAAAAGAGGCATTTTAATGCATTTGTGATTAAATTAAATTCTATTTATGTAACATTTTTATCGGCATGTTTAGTTGCTGGTTGACTTTATATACCTGTATACGTAAATATTGTTTGTTGAGACGGCTATAGACTTACCAAACGATACGCTTTGCTGCCCCAATATGACATTGCTAAGACTGTATCATATGAACTTTAAAAATCTGTCGTTTCGTCGAATTTGCAAGGTTTTTCCAATGGAGATAAATAAATAGCAGCTGGTAAAATAATATTACAGCAGCACACGGCACTAATGCATAATAATTATGTTAATTTCTCAGCCATCAGAAGGATCACAATTTTTTTGTTTTTAATAGTTTTTTTTATGAAATATAAGTAGATGTATTTTTGTAATGCAAGTGTCTTACTAGCACGTGTGCTTAAATGTTCGCACTCCTGCGTCGGTTTAGCGTACAAACTCTATTTTCGTATTATTTGCTGTGTATTTTTCATTATATGTATGTTACAGAGTATTGTTACTTCAATAAAGTATTGTCTAAAATATAAAATAATTATTTAATTTTCCTTAACATCTTACCAAACCATTTTAGTACCTACAACACACGTAACATAGTGAATTTATAATGTTCCACTGTTGGGACACCAGTCTTTCAATCTATGAGAGAAAATGAGCCGTAATACAACCTCAAACAGGAATGTAATATTTAGACTTAATTAATTTTATTAGACCATGGTAGGTACCTAGGCTATACTATCTTTAGCGCCTTCAATATCCTCTGCAATTGAATACCCTAGGTCACTATCATATTACGTTTTCTTTGTAAATTGGTGTAATAGCGGCATCATTACTTTTAAATGTTTCGTTTATTCGTATGACTTCGCAACAAACAGTATATCCACTGAGATAGAAAAAGTACCTACCTATAGGTATCGATCTGTTGGTCTGTTTTGACGTGAAAGAGGGACAAAAACAGAATTCGTAGGTATGTATAATATTAGTATGAACTTATTTATTCGCAAAGCATAAATAACGTTCTCGTCTAAGATTTTATGAACATTATTATGCATTCTTGTTTTAATATTTTGGCATAGACTTGTAAACATGAAAAAGACAGTATTAAAACAATAACAATACACGATTATTTAGCGAGAAACTGCATAATTTTGACGTGAGCTGACCTTTCCGAGCCGATCTTCAAAGTTAGGCAACGCTTCCACAGCTAACAGGTCAGTGCATAAATGGATATCGATCTTTTCGATCGATATTCTTGCTGATAATGTAGCTTTATATTGGTGAAAGAACTTCGAGTAGTTCTTTAGTTTATCCGTTGCAAACAAACAAATCTTGCCTCTTTATTATATTAGATTGTAAACTAAGGGATGATTGTGACAGTTCCTATATTGTTCTTTGTTCTTATGACCCACAAATCGACGGTTTAAAGGAAATAGGGTATAAGCATTGGTATAAGCGACATTTTGACTGGTATTGTTTTGAAAGCCGACTGTTTCTTGTGTTCTATTATCTTTTATTTTGTCATATTTCCCGATTGGAAAATTAAAAACAGTTTTAGTTTTCACGATGTTTAAAAAAAAAATTCATCAGTTTTTCTAAAATTCTAAACTTTGAACGGCTCTCCTAAACATTTATTTTTTTGTCGCTTACACCCTATCCACCCTATTTCCTTTTATCTGTCGAAATTAATTATACCCATAAATCGAATTCGAGATCAAAAATGTAAACAAAGGTGTTGCCAATTTTAAATAATAACCTCAATTGTGTAGTATGACAGTGCTAAAATTGTAGTAGGCATATAGGTACCTATTAAACAGTTAAAATATAATAGTGCACACAGTCTTCAAGTATAAAGTGACGCCAACTACGATACTAGAATAAAATATAACTATTTGAAATAAAATCATACAAATTATTTTTATGCTACTGGCAATAAGGCAGGGGTCTTAAACATTTGGGCTTCATTTAGTGTTTTGAACTAGCGAAATGCCTCGACTTCGCATGAGTGCTTATTACTAATGAAATAAATGAGAATTTTCTCACACGCAAACGGTGTCCTAACAATATTATGAACAGAACAAAAAGAAATCAGCTGAATCGGCGAAAAGACATGAGCAAGTTGTTCATAACAATATAAATCTTTTATTTTCATTACGTTTACCTTACCTATTCTATTAGGACTTACTTTAGGCTATCATGTTTTAATTTTGACCCGTTGCTTTAGCGTTCTTACAAAAGCCCTAAATTAAAAAAAAAAGTTATTTGAATTACTAGGGAGATGTTGACTTCCCCTGAACTGTCACATGTATAGATATTTCTTTGTTTACATTTTTATCTTGTATTCGATTTCAGAGTATAGTAGAGCTTTATTAAATCAAATGTAGGTAGGTAGGTAGGAATAATCGGAAAATGCAAAGTAACAGATCTTGATATGTCTCTCGGCGCCATTTCACAAAATAACAATGGCTAAAAGTCCTTTAGAAGGTCCCGATTATAGTTGCAAAACTTCTGAATAATTCCGAATAATTCCGGAATACTTCGGGGAAAGTTTCTTTAAATGGGAATTATTCAAAATGATAAATTCATTTTGAATCATTCTGATTTAAAGAAACTTTTAATTATTTATTAAGATTTCAACTTTTTTTGCTGAAAAATCGTATTTTGCATCGATCGTCGATCTCTGTGCGCCGGCCGCTGCCGCCGCGCTGGCACCGCGACGCGCGCACCCGACTGCCACCGGCCACGAGTCGTGCGTGCAGGCGATGGCGGTGCGGGGTGCGGTAAGAGGGAGGGGATGCTGCTCCCGGAGAAGTTTTCACCCGCGCGAGAAAGATTCATACCCCGCAATCGAATGTTTCCGAATATTTCGCCCGAATAATTCAATGGGAATAAATGTGTTTGCTTGTTGTGTGGTGGGTGAGTTAATTATTGTTCACTGCGAGAGTACGTATGTACGCTACGAGAGTAAAATATAAATGTTTATTTTATTATAAATGGGATTGATTAAGTATATGTTGATATTTTTATAGGTAGATTTATTAGCCTGCGATTAACAGGATTTTTATTCTTTTGTTTTTAGGTAGGTACGGTCGGCCAAGAAAGTGGTGTACCAGTTTTGATTTAGTTTCCCGGTCATCGAAAATTACAACAAGGTTCGTTATAAAAAGATATTACTGAAAGAGACAACATTATCATGACGTAAACCTATGTATTTAGTATTCATACGTCATATGTCACATATAAGTACATGACATTTTAACCTTTAGTATAAATGAAAAGGACATTAGTTTCTACAAAGCAATTGAAATGTTTCCAAACAAAAGTAATAAAAACTATTTAGACAACCGAATTCCATTTGAAAAAGAAAACTGACAATTGACATTTTGTCAAATATATGCAAAAAATCGATATATTTTCCGTGTTATTTTTCAATCAACTGCATATAAAATCATCTCAATGCCTGCCAACTTGACCATTGCCGAAAGAGCACAAATAATTGCCCAATTTAATGAGGGAAGCAGTATCAGTGCGATATCCCGGAATTTGAATATATCGAGGCGTTCTGTCCGCTTTTGGATTCGTCGTGAAGGAGAGGAGGGAAGTTTGTTGGATCACAGAAGAAGTGGTCGCCGGCCTGCACTCTCCAATAACGATAGAGAATTCATGAGACGGGAATATGAAATCAATGGTTTTAAGCCCACAAAACATTTTGCGGAGATGTTCGATGTGAGTGCCCAAACAATAAGGAATCATCTCATGGGGTTGCACCACAGGCATTACGCCAAGAAAATATATTTGACGGATGCTCACAGACTTGCTCGTCTGAACTTCGCCAGAGAGCACTTAGAGTTTGATTGGTCTAATACAGTGTTTTGTGATGAAAAAACGTTTAAATCCAGTCAGCATGGACGTCTTCACCTTTGGCGATATAATTCAACACGGTATAAAGATGATCATGTAATCCCAAATAGAGAATCAGGTCGAATTTCCGTAAATATTTGGGGCTGGATGAGTACGGATGGTGTAGGAGAATTGTGTTCTCTACCTCCTCGAGCGACGGCTGTAAATTATATCGACGTGCTTCAGAATGCAATGCTACCGACAGTCCGTAATGTTTACCCGGAGAACGAAGTGCCACAATTTGATTTTGTTCAAGATAATTGTTCAATTCATAATGCGAGGATCGTAAGAGCCTGGTTTCGTTCACACACTGACGTAAGGGTAATTCAGTGGCCCTCAAGATCGCCGGACCTCAACCCGATAGAAAATCTTTGGGGCCTTATGGTCCAACGATGGTCGCATCAAAATGAAAGAACCAAACAAGCTCTTATTAGTCACTGTAATTATATCTGGGAGGAAATGCGGGGAACCGATATTTGCTCACGGCTTGTTGGTTCAATGAGGTCTCGTCTTTTAGAGGTTATAGAGGCCAACGGCGGTTACACCCGTTTCTAATTTTTAAAAATTTTCAATATCTTCTAAATATTACTATATATGCTATGTTTTTGTTTGTTATAAGTATTTTAAAATTGATTGTAGAAATTTAATAAAAGGATAAATCTATTTTTAGCTTGTTTTTTATTGATATTGTAATTACAAGTTTACAGAAATTGTAGGTTTGTGGACTCGCCTTGTGCCTTTACAATTTTATGTAACTTGTTGATTACAATTCTGAATTTGTAGATACAATTTTGTCATCAAAATCTACAGCCCCCCGCCGTTGATTTTACGACGTCATTGGTTCCATCAAGTTCAAACTAAGAACAGCTGTCACGTTACAAACAGTAATAGTCGTTATCAATAATCAGATAAAGACAGCAATAGAAGTTGTCAGATCGATCAGCAAGCGAAACTAATCTTTATCACCTATGAATCTGCAAGCGATATTCAACCTTAGGGTGGTACACCACTTTCTTGGCCGACTGTACTATCGGCCAAAGATACGCATACTCACTTAAGAAAATATTTCTGCGGAAGCGCAGCTAGTGACAAACCACATCCCTTCCTGTTTTCGCCCAATTAGAAATAATATGCATTTTGTGAGTACAGGGCGTGTAACATTATATTAATACTTACTATTACGAACACTACTAAAATACGCTTCGTGCATCCTATTGGTCAAAATACATGCATTAGGCGATCGAGTTGTAAGTCGTGCTATGCGATTATAGCCTTAAATGTCAGTTGTGAAATAAAAAAACCAGGCCAAGCATATTTGATTTGCTATTTGAAAAAGGGTTACCTATGTTTTTGGTTAGTTTGTATGTAGCTCTGTACGCATCGCGAGTATTCGCGAGTCGCATAGGTAGGTATTAATCATTACCTACCTACTTAACGCGTATAATAGCCCAGTCAATAAAAGCAAATAAAGGCAAATCTTGCAAGCAAACACGTTTTGATGCGGTTTTCAGAAAAGTATTTGTTCTTACCTACTTAGGAGCAGGTTTTGGTATATTAACAGACTTCAAAGGTCGATTTTCCTGTTTTTTTTTGACAGTTGAAATATTCCCAAAGTTTCGGAATATTTCAGAATACTTCCGAAGTATTCGACGGGAATGATTCGGAATGTTTCCCGCCAGCATCTATACCCGATGTAGTAAGCGTCCGATCCCCTGGATCAATAGATATTTGATGTTTGGAAAATACCAAAATTCACTACCTTTTTGCTACTATTTAACACCTAATTTAGTACCTCGACTGACTGCGAAAAAATGAGTAAAAAGTGGTCAGACATTCCGACGTCAGGATGTCTAGACTAATTATTTTTCATAGTTGGAGACAACACAATTAATTTATCTCTAATCTACCTCAATATATATATTTTTTTAAATTTTAAAAATGTAACGCAAGAAAGAACTGTTTCAGAACCTGAACCATTATTTGATGTTTAGAAAATGCTAAACAGCACTACCTTTTTGTTACTATTTGTAGCGACATCTATCTCGCAACATACAAACTATCTTGTATCGCGCAAGCAGAGTTTACCGCACAACTAGCATACATACAAATCACCCGATCACAAACATCGGGCAGTTGCCCACCAGACAAAACACCTGTCTGGTCGGAGGATCCTCCATTTTCAATGGGAATGCGGGACTTTACACCCTGTTCCGCATATCCCCAAACTATTTGATACCTAACTTCATATATTTAGTACGTCGATGGGTAGGGACAAAACGCGTAGACTAGACCACTTTTTTTGTAAATATTACCTAACTACCTACCTTCTTAGTGCCTTAACAAATCTCGTATGATTTTTTGCGTCGATAGCCTAATAGTAATAGCTAAGGTGTAGGACTTGTGAACGAAAAAAAATGGTCCAGACATCCTGACGTCAGAATGTCTGACCACTTTACTACTAATTTTTTCGCAATCAGTTGAGTTCCTTACCTACTAAATAAACGAAATGAGGTATCAAATAGTAGCAAAAAGGTGAATTTTTTACAAACATCAAATATCTATTGGTCCAGGGGTTCTGATGCTTACCCCGATGGATGAATAGAACTGACGATGATGCAATTGGGAAAACTACTAAACATCAACCGGTCTGATATTCTTAGGTACTTCGCACTGTGCTTACTCATCTATAAACACATTTACGACACGGATGTAGAGACAGACATGACGAGTCTAAAGGGTTCCTTTTATTGCCATTCGGCTACGGAATGCTAAAAGCTATTAAATTCTAGGGCTTTGACAAGACTGATAGACCTATAGTTTCTCAGGGGATTAAATACGCTATGCATAGATCTTTATGAAATGAAATGAAATATTTACTTTTGTAAATTGATTATAAATAACACTTTTACACGAGTTAACTCATCGTAACACTCGTTTGCGCTGAGTAGGTATGCGGTCGCCGTCAGCATCCGTCTTATTGCAACTATGCATTTACCGGAAATTCAATAGAATTATTTTACTTTGCATTATATTCAGTCTTGTATCAGCCACCGGCTTAATATCCTGTATTTTTATAATTAAATTGATATTGTAATAAATAAATATTTTTTTAACTAAAATCCCGACCGCCGAAACATAACTGGCGTAGACGGTAGGATCGCGACGTTCTAAGATCGAATCAAACTCTTCGTCGAGTGACGGTTCTCAAATCGTTCCTTTGTGATCTACAAAGAACCTACAAAGGAAAATCGCGCGGTCGGGCACCTCTACGGTGATTAGGATAGAACTCCGGAGAATGAGAGGAAGCTGTCGTTAAGTCTATCACTGGTAACCTAGACCATAAAGATGCAGCTAAGTTCGAAGAAGAAATCTCAAATATTAAAAACAGAGTAAAAACGTTCAGGATTCTCAAAGAAAATCCTTAGTATTAGCACATAATACAATAGATGAGTTCAGTAAACAGTTAACAAAATTAGACAATAAGACAGAAACATTTGGCTAATTTATTACAAAATATTACTAATTATTCCAACGACTTATCTAATCATTTACATTTCCAAGATATTCACGTACAAATAGATTTTAGTTTACAGATAATTTTAGATAGGTTAATGTTATTAGAAGATGCCATGACTTTTGCTCAGGGGGCACATGCATCCCTCAGAATCTAATAGAAGAACTAAGAAACTTAGAAAATACTTATTCATTTAAACCAGTAGCTAGTATTAGTAACATAAATAGGAGAGAGAAGTCAATTAAAGTTAAAGCTTACAGCAAGGAACACTCGGTTAATTTTATTCTCGAAATCCCGTCAATTATTCCAAAAACATAATTATGACCTTATCCATCTTTATTCAGTCCCTAATAAAAATAACCTTACTATCATCCCTAAATCCAAATACATAGCACTGGTAACGATGAGTACGCCTACCTGGAAGAAGACTGCCAGCCACTGACCGACAACACCCAGCTCTGCAAGCTCCTCGACACCAAAAGAATCGAAGACACAGATGACTGCATACTATCACTCATTCAGCATCGCCCAGCTGACTGCACCCATGCTAAGATGAACTTAAGAAGAGGAAAAGTCCAGAAGATCGGAGACAACACCTAGCTACTAGTCCTAAAGAAGACGAAGGCACCAAAACACAATGTAACACCTTGGTGTTACATTTGATGAATTCCAAATAGCTTCATGTAGTCTGTCTTGACAGACTACATGAAGCTATTTGGAATTCATCTCGTTACACTAACAGAAGACTGCCAGATGAACATCATGAACAAGACACTGCGATCACACACTGATACGGTCGTCATCAATGAGGTCATATCCTTACCTGAGCAGCATCAAGTCCCAGAACAATCGATATGATATGAACTCCAATTAGAAGACATATCACTAGACAGCATCCACGAACTGATCAATAGGGCAGGCGATATATCCATGCCAGAAGAAGATCATTGGACAATCATAGCAACTACACCTAGCTGGAATACAATCATTCTATATATCCTGTTGGTCGCTGCAGCATCTTGGAAGCTGTATCAATAGAAAACTAAGAAAATCCCAGAGGACATCAAGGGCAGCGCGGACGCCGCCAGAAGCAAGAGTTGCTTCTATCTTATGGAGGGAGGAGTTAACTCATCGTAACACGTGTTTACGCTGAGTATGCGATCGCCGTCAGCATGCGTCGTATTGCAATTATGCATTTACCGGAAACTCAATAGAATTATTTTACTTTGCATTATATTCAGTCTTGTATCAGCCACCGGCTTAATATTCTGTATTTTTATAATTAAATTGATATTGTAATACATAAATATTTTTTTAACTAAAATCCCGACCGCCGAAGCATAACTCACGTCATGTCTTTTTTTTTGTGTGTTTAGTTTAGTTTAGCTAGATGAGGCCGGTGTTTCCTAACTAACTATTCTGAGAAGAAACACCGAAACAAATTCAGAGGTCAACGTCTCTTTTAAAGTCCATACAATTTGTGTTGATCCAATCATATGAAAAACATGTAGGTTCATGTCTGTGATGCTCTTTGAGGAAATAATCATATAGATTTGAGTAGATCTGTCCAGACAGTGCAAGCATTTAACCGATGTAGAAAATTCTGTCACGAAAAGCTGCATTATGCTTGAGTTACATAGGATTCGCTAACAAAACCAGTCCAACATTACCAGTGACTCCGCTATACGTGTCTAGGCTGCATTACTCTACAAAGGCCGAGGAGAAGACCGTTCCATCATCGGATTACGAGACAAACGGCGATGCGCTATCGTTACATGGTGACATGCCACCCATACGCACAAAACGTTTTGGGAATACTTTCATTGTGTGTACGGCTGAGGAGTGGAATTCCCTGCCGGAATCTGTTTCCCGATAGCTATGGAGGATACCTAGGAGTCTTTAAGTCAAGAGTGAATAGGTTACTTTTAGGTAAGCGCGCTCCATCTTCGATCACATCATCACTTACCGTCAGGTGAGATGGTGGTCAAACGCGAGCCTGTTGTCAATAAAATCCTGTCCTATCAATAAAGTCCTATCATTGATTATGTTGATGTTTACTACTCTGATCTTTCCCAAGAATTTCTTAACAAACTGGATCGACTTCTCAATAACTGTATTCGTGTCATTTTTGACCTTCGAAAATATGATCACATTTCTTCCTTCCGTTTTCAGCTTAAATGGTTGCCTATCCGGCAAAGCAGGTCCCTCAGACCCCTTTGTATGCTCTTCACTATTATGAACGATCCTTGGCCTCCTGTTTACTTGAGACAAAATTTTAAATTGTTGGGCGGTTCTCATGGTCTGAACCTTCGCGCATCCAAAACCTTACTTCTTCACATTCCTTCTCACCGCACTGGGTTTCTATCTAATTCTTACGCTATTTCTACTATTAAACTCTGGAATTCCCCCTTCTTCTGGAACCCCTTGATATCAAGAAGGCTGAGCCAAAATTTTCTTTTAAGCGTAAAATTAAAAACCACTACTTAAGGGGATTCTTAGTTTGGTCTTCGTCATAATTATTATGAGCTCTCTTAATCAGAAAGAATACCTATTATAAAGCACCGTATTTATTAGTTTGTCATTTTAGCATATAAGTATATGTATTTTATTAGTATTATTATATATTAGTATATTATTTATTACTAGTGTACACGCGCACGACGTACCGGGGGCCGCGACAGAGGTGCGGGGAGCAACGGACGGCGCAGGAGCGCGGCGCGGGTGGCCGCCAGCCGCCGCCATTCGACCAATATATATTGTACTCTTTGCATTCGACGAGAGCAAGGACCGAGTGCGCGCGCGTACTAATTTATTTATTAAAAACTGTATACCGCTCGGCTATCCTGAAAATTAAAGTAATGTAACTAAACTCGTCCGTTTCAATCATTATCATCCCCAACATTTGGCGACCGTGTGCAACAAGAAACTGCAAATTGGGGCGAAAAATCTGCGGCTCGGCGGCGTGTTCTCGAACAGTCTGGAATGTTCGAACCGGCCGCGTGGAAAAACACCGCTGCACACCGCTCATAGCGACCACCTGCGGCCATGTACAACTGTGGCGAATGAAATTGCTGGAACACAAGGAGGCTACTGCTACCTAATTTGAAGATCTACCTGGATATAGCGGGCATCGCGTCAGGTGGTCTATCCGAGGGAAGTAAGCTCGTTCCTATTCTATTTTCCGTTCCCGATTTCCGCTTTATTTGTGTGTAAGGAGTTTCCTGATTTCTCTGGTGTACAAGGGCAGCTATAACTGCTAGCATAATCGCATTGTGGTCATTTAAATTCTATAGGTTATACCTATAACGATATACCTATTATCATAACTCATTAAATTAAAATTGTGAGTATAAAATAGGCAACTATTCATGTGCAGCATGTTGGTAATCGTGCCACAGCGTTCGCTGATTACCTACGCATAAATATCTACCTACCTATCATTAACTTGTTGGTCAGTGATGGTTTTTTTTTTTTTTTTTCCTGTAATCTCAGATTATAAAGCAATATAGTTTAGCTTGTAATAAAATCATAATTCCGTGTCTCGTGCACCAATTGCACAGCTTAACGCCTTACACTGCATCCGTGCTTCAAAGAGATTTGCCTAACAATTTCAGTAAATCGTCGGCTACGCCTGCGCGTCTGCCTTCCGGGTCCCGTCTTCATACGACACCGCGTAGCTACCGGGGCTGCGCGGCCGCCGTGAAATAAGTAGCAGAGCGGCCATCTTGCCGTGCGGCGGGCCCTGCCGTGACACCGCGTGGCTGCGAACTGCGCCTGGAGCGTACATACCTATAACGACTGTTTGGTTGGATGCACATTTTATTATCTAGTTCATTGTTTGTTTGTTCTCAGTTATTATAATTATTTAAAGATGCCAATCACGGAAAAGGATGAGTGTAAAAGTGAATTAAGTGAATTAATTAGGAAACGCGGTAATATTAGAGGGCGTTTAACTAAATTAAACGAATATATACAGGAGATTCAAAAACTAGACATTGGTGATCTAAGTAGTGTCAATATAAAGGAGTTAGGTAGACGTTTGGACAATAGTCAAGAATTATTTAGACAGTTCAATGAAGTTCAAACATTAATTGAAAACAGCTGTGATGAATCCGCTACGGATGAACAAATCACGTTAAGAGATGTCATAGAAACAAAGTTTATTTCAGTTATGTCGATCATTGAGGATATAATAGAAAGGCAAGGCTCTGAAAAGGAAAAATTTGGTGATGCATGTAGTAACAGAGGTTCTCATTCAGGTTGCCTATCACATGGCCTACAGTCAATAAAATTGCCAACAATAAAATTACCTACATTTAATGGTTCTTATTTAAAATGGCTAGAATATAGAGACACTTTTCAATCTTTAATTCATTGCAATGAGTCAATACCAGGCATCAATAAGTTTCACTATCTGAGATCCTCACTAGGGGGTGGTGCCATTGAAGTTATCAAGTCGTTAGAGTTTACCTCGGAGAATTACAATGTAGCATGGGAGTTACTTTGTAATAGATATAATAATAAAAAAATCCTCATTAACAATCACCTTAAAGCATTATGCAGTATTGAAACCCTAACTAAGGAATCGGTTAAAGAATTACGCAACTTAGTAGACATTGTTTCAAAAAATTTAAGAGCACTCAACACTCTAGGGCAACCTACTGATCAGTGGGACACCTTATTAATATTTATGATTACTGGGAAGTTAGATACCAGTACGGGCGTAAAGTGGGAAGAACATAGGAATATTTTACCTGACTTGCCAACGCTTAGTGATTTTTTTAATTTTCTACGTAGTCGTGCGGATATTTTAGAGACTACATCAGTCACCTCACAACCAAATAAAAATGATAAGGGGACTTTTAATAAAAATAATCATACCAATAATTGGAAAAATAAACAACTTGAAAGATCTAATTCACTTGTCTCTTCGGTTGAGAACTTGTGTGAATATTTGTGTTTATTGTGTAGTGAGCAGGGTCATCGCATTCACCAATGTACTAAATTTAAAAATATGAATGTACAAGACAGACTTAAAGAAGCATCTAAATTAAAATTGTGTTCAAATTGTCTGCGTGAGGGTCACAAGTCATTTCGTTGTCGTATGAAGAGTTCATGTAAGTTTTGTAAACAAAAACATAACAGTTTATTACACGTAAATAAACCTCAAAGTAGTAATAGTACTGACAAAGACCTGATTACCGCTACACCTTCAACATCAACTCAACCACTACCAGTATCATTGTCTGCTGTCTCTGTCAGACAGGTTCTGTTGTGTACCGCTATGGTAGAAGTAGTAGATGGAAATACTCAACAGACATACCTTGTTCGGGCACTATTAGACACAGGCAGTCAATCTTCCTTTGTGACAGAAAATCTGAAAAGCAAATTAGGACTATCGATTAAAACTACAAAACCCTTGAGGATTTCAGGTATTAATAATGTTTCTTTTGATATATCCGAGCGCTGCAATGTAAATATAAAATCGCGATTAAATTCTTTCAATATTAATATAAATTGTCTAATTGTGCCACAAATTACAGGAACGTTACCGAGCGCTCCTGTAAATATCCAGGAACTTAGTTTACCCGGAAATATCGTGCTTGCAGACCCAAGGTTCCACTATCCCTCTAATATTGATATTTTACTAGGTGCGGATGTTTTTTGGAACATTGTAGGGACAAAGCGTATTTCATTGGGTGTAGGTAAACCTATCCTACAAAATTCACAATTTGGATGGTTAGTCAGTGGCCGTTTAGGAGAATGTAGCCTAAGTCACTTGACATGTAATTTCACAAAGGAAATTCATAATGACCTTAAAAAGTTTTGGGAAGTTGAAGAAATTAATGTTGTCAAAAACACTTCACCCCAAGACAAATTATGTGAACAACATTTTGTAGAAAATTTGAAGCGTCTTCCAAATGGTCGATTTTCTGTTAAAATGCCATTCAAGGAGATTCCTGAACAGGCACTAGGCAATTCTTATTTCTTAGCGGAAAAACGTTTTCTTAACCTTGAGAAAAAATTAAATAATAATTATCAGCTCAAACAAAGTTACACTGCATTTATTGAGGAGTATAAGAACTTAGGTCATTTGCAGGAGATTAAGCCTCCTACATTTGGATATTACTTACCACATCATGCGGTATTGAAAGAACAAAGTGAAACCACAAAGTTACGTGTTGTTTTTGATGCCTCTGCCAAAATGACTTCAGGAAAATCGTTAAATGACATTCAGTATGTGGGTCCAGTGGTACAAGATGATTTACTGTCGTTTTTATTAAGGTTTAGAACTTATAAGTATGTGCTAACTGGGGATATACAAAAAATGTATAGGCAAATAGAAATAGATCCATCTCAGCGACATTTGCAATTGATTTTGTGGAGGGATGATGATTCTCAGCCTATTAAGGTCTTGCAGCTTAACACTGTCACCTATGGGACAGCATCTGCACCTTTCTTGAGCACTAGGAGCCTTGTTCAGTTAGCTCGCGAATGTTCTAATCCCATAATTTCGAATATCTTAGAACATGATATATACATTGACGATTTAAATACTGGATGTCAGTCAGAGAAAGAAATTAAAGAAATATATGATGAGGTCACTAAAAATTTATCTTCGGCTTGTTTCCCTCTTCATAAAATACGCACAAACTGTCCCAAGGTGTTACAAACAGAGACCACTTCTAAAATTCTTGATCTGAGTAAACATTCCACAGTTTTAGGATTAAACTGGTCACCTTCACCGGACATGTTACATTTTATAGTTGACATGGATATGAGTAGGAAACTTACTAAACGTACTATTATATCATTAACATGTAAAATATTTGACCCATTAGGTCTACTATGTGCATGCATAATTAAAGCTAAAATAATTTTACAGCAATTGTGGAATGAAAAGTTAGGCTGGGATGATCCTGTGCCACCCCATATCGAGAAAAACTGGGTAAAGATATCAGAGAACATAAATAATCTATCTAAAATTAATTTACCTAGGAATACAGTATGTGATTTCGCCATGTCAGTTGAATTACATTGTTTCGTAGATGCTTCCCAGGAAGCGTATGGAGCCTGTGTCTATCTACGGTCAATTGATAAGGAAAATAGGGTAAATGTTAAATTGTTGTGTGCGAAGGCGAGGGTTGCACCTCTGAAAGCCATTACCATACCTCGCCTTGAATTGTGTGGTGCACTACTTGGTGCTCGGTTATCAAAAAAGGTAATTCAGTCCATTCGATGTCATAAGATAACACAAAAGGTAATATGGACTGACTCAACAGTAGTACTTGGCTGGATTAATGCACAACCAAACCTTTTAAAGGCATTTGTAGCCAATCGTGTAATTGAAATTAATGAGTTGACACAGGGCTTCACGTGGCGGCATGTTCCCACTCACCTCAACCCGGCAGATCTTGCTTCTAGAGGTATAAATCCTCAGCGTCTGCAGGTTGACCCCTTGTGGTGGGAAGGACCCTCCTTCTTAAAGGAGGGGTCACCTGCTTGGCCACAGCAACCTCATAAGTCAGTGGAATTACCTGAGTTAAAAGTTCATGTACAAACTAAGGTGGCTCTCGATGACAGTCATAATTCTATAACAAATTTTAATAATTATTCCAAGTTTAATCACTTAAGTCGCGTGTTTGCATATGTATTGCGGTTTTTGCATAACTGCAGGAACAAAACTAAATTATATAATTCACTACAATCTAGCGAAATAAATAAATCACATACCATACTCTTTAAAATATGTCAAAACGAATCGTTCGATATAGAGTTGAAACTTCTAAGTAAAGGTTTAGGAATACCTAAGAAATCCAAAATATCTAATTTAAATCCGTTTCTTGACTCTGAGGGTTTATTAAGAGTAGGAGGCCGTCTTGACAATTCAAGTTTCGATTATAACAAGAAACATCCAATTATATTAGACTGTAAACATAGACTTACCTTTTTATTAATGCGAAATGAACACCAACGTTTATTCCATGCAGGTCCGCAATTATTATTATCGTCTGTGAGAGAAAGGTACTGGCCTGTAGGTGGGAGGGCCTTAGCGCGCAAGGTAAATAAACAATGCATTGTATGCACTAGATTTCGTGGTAAGACTATACAGCCTATAATGGGCAACTTACCATCGGCTAGGATGAGGCCTACTTTCCCTTTCCACTCGACTGGTACTGACTTCGCCGGACCGTTTCAGATCTCTAGTAAAAAGGGAAGAGGTAATCGAATAAATAAATGTTACCTCTGTCTATTTGTTTGCTTAAGTACCAGAGCGGTTCACCTCGAGCTGGTGAGTGATCTTACTACAGCAGCATTTATTTTATGTTTGCGTCGATTCGTGTCGCGCAGAGGTAAGCCTTATGAAATTTGGTGTGACAATGGCACTAACTTCGTTGGGGCAAACAATGAACTAGGTAAGGTGCTACGCTCCAGTCGTGACTCAGTCATTGATTACACTACTAACGAAGGCATTTCATTTAAATTTAGTCCGGCCTATTCACCGCATTTTGGTGGGCTCTGGGAGGCAGGCGTAAAGGCAGCCAAATATCACTTAAAAAGAACAGCAGCCAATGCTTCCCTTACTTTTGAGGAGTTGTCGACTCTTTTCACACAGATAGAAGCAATCCTGAATTCTCGCCCTCTTTCCCCTTTGTCTTCTGACCCCTCAGACTTAAACCCTTTGACCCCCGGGCACTTCCTTATCGGACGGCCACTGACGTTGGTGCCCTCTTTCGCAGCAGAAGACTCCAGACCGAAGTACCACCTCATCTGCAAACTACGCCTCGAGTTCTGGAAGAGATGGTCGCGCGAGTTTATAGCGGAACTCCAGCAGCGGTCCAAATGGAAAACTGAGTCTATTGGTCCTAGAATTGGGGACATGGTATTGATAAAGGACCAGAATCTGCCTCCACAACGCTGGCGGCTTGGCCGCATTACACGACTACACATGGGCGTAGACAACACTTGCCGTGTGGTCGATATCTACACATCCAAGGGAACAATCCGCAGAGCCATCCATTACATCGTCCGGCTGCCGGATGAAGAAGAACCTGAGGAACCTGTTGAAAGTTAGCTCTTTCAAGGCTGGGAAGATGTACACGCGCACGACGTACCGGGGGCCGCGACAGAGGTGCGGGGAGCAACGGACGGCGCAGGAGCGCGGCGCGGGCCGCCGCCAGCCGCCGCCATTCGACGAGAGCAAGGACCGAGTGCGCGCGCGTACTAATTTATTTATTAAAAACTGTATACCGCTCGGCTATCCTGAAAATTAAAGTAATGTAACTAAACTCGTCCGTTTCAATCATTATCATCCCCAACACTAGTAATATATTATTTCATTCCATTTTCTCGTACACCTACAACAATGTGTTTTTTTTTAACCCAAAGGTTGACTGATAGAGAATGCCTTGCTGCATTCAGTCCGCCCATGTAACACTATTGTACGTAAAGTTTAAATAAAAAAAAAAGATTGTAGAGTACCTACATTAGAATCAAAACCAAGTTTTCGCTGAGCGCCGAAGGTTGGATTCTCGTCACAATACGAATTTTAATTCTTTTGTGGTGAGGGTTCCTACTGAACATCTATGGATCTTCATGAAGGAAGAGTTTTGGCTGAAAGGTTTTGTGTTCCGGCGATTTCGTGCAGATACCCGGTACTGCGCGACACACGACTCCGCGCCGCACAGTCGTTCGAAATCGACGCTCCGTGGACATTGAAATCAAAATTTCTTTAGGCGAGAAATAAAAATCGGAACGGCTTTATTTCAGTATTATTTATAATATTTGGTAATATGACAGCTATAGACAGCACCATCTCCGAAAAAAAAATTAATATTTTGTTGTATGAAGAAAAACACAAAAGTCGTGTTTTCGCACAACTTAATAAAACTTAAAGCCTGCGGCTTACATGGGATGTTGTACCACATGAGGCGATTCCGAAATGCTATAACACGCACACCCATACGCGCTGCTTCACTCACAGCAGAGTGTTGAATTTCGAGAAATTCAGTTACAGATTTTTACGTTGATTTAGGTGTAGGGCATGAATCTCAGAATCTCGGAATATCGCAATATCGGAATCTCGGAACGAAAGTTCCGATATTACAATTCCGATACTGGGTGACCCAATATCGAAATCGGACAAATTTTTATATCCGACAAAATTATACTTGACGCTTTGTTGTTCTTGAGAATATATTGCCAAGAAAAACGAGATTTTAACATATAAACATACCTAGTCCTTTATTTCAGTTCATTTCGCTTGCACATTTTAAATTATTTATAAGTAATTTAAACTACCGAACTCAGAATCAACAAAACTTTGTTAAAAAATTAGTAATAAATATAAGATAATAATGAGAAATATGACTTAAACAAATATTTCCAATAATTGATATTCTTACTTGTTGATTTTCTTAAATTCTAAGATGCTTTGTTGATTCTGTGTTTGATAGTTTAATTAGTAATAAGTATAGGATAATTATGAGAAATATGTTAAACAAATATTCCGCAAAATTTCCAGTATAAGCCTACCGGCTTTTCTGTCTTCGGTCCGCAGCACTGAGACGTTAACCAAGAAAATTTTAACACAATTGCAGGTTAACTACGAGGTGCCGTGTTCGACCGATGCAGTTAATGCCTGGAAAATGGCTTGCCCAAATACAGCGTTTCCCGAGAACCCGTCCTCCCAGATACAATGGGACGAACCGCTCTGCAGTTTGGTACGGGATAACCTTTTAAATACGTCAACCAATACTGCTGAGCGCTCGCGCCTGTTGGCTGTGGGTGAATGGGAGTCGGGCCTTTGGCTACAAGCATTACCTTCACTTAATATAGGTACTATGTTAAGTGATAACACATTCCGGATTGCTACATATCTACGTCTGGGTGCTCCTAGCGGTGCTCCACATCGCTGTCAATGTGGTGCGGCAGTCGACTGCCTCGGACATCATGACCTTTCCTGCAGCAGAAGCTCTGGTCGGATAGCACGGCATGCCAGCATAAATGACATCGTCCGTCGGCCTCTTGTCATCGCTGGAGTACCATCTGTTTTAGAACCCAACGGCGTGGCACGGGACGATGGGAAGAGACCAGACGGGATGACTATAATGCCTTGGAAGTTGGGTAGGCCTTTGGTGTGGAATGCTACTTGTGTTGACACCCTTGCGCCATCCCATCTTCTCAGTACGGCGGGCTGTGCTGGGGCGGCAGCTGCAGGTGCAGAAAATCTCAAACGGCGCAAATACAACAACCTAATTGGGTGCTATATGTTTAAGCCGTTTGGGGTTGAAACGTTAGGACCGAGTGCTCATCGACTCTTTCGTGACATCGGCAAACGATAAGTCGACTCCACAGGTGACCAAAGGGCTGGCCTTTTCTTTGGACAGAGAATCAGCATCGCCATTCAACGTGGCAATGCGGCCAGTGTTCTGGGCACTTTTCCCATTGATAGCGATGTTGACAAATTTTTCGATGTCCTATAATTTATTTTTATTTTCGTTTGTATATACTTTATTAAACGATTGACGACATTAAAAAAATACATATTCCTAATAATTGTTGTTCCAAATTGTAGATTGTGCTTGCAAATTTTAAATTATAAGATGTTTTATTGATAATGAATCAAATAGTGGAATTAGTAATAAATACTTATTACTAATTAAAAAATAATGAAAAATATGTGATTTAATACAGTGGACATACTTAAAAAACAACCAATTTTTTAACTTGTGCATTGAATTTGTGCAATTCATAAATAAAATTAGCAAATTCTAACGAAATAACGAAATTCCGGTATTAATATCGGAATTCCGATATTGAGATCTAATATCGGAAATCAGTATCGGAATTGAAAACTTTCCGATATTACATGCCCTATTTAGGTGTGATCTTGAAAATATACAAAGTATTTGACTTTAGTGTGCTAATTTTATTAATTATAATGAGAAATAATGAAATATACAATATAAAAATACTAAAAACAATACTCAAATAGGGACTCATTTACAATATAAATAGATTTTTCAATATTTCACATGATAATTTAATTCTTTGTTAGTAGATACAAAGTTTGACTTCATAATTAACATAAAAAAATATATTTTTAGTACAAAACCTTATAACTTATACAGAAAAAAACTAAGAATAGGCAATTATATAATTGAGAAATATATAAAATTTACAACAAAACATCAAACATTAAAATCTAGTCTACTGAGTTTCGTCATCGCTATCAAAAAATTCAAAATCAGAATCCATCATACAAGTATGATGGATTCTGATTTTGAATTTTTGAGGCACCTCAACAAATTCAATGTTTTCCTTATCCATGGTATCCGGGTCAATTAAAAGAAGAGACTTCATTTCTTCAGTTAAATCATTTCTACTCTTATTAATTGTCAGTTTAGGTCGAATGAATGCTTGACAAATATGGGTCTGAGGATACGATGAAACCATTAAAGATATCTTCGTTTGTCGCTCTGCGACAAAATTTCCGCGTATGATGTTCCCTGAGTTTTCTAAAATCTTTGTTTCGGGCCTCAGATGCCTCTTCTGATAGCTTTCCTATAGGCAAAATGTTTATTATTTAGGCTCCATGCAGCAGAAATTTGTGGATAATGGAAGGCATGAAATACCAGCCATACAGTTCCACATACAGCTGCGCAGTTTCGTCGAGATAATTGGCAAACAAAACAATATTAATAGACTGTCCTGATGATACAACACGGAGAATAGTTGCGAATTTTTGGATGAGCTCCTGACTCAATCCAATGATATTTGCAGTCTTCTCAGGACACTGGAAAAATTTTCTAGCCGTGTTGCCATCATTCGTGGTTCCAGCACCTTTATATAAAAATACTGATATGAGAACATTATTAGATAAGTTTTATAATATTAAACTAACTAAAAACCCTTTGATATTATACAAAATAAATAATTCAACTAACCTTGTTTTACGATATTCACTAGGAGTCCCATTTCCTCTCGAAATTTTCGCTATATCGTCTATTTGCGACTTTTCAAAGCTGCTTTACTAGCTTCATCTCTGGCTTGCCATTTTTTAAAATCTAATCGGTAAGCGATATGCAGCAGGCATTCCATGGACCTTTCCATGCATGCAAAGTCGACAAACCGTACTTGTAAATATCAGATGATACAGATTTCCTAAAATATGATTAAACAGGTAAAAGTGTTTTTCAATTAAATAAAAAAATGATACATATTTTAATATAGATCTCCAATATTCAACTTAGATGTGAATCTTTTCCAAATCATTCATTTCACTTGGTACAGCATCACAAATGTCACATGTTTGCATAGAGGTTTGTGACAGGCGAGACGTTATTTTGCCATCTATCATGGTCATTAACATTGAATGTTTAACTTACATATATATTATTTTCAATGATAGATGGCTTCAATGCTTTAATTTCAGCATCGATCAAACCCATTTTTTCCTTCATGTCCAACTTATTTTCGCTGACAAACTTGAAATAAATTGGTCTGCAAAGCATTGTAGAAGAAGGTTTTGGGTTTTCCCAGACCAAATCGTCACCACACATCAATTGCAAGGGCACAAAAGAGCACATAAAAACACTAGAGTCGTCTTCATCTGCATTCATGCATTGCTTGTAGTTGCCTTGATTAGACGCACCATCGAAGCCCCATTTGCAGATTAAGATGAGTTCTTTATCTTGCAAATGGTCCAAGTTAAATATTTTGGCAAGTCGAGTGACAGTGATGTCCAAAGCAGCTTGAAGTTTTACTTTAAATCCTCGTTCGGTCACTTCAATATCGCTTTCAGGAGGATATCTTCTTGGCATTTAAAATTGAATAATATGTTGGGTACAAATCTCCTCCACTTTCTTTCGCAGTTTCCCTTAAAGTTATATACTGCTACTTCGACAATTTCAAAGAAATCAATGTATCCAACGCTTTCTCTGCTGAATACTTGTTAGTAGTTGTCTTGCCTTTCAAAAAATTCTTGATCGCTGCTGCTTTTTCAGGATGCTCGGTAAAATATTTTATTGAGTCATTCACGTCCTCATTCTCCTCACCACAACTCACTGCAGCAGCATATGCAAGTTCCTGAGTGTCGTGCGTTAAAAGTAGTAATTTCTATGCAAAACACATATATACACTTGACAAAACTATTTTAATTTTTTTTTGTTCTTCCTCAAATTTGTCGCTTTGGTTAGAAGTGCTTCTAACAAAATACTGGGCTGCGAAAAGCAACTTTTGGTTTTCACAAATATGAATATGTCTAAATTTGTATAAAATCCTTCCATGATAATAAGTAAGCAAGAAGTTAATGTTGTAGTGCGAACAGTTGCTGACAAAAACTAATGATTTTGACGCTGTTGTCCCTATTTATATAAAAGTACCCTCTTAGTCGTATCTTAATTAATAGTAGTTAGTTAAACACTTCGTAAAAATAGCCCTTAACTAATGTATCTTAACTCGTTAACAATATTTGAAATTTGCACTAATGAGATGACAATAAAATTAGTATCATAAGTTAATTAGCATGCATTTAGCATTGATTTCCTGTTAAACTTGAGATTACGAACAGCTTACCACAAACAATCATTACTATGTAATTATCGTTTCCAGTTGGTATGTGTATGTACCTATACCAAAGATATCAAATAATATGTATTAAATTACTTCGAGAAATCCATTGAATTTCTTGTAGTTCTCTGCTCTGAGTGAAGTGGTGAAATAATATATTTCAGGAGGTAATTTTCAAAAGTGGTCAAATCCAAATCTATGTATTCTAAAGTAAGAACACAACATTTTTCTTTACAGAATTCTTCATTGCCTTATAAAATTCATAACTAGAAATATCCAGCCTAAAACCTTTAAAAAATTATTTATTTATTTACATATACACATACAACTATCCTTACAGGTATTAACCCAATGCGATAGCGTAGCAAAAGGAAAAAAAATAAAGTACCATTCCCTTGCAGTCGGGTAAATAACAATAAAACATACACAAACATTAATTATAATAACATATTACAAACAGTGCTGACCTTGTAAATTCACCCAGAGAACAAAAAAATAGGTCTGTCTCCCTAGCAATAACGTTTATTGTGTTGAGTGCACGCGTCAGAGGCGCCTGCCTCAGAAGGTTGGTACGAGCTCTCGGAACCACCAGCAGCTGCGGCTGCCGCCGTCGCCACACGTACCTGTCCGGGACACACAGGCTCATCTGCCCTAAAATCGTCGCATTATGCACCTTCCCACGCAATATTTTAAATAAATATGAAGTGAGTGCCACTTCCCTCCTAACCCTTAGTTCATTGTATCCTACCATACCCAGAATAAATAAAGTAGGATACACTAATGGATAAAATGGATACACACCATAATACCGCATATATAAATATCTAATAAATTTGTTCTGCACACGCTCCAACATGAGACTATACTTAATTTCATGCGGAGCCCAAATGACTGCGTTACATTCTAACTGACTCCTAACCAATGCATTATATAATGCTATAATAGCTTTTATGCTCGTGAACACTCGCACCGTACGAAGCATGAAACCTAAATTTCTGTAAGCCTTCTTACAGCTACGCATGATATGATCACGGAAAGTCAACCCGGTATTAAAACTTACTCCTAGATCCTTGACTGCCGTGACCCTTACCATTAAGGCAACTCGTCAATATGGTAGTTGTGTAAGATAGGTTTGTGCGCGCGAGAAAAAGTGATAGTCACGCACTTCGTACTATTAAATAGCAAAAGGTTTTCTTTGCTCCAGCTCACTACCCTATCTATGTCCCTCTGTAGCCTAATGCAGTCATCCTCGTTTTTTACCGCGAGAGACAATTTGAGGTCGTCGGCAAACAACAGACAGTGAGCGTCTTTAACGACTTCTGGTAGGTCATTTATCATCAGAATGAACTCCAATGGGCCCAGATTACTCCCTTGACTTACTCCAGATCTCGTGAAATATGGTTCTGATACATGTCCCGCATATTCCACATACTGCTGCCTATCGCTCATGTAACTGACAAAAAAATTCAGTAACTGTGGGGTAAAACCGAATGCTGCTAACTTTTTAAGCAACACGTCATTATCGACTAGGTCGAATGCTTTTTTTAAATCAAAGTAAGCAGCATCAGCTTGTCCCCCACTGTCCACTGTCGGCACCAGTTGAGCCATGTGACAGAGCAGATTACTGGTGGTGCTTTTACCCGGCAGAAACCCATGCTGAGAGTCAGAGAGTTGTGCGCTCACCTGGAGATAAATGCTTTTATGAATAGCAGCTTCCAATACTTTTGCCGGCGTCGACAACACTGCGACTGGCCTATAGCTCTCCACCGATTCTGCTGAACCAACTT
Source organism: Tholera decimalis (assembly GCA_943138885.2). Taxonomy (NCBI): domain Eukaryota; kingdom Metazoa; phylum Arthropoda; class Insecta; order Lepidoptera; family Noctuidae; genus Tholera; species Tholera decimalis. The sequence continues at coordinate 34,269,095 of OW964571.2, forward strand.
TTGATACCGGAACAACGCGAGTCACTTTCCACCTCTCCGGAAACACTGCAGCTTTTAAGCACTTGTTATACATGTGAAGCAGCGGCCTAGCTAGTACCCGTGAACAATCCCTGAATATGTAGGGTGGAATGCCGTCAGGCCCTGCAGACTTTTTCGGCTTAAGACCTTGAAGTGCTTGACATACGTCTCCTAACTCTAATTGGTTCAAGTGTACACGCGCTGCCCCATTCCCGTAACCTGCATTTGCTATGGCCGCGCCTACATTCAGCTCTGGTCGTTCTGCATTATAAACGGAAAAAAAATACTTTGCAAACTCTTCAACACAGCGTTGACCAGTCAATGCCTCGCCGTCTTTCAGAATCACTTGCGGACTTCTCTTAACCTTTTTAGCTTTCGCATAATTCCAGAAGGATTTAGGATCATTCCGCATCTGATTCTGAATACGGTGGCGATATTGTTCTTGTGCAACTACCAATGCCTTTTTAACGTTGGTCCTACACCAAGCAAACGCTTCGTAGTCGACTTTCGACCCACTTGCCTTATACTGTTTATGTAAAAAGGACTTCAATCTTATGTCGCGAATTATTTCAACAGTGTACCACTCAGGATAAACGTATCTTGAGTCTACACGACTTCGCTTTTTTTTTGGAACGCAGTCATCTATAATGGAATTAATAATGTTATAAAAATAATTTAAACTCTCTTCTAAACCTAATTCATACAAAGGAGTCCAATCTACGGCCGCAATTGAGGAATACAATAACCAAAAGTCGGCTTTATTGAAGTTCCAACCTGGCGGTGCATATTCGCATACGTCAGGTGCAGCCGAGCCTGCTGAGCCGGGGCGCTGGCGGTGCGTGTGCGTACTTACCGATATGTCGAGCGGCGGGTGGTAGGCGTCCACAGGCACGAGCGGCGCCTCTGCCGCGCGCACACTAACACTCCCTCCCTCCGCCAGTGTACTCAACACCAAATCCAACTGACGACCACTGCAATTATCGACTCTGTTACTCTGAGTGAATCCACAAAATGTTTGAAACTATTCGTAATAATTATTTACGGCTAAGGAACATGAATACAAGTTAAAGTCTCCTAAAACCACTATATCTCTGTACTTACAACAAAGCTGCTGAATTATATGAAATAATATTTTATAATAAACTAGCTTTTGCCCGCGACTTCGTCCGCGTGGAATAGTTACTTTGGGCTAACGTTAAATTTAACCCCGATTTTGAAGCATTCTTCATTGGCGCTCCGCTCCTATTGGCCTTAGCGTAATGATACAATATAGCTGTGCCCGCGACTCCGTCAGCGTAAGTTAATGTATTGGTAATATTGTTTAGATCACGTTCACATGAGGCTTAAGTACCTAGAGAACGCTTCGACCGTGAGACGCGTCGAGTGCGGCGACCGATTCTCAAAAATAATCCTTATAGCATGATTCAGTATTCACGCGCGATGGCTTATTATTATAAGCGTATTTCATGTATAACTTTGGTGTTTCTATACCGATTTATATGATTCTTTTTACGGTTTCGTAGCCGAATGTCAAAAAACGGAATCTTTATAGTTTCGACATGTCTGTCCGTCTGTCTGTCTGTCTGTCTGTCCGTCCGTCCGTCTGTCACAGCAATTTTATTCCGAAACTATTAGGACTATACATGTGAAACTTGATAGGTGGATGTATTCTGTGAACCGCTTTCCGACTTTGAGAAAAAAATTAAAAAATAGTTAAAATAAAGGGGGGCTCCCCATACATGGAACTAAACCTGAAAATATTTTTTTTCATGAAATCGATGCATGTGTGGTATCTATAGACAGTTCTTTAAAAACGACATCGGGGTTTCTAAAACCACTTTTCCATAAAGTCAATCGTTTAAAAGATATAAGCTTCCAAAGTGGTAAAATGTGTGTGTGGCGGACACAACCTCTAACTTCTATAATAATGGAGTGAAAAATCTAAAAAAAATATATGTCTGTAGATCTTATTATAAACTTTCAACCAAAATTAGTTTGAACTAAATCAGTTCCGCAGTTTTTGAGATACAGCATATTTTCTAAAACCGCAAATATAACTTTGTAATTCATACAAACACTATGAAAAACAAATTTATTCGGCGCAGTTGTAAAAAATGTAAAAAAGCAAGTTTTAAGAAATTTGTAAGGTTTTTTTTTTCAAAACAAATTTATTTGGCGCAGTTGTAAAAAATGTAAATAAGCTAATTTTAAGAAATTTGTAAGGTTTTTTTTTTCGTCAAATAAATTTGCATATTATATTATAGTTACTACAGAACCCTTCATGGGCGAGTCTGACTCGCACTTGGCCAATTTTTTTATGGAATAGTTAATAATGTTAACTTTTTCAATTAGGGGTGACTGAGAGTGTTATAAACGTAAGAGTAGACAAATATTATAATCAGAAAGCTTCGAACTGCTAAGCTATCGGGAGTTACACGTGTTATTGTGAGTCAACCATAAAAGTTAGACATATGCTGTCGTGGGATATTTTTTATATAATTTTAAAGAGAACATTTCCGTCATGAAATGATTTGTGTAGCTTTAACCATTAAGGTTGCACACGCGACGGAAGCTTAAAAAATGGAGTAACTTCTCCCGTTTTCCCAACATTTCCCTTCACTGCTCTGCTCCTATTGATTGTAGCGTGATGAAAAGTATACTATAACCCGCTCAGGAGTATGAAAAATAATTGTACCAAGTTTCGTTAAAATCCGTCGAGTAGTTTTTGTTTCTATAACAGTTATACAGACAGACAGACAGACAGACAGACAGACAGACAAAAATTTAACTGATTGCATTTTTGGCATGAGTATCGATCCTTAATCACCCCCTGATAGTTATTTTGGAAATATATTTCATGTACAGAATTGACCTCTCTACAGATTTATTATAAGTATAGATTACTTATTACTGTGGGCATTATTACACTCAAAAACCACCTATATTTGTATACCAGCTGCCATTAATCTTAGTTTTCAAGACTGTTATAATTACTTTTTTTACCAAAAGGTTTGTAATATTTCATGCAATAATAATGTTTCCTTAATAATACTGTTACACTGCAGTTTGAAACTGCAGTATGTTTTCACAAAATATCAAAACAACAAATATCAAATGTACACAATATTTCTTAATAAACTACACTTTCCACTATCACACTTCAAACGCACACACACATCACAAATTCTCAGTACAACAAACGGCATTACAGTCTCTCTTTTAATTGTGGTAAATCGCGATTGCTATATTTATTTATTATTATTAATTACTCACCGCATATTGCTTTCTAAATACCATTCCCCAACAGCTTAAAATTGCTAATTTTTCAGCTCCAGCACTACTCTTATTGGTTCGATTTATACTTTTTTAATCTATCGTAATGGCAAGTTTAGCACAATTAACTGAAGACATTGATAATACAGACATTGTTACTTCTTATAAAGTTGGCTTAATTGATGATTGCTTACACTATTTAGGGGATACACAGAAACAGTATACAGTAATTACGCAGAACATCCGCAGTATCAACAAGAACTTTGATGATTTTACTGTACTTCTCAGCCGTCTTCTTTTTTCGCCGGACATTATCATACTAACTGAGTGCTGGCTAGATGAGTTTTCTCCCTGTTTTAATATTGACCACTATACGTATCACTGTTCCAAAACATACCTTAACCAAAATGATGGTATTGTGGTTTACGCAAGATCAAATTTGCATATTGACATTTCAGAGCCACCATTTAAGGAGTCGAACTGTTTGCTTTTGAATATTGGCGATGAATTGTCAATCATAGCCCTTTATAGATCTCCATCCTTCTCAAATATAAACAATTTTTGTAATTCACTCAGTGAGGTTATAGCAATGTGCAAGACGCAGAACTGTTTTATTGTGGGGGATATCAATCTAGATATTAAAGCTGATTATACTGATCTGCGATCCACAGAGTACTTGGACTTAGCGAGTTACTATGGATATTATCCTGGCCATAATTTCCCTACTAGAGGTGCAAACTGCCTGGACCATGTTCTTGTCAAATCGCGACTGAATACAACAGTTATCGTGTGTGAGTCAGGCATCACGGATCACGATACAATAATATTCGGCATTCGTAAAGAGCCAACCAAGTCTCATGCGTCGAGGCAAATAGTCAAAGTAGACAGAGATTCCGTAGTGGATGATCTTAAAAGAGTTGACTGGGACTCCTTTTATGCACATACCGATGTGACCATGGCAGTGGATAATTTTACTAAAATTGTTAATAAAATAGTTGTTCAACATACAAAAAAAACCACTATCCATAGATCAGAGGTCATTAAAAAGCCTTGGATCACAAGAAGTTTGCTAAAATGCATTAGGCGAAGAGACGCATTACACATTAAAGCTAAAAAAAGAGAAAACCGTGACAATAGCGTGATCCAACTTGAATATAAAATGTATAGAAATTATTGCAATAATATCTTAAATAACGTCAAATTGGAACATGAACGCAAACGTTTAAATAGTGCAGAAGGCAATCCCAAAAAAATGTGGGCAGAAATAAAGAGTATCTGTAATTTTGCAAGCAATAAAGATGAATGTTCAAAACTAATATCAAATACTGAAGATCCTGTAAATAGATTAAATACTATCAATTCTTATTTCACTACAATTGGGGATACTCTAGCTTCTAATACCCTTTCTAAATTGAATACTACAGAAGATTGTCTCGCTGATAACTACAGTAAAACAGTCATCGACCACCGAGCTAATCTACATTCATTCTTCCTCTCCCCTACAGACGAAGTAGAAGTTTTTAGAATAATTAAAAACTTAAAAACCACTTCTGCTTCGGGTACTGATGGTATCAGTAACACAATCGTTAAGAAGGGAGCGAATTCGCTAGCCAAGCCTATTGCGTTCTTATGCAATCTCAGCCTCGCAACAAGTTGCGTACCGGAAAGCATGAAAGTCGCTAATGTTTGTCCGATACATAAGGATGGCGACGAGTTGGATCCAGCAAATTATAGACCGATTTCTTTGCTGACGACTGTGTCCAAAATCTTGGAGAAAGTTGTCAATAAAAGACTTCTAGCCTACCTTGAACAAAACAATCAATTATCAGAAAATCAGTTTGGGTTTAGAGCTGCGAGATCAACGGAGGATGCCGTAGCAAGTGTTGTCGATCATATCACACAAAAACTAGATTGTGGTAAGGCGTGCCTCGGCGTCTTCCTTGATCTCGCGAAAGCGTTTGACACTGTGTCCAGGAAAATACTTTTGAACAAAATGAGAGCTCTTGGCATTCGTGGTGATGCTTTGGAATGGTTTTGTTCATACCTCAAGGGTAGGAAACAGAGAGTGGTTGTTGGGGGCCATAGTAGTGACATCTTACCAGTAAATTTTGGTGTGCCACAGGGAAGTGTTCTCGGTCCCACCCTCTTCATTATATACATTAATGACCTGTGCTCGCTAACACTGCCTGCTGCTAAAATATTTACTTACGCTGATGACACTGCAATCGTTTTCCACGGTGACTCCTGGCCCGATGTTTGCTGTAGGGCAGAAAATGGCTTACTAACGGTTTCGAATTGGTTAAATATGAACCTACTTACGCTTAACGTCGCGAAAACTAAAGCTGTATGTTTTAGCGTCTCGGCACGAACTGCTGCTAAAGCAACAGTCTCAATAAAAGTTCACAACTGCCTGGTCCGCACTGGCTGTTGCTGCCCTTCGATCGAAAACACAGCCTGTATTAAATATCTAGGTGTCTACCTGGACAGTCGTCTATCGTGGTCTAAGCACATAGATGCTCTGCGCACAAGGGTTAGGAAACTCATGTTCATTTTTAAGAGATTGGCAAAAATTGCAAATGAGAAGCTAAAGAAAACAATATACTTTGCCCTGTGTCAGTCAATTTTGGGGTACTGTATTGTGTCATGGGGAGCGGCTGCAAAAACTCACCAACTTAAAGTGGAATTGGCACAGCGTGCGTTATTGAAATGTACTTATGGTCATCCATACAGGCATCCTACTGACCTCTTGTATCAGGAGACCCAAGTTCTAAGGGTTCGGCAGCTGTACATTCTATCGATTACTTTACGTTTTCATAGGAGTAGCCTGAAGTCTGTTGTTAAGCCAACCCGCTCACAGAGGTTTTTGAGCTGGAGCACATGCAAATGCTACAAAAAAATTGGTCAAAAGTCTACTCGATTTATGGGACCTTTCCTATATCAACAAATAAATAAAAAATTTAATATCGTCCGTCTCCTAAAAACCACCTGCAGAAAAATAATAAGCAAATGGCTACTAAGTCTAGACTACACACAGACTGAGGCAATCCTACACATACCGCAATAAAACGTAGCATAATCACACTTCACACTCACCTACACACCCACTTCAATACAACTACACTCCATATACACTAACACTAATATGTAGATTTCTTGTTTTTCAACCGACGACCAAAAGAGGAGGTTATCAATTCGACGCTTATATTTTTTTTTTTTTTTTTTTTTTTATGTATGATCATCGAGTACTCGAAGACGGCTGAGCCGATTTGGAAAATTCTTTTTTTGTTCGAATGGGTATACTTCGAAATTGGTACCATTATCACCAAAGTCAGGATCTGATGATGGGATCCTGGAGAAATCGAGGGAACTCTTCAAATATTATAGGCACACCTATGGCGTTTTGGGTATTTCTTATAGTAACTTGTGCAGTTGCTCTCAAAAAGTACCATTTGGGGAAGTGGAACTGATGATGAAGACCACAGATGGCCGCCGAAACTACTCAATGATAAGTATTAAGTGGATTGCGATTCGATTACTTGAATATGGATGTTAAGCACTTTATGCTCGTCACAATGCATATGGTGATGTAGAGCTGATGGTGAAGTACCAGGAGAACTCCTCAACAATTAACGGCCCAGCATTGGGAAAAGCAATATTTTGTAAAAGGTTATAAGAAGTTGACATTTAGGCTCTTGTAACTAGGTAAATTAAAAAATCATCCAACTAAAAAGAGTGAAAAAAAAACTTTTTAACAAAAAATTAAACCGACTCCCAAAACAACACTGCAAAGTGAAAAATAACTTTAATTTCGGAAGTCGGTGCCAAAAACGAAAAAACAAAACTAAAGACACCGACTACCGAAATTAAAGTTATTTTTCACTTTGCAGTGTTGTTTTGGGAGTCGGTTTAATTTTTTGTTAAAAAGTTTTTTTTTATTATTATTGTTATTAATTTTAGGATTAGGCCATAATTGTTTTTTTTTTTTTTCTTTAATTTCATAATAAATATGTAAAGCTTTTCTTAAGTAAATTAATAGTTTTTCGTTAGTCAATAATATATTGTACAACTATGAGTCGCCTCGACGGAAAGAGACTAGGCCCCACGACACAGGGAATCCTAGTGTGGGGTCTAGGGTGTATTAAACTAAGAATTATGTACTATTTTTAGCACAATAAAGATTATATTATTATAATAACATATATTCATTGTCATTGCTATTGGGTGGGATGTAAACAACACAAAGTAAAAACATAAGCCTGTTACGCAGGTACACAGTAGCACAAACTAGTTCGAACACTTGTTGGTCAACATTCACGTCATTTGGTAATGACACTCGCCGCAACTCAAAACGCGGTGTGGCCACGAGACACGCGCCGCCGTGCTTGCGTCCATCCGCTCGGTCACACCGTATAATTGTGTATCCAGGGGGCCTACCACCAGCTCTTATAACAGTATTATTATTATCTTACTTTGACTTTTCGTACCATGACGTCCTTAAAATAACCTTCCTTTAATGTTGGAACAATGTTATATTATTAGCGATTTTGGTGACGTCACCTCTAAAAGTTCATTCAATTCGTACCATGACGTGACATTTGACAACTAGCAATATTGTTTTAGTGTCAAATTTAGCAATCTTAAAAAAGTTCCTCGGACTCGACGGAAATATTATTGTTTTGCAAATTTATATTAACTAAGAACATTTTCGTGGCATATAAAGTAAGTTAAATATATTTATTTACGTAAACTTGCTGAATGAATTGTGTATGTAGAGATTTTAGTACATAGTTAATTAATTTATTGTTTGATTCTAGATGGCGAATGCATACAAAATATTTGAGTTTTTGGAAGCTGACAACGCAGAAGTTAAGAATACAAGAAAGCGTCGTCGTGTGCAGCTACGTAAGGAATGCGACCCCTTCAATTTAGACGAAGCTGAGTTTGTTAAGCGATACAGACTGACAAAGGTTCTAGCATATAACCTGTGCAATGAGTTGAGGCAAATGTTGAAGAACCCTACAAAATCTACAGACTTGTCTGTAGAGACGAAGGTAATAACCTTATTTCTACCGCGAATACCACTAAAGCAGTGTATTGTATATTTGTCATTTACCACTTTTATGTACCTATATACTTACTAAGTTATATTACTTTTGTCTAGGTGTTAATTGCATTATCATTTTATGCAACTGGTTCATACCAACGTCCAGTAGGCAGTAGTGAGGGTCATTTTGTGGCTCAGCAGACTGTCTCTTCAGTCATCGCACAGGTTACTGCGTGTCTTAACTCACTGCAGATGAGACAGAAATATATCAAATTTCCAGTGAATGATCAAGAACGTAACAGAATTAAAATGGAGTAAGTATATACCTTTTTTATTACAATATTATGTTAAGTCCTTGTTTAGCTGTAGAATGAGGCACTTTGCTAAATGATAACAAATAACAACAAAGAATAGTTAAAAATGAGTAACAGTTGATAATTGAATTGTAAGGCATGTTTATTTGTGTGGCATAATTTTAGAGTGACTTATATCCAGCAGTGGACTATGATAGGGTGACATAATAAAGAGTTAAATATTATCATCATTAATGGTGATTTTAAATTCTTTATTTTGTTTATTAGTAACTAAGGTATATTTGTAAAAAAATACCATCTATTGCAGATTTTAAATTAACTTATTTGTTGCAGATTTTACAATAAATTTCGGATTCCCGGGGTTCTGGGTTGTATAGATTGTACCCATGTAGCTATAGTACGCCCAGTACTACATGAGGAGCGCTACTTCTGTCGGAAGCATTACCATTCATTGAATGTTCAATTGGTAAGTGTTTGATTATACAGTATAGAAAATAAAGTAACAAAAACGAGTAATTTTAAACAAAAATGTAAAAAGTTCTCTACTCATTTATTACTTAATATAAGAGATCATACATACAAGTCTTAAGTTATACTATAAATATGGCACTTTACAGTCTTTCAGATATTAATTTAAACATTTTCAGGTTTGTGATGCGGACATGCAAATAATAAGTGTAGATGCAAGTCATGGTGGTGCAACTCATGATTCTTTTATATGGGCTATTCATCCACTAAGAGCTCACTTGGAAGATCTTAGCAACACAGAAGATACTTGGTTTCTTGGTGTGTATTGCATCCATTTGATCTTTTATTAAAAAAATATTTTGTATTTAAATTCAACTTATAACTTTGGTCAATAACAATTTAAATTAACTTTGTTTTCAATAGGAGATTCCGGATATCCTTTGAGAAAGACCATGATGACACCAATACTGGATGCGGCACTTGACTCACCGGAAGCACACTACACTGATTTGCATGTCCGTGCAAGGAATATCGTTGAGCGCACTATTGGGCTTCTCAAAGCACGTTTTCGTTGCTTACTTGTTCACAGAGTCTTACACTATTCACCAGAAATAGCTGGCTCTATTATAAATGCTTGTGTTATATTACACAATATTTGCAATAGGGCTAACGTATCTGTGGAACAATTGGACAATGAAGATGTGCTTCAAGGAGTCCAATCACAGCAACAAGACAATGCGAGTGAGCAGCCACGTCGTAATAATATCGCTCTGCAGCAGGGTTTGGCTACTCGTGATTCTCTTGTACAGCGGTTGTGGGAAAGGCGGCATTTAAGATCCTGAAACACAAAATATACAATATTTTATTTTCATTTATAGGTATATTTTTTAAGTTACACCGTCTTTTTACTGTATTTTTATGTTTGTTTAATTAAACTTGATTGTTATTTTAACATTTTTTTACTTATGTCATAGTAGACACATTAAAAAAAAAACCCAAATTCTATTAATATCTATGTGCAAGGTCGTGGGTTCGATTCCCACCTAGGACAAATGGTTGTGTGATGAGCACGATCATTTCTTCTTTGTCTGGGTGTAATTTATCTATAATATGTATCTATGTATTTAGATATATATATGTATGTCTATCAGTTGTCTATAACTAGTACTCATAGCACAAGCTCTGCTTAGTTTGGGACTAGATGGCGTTGTGTGAAAAATGTGAAAAAAAAAATTCTATACTCAGTTCTGGATAGTACCTATATAGTTTATCGGCGATTTAAAGAAGGTGGACATATTTAAGTTTTGTACCTTTCAATCCTCGTTGCTGTATTTCCAAATGCTGTCAATCCTCACAGCAGACTCGGAGTGTAGTTGTGTGGAACGGACGAGCGCTCGTCTGGCAGCCTCCAGTGACTGTGGAGGCGCCTTCGACGTCGCGGGCAACAAGGTAGGAGTTCTGCGGGAGGAGCGAGCTGGTGGATCTTGGACTATAAGTTCCAGAGGTACATTTTGAGGCGGTGGGTTTAAGATGGGCTCAAAATTTACATTTTGGTTAGGTAAAAGGACTGTTGGATCTAGGAGCGAATGGACATTTTGTAGGATGGTTTCTGAAGCAGGGGAATCTTGTACATCCGCATCTATTATAGCAGCACCAATCTCTGGAGGCTACAAAGAGAAAGCATAAGAGTTATGTTTTTAATATTATAAATTATGCTAAAGAGCGTGCATTCTGAAAGTGGGCAACACCGCAAATAACTCAAATATTTCGCTGTTTTGATTAATTTGGCAATATTACAAGTTTGTTACCCTTTCACGCAAAAACTACTGAATGGATTTGGATAAGATTTGGCACACAGATAGTTTATAACCTGGATTAACACATAGGATACTGTTTATCCCGATGAAGCCACGGGATCGAGATTTATGCGGGTGAAACCGCGGGGCGTGGCTAGTTATTAATATTTTAAGTCTCTAATTAGTGATATTTCATATTTCCATACATTAATAGTAACAAATTAATAAAAACAGGTAAATATTTGACAGCTATTTGCTACGTTTCCAACTTTTAGAAAATACGCTCATAAGTACTCATGTTTTCTTACTATTTCCACCTGAACACTTGGCAAACCCTGGCCAATATCGTAGTAGGGTTTGGCTACTCGTGATTCTCTTGTACAGCGGTTGTGGGAAAGGCGGCATTTAAGATCCTGAAACACAAAATATACAATATTTTATTTTCATTTATAGGTATATTTTTTAAGTTACATCGTCTTTTTACTGTATTTTTATGTTTGTTTAATTAAACTTGATTGTTATTTTAACATTTTTTTACTTATGTCATAGTAGACACATTAAAAAAAAAACCCAAATTCTATTAATATCTATGTGCAAGGTCGTGGGTTCGATTCCCACCTAGGACAAATGGTTGTGTGATGAGCACGATCATTTCTTCTTTGTCTGGGTGTAATTTATCTATAATATGTATCTATGTATTTAGATATATATATGTATGTCTATCAGTTGTCTATAACTAGTACTCATAGCACAAGCTCTGCTTAGTTTGGGACTAGATGGCGTTGTGTGAAAAATGTGAAAAAAAAAATTCTATACTCAGTTCTGGATAGTACCTATATAGTTTATCGGCGATTTAAAGAAGGTGGACATATTTAAGTTTTGTACCTTTCAATCCTCGTTGCTGTATTTCCAAATGCTGTCAATCCTCACAGCAGACTCGGAGTGTAGTTGTGTGGAACGGACGAGCGCTCGTCTGGCAGCCTCCAGTGACTGTGGAGGCGCCTTCGACGTCGCGGGCAACAAGGTAGGAGTTCTGCGGGAGGAGCGAGCTGGTGGATCTTGGACTATAAGTTCCAGAGGTACATTTTGAGGCGGTGGGTTTAAGATGGGCTCAAAATGTACATTTTGGTTAGCTGAAAGGACTGTTGGATCTAGGAGCGAATGGACATTCTGTAGGATGGATTCTGAAGCAGGGGAATCTTGCATATCTACATCTATTGTAGCACCGCCAATCTCTGGAGGCTACAAAGAGAAAGCATAAGAGTTATGTTTATAATATTATAAATAATAACAATAAATGATGCTAAAGAGCGTGCATTCTGAAAGTGGGCAATGTCGCAAATAACTGTCCCATATTTCGCTGTTTTGATTAATTTGGCAATATTACAAGTTTGTATGTATGGATGTTTGTTATTCTTTCATGCCAAAACTACTGAATGGATTTGGATAAAATTTGGCAAACAGATTATAACCTGGATACTTTTTATATACTTTAATACTTTTTATCCCGATGAAGCCACAGGATCGAGACTTATACGGGTGAAACCGTGGGGCGTAGCTAGTTATTCATATTGCAAGTCTCTAGTTAGTGATATTTCCATTCATTAATAGTTACAAATTAATAAAAACAGGTAAATATTTGACAGCTATTTGCGACGTTGCTAACTTTTAGAAAAATACGCTCATAACTACTCATATGTTTTCTTACTATTTCCACCTGAACACCTGGCAAACCCTGGCCAATATCTTTTCCCAGTATCTGTAGGAATTTTTCTTCTATTTCAGACAATGGCCTCTCAGTGGAAGGCCCTCCCCCAGTCTGCACATGAGAAGTCCTTAAAATAGCAACCCGCTTCTTGAGTTTGGCCTTGTAATCTACCCAGTACTGAAATAAATATTGTTTAATTTAATATTAATACATTATATGTATCTACATAATTTAAATTGACAAAATAAAAAGTGATATAGTTACTTTGCTCCAGCCAGACCAATCTTTATGAACTCCTTCACCTTGCGAGTTCAGGATTTCCGCAATCTCTTGCCACTTTCTTTTTGAGTACTCCTTGGCTTGTAGAGAGCGATTGTGGGCAGTAGCTATAGATCTGTTAGAAATTAAAAATTCCCACAGTATCTCTAGCTGCCGCCCGGAAACCCGATTAACTCTTCGGCTGCAAAATTAATAATTAAACACTAATCACTATGTCTGACCATACAATGGTTCGAACTATCTTCGTCATAACATAAAAGATAATATATAAGATATAAGAATATTTCTTTGAATTAAAACGTATTCACTGAGTAAACGTATTTAACCTTACCTTGATTCCATGTCGACCTTGTAATCAGTTAGATCAAAATGTTGTTAACTGTGGTTAGACTAAAATATATTAAATTATATATTAAAACAAAGAGATTGTCACATCGAGTTTCAAATTTTGAAATTTCTTTCTGAATGTTCTGATAAGAAGACAGAATGCAGAAAGAGAAGACATATTGTTCCGATTCATATCATGTGACTCCTTAGCCGCAGCACATTTTTATTTTTTTCAATTGTTTTTCCAATTTTTCAAAACAAAATCTTTTAATATTTGTGTCAATTTCATGTAAATTACTTATAAAAATAGATTCTAATGCTAAGTAATATTTTTTAAGTAAAAGAAAATAATATTTTTACTTCAAAACCATACTTCGTTGTAGCGATTCGGACCAAGGCGACGAAAAGGACAGCGATATACAGTTCATATAGCGTTGTTTCTTTTCTACTATAGCAGGCAATAGACAAATCTTACAAATAGTTCATTCTTTCCCAGCACTAAGCAGTAATGCAACAATATTGAACGATGAAGGTCATGGTACGAATATGAGTAATGTTATTGTAAGCTGGAAACAAAACTCTCTTGAAATAAGATTGTTTCGTAAAACATTGTGGTAGGCCTGCAGGTGGAATTATTTCTGCATCATGGATTGCAAACAAGTCTGCATTGGCGATCGAAATACTCATATAACATTCTTCCAAGTTTGTTCAAAGACCTCGCACGTTTTGATATAATATTTCAACGCTGTTACGTAGGACTTTTTGGTTTGTTGATTGTTCTACGAAACCACACCCACTCTGCAAATTCAATATTTACGGCCCAATTTTCAGGATTACACAATATTTAATATTTACTTTCGGGTACTCCTATAATAAAAGATGAATAATCCCTTTCAGTCTTGTGTTTTATTTTTTCTACTTTAATTGGCACATCTTCAAAAATTTTCTTCACGTATTTTTCTAAATTTTCTTCTGTTTCCTTCTGCAAACGCCATACATGTAAATATTTTTTCTTTTCCGTTCCCTGAATATCAATCGTACTCGTATTTCCGCCTTTTTTTATTTCGGTGTTCGAATATTTATTATTTCTTCTATTAACGACAGTCCAATTTTCTTCCTTCTCCAGTCCTTCTTTTCCAGATTCTTCCTTTTCCTTCCCCGTATCTATCTTATTACTAGACATCATCCCGCTGCTCGATATCTGCTTCTCCATCGACAATACAAGAGCCTAAATGTCAACTACTTATATTCATTTACAAAATATTGCTTTTCCCAATGTTGGGCTGTTATTTGTTGAGGAGTTCTCCTGGTAGTTCACCATCAGCTTCACTTCACCATATGCATTGTGACAAGCATATTGTGCTTAATAACCACATTCAAGTAATCGAAGCGGAACACATGAAATACTTATATATTGAGTAGTTCCAGTGGCCATCTGTGGTCTTCATCATCAGGTCCACTTCACAAATGGTGCTTTTTACACAAGTTACTTTAAAAATACTCAAATCACTATAGGTGTGCCTATAATATTTGAAGAGTTCCCTCGATTTCTCCAGGATCCCATCATCAGATCCTGACTTGGTGACAATGGGACCAATTTCAAAGTATACCCTTTCAAACAAAAAAAGAATTTTCCAAATCGGTTCAGCCGTCTCCGAGTAATCGGTGAACATACATAAAAAAAAATAATAATATACGCGTCGAATTGATAACCTCCTCTTTTTTTTTGTCGTCGGTTGAAAAACCCCTAAACTATAATAGCAATATTTCATTCGTCAATCGACATTGCTGTCGATAGCCTACGTTAGTGGATCTGCACAAGCACATCACTAATTCGTCGCAAGAAGTGGCGGCCTCACTACGCGATGAATCCGCGTAATACAGTTTCGTATGTTATGTTTACATTGCTTGTCCAGTTACTTAGTGACGAACTCAGGTAGTGGTTAAGGAGCAATGTATTTATAGCAAAAGGAGTACACTGCCGCCATAAGGTAAAAGGACGCATCTACATGAAGTACGAAACGGAGAAAAAAAATAAAAAGTGTTTTAAAAATTAAAAAATTCGCTGTGCGAAAGGAAATAAACCTTATTACAATTTTGTTATGCAAAAGTGTGTATTGTTGTTTGATCATTCAGAAATTATGTGAGAATTTTAATTGATTTAATTTTATGTATTAATTAAATAACTTTTTCCTTTTCTTTTTAGCAAAAAAAATATAAGAAAGTAAGTTTTACTGCAATGAAAAGACGCTTCTGGCTAGAAACGTCCTTTCAACGTAGTATTTTTTTTAAACGCCTTTCCTACTTAGTTATGATGTGTTACCAGGTTCTAGTTAACTAAATAAAAAAGACGCTAATAGCCATTTGCTGCTTTTCAACTTAGTAATACTAATACTCATTTAACTTAAAAAATACCTGCCCCTTGTGGGATCCCTAACAAACCATCTTATGTTATAAACTGAAGTACATTTTAACACGATAATTATCTTGTGTTAAATGAAACACAAAGTATGAGAAACTGACTTATATTCTTTATAAAAAATAGCAATTACACACCTTTCCCAACATTAAGTTTGAAACTCTTAAAAATTGAATGATTAAGTATAAATAAAACTACCTAAATTTGTACTAATTATAGTAAACATTAATAATAATTATCACAGCTTTGTAAGGAATCTCTTAAAATGAATAAATATTCGACATAAACTTGAGTGAGATCAAACTAACACTACGACTTATAATATTTCATGAATTTTTTTCATGGAATATTACGCTTAAAACTATCCAAAAACAAAAATAATCAATATTATCTAAGTATAAGTTAATAAGTTTGAATCTGTTTGTTTTTCAGTCAAATTGAATCCAGGACCGGGCATCCCTGTGAGTGTAGCCGGGCAACATGAATCTGCTCCCGTAGCTAACTTGTTTGTAAAACATTTTAAAATTGATTTTACTTATAATCCAACATCGCAGATATTGGATACTGAGGATTTTGTGATGGAATTAAATGTGAGATTCTCAGCGAAAAGTGTCGCCACTGTAATAAAAAGCATGGTAAGGGGCAAATCTCCAGGATGACTACATCTGCCAAGAGTGCTGGCGATGTTTTACTCACTCTCTTTAAGTGTGGAATATTGTGTGGAATATTATTAACTTAATGAAAACGATAGTTGTACCCGTTGTGAAAGATAAGACCGGGGAAGCATCAGATCAGTCTTGGCCAAGGTACTAGATAATTTTCTTGATAGATATATGGCGACTCGTATCGAATTGCATGATCACAGTTTGGGTAAAAACCTGATCTATCTACAGAAACTGCCATACTGTCGCTTAAGCAGACTGTCCAGTACTACACGTCTAGAAAAAGGCCTGTTAACGCGTGTTTTCTAGACCTTTCCAAGGCGTTTGATCTGGTGTCGTATGACTTGCTGTGGCAGAAGCTTATGAATGATACGTCCGTGGATAAGGAAGTCATATCAATACTTCGGTTCTGGTAAAACAATCAATGGTAATCAAAAAAGGGCAGGATCGTTGTCGGATGAATATAGGCTGAATTGCGGAGTGAGCCAAGGTGGCTTGTCATGAACCGATTGATCGTTGAGCTCTGTAGCACTTATCAGGGTTGTCACGTGGATGGAACCAGCGTTAAAAATATTAGTTATGCTGATGATATGGTTCTGCTGAGCCTTTCGATCAATGCGATGAGAAGTGTGCTTTCGATGTGTGAAAGGTACGCGGAGATCCATGGGCTTCGATACAACGCGAAAAAGAGTGAGTGAGCTACTAGTCTTGTAAGGCAGGCACAAGTTCTATCCGATTGTGCCTCAGTTAAAACTTTGCGGTATTGCATCAAAGCAAGTCACTGCTTTCATGTATCCGGGCCACTGGGTTTCTGAAGACCTAAAAGTCGGTCTGGACATTGAGCGTGAGCTTAGGGCGTTGTCTGTTCGTTAGGACTACGCTGTTTACAGTGTATTGCCATTCTTTCTACATATGCAGTCATTGAGTTATCTACACTCAGCAGGAGGCATACAACTTCCTGCGGGTTCAGTATAATAATACGTTCAAGGTGTTGATGGGGTTGCCGCGTTACTGCAGTGCTTCGGGCATGTTCGCCAACGCGGGAATAGACGATTTTTATGCTATCATGCGTCAACGATGCACTTCCATCATGCGCAGGGTACGTGTCAGCCCCAACAGCATTCTAAATTCGATAGCAGACAGATAAGACAGCCCTTTTTTGGGACATTGGGTACACCTACATGCCGATGTGGTGTAGTTGTTAAGTATTTTATTTTATGTTTTTGGTAGCTTCTAAGATTTGTTTGTATAATAACCCAAATGGATCTAACGTCTGAAATAAAAGATTATTTATTTATTAAAGCACGAAGGGCCGCGCGCGTTTCTCTGACTGCCTGGACGAAACTGAAGGGCGGAATTCTAACCGCGAGCCCCACTTCACCGCAATTGCCACTTGCGCCTGCTTATTTTTCGTAATACTAAGTTAAAAAGGCACATCTACGCAGAACAGTCTTTTCTTCTTATGACTATGCAGAAGCGTCTTTTAATTGTATGAAGAATTAAATATTTTGTAAAAAAATAAGACGTTTCTACTGAAATGCGTCTTTTCAACTTAGTGTACGTCAGAAATGTCTTTTCTATTTAGTAATATTTAATTAATATGGTAGATATGTCTTATTTAACAGTGAGATTCATAGGGTTCTGTTCAATTTATGCGAAATATAAAAATACTGGCAGATGCCATTTTTTTTCTGATTAAGAATATATAGATAACTCAATTTCGAAAAAATGTTAGATGCGTCTTTTTTCCTTATGGCGGCAGTACAGTCGCTCTGATATTTGAAAACAAAAATAACATAGTAAAACCAGGAAATATTTTACGATTTATTGTTTTTCATGATTTTAAAGACAAATATTGTAAAATACTTATACTTACATATGGTAAGTGATTCCATAATTCACATAGATTTGATTTTGGCTTCGGTTTTTACAAGATACCACAGAACAACTCGGCATTTATATATGTTATCACGATCGCCGTCGAAAGCGCACTAGTTCGCGGAGACGGCCACTTGCCTGTGACATGAGCCCTGTGGCCATGTCGCGCGGACACCGATACGCCCCTTTACCACTTCTCCTGTATTTTTGATTTCTGTGGTCTTGTTTATCAAGGGCGATTCACGAACAGGAGTGTCGGCATTACACCTTTTTGGCATTGTGCACGCACACTCGGGGCAAATCCACTGGTTCTTGTATTCCTGCGAGAAGGCCTCAACTGTTTCCTTCGTTAAAGCAAGACACTTAAGATGGAATTTCTTCTTGCATCTTTCTTGCGAACACTCCATAAACAGCGAATCGTCCATAACGGCATCACAGCCGCTACACCTTGTACCCATTTAAGACTTCGATAGAACTTAAACCGTTTTTTTTTATTTAGTGACACACACACACTGTCGGTTACACGTCCGTTCGCTAGTGCGCTTGTTGTATTTACGTGATAACGTATACGCGATACGTAAATAAAAAATAAAACTAACCTTACTTTCAAAATTAGCCTATTCCAGACTAGCTTACTTTCAAACATGGTCAAATCCGTATGAGCCAATCACGTCGCTCCAAACCCCAACCGCCATCTTGCAATCTCCATACATTGAGGCAATGCGTGGGCGCCTAACGATTCCTTTTTGTGTCGTGTTAATTAGTGATTTTCTATTAGAAAAACCGAATAAGAACGTGAATAAAATGGAGAAAAGTGTTGTGGAAGTGTCTAGCCATCAGGCCAATAATCACTTGATTTTCATATCAACTGTTTTATTTATTATTTAACAACTTTCCTTATAACATAGAACCAATGACAATCCTATATGAATCTTTTATTCGGATTGTTCAAAAGTAGTAAATTCCTGCAAAACTTCCTAACAAAATTAGTCAAATCCTGACAGCTTCCTAACAAAATTAGTCAAATCCTGACAGCGTTTTAACAAAATTAGTCAAATCCACACCTTGGAAACAAAAGAAGTCAAATCCATTTTTTAATCACATTTTTCTCTATAAGTAGAAGCATTTAATGTATTTCTGTTATTGTTTAATACTCCTGGAACTCGATGACGGCATACAAAAGTTCACTTTTCTCAATTTGGCATAAAATGGATTTGACTGCTATTGAAAATTACCTCCGGATTTCTTATTTATACAATTGCCTATTCTTAGTATTTTTTGTGTATTAGTTATAAGTTTTTGTAGTAATAAAGATATATATTTTTTATGTTAATTAAGAAGTCAAACTTTTTATCTACTGACATAATCTACTAACAACGAATTAAATTATCTTAATAATAAATTTTTAAATATTTCTTAAGATAATTTAATGGGTCTCTATTTGAGTGTTTTATATTGTATATTCCATTATTTCTCATTATAATTAATAAAATTAGCACACTAAAGTCAATTTCCTTGTATATTTTCAAGATCACACCTAAATCAACGTAAAAATCTGTAACTGAATTTCTCGAAATTCAACACTCTGATGTGAGTGAAGCGGCGCGCATGGGTGTGCGTGTTATAGCATTTCGGAATCGCCTCATGTCGGACAACACCCCATGTAAGCCGCAGGCTTTAAGTTTTATTAAGCTGTGAGAAAAATTCACTTTTGTGTTTTTCTTCATACCAAAAAATAATTTTTTTTCGCAGATTGTGCTGTCTATAGCTGTCATATTACTAAATATTATAAATAATACTGGAATAAAGCCGTTCCGATTTTTATTTCTCGCCTAAAGAAATTTTGATTTCAATGTCCACGGAGCCTCGATTTCGAACCATTGTGCGCCGTGACAGACTATTAGTGTGAAACAGTGTTTATGTTATATGTACCTACCTAGTAGTTTATTGATAATAGAAGGGTAGACTGGGTACGGTTGAAACAATTTAGCTTTTGTCGTTTATAATTTTGTTGTTTATAAAAGTGACGATTATGATAGACGTGGAATTAAATTTTGAAGTTTTAGCTACGATATGGCTATATCAATATAGTTCCCGGGTTACTATTTTTAGAAATATATGAAATTTTAAAATACATATTTGTTTCAACCATCCCCATGCCAGGGGCGGTTGAAACAGCGATTTGGGTCAGTTGAAACACATACAAATAATACAAGAAATACTAATGAAACATGTTTTATTCGTCATTAATACTAATAATTATAGCACCACATGACAACATTAATCAGTCTTTAAGATTTTAATACTTCTAAAACATTCATCAGCCTTTGACAAGTAGTAAACAAAACATTTAAAGAAATCAAATAAACTTTGAAAACAAACTAAATAAAGACATTTCTTAAGTCAAATAAACATTAATAATAAAATTAACACTCTGAATAAATTAAAAAAAAACTTTTTTAAATCAAGTAAACAATGAGAATCAACTTAAAGAAAACAGCTTAGTCGCAATTGTGGCAAACATAGCTAAGACCACCTTCTGTGCATTCTTCGTGAGCCCACTGTTTACACGAAGTACATACATTGAATCCACTTTTCTCCGAATCTGCTCTCTGAATATGGTGCTAAGCAAACAATACAGTAGCATTCTTCCTGTTCTGATTCTTCCGATGACAATTCCTGCTGAGTATTTTTTTTTATTACTTTTGAAATTTTTCTTTTACCTTTTCTTCCATCTAATCTTTTCTTAACTTGCTTAGCTTTGGTCCGTTTTAATTTTGCTTCATGCTCTTTTCTTATTTCCTTGGTGTATCAGTATAAATAGTTGATTTTCTAGTTTTTCACGCTTTATTGCATTTCCCTGAGGGTGCTTTTGGTAATGGTCTTACTGCCTCCGGAGTAAAGACGATATGATCATTAGTAACTTATGCACTTGTAGACGGTCTTGGTGAAATTTGTTGATAGTTACCGGTGCTGCCGAGTCTAGGTGGTGTATTTATAGTTTCTTTAGGTTCATGAACGCTTACTGGCTGCATTATTCGAACAGGTGAGTTATAGTGAGCTTGTTGTTTAACTGTTGTCTGGAGAGACAACTGGAATTCTTCAGTTAAAAGAGAAGGCGATAATGGTGGTGTTTCATCTTCAGTTGGATTTTCATTAAATATAGGAACTACTGCAGACTCATGCAGACAGAATAGTATTGTCTGGATTAGGTCTACCTGTTATCTCAGTTGTATTTTCCGGATTAGGTCTATCTGTTACAAATGCAGGAGCATAATCGATCTCAGTAAACAGAATCCGGTTATATGGATAAATTCCCGTTTTGCGAAAGCCGGCTTGAATGTTGGAAGATGTCATAGCGGGGGGCATAGCAGAAACTACAATCCCCGGTATATCGTATATTGACTTGGTTTTTCTGGATGGTTTCTCACCCACGCAGCACACGTAGAATTTACAGACTTCTTTAAAAGGCTATATGCGGATCGATCGAGCAGCTGGAGCTTGTGAGAGCAATGAGGAGGAAAGGACAATAAGAAAATTCCATTATTCTTGCAATATTCCAGTGGGTTTATGTATACGTGTGAGGAGTGGTTATCTAGTATGAATAACACTATATATTACATATAATATCTTGGGGTTCAAAATTATAACGGTCCATGACAATGAAAATATATCGTAGAAGAATTCTATGTTAGTTGTATTAAAGCTCGTCGCACTTGACAAGCTTGTAGCTTGTGCAGCACGTACGGACAGTTCAGGGTTTCTTCTCATAAACATCCAAAACCATTCCTCGCCAGCCATTCCGTTGTCTTTTCAAGTTCAAGGTCGTTATACTTTATGGTTAGTTCGTAGGCTAATTTCCTTACTCTCTTTCCTAGATAGTCGGAAATATATATCAGCACATCGAATTAAATATTTCGATAATTCTCGCTCTTGAACTTCATTACAAACACGATTGTGGGCTTTATACCCTATACCTTCATCGTCTTTGCCGGACGCATCTGGCTTTCGAATGTATCTCATAGGGAACAGTGGTTTATACCATGCTTGTCCGCCGCTTTCCGTAGTGAACATCCAGCTTTTACCTCCTCATATGCATTACTATAGCTCAACAAGTGAATTTACCCTCTGGAAATCATCCTCACCCGAACTCTCGGCATCTACAAAAATAAACATTAATATATTTACTGTTTCAATCGTACCCACAAAAATGTTTCAACCGTCCCCAACCCCACTT
Organism: Tholera decimalis; assembly: GCA_943138885.2. Taxonomy (NCBI): domain Eukaryota; kingdom Metazoa; phylum Arthropoda; class Insecta; order Lepidoptera; family Noctuidae; genus Tholera; species Tholera decimalis. Next base: position 34,291,518 of record OW964571.2, read on the forward strand.
TTGGTAAAATATACTTTATAGTTACGATAGTAATAATAACACATTAAAAATAGTCACTATCCCTTATTATACAAGCATCATAATAATCACAAACACTCACTTTAAAAGAACAGATAATATACGCGTTAATGTCAGAAGAAAAATGCTTACTTTTGGGTAGTAAAAACAATATATGGCGTCCTCCGGAGGCGTCGCGGCACTGAATTCGTAATCGGACTTATCGTCCGCTTTGTTTTCCCCTTGAGCCCATCACTCCCCGCGTAACCGTTTTCGAGATATTTGCTCTGTTTCAACCGTACTCAGTCTACCCTACATAGTAATTTTATGGTGTAAATATAAAATATGTATTAGTTTAAAGTCACTTATTATGTAGGTATGTTTAGTTTTGTATGTATGAGCCTTGGTAGCCTGAAATAAATAAATAAAACACGCGACCGGAGCCGCGGGCAGAAGACAGTCACTTATAATTTTGGTTAGGGACTGCTATGCGAGAAGGAAATCTTTGTCGTAGGTATTTGATTTTACACACATTTTCCTCTTTAATGGCATAGGCGAAGATTATCAGTAGGTAAACAACATTATTATAGGTATAGCTCAGATTTTCCTTGAGTTGTTTGTCAAATACATGTTAATAGAATTGCAATTTTTCGTAACACTGATAAAAAAAATAGATCAAAACGGCTGGTTCCCTATGGCAAGCAGCTCTGAAAGTACACCTATTAAACAACTGCATATTTGAAAGGGACATTTATTGCTATCTAATTAGGTAGGGGAACCTGTTGAACCTTGGCACTATTTGTACCTGTACCACTTGGCTCGTTTTAAATATTCACGCAATACTAAATTCTACTGTCTGTGATATTCGGTACATCATATTCATTACCGACTATTCAATATAAAGTTGTCACATAATGCTATTAAGCCGGTGTTTGGTGTTATCGAAGTTAAATTTTGTTTTGGCGAAAAAGTAAGTATTCGTTTTATTTTGAAGTCTGATAGTTTTAAACGCTATATAATAGTCAATTATTTTTCATATGGTATTGGTTTTTTTTATTTAACAAGTATCAAAATAATAAAAATAATAAAATTCACCGTTTTGTTGAAGGTGGAGTAGTGTTGTACCTCGGTCACTGTCAATCACTTGTTCCTTGGCAAAGAGTAAAGTAATATATAGGGATTCCTTGGTCAGTGACTAAGGTACAACATCAAATATCTTTATTATTTCAAAAATCATGCCTAGAAGTAAAGAGAAGAAGAAAAGAACGCTTATTAATGTGAATGATCTGACAAATGCCATTAAAATGATTAAGGAAGAAAAATCTCCACTTTCGGTGCTTCCAAACGTTTTGGAATACCAAGAACAACTTTGCGTCGTTATTTAAAGCTCTGTTTGGAAACAGGTAAAGATGTAAGCAAGTTACACGAAAAACTTGCAGTTAATCATGTTTTTGATCGCACCGAAGCGCAGCACACTTGTAATTTGTATCGACTCTAAAAGACGAGAAAATACTTGCTTACCAATTTGCAAAAGCAAATAGGAAATGTAGGTACCCTTAAAGCTGGGATACAAGCAAAATGGCCGGAGATTATTGGCTGCGATTATTTAGGAGGAGATAGCAAAGCGAATTGTCTTTGAGAAAGCCTGGAGCTACTAGTTTGGCTCGCTCTTCTGGGTTTAACAAACATACTGTGAGTTTAACACTCGACAATTTTAAGAAAGTCCTTTCTCAATGTCTCTCTGACATAAAAGCGATATCTGGAATTTAGAGGAAACGGGATTGTCGACTGTCCATGTTCCTCCAAAAATATTAGCACATCTTGGCGCGAAGCAAGTTGGATCAATGACTAACGCTGAAAGAGGAACGAAGGATACAAAGGTAGCAGATATAATGCAGGTTGTGGTCTTATTCCACCCATGCTGATATTCCCTCGTACGTAAACTTTAAGGATTTCATGATAACTGGAGCTCCGGATATTATAATAGATTGACTTGACAATCGCACTAAGCAATCTAATTTATATATATACATATAAATACTGAGAGTGTTGTGTTCGCATCGCTAAGTGGAGGACGTCGCGCATTCAGCCGGGTAGTGACCTAAAGCATATTACGTCGTTTTCATTCCGAAACAATTGGTAAGTTCTCTTTCGTTTTTTAGTAAAGAAATGATCAATTTAGCTTTGTGATTGTTTTGTTCTGATTTATAAGGTAATATTAGTGACTTACTCAGAATTGTGGCTTTTCAATATTAAAGATAATTTAAATTCCAATGACGGATTTAAGTTTGTGTCGATTAATCATAAATAACGATGAATGTTTAGGGACTGAATTTGCCCTATTAGTAATCACGTCGTTTTTAGGGTTCCGTAGTCAACAAGGAACCCTTATAGTTTCGCCATGTCCGTCTGTCCGCGGTTTAGCTCAAAAACTATTGGTACTAGAAAGTTGTACTTTGGCATGAGTATACACGTTAATGACGCCAAAAAAGTGGTAAAATAAAATTTTGTAAAAATCAATTATTTAGGGTACCTCCCATACATGTAAAGTGGGATGATAATTTTTTTTTTCGTTCTTCCCATAGTGTGGGATATCGTTGGATAGGTCTTTCAAAAATATTAGGGGTTTGGTATAACCGTTTTTTGATTAAGTAAACCGTTCGTGACTGATCAAGCTTTAAAGTACCAATTTTCGTTAGAGTCAAGTGTCCTCCCCCTCTATCAACTAAACGGTTGTAGTTAGAAATTCAAATGTCACGGCAGTAGTACCTATATATAATGAAATTTAAAGGAAAACTATCACACATAAGTGGGCTTTACAAGTTTACGAGTAATAGTCGACCAATTTTATTTGACTCGAAACTTTTGAACAACTCTATAGAAATGTCGATAGATGGCGCTAAGCGTCAGTTGTATCGTGCTAGTTTCTTGTGACGATTGAGTAGTATAGCTGTGTGTCCGTATTTAATTTCAAAACACCGGCTATGACAAGTTTTATACAAATCTCTAAAAAAAATTAAAACTTTCCGTGCAAAATTGTCGGATCAGGTGAGGATTTGTATAGGAAGTCAAATTAGTTAGGTAGTCATGTTTGGCTTTTAGTTAGAGCATGGTACAAAACGATCAGTCAGCGAATACGACACGCACTTGGCTGTTATAAAAACTACGGAACCCTACACTGCGCGTGGCCCGACACGCACTTGACCGGTTTTTTAATTACCAAACTATTATTGTGTGTGGCTCATTAATTATTAGGCCATTATTTTATTTATTTTCTAGATAAAAAGGAAGTTGAATTGGTTAATGTGTCACTAAATGATTATAAAATGAAAAGAAGAAAGGATATCATAATGGAGAATGTATTAAAAAACGCGAAAAATTGCAAAGCATCGGAACCGGAGGTATGGACGTGAACAAAATAGTACACAGACCTGTAATACTTTACACAGTGAACTTTTTTAAATTGAAAATAAAATTACGGTGTTTATCTTTCATCAGGAACAGCCAGACAGCAAAATGAAGGAGCATTGGTCTCTGAATTCTACAGAAATTGTAAATTTTCCAAGAGAAAAGACTGACAGTGACAATAATGGTTTTGTCATCGAACAGTTTGACTTGCTAAGTAATAATTTTAGTTTAGTGAGGTACAGACGGCCACGTCATTGTAGATTGTAGGTGTAACTGTTTCCAGTTTCAATTTGATCTTGAAAGCGTCAGCCTGTATTTAGTTATAATAACAGTTATTTTCGTAGTCTAAGTGGCATCATCACTGATGTGCTGCAATTTTGAAAGTAAAGAAGGGAGAGGTTAAACTAAAATCGTAACGTACGTTTTTAGTCTAACTTCTTTAGATCTCTCAAAGTGTCTACTGCTAAAATTATTGACATATTTTTATCTTCCACCAGGAATCGCCGGCTCCTAAAATGAAAAACCAAAAAGAAATCTTAAATCCAAATTCCGCAGTTACTGTACAATCACTAAATAAAATGTCAAGCAGTGGCAATATTGTTGTGAATACTCAGAGTGAACTTGTAAGTAAAATATTATATAAATTTTCAATCTAGCAAAACCACTTACAAACAATTACACTATTAATTTTATCCTTTCAGAAATCTTCAATCTGCAATGATATGATAGAGAACTTATCTTCCAACTCCTCATCGATTATTGAAAACTCCCCACAATGTACACAGATTAATAGCAGCGACATTTGTAACTTTAGCCGTTATATAAAAACAGTAAGTGACAAATGCCTCTTATGCCCTGCCTACTACTATAATATAATCTGCTTGACTTACCTAGCGGTTCTTTATTCAGCAGCGGAATGATACTTCAGACACTGAGTCAATTTTTAATCGCGACACACTCACCAGAAAATCTCTTCAGGAAAAAAGAGTATGTTCTTCATCTTGTAACAGTTCAAGTTCATCTCGTTCAAGTTCCTCAAGTTCCAGCTCCTCAAGTTCCAGCACCTCAATTTCTAGCTCCTCAAGTTCTAGATCATCATCTTCAAGTAACGCACGGAATATGAAGTCTGACGGTATTACCTCTCATATTAATGCAGATGGTGCCGGTGCCAGCCAATTAGCCACAAGAAGTGGTAGAGTTATCTCGAAATTGAATTATTGTGTATCGCCTGTTAATGCTCCTGAAAGTGACCCTGATATTGGTGGTAATGACCCCACATTTCTAGACCCCAACGAAATTTCGCATCTTAGAAGTTTGTCCTCTTCGACAGACTCTATTTTACTACCTGAAACACTACAAGATGAGATACAACAACCTGAGACAAGTAACGCCAATGAATCAAACAGGATTCAAAGAAAGTCAAGAAAAAGGCAGCGCAATCCTGCATCATGGAAGCAAAATATTATTTTGTAAGACATTGCGCAATACTGGAAAAGCTTACGATTCCTTGTCGAAATCTGGAAAACAAGTTCCAGCCCGTTGTATAAAAAACCCATGCGCTCCATGTCGATTAAAATGTTCTCACCAAATTAACGAAGTCCAAAGGACTGCGCTTTTTGAATCTTATTGGAACCTGGCAAACGTGGCACTTAAAAGATCCTTTATCAGTTCTAGCATGATGGAAATTAAACCTAAATATAAATACACCAATGCTGAAAAGCCCAGAGCCCCGAATAATGCGTTTTTCTTCACTGTCAACAACCAGAAAATACGAGTTCGCAAAACATTTTTTATAAACACTTATAACAGAAAGACAAATAAGAACTACAAAAGAAAAAACCTATGAAAATGGATTCATAGCTGTAGATCAAAGAGGAAAGCATACTAATAGAAAGAGGATTGACGAAATGATTATAAAAGATATTGAAAACCATATAAATTCAATCCCAAGAGTAGAATCACACTACTTAAGGACCTCCACATCTAGAGAGTTCATTGAAGGAGGCAAGACCGTAAGAGATCTTTGGAGATACTTCTCAAAAGCAAGAGATCCAAATAAACCCAAAGTAGACTATTGGCTACACAATCAAATTTTTAATAACAATTTTAACTTGGGCTTCTTTCAGCCTAAAAAGGATCGATGTGATCTGTGTTTGGAATACGAAATGGTGTCTCTAGATCACAAAGCAAAGCTGAAGGAAAATTTCGATACTCATTTGAAAGAGAAAGACCTTTGCCGCCTAGAAAAGAAAAAGGATCGCAGAAACATTGGTAAAGGAAATATATGTACCGTGTATGATTTGCAAGCAGTCATGCAATGCCCTTTGGGAGACTCGAGTTCTTTTTATTACATATCAAAACTCAACTGCCTAAACTTTGCTATGGCTAAGCTGGCTCATAAATACGAAAAGAGAAAAGTTAAAATAAAGCAAAGGACGGAAATGAAGAAGAAACTGAAGGTGCCTATGGGGATGTTTATAATTACTTTTGGGATGAAAAATAAGGAAAAAGGGGGGCAAACGAAATAGGATCGTGCATATTGAGTATTTAAAAAATGTCAGTGAAAAATATCCTAATGAACAACTGAATATAATTTTCTATTCAGACAATTGCTGTGGACAGAATAAAAACAAGTTTATTGCATGTCTATACTCGTATATTGTGTCCAACTTTCATAATATTATGAGTGTAACTCATAAATTTCTAATTCGCGGTCACACACAGAATGAGGGTGACAACGTTCACATCTCAGAGATCATCACAGATCTGAAGTCCCTACAAGAGCAGTGGGGTTATAATTTCAATGAAGATGATGAGCGTAACCAGGTTTCATGGAACGATATTAAGGTTTTGAGATTCTTGAAAGACGAACCTTTTATAATTTTCTTCAAAACATCATATACGCAAGAAAATTTTAAGCGCGTGAAAATGAGAAACAAACGGAAACGAATGCCTAACCTTGAAGACGTCTCAATCACGAAGTCCTACACGAATAAAATAAAATTAAGTGAAAATAAAAGGAAGGGGCTAAGCGAATTGCTGCGGAAAAATTTAATACCCGGTTTTTATATAGACTATTACAAATCGTTATTAGAAGATTAAGAGCACTGAAGCCAGTGCTCTTAATCTTCTAATAACGATTTGTAGCCCCTTCCTTTTATTTTCACTTAATTTTATTTTATTGTTTTATTTTATTTATTACTCAAACAAAAACCACTAGGAACTTTCTATCCTACATAAGTAAGTACGTATGATAGAAAGTTCCTAGTGGTTTTTGTTTGAGTTGTAACTTTTATTTTATTGACATTTAATAGTGTATTAGATAGATAAAGAACTAATTTTGTGTTGCTTATTGTTTTATATTTTTATTTATTTTTAAGTTTTTTTAGTGAATAAGTAAGAGAATGTTTGTGTTTTTTTTATGGATACCAAAAAGTTTTAAGATACTTTCTTATAGGACAGGGATATCTGCTTATTTCTTTTTAAGTGTAATTTTAACTGTTTAGATATTTTATTAACATTTATTTCATTTTAATGGAAGAGTTCCTAATGAATAAAGATCTCGGTTCAGTATTATTATCTTATAAGTGTTGATTTTGATTTAAAATAAAGAGTGTCAATTACTTTTTGTTTCTTTTTTCTGTTCCTGTTTGCCACTTTGGTATCCCATAATTTGCTATTTATTACGAAAAAATAGACCTAAATCGGAAAACGTAAAAAAAAACTATATAAAAACAAAAAGGGCATAATTCTTAAACGTTCACATTTAAGATATTTATTTCCGTCAAAAAAAGACGCAACTCCTAAATAGTCAAATTTATATAATTTTATTCGATCCAAAAATGACTAATAGAATTCAAATGCTTTTTTTTAATATTGTCTTTTATAATAAGTATGTTTTTTATGACAAATTAATAGTTGAACGATTTTTTATAATTTACAGCTCAAATATAGTTACTGACGTAAATAATCAAAAAATAATAGACGAAAGATCACGGAGGTGTCAGAATTTCAAAACTTGTTTCGTTATTTCCCTAAAAGTTGCTTTTTGAGTTACGTCGGTTTCATCCTAAAGGTGCAATTATGTACTAGCTGTGCCTGCGACTTCGTCCGCGCGAAATAGTGACTCTCGGCAGCATTTTTAATTTTTTAGACTAATTGTTTTGAAAATAAAACTCATACATAAATAAGCTATTTAGAATATTTTACTGCTAAGCTTATTTAAGTACATTTTTCTAATCAAAACTCTAAAAAACTTATTTAAAAAAAAGTGACAAGTAGGCGGGACCCAATTGAACATATTTTTTAATTAAAATGAGACGGGTCCGCCGGCTTGTCACTTTTAAAAATAAAAATGTACTTGTTTCTTACACTTCAGTTGAGCAGTCGGGTTTTTTTAGATTTTTTTAAATAAGTTTTTGTTTCAACTTTTTAGTTGAAATATTAATTAACAATTTTTTAGTTTTCCTGGTCGTGTCACATTGGCACTCCATCGGATTCAGAAAGTGAGTCCATATTTTTAAACTTTCTCATTGGGTTATTTTGCTAGTATTACACTAATGATAAACATGATATACCTTTTTGAAATCCTTATGTTAAGCCCTTTAATTTGATACCCATACTGTAGGAATTAAAAAAAAAGTTATCACCTTGTATAATGGCTTCCGCCATGTTTAATTTTTTTAAATGGCACCTATCTAAGAACACTTGGGCTGTTAAGACAAATCTAACGATACCTCAATTGTGTGAATCCGTTCAGCGGTTCTGGAGATATGAGGTAATAAAGAATATTACATACATACATACAAGATACGCGCGAAAAACATAACCCTTCCTTTGCAGTCGGGTAAAAATAAGTTTCAAGCTTCTAGCTTTAAAAATGACGTAATTTCCATACAAACTTTCATCCCCTATTTCAACCCCTTACAGCCCTTTTTCGCATTAAAAAGCAGCCTATGTCCTTTCTAAGGCTCTAGACTATGTCCGTACCAAATTTCATTTAAATCGGTTCAGTAGTTTAGGCGTGATTGCGTAACACACAGACAGACAGAGTTACTTTAGCATTTATAATATTAGTAGGGATTACTTGTGAGATATATTGTGTTTTAATGCGATGGGCGAGTCTATTTAGTTTAAACGTTAAAGATTTTTAATATTGATATGGTCACTATAAGATGTTGTTAGGTTAGATAATTACGTAACAACTTAAGACAGAAGGTCCCTAAGTAGGGACTGAATAAATTTATAACCGACTTGGTATTACATGGATCTCACTACTTTTTACGGTAGAATTGATTTCCGAGACTTAGTTTTTTTGACAAGTATTGTTTTTATGGAGATGTAAGATTGAATTGATTATCATTAAATAAAACCACTTAGTAATTACAACCAAATTTTTATTTAGCTATACATCGCAACACATGTTAAATAATTACAAATAAACTTATAACTATTAACTATATAAGAATGTTCTGTACATTACAAAATCATTCGTTGAATGTCTTATTGCTATCTGAATATAACTAGTGGATTTAATGCTTATATACACCTCCAGGTCTGAAACAAAAAGAAAAAATAATTATAGACTCGTCAACATTTGCTGTGTTAGCTAGTATTTATATAAGAAATGAAAAATAATTTTAGTATTGTATGATTTATATGCATTATTAAGTCTGAATCATGTATTCCTTTGTTCTCGAATTACAGATTGTAAATTTTATTACTATACAATGTGTAATTTAAAGGGTATATACATACCAAGTGCACGGCTTCTTTGGATGATAACAAACGATATGGGCAAGGGTTTTGTACTCCTATGTCAACACGTGTGGAACTTATTAGAAATTTCAATACTTTGATACCAGAAACCGAAATTTTCAAATTAAGAAGAACGAACAGAATTATCATGTTATTGGCAAGTGACGTGAAAGTTATTGACCCTTTTAGTGCTGAGACACGTTTGTTATGATTGGTATTCAAGAAACATATGAAACCGATAATTTGGTATCAATTCTTTAAGTCACTTATTTTTAGCTAAAACTGTGCATAGAGACTCCATACCAGATGTTCTCTTCAGCCCTTTTGGATAGATATAGGGTTTCAACATTTATTATTATTATAATATTAATTAAGAAACACAGAACTCACAACTAATCCCTCCTCTTCTTGCCATGCTGGTCGTGTCTGTCGTGATGGTCTCTCTTGCGGCCAGACTTGTCAGCTCGCTTGGCTTCACTCAAGAACCGATCCAAACCGAACGGATCGAAGTCTGCGTCTGGTTGGTTACTGCGTGACTGTGACTGTGGCTGTGGAAGGACAACGGCTGTTAGATGCGGGGTAGATACAGTTCTACAGATAGTCATACTAATATTGTAAATGAGAGGATAGACGGATATATGTTTCTTACTCTTTCACGCAAAAACTACTGAACGGATCTGAATGAAATTTGATAGTTGACATTCTGGAATAAGGTACTTTTTATCCCGAAATTCCCACGGGATCGGGATTTAAGCGGGAAAACCTACACACGCGCTCGAAGTAGCGCGCAAAACCTAATATAAAATAATAATAAAATAAAATATATATTTTTTATATTTTTAAATGTTTTTTTTTTTTATTTAAAACTGTAATTTATATGTATATATTGTAAATAAAATAATAATAGTAATCTATACTAATATCATAAAACGGAAAAGTTTGTTTATTTGAAGCAAGTTAATCTTCGAAAGTACTGGGTCAATTTGGATGAAATTTGGTATGAAAGTAGCTTGAAGATTAAAGCAGGTTATAGGATTTTTTTTATCCGACTGCAAAAAAAACGAGACTTAATACAGAGTTAGTAAATAGTGATAAGCTCCATGAGAACACGAAACCCTGCGCGACTACTATGTAATAGAATATAGAAAGTGTAGAGGGAAGTCAAGTTAATTATTGTTGTTTACTAGCTTTTGCCCGCCACATCCACTGCGTTTGTACATCGTTTCGGTACACTTAACCACTGCTTACTCAAACTGCATGTTATATTTCTTCTTTTGTTATTTTTTTTTGTGTTTTTATTGCTTTCCTTTTAAATATGCGAATTATATTTTGTCTTGTGTTGTATCAAATAAACGTTTTATCTATCTATCTACATTTATTTTTTCATACAAATCTCCTGTCAATAACAAACACAGGTACACTCCTGTTTCTTTACTCTCATAGTCCAACGGGACGGCAATCCGGCACGACCGAACAGAGATCAGGCGCAGAAAAACAACTAAACGTGTTTTCCGAGGAACCGGTATACCACACCGTCAGAGCCGGATTAACCCTGTCAGAGGCCCTAAGGCAATGGCATTCTCGGGGCCCTTTTTCTTACTTTGACTGACCAAATCGTGTGTGAACTGAGGAAACGTACATTAAGGGCTGTGGTTTTTAATATATTTGTTTACTTATTCCCAGATTTTTTCTAAAATTGTTTTAATTCTACTACCAAATCTAACAATTTGTATTTTGTGAGATAAAAGAGAGGCCCTTAAGTTCAGACGTACATCAAATTCTCGTTCGAAGAAACATGTTTTCTTGGGCCTGGGCCCTAGTTGATGCGGGGCCCCTAGGCAGTTGCCTACTCCGCCTAATGGTTAATCCGGCCCTGCACACCGTCAGCATTCAAACTCCGAGCTACCACTAAGAAATTTCTAATAGAAAAACACAATAGCAATTTTAGCTCGACCTGGGAATCGAACCCGAGGCCTATTGCTTAGTAGTCGCGACTTCGATCACTTGAATAACGTGTCAGTCTTTTTTTTATTACTGATGACCTCGATCTCACCTGATGGTAAGCGATAGATGAGGTCTAAGATGGGACGAGCGAGCCCAGAAGATGCCTATTTACTCGTGCTTTAAAGGTTGAAAGGTCATAAGTGGCAGGGAACACAGAAGCCGGCAGAGAATTCCACAGCTTGGCTGTGCGCACAATAAATGTGGAGGAGAAGCGCTTGGTACGACAAGACGGTATATCAACCAAGTGTGGGTGGTACCCAGCCGTGCGTCTGGTAGACCGGTAGTGAAAGGGAGATGGAGGAATCAAGTCATGGAGTCATGGTCAAAGTAATTTAAAGATTTTGTCGATGCACGTTTAATAGTTATACAGCCACAAGATGAAAGTGATTAAAAACAGCTTTAGCCAAGTATAATATTTAAATGACATAGACTATAAATCATCACGCTGGGCTGTGAATATAATATAAGCCGAAGACCATTGAAACATGTTGCAACTACGGAAAAAACATTCCCTTTCAGAGCTTCCGTTGCGTGCGCAAAAATTACGCAAAAAAATATGAACAATATACGACGGAATTGTGCTTCTTTAAAAGTTTTTAAAAAGTCAGTAACAACATGTGTATCTTGACTAGGTTTTAAGGTTGCATGACCCTTCTTACGGTAATAAAATTTGTTCTAAAACATAGCATTATATTTGCGAATGCAAATCCATATCCAAATAAATAGGTATAGGCGATACTAACGGGTTCGTCTCGACTGGAGGGCGCGTCCTTCTCAAACTGCACGGGACCTGCTCGCGTGTTACTGCTGCTGGTGCCAGCGAACTCTTTGTCGGCCACGAATCTGGAAATAATTAATCATAACATTCATATTTTTAGAGACGTTGACCTCTGAGTTTGTTTCGGTGTTTCTTCTCAGAGTAGTCAGTTAGGAAACATAGACATCATCTAGCTAAACTTAAAACATGACGTGTACAAGTGGTATTAACCAATTTACAAAATAAATATTTAATGTCATTTCATCAGGCCCTCACATTCACAATTGGCTGCTTGACTGTAGTCACGGTAAAATATGAAATGTGTTAAATATGATTGATTATAGGTTAAAAATAATTATACAATACGTTTTTTGAATGAAAATAAATTGTAAATATTATTATTTTTGAAAAATAGATTTGAGTTTTTTTATCTGTGGATACGAGAACTGAAACACGGGCGGCCATAATTGAGCGTCGTATGACGTCACATTTCAATAAATAAATCTTCCTGTACTGTGTACTATCCATATCAAGTGCAATTTACTGAGACAATTAATAAGAAATATTTTGATTTATGCTGTTGAGATGTTTCGCAAAATGAAGTCAGGCTATACAAAAGCTGACAGTGCGAATCTGCCTAAAGTTGATTCATTTATGGTAGCAAATTTGATTTAATTCGTGACACGAATGTATTAATTAATTACTTTTATTTTGGTCATGTTTTATTAACAACACAAATTAACAATAAAATTGTTTATTGTTAATTTGTGTTGTTTTTTATTATTATTAAATAATATCTCCTATAATAATTATAGTTTGTATGTTTTGTTTTTTTTTTTTTCTTCTCAATTGTCTATAAAATGATCAAGTTAATAGTATAAAGTATTTTATTGAAATTATTTAATTTATAGTAAATGAGTATTGTGATATAACTTTGGAATAAAACCAAATAAGAATATAAATTAATTTTAAGTAATTTGCTATGCCCGAGCGGGTCCATGATGATCATATTTTGTAAACCTACCACCTAAGTTCACATTGTGGAATGCAACAAATAATTGAGTATTAACATTAGGTTAAGTTGATTTCTTCTAAATACTTACATCAAAGTGGTCCTCACAAAAGAAAATTGCAGATTTATAAGATTTAAACTTTGTGTCTCGACGTGCTAGTTGTAACCACTGCTTTCAACGTTTAGGGCATTTAGGAATGTATATAAACAATTTTTCAGGAAATTTAATTGTAAGTGGGAGGACTTATTTGATAATTTTACCACTTTAAAAAAAAAGAAAAAGTACTTCTACACATAGACACGGCACACGTCTTGTAGCTTGTCATTTTCACAATTCCAGTGAAAACGGTGTTAGTTTTCCACAAAATAGTTTGCATATTGTTTTATTTATTGAATTATAATGTCACATACGCAAGTTAGTGTCAGATGACCGGCTGTTTTAGCGCGAAATTCAAATTCATAAATTAAATTCAGTTTTTTTTCCTACTAAATAACGCTTTTTTGGGAAAAATAATTATTGTAAGAGGTATAAAATAAACCTGCGTACATTTTAAAATATCTTTTCAAAAATTGTCTAATAGCCAATTAAGTATTTGGTAATTTCTTTGGTAAGTCGTTCCTGGCAATTATAGTACAGCTATGAATGTATATTATTTGTTTATTGCAGGTCTGCTGAAAGAAATATCTTATGACATAAACAGCACCTTTGTGCTCTTTTGTCTGTATTTTCTTTCAATAAATGACACCACATTTACTATGTATAATTTTCAGACTACACACCAAAACTCAGGTCAATAGAAGTAATAGATTAGTCCCAGGAAATAATTATAGTTTTTTCTTAAAACACGATGTGCCTTCCCGAGCAGCTGAATAAGTACTTACGCATAATTACCTAGGGTCGTACACCTTAAAACGACACACTAAATTCACGCTACGATGCCGTTCTGCATCATAAGTTTTTACAAAGGCTGTTAACGTCTTAATGTGATTATTCAGCTATTTATGTTCTTTGAAAAAGTTTTTCGTATTTTACTGGTTAACTTTACCCTAATAATATTATAAATACTAAAGTTTGCGAGGATGTATGTATGTTTGTTGCTCTTTCACGTACAAACTGCTGAACAGATCATAATGAAATTTGGTAAGTAGATAGTTGACATCCTGGAATTACACATTATCCCGGAATTCCCACGGGATCGGGATTTACTGAGGACAAACCTCGCGAACGAAGTCGCAGGCAAAAGCTAGTTTTTAATAGTTTCTGATTATCCGTAAGCACGTATAGTATTTATGTGGTTAATTTAATGTCTCTCCCTTTTATCAACGTTGTATTAACTAGGTAAACGGAATAGCACCTTTGATTATACCGTGTATAATTACATACCTGCGCGTATTAGCGATGGCGTCAATATCTCCTCCGTAGTTGTCCTTGTCAGCATTTCTAGAAGGTCTGTATATGTGTGCACCAACATTGTCTTGATTACGCCACGGCTTGTCGTATACGTTGTATGCCTCGTCGTCACCGTAACCTTAAAATAAAGAAACATAATCTGTTTAAAAAAAGAGAATTTCAATTTAATTCATGCAGGGACCATAAAGCGTTCGTGACTACAAAATAACAGCCGTACGGATCAACCTTTCCGCTAATTTATTTATTTGTCTCAGACCAATGTTGTTAGTAAAAAACTTAAAAACCATCTATTTAATTTCATTATTTATTTACACGGGAGACCAACACCTAATTAAATTAATCTAGAAACAATGTGAAAATTTGACAGCCAATCCGCGAGTTGACAACTTTGCAAAAATTGTTTGAAACGCTTCACGTGTACTCGTAAAATAATATTTTATTCATTATTTAATCTTTCAATTAAAATATAAGTATATTTTTAATTTATTAAAAAACTGTGGCCTAAATCACTCCTAAATCGTGGCATTGTGGTCACGTTACTACGTATGACGTCATTGTTCAAAAAACAACTTTCCCGGCATTTGGCACATAAATGTACCTACTTCGGGTATTTTATGACATTTTACTCTATTATGAACATAAAAAATTGTTATCAGTGCTGTGCAGTACCTTGTTGTGGGAATACTACTATAAAAACGCCCACGAAACTACTTATTCATGTCCCTTTAAAAAGAGGTATTCGCAAGAAGTGGTTAGAACCAGCTCGAATTAATGCAAAAAAGTTATCAGCCAAATCAAATTTATTTTTTTGTGAAGATCATTTCGATGTATGTAAAAAGTTATCGCAATACCTATTATTATTTACATATTATTATTGTACTTAATAATCCTAACCATTTTAAAGGTTATGTTATGAATTTATAGAAGAAGTAGGTACTACAAGTAAGTATTTATGTTTCAGCTCCCCAATGACATGGAGAACTACACTGAATACCATTTGTTAGGTTCTGTCAAAAGTATATTAATGAAACCCATGTGTTTGCTATCTAAATTTGCATGTCAACCTGATCGAAAAAAAACGACAAATGCTTGCACTGTCTGGACAGGTCCACTCAAATTTGCGTGGTTATTTCCTCAAAAGAATACCACAGACATGAACCTACATGCTTCTCATATACAAATACAAATTGTTAGGAGTGGGTGATACAAATCGTATATAGATACAATACCTATATATTGGTACAATATCCAATACCTATATATCGGACGGCACTGAATCTATATATCAGGTATCCGCGTATCTAATGCGTTGATGTTGGTATGATGAGTCATAAAACAAAAACACCACACAATATCGGTATCGCATTATGATATTCGGTTCAAACTGATATTGTGACACGCGTGTTCGATGCGCGCTGGAGTGCCAACACTACACAAAAAATACATTCACTGATTTCGAGTATACAGTTACAAATAAAATATAATGATTTAAAAATATAAGATGTTAAATATATCGAACAAAACCGAAACCTAAAAATCACAGTATCTTACATAGCAGTTTCGTTTCAGAGTTCCACACAGATTCAGCCAATATATAGATATTGAAATATATAGATGCGATATCCGATATTCAAAACCGATACATAGGTACGATTTGATACAGAGTAAAACCGATATTACCCATGCCTACAAATTGTCTGGAGTTTAAAAGAGACTTTGGCCTCTGAGTTTGTTTCGGTGTTTCTTCTCAGAGTAGTCAGTTAGGAAATACAGGCCTCATCTAGCTAAACTAAACTTAACACGCAAAAAACATGACGTGTAAAAGTGTTATTTATAACCAATTTACAAATAAATATATTTCATTTCAACCAGAAGAAGTTAGTTAGTTATTCTTTTCTTATTTTGTCTTACGCACCAACCAAAGATAACCTGTCAGCTGTCAAAATATTGAACGATGACGTCACGTTTTCTGATTGGTGTTTCTAATCACGTGACTCACAGATAAAAAATCTCATTTTTCTCAAGGGAAAATAAAATAAATTAATAATAATATTTTCTTCATTTGTACTATTTTGTGCTTCATATCAATAGATTTACATAATTAAATAGTCATTTTAAATGTTTAAACATACTGTCAATTCGCGGATTACACGTATCCATGTATAGTAACATGTAAAGTTAATTGGCGTCATGTACGCCAGTGAGCACATGCCTACCAGCCCAGTGCCTGACAAATGGCCCATCTATTTTATCCGCCAGTGTAACCAGAATAAAAAAATTGGCCAAATGCGAGCCAGACTCGCCCATGAAGGGTTCCGTAGTAACTACGCAAAATAACTTTGTTTTTCACAGTGTTTGTATGAATTACAAAGTTATATTTACGGTTTTAGAAAATATGCTATATCTAAAAAACTGCTGACCTGATCTCGCTCAAACCAATTTTGGTTGAAAGTTTACATTAAGATCTACAGCATATATTTTTTTAGATTTTTCCCTCCTTTATTATAGAAGTTAGAGAGGGGACACACATTTTACCACTCTGGAAGCGTATATCTTTTAAACAACTAACTTTATGAAAAAGTGGTTTTAGAAACCTCAATGTCATTTTTAAAGACCTGTTTATAGATACCACACACGTATAGTGGTTGCGCTGATATACGATTCCTTTCGTTTGTATTTAATTATTGGCAACACGCCTAATAGCTGGTTGGTTGACACACATTTCCCCTTCCGCATTTTCCTCTCCTTTGCACTAAACCTTTGGCTACTCGCGATTGAAAGAGAGGGACTACACCGCTCAAGATCCTTTGATTGGGATCGAACATTTAATGGCTGTCGGGTGGCGTTCGAACATACACACGCGCCTTGTGTGGAAAATTCGTTGCAGAAGAAATTGTGATATTGTGGTGGTGAAACGTGATTCAGAGTGCTGGCAGTCAGTCCTGGACTATCAAGGTTAGTGCCTCCTTCCTCTACGACGCTTTATTCTTATATCTTTTCCCAATCCAAGCGTCACGTTCCCGCCAATTTTGTGTAACCAAAAAACTTCTAAATTCGCAATCTATAGCATTCCCGCGTACACACATAGGTTTCATGAAAATTCATTTTTATTAAAATCGGAAAGCGGTTCACACAATACATATACCTACCAAGTTTCACATGTGTAGTCCTAATACACTTGAGAGCAATAAAATCGCACACATTGACTTTTTTTTGTAAAGGCATTTTTTTCATGAATCTGAATAAATATTTAAAAAAACACACACACTAATTGAAAGTCTACCTCATTACCTCTCTAATGATATCAAATCCAGTGCAAAAAATACCCATAAGAGGTTTTACGGCACGAAACCCAACAAACGGGTAAAATTACCCAATTTCGCTTAAGAAATAATGAAAATCAAACACAAAATTCTTGATCAAATTGTTTATTAATAAGGTGTATTCCCTCCCCTAGCCTTAATTACAGCTCTTAATCGGTTTTTCATGGATCGTATTAATTTTACCATGAAATCTTGTGGTATAGCGTTCCACTCCTCTTCAATGGCAAGTTGAAGCTCTCGGAGGCGCGTAGGAGCAGGGCTTCTTGCTCGAACTCTTCTTTTTAGCTCATCCCAGACATGCTCAATCGGATTGAGATCAGGACTACGAGCTGGCCACTCCATCGCGGTGATTCCAACGTCTTCCATATAGTCGCAAACGGTTCTAGCGACATGCGGTCTCGCATTGTCGTACATTAGGAGAAAATCTTCTCCCATAAGCCACGCAAGCGGCCTCACATGTCCTTCGAGCACTTCTTCGACGTATCGTGCAGCCGTCAAACCTCTCGATCTCGGGCCGGTATTCGCTCTAGTGATGAATACAATGTCAGTTTTAGTGTCCAACATTATGCCACCCCAAAACATACACGATCCACCGCCAAAATCCACACGTTCTCTTATGCAGCATTGTGAAAATCGCTCTGATGACCTTCTGTAGACCCTAGAGCGTCCATCATGACCATGTAATGTCATTCTGCACTCATCAGAGAACATAACAGACCGCCATTGATCATACGTCCAATTTAAATGTTCCCTGGCAAATTGTAGTCGGGCTTGTTGGTGAGCTGTGGTCAATTTGGGACCATTTGCTGGGCGATGTGAAGTCAGTCCTGCTTCACCAAGTCTTCTTCTGACTATCCACCGATTTATACTGACATTGCGAACTTCTCGAAGCTCTTGTCCCAGTTGAACCGCATTCAGTTGCCGATTTCTTAAAGACCTCGACACAAGAAAGCGGTCATCACGCTCTGATGTTCTTCGTCGCCGGCCAGATCCTGGTCGCAGAATGTAGCCACCGGTCTCTTGAAACCTCTGGTACACACGACAAACAGAGTAGCGACTCAAATTTAGTCGTCGAGCAACTTCACTTTGATTAAGGCCTGCTTCGAGCAAGGCAATAACTTGAGCGGCTTCTGCGGGCATTGTATCCATATTTTTCCGTATGCTTTCAGTAGAGATGTTATCATGTTGACCTTCGGTATGCAACTGATTAGAATTCCAAAAAAACTGACCCTTTTCTACCTGTGGGTATATAAGTAGTGACAATGCTAACGGCTGAATTTGGGGAATTTGGTGTATGGCTGGTTTCTGTAACTTACGTGAAGGTATATGATTATAATTTTGTGTTTTTTTAAAGCTAAGCTTGTATTCTTTATTTTGCCTAATGATTTGTACCCAATATCTTTAGATTTAAGAAAAAAAACAGTTATAAACCAAATTACAAGAGGTGTGCGATTTTATTGCTCTCAAGTGTAGTTTCGGAATAAAATGGCTGTGACATACGGACGGACGAACGGACGGGACAGACAGACATGACGAAACTATAAGGGTTCCGTTTTTTACCATTCGGCTACGGAACCCTAAAAAAAGCAAAAGCTAAGTAAGGCTTGCTGAGGTTTATCCGTCGATGGGTAACCAGTTTTTTTTCATCTTTGCCTGTCGTTGCGCGTAGTCAGAAACCAGTAAATCTGACACTGCTGGGTTGTGGAGGTAGGCTGCCTACCGTAGACAGTCACTCCATTTGAAATATTTGTTCACAGCTTTCGTCATCTGACTACAAGACGAACGGCGATGCGCCATCGTTACATGGTGGACACTTGGATACATCACCCATACCCACAAAACGTTTTGGTAATACTTTCATTATGCGTACAGGTATGGGGCAATGTCCTATTAAAAAATGAAAATAGAACCAAGTAGGTTTTCTGAGGCAGTGGTATTCACCACGCGCACAAAACGTTTTGGGAATACTCTCAGAGTACAGTTTAGGAGTGGAAATCCCTGCCAGAGTCTGTTTCTCGTAAGGAGGACCTAGGAGTCTTTAAGACAAGAGTGAATAGGTTATAATTCTAGGTACGCCGTGCTTCATCTTCGACCACATCATCGCTTAACATCAGGTGAGATGGTGGTTAAATGCGATCCTGTAAAACAGCTGCATCGTTAGATTGAAAACTGACCCCGACATAGAAGGCAAAAAGCTGAGCAGATGGTGATATAGCTAAGATTTTTTTCGGACTAAAGGCAAAACAATTTTTTTTGGGTCACTTGATATATTGTGATCAACTCTATCAAAAACTTTTTTAAAGTCAGTATATACAGTGTCATTTTGGGCTTTGATAGTATCCATATTACGAAAGGTAATGTTTATTAATTGGTATTTTTCCAATGTGTGTACCACATAGCTGGGCATGATGATTTTTTATTTGTAGTAGTACAGTAGTGCCCAACTGATTTGGCTTACCGATGTACCTGCGCAGAAAATGAATTTTCATAGCGCGGGAAATGTTATTGACCAATCGGCACGCTCCACGCACCACGTTTCGTTTCCTTTACCGCTATTGGTCGGCAGCCGTCGTCATGTTAGCGCGCGACGCGTGAAGAATGAGTGAGACGCAACTAACAGCGGCAGTGTATAATGAACCTTTTAATAGTGATATAAGGTTGATAGTTAGTTTTAAGCGTTCATTCGTTAATCTTCGGGGCCCTACTCTCGTTTCTACGCAAACGAAGATTCACGACGCGCCTATCAGTTGGGTACTACTGTAATGTTGTGAATACATACCACTGTCCATTCCTTTACTGTTATTGAAGAGTCTCTGGTCGAACATTGCCTCGCCGCCCTGTGTTGTCTTGGCGGGCAAGCCAAGTGCGATCTGTTCTGAAATGTCTCGCTCGCGATCCTTTACTAACTTCGACCTGGAAAATAGAATAATAAATGTTTAAAGACAATACAAAAGAAAACGGCTTCACTTCTGAGAAGAGTAAGGGACAGTCGTAACAGCAACCTGAGAACGGTGAGTGAGTGTGTCCCCTCCTATTATAAATCAGTCTGTGCGGAGGGTGATGGGTACTAACACTAGATAATACGCTATTAGGTATAAGTTCCTAACATTTTATAGATTTATGGCCAGAATTAAAAAAAAGTGTATTGTATTGACACATCCTTACTGCTGGGACGCCTTCTCTCAGTTTTTATTTTATATCCTTCTTTTTGTTATAATTATGTTGTAATATGTTTGTTATTGTGTGTGAGTGCTTGTAATGTTTTTCTTTCTTTTTTCATCTCTCTATAAGAGGGAAAGGGCCGTAATCCACCACGCGGGCCCCATGTGGGTTTCACCAGTTTCCTCACGATGATTTCCTTTTGTGAGCAGTAGTGATGATATAAATTACCCAAATGAATGCACTGGGTTCGAATTCACAACATACACAACTCGTAACTTGCTAGCTTGAGAAAGGTTATAGGCTACACTAGGTTAAGAGCAAGACAAGACAAGAGCAGTCGCTTCCGTGGACTTTAGATAGATAGATAGAATATACTTTATTGTTCACCAAAATTTAAACAAACCTATTTAACAATATTGCTTATTCTATGGTTACAGTCTTATCGCTGAAAGCGATATCTTCTAAAAAACCTTTGGAAGAACTTTAAAAACTTTAATTAAAGTGGAGAGGGATACATTAGTGTATTACATACATATTTGTTACTAGCTTTTGCCCGCGACTTCGTCCGCGTGGAATAGTTACTTTGGGCTAACGTTAAATTTAACCCGGATTTTGAAGCATTGCGCTCCGCTTCTATTGGCCTTAGCGTAATGATATATAGCCTATAACCTTTCTCTATAAATTGACTATTTAATTTAAAAAGAAAATCGCGAGATTAGATTAGATCTGAGATTATCGCGTTCAAACAAACAAACAAACTCTTCAGTCTTATATTATTAGTATAGATAGCGGTTGCCCGCGACTTCGACCGCGTTTCCGTCGTTTTTCGTAAAAAAAGTAGTTTATGTCCTTCCTCACGGTTCAGTGATTTTGATGTAACAGACAGATTAACTTTCGTAATTTAGTATGGAAATATAATATGTCAATCTATAATACTGTTGAAAAATATCGCAATACGGAACCTGACAATATTAGTGTTAATAGCTGTGCCCGCAACTCCGTCAGTGTGTAACTCCTTGTGTGTTATTAAGTTAATGTATTGGTAATATTGTTTAATCACGTTCACTTCACATGAGGCTTAAGTACCTATAGAACGAAATTTTATACCTTCGCCCGCTAGACGCGTCGAGCGCGGCGACTGATTCTCAAAAATAATCCTTATAGCATGATTCAGTATTCACGCGCGATGGCTTATTATTAGCGTATTTCATGTATAACTTTGGTGTTTCTATACCGATTTATGATTCTTTTTTATGGAATAGTTAATAATGTTAACTTTTTCAATTAGGGGTGACTGAGAGTGTTATAAACGTAAGAGAAGACAAATATTATAATCAGAAAGCTTCGAACTGCTAAGCTATTGGGAGTTACACGTGTTATTGTGAGTCAACCATAAAAGATAGACATATGCTGTCGTGGAATATTTTTTATATAATTTTAAGGAGAACATTTCCGTCATGAAATGATTTCTGTGTAGCTTTAACCATTAAGGTTGCATACGCGACGGAAGCTTAAAAAATGGAGTAACTTCTCCCGTTTTCCCAACAATTCCCTTCACTGCTCTGCTCCTATTGATGGTAGCGTGATGAAAAGTATACTATAACCAGCTCAGGAGTATGAAAAATAATTGTACCAAGTTTCGTTAAAATCCGTCGAGTAGTTTTTGTTTCTATAACGGTTATACAGACAGACAGACAGACAAAAATTTTACAGATTGCATTTTTGGCATCATTATCGATCCCTAATCACCCCCTGATAGTTATTTTGGAAATATATTTCATGTACAGAATTGACCTCTCTACAGATTTATTATAAGTATAGATGTATTTGTTTTTATCATGATCTTCCTTCGAGCTACTTCCATACCAAACTTCATCCTAATCCACCCAGAACTTTCAAAGAGTAGCGCGTTTAAATAAATAAATAATCTTTAATCCAGACTTAGTCCATCGAGTGTTAGTTACAATTTAACCTTATGCTATGTTAGTACAAAAAAAAAGACAAAAATATAAATAAAATAGACATTCAACTTAAACCTCTTGCTACCTCTATCCAGTGTCGCTGAATAGAGCAGTCGAATCGCGGCGCGATTGTCTTGAGGAGGCTGTTGCCGCTGCTTCGTTAAGCGCTGCAGCAGTGAGCCTTTTTTAAGGATTATAGCCTGAAAGCCAGGATTGCGTTTGACCATAATCTCACCTGATCTTAAGCGATGATGTGGCTGAAGATGAAGCATGCTTGCCCAGAAGTAACCTATTCACTCTTGACTTAAAGACTCCCAGGTAATAACTATCAGGAAACACAGACTCCGGCAGGGAATTCCACTCCTTAGCCGTACGCACAATGAAAGTATTCCCAAAACGTTTCGTGCGTATGGGTGGGATGTCCACCATGTAACGATGGCGCATCGCCGTTTGTCTTGTAGTCCGATGATGGAACGGGCTTGGCGGAATAAGACTGTGCAATTCCATCGCACACTCCCCGAAATGTAACCGATAGAAAACTGACAGGCTTGCAACACGTCGCCGATGTTCTAGGCTCTGGAGCCTTGTCTCGACCAGTTTCTCGTTGCCGATGAGCCTTTTGGCCCGTTTCTCTATAGACTCAAGTGCATCAAGCTGGTATTTGGCAGATCCGTCCCAGAGATGAGAGCAGTACTCCATACACGACCGAACTTGCACTTGATAGAGGTTGAGCAGCTGTTCCGGTGTGAAGTACCTTTGCTAGGATTCCCAACTTTTTGGCAGCCAATTGAGCCTTAACCTCGATAAACGGACCAAAATTAAGGGTGGATGTCAACGTAACCCCAAGAAGCTCGATGCGATCAGTTATCGGCACGGTTACACCACGGACATGCACGCGCCACGGCACAAACAAACGAACTTTTCCGCTTTACAATATTACTATGATGAACAAGTTCTCCTACCTCTTATCGGGTGCAGCTCTAGAAAGATTCCTGTCTCGCTGCCTCTCTTTATGTCTGTCTGCCCTCAGCTTGTCCCTCTCGGCCGCAGTCAGACCACTCTCGTCCACTTCATTGGTTTCCGGTTCATCATCTGGAGCCCTGATACCTGAAGTGGAAAGTCTGATTGAGATGTTGAAGAAATATTTTCGCAACTAAGGGGAACTGAGTTTACAGTAGTGAGAATTGTATAGACTTTAAAAGAGACGTTGACCTCTGAGTTTGTTTCGATGTATCTTCTCAGAGTAGTCAGTTAGGAAAGACCGGCCTCATCTAGTTTACATTTACGAAAAAATAAATACGTATAAAAGTGTTATTCATAACCAATTTATAAAACAAATACAGTATGTTAACTAAAAGAGGGTGTTCCCGTTAACCCGCAATAGTATAGCATCCATACAATGCTAAAAAAATATTACCATTCGAAAACAAAATGTTTTTATTTTTTTTAATATTAAAATATTCACTAAAAATGTTAAATTGATACGTAAAAGAAACACTCTGCACACGTATACTTGAAGGACGGCAACGTCGCAATTTATTTACGAATGCGTCCGCGTTTTTAGCATGTATGGATGCTATACTATTGCGGGTTAACGGGAACGCCCTCTGTTAGTTAACATACTGTATATCATTTCATTTTAGTACTTTAAATCCTTAAAGTACTAAAATGAAATGATATATGTTGATATGATAATGATGAAATGGTATAACAGCATTTAACACATTTTGTAAAAGTGTTAATAAATATTCAGAACAAGCAATGTGGGTAGAATTCACGTTACTAGCAATCTTTTTAACGCCTCCAACTAAAAGTTTTAAAGTTTTTTTGGCGCTTGCAACGGTGCCGAAATATCGGAAATTCGAAACAATGGATACACATGGTAAATATCCCGTTTTAAGTTCTAATGATACCCTCCGACTAAGCTAAATATCCTTGTGCCTGGAGTGGGTTCACGGCAATAGTGTAATGGGTGGGGTTCGAACCCACGACCTCTCGATCACAAACACAAACACTTTAGCACAAACACTTTAGCCATTAAGCTATCACGTTACCACTGCAGATACACAGGCCTCCTCTCTATGAGTACCACGCTGGCCCAGTGCGGATTAGTGGATTTTGCAGGTTTCCTCACAAGTGGTGACGATATGAATCTCACAAGGTAATGTGCATTACTGGGTTCGAACCACGACCTACTACTAGCTATTAGGACCCGTAATCATCAATCAATTATAAGCGTCAATAGTCTAATGGATAAGGTGTCGGACTTTTGATCGAGAAGTCACGAGTTCGAACCCACTCCAGACATAACCATATTTAGCTTAGTTGGAGTGGTTGACAAGATTGCTAGTGATGTGAATTCTATCGACATTACTAGTAGTTATCTTTAAAAAAGAACATATTTACTAAACAAGCGAGTGTTCTCTCATGTAAGGGTACCCGAGAGTAGACTAGCGAAAAATAATTCAAATTGCCAACAGTATCGTACTGATCACAATTTATAGATTGCTTACAATCTGGCGAGATATATGTCATCATTACTATGATTAAAATGCCTTATTGATATGAAAACATTTATTTTGTGAACATTAGTAAAGAAATTCTCGGACGAGCCTTTGGTTTCCTAGGATAGCGGTGCCGTCAAATAGCGGCCGTAATACAGCGGTGAATGACGTCAATAGAACGTTGTCTATGTAAACAAAATAGCGAGGTTTCCTAGAGAGCGGTAACTGACACCGTAACGTCAAAAAGCGGTGCCGCCATTTGCATGACGGCCGTCTTGTCGGTGTCAGATGGTTTCGTGAACGTTTCCAAAGAGAATGTAATATACTAGATAGCGATGAAGCAGACAGTGCGTTAAAACGGCCGTGGAACTTTCCACATGTCGTCACCGTAAAGACGGCCGTCTTTTTGCGTCCTTAATATTACGGCCGCTATATGACGGCACCGCTTTCCTAGGAAAACAAAGCTTGAGAGAATTGTAAGTCAGTTGTGTGCTTTAGTCACTATGTGGTTGATCCAAGGGTTTACTGTAGAAGACTTGTGATTTTCATTACATTTTGCAGTTCAAATAAGCGTTGTACAATGTATATGTAAAAGCCTATGTAAAGTTTTTTACTATTTGTTAATTTTAATATATGACACTATATTGTAATCTAACTGTTTTTGCTATTTTAGCAGTATAATTTAATCTTCAACAATCTCCTACCAGTAGTACCCAACTGGTAGTCTGGATTGGGTTGTGCAGAACATGAATTTTCGCACCGCGTTTCGTTTCCTTTACCGCTATTGGTCGGCAGCTGCCGCCATGTTAGCGCGACGCGTGACTTGTGAGTGGACGGAACTAACAGCTGCAGTGTATTATGAACCTTATAGTAGTGATCTAAGGTTGATTGTAAGTTTTAAGCATTCTTTCGTTAATCTTCGAGGCCATACTTTCTTTTTCACGATGCGCCTTATCAGTTGGGTACAACTGTAGAAGATTGTAGATGATTAAATCCACTAAAAACATCAACTCACCCGCTCTATGATCCCTAGCCCTTTGCGCTAACATCCTCAAATGTTCTTCTTTCTTCTCTTTCTCCCTCTGCGCCAATCTCCTCTCGAGCTGAGCTCTCGCCTCGACAGCCTCACGCGCTTTTCTGTCAGCGATGTACAGCGCTTCAGCGAGCTTCGAGAAGTTCTCGTTGATATGCACTTGTTGAAGGCCACGCCCGTCCGCTGCTAGACGCTTGTCCAAGGGGATTGTGTAACCTGGAAGAAAAAATCATTTCTAATTTAAAAAAAAAACAATTTTAATTTGCATTAAGTGTAGGCTATTGAATAATTTAGGCGACGAGGTTCTGACAGGTAAGCTTTACAGCCTGGCTGGCATTGCGAGGCACGGGGGTATCACACCGCCCATTTCCAATCTCCGGATTATTACTGAAACATTTCTTTTAGAAAAAACCTATAGCACTTTTTGCCATTGTGCTGCAATCGCGCTTGCTTGTGTAAATGAAAATTGACATAAAAGTATAATTTTATCTACTGCTTAGTGTAGTATAATCTAAACAAATAAAGATTCATTGTCCCGAAACAAAAAAAAAACAAAAGAGGAGATTGCCACATGCATATCATGACGTTTTGTTTCTTATTGAGCATACAGGTAATTCATGGTTTTCAAACACGAACCGTTTGATAACCATCTCACCTGATGGTAAGTGATGATAAGGCATAGAAGTAACCTATACACTCTTTAGTTCAAGACTCCCAGGTTATAGCTATCAGGCAAAACACTCGAGTAAGGATCGATCCTGCCCTATCAGCCAAAAAACTTACAGGCAAAGCAATCTCGATGCAGCGTTTCATAAAAAAAAACAACTAGCACTTCGCCCGAACTTTATCTGCGGAGTCTTTCGAAATAATCCAGAGTTCCAGAGATAACCCCACATACAAATTTACCAACTTTTACCCCTTTATATATATTTTTTAAAGAGAACTAGCAATGTGGGTAAAATTACCCACTTAATAATACCACATAATTGTGGGTAAGATTGTTGTTTGGTCAAACAAAAGCTAAATATGCTTGTGTCTGGAGTGTAATTATTGAGTGGGGTTCCAACCCAAGAGGTCGCCTCTCGATCACAAGGACGACACCGTAGACACTAGGCTATTGATGCTTTTATATATCAGTACTAGCTTCGGCCCGCGACTTCGTTCGTGTGGGATAGTTTTCCCGCGTAAAACCCGAACCCGTGGGAATTTCGGGATAAAAGGTAGCATATGTGTTATTTCAGGATGTCAACTATCCACATACTAAATTTCATTCAGATTCGTTTAGTAGTTTTTGCGTGAAAGAGTGACAAACATACATCCATCCATCCTCACAAACTTTGGGATTTATAATGTTAATAAGATAAGATAAAATAACAGATGTCTTGCCAACGACACGAAGATAACATGAGTGAAGCTTGTTCGAGAGGGAGCTTCCAGTGAGTTACCTTTAGCGTTCTTCCAGTGACTGACACAAGGCGGCACCTTCCAGTCCCGCTGCTGCTTGACGGACACGCGGCGGGGAGGGGAGTGCAGCACTGGCGCGGGGGGGGAGGGAGCGGCGCGGGGGATCTTCTTGTTGATCTGGAAGCGAGGGGGCTCCATCGGGTCCGATTGTGCTTCTACCATTCTAGAGAAAGATTATTCATTTATTTATAACAAAATCCACAGCTCTTAAAACAATGTTTTGTAGTAACTTATATCTAATCTTACAGCCAATTACGGATTTACAATTTATTCACTAGTGACAAACCCGTAGATTTTTTTTTAAAATTATCTTTATTATACAGTATTAAGATTTTAACGAATAAAATTGAGGGTACAGCTTATTAATATAGCATTAGTTTTAGTTAAGTAATAATATTAGTTTATTTATAGTTATTGTTAAAGTATATAAGTATTTTATTTGTTAGGCAAAGTTTGCCTGAAATATATGAATTGATTGATTGATTAAACTGTATCAGCTGAACACGAAGTTTCTTTATTATTTTTAATATGTATGTATGGGCATTTTTCAAAACAAATGTACATGTGACGAACTGGAACTGATTTTTGTGTTATAGAAATTTTACAGTACATTTTTATCTCATTTGATAAGATATATTCCTAAATATGTAAAAAATAAAAAAGTACATTAGTATTATGAAAAACAACGCAATAATCTTAGTTTTTATGGAAGACTTCACAGGAATATGCTCCGGTTCGTCACAAAGGAAAAATGTAAATAAAATGAAAAATATGAGTTGTTATGTTAATTTGTTTTTAATATATATTAAATTACCTTCATACCTTTGAATAAAAAACATCTAAACATAAATAGAACACTATAATCATCGCTTAGCAATAAATTTTCTTTCGAGATCGTCACAGTAGGAACTTTTGACCACTAAAACTTTAAATTTCTACCTTCTACTTAAAATGAAGTTGGACGAGATTACAAATAATATAAATAGCAAACTGAGGGTTAACTACAATAACATAAATATTATTAAATAACGACTTAATTCTTAAATAGGATTAGTTTTTGTCTCAGTAAAAATATGGGACAGTGACTATCTGGAATTCTAAGTGACTAATTGGAAAAAAATAAGCTAAGTTTACACAGTAATATTTTTGGTCGAACATTTTAACTTTAATTGTTTTTTTATTAATAATATAAAGTAAAAACAGGTTATTACCAAAACCAGTTTTAACTTTATCTTGTATAATTATAATTATGTCAGTATCAGTATATCAGTTAGGTACATATTTTGAACTCAACTTTTACATTTTATTAATATTTTGTTTTTGTATTTTTTGTATTTTTAAATAATACTTATTACAAACACCAAATACATTCCAAACAGCAATTGCTCTCACAACTAACCAATCAAAATTAAATTGATGCAAAGAAAATCATTCTATTGTTAAGAAAATGATTCAGTTATATTTATTATTATAAGAAGTAAATAAAGAAACATTATTCATTATTGAAATTAGGTTTTGTTCATTGCTATTTGGAATGTATTAAGTTACATATCGCTTAAGGTTCTAATCAGTCTTCGAAACATCGGTCGCAAATATAGTCAATAGCTGGTTGATTGCAACATGATCTGCATACCCAGTTTTTACAAGCAATACACCGCGTCATGTCGGTAATCACATGATTAGTTTATGCAGTTTACACATATGGCATGTAAAGTTTCTATTGATTATAGTGTTTAGTGACGTTAATCTGTATTTTTCTGCTTTTATTGGTAAAAGTACTTTTAGTTTTTTCTTTGATTATTTTCTAAAGCTCCGCGATAACTCCTACATATTTTTTGTAACGAATTTTTAAGACTGGAGCTGCGCTGTTTTGAGCACAGGTTTTGAGACTGAGACTTTGACGAACTTGGGGTAGCTCTTTGATCTTCGTTTTCTTTTTTGTTCTTTTTCAGTTTCTGTTTTTTCTTTTCTTCACTCCATTATTTTCTTCTACATTCTATATCTTCTTCTGTTAAGTAACTATTTTTTTTAATTCTTTTTAAGTCTTTTTAACTGCTTCTTCCGCTGCTCTTCAAATTTTTCAGGGTTTTGTTTAATTTCTCCCGGTATCGCTTAGCTCTTTCTGCTGCCGTGAGGACCATGTTCACTGAAATGAAACAAATAGCAACTTTGAGAGGAACAACTTAAAAAAAAATGTAACTATGAATTCAATATAATGATTCTAGACACACTAGCGTAAACATTTCGTCAGTTATTAAAAAAAGGTTTTTTTTTTTAAATAATTAAATTTCTATGCAAGGGGTCGTGCAGTAATCATGTGCTGCTTTTCCTTTATAAATAACCAACTAGCTACCTACAAATATCTTCGCAATGTTTCAACTGTTTTTTTTTCACTGTTAATTATATTATTGTATTCTACAAAAGCGTGTACCTAAGTACATAAAATTTCAACCAAGTTTACCATAATATTTTGATTCTAGGTCACGATGTATGTATATTTTAAATTGTTCAACCGTTCCAAAGATTAGCGGTAACAAACATCCAAACATACAATCTTTCACATTTCTAATGTTAGAAGGATTATTTATTTGAATACCAATCATACAAATGTAGCATCAGCCTAATAGTTCCAGTTCGTCACAAAATAATTCCGGCTATACAATACGCTACGAACCGGATGTGACGAATTCATGACATCAAAACTTTAAAAAATAATTCAACCTGTTGTGTCCATTTTATAACTAGTTTCGGCTTGTTTTACAAAAATTTATAAACCAAAATGTGATTTTGTTACGGCAAATATCTTAATAAACTGCTACATACCTTAAAAAATCCTGTTACTATCTGGAACTCCAATTCTGGACCACCGTAACGCGCCTACTTTCGTCACAGGTTTAGTTGACACTGAGGTTTGCTTCAAACAAGCGGTTAAATTACAGACAAGATAAATGTTTCAGGAAATGAAAAACAACCGTATTTAAGGGTAATATTGGGGTGGAGTATGAAAAATTCACCGTGACTATTGCCGGAATTCCGGTTCGGTCATATTCTTGGGACAACAATAAAATTGTATTATGAGCTATTTTAAGCCCATATTCGAAATAAAGGGCTCTAAATTATATTTATGAGTTTAAATTACGTCTACAGACCCTAAAATAGTGACGCCATTTAATTTGTATAATATTACCTGAGACTTGAAAGTGCCAGACATACAGGTGGGACATGAATATTTTACACATTTTTTGTTGTTAATACTATGATATTTTAATATCCGTGATACTTGGGTTGCATATTATAGTTGATTTTAAAACTTAAATATGATACTATTAAATAAATATGCAGTTTATTTGAGTGCGGTCCATACAAAAATTATTAAAAATAGCTAAAGTCTTGGACACCTCGAATTCGCAAATGTACATCTTTTTTGAAAAACGCCCGTATATACATTTTAAAAATTTCATCTATACTACATACTTCGTCCTCAGCGCTGTCGGCAGTAATGTACCCACAACACTGACACAAGACATGGCTAAACCTTGTCATGTGGAATGGCAATATTTAGCCTTTGTCCACAGTCATAGACAAGTTTTTTTATTTAAAACGTAGACAAACATTAATAATGAGTTAACATTACACATTTCTTGTCAATCCACTTCATGCTTTTCGTTACCCACTGCTTGGTAAAGGCTCATTGACTTTAAATCTTCAATCCGTCTAGAAAGCATTTAAGAGGAGGCTCCCTAAATTGTATGTAACTTTGCATTAATATTCTGAAACAATCACGCATACAATCAAAATCGAATCCGAAACTCACTCGACCAACGAGGCAGTTGGACAGGCAATGAGCATGATTCGTAAATATGGGTAAA
Organism: Tholera decimalis; assembly: GCA_943138885.2. Classification (NCBI taxonomy): domain Eukaryota; kingdom Metazoa; phylum Arthropoda; class Insecta; order Lepidoptera; family Noctuidae; genus Tholera; species Tholera decimalis. The sequence continues at coordinate 34,323,180 of OW964571.2, forward strand.
AAAGTACCACAAACCTGATAACCCTTTGTTTAGCTCCTGAGTTGAACTGCCCACCTTGCTGCGCGGGAGTGTATCTGATGTATTGCGCAGGCGCCTACGGAGGTAATGTACTATAAATGCGATAGATTAGGATGTGCTCTTCTCATACAATTGAGAAGATTGGTTGGGGTTGTGGAGATGGAACCACATCGTGATAATCCATGGGAAAATAATACATCAAGGTACTCTCATTTTGAAAACCAACAACTATAGTCTGATGTAATAAGCACAATTTATGTCACACAGGAATCATTTGAACATAGAAAATAATAGAACAAGAGTCCTCATTTGTTTCTGGAGGGAAGATGGCTGATTGAAATTACGGCTGCTAAGGTCCACACACAATGGTACCATGCAAGGACTATTGCAGCCACCAAGATCACAGATCACACAGATACATACAAGATATACATCCTTTCTATTGATATCTTCTTTAGCGCATCTTAGCCCACCATAAGGCATAGTCCTCTTCAGATGGCCCTGTTTATAAGTCTCTAACATTTTTTCTAACAAGTTTTATGTACCTGTGTATTGTAACTGTTTATAATGCATTAATAAATAAAACCACGAAATAAACCAGCTGGTAAAGGAGACCCATATTTAGGGACAAGCTCAATCAATTAGCCTGTTATCCTAAACTTTTATTTGGCAAATTTTTTCACAACATGTATCTCACTCAGTTCAGTGTGCCACTTGGCATAGGCCTCCTGTAACATGTACCATTTGTGGTAGAAGTCATAATAATATAGCAAATTGGAAGGGTGAGTTCTTGCTATCCTGGTTTATTAGGACATGGTCTCCACTAGCTTGTGTTGTTACAGAAAAAAAAAACCAGCCAAGCAATATAAATGTAGAAAATGTTCTGTCCATAGACAATTCTTTAGTGTTTATTGATAATAGGGGTGTTTGACCATCATCTCACCTGATGTTATCGATGATGTGATCGAAGATGATGCATGCTTACCTAGAAGTAACCTATTCACTCTTGACTTAGACCCCTAGGTTACAGCTATCAGCAAACATAGACTCCGGCAGGGAATTTCACACCCCAGCCATACGCTCAATGAATGTATTCCCAAAGAAAGGTTTCGTAATAATAAACTTGACTCACAGCTTTAGGAGCAGCTTTCACAGGCAAAGCAGCTGAAATCTTAGCATTGGTCAGTTTCTCCAGCGCTTGCTTGGTCTTCTCTGTGATATCCTGAATGTCATCATCATCTGGTTTTTGAAGTGTTGGGTCATCTTCTGCTAGAACCTCTGCTGGTAGTAAGTCTGTGAGTTTTGAGTATATTATCTGAAAAAAAAGAAAATAACACGTTACTTCAAAAAAAAGGAATAAATATGATATAACATTGGTTCTTTCTGGTACTGAGTTGCATTCAGTTCCAGCTGCGCAGGAGATATTATAGTGCACAAGTATGTGCGCAAGTACAGGCGTACTCTATATTCCTTTACTCACATTGTCCGATGGGACGGCCAACACAACCGGAGAGAAATCAGGTGCAGGACCAACTGCTTAACTTTCTTTCCGAGGCAAGGAGGTTATCACACTGTGGCGTGTCTAAATCTCACGAGCAACAAAACGCTTATGAATCTTGGGCCCCGCAGAGAAATCATCCAATCCTTTGTTCGCGCTGAGGTGAGCTGCCGGCGATCTTACACGTGTCGTGCGCTTGATATCCGTCCCGGCCGAGGCGACCACGGCCTTGAGCTGCGGAACTAATGCTTGCGCCGATCCATTGTGGTGGAGGAACCAAGCAGCGAGCCACAGTCGTCCTGTACTAGCCTACGGGTCGGTCGCGCCACGCTTACTTAGTTTAACTTATTGCTTTGTTCATAGCTTGTAATTTTGATCTATATTGATATAATTTTGTCCAAGTAATTTAATAATTCATTTCATCTTCCTTTCTAGTTTCTACACTCATTCTTTCGCTATTCGCTATGCTTCCGCTTACGCCTAATATACACCAAACTTTCTTGAAGTTACAGGTTCGATTCCCGACAGTGGAAATCGAACATTCTAACAACACCACCAACTTCCAAACTCCGGGCTACTACTGGAAAATTTGTAACAGAAAAAACCAATAGCACATTTAGTCCAGAAGCTCATAACTGATTCTTAATGACCTGATATTATTATTTTAATCAGCCTATAATGTTCCCTCTGCTTGACCGAATACAACCACAGGCGCCAAGTATGGGGTAGTGGATGTTGCACATATTCACATTTATCACCCCTAGGACATATCTCACAAGGTTTCCCTTCACCATTTTGAGATTACTGGAGATAAGGAAAATTCCATAAAGTAACCTACATGTTAGTCATGCCTGTTAACACTGGTCGACCACAGACCTACCCATCATTCTATATTTTTTGATGATTTGATGCCTCTCAATAATAATAGAATATAATTCTGCAAAAAATAGCTGCCATCAAATAGTAATATTTTTCTTCCAACTTTGTTAAGGCAAGCAGCATTTCAGAAGATTCCAATTTATAATCAGATTCACCTTATCAGCACTATGTCCTTGTCTGGCGATGGCAGAGTATTTGACTCTTCCCGACTCATCTAGCTGCACTGCTAAGGCATTGGATGTGCTCTCCTTGCCTCTAGCACCCATACCCAGTGGGTACTGGGCCACATGGATCTCAGGGAAGGCACCTCCATCTGAAAACAGATACAAGAATGGGTTTATTTATTTATTTTAACTTCATTTAACACACAGCCGGTGGAAATAATGCTTTAGGGATTTTGTATTTCTATTCATGAAAGGCTTGTTGTTTTGTTGTTTGACCACCATCTCACCTGATGGTTTTGATGTGGTGCCAGACCAAGCATGCTTACCTAGAAGTAACCTATTCACTTTTGACTTAAAGACCACTAAACACAGATTCTAGGAGAGAATTCCACTCCTTAGCTATATGCATAATGAAAGTATTCCTAAAATGTATTGTGCATATGGGTGGAGGGTTAACCAGAGGGGTGAAGAGCTAACATTGTCTATTATGAGAACTGTAAAGCAAGATGAAGGGACGAGGGCACCTACAAAGAGAAATAAATATAGGTACAATAGGGTTGATGTATCCTTGTCGATAAAAACCCCCAAATAAACAAAGATTTAAAAAATATATATATTATTGAAAATAAAAACCGAAAACCAGACTAGCGTACACTGAAAAAAATTATATTTAAAATTGCCAGTGTTAATTAATAAATAAACCAAAACAAAAGAAACAAGTTTAAAAAGTTAATCTTAATTTTTTTGTTGATTATGGTTGACAGTGTTTCCAAACACTGTTGGAGGCATCACACTTAAATACATAGAATAAAAAAACATTACCCCCTTTCTGGTGCAATCAGTTAAAAAAGACATGCTTCTATTAACCTTGAAATAGCAGAGTTTGATGAAGAAACAATGTGGAAATAGATTAACTTTAGCATGTTGTAAGTATTTAGAAATAAGTTAAATGTTTAATAATTTTTCCTTGACTACATGCAACATTTGTTTTATTGTATTTGGAACCAGCCTATGACAAAATCAGTGACTCTTCAGTAAAACAAGTGTATGTTAAAAGAACACTGAATATGTACCTCTTCATGGCAATGAGAACCCAAATGAATTCCAAAAATATGTAATAACATTAGTAACAGTAATAACAGTAGTGCGGGGCTTAGGACCCATACAATTTATCATAATAAAAACAAAACCTCCATCTTCTGCAGTTGAGTAAAAAGTAGCATATAGCCTTCCTCAAGCTTCAAGCTACTTCCATACCAAATTTCATCCAAATCCACCCAGTACTTTCAAAGATTAGTGTGTTTAAACAAATAAACCAACTTTTTCACTTTGTAATATTAAGTAGTATAGATAAACATATAATATATGATGATTTCTTACCTCCAAAATCTTCCTCAGCTCTTGGAATCCATCCCTTCCTCTGTCCATAAGGTGGGACACTGGTCTGTGACACCACCAAGGCACTTCCGACGCGTTTCGCTTTCCTCTCATCATCACGATCCCAGACCTGCTGTGTGGGCGCTGGTAGAAGGCTGAAAACGTAAAAGATTAGAGTAAATATGCGAATTTCACTACACTCGATAAGGTCATAATCATCATCATCATCATCATACACAGCCTGACTTCACCCTCTGCTGGGTATAGGCCTCCAACTCCGCCCCAAAGACGCCCACTGACTCTCCCTTCACTTGTACCAAGCTCCACGTTCATGTGCTAGTCTCATCCAGCCAGGGTATAGGCATACCAACGGTAGCAACAATGTCTTATATTTCAATAGTTATCTTCATAAGTAAATCATATTATAAAATTGGCGCATTGTTTAAAAACTATCATAAAACTTATTGAATCGGTTGATTTGGCTATTAATTGATTACGAAAAGTTGGTTTTCCATGCAGTTTAGTATAGTAAACAAGGACGACAAAATTTATCAACACGTTTCGTTTTTCAGTAGATGGCGTACATAACTTTGTCTTAAATAATATGTTGAATTTTTAAAATTCGTATGATTCGCTTGTATTGAGCTATTGGTTTGCTGGAATTCATAAACTTAAAATTAAATAGATATTAGCACAGCTCACCTCGACAACGACGCCATTTTCTTTGATGACTTTTAAAAGATTTCGTTCAGAAATCAACATTAGAAATAAAAATACACTACTTTCAGTTTGTAAGCAGAAAAACAATTTAAAAAGAGATTTACAAAAATCAGTTTCATTGTTTTCTATTTTGTTTAAATCATACAACAATTTTAAGAGAAATGAATACTTAGTAATAACATAGAATGATTTCTGTTTATGTTGTTTGCCTGGAAAAGATCGCAGAATGCCTGAGGGCCAGTGCCAGCGGCTACAGTTATGTATATTCTATGTTATTTTTGTTTGAGTTTTCTTTTATTTGATTTTGTATCATATTTGTACAATCATATTCTAGTCTAAATTATACAACTTAGTTTCAAAACGAAAAACCTAAAGTTTTTAAATTTTATAACATAGATGGCTAAGTTTAAACTCATTCAGCCAATTTAATTATTTTAGTACAAATATCTTAATTTTCAACTGCACTGTATCTAATTAAACTAGAATATTATAATGGTTTAGTTATACAGGCTCCATTTAAACCGTCACATTTGAGGATTACGTGGATAATCATAAACTGTCCATAAAAAATGGTGGAGAAACTGTCAGATTCGTATATAAATGAAGTGGGCTGCGAACGTCCCCCTTTTATAACCTCAAAAATGCGCGAGAAGTGTTAACATTCTGATGGTGAAGTGAGCTAATTTTATCATTTAACTGGTGTTAAAGTGAACGGATTATCACAATGCCATCTAAGAAAAGAAAATACAATGCAAGGTTTCCTGCCGTAAGTTGAAAAATGATAATAAACAAGCACAACAAAGAGAAATTGGGTTTTGTTTTCGTCAATAATTTTGAGAGATTGGTGATATCATGACATTGTTTGTTTGTAGGGGCGAATCAAGAAGATTATGCAGACTGATGAGGAAGTGGGGAAAGTGGCCCAAGCTGTGCCAATAATTATCTATATCCTTTTTAAATAGCACTGCTAAACTATTGCAATAGGTCGTTACAAAACATGTACGTATTTACATTGTTAGAACGAACTTTTATTAGTTCATGCTTTTAATTGCTCCATACGGTACGATATTACTCACAGAAATGATAATTAATACATTATTTGTTAATACAAAATTCTCAGTGATGGTTCCACTTTTGGGAGTTTATATAATCACAAACTAGTTTTAATTAAGGTTTGTTTGTTTTATCATGGCTGTTATGTGATTTTATGTTGTTGTCAGATTTAAAAACTTTTAGTCCTTGTATGCCTGATATGCTTCCTAAGCAAAATTCCTATTAGATTTGTGAATGGCGGAATCACAAATAAGTTCAACTGAGTAATGTCAAGTTTCATAACATAAACAAAACTAGTCCTAATGTTATGTTAATTTATTATCTTAGTAGACATCACGACATTGACTCTATAGAAAGAATAGAAGATATTATCATAATATTAGTTTATCTATGGTTATAAATTATCACAATTAAAAGTCTCCAATTTTAATTTATTGAAGGGCCTGTGAGGAATCCAGTAAGGTAAAAGCACTAATGCTAGACACTTTAAGGACAAATCGAACTTCATTCTCAAAAATCAAATGTATTTATCAAAAAATTATAGTTACAACTTTTTTAACTGTTAGAGCAACATTTAGAAATTAACTTTTTCATATAAAATGTTTTAAGATTGTCGTATTTTTAACTAAAATTAAATTCTTAGGTTTGCCGTAGACACTAAAAGATGACAGCATCAAAAATCAAATCCACCAAAAATAGACATCATTTGAAACTAATAGTAGACATGCTTATAACATCACTTTAATATTATGTTTTATCAAAACAAATCAACAAAAAATCTTTAAAATTAAATCAGAGTACAGCTTGTACTTTAAAATTATTAATTAAATAACAAACAATAAACAAAATATAAGCAAATCAAATAACATAAGAAAAAATTGTTGAAATCACATCAAATTTCCCATTAACATTTAATGGAAAATTAAATTTATACTTAATCCTATCAATCATTTTTGGCGCATTGAGAACTTCCACTATTTGAGATTCATTTACTATAATATACTAATATCTTTGTCAGTTTCTTTAAATACAGTTTTGATTTTATCACAGCTTACCATTGCCATAACTTCAAGGTCTTTGCCCGATATTTTTTGGACAACGAAAAGCAACTTGTGAAACTTCTTTTTCCAGGAAAGTTAATAATTACATAATCACCAGGCGTGATCTTATTTTCCTGTTAATTTTCTTCATCTGTATATAAATTTTCTTCTCAATCTTTGTCAATGTCACAATCGTCAGTTAGATCATCTAAGCTATCTCCAGATTCTATCCATTCCTTTTCAGTACTTAAGCCATTACAGATATCAGTCTTATTAGTTTTCTTTTGCACAACCTTTTGACTTAGCTAATTTCTGAGCAGCCTTAAGTTTTCTTCATTCTTCTGTTTTTCCTTCTTTCTTCTAATCTCAATTTTTTATTTTCTTCCATTCCATTCGTTTTCTCTCCTTATTTTCATAATATTGTTGCCATCGCGTGGAAGATACAACAGAGGGTATTTTTTCTTTCTTCCTTTTTTTAGAATTTTCTTTAGGTGTTGGCCAAAACAAAGCTCTTTTAAAGGACTGGGAATTATGTCACCCATATTATGCGAGAGACTTTGTGGAAATTGTGACGTGGATGGCATTATCAAGGGATCTGCACTGATAGTCATACTGTCAGTATTATGTTCGGTTATTTTAACTGGTGTTTTAAAGTTTTCAGCCAGATTGTCCAACGTAAACCTTCATTGACTATAGCTTTTGCCCAGGTTACGAGTATTTTTCTATATGTTCGGTCACATAACAGCTTCTTCCCATTTTACGTCTAATGGGTGCCTTTTCCTTGACTTTGTACAGTAAAGTTACTCGTGAAACTCCAAATTTCTTCGCCGCAGAAGCTATCGGAATGCCCCACCTGCATTCTTTTATGGCTGCTTCCATATTGGCTTCGGAGTATCTAAACATCTGACCCTTTAATGGCGGCATCGTGCTCGAACATGCCGAAATTAATAGATACTAATAGTTGACATCCAGTATACCCTAATAGTTGACACTGTCTTCTTTTAGTTAGGCTAGTGTAAAACAAACGAAACTCAGACATGAACTTTATTTTGACTACATAAAGCTAAATCTGCATTAAAATAAGCTAACAAATTCAGTTCAATGTAACCCTAGTAGAAGACACACGTGTCATCTTTTAGGTTTTGATTCATTTCTGGCACTAATAGTAAACACCAGTTAAAATTTATACAAAAACAAGCCAAAATAACAAGGAAATGGTCCCAATAAATCAATAATTTCATACATTTGTACTATCGAAACCAACAGTAGCCTATAATCATATGTATAAGACAAAATCATACCTGTTAAAAGTCAGTTGCCTTAAGAAAAACGATAAGAATTACGCGCTTAATGTCAACCTGCTCACACTGTTTGTTGTAAACTGATGTCATTTTAAAATTTTCTTCTAACGATATACGTAAGCTTTTGAGCACGTATCATAGATAGCACTAGGTGTCTTTAACATCAGTAGCAATGTTATTAAAATGATTAGTTTTCTTAATAGAAAAGATTTTTATCGAAAATGTCATCTTATAGTTCAATGTCGGGCATTAGTGCTTTTACCTTAATATATTATATTTATTTAGATGATTAAATTTATCAAATAACAGATTAGTTGATGAACTCTATTTATTTTATACCTAATCATGCTCATCAATCATGAGGTGACCCAGTAAGAAACTCCATGGTTACACCTTTCAATCACTGTTACCTGCTCTATTGAGACTTTTTACATTCTTTCTATATTAGGCTTTCTCTCTTTGTATTTTTATTTGCCCACACATATATCAACCATCCATCAGCCATCCATTCAGTGGTCAATGTTTTGCTTCACTATATGCAAACAACTACATCTAGACCAAGGGTGGATCTAGGGGGGGTCATGGGGTCTTAACCCCCCCCTTTGGGCTGGGTCCAGGACCTAGGTGGCACACTAATTAAATTTTTTAAACATTGTTACTAGATAATACTCCAGTTTCTGTTGTTGTAAACGAATATTGGCAGTGGATGGCCAAGTGGCAGCAGTGTCAGGAAATATAAATTATAACTTCTTGTGACTTGATCACGATTATGTGACACCCCTCCCCCCTGGCACCAAAGCTGGATCCGCCCTTGTTCTAGACTAACATATTCTCAAAGTAACGGACAGTATGTAAACCATATTTCTTACTATATGGAGAATCTGCTTTAGACAACACAAAATGACAATATAGATCACATCACCATTTACTTTGCTTTTCCCAACTATGTTGACGTCAGCTTCCAGCCTGACGAGATGCAGCTGAGTACTTGTGTTTTACATGGAGCCACTGCCTAATTGACCTCCACAACCCAGTAGCGGGGTAAAACCCATTGACAAAAGCAGTGTCAGATCTAACTTCTGTCTACCTGAAAGACTGTCACAGTTGTACAAATAACAGCCAAGATCTAGAACTTAACATGCTTTCTTGACAGAGGTTTATTGTGGAATATTGTGGAATATGTCAAGGTAGTCACCCATCTACAGACTGATTTAGGTAGCATTGCTTAACCTTGAGATCAGCCCGTGGAGTTGTTATTATTTAGCTACAAGCTCCTCACAATGTACACAATGTAGAAATTAAATATGCCTACTTATCCCGGTTATTGCCATCTAGCTAAGAATGCTTCACACATTAATCTATGGATTCCATACAAGGTTTTTAAACCGTAAAGCAGCTTGATTTATTTAGGCACAGCCTGCTTCTACTGTTTTTTGAACTCTTTCGTTTACTATAGTCTGTCCCTTAATAGAGACAATTGGCTATATTATGGTACTTTAATTGTTTTGGATTGCTAGGCAGTCAGTGACAAAGCTCTTTTAGTGTCATTGTTCAGATGTTTAGATGCATGTGTAGAGTGACAAGAATGGATATAGTAAGAAATGAGTATATAAGAGAATGTTTGGCGCCTATTATGGAAAAATTGAAAGGAAGTCACCTATATTGGTATGGATATGTGACGAGAAAGGATGCCACGCATAACTAAAAGTGTGATGGGTGGAGAGGCAGAGGAAGGCCAAAGAAAATATGGATAGATTGTGTGAGGAATGATATGAAAGCAAAAGGAGTAATTGATGCTGACGTCTGACAGGGGAGAATAGAAGAAGCAAATGTGTTGCTCCGACCCCGAGTAACTGGGATAATGGCAGGAAGATGATCAGTTACTTTTTATATACTTTGCAGCTGAGTTTAACAACAGGACTCCTTGTCATTAGCACCCTTGTGACTGCTAGAGCAGCCTATGTCGGTATTTCTTTGTCAGCTTAGTTGCCTCTTCTTGAACTGTTGTCCTTTTTAGATCTCTGTGCAGTATGTTGTTGGTAACATACTGTACTTTGTGATAAGCTGTACCTAAGTTTTTAAACTTTTCTAAAAGTATGTTTCTTGTACAATCGACAAATTTGAATCATACCTACCCCACCACAAGCTTATTTTTTCACAGACATTCAAATACAATTACGTCGACATTTGCGTAAACATTTTCCACGGTAACGACCTACGACGCCGTACTGACATAGCATGCTTAATATTTAAAACATCGAGGAAAATCTTTGTTATTTTGATGGTTTCAAACGATTTAGCATTAAAGTTGGTTATATCTTCAATAATGTGTGACAGGTGTCCCATCTAATGGGAATGTGACATTAGCAGTAGTCTTGATAAGTATAAGGTTTTCTTGTAGTAGACCAACTATATCAATATATCAGGTCATGATACCAGTATCATCTTCGTAAATTGCCATAGTTCTATTAGTTGTGGTCGACAATGGTAGATCTCCATTCAAAAGCTGGTAAAAGGTAGAGCCAAGTATGCTCTCTTGTGGAACCCCTGATAGTTTTGCTTGCCTGTCTGAACTGATATGTCTGAGGATATCATTAAAAATATTTTAAAATTTAAAATATATTAACTGGTTGGCCTCCATTTCAACACTATTGAATGCTTGCATAATCAAAACAAATAAGAAAAAACTTTTTTCCTATACATATATGATATCTCTTATGGGTCAAAGTTGAGCTTTATTTCAATTAAGTAATAATTCATATTACATTTACCTACTAACAAAAATATTTGGTTGTCATGTTCTTCTAAATTGTAGATTACATAGTCACTTTAAATTATGATGACTTTGATACCCTGTGTCGTTATATGGACTTGTCAGTTCAGTGTCGATAGTTACACCTCACGTCAAGTGTCCTCGTCAACGTAGTTACACCTGCCACCACCTTTCTAACTAATTAATGTTTTTGTCACAGCTTAAGCATAAGCTCTAGAGATGGTAATATTCTATAAGCCAAATAAGATAAGCAAGCACTGTTCGGGGTAGCGGGAATGTTCTTACGAGATATTACGGCCGCGGAACGTTAGGGCAATTGAAGTAACAGGATGGCCAAGTCAATAGAAGTCTGTCACTACCTTCCTTTCCACTCAGAGCGGGAGATTTTATTATTTCACCCGAAAAAAAGGCACGCTCTATTCAAATACTACTTAATACTACTTTGATTGTGCGTACGGCTAAGGAGTGGAATTCCCTGCCGGAGTCTGTTTCCCGATAGCTATAACCTAAGGGTCTTTAAGTCAAGAGTGAATAGGTTACTTTTAGATAAGCGTGCTCCATCTTCGACCACATCATCACTTACCATCAGGTGAGATGGTGGTCAAACGCGAAAATATTATCAATAAAAAAAAAATTGCCATTATGGCCATTATTAACCATATTCTTCTAGATATTTCACATCCAAACTTAAATGAAGACTATATTAGTCAATCGCTGCTTGCTAACAGTTGGGGGTCATTAATGTTTTATTTAATATGGATCTCGGAATAAATGAATTTTAAGCCTGCAATACATGTTGGCCGAGCGTTGTCGAGTGGAGGCCAATACCAACATGTAGACGGTATATTTGCCTTGTCTTGCTATCGCTCGGTGTCACTTGCCTAGTTGGCCGAGTGGAGGCCAGCGCCAACGTGTATAGAGCTCATTTGGTGCAACTTGTCTTCGCTCGCCGTTGCTCGTGATCACTTGCCTCACTTCGGATCCGTGTCGGTTTTTGGTCACAAATCAAAGGCGCTCGCCTGCGCTCGGCCAACGTGTGGGCAGCTCTATAGACCCTCTTCTACATTGGTCGTCTGCATTGGCGTTCGACGAACTTGTCGAACGTGTGGACATTATTTCTTGCCTTGTACCTATTTGCTAATGCTCGCGTTGGCCTACGCTCGGCCAACATGTATTGCAGGCTTTATTTATTATTTATAAATTACGTCACACGTCGACGGGTGACAGTGTAACAAGGGGTCCCACCCCTTGTCACACTGCGTCGACCCCGTCGATTTATTCCGAGATCCATATAAAATAAATAATTAATGACCCCAACTGTTACACCCATACGCTAAATTGCGTGACTAAACATTTCAAAATTTAATATACGTAAGTATTATAATAACATACATGAATTTGAACTACGTATTAATGAGAAACTTCAGATTTTTTTTTATTGGATGCTGATTATATTGAAGAATTATTTCAATTGTATATAAAATTAATGTCGAAACTGTTGCTTTGATTTTATAATTTCTATCAGGAAAATTCAAAATATGTAACTTAACACACTAGAGATATACCAGCTGTAACAAGGACAGTTGTAAATAATCATTAACGGGGTCGACGGGTGACAGTGTAACAAGGGGTCCCACCCCTTGTCACACTGCGTCGACCCCGTCGATTTATTCCGAGATCCATATAAAATAAATAATTAATGACCCCAACTGTTACATCCATACGCTAAATTGCGTGACTTAAGATTTCAAAATTTAATATACGTAAGTATTATAATAACATACATGAATTTGAACTACGTATTAATGAGAAACTTCAGATTTTTTTTTATTGGATGCTGATTATATTGAAGAATTATTTCAATTATATATAAAATTAATGTCGAAACTGTTGCTTTGATTTTATAATTTCTATCAGGAAAATTCAAAATATGTAACTTAACACACTAGAGATATACCAGCTGTAACAAGGACAGTTGTAAATAATCATGATATTTTTGTGACATCATTAATACGAGGCATGCCTTTTAAGTTTTGTCGTTTGAAGAAAAAAACACAACTAGAACCTTATAGTACTTTTTATTGTTTTTCAAAGTATTCACCACGTAGTTTAATACCTACACTTTTCCATTCGCTCAAACCAGTTATTATAACATTTATTCCACTCTAAAGTGGGGGTGTTCAAAATGGCTGACTTGAAAGCGTCGACTGCTTCTTCACCGGACTGGAACCTTTGACCGCGAAGACTTTTCTTAATTTTAGGAAATGTAAAGAAATCGTTAGGGCTTAGGTCAGGACTGTATGGAGGATGGTCAAGAATTTCTACTTTTTACGTGAGCTTGCGTTGTCGTGGTGCAGGATGATGCGTCGCTTTGAGTTAGATTTTCAACGTTCGGCGATGACTTGTGGTAAAAAAACTGTGGTGTACCACTCTGCGTTAACCGTTCTACGATCTTCAAGTGCAATAGTCGCAACATGGCCGGTTTTTTCAACGAAAGTGGCCACCATCTTCTTTGAAGTGCTTTGAGAACGAACAACTTTAGTCGGCTTTGGCTCGTCTTGAAAGACCCAGATTGTAGATTGTTGTTTGGAAGTAGAGTAAAGGAAGTGGAGTAGATCCAAGATTCGTCACCACTGATGATGTCGTAGACGTGATTTGACTCTCCTCGGTTGAACCTTTGCAGAGTTTTCTTACACTATCTTACGCGGGCCGCCTTGTGATCGTCGGAAAGCAAATGCGGTATCCAACGGTAAAATAGCTTTCTCACACCAAGCGCTTCATGCAAGATCTTCTGAATGGTTGTCCCTGAGATGCTTAATAGAGCCTCCTATCTCTCGATACGTCACATGACGATCTTCGATAATTAGTTGTCTCACAGTAATGATGTTATCTTCAGTGAAGGTGGATTTTGGGCATCCTTCGCGAGATTTGTCACTAACACTAGTATGTCGACGCTGGAATTCTAAATATCAGCGTTCGACAGTCCGCAGACATGGGGCTTCATCACTGAACACAGATGTTAGCTCTTCAAAACACTGAAGCCGTATCAGGCCTCTTCTAAAGTTGTAGAAAATTATTGCACGAACATTTTCCTTAGAAAGATTCATTTTCGTACGTAACCTGACAGATTCCAATCGACGCTGTGACTAAACAATAGCATTAATCCTAATACTTTCAACTGTTTTGAGACTCAAAATTTAAACACAGTCGAATATAGAACTGTTCCAAATTAAAAATTGCCGGGAAATATGGAAACGACAGAACTTAAAAGGCATGCCTCGTAGATGGCCCCTTGATCCCAAATTAATGCCACAATATTACCAAACCCATAATTACGTCACAATTAAATTAAGGTATGTGTGTAAATATAAACCATTTGCTACGTGTCGATTACCGTTACGACTATGTCTGCGATATGTTTGATTAGCCCCAAATGCTTAATTAAACAAATGGTTCGTAGGTGTGTCTGACATCAATTAAGTTAGTCTGACTACCGATATTCTCTCGTATCAATATAATTTTGGCTAAGTTATATGGCTGTCTTTTTCTTACCGTCGAAACTAGATAGAGACAGAGTAGGTATCAGTAGGTGTCTGAACTCTTCCATATTCCTTAAGCTGTCTCAGTATTACTAACATCCATACTAATAATTATAAATGCGAAAGTCTGCCTGTTTGTCTGTCTGTTACGTTTTCACGGTTAAAGCACAGCACCAATTTGGATGAAATTGGAATGAAAATAGTTGAAGCTAGGCCTTCAACTATTTTCATAAGTAGTTGAAGGCCTAGGGTCAAACAACCTAGGTCTAGGGGATGAAAGTTTTTATGAGAAATCTAAACCCCTAAATCGATTATTAATGAATTTTGTTTTTTTCCTCAAATGTGCCCGTGGTTTCACCTAGGGCTTCCAATACCGCAACCTGAATTCAATCTCGGTATTTGCGAGACTATGAATTTTCAATCCCGCGTGATCTCGGTATTTGCGGGATCCCGCATATTGAAAATATTCACATTTATATAAGGTAAATAAAATAATGAATGAATCAACTAACTCCACATTTATTTACGTATTACTATTAGTATGAGATCAATCAAATTACATTGTTTTTTCTTCACAAAACACGGTAACCACTGCCTGAAATTCGGCTATATTAGGCTACTTAAGCTGTGAAAAACAGGCGACATCGGCCCCCGCGTTGTTTGCAACACTCCGGCCGCCAGTCATCGAGCGATCGCGCTCGCGAGAGAATGATTTTTTTCAGTCCCGCAAATCCCGCGGATCCCGCGCCCTTAATCTCGCATCACGCGGGTTTGGAAAATGACGCGGGATCCCGCAATACCGAGATCTCTGTATTCCGGGGTTTTTTTTTTTTTGGAAGCCCTGGTTTCACCCGCGTTAACCCGACAGGGCCAGAATTTTATAAAGATATACCGCTGCCCCAGAACGTAAGGGCGACTGAAGTAACTGTGGTTTTAGGCAGTAGAAGTCTGAAAAAAAAAAGCGATTATGTAGCCTGCCTCGGTACAACGACCCCAGTAGCCCGCCTCAGCCCATCATACCTCATGCATTCTATTTAATTCAAAGTAAGTTGGATTACAAGGTTCCACAATGCAATACAAAACAGGTGAGATACTGTTCCCTAGCTAGGTCAAAAATCAGCCTGTGTTAAGAGCGCGCCTAAAGCCAGCAAAATTTTAGAATTTACCCGCACTGTCCTACCCGCTCCTCACATCGAATACGATCGCGCGTGTACCTACGCGCTCGCTCGACGCGTATCTTCTGTAGTAAGTATACGTATAATATTCAGATGAAACAACTGTATTCAAAGTATGACTGCGTTATACAATATTACGAAATGTTATTATGTGTACGCGAATAATACGTAAATAGTAAGTTAGTAGGAGGTGACTATACCACTGATACTGAACACGAATCAATATAAAATCAATACCAAAAGGTAATATTATATTATGTATAATATAATATTATTTTGGCGCGTGATTTTGGTGTGGCATAAATAATGGATAACTCTGAAACTGTCGATTGGCCAGATAATATCTATCATTTACCCCACTTATATCGTCATATGCCCATGGATGACCAAATTATTGATATTTTTAATATTTTAAATAAAAATCGTACTTACTCTTACAAAATTAGGTACCATTTCTAAAATTGGTGATATTTTTTTCATTTTGTTTTTTTTTTTTTTATATCAGTCCTGAATGCGATTTATTTTTTATATGAGACATATGGATATATTTAAACAATTAATTACAACAAATATACAAAATTATGTACTAAAATACAAACTACAATAAAGCATAAAAAAATTCGTCCTCAACGCTGTCGGCTGGCAACGTACCTAAGATGGTATAACAGGTAGGTCAGAATTCGGACAAGCGAGATTCCAGGCATCAATAGCCTCAGTGAAGCACGGCACATTGAAATCAATCAGTGTGGAAGCCAGGATATTCCTGATTAATTTCTCAGTGCTGTGGACCGAGGAAATGAAAGCCGGTAAACTAATACTAGAAATTTTGCGGATACGTGATGATCCATACGTGCCTACCGAATGATGACGCCATGTGTTCGTTCTGGCGCAGCATCTGGTCGGCTCCTGTCAGTCACACTGAGGGTGACTGGATGAGTGAGATCAAGCGCACGTGCGATCTTATACCAGAAATGGGGGCAATTACGATCAGCCCCCAAGATGTAACCCGTGCAGTCCGTCCGTTATCTAACTGGAAATCTCCAGGGCCGGACGGGCTGCACAATTTCTGGATAAAATGGTTTCTAAGCTCGCACGCTCGCTTGGCCGCTCAGTTCCAGTCTGCCCTAGAGCTAGGATCGCTACCTCAATTCCTAACTACAGGAATAACCCACCTGCTCCATAAATCAGGCAGTATTTCGGAACCTAAAAATTATAGACAGATCACGTGCTTACGTGTCTGTAAGTCAAGTCAAGTCTCAAGTCCTGAATATTTGTATTATCAGATCAGTATCAAGATTTTTTAGTACATTCTAAATCAATATTGCAAAAAATAGTTATTCTTAAATTTTAGCATTTTTTTCTACGGAATTACGCAATTTTGGGCCCCTGTATCTATAGTTGCAAAACTTCTGAAAAATTCGGAATAATTCCGGAATACTTCTGGGAAAGTTTCTTTAAATCAGAATTATTCAAAATGAATTTAAATAAAGCCCTCTGTGCACCGGCCGCTGCCGCCGCGCTGCGATGGCGGTGCGGGGTGCGGTAAGAGGGGAGATGCTCCCCGGAGAAGTTTTCCCCCGCGAGAAAGATTCGTACCCCGCAATCGAATGTTTCCGAATATTTCGCCCGAATAATTCAATCGAAATTAACGTGTTTGTTTGTTGTGTGGTGGGTGGGTTAATTATTGTTCAGTGCGAGACTACGTACGATACAAGAGTAAAATATAAATGTTTATCTATACTAATATTATAAAGCGGAAAAGTTTGTTTGTTTGTTTGCTTGAACGCGCTAATCTTCGAAAGTACTGGGTGGATTTGGATGAAATTTGGTATGGAAATAGCTTGAAGCTTGAGGAAGGTTATAGGCTACTTTTTACGCGACTGCAAAAAAGGAGAGTTATGTTTTTACCGTGATAGAATCCACGGGAGCGAAGCCCCGCGTGAGTACTAGTTTTATTTTAAATGGGATTGATTAAGTATATGTTGATATTTTTATAGGTAGATATGTTAGCCTGCGATTAACAGGATTTTTATTCTTTTGTTTCTAGGTAGGTACTCTACTTATTTCGAAATTGAATGCTATTTTTATAAATGTCAGTAGTTGAATAAAAAACCAGGCCTAGCATATTTTATTTGTTTTTTGAAAAAGGGTTACCTATGTTTTTGGTTAGTTTGTATGTAGCTCTGTACGCATCGCGAGTATTCGCGAGTCGCATAGGTAGGTATTAATCATTACCTACCTACTTAACGCGTTTAATAGCCCAGCCAATAAAAACAATTAAAGGCAAACCTTGCAAGCAAACACGTTTTGATGCGGTTTTCAGAAAAGTATTTGTTATACTTAGGTAGGAGCAGGTTTTGGTATATTAACCGACTTCAAAGGTCGATTTTCCTGGTTTCTTTTGGCAGTTGAAATATTCCCAAAGTTTCGGAATATTTCGGAATACTTCCGAAGTATACGACGGGAATGATTCGGAATTATTCCCGCCAGACTATATCGAAAAAAAATGTACTACACTGCGGTGGCTCATTATTTTAGACTAGCTTTTGCCCGCGACTTCGTCCGCGTGGAATAGTTACTTTGGGCTAACGTTAAATTTAAGCCCGATTTTGAAGCATTCTTCATTGGTGCTCCGCTCCTATTGGCCTTAGCGTAATGATATATATAGCCTATAGCCTTTCTCTATAAATTGAGTATTTAATTAAAAATATTTTTTTCAATTCGAACCAGTAGTTCCTGAGATTATCGCGTTCAAACAAACAAACAAACTCTTCAGCCTTATATATTAGCATAGATAGCTGTTGTCCGCGACTTCGTCCACGTTTCCGTCGTTTTTCGTAAAAAAAAGTAGCCTATGTCCTTCCTCACGGTTCAGTGATTTAGATGTAACACACAGATTAACTTTCGTAATTTAGTAGGGAAATATAATATGTCAATCTATAATACTGTTGAAAAATATATTTCATGTACAGAATTGACCTCTCTACAGATTTATTATAAGTATAGATAATTGCCTATTTAATGCAAATTCTAAAATGGTATAATAATAACCAGTATCTTGATAAAGTACAAAGTTATTGCTGTTCGAATCTTAAAGGAGAATTTTTATACAAATTTGATTTCAAAATTAAATTACTTTAACACTGCTGTAACTAATTTTAGACTCAAAGAGAATGAGAATTTCCTTAAAATTTGATCACTATGGGTTTGTTGACACCATAAAAGACATTAGTAATTAAACAAATTTATTGAAAAAGAAAATATACAAGATGTTCGAAGTGGGCTCCTTCAGCTGCTATACACGCTCTACACCTTCTTATGAAGGACCGTCTCAATCGGCGCGCAAATCCTGCTGACGATATTTCGTCAGCAGCCGAACGTATGCGTTGTCGCAGCTGTTCAACTGAAGTGATTTCTTCTTTATAAACTACCTCCTTTAAACAGCCCCAGTAAAAAAGTCCAATGGGTTTAAATCTGGCGAGCGAGGTGGCCACATTCTGAAAATAAAATATTATTTCAAAACAAATTCCTTGTTATACAATCACGTCCACAATTAGTTGATCTACAAAAATAGGGTTTAAATACCTAATGGGCATACTTAAATAGGTTCGTAATCGATATAAATATATTTCATCGAACAAACACGGATACCAACTAAAAGCTTGTGTTTATTTTGCATATACTATTCTGCCCGCGTTACCCTACCTACGACTACGAGTGACCATAGAAATATTAAATAAGAAGTGGTATAGGTAGATATTTTTTTTTTATATAGGATACTCGCAAGATCATTATTGTTGTCCATCCGTGTATCTAGATTTTTAGAAGATCTCATAACTACCTACATTATGGGAAAATTTTCATAAAATTGTATCGTGAAGAATAACATAACAAAATAGCAAAAGTAAATAGCTACCTATTATGAATGTAATTTATTACCTATTATCCTAATAATCTAATAATGTACCTACCACGAATTTTTGATATCGTCGTGTCTGGGTGTTGTTTATTTATATATGTATGTATTTAAAAATATATTTGTCTATGTATATCAGCTGTCTGACACCCATAGTACAGGGTCTTCCTAGTTTGGGGTCAGACAGCCGTGTGTGAAATGTCCCCACATATTATTATGTCTAGTCACCTACTCGGCCCACGAAAGTGCGTAGGTAAACGAATTTAGATCTTGTGTCTCACAAAATAAAATCTAAAATCACCTGCATAAACTTTCTCGAAAGTATAAAATGTATTTTTATTTTTTCAGTATATAACAAACAAGTAACTCACAAACTTACCTTCGACAATTAGCCATCCTGTCAATTTGTAACTTTTTTAGTTCTCTTTCAATGTTTTTTTTTGTTTCCCATTTCACTATTTAGTTCGAACAACAACAACAATTACGATTGAAATGATTATAACTCGGCGCAGCTAAAACACTTGAGCGTAGTCCTCTCGTCTCAACAGAGCGGTAGCGACTGATGTGTGAAATAGAAATATGCTTGAAGCTCCCGCAACGAGCGACGGAAGATGACTTCTTGCGCGGAATAAAAACGTAGTATGCGCCAAAAGTGTTTTATCGTAATAAATCCAAAACTAAAAGGAATTACATAAAATGCCTAAGCAAAGCCTTTACTCTTGTTTAAATATAATTATTTATCAAATTTTTGTCGCAATAGGCATTACCATATCGAGTACAAAACGGAAAAACATGAGAATTAGAGGTTATTTCGTGATTTTTTTCTACCAAGGAAATGTTATTATTTTATGTTTTTGATCAGAGAGAGCCCTTGAAAATATGATGTAGGTAGTTATTCATATATTTTTATTTTAAGATTTGGTCTGGAATTTTTCATGTAAAATCAAATAGAAAATTGGTAATTTTGCTTTATACGCGCTCTTAAGGAGAAACAGCGCCTATCCCCGGATTGGTCGATTGATAATTATGATAATTGAAATAAAATAGCGAAATAATTGATAATTATTACGCTATGAAAAAATAAAATATTTTAATATTTTTATTCATAGCAAATCAAATGAGTGTGTGTGTTATATAGGCCGCCCAACCCCTTATTTTTGAAGCTGCCCCCCTCACATAGATAATTCCTGTAATGTAGATGTGTCTCAAAACAACTAGCTTACGCAGACAGGCAGACCCTAAACTAAATAATATTTTTTTTTTATATTAAGATAACTAGCAATGTGGGTAGATTTCACATTACTAGCACTCTTACTACACTCACCCCTCCAACTAAGCTAAATAAGCTTGTGTCTGGAATGGGTTCACGGATTGCCGTGAACCCACTCCAGACACAAGCTTATCGAATCCCACCCATTACACTATTGAGTGTAATGGGTGGGATTCGAACTCGAGACCTCTCGATCCCAAGTCCGACACCTTAATTTTGAAAATTGGTAATAAACAACATGTCGTGGTTTTTTGTAAATTTTAAATAGACGACGCCGGTGTTTCCTAGCGGACTACCCTGATAAGAAACACCGAAATAAACTCAGAGGTCAACGATTGTTTTTAAGTCCATACAATCCGTACTGGCCGAATCATATGAGAAACATGTAGGTTTGTCTGTGGTGATCTTATGAGGAAAGGAACTCACAAATTTGAGAGGACGTGTTCAAACTGTGCAAGCATTTGTCAGTTATCGCGTAGCCCAATTTAGCAATACCAAAGTAAGAGCATTTGGGTAGGCCGCATTAAGTACTCAAACTGCCAGAGTTATTGGTTTAACACAGTTTAATTCACTTGTAAGGTTTCTTCTAAGGCGGATATTAAACACCACACCTTACTACTTTATTAGCTATTTCCCAATTTATTGGGATTGGCTGCCAATGTGGTGTGGACCAGTACCAACATGGAACGACTGCTTATTTGAGCTCCACTGTCCAGTAACTGTATAACACTACCCTTAAACATACTACGTCCTACTATAATCTAACTATCCTACATCCTACTCATATTATAAATGCAAAAGTTTATGTGGATATTTGTTATTCTTTCACGTAGAAATTACTGAACGGATTTAACTGAAACTTTGCTAATATATTATAAACATTAGAATAACACATGTACTTCTTATACCGGGAAAACGTGCGAAATTTTCACGCGAACAAATTCGCGGGTCAGTCACTCTAAAATCATCGAACATTTTACCTCATAAAATTTTCACCACCACAAAGCCAATTTGAGTTTCCATATTTAAGTGTAAATAATAATAATAACTCTTTATTATCAGACAACAATGATCCAGCGTGTTAGTAAACAATAATATAACTTATTAGTAGTTTTAGTAGTTAAAATACAATAGAGAAGAAGACAGACCAAATAGTATTGTGAAAAGTACATCCCCAAATTAATGGTTAGTGATTGTCCTTCCCACAAAACTTTTAATAATCGGAGAGTCTATACTCTCCGCCAGACCGCCCTAGTTTTTAGAATGCTATTGAATGCTCTAGTATTGAATGTTATTGTGAATCATCAATGTTGGGGTCGGCTTCAAAGTATAACCGGATGAGTACCGAAAGAGACCAAATTTCACCTAAATTCACCCAATACTTTTGAAGATTAGCGCGTTTAAACAAACAAACGAAGTTTTCTGCCGGAATATTTCGTTACGAAACAGGACCAAATTTTAGATAATTATATCTGTATTGAGACAATTGCTAAAATTAAAAACGAAATCATTAAAAGTAGGTACGTAAGATCATTAAAACTACGTAAATATGTAGCAAGCAAGTTAGTGATTAATTTACGTAGGTAACGTAAATTAGTCACTAACTTGAATATTTTGGCTCCAATATGGCTCAGACCAATTAATTATTGTCACAGTATTCGATAAGCTTGCAACAGAATTTTATAAAATTCAAACTGAAATGTGGTTCAATTTCAGAATAAATGCTACATAGAAGTGCGTGCCCTAAAATAGAGCTAACCCCGACATATCAGTGTAGGAGTAAGGAATCTATTCTTACCTGTCTAGACTGCATGTATTGATTCCGATATTAAGGGATTACTACGTCTAGTTCTTTTCGACAATAATATCTAAATGGCTTAGTCCGCTCAAGCCAAAGAATTGTTGTTTCTAATTGTATTATAAGCCGAGCACTACTTCTCAAAGTACGGGATGACTTCGACTTTAAGAGTTAAAATTAAAATTTGTTTAGGTTCAGATAGTTTCGTTAATTTAAATCACAAACGACAACCTTATTAGGGTGCGTTTTCACCAGGGATGTGCGATGGAAATGTGTCGTGCGAGGATGTCTAGCTGTGCTGTGAAAATGTGTGAGCGTTTCCACCAAAGCTGTGCGATGAAAATGTGCCTACGAGGATGTGTAGCGGAGCTGTGAAAATGCGCATTAATGTGTGGTGCGAGGATGCGCAAACCTCGCAACACATCCTTCTCAACACATCCTTCTCAACACACATTCTTCGCAACACATCCCTCGCAACACATCTCTCGCAACACATCTCTCGCACACATCCCTCGCACACATCTCTCGCTTGTTTTGTATGCGCAAAAATCTAGCTCCGCTGAGCCGTTTCCACCAGAGCTGTGCTGACCGAGGCGAGGTAAATGAAGCGATTCTATTGGTTCTTTACAAACACATCCCTCGCTACGCAT
This sequence comes from Tholera decimalis, assembly GCA_943138885.2. Lineage (NCBI taxonomy): Eukaryota > Metazoa > Arthropoda > Insecta > Lepidoptera > Noctuidae > Tholera > Tholera decimalis. The sequence continues at coordinate 34,346,351 of OW964571.2, forward strand.
CCTCGCACATCTCTGGTGGAAACGCAGCCTTACCCCAGTGCAGTAATCGCATTATATTACGCTGGTTTGCTTACATATAATGAGAAATAAATGATTTCAAATTCTAAAAATCGATATAGCTAGAACATTGATATACTAAAAAGTATATCAATGAGCTAGAATCTCCAAACTACTGTGGCAGTGGGTAAGGCGCATTATTTTTTAAAGACAACTAGCTATGTGGGTAGAATTCACTTTTCTGGCTATCTTGTTAACCCCTCCAACTAAGCCAAATAATAATATACTTTTGTCTGGAGTGGGTACACGGCAATAGTGTAATGGGTGATTTTCGAAACCGCGACCTCTTGATCACAAGTCCGACACCTTACCCATTAAGCTATTGACGCTACATTTGATTGAAAGAACATGGCCTTCGATGACCTCTCACATAGTAGTCCGATGTCATGATGATCACTCAATGTGCAGACATTTGGAGGAGGCCTACTTCCAGCCGTAGAAGAAATGATTATAGGGACTGTAAATCTTGTGAGATTAGTTACTAAAACTGTTCCACACCCTTTCGTTGTACTTAGCAGAAAGCACAAGTCACCAATTCACCATCAGAGGACTCTTTTTTTTTTTCTCGTAGTGTAAATTCTCTTGGATGTCGTACGCCCTAGGGTGGGCAAAAAGATCTGTCAGACTGTAGCTGACTAACCCCGTGTTCCCTCGCACACTTGCGCCGAATGCTACGGAAGCACTTAAATACCGACCCGCCTTGTACCGTTGGATCAAGTGGAGGCACTGAGGTGCTTGTCCCTTCCGCGCTAGATCGTCGTTTCTCGCCTTCGCTATGACCGACTAATCAGTAAATCAACGTAGCATATAATAAACATTATGGGCACATTACCAGTGGACAGCTATGCGCACGAATTTCTGGATGCCATTTTTTAGTTTATTTTTAGATGTGTATATGTAGTTTAGGGTTTTTATTTAAGTGTTTAAAGTGTTATTTTGAAATGATAAACATTATATACAAAATAAACTATTTTGTTCGTAAGCACAGTCGGTTTTTTTGTGTTTTGGCCGAAATACAGAGTGCTAGAAAAGAATTGATGATGACCTAAAATATAGCAACCAACTAGCAAGGTTTCAGCCACGTCGTGGATCGGTCTATGCGGTTAGGCTTCCGGAGGTAACTTTTTATGTTATCAGGGATAAAATTTCAAAAGGCGCCCTGACTTTTAGGGTAAAGACCAGAGATTGTGGGATTTTTCCCGTCGAGTCCCGTCCCGTTGTTTCCTGAAAAACCGTCTCGGAACCGCTTCTGTGCAACGCTTCTTAGTGCACATTAGTGATGAGTCCTCCAGGGATCTATTTTCAGTAGCATCTTTTAGTTGAAGAAATGGACATGATGGTAAATCTTAATGCCTCTTTGGAATATGCTAAAAATTTGATGAATCAGCAACCTTGTACCAAAGTTATCAGTGATGCTCTCAGCTCATTTCCTTTATAGGAAACAATGCATTAATGTCATGACATCATCGTAAAAAAAGGAAGTCGGTGTTATGTGAATGCATGTCTGCTGTATATTTTTGCATCATTAGGTACTGAATTAGGTTGAATATCAGTCCTATACTGATATCGATTGTCTGAAAAGCTTTGGAATAGAACCAAATACCTCAAGTCTAAGCGTCTAAGGCCAAAACAAGATCCCAAGTCCACGGGCTTTTCTTTCTGTCCTAAATATCACACCACATCATGGTCTGGTTTCCCCGAAGACGTGACAGCGGTTAACGTCAGTCCACGTACATTTATTCTGTTATTTTTTTAAGCTCGTTTTGTCTTTGCGTTTTCCTTAACCGCGTACTTTTCAAACTTCGGGTATTTGTAGTAATTTAATATGTGTTGTAGATGGGGCCCAGTATGACTCCTTTAATACAATATCTCAGCTGTCAGTCACTTTCTTGCTATTGGTATCTTTGAGGCAATCCATTGGTCGTAATATTGATCTTTCGCTACCCGTGTAACCGAAAAGAAAATAGAGAATGAACTGAAGGGATGCCATTCTCTCTGAAAGTTTCCTACTAACACATACTATTGATATCCCACATTTCTTCCATCTACTTGCTGGTATACGTAACCATACATGGTGTTTTAGAAGGACGTGGCCGATGCTTAGCCTATTCCTAATCCCAATTATGTTAGGGTCGGCTTCCAGGTTAACGGGATGCTTCCAGATTAGTGATTTGGGTAACACGATAACCTTTGGCCAGAACAGTGTCAGATATTTGAGGTCCGTAACGACTGATGTGTCCAAATGATAGCCGGGACCAACACCTTAAGTACGAGGCACGGGAGAATCTTGACATGTTAAAATGGTCACTCATTCACAGACCGGCCTCGGAAAGCGTTGCTTAGCCTTAAGTTAATAATAAATAAATAAATAAAAATTAAGGATCGACCCGTGCGGCTATTTTTTTTTTATTACGAATCGACGATGATTATTATTGAGCTACGAGTTCCTCACGACCTTTAGAAGGCCGTGGTCGTACATAATATTTAAGGGCCTATTTTACCTCAAATGGCTTGGCATGATCCTCCGTTATGTCGAAAATACTGCAGCAATCATTTTGAAATAAATATATGGTAAAGTTGAGGATTAATGTTAGGTACTATGTTTGACGAAAACACGATTCCGTAAAATTTTCTTGATAGAAAAAAAAACCAAAGTTACCTCCAAACCGAACAATAAACCTTTGGTATTCAAAAATAACTACAAATCAGAAAAAACTTTTTACCAAAAAATTAAACCGACTCCCAAAAAACACTGCAAAGTGAAAAATAACTTTAATTTCGGTAGTCGGTGTCTTTAGTTTTGTATTTTCGTTTTTGGCACCGACTTCCGAAATTAAAGTTATTTTTCACTTTGCAGTGTTTTTTGGGAGTCGGTTTAATTTTTTGGTAAAAAGTTTTTATTTGACTCTTTTTAGTTGGTCGATTTTTAATTTACCTAGTTAAAAGAGCCTAAATGTCAACTACTTATAACCTTTTACAAAATATTGCTTTTCCCAATGCTGGGCCGTTAATTGTTGAGGAGTTCTCCTGGTACTTCACCATCAGCTCTACATCACCATATGCATTAGTATGAACATAAAGTGTTTAACATCCATATTCAAGTAGTCGAATCGCAATCCACGAAATACTTATTATTGAGTAGGTTCGGCGGCCATCTGTGGTCTTCATCATCAGTTCCACTTCCCCAAATGGTATTTTTTGAGAGCAACTGCACAAGTTACTATAAGAAATACCCAAAACGCCATAGGTGTGCCAATAATATTTGAAGAGTTCCCTCGATTTCTCCAGGATCCCATCATCAGATCCTGACTTTTTTGAAAATGGGACCAATTTCGAAGTATACCCTTTCAATCAAAAAAAGAATTTTCCAAATCGGTTCAGCCGTCTTCGAGTAATCGGTGATCATACATTAAAAAAAAAAAAAAATATACGCGTCGAATTGATAACCTCCTCTTTTTGTCGTCGGTTGAAAATGAAACTGCATATTAATTGAACTAACTATAAAGCAGTTCTTATGTTATTTACTTCTTTAAAATTACCATTATTTTCACCGTAAAAAGAAATAAACTAAATTATCGGTGTCTTGGAGTCTTTTCCCTGCCACCCTGTCTCGCTTGCTCGCGTGACCGCGGCCAGTAGTGTGCGAGCGAGATAAAGAGTGAGAAGCGCTGAGGTAGTAATGGTAGTATAGGCCCTTAAGGGTATATTTTACTAGCAATGTGTACCCACATTGCTAGTGAATTCTTATGACTAGCAATCTTTTTAACCCTGACAACTAAGCTAAATATGCTTGTGTCTATCACAAGTCCGACACCTTAGCCACAAGACTATTGACGCTTATAACTAAAATAAATGTTAGGAACTGCCTCAGACATCGTGGGGTGTTTTGATAGTAATAAAATTTGTGTTTATTTATTTATTTAATTACAACGGTTATGTTTACAACCAATGACAGTATATAAATTAAAAGAGACAATTATAACACATACTAAAATATACAAAATAAGCAAAGTAAAAAGTAGGTTAACATTTTAACAACACTCATGAATTCTTCTCACAGTACATCTGACATACATCCATCCGCACACAGATCGCTTGTTGGATTAGAATCCAAGAGATCATTAAGCGCGGCCAGAGTGCGAGGAATTGGCGACTTAGCACGTGCAACAGTACGACATGGAGGCACGGCAAACAACCTGTGCTTTTTGCCCCGGCAGTAACTGTCTGGGACAAAGAAGCGCGCCAGCACATGTAACAGATCAGGAGCGTCAATCGCGCCACGGAGCATCTTACAGGCTATTGTGAGCTGATCTCAAGCTCGCCTTACCTCTAGGGAGTTGTAGGGAATTGTAGATCGAATATGATATACAACGTGTAACGGAAACCCCATATCTATCCAAAAGGGCTGAAGACAACATCTGGTATGGAGTCTCTATGCACAGTTTGAGCACAAAATAACTGACTCAAAGAATTGATACCAAATTATTGGTTTCATATACACTCGGCGTCAGAAAAATCGCACGTCTTTAAGAATTCCCTTCAAAGTCATTTTAACCCTATTAAACATTGATAGACATATGATTATAAGATATCATTGGAAAGGCAATTTAATTAAATTTCAGAATAAAGCAACAGATTTGGTTTTTGTTTACCAGGGAATAAAAAAAAACAAGCTAATGCAAATGAATAAAATGTGTCGTTTTATTTTTACATAAAAAATTACAACTTAGTCCTTAAAAAGAACTTAAAACCTAGTGTTACCCCCCCTAGCCCTGATGACTGCTTACATGCGTTCTCTCATGGACCTAATTAATGTAACAACAGTCTCTTGAGGAATGTTGTCCCTTTCTGCAACGACGGCATCTTGGAGGTCTTGGAGAGTGGTAGGAGCAGGATCACGTGCCCGTACTCGCCATTTCAGTTCATCCCAAAGGTGCTCAATAGGGTTCAGGTCTGGACTTCGCGCCGGCCAGCTCATAACAGGGATCCCAACTTCTTACAGGTAGTCTCTTACAATTAATGCGGTGTGGCAGCGGGCTTTATCATGCATTAACATGAACGCACTGCCAACAAAACCCGCATAAGGGACCACGTGCTCCTCTAAGATCTCTGTTATGTACCGATGAGCAGTCAGCGACCCTTGCCCGCGAGCACTTCCAGTCCGAGAAACACACACAAGGTTCGTTTTGCCGTCGATTGACATGCCGCCCCAGAACATGCACGAGCCACCCCCGTATTCCACTGTCTCTTGAATACAGGCATGTGCGAATCGTTCCCCCTGCCTCCTATACACTCTTCTACGCCTGTCGTTGCAGAAAAGACAAACCCTCGTCTCATCCGAAAAGAGCACAGCCCTCCATTGATCCATTGTCCAATTATCATGGTCGTGGGCAAATTCCAACCGGTCTCTCTTGTGCTGTGCAGTCAATTTTGGCCCTGTAGCAGCCCTGTGAGCTGCAATTTTCTTCTCCCGCAATCTTCTTCTTATCGTGGAGACGCTTACAAAAGTTCTGCGAGCTGGTCGGAGTTGTTGCTGCAGCTCAACAAAATTGGAGAACCGATTACGTAAAGACGTCGAAACAATGAAGCGATCGTCTCTTTCGGATGCGCAGCGTTGTCTTCCAGATCCACGTCTTCGGATATAGCCACCAGTCTCTTGGAAGCGTTGGAACACTCGTCGAACGGAAAAACGACTCAAATTCAGTTGCCGAGCAACATCACATTGCCGCATCCCTGATTGCAGTAGTGCAATGACTTGAGCGGCTTCATCTGCAGTTGTATCCATCTTCAGGGTTATTTTTCTTGCTGCAGCTGTTCACGTGTGTTCACTTCAAAGGTTGGATAGCGAATTACCCACATTTGATTTTTTTTTTAGGTAGGGCCACTCGTAGATCAGCTCAGTAAGGCTGTGCGTCTACTTAACCGGTCTGTACCCACATTTGACGCGGGTCGCCCGTTTTATACCCTTGTAGGGTGGTGCAACTAGTGACCGTTGTAATGTGTACTTTGAGAACTTTTTTTAACGTTACGTGCTAATGTGATTTGTTGTGTTTAGGAATTCTAACTGTTGTTAATTTAAAGGTCGATAAACATACTTTCAATCGATACCAATATTAATTGGGTTTAATGTATTCGTTGATGGCGGGACATGCTTGAAACATATTTTCAGAGAGGTGCGATTTTTGTGACGCCGAGTGTATTTCTTGAATACCAATCATAACAAACGTGTTACAGCACTACGAGGGTCAATAACTTTCCACGTCACTTGCACGACAATTCTTTTCGTTCTTCTTAATTTGAAAAATTGGGTCTCTGGTATCAGTGTATTGGAATTTGTAATAAGTTCTACACACGTAGACTTAGGATTACAAAACCCTTGCCATATCGTTTGTTATCATCCAAAGAAGCCATGCACTTGGTATGTATATACCCTTTAAATTACACGTTGTATAGGTAGAAAATATCGCCACGATACAAGATACGAGTAGGTATTATAAAAACGTATGCACTCTAACAACAGTCCTTGCTGGCTATAAAGCCGTGACGTCAATGGACAGTCGTATACGGATGATAGAATTAGTCACTTGGACCAGAATAGGACTAATATTACACTCAATACAATGTAGGTACAATTCAAGACGTATCATCTTAGCGTTCCTTGTAGGGAAGGTCTACATAGAATTAAAAATATTTTTAGTATATCTGTACGTACGTATAGCTTCATCAACTGGTTACATCTTTAGGTGTCTGGTGTAAATCTACTAAAAACTCACCCTGTCCCTTCAGTTGCCCATGCCATGCGTTATAAGTATAACATTCCCTAACTCCGGCAGGTAAATAGTCTTATCTGGCCATCACAAATGCTTACTGCTCTTTGAGATATCCATTATGTAACTTAAGTGCTGATCATATTCAATGTGGCTAGGAGAATTCCTGGTAGGACTTGGGTTTATAAAAAAACTACCTATCTCTGTTTCAACCTCAAGATTCCAAGTCTATTTCCAGGAACTATCCAATAAACTGTCCGGTCTGGTAGTACCAAGCACGGGAAATCCTTTGATACTAGGTTTTTCTGCGGACTCGCTATCATATCATACAGAAATCTTGCATTATTCCGGTTTAAGAAATAGTCTATCTCACTTGGCGATAGAGTAGCGTTCTATCAATGTAATGATTTCCGCAGTTGTATCGATATTTGGAGACATCAATATGTACATAATGTGCGGCCGAACGTTCACCTTCGGCTAGCTTCGCCGAAGCCGAATGTTATAAATTTTATTGTATTTGACATTCCTTTGAAGCAATAAAACAAAACAATACGTAAAAACACCTGTAATCACCTATGTTCACAAAATGAATAAATGAATTTGAATTTGATTTAATTCATGTTAATCCTAAAAGATATTCCTTTGTTCATCGAGACCTATAAGAAAAACATCAAAATTTGGATTGAGATAATCCAAATTTTGTTGTTTTTCTTATAGGCATGTAGGCACCTAGGTATATCCATTTCAATGAAGACGCATTATTTATTTATAGATTTTTGGACGTCGCGTCGCGTTGACTGAAAAATGCATATAAAATTCTCTATTTTTCAAAAGTAAGATCCATGTCCTTCAAGCGACTGTGGATGAAAACTGAAATATTTCGCATGCCAGATTTATTGAAGCGCTACGTTTTGGCTTGTTTTTGTTGAATCATGATCTGAGCATTATTTTTGGAGCATTTTTGATGTATGTGCGTCGTCATTCAAATTTTTAGGCGGCAAACGTTACACTCTCGGCATCGTATTGACCAATAGAAATGTACAGATTCTTTTGTGTTAAAGGCGAGAAGACGAAGTATATAATCTTCGTGGTTAGAAAGTAATTGACTAATGAAATGCAGGCGTAATGTTTAGAAGGTAAACTCATACAAACTGTGCCGGTCCATAAAATGGGAAGAGGGAGAAGACAGTTTTTGTTTGCCACTGGCTAATCTAATGAACGAACTCTGATGTGATCGTTTGCAGGTTGCATTACAACATGCGTACCCTTTGCATGTGCATATGCACGGATAACTAGTTTTTGAAATCATCCTAGTAGTCCTAAAAATATATAAAATCATTAGTGATCTAAAGTGCAATAAATTTATCGAGTCTGTAGAAAAACATTATGCAAAATTAAAATACTTAAAATACAAACCAGAATAAAGCATCAGTGATTTAAATGGATATTAAAAGTTTGAACCTCTGTTTAAGAAAATTACGTGGAGTTAAAGTTTATATGGAGAAGGAGTGCTAAAATTTATTACGTATAATAATAGCATTCAAACTTAAAATTTAATTAATCATGGTCGAATTTCGACTACTAGGCATCCACTAGATACACTTAGGCCCGTATTACAGAACGAAACTCGAGCACTGATCTCTGTTTAAAACTAGTTTTGAGTCGAGATTTAATTTTAGAATGTTCCTCAAGTATAGATTCATCGATCATAGTTCAGCCGGGTACGGCTTTATTCTAGATCGTTACTCAGTTGTAGATTCATCACCCAAGTATGGTCGACACCACGCTCGAGCAGAGATTTCCTTGTCAGTTAACTATTTGCTTTTCAGTTTATTATTTGATATAAAAATGGTAATTTTTGGCGAATGATGATGAAATCACATTTTATTTTGCTAATTGGTTACAAATAACAGTTTTACGTTAATTATTTTAAGAAATGGTATAGATTTTCACAAGATGAAGATTTTTGACAATTTGTAATACTGCCATCTATTGACCAAGATTTGGTAAAATATATGCATTTCTGTTTTGTTTTAACCATAACTTTGTTTCCTTTTAATATTTTTTATTGATCGTTGTTCCTAAACCATTATTTATTTGAATATTACTTATTATATGATTAATTAGCAATTCAAAACAATACTGTCACAGACATTATTTAGGATCCACTCCGTTCCACGAACAAGTTACTCTTGCTATATTTTTATATGTTAGAAAATATTGCCTTAACGCCTTTTACCTTCAAGAATTTGCTTTTACAAATTCTTAAAAAGTAATTTCTATGGTGAAACCGTGCAATACATATTTTTTATTCTTAAAAATTTGGTATTAAAGTAAATTGAATTATTTACGATCATTCGTAGATCGGAACAGCGGAGACGAAGAAAATAAAACGTAAACGAAAACAGACTGATGCATAGACAATTAGATATTCTCTGCTTGAGGCTCGATTTGAATCTGAGTGTAGTTTTATTACCTTTCTGGAATAAGACCAATGCTCAAGTGCAGATTCTATATTTAAACTGAGATCGGGCGAATTACGCTCAAACTGGACTTGAGGAACGTTCTGTAATACGGACCTTAGATACACGATGTCAAGCAAAATGTGATCGGAAAAACCCCGACTTAGTATAATTTGTTATTATAAACTTGGGTTTCTCCATGGCCATTAGGTATAAATGGAAATAGAATTCATGAAATTACACCTTGTATTCGTATTGCATTGTCACACTTGCAATTTATAACAATTGCATTCAGCAAGTCCCTACTTGTGGCGATATTTATGTGCGTCCGGCGCACCCTCCTGTATCAATGGACTTATCTTTTTATCATCGGTGTAGGTAAACTATTCTTGTACCTACTTAAGTTCTAGAGCCTGTAAGAAATTTTAATAAGGAACTTACTCAAAGGAAACGTCTTTTTTCTGCCTGATAATGAATCAATTAAGCCAGAATTTATTTGCATCAATGAATTAATTAATAAATAATAATATTCCACAACTTTCACACAACGCTATCTAGTCCCAAACTAAGCAGAGCTTGTGGTATGAGTACTAGACAAGATAAACATACATATATATTTCTAAATACATACATAATTGAAATCTATGTTTTAGTTACCTTTTTTTGTATTAATTTGTCCTAGCGGCTATGCGGTCCACTGGCCGTAATTTAACTATAATTTGTTAAAGTTCTTGAGTAAAGAACTTCATACTATAAATATAAGCTTTCTGTCCTCCTTCTTGATATAAATTCTCTCGTATAATTTTCTTGACAGAGGGTTAGAAATTTTTTATTTCAAGTATTAATATGTACAAACTTTATTATTTCACTCCAAGTCTCAACAATAAGCAGTGGCAGATTTCCCACCAAGATGAGGTTTTCGATGAAATTTGTTTGTTTTGGCCATGTATTCTTTCTTAATTTTGATTATGCCTATATTGCAAAAATCTGAATTCCACAATATTACCCAGTCCAAGATTCCCTCGTATCAATCGGTTTTTGCCCAAAATTTGTTATTGTGAAAGAGCAAAATTGGTAAATGTATTTCACACTCTTCTTAGTAGCTATATCATATCACTTATTAGTAGCTACCCTACCCGCTCGCTTAGACGAAGAAAGTCATAGCTCGAGGCGAAAGATTTCAAGGACTACTATGTATTTGTAGCCTACCGCCCGTAATAACAATGTGTTCGTCCTTGCAGCTGAACTAACAGCTATCACAAAGTACAAAGTTCGATGGCCTGCCTATACGTTACGCTGCCGTCATAACATGACACTGGCAGAATAGTCGACACCGGCTCAGTTGCCAAAGAAAAAAAAAAAACATTTTTTTTTTCAAATTAAATTGGAGCTACTTATATGATCAGCTATTCTAAAATTTTCGTAGTAGAAGTAAGAAGTGCAGATTCTTTTCCAGCGTAATCAGACTAAACGAGTTTCCATTATGTGTGAAATACCTCCTTAACTCGGTACTATTAACACCAACACCTCGCACCCTGGAACTGTTCGTGGAGTCACTCCTCAGCAAAGCGATGCAGGTCACTATGGCGAGGAATGCGAAGACCCTCAGCCCTTCGCACGTCAAGCAGTGCATCCTGGCTGAGTCCAAGTTTGATTTTCTAAGAGATCTGGTAAGTTTTTTTGTAGCAAAGTTATATTTTTCCAACAGGCATTAGGGAGAGGATAAATCTAGTAGGTACCTTGGATAAGTCCTAAGACTATAAAACCACTTGACCGTGCATATAGTACCCCGACGCTCGAAAATGATTTGTGTTTTTGCACCTATATATGGGCTACGGTACACGAACCATTTTAGTTGTGACCAAATGTATGTATATGCTAAATAATCACAAATTGTTACACTTTTCATTCAGTTTATAACGCATAAAAATGCCTTCATGCGCGGTGAAGTGGTGTGGGAAACATTCCAAGACATCTAATTGTAAAAAGAATGGCATAAAATTTCATCGGTAAGTAAACACTGCGAAAATTATTATTGTTTTATTAGATTATAAGCCATTCCAGGAATCTATTTAAAATGGCGATTGGCACACGGATGACTCGCGTGTTGATGTCTTTTGGAAACGCCCCTTTCTTTCATTAGGAAATTCTAATTGAAATTGAAAAACATTTATTCGGACAAAGACACACACAACAATAAACAATACAAAATTACAAACATTATCAAAAAAGGATAAAAATAATCGTTGAGCATGTCCACACCGAAAGGGACACCAACTCAGCATTGGCAGAAGTCAATATCTTAATCTTAACATAGTATAAAGCAAAGTCGATTCCCTGTGTCTGTCCCTATGTATGCTTAAATCTTTAAAACTCCGCAACGGATTTTGATGCAGTTTCTTTCAATAGAAAGAGTGATCCAATAGGAAGGTTTTTAAGTATATAACATGCATAATATAGTAGAGGAACACTGATAATTTTTGAGGTTTCTAATGTGATGTCGCAAATAAACACATTTTTTCGCGCTTGCTTTGCAAACGCTGGTTGAACCCTACGAGATAGATCAAAATAATGTACTACAGTATTGTATACCTTAAAAAGGTCAACAAAAATGTCCTCGATGGCATCTGTCTATCTCTTATAGATAACCCACAACAACCATTTTTTATCCTTTACTTTTTACGAGAAATACGAGCATATTTTACGAAGCGATTTTAAGCAAAACAGCATTAATCCTTATCCAATTAAGTACCATAAATACATTGTGCATTTAATATAAATCAATATTGCCCTTTACAGAATATAATTTAAATAAATAGTTTCGAAGATATTACAGATTTAAAATGCAAGGACGGTTGCGGCGCGGTGCCGGCGGAGGCACGGCGCGCGTGCCTATGTTGCTTAAATTTGAGCGTTGAATGTTTTTCCCATGGTAAATTATGTGTCGCACTTTCAAGAGTAATTACTAAAGAGAGCATGTATGTCGAATGACAAAAAGGCTGTCAACGATGTATATAAAGACATTCTATAGTATATTTAATATAAACATTGCACCCGTGCGAAGCCGGGGCGGGTCGCTAGTCGATAATAATAAAATTAAACTTTATAAAATTTTTATACAATTCAGATACTCTCATTAAATACCTATCTATTTATAACGGACTTTAAAAAAGGAGGTAATACAGTTTTTTTTTCATCTGTGTGTTTAACATACATGCTTTTAATTTATATTTCCAAAGATTCCGGCATTCAAAGAAAAGTGGATAGATAAGGTTTATATAGACGCTCGGTTGACATTTTTTACCAAAAAGTTTTTTTTTAGGGTCCTGATTGTTTTTGGCAAAAACAATCAGGACCCTAAAACTTTAAAAACATTAACCAACATAATTCATTTTAAAAATCAATAATAACAGCATACTTGTTTTTGTTTTTGTAATTGAGACTGATTTTGATTAAATATTATTAATTTTATTGAGTATTTTTTGTAATGGTAAAATTCATTTTATCGATGTCGACTACTTTCCCTTAATCAAGTAGAACGATCCCTAACACGGCATATCTACGAAGCTTGACCTTGAACTGACCAATTGCTGTAGCAAATTTTTTCTTCGCCTCCCGACCCGTAGTCGTGTTCTTCAAAGAAATCGGCCTATACGCTCTCTAGTGGTTATATACTCTCTGGATAAGACATTACATTAAAGTTTTTATTGTGCGTACCTATCATTCCTAATTCGTTGGCGTACCTACAGCTAAGGTGTGGATTCCGTCGCGGAGTCTTTCTTTGCCGTTTCCTGATAGAACATGGGCGGCATCTTTAAGTAAAGAGTGAATAGGTTACTCTTAGGCTAGCGTGCTTCATCTTTGACCACATCATCGGTTCCAATTACGTGCGATGGTGGTCAAACGCGAGCACTATAAATATGAATAAAAAACGCGCTTGTAAAAGACTGCAGTCTTTTTTCTCTGGGAAAATCATCAAATGACTCCTCCAGCTCTGTGTGGAACCGAAGGGAGTGTCAGAATTCTACTGACTAAAAACCTGCCCCGTTCCTACAGTTGCCCTTGTGGTCCAGGCCGCGGTATCTCGTAAGAACACTCCCGCAATCGCGTCACATCATCACTTAATCTCAGATGAGACAGTGACTGAACGCAAGCTCTATCAATAAAAAAAAGAGAAGGCTGAAGTCTATGAGTAGCATATGGTACGAAAAAAGACCTGTACCTACTCTGCAGACAGTGGAACAAGGTTTTTGACGAGGGATGGCGAGTCATTATTCCTTGCTTATGAATTTAGCATATACTGGCAAGCTGGGTTTTTAACGTTTTGAGTATGGTCCTTGAAGCTTCTAGATATGTACCTACTTACTTATTTCAACTACGTACTTCTTCCATTCGTTGACTCAGCAGCCACAAAAACGAAATTTAACCTCTTACGTTACCCAATAGCAAAATTAATTAGAATAAATGTACAGAAATGATACAAATCATTTTTAAATGAAAAAAATGATTTGTTTTCGGAAACCGGGAGAAATAAACGAGAATGAAATATTTCGAAAACACCCATAGAATTTCTATTTCTTTGTTTAGAGTTAATATTGTTAAAACACCTCAATATTTTATTTCTCAAAATAAAGCACATTATTGAGAAGCCTACTAAAGTCTGCCTTTCAATTGAACGTGTAACTTTCTGTTTCGACTCCCCCTTCCAAATCTATTGAATAAGTTTAAAGAAGTTTCTAACATAAAAAAAATATGATGTTTTATGGGGTGGTCGGGAAATACAACCCTAATTTGGTACGACTGCTGATCGCCCCATTTTTGATGTTTTAAGCTATAGACTGCTATTTATCTTACTTAAGAATAAAGCAAGACGATAATAAAATTAGACCCAGTTGTGCCAAAATGTTCCAGTCTAGGGTGAAAATATTTTGTACAGTCCATGGCCCTCTATGGGGCCCCTGTGTGGGCGCTGTATTTACAGCGGCGATCAGCCTCTAAGCTGGTCGCGTCCCAGAGGGTCATGGCCATCCGGATGATACGGGGATACCGTACGATCTCGGCGAGGCGACGAGCCTCCTTGCCGGATTGCTGCCGTGGGATCTGGAGGCGGTAGGCTTCGCGCGATTAAACAAGTGGCGCGCGAAGGTGCTAAGCCGGGGTGAAAGTCCGCTGCCACGGCAAATTGTAGTACAGTGGACAGGGCTCCGGCGCGATCTCACGGTGGTATGGTAAGAGCGACAATCGCAACCGAGGGCTGGGCACGTGGCAATCGCAGCGATAAGTCCCCTCTTTGAGGAGTGGCTTGAGAGACACGGCGTCCTCACCTTCCGCCTGACGCAGGTGTTTACCGGACACGGGTGTTTCGGATACAGCGGGAGGTTACGCCCGGGTGTCGTCATTATGTGGATCACTCACAGGACACGGTGCAGCATACATACGGTGGAGGTGTGCCCCGCTTGGTTAGAGTACCGCCGTGTCTTCGTGGAGGCAATCGGCGCCGGCAACCTCTCGCGCCCGTCCCTAGTTCAGACCTTGGTGCGGGGCGAGCCGGAATGTGATGCGGTCGCCTTCTTCTGCGAAGCTGTCATGCTAGCGCAGGAGGAGGCTGAACGCGTGAGTGAGCGACAACGGTCTTCCTCACGCCCCAGCTGCCGCGGAAGACGCCCCACCCACACTTTCCACTCTACCCACAGCCGTAGGAGTCATTGATGATTTTCCTACACAGGAAAAAAAAAGAAAAAAGGCGTGAAAATATTTTGAGTTATTTTTAATTTTTATTTCCCCATATGTGTATAGACATTCTGATTAGGAAGTTTTTCCTAGGGAATGGATACCAAAGTGACTTGCTACAAGAAAAAAACTTTTTAGCAAAAAATAAAACCGACTTCATATCAAAACACTACAAAGTTAAAAATAACTTTAATTTCGGTAGTCGGTGCTATTCGTTTTGTATTTTCTTTTTTTTGACACCGCCTTCCGAAATTATAGTTATTTTTGGCTTTGTAGTGTTTTGATATGGAAGTGTTTTACTATTCGCAAAAAAAAATCACTATTTGTAATTGGTCGGTTTGTAGGTAATTTACTTTTACAAAATATTGCTTTTCCCGATGCAGAGCCGTTAATTTTTGAGGAGTTCTCATGGTCCTTCACCATATGCATTGTGACGAGCATAAACAAGTAACAACAGCATCCATCTTCAAGTAATCGAATCGCAATCCACGAAATAGATCCACGAAATTCTTATTATTGAATAGTTTCGGTGGTCATCTGTAGTCTTCATCATCAGTTCCACTTCCCCAAATGGTGCTTTTCGAGAGCAACTGCACAAGGTACTATAAGAAATACCCAAAATGCTATAGGTGTACCTATAATATTTGAACAGTTCCCTCGATTTCTCCATGGTTCCATCATCAGATCCTTACGTGAGCAACTAGAAAGTATACCCTTTAAAACAAAAAAATATTTTTTCAAATCGGTCCAGCCGTCTTCGAGTTATGAGGTAACCATACATAAAAAAAGTTCATGACGAACTGAGTACCTCCTCCTTTTTTGAAGTCGGTTAAAAATAAGACTTATTTGAGGTAAGCTGCTACTGATAACTAGACTACTGACTTTGTGGGTCGGAACATTGTGGCACAACTGGTTCAAATTGAGAGACTGATGGCCTTGCCCCCTATGCACATTGCATGGTAGTAATAATATCTTTTATATTTGAGTAATGTTACATGGCTTATTGTGTTAATAACAAAATTTTTTGGCCCTATGTTAGTATTCCTAATCATTTGATTACACACGACACTTAACCTAAAACTATGAATATATGCGAATCACTGCACACGGCTAACAACGAGGTGGACAGATTGCAGCAGCGATTCACATATAGACAGCCGAGTCTGTTCGCGACAAAGCAGGATAAGGTAGGGGCTGTCCTGCACGCGGCGAACATGGGAAGCGCATCACACATACAACTATGTCTGCATCATGATTCTGTGTTGTGAGAGAGAGACGGAGTCATACAGGACGAATATGACTATCTCTTTTTCGCGATGGAATTATGATGGCACGTCATAATAATATAGACCCGGTATATTTGGCGCCTACAGTCGATATCTTTCGCCTGAAATCATTATGATAATTGAGGTAGCCCTTATAAATTTTATGCGCTAAAACTATTCTTGTGTTATAATTTTCAGGTAAAGAATATTCCAGATGTTTCGGCGGCGGAAGAAAAAGAAATGATGAGTGCTGAAAGTTCCCCAAACTCTTCTAGGTAATATACTTTGATTGTTATTCATTGCGAACTCCAGAAATCTATACTAATATTATAAAGCGGAAAAGTTTGTTAGTTTGTTTGTTTGTTTGCTTGAACGCGCTAATCTTCGAAAGTACTGGGTGGATTTGGATGAAATTTGGTATGGAAGTAGCTTGAAGCTTGAGGAAGGTTATAGGCTACTTTTTACCCGACTGCAAAAAAGGAGAGTTATGTTTTTACCGTGATAGAATCCACGGGAGCGAAGCCCCGCGAGAGTACTAGTATACTTATATAGTCTGTTCCACTACTGACCAGCCCGTACGGTGGTGAGTTTGGCCAAATTGGCATAACGGGACATCGACGAGTAGTTCCAATTCAATCTAGTGACAACAAGCCTTTTCGAATTTGTTTTATATGTGAATTTTAATAAACTTAATATTTAGGCATATCATTATTTTCTAAGTTGTCAAGAAATATAAAAAATAATAATAATTTGAATACTTAATTACTTATAAGTTAACAAACAATGAAATAGCGGTACTCGAATGAATGAGATAACTTACATTTGTTTTAAAAAATTCTAGTCATTTTTTAATTAACGTATAACTAGTTTAAAGTAGCATTTTTAATAAAATGTTCTTTTCTTACCTGATAGGCTGGCCTGACTATGTATACAGGGTGTCAAGGTCATGTCACATAATTTTATAAAAACAGTCAGTCTCGTAAATAACTGGATATCGAGATGGACATTTTTTGAGCGCGCAATGTATTGAAAACATCGCGATCTAAACGCTTCGCAATGAACATAGGTACATTGCTCATTTTAATGAAAATAGTGAATTAATTACATTTTAATTAAAATATCATTAGATAGATCAATTTCAATCATGGAACTTTAATAATTTGAAGTTTGAAGGACAAAATATGTTGAGCACAATAAAGTTTCTAAGTTGAGCTCCGCGATAACTGACAAATAACTGTTTAGACAGATCCACTCAGACCAAATTAACCTATATAGTTCTCATATGATTTGGCCTGTATGTACTTCAAAAACTTCTTGAGTTTGTTTCAGTGTTTTTTCTCAGTAGCCAGTATGGTAACACTGGTCTAGAGTCTGTTTCTTAATCTCAGAGACAAAGTTGACATTACGACGACCAGTTCCAGTTTCAGTGCCAGTTCTTTGCATTTCTTAAATAGTGACATGCCACCATCGAAACTTAACGTTAATAAAATCAAGTCTCGGTGTTTTATAATACGTTATCCTGAAATAATATATATTTTTAATAACATAATTAATTACAGCTATTCGTTAATCAGATTCAGACAATAACTCCATATCTTAGAAATATTCTGAATCACCAGAATCGGCACCTATTGCTATGATAAATCTATCAGTAATGTCGTCGACTATATGGCTCAGATGACACATTAAAACACATAATACCAATAAAATCAGTACCACCTTCACCGGGTGAAGGTACCACTACTTTAGCAGGCCAGTCATCAAATAAGTCAAGGAAGAAGGAATAATTCCAACTTTATCCTTTCTTCAGTATTCTGATTTTTTCAGTCTTTTTATATGATTTTTCATTTCTTTTTAGTTTTATACAAATAAATCACATATTTATTTGTTAACCTCTCGTATAGCCTTTTATTTTGATATCCACTCAAAGGGCTTGAAAGGAAAAATAAGACCGGTCAAGTGCGTGTCGGGCCACGCGCAGTGTAGGGTTCCGTAGTTTTTATAATAGCCAAGTGCGTGTCGTATTCGCTGACTGATCGTTTCGTACCATGTTCTAACTAAAAGCCAAACATGACTACCTAACTAATTTGACTTCCTTTACAAATCCTCACCTGATTCGACAATTTTGCACGGAAAGTTTTAATTTTTTTAGAAATTTGTATAAAACTTGTCATAGCCGGTGTTTTGAATTTAAATACAGGACACAGAGCTACACTACTCAATCGTCACAAAAAAATAAAATTGAGGAAGTAGTTTGCTGGGGGAGCTTTGAGTTTGATATTATATAGCAAAATAATAAATAAAAACATATTAATTTGAATTCACTCTAAAAACGGGGCCACATAGGGCGATGGTAACTGAAGAAGGAATTATAAAATCCAACTTCACAAGGGAAATTTGAAAAAATATGATCTGTTTGTGTACCACCGCGTGTAGAGGGAAGTGGTTGTAATAAAGACTGGTAACCAGCGTCACGTATTAATTTGAAAACCACAGTGTTGTCGTTACGGGGATAGTCTTCATTAAAATCTCCAAACATTATGCAAGGACTGTTATGCGATAGTAAATTACTTACAAAACCTACTGCGCGACTGTTGGGACATTTGCATGATCTGTAAAAAGCTATAATCTTCACTGCATTTATCTCGAAAATTACTGCTTCACAGTGGTCACCTCCAGTAATGTCAATGTAATACCGTGGGTTGCTATATTGAATATAATTTTTTGCCCATGCACACACACCAAAACCTGGGTTTGAACTAGATTGTTTAGGGCCATTTTTTCTAATTATTTCCTTAAAATTAGTTACATAACGTGTAACGGAATTCCCAAGACAACATCTGGTATGGAGTCTCTATACACAATTTCAACACAAAATAACTGACTCAAAGAATTGATACCAAATTATTGGTTTCATATATTTCTTAAATACCAATCATAACAAACGTGTCACAGCACTACGAGGGTCAATAACTTTCCACGTCACTTGCCAATAACACGATAATTCAGATTCAGATTCAGATTCAGATTTATTATATTGTTTGTTACAGGTAGAAAATTAGTTCTTAAAATTATTATTATGACTAGTATCACTGTAACATACCCATAAGGTGTACAATATTTTAAAATTACAATTATATTTCATGTTACATTATTTAAATTTACAATTATATGTCAAGTGTACAATATCTACATTTACAATTATATAATTATGTCAAAAAATAATAGAAAATAAACAAGGAAAAATAACATTAATTGAAAAAATTGGTTCATTATACATGCATCGATTGTCATTTGTCAAAATTAAGCATTATTATAATATTAAATAAATTTTAGTCTAAACATTTGTCATTTAAGAATTCATTGATTGTGTAATATACTTTCTGTATCAGTAATTGTTTGAGCTTGTATTTAAAAGTAGGCAATGTTTCAATATTTTTAATAGAGTCAGGTAATTTATTATAAATTTTAACACCCATACCAAATATGCTTGATTTAAACTTAACTGTTCTGCACTTTACTACCCTAAGTTCATTTTTATATCTAGTACTTCTCATTGTCTCGTAATTACTGATATCTCGCTTTGTAATTGATGCTGCTTCCAATATATATATTGACGCTAGGGTTAAGATTTTTAACCTTCTAAATTCCGGTCTGCATGAATCGGTCTGTTTAAGCCCACATATACTTCTGATGCATTCTTTTCGTTCTTCTTAATTTGAAAAATTCGGTCTCTGGTATCAGTGTATTAGTATTTGTAATAAGTTCTACACACGTAGACTTAGGATTACAAAACCCTTGCAATATTGTTTGTTATCATCCAAAGAAGCCATGCACTTGGTATGTATATACCCTTTAAATTACACGCTATTTAAAAAGAATCTTGAGAACAGCTCCACGTTTCTACTATAGATATCTGAAGTAGATATCTGAAGCCATTATTTGAGGATCGATTACAGTATCTTGCAAGTGTGCACGTAAGGATTGAACATTATAGAACATAATTTGGTATGAACTGTGGGGCTCCCTCAAAAATCGATACATAGGTATTAGAGGATTTCGACGCAGCTTTTCCATTTCCATCACGACTGATTGACTGACTGATTGGTCGGAGGGTGGACGTGGAGGATGAAAACATTCAGTAACAATAAATAAACTTTCAGCACATGTGGCACGTGAGCAAGCAACATATAACATTGACCTTGAAACACCGGGCTTCACATGTACAACAACTTTTTCTAACGTGGAACCCTGGCTTTTGTGAATTGTAACAGCCTCAGCTGGAACCAATAGGAATTGAAAAAAAAACCGACTTCCAAAAAACACTACAATGTGAAAAATAACTTTAATTTCGGAACTCGGTGGCAAAAAACTAAAATAAAAAGACACCATCTTCTGAAATTAAAGTTATTTTTGACATTGGACCTAGTGGTTTTTTGGAAGTCGTTTTCTTCTGTTAAAAAGTTTTTTTATAAAACTTATTTAAATATGAAACTAGCGCGATACAACTGACTCTTAGCGCCATCTATCGACATTTCTATGGAGTTGTTCGAAATTTTCGAGTTAAATACAATTGGTCGACAATTACTCGTAAACTTGTAAAGCCCATTTATGTGTGATAGTTTTCCTTTTAACTTCGTTATATATAAGTACTACTGCCGTGACATTTGAATTTCTAACTACAACCGTTTAGTTGGTAGAGGGGGTGGAAACTTGACTCTAACGAAAATTGGTACTTTAAAGCTTGATAAGTCACGAACGGTTTACTTAATCAAAAAACGGTCTTCCCAAACCCCTAATATTTTTGAAAGACCTATCCAACGATATCCCACACTATGGGAAGGACGAAAAGAAAATTATCATCCCACTTTACATGTAGGGGAGGTACCCTAAATAATTGTTTTTTTTTTTCAAAATTTTATTTTGTCACTTTTTCGGCGTCATTAACCTGTATAGTCATGCCAAATTACAACTTTCTAGTACCAATAGTTTTTGAGCTTTGAACCGCGGACAGACAGACAAACTGACATGGCGAAACTATAAGGGTTCCTTGTTGACTACGGAACCCTAAAAAACCGTAAATGGCACTGATCCGTTTTAAAACTTATATACCCTAAGCGATTGCTTTAAATAAAAAACTTTTTACCAAAAAATTAAACACGACTATTTCACTCTTTTTAGTTGGTTAATTTTTAATTTACCTAGTTACAAGAGCCTAAATGTCAACTACTTATAAAATTTTACAAAATATTGCTTTTCCCAATGCTGGGCCGTTCATTTTTGAGGAGTTCTCCTGGTACTTCACCATCAGCTATACATCACCATATGCATTGAGACGAGCATAAAGTGCTTAATATCCATATTCAAGTAATCGAATCGCAATCCACGAAATACTTATTATTGAGTAGTTTCGGCGACCATCTGTGGTCTTCATCATCAGTTCCACTTCCCGAAATGGTACTTTTTGAGAGCAACTGCACAAGTTACTATAAGAAATACCCAAAACGACATAGGTGTGCCTATAATATTTGAAGAGTTCCCTCGATTTCTCCAGGATCCCATCATCAGATCCTGACTTGGTGACAAATGGTACCAATTTCGAAGTATACCCTATCATACTAAAAAAGAATTTTCCAAATCGGTTCAGCCGTCTTCGAGTACTCGGTGATCATACCTACATTAAAATATATATATATACGCGTCGAATTGATAACCTCCTCTTTTGGTCGTCGGTTGAAAAATTGAGAAAAAGAACTAAAAATAGCTAAAGTATCGGACTTGTGATCGAGAGGTCCCGGGTTCGAAGCTCTCCCATTACACTATTGCCGTGAACCCACTCCAGACACAAGAATATTTAGCTTAGTTGTAGGGGTCAACAAGATTGCTAGTAATGTGAATTAAACCCACATTGCTAGTTATCTTTATAAAAAAGACCTATTCAACGATATCCCACTTGATATATTTTGTCGATTTGTTATAATTAACTGTCATATTTCTAGTGACACTCGCATGGCTATGACGAATTGATTAGCGTGAGAATTGTTTGAATCGACCCACGCGTTTGGCCTTTGCAACGCCACATAGGTACAAACATACATACATACACTGTGAAACACATTACCCTTCTTAGCGTCGCGCAGTCTGGTAAAAAGTTACGATTCAACAAACCGGCATCATAGGTATGACAGTGCACAAAAGAGCGGGCTACATTATTTCTAAACTTGACATTCGCATGTGTCAAGCCTGAATCTGAGATTAAAAACAAGCTATAGTTAAAATTAAATAAATTTAATTTATTATAATCATAAAAAGTTACAAAAGACGGCCCAACTCAATAACCCCCTACCTAGTAACCTTTGATTCGACATCACATCTGCTAATTCTGTTCCTTAGTTTAACATAATATATGTTTTCCCACAGATTTACGGACATAACAGTCCCACCCCGGAGGATAGCAAGAGAAGATTCAAACAGTTCGAGCAGTTGCGACATTAAAGTAGTACCTATACAACCTCCCCAGAGAGACCCCATCAAAAGGGCGCACTCCATAGAGGCCGACCTACCCCACAAACTAGCAAGGACAGAAACCGTCACATCAACCTCACTAGACACAGCCATAGACCTATCAAAGAAGTCCACAGAAGATAAACCGGTTATTACCGCGAATTTTTACCAAGAAACATTATTAACTGATGAAGTGCAACATAGAAGTGTCATCAAACTCAACCCAACTTATGCAAGTCCGCAACCTTCAACCAGCTTTACGCCTGAACCCCTTAAAATCGATATGGTGCCGAAACCAGCCATTATAGACAAACCGGTAGTAGCACCTAGGACGCCTGTCACACCAATCCTAAACATAGACTTTACAAAAAATTTAGCAAATCCAGAAATAAAATTGCTGGATACAGCAGCTATTAATGTGAACGTACTCAAAAAAGAGAATTCGTTACGGCAAATGAATAGACAAAACTCTAGAACGAGTAGGCAGGAAGTGAAAAAGATTGAAATTAAGCCCATATTAGCCCATCCAGTCGATATAGACAGTTTGAACTCTGGCAATTTACAGATTGACGAAGACTATGATACCTGAGTATGTATGTAAGTTTGTTTTTGTTTTAAGTTTTTTTGCGCGATATTTGTTGTCCGTATCGATGTCTTAATGTTTAGGTGATAATTTTAGTTCCTGTGCGCACAATGTCCTGTAATACTTTGATGGTTAAATTTCACAGAGTGTTAAGTAATGAAGTGTTAGATTAGGTTCAAACTTAATTTTTTTTTGTGTTGTTGTCTTAGTGTTTTTTGCATGTTTTATTACCACTCTATTTCTTTGACTACTCTGTAGTTTATGCTATCTAAAGTTCATATGTATTATGAGCATGATTATCAGCCAAAATGGGCCATTGTGTGCAAGTTCTGACTAATAGAATTTTGTTCTTACATTCCGTGTGACAAATGTTTTAATTTAGTCATTCACACACGGCAATCGAATATTTGTGTAATATATTAATAAGTTCTTTTTTAATATGGTAATTTTTGAAGAAATGCCATGATTGTTTTTTTATGGATGATAAATATCGCGGTAAAGTCAAGTTGTTTACCAATTTAGAATTATGAAAGGTAAGTTTAACTGTAAAATGTTTGTGTGAGCGTAGTGCTGTGGTATTCGAAAAAGTTGATAAACCTGATAGCTGGCTTCATTTTAGGGCCCAAATAATTTTCTGTCTACAATGCTTTAGACTACCTATATTTTTCTAGACCGCTATACTTATATAGCCAAAACGTCTTTTAATTTTTGCATTAAAGGTTAGCTTTAATATAAAAATAAGTAGAATTTAAATTTATGCATAAATAACTGATTATTTAATCTACAACATCAACGAATACCGCAACTGTCAACGTCTACGTAAAACAATGTTTGTTTTAATATGTCATAATGAGATTGTTTATTTTAGAAATCGCATTATGTCTACCGTATATGTTTCACTGTAAAATATGATGTCTTATGTGAGCTTGATAATGAAACTATGACATTAAAAAGGGACTGTTATGTAATTTATGTGTAGTTGAGCTATTATGGGTGATACGGTCGGCAAAAAGTAGCATAGTTCAACTAAAGTTACAAACCTCCGTTGCACTATTTTCCTAAGAAACGCAATAAATAAAACTGAAAGCTAAAAAACTCTAATCTACTCTTGCTGACTGTACATACGCTCTCATTTGTTAAGCGCCGGCAAAGCAAACGTTAATAAAAAATAAATGCTATGACAATTTTTTTATTTTTTTTTTGCGTGTTGATTTTCGTTATAGAATAGTAAACAAATGCAGCGGGAAAATGTATCACAACAAAGGTTTGAGATGGATCGTGATGAATAGCCAGTGATATTTCAAATTTCAGTAAAGTACTTTTTCGATTATAAAGCAATTGCATCAAAACCGAAGTCAAACAAAAGATAATAGAGAGCATTTGCCCAATACAAAATGGAAAAATGTTTATAAGAAACCTGAAATGAGCATATTGTCTGAATCAGACTATCCAACAATGAAACTCGAGCAAGTTCCAGCTTAAATAAATATTCCGCATATATTTTAATATAAGTCAATATTGCATAAATATATCTGATGAAACCCATCTTTTGCCTTTGAACGGCAGATATGTTGCCTCATTTTTACACGTACATCTTAGTACTCCATTTGTTATCTATTCTGTGATGGAAATTACACACTAGATTGGCAATGCTCAGCCGGCTCTTTAAATAGTAGTGGATGAACTTAAGTGTTTTGAATTTAGCATCAAGATCATAGCATGCGTGTAAGACCTATGCCCGGTTTTAATAACACTAGGCTACACCTAAATAAAATAAGTGTTTGGATTTTAAACGCTGGTGTCAACGCCGAGAGTTGAAAATTAAATGGCAAAAATATACCAGCATTACGGCACTGCTTACTGTTAGTAAAACATGAGGCAGGAGGAAACGAATATTGTCAAGTGTGATCAGACTAGCGTAGTCTTGCTTGCTGGGTCAGAAAAAATATTTAGAAAACTCCCAAGATGTGTATTTTTAATGTACAGTCAACGTCAAAACTGTTTTCCAGTAAAACATACCAATTGAAATCATCTTAAAAAAACGTTTACACTGATTTATGTTCATAATATTCCGCTCAAAATAAGATATACTTAAGCAGTTATCGCTATTTCTAGTTAACTGTACAGAAACGACGAAGTTACGACAAAATGATTTGATTGCATGATTATATGGAAAATGTGGTTTACAGTTGAATAGGAGTTACATATGTAAGAATAAACAAAAGCAAGCTTGAGATTGTAGGAACCCTCGTTTAAAATAGTATCTAGCTATATTTGAATATAGAATTCGAGATAATTATCAAATTTTGGGAAATCAAACTCATATTGTATGTAACAAAGTTCACATTCCAACTAAACCCATTTTTCAGGGCCTTTGTTATATTAAGTATTGGACATTTGAAAATCGATTTTAAATGCACAAGTCTAAAGCTGATATTTGGGTTGTTGGCAATTCAATTCAATTCAATTCATTTATTGTTTCACAAATTAAATAGGGTAATACATGCTTAGTACAAATTTATGTGCAAGAATTAACAGATATTGTACTGCTGGTACTTAAAAAAGGAAACCCTGAGCTATAAGTACCAGCAACCTTCAAGTGACACAGTGAAAGCAATTCATACATTTACACAATAGATTTACATTATCTCGAATATTAATTCAAGTATAGGTATTTACCTATTTCCTACCCTCGCGTAGAAAATATACCTATTATTTGTGAGAAAGAGTAGGTAGGTATAACTATTTATACTTTTCATAACTGAAAATTATTGTTGATTGTTAGAATGTAGGAATGTCTTTAGGATGTGATTCGATATTAAAACTGACTTGTTTTATTAAAAATATTGAGCTGTAGTCCTAAGCTCATTGCTTAGTGAATAAGGGCGAAAATTACTTTCACTTTCC
This sequence comes from Tholera decimalis, assembly GCA_943138885.2. NCBI lineage: Eukaryota > Metazoa > Arthropoda > Insecta > Lepidoptera > Noctuidae > Tholera > Tholera decimalis. Next base: position 34,372,626 of record OW964571.2, read on the forward strand.
ACGTAAGGATTTTTTACAGTTCTGTCATTTTTTATTTGTAGAAAACTAGTTTCGCTCGCTGGATGGTTGCACCGACAGCAAGCATTATACATCAAATATTCTCAGTATAGAAGTTAAAATGGTCTATAAACTTGACATTAATACCTTCTATATAATGCTACTTTGGCTAGATTTATCAAAACACTGCTCAACATCTCAATAACACACGCACAGATACTACTTCTTCCCATTTCTTGTTTATAATCACAACTACCCACATATCGATTCAAATGATTTACACTGTGATTATAGATTTTCAACGCTCAGTTCACGCCGACAAATTGAAAATCTAACAGTTTAATGTTCATAACGACATTAGATAATTATGTCTTGTTGTGATATGTCCACCGTCAGGAAATCTGTAAAAAGATATGGCGCGTGGCCAAAGCCACGCGCCATATCTTTAAAAAGTACCTATAGCTGCCATCTTAATTTTTTAAATACGTTTTTCACGGATAAATGTCCACTGTATATACATCCCATTCCATCACTTAATTTAGAAATATCCTGCCAATAAAAAAGATTCCCTACATAATGTAGAATTGTTATACTTATGTATTATAAAAACCCAGTTGCTGCTTATTGGCATCAACGATCATGTTCAATATTTACTTTTTATATCGAATCTACCTAAGCCCCGTTTTGAATGGGATCTGCGTCCAAAAATAAAGCAATATATGAGTATAAGTGTGATTGTACGAACGTTAGACTATGTGTACAATGCTAATCTATGTTATATGTTGTAAATTATGATTAGAAATACAATTGGTGATACGTATTTTCTTTGTTTTATTGAGGGACGTTACGCGATGACTGGTAGGTACCCAACCAGGTGGACCAATGACCCGGCAAGGGCCGCGGACTGCGGTTTATGTGAATAGAGCAAGACTGAAAGTTGCACAAAAAAGGGAGGGGGGACTTTGTCCAGCAGTGGAGTGAGTGAAATGAGGGTAGTGATAGACTTATCACTACCCTCATTTCACTCAAATCAAGCAAGAAGGCCTTCTTGCTTGATTTTAGCAGACTGCAATCTGATGTTGTCCATGGAAGCAATTCTTTTTATTTTTATTTAAAATAGGTTCGCGTTTGACCACTATCTGACCTGATGGTAAGTGATGATGTGATCGAAGATGGAGCACGCTTACCTAAAAGTAACCTATTCACTCTGGACTTAAAGACTCCTAGGTTGTAGCTGTCGGGAAACACAGACTCCGGCAGGGAATTCCACTCCTTAGCCGTCCGCACAATGAAGGTATTCCCAAAATGTTTTGTGCGTATGGGTGGGATGTCCATCATGTAACGACGGCGCTTCGCCGTTTGTCTCGTAGTCCGATGATGGAACGGGCTTGGCGGAATTAGATTGTGTAATTCCATCGCACACTCCCCGAAATGTAACCGATAGAAAACCGATAGACTTGCAACTCGTCGTCGGTGTTCAAGGCTCTGGAGCTTTGACTCGACCAGTGCATCGTTGCCAATGAGTCTCTTGGCTCGCTTCTCGATAGACTCAAGCGCGTCCAGTTGGTATTTCGCAGATCCATCCCAAAGATGAGAGCAGTATTCCATACACGACCGAACCTGGGCTTGATACAAATTGAGCAGCTGTTCCGGTGTGAAGTACTGTCTCACCTTGGCTAGGATTCCCAACTTTTTTGACGCTAACTGAGCCTTAGTCTCGATATACGGGCCAAAAATGAGTGTGGAAGTTAAAGTCACCCCAAGAAGCTCAATATGATCGGTTATCGGCACGGTTACACCACGGAAAGTAGGAGCCGGTTCGAATTGGCTCCTTTTTGTGGAGAAGAGACACGCCTGGGTCTAAGCTGCATTAAACTTGACCCGGTTGGCATCGCCCCATTCGGAGACAGCCTTCAAGGTCAAGTTCAAGCGCTCAGCCATGTCCTCACGGAGAGACTGGATCTGTGACCCACCAGCTCACGCGCTGGACACATATCTCTCAGAAACTGTGCTGTCGTCTGCATACCCAAAGGTACCGGGCATTAGCAGATCGTTAATGTGCAGCAAGAATAATGTTGCTGAGAGAACATACCCCTGAAGGACCCCGGCATTAATTGCCAATTGGCCTGACGAGCAGCCATCAATGACCACTCGAATGGACCGATCCCTCAGGAAGTCTTCAATCCAAACGCAAATTTGAGTGGGTAAACCGAAAGAAGGAAGCTTAGCAATAAGGCTATCGTGCCAGACCCTGTCAAAAGCCTTGGAGATGTCAAGGGAAACAGCAAGTGCTTCCCCTTGCTTCTAAATGGCCTCACTCCAGATATGAATGGCATACGCTAGAAGATCCCCAGTTGACCGGTTTTTGCGAAAGCCGTATTGCCGGTCACTGAGGATGTCATTGGCTTCTAGGTATGCCAGGAGCTTACTATTAAGTACACGCTCCATACTCTTACAGAGTATGGACGTGACTGAAATAGGCCTGTAGTTGGCCGGGTCAGCACGACTGCCCTTTTTGGGTACAGGCTGGTCGTTAGCCAGCTTCCATGCTTTCGGCACCTTTCCAGTCTCTAGCGAAAGGCGAAACAGGCGTGTCAAGATTGGAGACAATTCAGGCACACAAGTTCTAAGAACAATTGCTGGTATCCCGTCGGGGCTACTAGCTTTGTTCACGTCAAGATTACGCAGCACTCTACGGACGTCCTTCTGGTGGATGCGAATGTCCGACATACACATCTCGCATCCAATAGGAGCATCAGGAGGGTGAGCGCCACTACTATCCAGACGTGAAGACTCCGCGAAGAGAGCGGCAAACAAGTTTGCTTTTTCCTCAGCGGAGTGAGCCAGAGACCCGTCAGGTTTGACCAGTGGTGGTAGTGAGGGGCGACAGAAGTTCGATTCGGCCGACTTTGCCAGGGACCAAAACGCTTTGCTTCCAGCAGGGTATGAAGCGAGTTTGTTCCCAATTCGGCTAACGTGGTCAAACCGAGCCCTCCACAAAACCTTCTTGCTGGACTTGGCAGCCCTGTTGAAGGCTCTCTTCTTCTGATCCACGTCATTTGCTTTGCAGTTTCGAGCATCGATCCATGCTAGGTACGCCGCGTGTTTAAGCGAAAAAGCAATAACATAAATAATTCCTTTGGAGAATACAGGCCTGTCAAGCCTACATAGATACCTGTCGACAATGTAATTTTTCGTACTACCTACTTTGAGAGTTTGTGAGGATGGCTGGGTAAGTATAGTTGACATCCCGGAATAACACATACCTACTACTTTTTTCCCGGAATTGGGATTTACAGGGGAAACCCCTCCCATGCGAAAGGAGTCGTGGGCAGAAGCTAGTTAAATATTTTTACACCTTTGGGTAAAACATGGAGAATCTTCATATCTGTAACATCTCACACCATGCTGTAATTTGACCTAAGTTTATAAATAAGCATTCTGAATCTTGTCGTATTACCACACGACAATTAACTTATAATTAGAGGTGGACCGAAGACAGCACCTTGAAAAACCCTCAAATTTAAAATTGAAAATCACTAAAATGTAGCCATATTTGGTCTCATAAGGAAGTTATTAAATATTTTAAATTTTGTAATCAATTAACCACCTAATCAGTTTTACTAGCTTGATTGCTGTATTAAAGGCCTTGCAAAATTCGGTTTTTATGGTCAGACAGGAAAATGACATTTAAATATCTTGCTGGCAACAAAGTTAAAATTATAATAACAGAAATGTCTACTTTGTATTTAACCTACCTCTAATATCTGTGTACTTCATAATTGGCGTAACTTTTAAGTAACTGTTTTGACATCTGTACCTGCAAGCTGTGAACCTTTTATAAATAAACTAGCTGCTGCCCGCAACTTCGTTCGCGTGGGAGGATTTCCCGCGTAAATCCCGATCCCGTGGGAATTCCGGGATAAAAAGTAGATAGTAGCCGATTCTCAGACCTACTGAATATGCATATAAAATTTGGTAAAAATCAGTAAAGCCGTTTCGGAGGAGTAAGGTAACTAACATTGTGACACGAGAATTTTATATATTAGATAAATTAATGAACTGCAATTAAAGAGGCAGCTTTCAAATAGTATTTTACTTTAGTTGGCATTTCATTTAACATTGTGTTGTTGTTGTTCCACTCATCGCTGTAATTGTGGGGAAGCGATCAACAGCCTCGGGCACCATGGACTTTCTTGCAGCCGTAGTGCGGGTCGTTTTGCACGACATACATGCCAACTTAAATGACATTATCCGACGAGCCCTTATCACCGTCGGCATTCCAGCCGTATTGGAACCCAATGGACTGGCGCGTGACGATGGCAAGTGACCTGACGGCATGTAATTGTTTCCTTGGAGTGTGGGACGCAACTTGTGTCGATACTGTCGCGCCATCCCATCTTCCCAGTTCATCATGTTGTGCTGGCGCTCCCGCTGCGGCTACGGAAAACCTCAAGCGGCGTAAATATAGTCATCTCGGTGATAACTATATTTTCGAGCAGTTTGGGGTCGAAACTCTCGGACCATGCGGCCCGTGTGCTCACAGCCTTTTTAAAGAAATATCGAAAAGGCTCGTTGACGCTTTCCGTGACCCAAGGGCTGGCTATTTCTTTGGTCAACGGCTAAGCATTGCCATACAACGAGGCAATGCCGCCAGTATCTTGGGTACGTTGCCAGCCGACAGCGTTGAGGATCAATTTTTTGATGCTTTATTCTAGTTTGTATTTTAGTATATAATTATGTATATTTGTTTGGAAATAAAGTTAATTTTCTATTATGAGATAAAAAAATATATATATGAGAATCATTGTGTAAAAAAAAACAAGATATTGTCATCATGTACAAAAATATTTCATTTTAATGTCGTTATTTAAATTAAATTATTGTTACTTAACAATAACAAGTACTTAAATTAATGCTTATACATACAAAATTTTGAATTTTCCCATAGATGAATGTGAATTCCCCATGATTGAATTCTACATATATAAACCTAAGTTTTATATAATTCAGGATAAAGAAAAGCCAAATAATGTGAATAATGTGAATATGTAACAGCGGGAGATTGTTAGCTAAAAATGTATTTGCTTTTAGATAAAATTTATTTTTGTCCAGCCTCTAAGCAATCGTCTGAAAATATTGTAACAAATAAAAATAATGATACAAACAATAAATTTTGTTGCATCGGAATTTTTGTCTAGGATATGTGCGAAATCCTAATTTAAATTGAATATGATTTCCGGTAGTATTATTGGCAAGATAAGTGTACAAAATATTTTCCTAAAAATTATAATAAGTACCATAAAATTAATTCGAACTGATTGATAATATGACTTCATTCATTTCAGGATATTTTAAATGATCAAAACATTCATGAAAGACTTTAAACTGGTCTGCAGATTTAAGAGGTCCACAATTTTGAGATTCGTTAATCATATCAAGTAACCAATGAAAAAGTACTAAAAATAACAAAATGGACACATTTATACCTACATAACAGTCTGTTGTCATCCTATCACTTAAAGCTATTATAAAACAATATAAGATCCCGTAGTCGAAGTGTAGTTTGTTGCTTGGTAAACTTATCCCACTAATATAAATTTGATTTCGTTTGTTTTATCACGCCGAAATGAAATTTGGCAGAAATAGATTATAGTCTGTTATAGCACATAGGGTACTTTGTAGTAAAAGTAGATGCAATCTGATGATATTTAAAAATTGAAAAGGTTTTCGTCATAATGATGCACATAATCAAACTGCAAAATATTCTTAGACTATATTCATCATATTGATTTTTTATCTTTCTTATTATTGATACAGCAAACAGTACTCATAACTTTATTAAGTCTTTATTTGGAAATGATTATGTTAATCTTGAAAGTTAAATATTTTATATTTGTACATGTATCAGTTGAATCGTGAACCAAAATAACTTTAATATTTTTTTCCATGGAGTCCCAAATAAGTTTACCAAACATCAATATTTTTAAATTATATTATAATGTCCATATAAATTAGGATATTGTATTAATACTGATTACATTTACTTATAAAATGGTAATTGATGGCATTTATGTACATCATTGTGGCATGGAATATAATTTAGTTATTTAAAAACAAAAAATGTATAGACCCGCATTTTATATGCAATATCGAAACTAAATATATAATACAACCGAATAACTAAAATAAATTAATTCTAAAATCATTTAAACTACTATTTAAAACTATTATGCAAAATGGTTGCACTAAAAATATATATAAATATTTCTTGAAAACATTTTATTTCTACATTAAAATATTATTACTGAGCACCCTATTTTTACATATCGGTAAGGCACATTATTGGAAATGTTTTAGAACACTGTGGCATAATGTTTTTAGCATGATCTACACTGACAAAAAAATGTTTAATGAAGAAAAGTCAAGAATCGCAAATTTAATTTTGTATTATTAAAAATAATCAAGCACTCAATAATTAAAACATATTGCATTAAAGGAACATACTCTAAAAGGAAGACTGAGTAACACATAATTACAATTTAAAACTAACATACACATAGTTAATATTACAATGTTACAACACTAAAAATTAGTATAAATTAAATAGAACTATTTCTACATAAAACTAAACAAAAGTTTGGAATGTAAAATGAGTTGGCAGTCTTTGTAGATAAAATAGTTTATTATAATGCAGGAGTGATGGACTTTACTTATTACATCAATATGTGTGAAACATGACTTTGTATTAAATTATTAACAATAAAACTTCTCGAAAGACATTATTAATCTTTCACAAATGAAACCCATGTAAATTTTTATGATAGGCTGATTAAAATCATGTAACCAATTACAGTAGTACAGTCTTTGCTAGGTCTAAAATCTGTCAGAAGTTGTTGCAAAATAATCTCAAATCAAATTCTTGTTTACAAACTTTAATTCAAGTACTTATCAGTTAACACAATGGTCGTAATATTTCCAGCATATTTTATAAAGTCTTTCAGCCCATGTTTTAATGAATCTCAGTATAGGATAACTATTGGATATTCAACTAAACTCATTCCCTTCATACAAACTTTCACATACCTCCAACAATCTTAGCACAGGACTTATGTTGTATGGGAATAGAGACTTTGACACCAGTCTACTAATTTGCAACCTCAATCGTATTAAAACCCTCATTGTATCATCCAGACCTCTACTCCCAACGGAATCTGTTTGCTGGCAAGTCTCCAAAAATTTCGGCCAGTTCCTTCTTACGTATTTCAGAAACCTGAGCAAATACAGTAAGAAACAGGTCTCATTACTCACAAGGTAATCAAGTAATACATCGCTATCATGTGAAACAACCTTCAAGAACTCTATGAATGAAGATATGGGGTTCAACATTGGTATTAAATCAGGGTACATGGAGTTCCTATACACAATCCCTACTGTAATATCAAGAGTGCACACCATGGATTCAATCAAGTAGTCATCCTGTTCGCTAAATAAATGTATGAGCATTTTTGTAAAAGGTGTCTCAGGATGGAACTCTAAACTGTTTCTGATGAAAACATCAAGCTTTTTGAGAACATCTCGAATGGACCGTTCTACGATCTGCATGTCTTGTATCGCATTATAATCTGAGGAGTCTATTGAACTGTCAGAAGAATCGCATCGCATTTCTTTCACTGTGACTGCAACAGATTTTAGGACAAGTAATGACATTCTCTGCAGCATTGTTTTGTCAACTTCTGATCTAGATTGTGACTCTTCATTATCATCATCACCATAACTTTGATCTACAAGCTGAATTGAAGATGATAAAGGTGCTACTTCAGGCCCTAAGGCATAGTCTCTCAAGATTGTGCATTCATGCCCTAAGAATCCAAACCCACTCCTACTTGTCTGAACTCTTACATCACTTAGTAGTCTGAAATCTTTGACATACCTCACTATAGAGTGTGCCAGACAGCATATCTCTTCAGGCAAAATATCTTGTAGCGCCAATGTTGACCCATAACACAGAACTTCATTGAACAAACTTAGTAAATGAGTATATATTAGACTTGGCAACACTGTATTTCTTAACAAGTCTACAAAACCCTGCAAGTCTGCATAAAATGGTTTTGTGTCTATAACTGAGAGATTCGCTTTTACACTTATAATATTCTCCCATAACGAGAAAAATGTTAGTATACAATTTTCAGCATTTGCTAAATTCAGGTACCTTAGAAGAAGAAGCTTCATATTTTTTACTAGCAAAGGCCAGTGATGCTCTAGCGTTTTAATTGTTAGGCATTTTATATGTGATGTGTCAAAGGACTCTGAGTCTGTTAGTATGACAGTGAAACAACCATGTTCATTCACTCTCTCTATCCTTGACTGAAGTGGCTCAGGGGATTCAGCTTGCTCCATCTCTCTTTGTTCATTAGATGATAGCTTTAATACTGGCTCATTTAGTCTGAATGTTGCTGACCCCTCCTGCTCTGAAGATGTGGATGGTGCCCCATGTGTTTGTAGATTCGAAAATGCACTTTGCAGGTTACTGTGAGAGCTTGAAGGCATCTCTCCACTGCTACTACTGCCATAGCCGACACTACTCCTAAATGGGTTATCTTCCTGCACTTGCATATTTCCTGCTGAATTAATGTAACTACTGTCTTCTAAAGGATGCTGTTCCACATCTTTCCACTCAACTATCCTCTTTATTATATCTAGACTGAAGTTAATCTTTTGTACTGTGATCCTATTGATTCTATCAAACAAGTAAATGTTCTCGGCTATTTGCTGCAGCCAGTTCTCATCTATGGTGTCCTTAGAGACTATTAGAAAGCTAGCTAACACTCTACAAGCTACAAATGTTATGAATTTACTCTTATGATCTGCCAATTCAACAACCTCAGTTATCCAATCATGCCGATTTCTTACAAATATGTCACATGCTTGCATAATTTTTGAACATATGGTGCCTGTACTGTTTTGTTTTAAATATATATCGAACATTAGCTGCATTGTCGATAAATAAGTAAGGGAACATGTCAACGGCCAGGAAACAATATTAAGTTGTCTGTCAAAGAGCTGTGTTACTGCTGTTTCGTTAAATCGACATAAACACTGACCAACAAGGGCATCCTGCAGTATTCTCAACTCAGCAAGCAGTTTATCATCTTCCGAGTTCCAATGTGGTGTTGAGTTGGAACAGGATGGTATGATTTCCAAATTGGTGTCACTTGGGAGTCTAAGAAGACTGGAACAGTCCACTGCATCCTCGCTAACGGTGCCACTATCTGGAGACTCACCATTCCTGGATGGGAACTCCTCAGAAGTCTCTGCAGGTGTTGTCTCAGAATCGAATATGTCAGTAAGAACATCTTCAGTGGATCTATCGCTGCCATCATCGATATCAGGCGCGTCAATCCGCTGTTTCTTCTTCACAGGTTGATCTGAGGCCATACCTTCATCTAACTGTGGTCCACAAAGGTGCCCTCTCAAAACCATGAACACTGGTCCTTGTTCGCAGCCAAAACTATAATATGCGTTGTTCGCGCACCAAAATTGCTTTTATGTAAAGACGATCATCGTTCTGGAAACAAAAAGGTGAATATGAATGCATGACCTTTCCGTTTTGCTACTCAATTACGCGGGCGACAAAGCCTTCAGATTTTGTAGGATTACGACATAGCGCGTTGCAACTAACTTACGGGGTTTACGATTTAAGACGTAAATAACGGTATTCACTTAAGATTACGCACATACAACTGATTTTAATGATAAATTCAATGAACTTTCCAAAATATTTTGATGTCACACATACCATTGATAAAACGAGGTTGTTTGGCTTATTAGCGCTTATGGTATCCATAAATTATATATAACCATTCACTGCAATCCAGTAATACACAATAACAAACAGTTTTATGTGATATTTCGTCGAAAATTATATAATTATTTCAATTACAACTGGTCGAAAAGAACATCGACTCCATTACGTACAAATGACGCTCTATCAATGGACTGTCTTTTTGCATCGGAATTTATTATATTTTGTGAAAATTATAGCTTTCTCTATACATTTTATGTAATTCAAATTATAAATTCAAATTATGCTAATCACGTATCTGGATTATAAGCCTAAATAGCGATTACACATTTTAAGAATGACTAAAATGTTCACATTTTTTAAAGTATTTCCGACTCCACATCCGGTAGAGACGTTGCCAGTCTGACGACTTCTGTATTTAGCAAACAGTGGCACATTTTCAGTAGATTGTTGCTTGATTTTCAATGTTGAGATAAAAGGTTATAACTTTTCAAAGTTTTCTTAATGCGTTTTTATCAATTACAAAACAATACAAAATTATGTAAAATACATACATAAACCCAACAAGTATGACATTCAATTTCATTTTGTTACTAAAAATTGATTCTTAATGTACCTATATATTTTGAATCTATTTTATTAATTTATTTCATGATATAAAATTAAATTTAATTATTAATGGCGATATTAAAAAAAAATATCATTTGCGGGTGTTTAGAATATTTCTATATCAGTATCGTTTACAATAATAAACTTAGGTCCGTATTACAGAACGTTCCTCAAGTCCAGTTTGAGCTTAATTCGCCCGATCTCAGTTTAAATATAGAATCTGCACTTGAGTATTGGTCTTATTCCAGAATGGTAATAAAACTACACTCAGATTCAAATCGAGCCTCAAGCAGAGAATATCTAATTGTCTATGCATCAGTCTGTTTTCGGTTACGTTTTATTTTCTTCGTCTCCGCTGTTCCGATCTACGAATGATCGTAAATAATTCAATTTACTTTAATACCAAATTTTTAAGAATAAAAAATATGTATTGCACGCTTTCACCATAGAAATTATTTTTTAAGAATTTGTAAAAGCAAATTCTTGAAGGTAAAAGGTGTTCAGGCAATATTTTCTAACATATAAAAATATAGCAAGAGTAACTTGTTCGTGGAACGGAGTGGATCCTAAATAATATCTGTGACAGTGTTGTTTTGAATTGCTCATTAATCATATAATAAGAAATATTCAAATAAATAATGGTTTGGGAACAACGATCAATAAAAATATTAAAAGGAAACAAAGTTATAGTTAAAACAAAACAGAAATGCATATGTTTTACCAAATCTTGGTCAATAGATGGCAGTATTACAAATTGTCAAAAATCTTCATCTTGTGAAAATCTATACCATTTCTTAAAGTAATTAACGTAAAAGTGTTATTTGTAACCAATTAGCAAAATAATATGTGATTTCATCATCATTCGCCAAAAATTACCATTTTTATATCAAATAATAAACTGAAAAGCAAATAGTTAACTGACAAGGAAATATCTGCTCGAGCGTGGTGTCGACCATGCTTGGGTGATGAATCTACAACTGAGTAACGATCTAGAATAAAGCCGTACCCGGCTGAACTATGATCGATGGATCTATACTTGAGGAACATTCTAAAATTAAATCTCGACTCAAAACTAGTTTTAAACAGAGATCAGTGCTCGAGTTTCGTTCTGTAATACGGGCCATAGTGTATTACATACTCTTTGTACAATAAATTAAATATTTTCATGTTATAGCAACACTGCCAGTGTCCCGAGCAAAATGTCTGCTTTGAAAGGATCGAAAAATAATTTAAACAAAATGATTTAGTAGCTGTAGCCAAAATCAATTAAAGTTAACGGAATATCCAGGTGAATATCACGAACCTGCAGTCTTAGTGTTGTACAAAAGTGTAAACGATGACTCATCAAAGTGTTTTTGCATAACAATCGATAGAAAAAATATAGGTTAAGATCTTAGTGGTATTGTGTTCGGTTCGGAGCAATATAAAAATATATTGAAAATAGAAATGCATCAACGGCATGTTACATTAGCTGTACGCAAGTATATGTTATTGTTTATTTATAGTTGAGATGCGGAAATCGTATCGATATGTCATGGTGATCATTATTCTTTTTTTGGTATAAAAATGTACATAAAAGTTCATTTGTAAGGGATTGCGAAAGCGCTCTAGTATTGTGTGACACCCGCAACCTTGCAATCAATGAATAGAAAGCAGTTGTCGCCTTTTGATTTGTTAGACAATAGCGAAAATCGGTTTTTATTTCCTGGTGACCCCTGAATAGATCGTTAGTGGGCAGGACTTACATTCGCGGCGAGCTTTATCATCAACTTAGTTAAAGTTATTTATGTATATTTGCTAGTGTTTATTTTCCTGTTTAGACTTGAATGTAGGATTACTATATGTTTTATATGAGTCACTTTTTATACACAGATTTATTATAGTGTCTAATCTAAATTTGGTTTTCTCATTGAGATACCCTCAATACTTATTATTCTTTGAACATTTTTTTTAAATGACTTGTTTATTCAGACTCAATAGGGTGTTTCCCTGAGTGCTTATATAAAAAAAAATAAACAATCAAAATTTGTAAATAGAACATTGTTGTAGTCAGCTTATCAGGCACTTATCAGTGCGATGTACCAGCTTTTTAAAAACAATATTATTGAAGATAATGCTAATTGAATATAAGACTGATACAGAAAATGATATTTCTTTAAAAAGATACTCATATGAAACTATTTTTAATATGTTGTGACCTTCAGATTTACAAGATGTGAAAAGCTTCAGTTAATTTTATTTTAATATTTCTCCAGATAGTGATAGGCATAGTTTCATTGAATATGTTTTTCTTACCAAAATTAAATATAAGAATACTTAACATTGCATCAAACAAACTAGCCAGACAATTATCAGTTTAGTAACAATTATAGTTGAATGAACACTTATTTATAATTAAGTACAAGTTAAACCACATATAGCCTACACAAAACCTCTTTTCCAGATGCTGAAGGAATAACTCAAATAACAATGGAACACACTTATGAGACAGACAAAACAATAAACTGCATGCCTTAAACTGTTTTTTAAAGACGTAGATTTTATACATGAATCTGGTAGGACTTAGTGTAAGTGTAATATGAAGTGATTTGTTGCTAAGTGCTGACATTAAGTGCGTGACAGATGGTTGACGGTGTGAACGGAGCCAATATGTCTGATGAAGAGGACTCCTCGCCCGATCGGGCGCTGGGACCCACCAACAATGTGCCAGGTAATATATTCTTTTACTGTTTTCTCTTTACTTACAGCTACACATAATACATTTTTTTTTAAATTATATAAGTACTTTACCATCTCAATCAAACTAAATAAGACACATAAAACTTTTAACAATAAGACTGCCCATTGTAATACCCTTTGTAGTTTTTTAAGTTCTTATTTAATTCTGTTATGGTGTACAATTAAGAGTATATCTATCTATAAAACTGCCCGCTATGAATTTAAGCATATATGAATATATACATGAAGGTATAATCCTTAATCACCCCTCATCTAGGATTAACTAAATAGATAGCATCAAGCATGAGAGACAAGGTCTTAACTGACCTAAAACAGGCCATATCAACACTGTTAACTGTTAATGTATACAGCTAATCAGTTCTAGACATTTTCCATGCAAAAAAGTGTGTCTTGCATGATCCTGATTATTCAGTTACCAGAACAGAGAAACAGCTTGTTATGCAGTTTTTTTCATACTATAATTTTTTATACCAATACACAAGTTACAGTAAGCAAAAAAAAAATACCAATAGGCCCCAAATTAGGGACAGACTGTAGCTTAACTCTTGGGCCACCACCACCCAATATTAACAGTAGAGACTAACTTAAATTGTCTTCTATCTTTAGACACAGCACAGCCATTCAACAGACAGTTGAGGGGCAATTTTATCTTCCTTCTATCATCACACGCTAGGCCGTAAAACTGATTCATGCACCTTGCATGTAATCACTCACATCATCACTTACCATCAGGTGAGATAGGGGTCAAATGCGCCTATATATCAAAAACATGCACAAGGGTGCCATATAGGGACAAGTGTGGAAACCAAAAGAAAATATCAAAATAATACCAACCAAAAGTTGAGAAAAATCACATAGTACCTTTAATAATATATTATTTAATTTTGCTTCTCATATATTCATACAGTCTATAATAAAATGTCTATCTACCTGTAACCTGCCTGAGTTCACCCAGGCATGTGAACTAGATAGAAAGTTGGTGTAATTTACACTTAGAATTATCTGGGTGTTAATTACACTCAGCTGTCTCTATTTTGTATTTATCAAGTTTCCTTTGAGTGCAGTTTTATTATTGAAAGCTACAGTAGTAAGATACTGCCTAATGCAATAGCCTACTGGTAAGGTAGAATTCACATTACTAGTAAAGTTGTTAACCCCTCCAACTAAGCTAAATATGCTTGTGTCTGGAGTGGGTTCATGGCAATAGTAATAATGTAATAGTAGTAATGGTAGTTCGGACCCGCAAACTCTCGATCACAAGGCCAACCTTAGCGATTAGGCTATTGTCGCTTAGGTGTTTATAAAACCAGTCCTACTACCTAGTATAATGCTTAGTCCTACTAGATGCAGCTGAATAATACTCATACAGTATTTGAATAATTGAATGGTTACTTTAATGTTTTAAGCATTGATAGTTCCATAGATGCAGTACATACATAACAAAATAAATCACTAGACAGTAGAGAAGCTGTTCTAAAGTAAATTGCAACAAAAATACAACAACATAGTAAATTCTTTTACTGCATTTCGTTTATTTCAAATCTAAAATACTGCATTGATAATTTACTCAGAAATTAATTCGCGCCAATTTTGACCAGATTACACGCCTGTCTAGTTTTTTTTTAATTCTCACCTATCCAAGGCTGCGGTATTCAGTCATACAGCCAATTATCTAACTAACCATTGTAAACTAATTAGCATTGCAGGCGTTACTGATTCATTGTGTTACTATGTGCGTTTATGATGTACATATATTATTATTCTTTTTAGTAATGGGATGTCCTTTTTAATTTAGCCATGTAGCTTCCTGTTTGATTGTTTGTGTAATGAGGTTTTTCGTTTTAACGCGTCAGGGATAGTAGTTCATCGACTTTTTAATAGTTTTGTTTCGTATTTTAGAGTAAGTGTCGGTCCTTAATTTCTAATGGTTTTAACGAGATATTTTGTTTCTTAAAATAAATTAAAGCTTATAAATAAATTAACTGCCTACTATTGTAACTATTTGCGTAATAATTGGCTCAAAAGCAGAGCTTTTTGGTTGCCAATTTGGATAACCACCAGTTATCCAAATTGGCATTTTACCCTTCATGGCGTAAAGCCTTTGGTATTCAGCCAATTCGGACATAATATTGGGCCTCTGGAACAGATTAAGAGAAAGCTACTCCCATTTTACTCTCTTTACAGTTGGCAGTTGGTTCAAAATGTTGGTTAATCTATTTTAAAACAATTTTTGTAAAAAATCTAAGAAAGGGACAATGCGATATTAACACAGGGGTATTATAAATAGAGCATTTTCATCATCATGTACAAGCTGGCTTATGATCCGATTGAGCCTGACCCTAGTTGTCTTTCCCCAGCGACGTCCTAAGCCACACAGCACACAGGGCACACCCCTGTGGGGTACGAACCTTGGCTTAGGCCGTAGCTTGTAGCCGCCTAGACGGCAATCCGACCCGATCGGAGAGTGATCAGGCCAGACCAACGGCGACACATGCTTTCCGAGGCACGGGGATCTAACACCGTTAATAATATTATACCGTAACAATAAATATCTAATAGAAAAACCCAATAACTAGCACTGTTTTCCCGATTCGGGAATCGAACCCAAGACATATCAATAATACCTCTATGCATATAACCTTCAAAATCAAAACATACACCGTTTTGAGCCATCTCTCATTCTTGAGACATTTCGCAAATATAAAGTAGTTACAAGTTTTCAAGCTCATTTAGGAATCGCTTATTCTTCTTATTTTTACGTATTCGTAATCGCTCAGAGAACCAGACGAACCTCGGTATGTGTGACACACGACATCGTTTACCTATATTGAAACACTCGTTGTTTTCGATCGCAAAATATACATTCTTGTATGTATGTAACGCTAGCTGCTATTTACTTTACCGTGGCGGTCACTCCGTTAATTGTTATTGTTTGTAGAATAGTTAATCTTCATCTCATCACGAATAATACAGTAAACATGCGAGTTGACATTCCAAATCGAGATACGTCTGTGGAACGTAGACAGAGTTCTATCAATTTTATTATTAAGAATAGCACCACTAAGTCTGGGTTTTCACCGGTACGCACTAAGACTTTACATTTGGACTTTCCTTCGCTGTCTTTAGCTTTTTTTGTCCCGACTTTCGACCATTCTAACTCGAAGCTGGATTACACTGCCTCCTTTTAAGCTCTCTGTCTAAGAGGAGATATTGAAAAAATAAAAAATGTTTATGATAAGACACCATTAAAATGTTATAATAATATGGTAATCTATCCTAGCCGTTATCAAATCGGGCACGCCGCAATTGCGGCGGTAAGACCCCTCTTTGAGGAGTGGCTAGATCGGCGTCACGGCGTCCTGACCTACCGCATGACGCAGGTCCTCACCGGACACGGAAGTTTCGGGAGGTACCTGTGTCTGATGGGTAAGGAAGAGACGCCTGGGTGTCACCACTGCGAGGGTCGCCCTGAGGACACAGTCGAGCACACGGTGCAGGACTGCCCAGCTTGGGCAGAGCACCGACGTGTCCTCACGGCGACAATAGGCGGAGACCTCTCGCGCCCGGCCTTGGTCGAGGCCATGCTGCGGGGCGAGAGGGAGTGGGAAGCGGTCGCCTCCTTCTGCGAAGCAGTCATGCTTCCGAAGGAGGAGGCGGGCCGCGTGAGGGAGAGGATGGCGTCCTCCCTCCAGCCCAGCCGCAGTGGTAGACGCCCACGGCGTCGGACGTCGGCCGACGATCTCCGGCCACCGTAGGCGCGGGCATGCGGACAGCGAGTAAAGGGCAACTCGCTGTCCGACCATGGACCATGCCCGGGTCGACGGCGCGTCGTGTTCCACGCGCGCCTCAAAGAGCGTCAGCAACATGACGAGGCCCCCTCTGCAGAGGGCCGAAGCCCGCCGGGGTCGTGGGACTCATCCCGTTACCGTGGCCCCGGTATGTAAAGGGTTATTGAAGGAACACCGTGGATTTTAGTCAGTAAAAGTCTGACAGTCCCTCCCACCCTGCCCGGAGTGGGAGGACTTATTTGATAATTTTACCACGCTAAAAAAAAAAAAAAAAAAAAGCCGTTATCAAATATCTTTGGATCATCACTTGAAGGCAACCCACGCTACACTTGCTTTTTCGCGTTTCTCACTCGATGATCTATTTTTTAACCGACTTCTGAAAAAGGAGGAGGTTCTCAATTCGGATGTTTGTTTGTTTTTTTTTTTTTTTTTTTTTTTTTTTTTTTTTTTTTTTTTTTTTTTTTTTAGAATAGGTTCGCGTTTGACCACCATCTCACCTGATGGTAAGTGATGATGTGGTCGAAGATGGAGCACGCTTACCTAAAAGTAACCTATTCACTCTTGACTTAAAGACTCCTAGGTTATAGCTATCGGGAAACACAGACTCCGGCAGGGAATTCCACTCCTTAGCCGTACGCACAATGAAGGTATTCCCAAAACGTTTGGTGCGTATGGGTGGGATGTCCACCATGTAACGATGGCGCTTCGCCGTTTGTCTCGTAGTCCGATGATGGAACGGGCTTGTTGGAATTAAATTGTGTAATTCCATCGCACACTCCCCGAAATGTAACCGATAAAAAACCGATAGACTTGCAACTCGTCGTCGATGTTCAAGGCTCTGGAGCTTTGATTCGACCAGTGCATCGTTGCCAATGAGTCTTTTGGCCCGCTTCTCGATAGACTCAAGCGCGTCCAGTTGGTATTTAGCAGATCCATCCCAAAGATGAGAGCAGTACTCCATACACGACCGAACCTGGGCTTGATAGAGATTGAGCAACTGTTCGGGTGTGAAGTACCGTCTCACCTTTGCTAGGATTCCCAACTTTTTTGATGCTAGTTGAGCCTTAGCCTCGATAAACGGGCCAAAATTGAGGGTAGAAGTTAATGTTACCCCCAGAAGCTCGATATGGTCAGTTATCGGCACAGTTACACCTCGGAAAGTAGGAGCCGGTTCAAATTGGCTCCTTTTTGCGGAGAAGAGACACGCCTGGGTCTTAGCTGCATTAAACTTGACCAGGTTGGCATCGCCCCATTCGGAGACAGCCTTCAAGGTCAAGTTCAAGCGCCCGACCATGTCCTCACGGAGAGACTGGATCTGTGACTCACCAGCTCGCGCGCTGGACACATATCTCTCAGAAACTGTGCTGTCGTCTGCATACCCAAAGGTACCGGGCATTAGCAGATCGTTAATGTGCAGCAAGAATAAAGTTGCTGAGAGAACAGACCCCTGAGGGACCCCGGCATTAATTGCCAATTGGCCAGACGAGCAGCCATCAATGACCACTCGAATGGACCGATCCCTCAGGAAGTCTTCAATCCAAACGCAAAGTTGGGTGGGTAACCCGAAAGAAGGAAGCTTAGCAATAAGGCTATCGTGCCAGACCCTGTCAAAAGCCTTGGAGATGTCAAGGGAAACAGCAAGTGCTTCCCCTTGCCTCTCAATGGCCTCACTCCAGATATGAATGGCATACGCTAGAAGATCCCCAGTTGACCGGTTTTTGCGAAAGCCGTATTGCCGGTCACTGAGGATGTCGTTGGCTTCTAGGTATGCCAGGAGCTTACTATTAAGTACACGCTCCATACTCTTACAGAGTATGGACGTGACTGAAATAGGCCTGTAGTTGGCAGGGTCAGCACGACTGCCCTTTTTGGGTACAGGCTGTACGTTAGCCAGCTTCCATGCTTTCGGCACCTTTCCAGTCTCTAGCGAAAGGCGAAACAGGCGTGTCAAGATTGGAGACAATTCAGGCGCACAAGTTCTAAGAACAATTGCTGGTATCCCGTCGGGGCCACTAGCTTAAAAATTAACAAAAGTCTAAAAAAAATATTTACCTTGATGATCTTTTCGGTTACTCTATATTGTGTTTTTTGTTCGCGCGTTTTTAGTTTTTTGTAGTTGACATTTTGGCTTTTATATTATACAAATTACCCACTAAAAAGCGCGAAAATAAAAACTTTTTTGCAAAAAAATAAAACCGACTTCCATATCAAAACACTACAAAGCCAAAAATAATTTTAATTTCGGGAGGCGGTGTGAAAAAAAAGAAAATACAAAACCAATAACACCGACTACCGAAATTAAAATTATTTTTGGCTTTGTAGTGTTTTGATATGGAAGTCGGTTTTATTTTTTTGCAAAAAAGTTTTTTTTAATGTTGGTACTGTTCGTAGGCTCGCGTTTGACCACCATGTCACCTATAATGGTAAGTGATGATGTGGTCGAAGATGAAGCACGCTTGCCTAGATTCACTCTTGAGTTAAAGATCACCAAGTTATAGCTATCAGAAAACAGCCTCCGTTAGGGAATTCCACTCCTATCCTAGCAATCTTCAGACTATCTGTTTTAAGGCAACCCAAGCTACGTTTGTCGTTTCGCGTTCTTTCTGGACCTTTCAACGTCTCGGTAAAGTTCCTTTAGTCGCGATTTTTGAGGCGCTTTTTATTTTATCCGGGAGAAATTCATCAAGGAGGGGAAGGGAGTGTCAGACTCTTACTGGCTAAAACCCACCCTGTTCCTTCGGTTTTCCTTGCGTTACAGAGCCGCGGTATCTCGTAGGAACATTACCACAACTCCGGCAGGTACTTATTGACTCTATCGGGCCCCGTGAATGGTGCTGACTGCTCTTTGAGCCACTCGTGGTTGGTTCGGGATCTTTTAAGGGCTATAGCCTATAGGCAGTTTACGTTTGTTGCAGTAACACTATTTTTGCTGACAGCAGGTATCTTCTCTCGTAACTATCCCTGATCTGGCAAGGTTAACACGTTAATGTAATGATTCAACCTAAACTATAAGCTGGTTTGCACAATCTTGACCTATTGTAATCGGTAGTGTGTGTATAGTACTCAAGTTATACTGCTACTGTTTATAGAAAACAAAGGTGTCAATATGTTTTCTTATCGGTCAATAGATCGCTGAGTACATTTCAATCGTACTAATGGCAAAGCTAATGTAGGACGCGCAATTCTTCTACTTAGCATGTCGATGGAAATCTAAATGGACTCGGCCCAGAACTGGGCAACGAGTTTGGCACCGTTGGAAGCGTCCATAAATTCCTGCAGAGAGCAATGGGCAGGACAAGCAGGACACGACATCAAGTGCGTCATGGTTTGACACTCCAAGGCAGCGTCATCAATACATCTCCACCTGAGTAGATTCTACTTGATCCTTGTTCTTCGTGATTTCCTAGTAGTAGAAAATATTTCACCAGCTTCCACTGTGTACTTTTTTTTTTTTTTTTTTTAACGTGGTAAAATTATCAAATAAGTCCTCCCACTCCGGGCAGGGTGGGAGGGACTGTCAGACTTTTACTGACTAAAATCCACAGTGTTCCTTTAATAACCCTTTACGTACCGGGGTCACAGTAATGGGATAAGTCCCACGACCCCGGCAGGCTTCGGCCCTCTGCAGAGGGGGCCTCGTCATGTTGCTGACGCTCTTTGAGGCGCGCGTGGAACACGACGCGCCGTCGACCCGGGCATGGTCCATGGTCGGACAGCGAGTTGCCCTTTACTCGCTGTCCGCATGCCCGCGCCTACGGTGGCCGGAGATCGTCGGCCGACGTCCGACTCCGTGAGCGTCTACCACTGCGGCTGGGCTGGAGGGAGGACGCCATCCTCTCCCTCGCGCGGCCCGCCTCCTCCTTCGGAAGCATGACTGCTTCGCAGAAGGAGGCGACCGCTTCCCACTCCCTCTCGCCCCGCAGCATGGCCTCGACCAATGCCGGGCGCGAGAGGTCTCCGCCTAACGCCGCCGTGAGGACACGTCGGTGCTCTGCCCAGGCGGGGCAGTCTTGCACCGTGTGCTCTACGGTGTCCTCAGGGCGACCCTCGCAGTGGTGACGCCCAGGCGTTTCCTCCTTTCCCATCAGACACAGGTACATCCCGAAACTTCCGTGTCCGGTGAGGACCTGCGTCATGCGGTAGGTCAGGAAGCCGTGACGCCGATCTAGCCACTCCTCAAAGAGGGGTCTTACCGCCGCAATTGCGGCGTGCCCGGCCGTCGGTTGCGACAGTCGCTCCCTCCATACTGCCCTGAGATCGCGCCGGAGCTCTTCCCGCCGCGCCTCGACTTCTCGAGGCAGCGGGGATACGCCCCGGCGCTGCGCCTCCACGCGCCATTCATAGACGCGCTGGAGGGCAGTCGCTCCACTGTGTGCTTGGTCGCAGCGTAGAGATTTCATAGGCTGTATTATTTGGAAAGAGGCAATATGAACAGTTGTACCGCACAAAGTTTCAAAAGGTTAAAAGTGATCCCTTAGTTGTTTCGTGTAAGATCCGCTGTGGGGTTTGTTCTACACATGTTACGATTCTGAAACTTAGAAATTTTTCCTAAGACTTGACCTCGATGCCTTAAAGCTGTGTAGGTCGCAAGTGTTCTTTATTGGTTTCCCAATCTGAGCGACTTGAGCAAAACATAATACGGCCATAAAGATAGGTCGCCTACCTTTATTGTTTTCTTGATTTATTTTGCACCAGAATTTATCAAAATCAGAAATACAGATGATGTCTTTTGAACGAACTGCACAGTAACGCAATGTGTATTTTGAGTTATTTGTAAACAAACTCTGTTATATTTACGCCAAGAACCAGGAAGAATGGCACAAAAGAGATAAGGTTTGTATATTATGTATAATGCACGAGTTTATAAACAGGAGTGCTAATATGCGGTTACAATAAATTAAAAGAACGTCTGACATTCGTTATAGCTGCCAATCAAATGCAAAAGCAAGGTGTTGATACGTAAATATACTTTGCTTTTGCTTTGTTGAGAATTAATAAGGAGGAGGATCTTGGTGCTAAATAATTTAAGCAACATTTGCTGAGGTCGGACCGTGTATGGGTAACATATCGATATCCTTCGAAACTCAGAAAGCACGATAAACCGTTGGTCTCGACTCTGATTTGTACATACACCAGCACATCAACCTACCTCAATCTGTCAAATTTCTTTAATAGATTTTCAACCTTATCACAACAGTGGAAGGATAATGTTCGATTGGTAAAATTTGACAGATTGGGGTAGATTGACGTGCTGGCGTCTGTACAGCTTTGTCGGTAGTTACGGGTAGTCAGAAGACGTAAAATGTGACTCCAGTTTTGCCAAGGGTTATCGTGCTATCCATTAGCTACTGGGTTGTGGAGGTCTTATAGGCAATGTGAAAACACTAGTTAAACTCAGCTGCATCCGGGGTAGACTGGAAGCCAACCCTGACATAATTGGGAATAAATTAATAGTTTAAAAAAACACTAGAAAAACACGCTTTTATAAATGCACGTAAAATAAAAAAAAATGTTAAGAAAACCTATAACGGATTTTCCTTAGGTTTGTTATAACCTTGAAACCTGATCGTGTTCAAAGTCCATTACGTGGCCGTTCTCACAAGTGCAAACACGACTATGATACGATATTCCATCATGGAATGCCAGTGCCTATCTTCCGGCTTCATCATCAGATCAGTTCGACAGTACCATATTATTGTATTGTCATCATAATTACACATAGCTGCCAATTTTCATTACGCTACGACCCTTGGAAGATGGTTAAATTAGTTACCTTAGATTCCATTACATAGTTAGTTACATACAGGTCGACCTAATTTAAGCATGTTAAAAAGCATAGTAGATGATGTTGTTTTGAGATTTAATCTATTCAAACTAATGCGAGACTTAAAAATGTCTACTAGGGATCTGGACTAAAATACCTATACACATAATATGTATTTTAGGTCCAGATGAGGTAGACCAAGATTCTTCGATGCCTTGCACATGGAACCATTGGCATCGCGTCGTCTATAATTTCTGGATCTCATACAGTCGTTTTGGATAGTCACAGCCCCAAAAACTACAATCATTTATTTCAATTAAACCACCAACCAAATCCAAGCACTTTTGAAATATCAAGTCGGGTCATCCGAAAAGATGAGGTTAGTTGTACATTCCAAAGCGAAGATAGCTCTACGGATCGTGCAGGGCACTTCATAAAAAGTCATTTTAAACAGTTAGAGCCATCTGCCATGGCAGATGGCTCTAACACAGTTGGGAAAAAGATAGGTGGATTTCAATAGACTCCTTGAAATCCTTTGTAGTTCGCCATACAGCACACTGTTTTCCAGGGGCGTGCATAGGATTATGACAGGGCATGCGGCGGAGTAAAAACACACAAAAACTTCTTCTTTTATAGATTTTTAGCATAGCCACAGCCACGCATCGTAGCATGGTGGCGATGCGTGGCTGTGGCTATGCTAAAAATCTATAAAAGAAGAAGTTTTTGTGAGTAATCGGTCACAAAAACTTAATCTTTTATATATTTTTAGCATAGCCACAGCCACGCATCGTAGCATGGTGGCGATGCGTGGCTGTGGCTATGCTAAAAATATATAAAAGAAGAAGTTTTTGTGTGTTTTTCTCCGCCGCATGTCCTGTCATAATCCTATGCACGCGCCTGCTGTTTTCCGCTCTCTGCTTCCAGTCTGATTCAGCCAAGTTAGTATCTACGTTCGTTGGGGCCCACACGCTACGCCTTGAAAAGATTAATTATATCTATTTTCTTGTACGGTTTCCTTCCTATACGCATTGCAGTTTTTTCGAAATGTCTTCATCTGCCGTTATTTCACTAGTCTTATGCGTATTATGACTAGTCTTATAGTCTACTTGACTAGTCTTATATGTATTATGCAGATTATGCTACATTTACAGATATGTTTTTTTCCCCTCAAAATGCATAAATCTCGGAAGTTTGTTTGAAGCGCGCTGGTAAAAAAACTTGCAACAAAGTTTCCATCGCGGAGCCATTTTTGTGACGGTACTAATGTAAAAGGCTCTCTGAATAGGCTGGTAGGCTATTTCACCATCCAATTTTACTCCTCTTTTAAAACAAACCGATATAGCCTGACCTAAGTTTTAGCTGACAAAACAAATAGCTGGGATGTGGAATGTGATGTGGGGGTGGGAGGAACTGAAGCACAATTTCTCCTTGAGTGCGCTGGCATCACCGAAATTCAAACCATAGACTCGACGAACTCTCTTAAAGACTTACATTCTGTCTTAATATCGGAGGTAGGCTATATAGAATAGCGGCCTCTATAGCCCACGCATATTGGTTCAACTATGGATTTAATGCGGAAACCTATCTGTCTACGCGTTAAATTTTCACAAGGATACGAGTGTGGGTTACACTTGTATCCTTGTGCTGAAGGAAACAGCAGCTAGTATACCAGATATTTGACAATAAGTTTCCTGTAACAGTAAACCTAAACTAGTTGTTTAGTAAACAACTTGTTTAGGTTCAAAGGTCATTCAAGTGATTTTTAATGCATTATTATATTAAAAAATCAGATTTCTACGACCCTTATCCATATAAACTTTACCTGTGCCAAATTTCATACTCCTCCGTCTGCGTAGTTTTCGTAAAAATAACATAATGTATTATTACATGTGCGGATATTAATTGGTTATGATTTATTTTATATCACAAATCATAATGGCTGTGTATTGTAAATAATGTAGGTATTTGATAGATTTTCCTTCCCGGTGTTTTCCTAGTAGCACTGAGAATAGTATTTCAATGTAGTAATCATTGATTTATTAATCAATATATTTTTTTATGTAAATCATGGTCGTTATTATGTATATTATTGACTTATTGGCTTACAAGTGAAATGAATTTCTAATATTATGTTTGATGCAGTTTCTTGTCTGGTTTTTCATGGATTTTTTTTTTGATACTAAAAGTCGCGCGGGGCTTCGCTTCCGTAGACTTTATCACGATAAAAACATAAACCTCCTGCTTTTGTAGTCGGGTAAAAAGTAAATTAACTTTCCTCAAGCTACTTCCATACCAAATTTCATCCAAATTCAGCCAGTACTTTGAAGATAGCGCGTTTAAACAAACAAACTTTTCCATTTCATAATATCTATATTAATATTATAAAGCGGAAAAGTTTGTTAGTTTGTTTGTTTGTTTGTTTGCTTGAACGCGCTAATCTTCGAAAGTACTGGGTGGATTTGGATGAAATTTGGTATGGAAGTAGCTTGAAGCTTGAGGAAGGTTATAGGCTACTTTTTACCCGACTGCAAAAAAGGAGAGTTATGTTTTTATCGTGATAGAATCCACGGGAGCGAAGCCCCGCGAGAGTACTAGTTAAGTATAGATGTCGCGCGTTTTTAACCTACGAAAAAAAACGATGGAGGTTATCAAGTCGACGCGTATTTATATATATAATTATTTTTTATGTATGTTCACCGATTACTCGAAGACGGCTGAACCGATTTAGAAAATTCTTTTTTGTTTGAAAGGGTATACTTCGAAATTGGTCCCATTGTTACCAAGTCAGGATCTGATGATGGGATCCTGGAGAAATCGAGGGAACCCTTCGAAATTAAAGTTATTTTTCACTTTGCAGTGTTTTTTGGAAGTCGGTTTAATTTTTTGGTAATTTTTTTTTTGTGAGACAACTGCTTCCGATGTTAACCGATTAATTAATACGAAAGTTGAAATGAATGTAAGATTTTTCGGTAACACGACATTTTTCTCAGACTACTGGTTAATTGGATACAGTATAACTCAGCAGTAATATGAATACATTTACCCTTCTGTAGTGGCTGAAATAGGTCCTAGCTTTCGAACTGTTCGATAGACGTCAGAGATGTTGAACATATTTAATTAACGAGTTTGTTCTCCCAACGTTCAAAGGTGATGATTAATGCTTTTTCTTCTATATGAGATGCCCCAGCAGTAAAACTGGCCAATATGTTGGTATTGAATATGTTCACGCCTCGTGGTGTAGTAATTATTGTACACCATTACAGATTTAAATAAGGACTTCAATCAATAGCTAAGGTGTTGCCATTGTGATCTAGCGGCCGCGGTTTCGAACCCCACCCATTAAACTATTGCCGAGAACCCACTCCAAGCACAAGCATATTTAGCTTAGTTGGAAGGGTTAACAAGATTACTAGTAATGTGAATTCTACCCACATTACTGGATCTATTAAAAATTAGGGTGTATATGGTACTCTGACAACCAGTATCAAGGTATCGAACTGTCAACCGGTATCTGGTTTGTAAAGGTCGGATATGCAGTCTTCTCATGTACCTAAATGGTACACAGCTGAATCAGACTTAGTCAGGAAGACTCGACAGATGATCTTGTCGTGTCGGCAGTGCTACCATTAGAACTTAAAACGGAATGTTTATCAAGAATATTTATTATTTTATTATTTACTAGCTTTTGCCCGCGACTTCGTCCGCATGGAATAGTTACTTTGGGCTAACGTTAAATTTAACCCCGATTTTGAAGCATTCTTTGTTGGCGCTCCGCTCCTATTGGCCTTAGCGTAATGATA
The DNA here is from genome assembly GCA_943138885.2 of Tholera decimalis. Lineage (NCBI taxonomy): Eukaryota > Metazoa > Arthropoda > Insecta > Lepidoptera > Noctuidae > Tholera > Tholera decimalis. The sequence goes on from OW964571.2 coordinate 34,399,128, forward strand.
TATAGCCTATAGCCTTTCTCTATAAATTGATTATTTAATTAAAAAATAATTTTTCAATTCGAACCAGTAGTTCCTGAGATTATCGCGTTCAAACAAACAAGCAAACTCTTCAGCCTTATATTATTAGTATAGATAGCTGTTGCCCACGTTTCCGTCGTTTTTCGTAAAAAAAGTAGCCTATGTCCTTCCTCACGGTTCAGTGATTTTGATGTAACAGACAGATTAACTTTCGTAATTTAGTAGGGAAATATAATATGTCAATCTATAATACTTTTGAAAAATATCGCAATACCGAACCGCACAATATTATTGTTAATAGCTGTGCCCGCGACTCCGTCAGCGTGTAACTCCTTGTGTGTTATTAAGTTAATGTATCGGTAATATTGTTTAGATCACGTTCACATGAGGCTTAAGTACCTATAGAACGAAAATACTTCACCGCAAAGCTTCCGGGTAAACTATGTTGAAAGTTGACCCGTCCGGCACGTGAACATAAAGATTTCTAGAACTGCTAACTCGGGAAAGAGCGACGTACAACTGACCATGCGAGAAACAACTGACACCCAGATCTACTCCAGCAACACGAAAAGTCTGCCCTTGAGCCTTATTAATTGTCATTGCATAATACACCGATACTGGGAATTGCGTTCTTTTAAATTGGAATGGAAAATTATTTGGTATTATGGAAATTCTGGGAATAAAGAAGGGTTTCTCCTGCACCGCAACCTGTTAAAATTTGAGCCTCGATTATATTTTGTTGCAACTGGGTTACTGAGCCGAGTTCCATTGCAAAGTTGTGGTGGTTTTAAATTTCGGAGCAGAATAATAATCAGAAAGCTTAGAACTGCTAAGCTATCGGGAGTTACACGTGTTATTGTGAGTCAACAATAAAAGATAGATAGGTATATGCTTTCATGGGATATTTTTTATATAATTTTAAGGAGAACATTTCCGTCATAAATGATTTCTGTGTAGCTTTAACCATTAAGGTTGCACTCGCGACGGAAACTTAAAAAATGGAGTAACTTCTCCCGTTTTCCCAACATTTCCCTTCACTGCTCTGCTCCTATTGATTGTAGCGTGATGAAAAGTATACTATAACCAGCTCAGGAGTATGAAAAATAATTGTACCAAGTTTCGTTAAAATCCATCGAGTAGTTTTTGTTTCTATAACGGTTATACAGACAGACAAAAATTTTACTGATTGCATTTTTGGCATCAGTATCGATCCCTAATCACCCCCTGATAGTTATTTTGTAAATATATTTCATGTACAGAATTGACCTCTCTACAGATTTATTATAAGTATAATAAGAATTTATTTAAGAATATTTATTGTATCCAGTTTCCGATATATCGGCGTTATTGCAAGCGCCATGATCACCAATAAACTGAAGATGTTGCGAGTGGATCTTGAGCCGACAAATCAGTCTACCAGCTTCCTTGCTCTTTTCTTTCCATCGACACAGCTATTACTGCTCTTTTACTACTCGGAAACACGATTCTGTTCGTAATACACAAAACTCATCGAGTCCACTCCATGGTGTTTTTTTTTTTTTGCTTTTTACGATATTTTCACAATATGGTAAATATCACGTTTTAAGTTCTAATGATACTGTTTAGTGACCATGTCAATTTTAAAACTTATAGTGCTTCTATTTTTATAGTAGTCTATCCCAGTATGTTGGTAAGGACAACGATTCTGTTCGTATACGGCGGGCTAACATTTGGGATCCTCCTGCTAATTATACCATCACCTTTTTCTCCAGTACTGGGCATCAAGCGTCTCAAGCAGATCGAGACGATGTTCATCTCGCGGCGGCTGCAGTCTCCAAGGACCCACGGCCTCAGTGTGGAGACCTTGGTTGATATGCTACTGATCTTGTACGATGAATGCTGCAACAGTAGTCTTCGGAGGGAGAAAGCGGTAGCGGATTTTATATCTTATGGTGAGTGCGTTTGTTTACTTGTGTTGTAGAGCAAAGAGGTAGGACGTTAGTTCGCGCTCAAGGAGGCATATAACTATCTATTATTGGCATCATCATTAAAACAGTGAGGGAGGATATCTCCCGCGCAGATGGCTAATCTCTGCTGAGAAAGGCCGCTGTGGCCGAAATCGGTCAGGCGGCCTGTATACATATACACATGACTTAAGAGTTGTAGGTTTGTACCTAAGAAGGCAATTACTTTCTGTAGTCAGCATAACCCAGGACCTAAACCGGTTGATTACGGCCCATTCCCTATCATAGAGAGGAACCTGTGACCCACGCAGTGGAACCGATTATGTTATGTTACGTGGCTTGATCATGTATGTGTGTTTCCGTGCTGTATAATTGTCTAAACTTCGGAAATCCTTTCCGACAGGGGAAATATCAAAGGCTCAACAAGTGTGCAGGTTGGGCAAGACTGGTCGTTATGAGTATTCGTGTAGGAAGCCTATACAACTGGGAAAGTTCACTCACAGTTTAGTAGATGATAACAGCTTATATTACCAGCCTTTACCAACATATTGTTTGGTGTTGAATGATAGCGTAGATTCGTAGAACTGTATTTAGAATTTTACATGTTGCCATAGTGATAGGGGTCGAGATGTAAATCTTTGTTTGACCTAATTTCACTCTCACTACGCGAGGCGATCAATTGAGCTATCAATTGAAAAATATGCCGAGTCAATAGACAGTATTATGTGACCAGCATTTCAAATTATTCATGTCTCGGTTGCACGGGTTACATCAGAAACATGCGTGCATTTTAGTATTCCAACAAGTGCGATGCGTATCAAAGAGAAAAGTAATATAGCCAACATTGTTTTAAAGCTCAAATTCGATAGTCTGATGGAAAACATCGTGAAGAAAGTGGCATGTCCTACAACTGAAAAATCGAAGACAAATGACATCCACCAAACCCACACTGGGCCCGCGTGGTGGTCCATTCCCTCATAGAGTGGAGGCCCATGTCTCAGCAGTGGAAATCTGGCTTATAACTTCATATATGACTTTCGTGATAATAGTCCTGCTTCTTAAATAAATGCTCCCTGGCTTAGTCAAGTATATAGACCAACACGAGCGTCATCTCACAGTAGATTTGTTAGCAAAAAAGTTAAATCGAGCGAAAGCATTTCCAATCCGTTTCTAAGGCCACAAGAAGCACCCATCGATATAATCCCTTAATCAATTTATTATGAAGAAAATTAGCTATTTATAACTCGCTTCCACAGCGCATCCTCAGTTGATATCGATCAATATATTTTTAGTTGAGGACTGTGAAGCCTAAACTAGGTATATCTACTCGCAACACGGCCAGGCGCAGTATCGGAGGTTTCACGGCGCGGTAGTCGGTATACTGCAGTTAGATAAGCTTGACATGCCCTCTTACTTGCACCACCAAGTTCCGTACAAAAGGGCCACATAACCAGACGGGTATTGGCCTAAAGTGATCTCAGCAGTGTGCATAGAATTGGGTCACAGCACAGCTCTCGGGAAAATTGTAGCTTTACGCACGAAATGGGTCATTGTTATGACGTAACCGTTGCAAGGTGCAATAAAGTGTACCTGATTGCTAGACCTGTTTGTTCCGATGACTAAGTATACATTGAGGAAGAACAATGGTGTTGTATCATAAATGGTTGCATTGGGTGCATTTAGGTGCTGGCTAGTGCAAATCTTCCAAAATACTACAGCGCAGATGATTTCTTCAAGGAGCTGAGAAGTAAGTTTTATGTTATATCTTTGCGTTTGAATGGGTAGTGAACGAATTAGTCAGTTGAGCTATGCGTTATTTCGAGTGGATGGCGCGATGTGTTCAACGCGCGCTTCAAGTAGAAGTCAGCACTTATCGCACTCTCAGAATGAAAGGGACCTAACTCAAAAAAATAGTATTTTTTGGATTTGAGCAGTAATAACTAATAAAGCAGCATTGAATAAATTATATTCATATATCTCAAGTGGCAAATGTATAAGCAGTCTCTTTATAACTCGTAATTCAGATTCCTGTTTCCACGGCAATTCAGAGTAATGTTTCAGGCCAGTTTACATCAAAATCTGAAATTACACGAATTTAGAGTTAGGTCACTTTCATTCTAAGAGTGCGTTATGACCGGGCCTGTTAGGGCCAGTCCCTGCCGGGATTGCGGGAATCTTCTAACGAGATAACGCAGCACCAGGTTGCAAGGAACAGGGTGGGTTTTTAGTCAGTAGTAGTCTGACACTCCCGTTCTGCTTATCCCAAAAAAGGGGGGAGACATTTAATGATTTTTCTTTGAAAGAAAAAACGGGATTCGTCAATGAGTGCTAGGTATCCAGAATGTGTAATATCCTATGTGTTGGGGACGAGTATTATTTAATTGAATATAGGTTCACCAACAGTTGTTACAGATAATAATGATAGGAGCATATAAGTACATATCTGTGTCTCTAATTCTCAACCAATTTTAGGCAAACACCACATACAGACATTGAAAAAATTAAAGAATCTACAATATTCTGTTCTTCAACAGTAAAACCGGTGGCGACGGCGTTGAAGAGACTACGACTTTCTCGAGATGACTTCGAACTAGTCAAGGTGATCGGGCGAGGGGCTTTCGGAGAGGTGTGCGTCGTGAGGGCGTCTTTTATGCAGGTATTGTGTAATTTTTGATATTTAGATACTTACTTCTTCGACCACATCATCACTTACCATCAGGGGAGATAGTGGTCTAACGCGAACCTATTTTCAATAATAATAAAAAAATATTAATATGAAAATACGATGAAAACGTGACTGATGTTTAGACCCTACTGGACAAGTTATGTTATAAGACTTAGTCATAGATGCTGGTAGGTAAAATGTTATTTTTTTCTGTGTACCCATATGATACTAACATCGATAAGATTAATACTATCAACAATATGGATAAATAATATAATAAATCATTTTTATTATCGTTTACAATTTTTACAAAAGTACTTATGCACGACACGCCACAACATTAAAAAAATTGAAAAAAATATATATCCTATAGGTATATACTTTCCGTAACAAATGAATAAAACTATGTCTATGTAAAGTTCTTGATATTAAGTTGTAAGGTATAAAATTTAACAAAAATCAGACACTTTCGCTGTCACATATTTTTTAGATATAATCTGAAAGGTACTCGAGATTGATTCGGCAACTGACAAGGTTGTAAGATAGCCGATAGGCGCGCTGGGAAATAGATAAATGCATAATGTTCTCTTATTTACTGTGATTTGCAAGGTTGTTTAGGTACGGTTCGATATGATAACACGTCCACATAGTCTGAGGTGTTATTTAATATTGCCCAAACCCAAAGGTTGACTGATATGCCTCGATGCATACGCTGCATATAAATCAGCCCTTAAACATGAAATATAAATATCCCTACGTATTGAATACTGACGATAATTTATGCCACTCTACACACTGTAGTACAATACAAAAAATATCTTTAAACGACCGGAGACGCTTTTGTGATGAATCAGTTGAGAATACTTTCAGGATTCAAAATTAAATAATTGCACCATATTAATGGTGAACCTCATCACAATACGAGCTGTATCGAGGAGTACTGCCTTCTGTATCAGACCCTTTATCCAGCCGTGCAACGCCAGCTTCGACAGATGGTCGTCGAAGCTATAAGCAATCAGTTCATTGGAGGGTGATACGACATTAGGCTAATAGCTAAGGTGTCGACCTTGTGATTGAAAGGTCGCGTATTGCCGTGAACTCACTCCAGACACAAGCATATTTATCTCAGTTGTACGGGTTAAAAAGATTGCTGGTAATAACAATTTTTCCCACATTGCTAATTCTCTTTATTTACAAAATAAAAGAAAGAAAGAATATTAATAATAAAAAATATTCTTCCAATTCTATTCGTGGGGTCGATGACCTGACTCTGGTTTAGAAACTTAGGATTGCTTATTAGTAGACCGATTCGTTTAAACACATTTTAACATCCGATACAATAAAATGGAAGGCTTGAATACAATAGATGTTTTTTTACCTCGATTTCTATGCGTCGACAGAAAAATACAATAGATTTAACACAATTAGTCGTAATTTTATCGATTTTCTACTTGAAGAAAAGCGATATTAAGTTATAGAGAAGAGATTGACACAAATATTTAAGAAAGGCGTTTGGTAATACATCGTTTAAGAATATTTTTTTTATGTATAATATCTATACATATAAACAAAATGTACGTGCCTATCTCTGATTTTAATATAGGAAACTTGGTTTTTGCTAGTAGTTATAGAAAACACGATACTAAAAATAATATACGAGTCGGTTTGAGAATCGCCTCTGTTTTTCGTCAGTTGAAAGTGATACAAATTTTTTGCATGGAAGGGCTGACCCAAATTTAATGGGACTTTTACTGGAATATAAAAGATGTTATAAAGCAACATATAAGCAACTAACAACTTCATCCCAGAATTCGGGATTTATGCGAGAAAAGAACTTGCCACGCAGAAGAAGACGTAGACCAGTTTTGCACGTGGCTTGCCAACGTGGAAGCTATAAAAATAAAATATATCACAAAAGGGGAAAGAAAATGGCTTCGAAACTTTTCCCCTAGTTGTTTTCATTAAACGGCCGTGTTTTATTTTCAATAAAAAAAGCAGATGTAGTATATTATGTGTATATAGTCGTATGTTTGTTATTCTTGAGTAATTTAAAATATAATTGGGGAAAATTGTTTTATTTCAATATAACTTTTGTTCCTTTTTTGTTTTACCAAAACTCAGTTCTTTTGTAGTGTGTTCTGTAAGAGTGTGTGTGAAATAAGTTTCTTCAATTCCACATGGGGCCAAGAGGTTTTTTTTTTAAATTAAATATAGGTTCGCGTTTGACCACCATCTCACCTGATGGCAAGTGATGATGTGGTCGAAGATGGAGCGCGCTTACCTAAAAGTAACCTATTCACTTTTGACTTAAAGACTCCTAGGTTATAGCTATCGGGAAACACAGACTCCAGCAGGGAATTCCACTCCTTAGCCGTACGCACAATGAAGGTATTCCCAAAACGTTTTGTGCGTATGGGTGGGATGTCTACCATGTAAAGATGGCGCTTCGCCGTTTGTCTCGTAGTCCGGTGATGGAACGGGCTTGTGGAATTAGACTGTGTAATTCCATCGGATTTGGAGGATTGGAGTAGTTTTATTAAGGAGTAGCAGTCTCGCGGGGTTTCGCTCTTGTGGACTTTATTTCGACTTTATTTGCAGTCGGCTAAAAAGTAGCGTATAACCCAAGTATAACCATCCTTAATCTACTTCCGTACTAAATTTCATCCAAATCCACCAATCATTTTCAAAGACTAGCGCGTTTAAATAAATAAACTCCACTTTATAATATTAGTAAAGATTGAAGAAACTCCTCAAATATTATAGCAACACACAGAGTTATTAAAGTATTTTCAACCACAAAACATGTGCATATTGAACTGGTGAACAGTGGCGTAACTTTAATGTTTTAGGCCCGTGGCAAACCTGAAACGTGGGGCCCTCTCTACATACAAACGCTACAATAACAAAATAAGTTTGTTGTATTTTTTAATTTAAAGAGTGTTTTGAACTGAAGTCATTATAATCATCAAGATAACAAGACAATCATCATCTTAACCCTTGCCCAAATATATTGGGGTCGGCTTCAAGTCTAACCGGATGCAGCTGAGTACTAGACTTTTACATAGAGCGTCTGCTTATCTATCCTCCACAACCCAGTAACTGGCTAACACGATACTCCTTGGCAAGACCAGTGATAGATTTTCTAGCTTCTGACTTACACGTAACGACTGCCAAATATGTTCAAATGACTGTCGGGACGAATAATGACTTAAAGTGATTTCCAAGGCACAGGAATCTCGATACGTTAACCTCTAGAGCCCCAGTGGCACAAAAACGTGCCAGTAAACCAGTATTAGTTGAGCCCCGCTGGCATACGATAAGAGCCCGCCCGCGGTGCTTGACGGATGGTTGACGTAAACATGGCGGTCCTTGAGAGGTTAATATTGTCTCCCAGCCACAGACTGCCCTCGGTAAGAGTTGCTTAACTTTGAAGATCAAATCATAAAAATCAATCATATTTTATTTCACATATAAGTTAGTGCACGGTTCGGATTGGTCGTTTCCTATAGAGAAGAACCGGCAAGAGTCACCAAGGTTACTTTTAAAGAAAATGATTGATTTTCACAATCTTTGCATATTACAGTTTTATTTTTAGGCTGTTATAATTTTGCCTAGGACACGACATTATATTGACTCCTAAGTCACAGAAACTTACACCTAGTTTGAGAGTCAGGGTGTTTCCATTTCTTTGGACCTCATAGAATAAGCCTTTTGTTCGAACTTTTTCATGGTTATTTTATTATTGTAATGGCTTTAGTGAAATAAAAGATTTTTATTTATTATTTTATTGGCAGACAATATAGAACTTTATCTGCTACAAAATAAAGTAATTTTTTTCAGTAAGATATTTATTTATTAAATCCATTTCGAGATATGACAGGTCTTGATCTTCGTAATGTGTTCTAAAAAGTCTGTTTTCCACTACAGGGCACTGATAGCGGTGGCAATATGGCGGCCACAACTGCAGGGACCACAGGAACAGGAGAACGAGTTTATGCCATGAAAATACTCAACAAGTGGGAAATGCTCAAGGTAAGATTTTGGTATAGTTTTACTGGTTGAGCCCTTTGGTCTTCCTAGCTTTAAAACACAAGTAACTGGTGAGCAGTGGCGTAACTTTAATGTTTTAGCCCCTTGGCAAACCTGAGGGGCCCTCTCTACATACAAACGCTACTATAACAAAATAAGTTTGTTGTATTTTTTAATTTAAAGAGTGTTTTGGACTGAAGTCATTATAATCATCAAGTTACATTATTTTGTCTAATTAGCATGTGTTCTTTTAAGTAGGTGACTTATATTAATTGAAAATAAAACGAATACATGTTAGGATCACGGCCTTTCGGACCTGGGACCCTTCTGGCTGGCTGTCCGTGACATTATGCCCGTCTTGCCACCCTATTCTTACGCCACAGGTCTTGGTGAAATGTTCGGTTTTGCTAAATTATTCAAATACTTCCATTCCATTCCAGATTCAAGCATATTAAGCTTAATTGGAGGGGTTATCAGGATTGCTAGCGTGTGATGTAGTTATTTTTTAAACAATACCTCAATAATATTATTAAAGTTCTGAAACAGAATTTTGTATTATAATTAGAATTTTGATTTCAATGACGAAATAATAACAAATATAAACTACAAATTATATTTTGTTCGAATACTTTAGTTTTTTAAATTCTTGATTTGCATTCTCTAGTTACACTAAACTTTGAATTTGCAGAGGGCGGAAACGGCATGCTTCCAAGAGGAGCGAGATGTACTGGTATTTGGGGACAGACGATGGATCACCAACCTGCACTATGCTTTCCAGGATGAACACAATCTGGTAAGTAGACTGCTTATTTTAACACTAGGAGTCTCTTGGACTTTATCACGATGAAAACATAACCCTCCTTTATTTGTAGTGGGGTAAAACCCGTCCTATAACCTTCCTCGAGCTTCAAGCTACTGCCACACCAAATTTCATCCAAATCCACCCAGTACTTTCGAAGATTAGGGCGTTTTAACAAACAAAAAAACTTTTTCCACTATTTATATAGATATTAGTATAGATTTTTCTTCCCTTTTTTGTCGAGGGGAAAGTCATCACAGAAAGGGAACATTTGATGTCTCGCTTTTAGTGCAACTTTGCTGCTACCACGGCAGGCATTGGGGCTATCGGGCCCCGTCGCGCGTCGTTATTGCTGGTTGCTCTATAAAGCGCGAATAGAACACGACGCCCCGTTACAGAATACTTAATAGTACAAGTACAGAAAATTCACTCCCCAAAATCAATCAAAGAAATAGGGACTCTTGCTACGTTAGAATAAAGTGCAGTTCAGATCGCACAGCGTTTAATAACCTACAAGTCGCGTTTCTTTCTATCGCGTACCTTTTCTGACGATGTTAAGGGTTGTCTTCAATTAGAAATAATTTAATCCGGACATTTAACTACCAATTAGGTATATACTTCGAATAAACCTAGGCTAGATCTTAATCGTATATTTATGTACCTATTCTGTGGTAGTATGTAGGTAGAACAGAAAACTATTTTATTTTTATCCACACGGCGTACTTTAGTGTGTACCTAACTTGTTTATGAGACTAAATATCTTGTTTAGGTGTTTATGTGTGTAGATAAGTGCGTATCAAATCATAATGACATACGACGCGAACAAGATAGTCTAAGAGCCCACACCTAAAAATCATATTATAATGTTAGTTCTTAACTATTTTCAGTAGAACAAATATATTAGATTATCGTATTATAGTGTAGGAGCTAACCTGGTGATTTGTATGTAACAGATATTTAATATACTTAGTGCTCGAATTATAAGGTATTAGAAGCTTAAAAAAAAGTTAAATTTGGATTGCAATCCGTGTTTAAAAAATTAAACACTGCTACCTTTCTACCTTTTTTTATAATTCGCCATTTTTATAGTAGGATCGCGATCGCGAAGTAGTGATGACGAACAAAACTCGCGCGTGAGTCTCTTATGGACTAGCCCCACCGACACGTGGCCGCCGTATGTACTTGCGTTTACTACAGTCATTTTATTTCTTCCCTTAATTACGTTACAGGCTGTTTATGATTATTTTAGTTTTAGTACAGAGTTTAATCTATTGAAAGTTACGGCGTTACCCCCTACGTCATGACAAATTCACTGTACTTTCTGTCACATATTTCTGACATTGTTGTGTCTAGCGTAAGCTTTCGTTTGTAATCATGTGACGTTGGCGTTCAAAAGGTTAAAGAAAATTTAAATTTAGTTTATTCTGGTTTTAAACGAGCATCGTGCGTTCAACTGTACGTATCAAACACCGCCCTTCATTACGTATGCGCCCGCAATATAAGCTCACGTTGCCTGGACACGCCTATGATCTTCTTACGTAACTAAAGGTTGGGGGAGTTAATTTTAAATAGACAAATCAGTACCTCATTAGTCATGGTTCTGCCGTTACGAGTGATTTATTGAAAAGTGTATTTTAAATGGTCTGAAAATTGTGGGTTACTAAATTAGTTCGCGGCAAATGTTTTTGGTTGCGTTCGATGTTCGTTAGTGGATTTGTAATTGTTGATAAAAAGGCAAAATTTTGGTATAATTTGACGTAAACTCGGGCCTTTTTATTTCGTCGAGGGAAATCTTACTTCTTACTAATATTATAAATGCGAAAGTTTGTGAGGATGGATGGATGTTTGTTACTCTTTCACGCAAAAACTACTGAACGGATCTGAATGATATTTGGTAAGTAGATAGTTGACATTCTGGAATAACACATAGGCTACTTTTTATCCCGAAATTCCCTCGGGATCGGGATTTGCGCGTGAAATCCTTCCTACGCGTACGAAGTCGCGGGTAGAAGCTAGTATTATCTAATGACTTCTCCCGCTCTGGGTGAAGTGGAAGGGAGTGTCAGACTTCTACTGACTACAAACCCACCCTGTTCCTTCTACTGCCCTTACGTTCCAGGGCCACGGTATCTCGTGAGAACATTCCCTCAACCCCGACAGACAGCGTATATATTAAGCATAGGACTAAGGGTGGGTAGTTTGGAGCAGCCTCTTGGGGTTTCTTGACAAAAGAAAGCCGGGAGGAAGGAATCCGGGATAAAAAAGCCTACCTTATTCTATCGTACCTTACTCTATAACCTCCTCTACCTTTCGGCGAAAGTCCCAAAAACCGGTTCAGCCAAGAGATTAGCCCGGACAAACAGAAATACAGACAAAAAATAACAAAGTTTTTGTGGGTAGAATTCACGTTACTAGCAATCTTGTTAAGCCCTCCAACTAGGCTAAATATGCTTGTGTCTAGAGTGGGTTCACGGCAATAGTAAATTGGGTGGGGTTCGAACCCGCGACTTCTCGATCACAAGTCCTGCCGCGCTGCTTTGTAAATCCATATAAAAAAAAGTCGCGCGGCTGCAGCGCTGCTGTCGCGCTGCGGCCGCGCGTCTGTTCATCGATCGACTAGTGACGATACGCACGTAGTTTTTGTTCAGGTCTAAACATGAATGAAAATCAAGTTGAACAATTTATCGATGAGGTTGAGAGTCGTCCAGCGATATGGGATTCGAAGTCAGAGAAGTACAGTAAAAAAATCGAAAAGAAAAAGTCGTTTTAATAGTAACACTAACAGCAGTGTTTCGTCGATAGAGTCCATCGTGAAACTAAATGTACAACACTATGATGCTCGAACTAGCGGTTGCAGCGCGGTGGCAGCGCTGCAGCCGCGCTGCTGCCGCACTGCAATTTGAAGGCGCCCTTAGACTTTGACGCTTCTTATATGAATGTACATACCATAGAAATTCTAATCAAATCTTCTTTCTATATTCCAGTACCTGGTAATGGATTACTACTGCGGCGGCGACCTCTTGACCTTACTATCCAAGTTTGAAGACCGACTTCCTGAAGATATGGCCAAGTTTTACATCGCGGAGATGGTACTCGCCATTCAGAGTGTACACGAGCTTAGATATGTTCATAGGTAAGTTATTTGCCGAGCCTTTCTCAACAATAGTCGAGTCAGCTTCCAGTCTTCCGAAGACTGTAATAGTGTTTTACATGGGACGACTGCTTTTCTGATCTCCACAATCCAGTAGCTGGGTAACGCGATACCGAATCGATAAAAAATCTGATAGACAAACAAATGAGAGCCGGGGCCAACGGAATAACGTGCTTTCTGCAGCATGGTTGAATTTAGGTATGTTACAATGGTCAACCATTCTCGACGGCTCTCGGCACGTGTTGCGTAACCTGAAGTTCATCAGAGATCGGAATAGGTAGAGCTGTTTTATGTACTTGCCATAATAGGTTAGAATAATATGGATATTCCCCGAGTCCCGGGATTTGGTTTTTAAGTAGTTATCTATACTAATTTTATAAAGCGGAAAAGTTTGTTAGTTTGTTTGTTTGTTTGTTTGCTTGAACGCGCTAATCTTGGAAAGTACTGGGTGGATTTGGATGAAATTTGGTATGGAAGTAGCTTGAAGCTTGAGGAAGGTTATAGGCTACTTTTTACCCGACTGCAAAAAAGGAGAGTTATGTTTTTACCGTGATAGAATCCACGGGAGCGAAGCCCCGCGTGAGTACTAGTTAAAACATAAAACTATTCTCTCCTTCGGGACTAATGAAAGATTATCCTTCCTTTCTGACGGGTAAATATAAGAAGGACGGGATTAAGGATAGTATAATAAATAGATAAACTTGATTCATTAAACCACATAATATATATTTTTACGTAACAATTTCTTATTCAAGAATCAACAATCATTTAAACATTTTTATTCTGAAGTTGTACAAAAACATTTACAGTTGTAAAATTTACAACGTCGCTCATGCGCTTATTGGCTTACATAAACATATTCACATTTTATACATATTGACAAAAATAATGAAATTCAATAAAGTCCCGTAGTATCATCAGTCGGAATCCCGTGGAATATTCATATTAACATCAATGTTCACGGTCAAAGAACCTAAATAGCTCTACCTATTCCGACCACTGGTTATTATTTAGCCAGAAACTCTGAATATATATTCATAAGTACATAAGTACATAAAATAATCTCGTTACAAGGTGTCGTGAACTTTCAGGGAGTCTCGTGAGTCTGTCATCCATTATCTTCACAGACATAGGGGCTTCAATAGGTTAACATACTACTTTAATATACATTTATTGAAGGTACGGTAAAGCGTGAGCGAGTTGTGCTAACAGAATGTTATTTCATTATGAAGAAAAGTGGACTCTAAAGCTTAGTTCGTAAGACCGAATTTCTATCAGTTGCCAATCTCGACAAAGATTTAATCAATTTCTAAGTTTGCATTGGATATTATACAACTCATAAGTCATGGCTGCAAGCACATAGGCTACCGTTGCTCCCATACATGTAAAGAACAAAAAGGTTTTACGATTAATATTTTCAGATATAAGGGGACAAAACCGTGTACTTTCAAAATCATTAATAAGAAAATTCAAGGCATTTATAACGAGTCTTTAATTTGATTTGATGCACGACATTGTTTATTCGGGTCACAGTTCATACTTATCTTATGCTAAATATCAACGGTAATATTCCCCGAATCTTCAGATCCGATTTCCAGAAGATACGATACGAATTAGTTGTGACAGACAGACAAACACAAAACATCCTATAAAGATTTCTATTTATTAACTGACTTCAAAAAAGTAGGTTCTGTATTCGACCAGTATGTCAGTTTGTGTGTCCGTAATTTTCTCGTTAACTGATCCGATTTCGATCTCGCTTTTTATATATTATATTCGGGAATGTAAAAAGCTTCTTCTTCTTGTTCACAGGGACATAAAACCGGACAACGTTCTCTTAGACGCGAGTGGTCACATCAGGCTGGCGGATTTCGGTTCGTGTTTGCGGCTCGGCGAAGACGGGAAAGTGCAGAGCAATGTTGCCGTTGGCACGCCAGACTATATATCACCAGAGATATTACGGGTACGTACCTTGTACAGTAGTACCCAACTGATTTGGCTTACCGATGTACCTGCTCAGAAAAGAATTTTCAAAGCGCGGGAAATGCTATTGACCTATCGGCACGCTCCACGCACCGCGCTTCTTTTTCCTTCAACGCTATTGGTTGGCAGCTGCCGCCATGTTAGCGTGCGATGCGTGACGTGTGAGTGAGACGGAACTAACAGCTGCAGTGTATTATGAACCTTATAGTAGTGTTCTAAAGTTGATTGTAAGTTAAGCAATCTTTCGTTAATCTTCGGGGCTTTACTTTCTTTTCTGTGCGATCGAAGATTCACGACGCGCCTTATCAGTTGTGGGTATCACTGTAACACAGCCTATATTTTCCTGAAAAGCATTTTAGCAAGCTATAACCTAAGAGTCTTTAAGACCGGAGTAAATAGGTTACTTCTAGGTAAGCTTGCTTCATCTTAGACCACATCGTCGTTTATCATCAGGTGATATAGTGGTCAAACGTGAGCCTATTATCAATACAAATAAGTTCCCCTTCTAACTCTTGACTTTATAGCTCATAATGCCTTTAGATCATACGTGGAACGTGATGCAGAAGGGAGGTCACGACCCTCAATACTGAGGAACACGACGTCAAAAGGAGGAGGACATTCTAACTAGCAATTTGTCAGGCTCTTTGCATCGCAAGGACAACTGAAGGAATAGGGTGGGCTTATAGTCAGTAGAAGTCTGACTCTGTTCCGCTTTATCCGGGGCGGGAGTCATTTGATGATTTTCCCCTGGAAAAATAAGGCTTATTCGATTAAATGCTGCCGGGATTGCGGGAATATCCTAGCGTGATACCGCAGCTTCGAAATTAAGGGCAACTGAAGGAATAAGGTGTGTCTTTAGTCAGTAGAGGTCTGACACTCCCTTCCGTTCCACCCAGAGTGGGAGTGTCATTTGCTGATTATTCTCCTGGAAAAATAAGGCTTATGCGACCTTGTCTTTCCGGGCTTTGTGGAATGTTCTAACCGAGATACCACGACACTGAAACGCAAGCACAACAGGGTGCATGTTTAGTCAGTTATAGTCTAACACAGGGAGTGTTGTGTGTCTCCACCCAATGCGGAAGGAGTTTTTGTTTTGCTCCTCGAGAAAAAGGCTCTTAGCATCTAATAAAGTACCTTGTGCTGAGCCAAGTTGGTCAATGCAATTCTAAATATGTTTATAGATTTAATTTTATTGTGTATTGTTTTTCAGGCTATGGAAGACGGTCAAGGCAGATACGGTCCTGAGTGTGATTGGTGGTCTTTAGGTAATTTACAATTTATTTTTTAAAAACTTGTCAAATAAATGGAACTAAAAATATTTTTTTTCATCAAACCTATATGTGAGGCTTATGAAAAAAATATTTTTAGTTTAAGTTCCATGTTTGTCTAAAATTAAGAAAGTGCTTGACATAGTCTAGAGAGAAGGAGATGGGTTAGTGATTTAAGTATACTGCATAAAATTGTTAATGGCTTTTTTGATATTCAATTGCTTGGTCAGATAAACTTTAAAATACCAACTCGATCTGTGCGCACTCCACAATTGTTCAGTATTCCCTCTAGTAACAATAATGTTTCTGAAAACAATCCGTTGTCCAGAATGTGTAGTCAATATAATGTAATATGCTCTAATTTAGATTTGTTTTTGAACAGTTTTAACGAATTTAGAAATTTGCTCTATAAAATGTAATTACAACCATAATTATCGTTTACCTAGTATCATTTAGTAAGTTTAAGCTTGATATTAACAGAACCCAACCGTCACTAATGAAGTATATTAAACAATTAATGCTGTGTACAGTAATAATTGGACCTCAGATTTATGTAATGTATGTATATTGTTATAACTGTACTAAATGCCTTAGTCTGTAGTCTGTCTCTGTACTTATTAAAATAAAATAAAATAAATACATTAGACAGACAGACAGACAGACATGACGAGACTATGAGTTCCGTTTGTTTGCAATTCGGCTACAGAACGTGTTGGGAAACTTGTATTTATAGTGAACTGTTAAAATAAAAGATGTAGACTGATAGAAAAACGTGCGCTTCTATTAATGTAGCATTGTACAGTACAAGTGACATTGACAGTTTTACGTTAGTGTAAAACAGAGAACAGATAAAAAATTGTCTACATGTTGTGTTGCCAACAGAACCCCAATTTAAAAAAAAAAACACTTGCAAAAGCTCAATTATATTGAAATCATAGATAGATATTTCAATTTGATGTATGAATAGAAGATACATAATATAGCATACCAATGTGTATTATATTTGTTTCCAGGTGTATGTATGTACGAAATGCTGTTCGGCGAGACGCCGTTCTACGCGGAGTCCCTGGTGGAGACGTACGGCAAGATCATGAACCACGCGCGCTCCTTCCACTGTCCGCCGCCCGACGAACACGCCGCACAGGTCTCTACAGCTTACTTATCTTACTATCTTATTTTAAACTAGCTTTTTCCCGCAGCTTCGCCCGCGTTAATTTACACTTTTTCAATAATTCTCCATAAGATTTTTTGCCGGCGTCATCACAAAAAACTTTCATCGCCTATTTTTACCCCCTTTAGGGTAAAAATTTTACAAACTTTGAATGTCGTATTTATTAATCTCTATCTATCTAATCTAATCAAAAGTCTAAAAAATAAGTTTCAAGCTTCCAGCTTTAAAAATGACGTAATTTCTATACAAACTTTCATCCCCTATTTCAACCTCTTCTGCCCTTTTTTTGCATTAAAAACCAGCCTATGTCCTTTCTCAGACTCTAGACCTATGTCCGTACCAAATTTCATTTAAATCAGTTCAGTAGTTTAGGCGTGATTGCGTAACACACAGACAGACAGAGTCACTTTCGCATTTATAATATTAGTAAGGATTACTTCTTACTATATTCCTTCTTATCTTACTAATATTATAAATGCGAAAGTTTGTGTGAATAGCAGGATGGATGTTTGTTACTCTTCCATCCATAAACTACTGAACGGATCTGAATGAAATTTAGTATGTATATAGCTGAAATAACACATAGGCTACTTTTAACTTGATTTATTTATTTGTTTACAGGTGTCAGAAGAGGCGAAGGATTTAATACGCAGACTGATATGCTCTTCCGAAAATAGATTAGGGAAAAATGGACTGCAAGACTTCAAGGTATCGTTACCCTTTTATACAGTAACACGCAATTTTGTTCAACAGATTTGTGGTTGAAATCTTTATGTTGTTAGCGATAGTATTACTTTTTTTTGTTAACACATTTCTGAAGATATGTTAAGCACAATAACTAAAGAAATACATAATGTAAACATATAGAAGAATAAAATTATGTAGTGCAATAAAGTATCTCTAAACACCACACGTTTGTGACACGACAACCTATAATTGCGCGAGACAGTTTTTTAAAAGAAAATTAGCAATATGGTTAGAATTCACATTACTAGCCATTTTGTTAACTTTTCCAACTAAGCTGAACATGCTTGTGTCTTGGGTTCACGGCAATAGTGTAATGTGTGGGATTCGAACCCGTAACTCTCGATGGCAAGTACGACACGTTAGCCGTTAGGCTATTGACGCTTCCAATTCGATTTATGTAATGCAATAAAGTATCCCTAAACACCACAAAAGTTTGTGACCAGACTACTTATAACTGCGTGAGAGAACTATATTTTTAAATTTATAAATAATCACTTAAAATGTTTCTAAGCAAATATATATATATATACTTTTTTTTTCAATTCGTAACTTTGTATTGCAGAATCATCCGTGGTTCGCGAATCTCGACTGGGACAATCTCCGAGAGATGCAAGCGCCGTTTGTACCAGATGTGTCGAGCCCCACCGATACTTCCAACTTCGATGTCGACGATACAGATATCAGGTACGCTAACAAAACTGTTATTTAAACTAAGTGATAGGAAAATGTCAACCACTGTATACACTTTTGCCCCACTCAATAAAAGTCATTAACAAGCATGCAATATGCAGCATCTTATTGTATATTTATTACTGATAACTAAACATTTGTCCTGAAACCTGTAAAACTTACGGATTTTGTTTAAAAATAAAAACAATAATGACATTGATTTATAGATTAGGTGGTGTACCTACATAATTGTTAAAATAAATTATTATATATATGATTATACATAATTGTTGCAACAACCCACGAAGTAAGAAGAGTTTATAATGAAGACAATGTGTCTTAACATTCATTCAGGTAACAATTTACACTGTAACATAGTTCAACAAATCACAAACAATAATCGGAATCCGTCATAACTAGCATAAACATAAAGTTAGTGTCAGATGAATGATATTTTCATAGATAGCGGAATTCTATATCTATGGATATTTTATTATTGATACTGACAGCTGACTTGAGTGCTTCAAACGTTTCGTTACACCAAATTCAGAACTATGATTGTTATAATTTTTTGATATTCATATTTATTTGCAATTTCATCTTTAAGGATTTAAACAACGAATTTTTGGAGTACTAAATAATGATGTTTATTTTGCAAATAGGTTATAAATAACACGTAATTTTTTTAAAAAGTAAATCGATACTAGATGAGGCCAGAATTTTTGTATGTTGTGTTGTTGTTGCAGGCTGTCGGAAGCCGTTCCCCCGCCGCCGCCGTCGGCCGCGTTCTCGGGGCTGCACCTGCCGTTCGTGGGCTTCACGTTCACGGGCGGCTCGCGCCTGTCCGACCTGGGCGCGCCCGTCGGGCCCCTCAGCCCTGCCAAGAACGCTCCCAGCCAGGTCAGACTGTGTTAGGTAGCACGATACAGTAGTACCCAACTGATATGGCTTACTGATGTACCTGCGCAGAACATGAATTTTCGCACCGCGCTTCTTTTCTTTCACCGCTATTATTGGTCGGCAGTTGCCGCCATGTTAGCGCACGACGCGTGACACCTGACCGGAACTAACACCTGCAGTGTATTGTGAACCTTATGGTAGTGATCTAAGGTTGACTGTAAGTTTAAGCGTTCTTTTGTTAATCTTGGGGGCCATATTTTTTTTCTGTACGAATGAAGATTCACGACGCGCCTTATCAGTTGGGTACTACTGTACCTCTTACCAGTGTCAGATTTTCCGGTTTCCGACTAACTGTAAAGACTTTCCAAGAAGTCTAAATTACAGCCGGGACCAACAGTTTTACGTGCTTTCGCAAAGACA
Source organism: Tholera decimalis (assembly GCA_943138885.2). NCBI lineage: Eukaryota > Metazoa > Arthropoda > Insecta > Lepidoptera > Noctuidae > Tholera > Tholera decimalis. The sequence goes on from OW964571.2 coordinate 34,418,891, forward strand.
AATGTTGCGTGCCATTGACACGAAAAAGAAGATTTAGTTAGGATGCGCGAGTGCAACCGTTCTGTGAGGCATGTCGTAGAACACTTGCGGGGCGTTGATGCTCCCTTGCTCGGTTGAGCCGATAACTCAACACGTATCGTAAGCGGGGGTGAGCTCTCCATCCGGCAAGGACCAGGGCCCTATTTAATAAAGCTGACAATTCCGACATATGTCACAAAACCACATCAAAATATTTCAAATATTAACAAAGTAACAGAATGAATCAATTGCTAGTGCAACTCCGATTGCTTGTTTTAAAATGTTTACTTGATAAATGTCACGCCACGATTTTGCCTGTGTATTTTTGATATATCTGTTAGTTTTATTAAACAGCCTAAGCGCGACAATTCTAGAATTTTCTCACTACATATATGTTGAATTGTCAGCTTTATTAAAGGGCACAGGCCCGGGTCGACGGCGCGTCGTGTTCCGCGCGCGGTTCAAAGAGCACTCAGCAGCATTGACGGGCTTGTCAGGGCCATTGCCTGTCACATGCGGGAATGTTAGAACGAGATACTGGGTACCCAGAACGTAAGGGTAACTAAAGGAGCATGATGGGGTTTTAGTCAGTAGAAGTCTGACCCTCTTCTGCTCCACCTAGAGCGACGAAAGTAAGTTGATGATTTTTCCAACGAAAAAAAGAGGCAAATATTCCATCTCCCACCACAGTTAATTTTACCCGATTTATGTATTTGACTCGCCTACAGTTGAGTACACTGATAAAACAAGAGTAAACATTAAATAGATTAATGGACTAGCGAAACAATATCGCTTTTAACAATAAGATCGCCCATTGTATTACTGTTTTTAGTTTGTGTTAAGTCCTTATTTGATTCTGTTATGGTGTACAATAACGACTTAATTACTCAATGGACATAATCAAGTTTACAACCAAATTCAAATTTACCCGCAGGCACCATCAAACGCAGGCGATCGTGCGGCGCTAAAGGCTTTGGAGCGAGAGAACGCCCTGCTCGCACAAACCATCGCAGAGCTACGAGCGGGGGGAGCCGCCCTAGATGCTGGCAGTGGTAAGATCTTACTGAACTCATTATTTAAATTATTATTTATTTAAGCCTGCGCCGAGTAAAATAACTCAAAACGGTCTTCACAACTAAAGGAATATAACCTATAATAGTACTTTAATTACCATACAAAAATATGTAATGAACACTAGAATAAATGTGTTAGCAAACATAGTTGGCAAAATTTAAAAATATTTTATAGTTTATTAAACAAAAATACATAAAGTTGGACAAAAATCCTTACAAAACATGCTCGTGCGTCGCTGAATTTTGATAGTAAACTGTTGAATTTTTTCATAAACTTCAGTTCATATTATTCTCTAATTATCATACTATCATTTACAGCTTTAACATTTCAAAAATGTCGCTTGGTTGTTTTAATTTTAATTTTTTCTTCTAATTTGCGCGCTATTTTGAACCATACGCAACGTACACCGGTCGAAAATTCAGTCGTCCACGGGAGCTCAGAGAGGGGTCACGTCTCATCGTGGAGCGTTTCGCCGGTAACGATAATTCGCGATCTATTGTGTACGTATGTATTGCAGCAATCCGTTGAATAACATAAGTCATATTTTTTGTTTTTTTGAGTACGATATATTATGCCATACCCAACAATTACTTTTTATTGTTCAATATATATTTCTTTAACATTTTTTTTCAATATTTGTTTTATTATGGGAAAATGTAAAAAAAAATATTATTAGAAGAAAGTTGGCGCAAATTTTCGAAAAAAAAAGCCATTCTCATAAAAAGTACGTATTTCTATTTTGTGATGTTATTATTGCTTTTTAACCGACTTCAAAAAAAAAAGGAGAAGGTTCTCAGTTCGTCTTAAACTTTTTTTTATGTATGTAACCTCAAACTCGAAGACGGCTGGACCGATTTGGAATTTTTTTTTCGTTTGAAAGCATATACTTTCTAATTGGTTCCATTGTTATGAAATCAGGATCTGATGATGGGATCCTGGAGAAAGCGAGGGAACTCTTTAAATATTATAGGCACACCTATAGCGTTTTGGGTATTTCTAATAGTACCTTGTGCAGTTGCTCCCGAAAAGCACCATTTGAGGAAGTGAAAGTGATGATGAAGACTTTTTTCAAACATTCGATATGGGTATCGTGTAATGGGTTTTTGGGGGTGGTGATTGCAAATCTGGAATTTATTTTTAAATTCAAGATGGCGTATGCAACTTTTTCTCACAAATTCGATATGAGTACCGTGTAATGGGTTTTTGGGGGTGGTGATTGCAAATTTGACATTCATTTTAAAATCCAAGATGGCGGATGCAACTTTTTCTCAAACATTCGATATGGGTATCGTGTAATGGGTTTTTGGGGGTGGTGATTGCAAATCTGGCATTCATTTTAAAATCCAAGATGGCGGATGCAACTTTTTCTCAAACATTCGATATAGGCATCGTGTAATGGGTTTTTGGGGGTGGTGATTGCAAATCTGGCATTCATTTTAAAATCCAAGATGGCGGATGCAACTTTTTCTCAAACATTCGATATGGGTATCGTGTAATGGGTTTTTGGGGGTGGTGATTGCAAATCTGGCATTCATTTTAAATTCCAAGATGGCGGATGCAACTTTTTCTCAAACATTTGATATGGGTACCGTGTAATGGGTTTTTGGGGGTGGTGATTGCAAATCTGGCATTCATTTTAAAATCCAAGATGGCGGATGCAACTTTTTCTCACACATTCGATATGGGTATCGTGTAATGGGTTTTTGGGGGTGGTGATTGCAAATCTGGCTTTCATTTTGAAATCCAATTTAAAACACATACGATATCCATATTGAATGTTGGAGAAAAAGTCTAAGCCTAAGTGTGTCTACTAAGTTAAATACACTGATAACCTTCAAGGGTTTATTGCTAAGTATAATTAACAAAGTAACGTAAGGGCTAAAATTATCGCTAGATGATGAAAATGAGTGCACCCGGTTGCTGTTCGAAATACACTAAGCTCGCGGCGAACTTAGTGCAACCGCATTATATCGCTTGCTCAGCAAACGTGGTCGATTGCAAAATATTGCATCAAACATCGTGTAATAGGTTTTTGGGCATACCGATTGCAATCCTGACATTCATTTTAGAATTTACGACGAAAGTTCATTGGCTACTTTGTTAGCTTACAATTTACACTGGGTTATTGACAATTTAACTGATCCTAGGTTAAGTGACTATTCAGTATTATCTAGGGTATCTAATAATACTGAAATTAATTGTTTAAACCCTTAGATGTGACAAAGGAGAGTTATAATAACACAATTTTACTATATCATCAGAATATAAATCGTTTCTCCGGCAAAATATTAGATGAGGAAATGTTAATAGATAAATATGATATAGATATCTTATGTTTTTGTGAAACCTGGCTAAAACCAGATAGAATGTTGTCTGATCATGAAATGGACATAAACAATACTATTGACAATATTTTAGAATGGCTACAGACGAATAAATTAAAAATCAATTTAGATAAATCAAATTTAATACAATTTAATAAATCTAAACATGCTAAATATAATTTTCAACTTAATATTAATAGATTGAAAGAAGTAACACAAATTAAATTCTTGGGTGTACTCATTGATCAAGACTTAAATTGGAAAGGACATTTAGATAATCTGTGCAACAGGATTAACAAGTTTGTGTATGCTCTCAATCAAGGAAAGAATGTAACAAATAGAAAAACAGCAATAATAACATACCACGCATACATAGAATCCATTTTACGATACGGGCTTATTATATGGGGAAACAGCACGGACAAAAACAGAGCATTTATTGCACAAAAGAAATGCATCAGAGCCATTTGTGGAATCCGTCCTGACGAGTCCTGCAAAGCAATTTTTAAAAAGCTAGGCTTATTACCGCTCCCATCCCTTTACATCTATGAAATTTGTAATTTTGTCTACAATAATAAGGGATTGTTCCAAAAAGCATGGGAAGTAATCCCCCAACCCAGAAAGGATCCACATAGACTTGTGTTAAAGGATACTCCTAAATCTAGTAAATATTCTAAAAGCTGTCTTGTGATGTATGTGCGCATATACAACAAAATCCCAGATGAATTAAAATTATTGAATAATATTAATTTATTTAAAACAAAATTATATAAATGGTTGAATGGACATAATTTTTATGATATTAATGATTTTTTTAGTATTAGGACATAATTTGATGATATTAATGATTTTGGATTATGTTAATGTTTTTTTTAGTATTAAGACAATATTTGATTTATTAAGTATTAAGACATAATTTGATGATGTTAATGATTTTTTTAGTATTAAGACATAAGTTTGAATATGGTTTTAATAGTTATTAACAAAAACATAATATGTGTTTCTCTATGTATTTCTTCGACATTTTTTTTTGCATGCAATTTATAGATATTATCTATACAGCTAAACATGTGCACTTTTTGTAACCATTTTGTAACACCTTTATACTATGTTTAATGCAAATAAAGACTTATCTTATCTTATCTTATCTTTAAAATTAATATTTTTCTGTTACTAGTGCATACAACAGGTCCTCAGTAGAAGGTGGTACTTTAATATTACGTAGTAATTCTCTTAGATATAAGGAATAAAAATATATCACCGCTTGCTCTGTTGATTGCTTGTGTGGGGTAGCATGTACAGAAGTTGAAGGCCAAACTTTCTTAAGTGTTTATAGACCACCAGCATCAAACTTGTCATCATTCTTAATGATAATGGGAGAAATTTTAAGTACCTAAGCTTATAAGAGATAATAAATTAGTTTTCGTTTGTGGTCACCTAAATATTGATTTGTTAGTAAATTCACCTGAACACTGCAAGCTTACTTCATTGTTTGGTTCATTTAACTTAAAATGCACATACAAGGAAGCAACAAGAATAACAGCAACATCAGCTCAATGCATAGATAATATTTATACTAATTGTGCCATAAAATACTCGTCTCAAATTAGTGGAGTTAGGTTTGACCATACAGGTCAACTAGTATCCTTTGAGTTGGTTAAAAAGCGGCAATTAAATAAGACTATTAAGTTTAGGCCACTAACTAAAAAGAAATTAATGTTTTTAATGATAACATGTTAAGTAATCTTTCAATGGCCAATTTTGACTCCCATGACCCCAATGAAAATTACGGGATATTATTTTCTTCACTATGCCATGAATTTAGTAAGGCATGTCCAGTTAAAAAAATTCAAATGAGTAATAAATCTAAATTTAATGAATGGGCCACTGCTGGATTTTTTTTTTTTGGAAAATTTGTCTTTGCAAAATACACGGATTTACCAAAGTCAGCCGTCACCATTCAAAAACGTGTCATGAATTACAGTTAAAAAATCAGAAAGCAAGTAACTGCAGAATTGAAACATTTGAAAAGTGCAGGTGAAAGATTTAGTCTTTCTTTCGACAAGTGGACTTCAACATCCAATAAACCATACATGGCTGTCAACGTTCATTCATATAAAAAAATTTGGAATTTAGGACTTGTTCCTATTTATGGAAGTATGAAAGTATGGCTGAAAATTGTCTTCGTATATTGAAAGAGCGTCTAAGTATATTTGATATTTCCCTGGATACTGGCTTTATGAAAAACATAATTATTTGCAAGACAGCTCTACCTCAGATGATACTATAAATGAACCACCTGTGGCTGTTGATCATATGGACGACATTCATGATGATGAACATTTAGAAGACTTAGACAGTCCAGAATCAGACTTAATCTTAATGTCACAAAATGACCTTGCGCTATAACACATACCAGAGTTAACACAAGATGAAAATATTAATGAACTGATAAAGAAAATCCGCAAAGTTGTAGAGTGTATTTCAAAAGATCACAAATGAAAAATGAAACAGTACTTCAAAAATAAATGAAAATTGAACATGGAAAAGAGCTGTCACTTCTTTTGGACTGTAAAACCAGGTGGAATAGTCTTTTAACAATGCTGGAGTGATTTTATCTTTTAAAAACCTTCATTCAAAAAGCTCTTATAGATCTCAATCATCCAATTCGTTTGGAGAAAGTTGATTTTGAATTGGTAAATAAAATTGTTGATGTGCTGACCCCAATTAAATTGACAGTAGAAGCAATCTGTCGGCGAGATGCTAATTTATGCACAGCTGATTCCGATTTGAAATTTCTTATAAAACAGCTATCTAGCATAATCATTTTTTGGCAAGTGCTAACACTTGCCAAAAAAATTAAAACATCCTTAGTGGAACGTATGAAGCAACGACGAAGTGATGATTTGACTGGTGTGTTGAATTAATTACAAAATCCATGAAAAGATGATGAAAATCAGTTATTATCGGATTTGGAATGGCATCTACACAGGCTTTAGTTAGGAAGCAAATAAAGTGTATTGTTAAAAAACTTAAAAGTCGAGATGACACGGAAGAAGAAGAAGGAAGATCAGGATCACAAACAGATGATGAGTTAAGGCCACAAACCTCCCAATCCCAACCCCAATTGACACTAAAGGAAAAGTTATAGCTGGAAATTGATAAGAGTATGAAATCCCCAGATCGTGAAGTACAAATACAAAATTAATCGGGGTTGGCAAAATATAGTATTAGACGTGAAGTAAGCCTGTTTGAAAATGGAGGAATTAGTGGATATCACTTAGAAACAGCATATAAGTATCTATTGTCTATTCCTCCAACCAGTGTAAAACCTAAACGAGCGTTTTCAGCTGCTGCTTATGTTGGTAATAAACGAAGCAGGCTTGGAAGTCAAACCTTGGATGCATTGATATTTCTACGATTGTATTTTCAAAATTCGAAATAAGTTTTATTGTCTTTTTATTTCTTACAAAGTATAGTATCTTTTTGTCATTTTTTCTTTTCTTAATATACTGTGATATGTGTAGTGTACCAAAATTAAAAATATATATTTTAAGAAATTACTCGTTTTTTAGAGTTCAGTTGCCGAATGGCAAAAAACGGAACCCTTATAGTTTCGTCATGTCTGTCCGTCTGTCTGTCTGTCTGTCTGTCCGTCCGTCCGTATGTCACAGCCCTTCATGGGCGAGTCTGACTCGCACTTAGCCTATTTTTTGTAAAATGTTATAATAAGCAATATAACATTAGATTTATAGATTTCTTTTATTTATTTTTTTCTTTTAAATTAAGTTACACTTGATACATATATTGTCATGAAATAAACTACGCTTATATTTTCTGCAAAGTAAGTTCGCTAGACAGCATTAATGAAAAAATGTTTTTTGGTATGGCCCCACGTATATATTAAAGTACCGAATGTTATTAAAAATATGACAGTACATCAGAATTTAAACGATCACTAAATGAAATTTTAATAAACAAAACTTATTTCAGTCTGGTTTTATTATGACATTACATAATTATATATTTTTTTATTTCATACTGGTTTTATTATTCAAATAAGTACTGCATACCCATCTACCCTAACTTGCTACTTACCCAGTTTCGAAGCGTCAATAGCCTAATGGATAAGGTGTCGGACTTGTGATCGAGAGGTCGCAGGTTCGAACCCCACCCATTACACTATTGACGTAAACCCACTCCAGACACAAGCATATTTAGCTTAGTTGAAGGGGTTAACAAGATTGCTAGTAATGTGAAATGTACCCACATTGCTAGTATTCTTTAAAAAAAAATCTGAGGAGTTTAATATATAAAATCAAAGTTTTATTGCAATAGGATGAATAGTGAGGGAACGGATAATGTATTACTACAGTAAAAACAAACGTTAATTTTTATATAATAGGTATAATTTATTAAATTTATTTTTGTGATTTATTTAGGTACCTACTTGCTTCATTTAGATCCATCAGCCGTTTGAGCGTGAAGAAGTAACAAACATGCAAACAGACACATTCATTCACAAACTTTCGCCTTTATAATATTAGGGTGATAAATAAAACCATCTAAATAATTAATATTCGTTTTTCAAGTTTATTCAACATAAAGACAAAAAATTAAAAAATGTAAAGTTAGCAAACTTCGTCGTGCAACGGCAAGCGGGCCTCGAGCGAACTTGTCATTGTGTGTGTGACAACGCACACGACTAGCCCGCTGCAGTAAATACCTATTTTCCGCGCGTCTCGTAGGCTCGACATCCTCTTAAGGTGTGGAACTTTCTGCCGGCTTCTGCGTTCTCTGCCACATATGACCCGTCAGTGTTTAAAGCAAGAGTGAATAGGCATTTTCTGGGCTCACTCGTTCGGTCGTAGACCTCATCTTACACTTACTATCAGGTGTGATCGAGGTGAAGAGCAAGCTCATTCGTAATAAAAAAAACATTAATTGTCAATAGCTTAATAAAATAAAATAAATAAATGTTTATGGCAACTAGGCCCAATTGATGGTAACAATAAGCTTATGCAACTATGTTAAAGTAAACAGTACAAAAAATTAATAAAAGAAATAAACACAATTATTTTAGTAACACACCATAGACGCGAGAGTATATCTAGCGTCTATGGTGTCCGGACCAGCAGCGACTTAGCGTGAGTCGTACTCTTAATTGCTTTGGTGTCGGACTTGTGATCGAGAGGTCGCTAGATCAAACCCCATCCATTACACTATTGCCGTGAACCCACTTCAGACACAAGCATGTTTAGTTTAGTTGGAGGAGTTAACAGGATTGCTAGTCTTGTGATTTTTACCCACATTGTTAGTAATCTTTTTGAGAAAAAAAAAATTGTACATTGTTCATCGAGGGGAGAAAGTGACCGATTACCAATAAGGGTGTAGTTTGAGTACTTAATACACATGACTTGGGAATCGCACTTTCTTCCGAGTGATACATAGTGCTTTATACTATGCCTACGAGGAAAATAAGAGAGAATAATAATAATAATCTATTCTGTCTTGTTTTTTGGCATTATAAGTACTTTTAAGTTAGCTACTGAATTGGTCTAAATTAAAAAAAAACCGCGTTAGTAATGGATTTTCATACACTTTTCCCTCCCTCGCCAGTGTCTCCAGCACGTTAGTAATGAATTCTCATACACTTGCGACCCGCACATTTGTACTACAGTAAAGACGTCCTTTCTGTCAAACTTTTTAAAAAGTAATAAGGCACTTTCCGAGCAGGTACAGTATAAAAGTCATTATTTGAATCATCATCATCATGATCTGTTTAGCCAATTCCTAACTATGTCGGGGGCAACTTCCAGTCTGAACGGATGCAACTGAGTACTAGTGTTTTACATGAAGTGATTACCCTTCTGACTTCACAAGCCAGTAGCTGACCTCGACACGATACCACAGATTACTAATAAGTTACTAACGTAACAGATCCATCACTTCCCTGCAAAACGACAAATACCTACGCTATAATTAACTAAACTTTCTAGCTGTCAAGCGACACGAGGAAATATGAGCTTAACTGCTTTGACTCAACGGAGCGTTTCAAGTGCACAGCGGGCGATGACGTCAGACGGTATGAAAATACCTTAGGGTTGACCCAATGAAATAAAATACAAAAATGTTTTGTAAATGATTTAATTTTATAAAATGGTCAATTTCTTTTTATCTTCTCTAAACGTTGCATTTGTAAATTTTGATAACGGCAAAAATTCTAAATCTAATAAAAAGTTTGATCAAATAATCATGTGGGAAGCATGGACACAAAGACTTAAATGATATTGATTTTAATACATCATACAATTTGCTCCCAGGCCGTCCCATCAAGTTCGATGAAAAGTTTTGTATAAATGCAATTTCTAATCTTCTAACATAGTCATTGAACGTCTCCGGTGGTACTTTCAAACCACCATAAAAGGAAGAGCTCTTGTTATATGTTTTGAAATGTGTGAACATTCCAGAGTTATTCACATTTGGTATTTTTTTTAATTCGTCTGCTAGTGTTGGACAATTATGTTTTTTGTTGCATTTAAATAGTAAATACTCAGAAATATACGTGAGAGCATTTTGCAGGGGTAAATTAAAACGATAATCAGTATCACAGGCGGGCGTGCGGCACCCCTCTGCCACTTGTGCGTTCGAACACACGGCTAGCCGGTAGGTACTTATCGCGCGACCTTGAGCGAGTGACGGAGGCCTGACGATACCCTTTGGAAAGACGTGTCAAATGTTCTGGCTTTTGAGCAATCGTAAGCACTGTCATCTCTTCCCAACTACATATATGATAGGCCTGTTGGTCTAGTGGGCAGTGGCCCTGAGTGCTATGCACGAGCTCGTGGGTGCTCGATTCCCATCCAGGACAAATGTTTGTGTGATGAGCATGATCATTTGTTCTTTGTCTGGGTGTAATTTATCTATAATATGTATGTATTTAGAAATATATATCAGTTGTCTAGTACTCATACCACAAGCTCTGCTTAGTTTGGGACTAGATGGCTTTGTGTGAAAGTTGTGGAATATATGTCGGGCTCGACTTCCAGTCTACCAGGTTTCAGTTGAGTACTAATGTTTGACATTGAATGACAACTATCTGACCTCCACAACCCAGTAGCTGGATAATACGATACCTAATATTGATCTATAATACGATAATACGCTGGATAATACGATATTGGCTGTCAAAGATGTACAAATGAAAGCTGGCACCAATGGCTTAACGAACCACCCTAGGCACGGAGGAATCTACATATATTGTTACGAGCTGGGGTTCGGAATAGAAATAATTTACACCAATTAAACCAAAATTAACACTTTACTTAAATAAACACCAAATAAAAATTAACACAGTTATTCACAGTACAATACTTGTCACTCAACACTGAAATCGCACCGAAATTCACTTGTAAAGCTTCGATTATATCGCCTCGTATCTTGAAATTAGACTACTGTATGCGTTCCTCTGCGATCTATTTATACCCCGGTCTATGAGTTCTAGAACATTCTTGTAAAATCGACTCACCGCCTACACTGCCAAGAATATTCCAGAAGCTACTCGAGATACTCAGTACTGCTACTCGCCGCTAGATGGCGTTAGTGTCTTGACTCGATATACTCAGTACTGCTACTCGCCGCTAGATGGCGTTAGTGTCTCGAACATTCTAGATTTCTGTCGAAGTTTCTCGACGTACTTCACTAAGCGACTGGCGTAACAATATGTTAAGATAGTTACCCATACTTAGACCGACTTCGCAAGCGTTACTTAGCCGTGAAAATCGACCTGCAATTAATAAATTATTGCAAACATTTAGGAATATGTATTGGAATTTTAGTTTATGTCGGTTGAAAAGTATTGTCTATGCATATTCAGACTGGTTGGATGAATCATGAGTTAATTTGAGTCATTATCCACTTACTTACAAGTTGAGTTTCATTTTGCGATGGTGTTATCATATTTATCATTTAATAAAATATACTGATAGAAACATCAAATCTCTAAAACAAAATATTTATTTAATACTTGGAGGACTAACAGCTAATAAAAGGATATATAGAAGGCTGGAAAGCCAATTACAACATTAACTTTTTTATTATATTAGTTTATAATCCCTACTAATATTGTAAATACTAATCTGTCCAAATTACACTTAACGCCGAAAATACTTCACCGATTTATATGAATATAAGTAGATTAAACCCTGGGGAAGGACATAGTTTACTTAAATTTTCGCTGAAATAAACTTTTCACGGGAGCGAAGCCGGTGACTAAAACTAGTTTCGATGTAATATCTCAAGTGCTAATAAGTGTAAACTACTTACAATCTTTAAATGATTCACTACACACGAGCAAATGCTAGAATTTTCTATTGACGTTTGCATTATTTGTTAATATTACTAAAATAAAACACAACACCCAAAATATACTAACGTGATAATAATGTCATTCCCAGAAGATCTCATACAACTGAAAGAAGAGCTGGCGACATTATCTAAGAGGAATGCGGATTTGGAGGCGCAGGTCAGATGTTACGAACAACTCAACACTGGCATTGGTACTCAGGTAAATAATTATCTATACTAATATTATCAAGTAATATTGTAATTTATATTATCACTACAACTCTCAAATCGTGAAGGAAAATATCATGAGGAAATCGGTATGGCCTATAATTCAATTAAAGCTACATTATTCCTGATTCATATTTTCTTTTTGCTTAAAAATACTTTACATGTCGAGTGACTGAAGTCGCGGGCGAAAGCTACTATGTAACAATTTTTATTTATCTCTGAGCAGTGATGGGAGGTTACAGACACAACTTGTAGGTAGTGATTTTTAACACGCTTTTATTAGGTCGACCTGTATGTAACTAACTATGTAATGGAATCTAAGGTAACTAATTTAACCATCTTCCAAGGGTCGTAGCGTAATGAAAATTGGCAGCTGTATGTAGTTCTGATGTCAATACAATAATATGGTACTGTCAAACTGATCTGATGATGGAGCCGGAAGATATTAACTGGAAATTTATGATGGAAAATCGTATCATGGCTGATTTGGATTTCTTAGAAAAGTCTTGTAACGAACTTTGACCACGATTAGGTTTCAAGGTCTGATGATGAATTCGGAAGATAGGCACTGGCATTCCATGATGGAATATCGTATCATAGTCGTGTTTGCACTGTGTGAGAACGGCCACGTAATGGACTTTGAACACGATCAGGTTTCAAGGTTATAACAAACCTAAAGAAAATCCGTTATCGGTTTTCTTAACGTTTTGTTTTACATGCATTTATAAAAGCGTGTTTTTCTAGTGCTTTTTAAACTATTAATTTTTAACGGGTGATTTCAGACACACCTTACTTTGTGTAATTTATATTATCACAACTGCTCTCTAAAACGGTAAAGGAAAAATATTATTTGATTGAGGAAACCATCATATTTTAGAACTGAAGTGACATCCACCAATTTAGCATTGGGTTCGCGTGGGTTACGGCCCATTAGCTCGCATAGAGGAGCTAGAACACATGCCGTGTTCTAGCAGCGGGAACGTTATACTTCTATTTTAGATAAATAAACTCTATAGATAAACCAACAATGTATATTCATGTCAAATTACTGTTGACCTCTGAGTTTGTTTCGGTGTTTCAAAATGTGTAAAAGTGTTATTTATAACCAACTAGTTTTTGCCCGCGACTTCGTTCGCGTGGGAGGTATTTCCCGCGTAAATCCCGATCCCGTAGGAATTCCGGGATAAAAATATCCTATGTCCGTCTCCTGGTTCTAAGCTACCCACTAATTTTCAGCTAAATCGGTTCAGACGTTCTTGAGTTATAAATAGTGTAACTAACACGACTTTCTTTTATATATATGTATAGATTTACAAAATAAATATTTTATTTTATTCGAAATTCGAAAACCGTGAACTTCTTTTTGGCTTATAATTACTAGAACATGTATGAATGTAATTTTTCCCTGACTTTCCAAGTTAATATGTAATTGCTATTTCTAAGCAGACAGTCTATTTCTTTTTGTTTATGTATAATTCTTAGATCTCTTCTACTACAACCTTACATAAATAAATCCATCATTAAAATTTACAGGACATGCCATCAAATCCCCAAGAAATGATGAACCGCATCCGTGAAATGGAAGTCGTAATCCAAGCACTGAACATGGAGAAGGAGGAATTTATGAAGGACAGAACTGATTCCATTGAGAAACTTAGGCTGCAGGTAAACGGATTTGATCTCAGCTTAGTAGATTTAGTAAAACTATATTTTTTTGACCCAGAATGTTTTCAGAATGACACCACTCTTGACCTCGATTTCGCCTGATTTTGAGCGACAGATGAGGTCTAATTCAATTTCAAGGACCTTCTAATAGTAACCTCACTATATTTTCGAGCCGTTTTGTAGTCAAAGCTCTCGGACCGTAGGCCCTTATGCGCACAGTGCACACATGACCTCATCCCTCCATCATCCTTTTACTACCGGTCTAACTGACGCACTGTTGGGTACGACCCACGCTTGGTTGATATACCGTGTTGTCGTACCAAGCGCTTATTTAACACATGTATTGTATGTACAGACAAGTTGTGAAACTCTCTGCCGGCTTCAGTGTTCCCTGCCACATATGACCTTTCAGCCTTTAACACGTTGAACGCCAACGCGGTCAGTGCTGACCGACAGTGAGCTTTCCCTTTAGGCCAAGCAAAAATCACAGTTCTATCCAGAACTATCTTACCACCTATCCTAGACCAATCTTAGACCAACCTAGACCTATCTTAGACCAAATGCTTTTTTAATTGTTGGTTTGACGCGCAGCCAACCTCAAAAAAAAAATAGATACTTATATCTAATGTCCAAATGTATGTTTTCATTAACAAAAGACAACTTTAGTCATTAATTAATTAATTATGGAGATATTAACCATCACTGACCGACGCGGCCCGAACGGCAAGTCTAGTTGTCGGCCATCACTGACCGACGCGGCCCGAACGGCAAGTCTAGTTGTCGGCCATCACTGACCGACGCGGCCCGAACGGCAAGTCTAGTTGTCGGCCATCACTGACCGACGCGGCTTGAACGGGAAGATGCATTTTTTTCTTGGCGTTCAACGTGTTAAAGCAAGAGTGAATAGGCATCTTCTGGGCTCGCTCGTTCCATCTTAGACCTCATAAATCGCTTACCATCGGGCGAAATCAAAATTTTGAACGGGCTGCTTGTTACTTCTAGATATTTTACTTTGTCGTTAAGCTAAGCATTGACATACAACGTGGCCGCCAGTCTCTTGCACATTACCAGCGTTGATGATGAATGTTTGACGCTTTATTTCAGTGTGTGATTTAGATTAATTAGTGTGTATTCCCCATCCCGAGTTTGCGTTAAAATACTTGTACATTTTGAGAACTAGGTCTTTTGCGACTCGGTTGCCATTTTGAGAATTAGGCCTTCTGCGCCTAAAAGTAACCCTAGCGAGTATCGGTTTAGCAGTGCCTGCAGTCTCAGTTAGAAATATAAGTAACAAAATGTTTATAAGTATTAGTATGTGCCTATATAATTTTAAGATTGTTGTTTTCAGGACAAAGAACTGAAGGACGCGTTATCACAACGCAAGCTGGCTATGACTGAGTACAACGAGGTGACTGAGCGACTGTCCGAACTCAGGCAGCAAAAACAGAAGCTATCGCGGCAGGTATGTGCCATTTTGTACTCATACTATAATATTATGCGGCCACCTAACATGGCAAAAGCTGTCATTGCTCCGACTTTCAGCCTAATATTTAAATATTAGCGATACTATTGCTCCGTCTGTACAAACCTGTCGCAAAGTTGATATCGCTTGCATCTCATAATAGACCTACAATGACCCACATACTCAACACAGTGCACAACCCAACAAAACTGAAATTGAGGTATCGTACCCTACGAAATTAATTGTTTTAAATATTGTATTTTGTTTTTGTCACTATTCTAACTTACTAAGGGCAATTTAATAAATTATATACCATTATGCATTATTCCGTAGTAAAATCTATACTAATATTATAAAGTGGAAAAGTTTGTTTGTTTGTTTGCTTGAACGCGCTAATCTTCGAAAGTCCTGGGTGGATTTGGATGCAATTTGGTATGGAAGTAGCTTGAAACTTGAGGAAAGTTATAGGCTACTTTTTAGGCGACTGCAAAAAAGGAGAGTTATGTTTTTACCGCGATAGAATCCACGGGAGCAAAGCCCCGCGTGAGTACTAGTACTGAATAAAACTAAAGTCAGTGTATATTGTATGGATATAAGTACCTAAATATTCTTATGATATCAGGATCGCTAATTGGTCGTTTTAGGTATCAAGTATGTGTCGTTATCGCTAAGTGATGAAAAACTTGATAGGTACGTGTAAATGTCCGCTATTGCCATCTTATCTGGCAAATTCTTTAGGTATCTTTTGCCTATACAGCGCTACTATGAAAAGGATAGTCCTTGTCACGTAAGTTGGCAAGGTTTTGGCGTAGTGGGGGTAAGTTCGCGCATCGTGCACTTAGTGGAAGAAAAAAGTGGTCACTTTTACTGCTTGCCATTATTCTATGGTTATTGCTATCATTTATTTTTAATCATATCTGTTCAGAAGACTGTTAAAGAAAGAAGAGGGATTCATTCGTTAATACGGTATTATAAAAAAAAAAAAAAATAATACATAAATTTTACAAACATTTAAAAGTGAAAAAAAATGTATTTAAAGAAAAGATTAAAAATAATATGTTCTCGTCGTCACAATTGGTTAATAAAACTGCTACCCCTTCTATTCTTCTTTTTTCCCGGTGTCCTAAAGACAGTGACGAAATCGGAATTTCAACCTTCATTAACTATAGTGTCTAACTGTTCTTTCTGACGTTTTAATAGTCTGCGTAAAACTGTATTTGGTCCTGGCATTGTAATCAACGTAACAAAAACTAAATTTAAAACAACAACTCGTAACAAAAACAAAGGGTACAACTTTCTTGTACTCAAGTGTATTCGGGAGCAAGTTGAATGAGAACTACTGACGCACCAATCGCGCGCTTCGAGCGGCGCTACGTCATACCCCGCGTCCCGCTGACACCTAAAAATCGACTTCTGCGCATTGAACGACTCTTGTCTAGTTATTTGACGAGAACTATAAATGATGCTATGACGTCTAACAAGGGAGAACGGAAGAAGAAAACTTGTTGACGAACGATCCTAAGTAACTGGGATAAGGGCAGGGAGATGATGATAGCGTTATTATGAAAGCCTTAGCTAAATTAATATCTCTGCATCAGAATCTATAACAGAACACTTTGGTGGCAAATAAATGATTATGATTATGAAAAAAAAAACTTTTTGCAGGGATACAGTAGTAAAGTAAATTACCTTGGCTTCATACTATCTAATGTGTACACATACTATCGAGCTGCTAAAGCACACATACAGTTTCTTAGCAAATGTCGCGTCGTCGTTTTACTTTCGTTATCTTTGTCTGTTATTAATAAATTATCATAATATATTCTACAAGTCGTCGGGCGGGGTTTCGCTCCTGTGTAATTTATTACGGTAAAAACAGAAGATTCTTTCTTTTGCAGTGGGGTAAAAAGGTAGCCTATAATCTTTCTCGAGCTTCAAGCTACTTTACCAAATTTCATACAAATCCAACCAGTATTTTCGATAATTAACGATTTTAAACAAATAAGCTTTTCCGCTTTATAATATTAGTATAGATATTCTCTTATCTATTCTAAATTTAGCTGTGCCCGACAGGGACTATAATTGTTTCTTCTAATTTTATTCCACCTGTGTGTGTACATTATGAAATGCCACAAATAGGTACTTGAATACTGAATACTTGAATTATCTGTAATGGTAACTTCTTTAATTTTTAGTCGGTATTACCATTTTTATGGTAGCCACGAATTATGGTCTGGTAGTTCTTCATTTAATGTATAACTTATGTTCGTCGTAACTTAGGTCCGTGACAAAGAAGAAGAGTTAGAAGTAGCGATGCAGAAGATCGACGCATTGCGACAAGACATACGGCGCGCTGAAAAAGGACGGCGGGAATTAGAAGCCAGACTCGATCAGGCTATATCTGAGGCTACTAAGGTGAGCTATCATTATAAATTAGATATTTAGCTTTGTGTTATCGACGAGGGTACTCTATTACAAAGGTTCTGCTGTTCGTTTATCTGTGTGTAAGCACACATACTTGATTGACGATTTATCTTTTACAGAGTGATTACTTTTATTGTTTTTATAACAAAATTTGATTTTGTGCTTTTCATAGCGAAATAAACGCTCAAACACTAATCAACAGGTATCCTAGTCCATTCTTATTGACTACAATACTAGCTGTACCTGCGACTTCGTTCGTTCTCGCATAAACCGCAAACCCATGATAATCCTGAGAAAAAGTTATTCCAGTATTTCAGTTATCTGCATACCATATTTAAAAAAAGAAAAACAAACAATATCATATTATTGTTAAAAGAAAATATAAACGAAAAAGTTAAATTGAATAGATCCAGGACGATTTCATTCGGATCCGTTCAGTATTTTTTTGCGTGAATGAGTAACAAATATGTATCCATACATCCTCACAAACTCACATTTACCATATTAATAAGAAGAAGTAAGACTCTTTACGGTGAATTTGATAACCTGCATTACGAATAGTAATTATTATAACAATGATTCTTAATGCGTATTTATTTAGTGGGTATGCTCAGCGGATTTTTTTATGTTTGTAATTTTCTATTGTTTTTTTGTGTGTGTTTTTGTCCAAATAAATGTTTTTCAATTTTAACTTCAACTTACTAAGATAATGCTGTATGTTCCTAGGAACGCAAATTACGCGAAGAAACGTTACGCTCTCAGCGCGTAGACTCTGGAGGCCCGCCGTGTGCCGCCGCCGACGTGGCCAGGCTACAGGCGGAGGTGGAAACGCTAGAGGTAACACTAACAAAAAAAATGGTTGACTGGTAGAGAATGCCTATGGCATTAAGTACGCCTTTGTACATTTTGTGTTGCATAAAGTTTTAATAAATAAATAAAAACATTATCATAATTATCATAGCCCTTTTTAGGGTTCCGTTCAAACCAATTTTCGTTGAAAGTTTTTATTAAGATTAGCATATATTTTTTTTATAATTTTTTAAACTATTGACTTTAAGAAAAAAAAAAATGGTTTCAGAAACCGCAAATTAGAAATTAGAAATACAAAGTTATATTTGCGGTTAAAATATATATGTAAAATAAATGTATATAAAACTACTGTAGTTTCTGAAATATAGCACGTTTTCTATCTATTTTAACCGCAAATGTAACTTTGTATTTCATATAAACACTATGAAAACAAAGTTATTTAATTTTTGCTTAGTTCTTCATGGGCGAGTCTGACTTGCACTTGGCCAATTGTTGTTTATTTTATTACTGATGAGCCCGCACATGAATGGTAAGTGATAAATGAGGTCTACGATAAAACTAGCGAGCCGAGAATGTTTACTCTAGCCTTAAAGGGCCATAAGTGGCAGGGAACACTGAAGCTTTTCTCAATAAGTTAGATTCGCTATACAACCTAACCCTATGCATTTGTATACCAATATTAACAGACATTTATAAGGTGTAAGATAACTGAATCTTCATAAGAGATTCTTGTGAATCCAACTATTACCGTGAACTTATTCCAGATACAAGCATATTTAGCTTAGTTGGAGGGGTTTAAATGAATTTCAAGTTCTTTTTCTAAAAAGAAAACTGTTCACAAATGTAGTTGGTCGCTATTTTATTTTTAAATTGATTTCATTGTGACCAAGAAACTTGTAAATCTATATAATATATTCTTAGATGCAGTACAAAGAATCTCTACAACAACAACAGTCGAGGTTCCAGGCGGAGTTAGCAGCTCTCAATGACCAATTACAAGAAGGAGATGCTTTACGCAATGTTCTTAATAGAGAGGTATGTGTATATATATATATACTCATACCCACGCTAGTAATCTTAGCAATTGCAAAGAAATGTAGGGTTTATTTCTAACAATTTCATAGATTTTACATTTGGACTTGCCTTATGCATTTGACTTGTTAAAGAATAACATTGCCATAATTAAAGTACATTCTTATGACATGTAAGCTACGGTTTTGGACCTATTCAGAGGTAATTCCATTAATACAATACGTGATATAATACGTGAGGCGTAATTTTTTTGGGAAGAAATGTTTATAATCCATCTTTGTCATTGGTGTTCCATAGGGTGATACTCTAGGTCCTGTCTTACTTTTAAATTTAAAAATGTGCTTGAAAGAGTACCATCAACAATGACTGCAATTAAAAAGTATAGTCTATTCTATTCTTGGTCTTTAGTGTCATAAATTTCTTCTGTTCCAGTTACAAACATCAAAAGAGAAGCTTGAAAGCCGCCTCATAGAACAGTTAACAGACAGCGAAGACAAACAGATGTTAATTAACGAGAACCGGAAGCTGGCCAAAGATCTGGATGCTGTGAATAACAAAGTCTATACTTTTGTATTAACATTTTGTAGTTTTAGGTCCTTATTAACTTTTCCCTAGTTCCCTATTTTCCCTATTAATGACTTTAGTATTGCTTATTTCCTGAACTTGATCAAAACATGAACTTAAGCAGGCTTATAAATTGTTAAGTTGGTTTAAGGGGAGACTTGTTTACAAATCAGGGTTATTTCATTGAAGTCCATTCAGTCTGAAATTAAAAATTCAGAAGTATATATTATTATTCACATAGTATTAAAGGTTATCTGGAATTGGTTGCATACACTTTAGAATAATATTTTTATTTCTTATGTTGTATCTGCATATAGATGGTAAAATTAGAGTTCATGACAAAGAGAGATTAAGCAATTTTAAAGGCTCCGTAAGATTTTTTACCCATCATATAAAATTCTCAGTAGAAGTGTAGTTTTATGTGACAAGATATCCAAAAACAAAAACACATCTAAAACTCCCTCTCCTTTCTTCCTCAGCTGGCAGAAAACGGTAGAAGATGGCAAGCGGAACGGAGACAGATGGAGATAGAGTTAGAGGAACTTAGAGCTAAGAGAGATACCATGCAGCACTGGGAGACGCAGGTCAGTGATGTAAGTAGAACCCTGATGATGCACCTTATTAACACTACACTGATGCATTTGGCCTGTTTGTGTAATGACCCTACTGATTTGTATGTTACCTCTATAAATTTGTGTAATTACCTAAGTGAGTCGTGTTTTTATTCTACCCGTTTTAAAATACATAGTAACTCGAGTGTTAACCTCTCAAGGACCGCCATTTTTACGTCAAGCACCGCGGGCGGGTTCTTATCGTAAGCGTAATCTGACCCCGGTCACAAACGATTTTAAAACTTATCTTTACTACAAATACAGTTTTAAATCGGTCGGGGTTTGGTGGCACAAATTTGTGCCAGCGGGGCTCAACTAATACTTGTTTACCGGCACGTTTTTGTGCCGCTGGGGCTCTAGAGGTTAATTAAAAAGATTTCTAGTTATGTGAATTTACACTTACATTGCTAGTATCTTAAAAAAAAATGTTTTTGTATTGATCCAGCACTAAGACATGTTTTCACATCCAGAATTTATTACCTTATTGGATTGTTTATTATGACACGGTTTGTTTTGTTACAATCACAGAAATCTTAATAATAAGGCAATAGAAATGCTATCTACTGTCATTTAATACTGGGACGCGTGTCGCCGGTTCGCAGCTACCACCACATAAACAAACAATAGATACACACTTTCGCCTACACATGCATTTTGCATTATTACAACAAAATTAAACTTTAAGCGATGACATTACGCAATATTTTCTAAAAACGCATAATCTCAGGTGGCGTAACGTGTGCGAAAAGTAGAGAAAGATATCGCGCGCTCATTCTCACTTAGGAATAGTGCAGGGAAAAGCTCGTAGAAAAAAATGCTCACATTATTACGATAATTTTCTGTTGAGCGTTAATAGCCAAGGAGTCTCGTAACAATAGATAACTAATTTATTGAAAGTTTTTCATTCCTCGACGCGCTTTTAGACGATTTATTTAGGAGAAAAGGGAATACAATAAAACGTTAAGTGTTAGTATATTTTTTTATTATTTAGTTATACAAATCTTAAAGGCTCTCCAATACTTCATCTTATGCAAAAAAAAACAATGACCAAATCAAATAGAGCAATAATGGCACAACTTAATACCGAACAATGAAGAATATACTTTATTGCTCACCAAAATAAATTGTTACACAACTGTTTTACGTAAATTCCATGGTTACGATGGCGGTCTTATCGCTTATAGCGATATATTCTAGACAATGAGTGATGATGTGCTCCATCTTCGACCACATCATCACTTACCATCAGGTGAGATGGTGGTCAAACGCGAACCTATTCTAAATAAAAAAAATTAAAAAAAATATTCTAGACAATCTTAGGATGGATTGATGATATTATTATTATTATATTGATGCATAAATAATATGAAAACGTATCGATCCGATCCAACTTAATCCATTATACTTACAATATACATAATAATATGTATCCGTAATTATTTTGTCATAAAAATAGATAAATACTGAACACGTCAATGATACAAGGACACCCAACGCAGATTGTTATTTAACTTACCTACGTACATAACAATAATAAGCCTACCTCCTATTAATTTTCTGTATGAAAAAGTACGAATTAACAGCTATATAATCGTTGAAAAATGACTTTTTATAAACTATTTAAACAGGAAAAAACATGCTTAATGAAAATACGTATTGAAATATTGAACGAAAAATTATATTTCATTCGAATTTCGGTAAAACTACGTATTAACTATTAAGCTAAAGGTAATAAATTACCGATACAAAATAGTAGTGGCACGTCACTAATTCGCGGCCAACTCGTGCGGCGTATTCCTGGAATGTACGTAAACCACGATATTGTTTATTGCGCATGACTATAATATTCATTGCTGCTTTTAGTAGTTGTAATAATAGACATGAACAAGCTTAAGTATTAATGGTAATTAAATTGAGAAAAAAAATCGTTTACTGTGATAATCGTAGTAATGGTGGTGAAAATATTTGATTTGATTATATTTTTCAAAAACGACATTATTTCAAAAATTTAGTAATTACATATGAAATGTTATCCCTTTATTTGTAAAGTTACAAATTTTGGAAGAGTTTCCGCAGTTGGATAAGCTGCAAAACACCATGTTTACCTCTCCACGTCCCAAACAACACAAGTAACCGCAACAAACGCTCCACGCGCTTTTGTGTTTTACGAGACACATGCGCGGCGACAAGGTCACGCGTCTTTGCGACTTCTATTGCCTTATTATTAAGATTTCTGTGGTTACAATAATAACACATCCTGATTTATATACTGATCAGATGTATCCTCGTTTGCACAAATTCTATCCTATTAGCTGTTTCACAAATAACCGACAAAAATAGAAAGTCTTTGTTAAAAATAATAACTCTGTCAACACTCACAGTAAGTCTTAAGATAAGTAACAAATACAATATACAGTGAAACATAATTATATTTATTTATTGAAACACTAACGATTTATTCAGTAGTTACATTACAATTTGGTTTGCACGGAAATATTATCGGTGAACTCGTCACTTATAGGTGTGCACAGCACTTGCATAATCAGGAATAAAAATAGATTAAATTACAATGAAATTAATTAAAAAAATACATTAAAGTAGAACATTTAGTAAAGAAAGTGAGTATAAGTAACGCCAAATAACTTGGCAAGAGGCGTTCAATGTTTTTTTAAATACATTTTTTTCACTTTTAAATGTATTTATGTATTATATCCATTTTATTTATAATACCGAATTAACGAATGAATTCCTCTTCTTTCTTTAACATTCTTCTGAACAGATATAATTAAAAATAAATGATGGCAATAACCATAGAATAATGGCAAGCAGTAAAAGTGACCACTTTTTTCTTCCACTAAGTGCACGATGCGCGAACTTACCCCCACTACGCCAAAACATTGCCAAGTTATTTGGCGTCATCTATAACAGAAAATTAAATTAAAATAAATAATACTAATAATTATGGTATAATAGCCAAGGGCCTCGACCAACATCTAAGCAGGCTCTCGTTGGGCAGCTGGATCAAGGGCTTGATCCAGAAAGCAGTACTTCTGGACACGGCGCGTATTGTGAGGAGGTTCTTCTCTCAAGAGCCCTGACCACCGGTAGCTTGGACCCTGTTCCCGATACCGGTGGCCGACTATTTTTTATATTTTGAAATGTTTATATTTTTAATATTAATATTTAAAATGTAATTGATATGTACAGTCACGGACTATAAATGATGAGCCACTTGCCACCATTCGTATTTTAGCCGTGTAATGCAAATCGGGTTTAATCGGTTATATTCGTACACAGAACAGAGTGACTACCTAAAGTCGACGAATTGCAGGTGTAGAAACCGTAACCTAGCGACAATTGTTTTAGCGTAGCCATAGTAACGTTGGTGTACGGAGAAATTATAGTTGGTATAATTTAGACATCGGAAAAACTCGAAACCACGATTTTATCCGATCGCGTAGCGTCCAAGATGACGTTCACGATAATTATGATTATGTACTAAACATAGAAAACACCTAACTGCCGCCATCTTGCAAGAAGTGTTATTTGCTATTTCTGCTAAAGAGTTTACGTTTTAGCTATTATAAATGTCATAAAATGATGTACATCAGAACGTTCGGCCAGTCGAGGTAGGGAGCTGGCTGCTACTCCAGTTTTTACTGACGATCATGTGACGCATAAAGATGCCAGCCAAAGAATTTGTGACGGAACAGTTCGAAAATTAGAAGCATTTATTTAAGGCCGAACGACCTGATATCAGAACGTTTGGCCAACCTGAATCTCCATAACTGAGGACCTCAGAGAAACTGTTACTGAATAAAGATGTAGCGACGATTTGCTGACAAACAACCACTGCTTTACTTTTACTGGTAATGCCACCGGTTAAACGTAAAATGAATTTTAGCTCCTGGAACATCAGGACGTTCGGCCAACGTGATCTCCATAACTGAGGACCTGAGAGAAATCGTTAATGAATAAAGATTAAGTGACGAGACTGAAATTATCTTTTATTGATTTATTTCTTTTTGTGACGGTTCTTTTAAATAATAAAATGAAAAAACAAACATATAACCTCAAAAAATTGGGATTATCGATTTCTCCACAAGGAAGAAGCCCAGAGAAACCGTTAATCAATAAAGATTTAATGACGACACTGAAACGAACTTTTATTGCTTTATTTTCTTTTGTGACGGCCCCTTTAAATAGTAAATTGAAAATGTAACATATAACCTCAAAACATTGGGATTATCGATTCCTCCACAACGAAGAAGCCTAAAAGTCTCATTAAACCCCTGATGTGTTATAGGTTTCCAGTCCAATGGTGTGAGTATTTTTTGTTGATTCAAGATTAATCTATAAAAATGCACTATGGCGGATGGTGACTGAAATAGGGTGACCATGTATTCCAACGAAACAAGTATTTAATCATGTAGGTACTTATTTATCTACTGAATGAAGCAAAACACATCGAAATAGTTAAATAAGGTGACGATGTAGATCGCGGACGGAGGAGTATGAAATTTGTCACAGTTAAAGTTTATTTGGAGAAGTAGTGCAGATAACTAATATTGAATATAATATGTATTAGAAATAAATTGTTATAAAAAACATTACGTACACCATTATGTGTTATGATGTGGCCTCTTTGCTTTGACTGACTTTACTTCTGTGTCTGTTACTGTCACATGAATATAAAAATAATTGGGGTGCGCCAAAGTTCACCTAAATTTTCAACTCCGATAATTGGAAATCCTAAAATGTTCTTCCTAACAGTTTTCATCCTAACAATCACAATTTCTAACTACTCTGTATCTAATGTTCATAATTCCGAAGCATTCAACTTCATAATGTCAGTAGCAATAAACATCTATTATACTTTTATTTGTTTTCCTATATTTTCTCAACATAACCATCTTTAACACTATTATTCAAAGTCATATCTTTTTTGTTTAGATTTCTTTCATCTTCTTTAATTTATTTATAGCGGTGTGTACCTGCAAAGATAGGTTAGGTTAGAAGTGTGACCAACTACGCGCGAGCCGAGCGAGCGAAACAAGCGGTGTCACGGCAGCGGCCGGCGGCGAGCGCTACCTCGGCATGTATTTTTTATTACACTTGGTAAAGGTTTCTTTCTGAGTATGAGTGAAAATATTATGGTAATTATGTTTAGGGATAAAAGCGTTATGATAAAAAACAGTAGAAGTTTAAATATATTTACATTAATGATATTATTAATTACAATTTTCGGAAACATGAGTGTTATGAACATCGCCGGTAGCACTACAAATAGTATGAATGAAAACTTTAGGATGAAAAATTTAAGGAAGAGTGATCATTCGAATTACAAATCATAAGAAGAACAATTTCGGGTAAAAAACTTTAGGTGAGCCAATATGGACCCAAATAATTGAAACTATCGATGGAATTTCGACCAATAGGCGACCACTAGTTATGACCGCTTTCTATAATATATCTCAATCCCAATCTTGATCCCGACCCTTGTCTGTAACCAATCAACGGCCGAGTTCGTCAATCTGAGTCTTTGAGAGGGCGAATCCGTTAATTGGGATTGAGATACACTATAGAATTTTGGCTCAAATCAAGGTGCATCCGTTACGATAGATGGCGTGCAATGGATGGACCGCGCTTACCATAGATGCATTTTCGATACTTCACACCTACGTAACAAGGTTCATTTTTGTGTGGAATGTCAGTTAGTGAGTGTATGTTTTGGAACACAGAGCCGAAAATTTGTTTTCCGTGTGTTTACTATTATTATAACGGCGTGGCCGGGCGGCTGCATAAATAAATTAAAGTGGGTAGTGATACTATCCAGAGTGGCAAGTAATTGAATAAGATATGTGTGAAACTTTCGTTAACTCTATACCTACATGTTGCTGGACCTATCTATACCTATACAGTGAGTCTTCAATTCTAAAAAGTACAAATTATTATGTACCTAACTACCTACCGCTTTTGTGGATGATTGAAATGATTACAAGTAAAGCACTTTTTAGTTGTGTAAACTATTTATTTAAGTATACCTGTACTTAATAAAATTTTCCAATTTCCAATGTCAGTCACCTTTCCACTTTTGTGTGCCTTTAGCCAAAATAGACTCGACTAAAATAACAAAAACTTCACAAGTGGACACTGGTATGCACGTATCAGCTCAACGTTGCTTGTACATAATTTAGTATTACGACGGTAATTAAGTACTCGATAAATACTTGTTTCGTTGGAATACATAGTCACCCTATTTCAGTTGCCATCCGCCATAGTACATTTTTATAGATTAATCTTGAATCAACAAAAAAAACTCATACCATTGGACTGAAAACCTATAACACATCAGGTGTTTTACGAGTCTTCTAAGCTTCTTCGTTGTGGAGGAATCGATAATCCCAATATTTTGAGGTTATATGTTACATTTTCAATTTACTATTTAAAGGGGCCGTCACAAAAGAAAATAAAGCAATAAAAGTTCGTTTCAGTGTTGTCATTAAATCTTTATTGATTAACGGTTTCTCTGGGCTTCTTCCTTGTGGAGGAATCGATAATCCCAATTTTTTGAGGTTATATGTTAATTTTTCATTTTATTATTTAAAAGGCCCGTCACAAAAAGAAATAAATCAATAAAAGATCGTTTCAGTCTCGTCACTTAATCTTTATTCATTAACGGTTTCTCTCAGGTCCTCAGTTATGGAGATCACGTTGGCCGAACGTCCTGATGTTCCAGGAACTAAAATTCATTTTACTTTTAACCGGTGGCATTACCAGTAAAAGTAAAGCAGTGGTTGTTTGTCAGCAAATCGTCGCTACATCTTTATTCAGTAACAGTTTCTCTGAGGTCCTCAGTTATGGAGATTCAGGTTGGCCGAACGTTCTGATATCAGGTCGTTCGGCCATAAATAAATGCTTCTAACTTTCGAACTGTTCCGTCACAAATTCTTTGGCTGGCATCTTTATGCGTCACATGATCGTCAGTAAAAACTGGAGTAGCAGCCAGCTCCCTACCTCGACTGGCTGAACGTTCTGATGTACATATAAAATGTGCTAAGCAAAAAAAAAACACTATATTATTTGAATAATTATTTTATTTTGTATAATAAGAATCAAAACTGTTGGACTGTCTTAATATCTTGTAAATGCTCCCTGGCTGTCTATTACAGCTTGCAGTCGTGATTGCATGGAGCTAACCAGACGAGTGCAAATATCAGTCCCTCGCATGTTCTCCCATACTTCTTGACAATGTTGAGCCAGATCTTCCTTTCTTCGTTCATTACGGTGATGCCATCGCTGCACCATTAAACCCCACAGATTTTATATGGGATTCAGGTCCGGGGATTTAGCTGGCCATGGAATCACCGTTATGTCTGGATGTGCTTCAAACCAGGTCCTGATAGTCCTTGCTCGAGGTATGGCAGAATTATCGTGAACAAAATTAATATTTTCCATTTCGTGCTGTGGATACACAATCCTTACAGACGGAAGCATAAAATCTTCCAAAATCCTTATATAGTTCACGGCATTTGCACGAGGTGGTAGTTGAACAAGCTCGCCTACACCTTCGGAGCTCATCCAACCCCACATATTAACAGTTATCCTTCCTGATTCCCTATTTGGTATGACGTTATCTGCATCATACCGTGAACTGTTATATCGCCATAGGTGTAAGCGGCCATGATCGCTTGATTGGAATGACTTCTCATCACAAAAAATAGTTGATGACCAATCGAAATTTAAAAATCGGTGTGCGAAATTTACCCGTGCGGTTTTATGAGCGTCTGTCATATCGACTTTGTAGGCAGGAATCCTATGATGCAAATTCATTGAGTGAAGATGCCTTCGGATGGTTCTGGGATTCACATCAAAACATTCCGCGTAACGCTGCGTTGGTATAAATCCATCAACTTCATATTCGCGGAGCATTTCAGTTCTCTGAGCTTCGCTTAATGCAGAAGGGCGATGGTTGTTTCGGCGACGATCATTTATATGTCCTTCTTCGGCGTATCGTCTTACCCATAAAGAAACGGTGTTTCGCTAAAAAAATAACATCTTTCAAGTTAATGGACTTAGATAATTACCTTTTTAAAAAAATTCAAAAACATATAGATTGAGTGTATAAGCTCACCGTCAAGTGCAGATCTCTCGAAATTGCACGAATGCTCAGACCCTGCTGATGCATTGTTATGATTCTATAGCGAATTTCTTCAGAAATTGCAGCTGGCATTTTCGCGTTAATAATGGCTACGATTCACCAAAATTCGAAATTTTCGTCTCCAAATCTTTTCTGACATCGACATTTCAACTGTCACTCTGTCTTCGGATAGGATTTCAGAAATAAAGAGTATTTAATGAGGACTATTTCAAAGGAGGTCAGTATCAAATAGATGGGATACACGTAACCACCTTTGTATGGATCAAGGAACTTGTACCTAAACTGGAATGCGGACGCGAAGCTCAAATCCGTTCCGAAGAGTATACCCTCGAAGGACCTAGCTATCTCTTTCTAGTAGTGTGGATATCAATTCGCGATAAACGTAAGGACAATTTTATTTGATGCAATATTTGCAGGTTTTTTTAGACACTTATTATTAACCTTACAAATGATGTATTTCTGTTACCGCTATAACAAAAAATACTAAAAATTAATTAAAATAAATATTTAAGGGAGACTCCCATACAACAGTTGTGATTTTTTTGGTGCTTTTTATAGGTAATGGTTCCGTACCATTCATTACCTACCTATAAAAATACCCTTCATGTGCGAGTCCGACTCGTACTTGGCCAGTTTTTTTCTTAACAACGTATTAAATAGAAAGAAAGAAATAAATTCAATTATAAATACAAAGGTTTGTATCGGTCTGTTACGCTTTCACGGTTAAATCACAGAGCCGCTTTCGAAAAAATTTGGCATGGAGATAGTTTAAAACCCTGGGAACTATATAGGGTTCTTTCTATCTCAGATTTTTGAACAGTTGCTCGGTAGCGCGATATAACAGAATTTTACGTGGGCGAAAAGCTAGTTCTCAATATATATATCTGAGGAACTTATATTGAGCGCGCTAATTTCTATAATAAACCCTTCCTTATGCGGGCTAAATGCAAAATTGGTTTTGCAAACTTTATTGCGTTGAATTATAAACTTTCAAAGTGGTTAAGACCCGTGATACAAATACAATTATTGCAGATACAGAATTAATAACAGAATCACCAGCTGGCAATTCTTCGAAGGCTTGGCCTTGATAGGCAGTGGTATAGACGTCCAAACAAACGTACATTAATTGGTAATCTATGTTTATTCGACACTTGTACGGTTAGAGCCAGTAGACTAAAATAAAATGA
This sequence comes from Tholera decimalis, assembly GCA_943138885.2. Classification (NCBI taxonomy): domain Eukaryota; kingdom Metazoa; phylum Arthropoda; class Insecta; order Lepidoptera; family Noctuidae; genus Tholera; species Tholera decimalis. The sequence goes on from OW964571.2 coordinate 34,448,797, forward strand.
TGCAATGTTTATATATAATTAAAACTACTAAAACCCTTCATGAAAGACGATGATTATAAATAGAAAGAATAACAGAAGAGATATAATTTATTTCGGTATATATTTATTTAGGTTAACCTACAATTGTTTACACTATACATTTGTATGAAACAGTCATATTACATTTATAAGTGTAAAAATTAATTACAGGCTAACACCACATGTGCTATTTAAGGTTAGAAATCAATATTATTAACATACATAATTCTAAACATAAAGGAGGCAGATCGAATGATAATTATAAGGTTATTATTATTAGGTTGGTTCTATATTTTCTAGTTCCTCATATGTTGCAGCTGCAGGTTTGTTACAAGATTGGCTTGACACACAACCCTAAAAATGTATTACACTATTATTAGTTAAAAGTATGGAAATAATCTTTAAATTATGAATTACTAACTTCTGCCCGCAACTTCGTCCGCGTAGAAGTCGAAAATATTCCACGGGATCCCGTCCCCGACTTGCTTGACAAAGATTATATTAGCTCGGCTAATATGCATGATATAAAGATAATTTATAGCCTATAGCACTCAGGGATAATGCAGCTACATGTAAGCGAAAGAATTTTCAAAATCGGTTCGGTAGTTTCAGAGATTACCCCATACATACAAACTTAAAAAATTTACCTCTTTATAATATTAGTATAGATTATTATTTGTCGACATTAACTAACTGCAGTGGATAAAAGTTAAGTAATTAAGTTATAAGTAATTATTAATATAATAAACTACACTTGTAAGCAAGTTTGCGTAGCTGAGTTTTTGGCCAAAATGATATAAAATATTTTTGCCATCAATTTGCTAAGCAAAAGTAAATAAAACAACTAAAATGTCGACTTTTATGCTCATTAATTTGACTCCTTTCATAACTTTCACTTACCAGATCTTTGAATGTGCCCAGTACAGGTTGTATATTCTTTTCTTTAGTGGGTTTTAATATTATAGTACTTGAAACATTTATTTGTTTCGCTGACAGGAATCTAAAATAATAATAGATTGATGAGAACAAAATTGTAGTATTTATGGTTAAGATATATTCAAAATGAAAATTCATCTTGCTATGCTCATATTCTACATTTTTCGAAACGGTGATCTTCATGTCATTTGTAAAGATTGATAACTTACTTTAGGGAAAATGGACGGAATTGCATCATTTGATCTTGTTTCGAAATGCAATATTACTTCGGGCTTGAAATGGCGGCTACAAATTTTGGAACCGTTTCTGACCCTTTTCTGTGTAGAACACTGAGCCACCGGACTCGAAGATCATAATTTTTAGGAAAGCTTAAAATAACAAAAAATAATATATAATGAGAAGAAAGAAAAATAATAAATAAGAAGAATAAAGAGAAGAACATCCACTTTTACATTGAAAACATAGTCACCCTAAATGCAATTTGTAAACAAAGTCACAAAACTTACTTAAAAAAGGAAATTCCAGACCCGGGGTCCCCTTTTCACTCTTGCAATTAACCACAAAACACGTTCTTACCATGGTTACAATAACTTGCACTTTAATATTACGAAAACTCACAAAATTAAATATAATTCAAATTTACAAACATACAGATGTCAAGTAAACGTCAGTCGGCAACGTAGTAATTGCCAGGTATAGTATAATATATCACTACTAATTCTTGCAAATTCCATTTTTTTTTTGGTTTAAACATCTTGTGTTTGCATGGTAAAATAACTTTAATTTTCATTAATATGCATACAGTAATAATGGCAATTCATTTTAAAGATAGAATTCCAAAGAAGTTTAAAACTAGGTGTTATTACTACAACAGACAGGTCGAAAAAATTACCATTGAAATAAATATTTTTAATCTGACACACAGAAGAAAGGGACACAGTCCACACACGGCACTGTCTCGCTCGGAACGAATAGTTCCTTCAGTTTTATACGTGCAAGTTTATACTCTATTGTTTAACAGCTAAGAAAGACTTTCTGTATTCTTTGAGTCATTCGTAAGCAATCCAGTTAGTAGGTAGAAGATCCTTGGTATGGATTTATCATTGACAACTTATAAAGTCATTTTTCAACCTCTATGGATAAGACTATTTCCGATTATTAGTAATTTGTCATTTTGTTTCCGAGCATTCGGTTTGAGTTCGTGTTTAATCGTGTAATCTCGTGAATGTATAAAACTGCAAAATTGGAAATCTTGAAAGTGGCTTATCAATTATAGTCCGTGACTGTACATAGATTGAATAAATGGAATAATAATAATTCAGCCTATACAGTTCCCACTGCTGTGGGACACAGGCCTCCTCTCTACGAGAGGGAATGGACTGTAATCCACCACGTGGCCCAGTGTTGGTTGATGGATGTCGCATGTCTTCGAACTTTTGGTCGTACGACATACTGGTTTCCTCACGATGTTCTCCTTCACCGATTTGAGACCAGTGGTGATGAAATAAATTACACAAAGTAATGTGCCTGACGGGGCTCGAACCCACTGCCAAATTAAAAATATTAACAAGTGAATTATAGATAGAAAATAAATTATTTCAACATTAATTATAATTACAATAAATGAATTAAAATGTAATTGTAAAATGTTGCTCTCATAATAATAGGCACTGTGTAACTGGCATCTTAGCAAGAATACCAAGTGACGTATAGATTTACCATTTAATACCGTCTTTAGATCCGCAAAGGTTAAAGCTTATAAAAAATCTAAAAGCTGTAGAAAAATTCTATACTCATAAGTGAGATGTGTCGAAAGTGAAAAAAATTGAGATCTGTCTTAAAACATGTTAACTCGTAAAGTTATGCTTCATAATTCTATGGATAGGTAACATTTCCACACTCGGTTGCCTAAAAATATAGTATACATATAATTACACAGATATTAATATTTTATTACGAATGAGTCCACTCGATCACACCTGGTATGTGTAAAATGAGGTCTACGATCGAACAAGCGAGCTCAGAAGATGCCTTCTCACTCTAGCTTTATCTAACGTTACGTTACTTCTCCTTATTCCCCTAGATAGCAGATATCATCCGATGGGTGGCTGATGAGAAGGAGGCTCGTGGCTACCTGCAGGCGCTTGCTACGAAAATGACAGAGGAATTGGAGTACCTTAAACATGGTGAGTGTGGAACTTGCTAGAAATAAGCAGTCCTGATGAACTCGAAACTCGCAAAATAATTTGTATATGTTCGTATGTGTTTCATTTGTTATTGACACATTATCGTAGTTCTCGACTTTATAATTAAGGTTGCACATCGTAATAAAGAAAAAAAAAATGCCAACACTGAAAAAAGAAGTAACGAATTTTAGTGTAGCTAAAGGAGCCGCAAATGTTGAGTAGTGTAGAGTACAGCGTGGCCATAACACTGGTTAACGCTGATTTACAGCCCGACTTGTCTCTTATTGATAAACATTTACAATTCGTAATTTGTAAAATATACTAATGTCGAAGAAAACTTATAAATATTATGCAACGAATTAGGAATGATATAGAATCATAACTCACTTATGAAGCCCGCTAAAACATGGTCCCAAACACCACTAAACTGATAATACGAATGCAACACGCACACAAACAAAACAAAATACTTTGCTAAATTTATTTTCTGCTCATGGATCCGCCGACCCATACATTTGGGGCGCTATTTTATTTAGTAAGATAATGTTAGAATGAAACTGAAATATCGAATCAAGCGAGTGCGAACGAGATGGATTGTTTCGTGACATGAGCGTCAAGGATAGTGTTATGCAGTATGCAGTAGGAGTCAGTCATTTATTATGAACTCAAATATTATACATTAATATTACACCACTTTACCTAAAGCTTTATAAATTTGGCAACGAAACAGTTTATTTACCAAATACCTATTTTAAATGGAAATCATTATTTCCATCATAGTATAGATATAGACATCATAGTTCCGAATTCCATATTAATTTCTCAAAGTACTTAGGTAAGAATTTATTGGCAAACCCATGGGGGATATATATAATAATAGCTCTAGGCTTATAAGCTGTAAAACAAAAGTAACTTGCCTTGCTTGTACTACCTTGGTATGTGACTGAATATTGAGGTAGTAAAAACCGACCAAGTGAGAGTTGGACTCGCCCATGAAGGGTTACGTAGTAGCAAGCATAGATTAGAGATATATATTGAAAGTAGCAAGTAATATATTGTTGTTGTAACTTAGTCATTAATACAAGTGAAAAACAAAGTTATTTTTATTGTCATCAATCAAAGTTATATTTTCGGTTTTTGAAAATGTGCTATATCGCAAAAACTGCTCACTATATCTCGATCAAACCAATTTTCGTTGACAATGTTTATTGATATAAACAGCATATATACAACGTGTAACGGAAACTCCATATCTATCCAAAAGGACTGAAGACAACATCTGGTATGGAGTCTCTATGCAAAGTTTCAGCTCAAAATAAGTGACTCACAGAATTGACCCCAAATTATTGGTTTTATATGTTTCTTGAATACCAGTAATAACAATCGTGTCACAGCACTATGAGGGTCATCACTTTCCACGTCACTTGCCAATAAAACGATAATTCTCTTCGTTCTTCTTAATTTGAAAAATTCGGCCTCTGGTATCAATGTATTGAAATTTCTAATATGCTCCACACATGTAGACATAGGATTAGAAAACCCTTGCCATATCGTTTGTTATCATCCAAAGAAGCTGTGCACTCGGTATGTATATACCCTTTAAATTACACGTTGTATATTTTTAATTTTTTTCGTCGAATTTCTTTCTTTTGGGGAAACAAGAATGTGATTGATAAGAAACACTCACAAGAAATCCAATCCATCCAATTTATAAAACTCTGTGGTCAATATAAAATATATAATAGTTAGGTATTAAAAACTGGCTGACTACTGGTTGCATAATACTGACAACTCGTGGTTGTCTATACGAAAACAAAACGTGAAATTATTTCAGTTACCAGTGATAACTAATATCAGTTTGTGTTTTACTTTCTTCATTTCGTCTTTTACACCACATTACTATACAGGAGGTCATTTTTATCCTTGAGAAACGAGCTATTTCTTAAATTTTGCACTAGTCAACACGATTTCGGCGTCTGTCACTAAGCACGCGTCAAACTCAGAGACGCTTTTGTTGTACTTTTATCGCCCGCCCACTTGATTGAGGTTTGCGTGGAACCATTTTTGAGCGGAGTGTGTTCTATATCATTCCTAATTCGTTGATATTATGATTAAGATTAGGCGTCGGACTTTGGATCCGAATATTGCAGGCTCGAGGCCTGTCACAGTCGAAACCAATTAAATGTCAATGTTAAGCAACGCTTTCCGGGGTCGGTTTGTGGATGGTTCCTGCTTGACTTGGAAAGTACGTTAAGCCTTTGGTTCCGTATGACATTTGAACATCGTTGGCAGTAGTATCATTAGAATTTAAAACGGGATATTTTATTTATTGTTTCGAGTTTCCGATATTTTGGTACTGTTGCAATCGAAATGATTACGGATCTACTGTGTGCTTAGTATGAGTTTGAAATACTTTTGTCGTTTTCGAAAACTATCGCTTTGTCTCTTTCACACGTACTAGATTAGTGTGAAAGAGACAAAGCTATAGTTTTCGAACACGATAATAGTATCGCAAACTCATACTAAGGCCGCAGTTCACGGATGAAGATGTTTATCCTTGACTTTGAGTGACCATGTTATCTTAAAAACTTAAATCTTTGGCAGTACCTAGTCAGATGCCAGAAAATCTGATATTTGTCTTGCCAAGAGGTAACATGTTAACCAGCTACTGAGTTATGGAGTTCAGATAGGCAGTACTCTGCTGCATCCAGTTAGACTGGAAACCGAGTCCAGCTCAGTTGAGAAAAGGCTTAACAGATGATGATGAGGAGTCAAGAACATCATGAGGCGATCTGTTTGTCACTTTCGACCCCCCATTCTGATAGATAGTGACTCAGTTCATGACTTGATATTGAAAACTTGGTGTTATCTGTTTAGCAAGTGCATCTCGCTCGTCGCTGGTGGTGGCGTCTCCCCCGGCGACGGGCGGGCCGGGGGGCGGGGCGGAGGCGCGCGGCACGGGCGGCTGGCGCAACCGCCGCTCGCAGAAGCTGGACAAGATGGAGATCCTCACGCTACAGTCGTCGCTGCACTCCGAGATCCAGGCCAAGCAGGCTGTGGGCGAGGAGCTCAGCCGCACCAGGGCCGAGCTGCTCGCCAGCCAGAGGTACGTACATACTGCACATGGAGTCCTCACGCTGCACTCCGAGATCCAGGCCAAGCAGGCTGTGGGCGAGGAGCTCAGCCGCACCAGGGCCGAGCTGCTCGCCAGCCAGAGGTACGTACATACTGCACATGGAGTCCTCACGCTGCACTCCGAGATCCAGGCCAAGCAGGCTGTGGGCGAGGAGCTCAGCCGCACCAGGGCCGAGCTGCTCGCCAGCCAGAGGTACGTACATACTGCACATGGAGTCCTCACGCTGCACTCCGAGATCCAGGCCAAGCAGGCTGTGGGCGAGGAGCTCAGCCGCACCAGGGCCGAGCTGCTCGCCAGCCAGAGGTACGTACATACTGCACATGGAGTCCTCACGCTGCACTCCGAGATCCAGGCCAAGCAGGCTGTGGGCGAGGAGCTCAGCCGCACCAGGGCCGAGCTGCTCGCCAGCCAGAGGTACGTACATACTGCACATGGAGTCCTCACGCTGCACTCCGAGATCCAGGCCAAGCAGGCTGTGGGCGAGGAGCTCAGCCGCACCAGGGCCGAGCTGCTCGCCAGCCAGAGGTACGTACATACTGCACATGGAGTCCTCACGCTGCACTCCGAGATCCAGGCCAAGCAGGCTGTGGGCGAGGAGCTCAGCCGCACCAGGGCCGAGCTGCTCGCCAGCCAGAGGTACGTACATACTGCACATGGAGTCCTCACGCTGCACTCCGAGATCCAGGCCAAGCAGGCTGTGGGCGAGGAGCTCAGCCGCACCAGGGCCGAGCTGCTCGCCAGCCAGAGGTACGTACATACTGCACATGGAGTCCTCACGCTGCACTCCGAGATCCAGGCCAAGCAGGCTGTGGGCGAGGAGCTCAGCCGCACCAGGGCCGAGCTGCTCGCCAGCCAGAGGTACGTACATACTGCACATGGAGTCCTCACGCTGCACTCCGAGATCCAGGCCAAGCAGGCTGTGGGCGAGGAGCTCAGCCGCACCAGGGCCGAGCTGCTCGCCAGCCAGAGGTACGTACATACTGCACATGGAGTCCTCACGCTGCACTCCGAGATCCAGGCCAAGCAGGCTGTGGGCGAGGAGCTCAGCCGCACCAGGGCCGAGCTGCTCGCCAGCCAGAGGTACGTACATACTGCACATGGAGTCCTCACGCTGCACTCCGAGATCCAGGCCAAGCAGGCTGTGGGCGAGGAGCTCAGCCGCACCAGGGCCGAGCTGCTCGCCAGCCAGAGGTACGTACATACTGCACATGGAGTCCTCACGCTGCACTCCGAGATCCAGGCCAAGCAGGCTGTGGGCGAGGAGCTCAGCCGCACCAGGGCCGAGCTGCTCGCCAGCCAGAGGTACGTACATACTGCACATGGAGTCCTCACGCTGCACTCCGAGATCCAGGCCAAGCAGGCTGTGGGCGAGGAGCTCAGCCGCACCAGGGCCGAGCTGCTCGCCAGCCAGAGGTACGTACATACTGCACATGGAGTCCTCACGCTGCACTCCGAGATCCAGGCCAAGCAGGCTGTGGGCGAGGAGCTCAGCCGCACCAGGGCCGAGCTGCTCGCCAGCCAGAGGTACGTACATACTGCACATGGAGTCCTCACGCTGCACTCCGAGATCCAGGCCAAGCAGGCTGTGGGCGAGGAGCTCAGCCGCACCAGGGCCGAGCTGCTCGCCAGCCAGAGGTACGTACATACTGCACATGGAGTCCTCACGCTGCACTCCGAGATCCAGGCCAAGCAGGCTGTGGGCGAGGAGCTCAGCCGCACCAGGGCCGAGCTGCTCGCCAGCCAGAGGTACGTACATACTGCACATGGAGTCCTCACGCTGCACTCCGAGATCCAGGCCAAGCAGGCTGTGGGCGAGGAGCTCAGCCGCACCAGGGCCGAGCTGCTCGCCAGCCAGAGGTACGTACATACTGCACATGGAGTCCTCACGCTGCACTCCGAGATCCAGGCCAAGCAGGCTGTGGGCGAGGAGCTCAGCCGCACCAGGGCCGAGCTGCTCGCCAGCCAGAGGTACGTACATACTGCACATGGAGTCCTCACGCTGCACTCCGAGATCCAGGCCAAGCAGGCTGTGGGCGAGGAGCTCAGCCGCACCAGGGCCGAGCTGCTCGCCAGCCAGAGGTACGTACATACTGCACATGGAGTCCTCACGCTGCACTCCGAGATCCAGGCCAAGCAGGCTGTGGGCGAGGAGCTCAGCCGCACCAGGGCCGAGCTGCTCGCCAGCCAGAGGTACGTACATACTGCACATGGAGTCCTCACGCTGCACTCCGAGATCCAGGCCAAGCAGGCTGTGGGCGAGGAGCTCAGCCGCACCAGGGCCGAGCTGCTCGCCAGCCAGAGGTACGTACATACTGCACATGGAGTCCTCACGCTGCACTCCGAGATCCAGGCCAAGCAGGCTGTGGGCGAGGAGCTCAGCCGCACCAGGGCCGAGCTGCTCGCCAGCCAGAGGTACGTACATACTGCACATGGAGTCCTCACGCTGCACTCCGAGATCCAGGCCAAGCAGGCTGTGGGCGAGGAGCTCAGCCGCACCAGGGCCGAGCTGCTCGCCAGCCAGAGGTACGTACATACTGCACATGGAGTCCTCACGCTGCACTCCGAGATCCAGGCCAAGCAGGCTGTGGGCGAGGAGCTCAGCCGCACCAGGGCCGAGCTGCTCGCCAGCCAGAGGTACGTACATACTGCACATGGAGTCCTCACGCTGCACTCCGAGATCCAGGCCAAGCAGGCTGTGGGCGAGGAGCTCAGCCGCACCAGGGCCGAGCTGCTCGCCAGCCAGAGGTACGTACATACTGCACATGGAGTCCTCACGCTGCACTCCGAGATCCAGGCCAAGCAGGCTGTGGGCGAGGAGCTCAGCCGCACCAGGGCCGAGCTGCTCGCCAGCCAGAGGTACGTACATACTGCACATGGAGTCCTCACGCTGCAGTCGTCGCTGCACTCCGAGATCCAGGCCAATTTTCTTACGAGGTACCACGGCCCCGGAAAGCAAGGGCAACTAGAAGCAGGGTGGGATTTTAGACATTGAAAGTTTGACACTGCCTTCCTCTTCACCCAGAACAGGAGAGGAGTCATACGAAAAGACCAAGAGGCAAAGATGTTTGACGCGAACTTTACCTGAATAATTTTGCTCAATTACAGACTGGTATTGTTATTGGTATGATTATCTATGATATATTATTTCGATTCAAAACTCAAGATAATATCCATACTTTTTTAATATTATAAATGCGAAGTCTGTCTGTCTGTTACCTTTTCACGCCTAAACTTGGCATGGGAATAGTTTAGGACACTGGGAAGGACATAGGATAGTTTTTATCGTGGAATTCCCACAGGATCGGGATTTACGCGAGAAAAACCTCCCACGCGAACAAAGTCGCGGGCAGAAGCTAGTTAAAAATATATGGATAATATCACGATTTCATCAATCCATAAAAAATATTTTGTCCAACCCTATGTCTGCAACCTATTCAATTTTTGTTCTCTAGTTACATTCCTCCCTGGTGTCGAGGTTCTACCAAGTAAGCCTTCAATTTTGCTCAGTCCACTTTACAATGGTTGACTAAAAAGAGATACATATAAAGCGTAAGTTTTGTATTAAAACCTGGCTTGGTTTTAAATAAAGGGCATGTCTTGAACCTCATTGAAAGCACTATCAGAGAAGTTGGTAAATGAGTATTTTTTTGGTGTGACCAATTCTCCATTCCTCATTTTTCTCGGCATTTGGAGCACGTGGCTAAGTAATAACAGCCGCAGGGGTTGATTTATAAGGTTAAGCAACGCTTGTCGCAGTCATTCTGTAGATGGGTGACCGTCATAACATATCGCCATATTGCATATACCTGGACAGCTTTTGAATGTATATAAAGCACAGGTCCGTTCCTGTATGGAGTATTGTAGTCACTTGTGGGATGGCTCAGCAGAATACCAGCTAGCTGCACTTGACTCGATCGAACGCAGAGCTAAAAGGCACATAGGTGACGAGGTTCTGGCAGGCAAGCTTCACAGCCTGGCTCACCGGCGAAACGTTGCTTGCCTGTCTATCTTCTTCAGATTGTACTTCGGAGAGTGTGCGCAGGAGCTCCACAACCTAATCCCTTCATCCCCCTTTTACTACCGGTCTACCAGACGTACCGCAGGATACCATCCACACTTGGTCGATATACCGTCTTGTCGTACTAAGCGTTTTTCTTCAACATTTATTGTGCGCACAGCCAAGGTGTGGAACTCTCCGCCGGCTTCTGTGTTCCCTGCCAGATATGACCCGTCAGCCTTTAAAGCAAGAGTGAATAGGCATTTTCTGGGCTCGCTCGTTCGATCGTAGACCTCATCTTACACTTACCATCAGGTGTGATCGAGGTCAAAAGCGGGCTCATTCGTAATAATAATATAAAACGAAATTCCTCCGTGCCTCGTAAAACACGTTAAGCCGTGTGATGTATACCGGCTGTCATTTGTATATCTTTGACAGTCGTTGCAGTTAGTAGCCAGAAAATCTCACACCAGTCTTGCCCAGCAATTACCCAGCTACTGGGAATCTGACACCAGTCTTGTCCAGGAATTACCCAGCTACTGGGAATCTGACACCAGTCTTGCCCAGGAATTACCCAGCTACTGGGAATCTGACACCAGTCCTGCCCAGGAATTACCCAGCTACTGGGAATCTGACACCAGTCTTGCCCAGGAATTACCCAGCTACTGGGTTGTGGAGGTCAGGTAGGCAGTCGCTCCATCTAAAACTCTAGTAGTCAGCTGCTTCCTGGTAGACTGGAAGTCAAGCTCGATATACTCGTAGTTGCGAAAAAGCTCGGCAGATTATCATACAGTAATTTTTAACAGATTTGTTTTTTTTGTCATTATATAACAATTTCGTGAACTGGTGGTGTTTAAGCATTAATGTTGTGTTGTTAGTTTCAAATTGATTTTGTTTTCATACATTAGAAATTTTGCTGGAATTGGCAGATACTTTTACAGATTTTTTACTAACCGTTATGGATCCTTGATATCTGAATAATAAATAAATTTGATTTTGAATTGTGTCTTTTTTTGCATGAATTTGCCAGTAAAATAATAATCACATTTAGTATGACATGGTTGGTATTCAGAGAAGTTTGATATTTCAGTCTCAGTTAGTTGCTTGTTACCAACACATAGACGATTCATTTTGATTATTTTTTATTTTCCCCTTTTTCTCTATAAAAACCTCCACCAATTAACCTTTTCTCACCTACAGAGAGCTGCTAGAAACTCGGCAACGTCTGGACTCGTTAGCGCATGATATGAAGCGTAAGGAACAGCATATTCGCGACATGCAAGCGCGCCTCGACGCACCCCACCAGCCGGGCAACTCCTGTGAGTATATACATATGTGCTTGTGGGGTTACAACCGGGCCACACGGGGTAAGCAGACTGCAAGGGGGTAACTCGAAACAAAACTCAACAGATTTTATTTCACATAGGACAACATGGGCACTTATAAAGTGTTAGAAGCTTGGGCACGGTTGGAAATTGGTCGTTTCCTATAGAGAAACTACCGGTAGGAATGGTTACTCTTTTCAAAACATCATTAATTTTCGCAATATATCCATAATACAGGTTTTATAAGTATGTATCGAAACTAGGGCGTTCAAATACCGGATTTTTTCAATATCGGTATCAATAACGGTATTGGAAAAGTCAATACCGTGATCCCGGTATCAATACCGGTAATCCGGTATTGAACGCAAGTTCTTTTAGGACATTAATAAAACAAATATAATACGTGTTTTTAGGGTTCCGTAGTCGAATGGCAAAAACGGAACCCTTATAGTTTCGATATGTCTGTCCGTCTGTCTGTCTGTCTGTCTGTCTGTCTGTCCGTCCGTCCGTATGTCACAGCCATTTTATTCCGAAACTATTAAGACTATACATGTGAAACTTAGCAGGTAGATGTATTCTGTGAACCGCTTTCCGATTTCAAGAAAAAAAATAAAAAATATTTAAAATAAAGGGGGGTCCCCATACATGGAACTAGAACTGAAAAAATTTTTTTTCATGAAACCTATGCGTGTGTGATATCTATAGACAGGTCTTTAAAAATGATATAAGGGTTTTTAAAACCACTTTTTCATAAAGTCAATCGTTTAAAAGATATAAGCTTCCAAAATGGTAAAATGTGTATCCCCCCCCCTCTAACTTCTATAATAATGGAGTGAAAAATAAAAAAAATATATATCTCTGTAGATCTTATTGTAAACTTTCAACCAAAATTGGTTTGAACGAAATCGGGTCAGCAGTTTTTGAGATACAGCATATTTTCTAAAACCGCAAATATAACTTTGTAATTCATACAAACACTATGAAAAACAAAGTTATATAACGTAGTTGTCAAAATGTAAATAAGCTAGTTTTAAGAAATTTTTAAGGTTTTTTTTTTATTCGTCAAATAAATATTATACATATTATACTATATTATTATAGTTCCCGGAACCCTTCATGGGCGAGTCTGACTCGCACTTGGCCAATTTTTTTTTTTCAAGTTAGTCTTTATTGTTCTTATTTATTGAAAATAATAAAATAAATACGTTTTATATATTGGTTGATTATGTAGGTAGGAATGCCTTTTTGCAAAAAGACTAGTTAAACTTAATCTAGTCTCTTTGCAGGAAGGCATTTCATATAGTCTTACAATAGTATAGTACAATATCAAAAAAATATAAACTCCTTATTATCATCTAAATCTCATCATGTCTTATGTTTTACTACTCATTAATCCCGTCGCCTTTGCGAAACTGACTGACAACAACAAAAATTGGCCAAGTGCGAGTCAGACTCGCCCATGAAGGGTTCCGTAGTAACTACAAAGTTATATTTGCGGTTTTAGAAAATACGCTGTATCTCAAAAACTGTTGACCCGATCTCGTTTAAACCAATTTTGGTTGAAAGTTTACATTAAGATCTACAGCATATTTTTGTTTTTAATTTTTCACTCTATTATTATAGAACTTAGAGGTGGGGGGGGGACACACATTTTATCACTTTGGAAGTATATATCTTTTAAACATTTAACTTTATGAAAAAGTGGTTTTAGAAACCTCCGTATCATGTTTAAAGACCTGTCTATAGATACCACACACGCATAGGTTTCTTGAAAAAAATATTTTCAGTTTCAGTTCCATGTATGGGGAAAAAAATTAAAAAATATTTAAATTAAAGGGAGCCCCCTTTAATTTAAATATTTTTTAATTTTTTTTATTAAAATCGAAAAGCGGTTCTCAGAATACATCTACCTACCAGGTATCACATGTATAGTCCTAATAGTTTCGGAATAAAATGGTTGCGACATACGGACGGACGGAAGGACAGACAGACAGACAGACATGACGAAACTATTAGGGTTCCGTTTTTTGCTATTCGGCTACGGAACCCTAAAAACGACATAAGTACAGCTCGATTTCGGGCATTGTCTCTGATGGGACGCGGGAGGGTGAGCTTAAGATAACAGCGGGACGCTTGCGATGGTGAAAATAAGTGTGAGAATAAGATCACATAATTTTCAGATCTAATGTTTGTAATACCGTAATCACGGTATTGGGGCGCCAACACCGGTATTGCAGAAGGCCAAAATAAAATCTGTGATCACGGTATTACGGGATCCCGGAATACCGGTACTGAAAGCCCTAATCGAAACGTCTGAGAGCCTTCCACCTGGGGACATGTTACCGTGGCTGGCTAAGATTTACTTTTTTGTTAAAGCGAACTAGCAATGTGGGTTAAATTCACATTACTAGCAATCTTGTTAACCCCACCAACTAAGCAAAATATGCTTGTGTCTGGAGTGCGATCAATGCAATAGTTTAATTGGTGTGGTCTGAACGCACGACCTACGATACGGCGATACTCAGAACATGCAAGTTTCTATATTTTTATTGATTACTAGACGATTAATTAGACGCTGTCTTTCTGATCTTTGAACTTCCCTGAGTCAGAGGGAATATAATTCAAAATTAATTATATAATCGGTCCAGCTGTTCTTGAGTTTTAGCGAGACTTACCGAACAGCAATTGATTTTTATATGTATTATAATAATAATCTGGTACAAAAAATTAACTTCATTACATAAATATTTAGCAAAAAATCTCACAGATATTATATTAGGATAAGAACACACACCTGACTTTATTGCTACAGGAATTAAATACATGCTTCCTAAAAAAAACAAATCACCGCAGCCTTCCCAATATAGACGAATAACATGCCTACCCACTATATACAAAATATTAACCTCAGCGATATCAAGAAACATTTATTCACACATTACGCACAACAATATTGTAGCAGAGGAACAGAAGGGATGTAGACAAGGCCACATGGGATTATTGATTCCACTATACATAAACACGCGTCTTCCAAAAATAGAAACCTTCATTGCACTTATATTGATTATAAAAAAGGTTTTGGCAGTGTTCCTCATTCTTGGTTGATAAAAATATTAGAGATTTATAGAATAAGCCCAAAAATAATCGATATCCTACGCCGTATTATGCAGCAGGGGAAAACTTCACTTCAGTTAAATTATAACGACCACACAATCACAACACAACAGATATCTATTAAAAACCGGTCAAGTGCGTGTCGGGCCACGCGCAGTGTAGGGTTCCGTAGTTTTTATAACAGCCAAGTGCATGTCGTATTCACTGACTGATCGTTTCGTACCATGCTCTAACTAAAAGCCAAACATGACTACCTGACTAATTTGACTTCCTATACAAATCCTCACCTGATCCGACAATTTTACGGAAAGTTTCAATTTTTTTTAGAGATTTTTATAAAACTTGTCATAGCCGGTGTTTTGAATTTAAATACGGACACAGAGCTACACTACTCAATCGTCACAAGAAGCTGGCACGATACAACTGGCGCTTAGCGCCATCTATCGACATTTCTATAGAGTTGTTCGAAATTTTCGAGTCAAATACAATTGGTCGACTATTACTCGTAAACTTGTAAAGCCCACTTATGTGTGATAGTTTTCCTTTAAATTTCGTTATATATAGGTACTACTGCCGTAACATTTGAATTTCTAACTATAACCGTTTAGTTGATAGAGGGGGCGGACACTTGACTCTAACGAAAATTGGTACTTTAAAGCTTGATAAGTCACGAACGGTTTACTTAATCAAAAAACGGTCTTACCAAACCCCTAATATTTTTGAAAGACCTATCCAACGATATCCCACACTATGGGAAGAACGAAAAAAAAAATTATCATCCCACTTTACATGTATGGGAGGTACCCTAAAAAATTGTTTTTTTCAAAATTTTATTTTACCACTTTTTCGGCGTCATTAACGTGTATACTCATGCCAAAGTATAACTTTCTAGTACCAATAGTTTTTGAGCTAAACCGCGGACAGACGGACAGACAGACGGACATGGCGAAACTATAAGGGTTCCTTGTTGACTACGGAACCCTAAAAAAGGTATCTATCAAGGTGACTCTCTGAGTCCCATGTGGTTTTGTCTCGCCCTAAATCCTTTGTCTCATTTGCTTTTGAAATGTAGGACCGGATACTGCCTCAAGCACACTACAGAGGAAACAACAATATCATATATTATATAATATATTATGGATTGTAGGAACTACAGTTATATTGCAAACAAGGCAAAATGTAAGGTGTCCCGCGCATACGGTTGGGCGGCCAGTCGTCCCAGCCGCGCCATAGCATAAACTTGTGTACTAATAATATATAATAAGAAACGTCACTGTAACATATCTTGAATCTATAAATAGACTTTATATTGGACTCACTGCTTTCATTTATAACTTTCTCCAACCAAGTACCAAAGGTTCCAACATGGATGACATCAAATTGTATGCAAAAACAGAAAAGACATGGAGAACGTAGTAAATGTTACAGCAGAGTTCAGTAGGGATATCAATATGCAATTTGGGCTAGATAAATGTAAAACACTTCACATTGTGAGAGGTAAAGTATGCCCTGGGGACTATCTAGTGAATAATACCGAAACCATAACAGTAATGGAACCAACCGACTACTAAAAATACTTAGGATACGCGCAATTTAAAGGGCTTGATCACGCTAGAATCAAAAATACACAAATTACAGAATACAAGAGAAGACTTCAATGTCATTTGCAAAACTCAACTGTGTAGTAAACATCTCATTAAAGCCATTAATACGTATGCCATCCCCGTATTAACATACTCATTCGGAGTTATAATATGGACTAAGACAGACACAGAACAATTAGACCGAACATTTTTTTTTTATCTGTGGCATCTCGCAGTTCAACCTCTGAGGTTGTCGGCTGCTTAACCGGGCTTGCCTGTGGTTGCCACACGAACAACACTCACAAAACACAATAACTTACACCCTAAATTTGCCATAGAAAGGTTAACTGTCAAACGGCAGTATGAAGGGAGAGGCCTACTAGACATCCAGTATCTTTGGCGGAAACAAGTTAGTAGACTAAAATCATTTTTCCACACAAAATCTTGCACCAGTAACATTCATAAAGCCATAGTTAGTAATGATCTCACACTACACTTCACTTAACCCCAATGGGCAAAAATAGTCGGAAACCCCCACAAACGATGACACGCAGGCACAAAAAATCGAAGAATGGAAGCGGAAAGTGCTTCACGGGTGACGCCCCCATGACCTAGACCAAGCCCATATAAATAACTAGCTTCCAACAAGTGGTTAAAAATAGGTAACTTATTTCCAGAAACTGAAGGATTGATTATAGCTATTCAAGACCAGATAATTAACACAAAAAATTACAGAAAATTTATTATAAAGGATCCTACTGTAACAAATGATACATGTCGCAAATGTCACACTCAGCCAGAAACTATTCAACATATCACTGGCGCGTGCCAAACACTCACACTCATAGGCATAATCAGATAGCAAACGTCATCCATCAAAAACTAGCTATCAAACACGCACTCATACAGAATTCTAATACTCCTTATTACAACTACATACCACACACCATCTTAGAAAATACTACACATACATTACTACGACCCCGCCATTCTCACCGACAAAACCATTCACTACAATAGGCCAGATATAACATTACAAGATAAAATCAATAAAGTTACGTTCTTAATAAACATCGCAGTCCCCAATACACACAATATACAAAAAACAATAACTGAAAAAATAAGCAAATACACAGAACTAAAAGAGGAAGTCGCGTGAATCTGGCGGTAGGAAAAAGTATACATAGTTCCTATAGTCCTTTCTACCACAGGCGTTATCCCCAACCATCTTCTCCATAGCCTAAAATTATTAGATTTAGAAGAATTAGTCTATATAAACCTCCAAAAAGCAGCCATATTAAATACATGTAGGATTGTTAGGAAATTTATGCAGTTGGAAGAAAATACACTCTCATAAAAACACACACCACACGTTACATTATTTACTTGACTTTGGTCCGTAAATGTAGCTGAAACTAGCCTAGAGCTGAGAAAAGAAAACCATTTGAAAATAATAATAATAAATTATTTATTTCCCAAAGAAAAGAAAAATCTTAAATGTCTTCAAGTCAAAAGTGAACACTTACTACTTAGTATAGTAAAAATATTATCAAAATAGCGTTCAATCAGTGGTCACTGCCGATTTAAAGCCAATTGATTTTTTTCGAGTCTATCCATTGAAGTTGTGTGACAATGCTATGCCTCAAGTCAATCACAATAAATCAGGGATCCTTTCACTTTTAACAAAATGTTTGTTACAGTATGCAACTGATATTATTTACTATAAAGTATTGTGGGACCTAAATTGCCTTATTTCTCCAGTTGTGTCATAATCTTACTCACTCTTAGTCACTCATACTTACCAGCGGAACTCATGAAAACAATTGTTGTGCCGATAGTTAAAAACAGGACTGGAGATATATCTGATAAAGCCAACTATCGGCCAATCTCTCTTGCGACTACCGCTGCAAAAATTATGGATTTGAAATTATGGATATGATTGATTCATGCTTGAAAAAATACCTTTGCTTGCACGACGCGCAGTTTGGGTTCCAACCTGGGCTATCGACGGAGACAGCTATCGTTACCCTTAAAAACACTGTCCAGTATTACACAGATCGAAAAACGCCGGTGTATGCCTGTTTCCTTGATCTTTCTAGGGCTTTTGACCTTGTCTCATATGACGTACTCTGGAGAAAGCTGGGAGACAGGCATATACCGACGGATGTCCTGAAAATTTTGCAGTACTGGTATGCGAACCAAACGAATCACGTTAAATGGGCTAAAACGCTGTCTATTTCATACGGGTTCGGTGTTAGGCAGGGGGGGCTAACATCTCCACTGCTCTTCAACTTATATGTTAATGACCTTATAGTGGAGCTCAGCAGCATGCGTGTAGGATGTCGGGTGGGTGGCGTCAGTATAAATAATATCAGCTACGCAGACGACATGGTGCTGCTGGGCCCCACTGCGGGATCTATTGCGGAAATGCTTAGGGTGTGTGAAAGCTATGCGGCTGGGCATGGACTTGTGTACAACGTACGTTTTTACGTTTACGACCTTAAAGACCATGTATTCACTTTTGTGAATATATGGTCTTTAAGGTCGTCGGTAAATGCCTAGATTATACACCTAGTTTTACCCTAAATGGCTTGCACATAAAGAAAGTAAATAATTTTAAATATCTTGGGCACATAATTACCGACGATCTTAAGGACAATGTAGACATTGAGAGGGAGCGTAGGGCACTAGCGGTCAGAGGTAATATGTTGACGCGCAGATTCGCTCGCTGTACGGACCAGGTCAAAATAACCCTATTTAAGGCTTATTGTCAGGGCCTGTACACGGGTGGTCTGTGGGTCGGCTACACCAAAAGATCTCTAGATGCCCTACGTGTCCAGTACAACAATATTTTTAGAATGCTGTTAGGACTGCCCCGCTACTGTAGTGCGTCTGAGATGTTTGCGCAGTACCAAACCGATGGGTTTCATGCCCTCTTACGCAAAAAAACGGCATCTCTCGTGACCAGGTTGCGGGTCAGTAATAACAGCATTCTGAAAACTGTTGCGGAGAATTTTTACTCCCCTGTTTTGAGACATTTTGTATGGGTGATGAACAATTAAATACTTGCCTGTTCATCCCTCATGCAAGATGTACTCGACTTATTAATTATTTCATTATATTATTATTATTATTTGTACTTGTAATTGATTTTTCATACTAACATTAGATTTAAGCGTGTATATTTACTAACATCATGGATTTATGTTGTCCGAATGCAATAAATAAATAAATTAATTAATAATCTAGACTGAAGAAATCTAGAGCTCATTTTATATTAAAAAAAAAACATTTTCAATAATCGAAGCAATAAAACACTCTAAAATCCTCAAGTTTGACAGTGTTAAATAATCAAATATTTTGTTTGTTTTGATGTCTTTTCAATTTTGTTAACATAAAATTGAATAGACATCAAAACATTACTGCACTAAAAAACTGAGAATAAACTTAAGTTGCATATTTTATTTGAAGAACCCCACCCATTACGCAATTGCCGTGAACCAATTGCAGAAACAAGCATGTTAGCTTAGTTGGAGAGTTAAGAAGATTGCTAGTAATGTGAAAAAAAAAAGGAAAAGGATGAATTCAAAGAACAAAAACGCGCACAAGATTGTTTCATTGGATTTTTAATTTTTAATCTGAGGTCGGCCTGCACAATTTATAAAAAGGTATTTTTTCCACAATAGTGTTTTAGTTGGGATATGTGCATTGTGCATACGATAATGGGGGTACAGTATTCTGACATAGTAAAGCAGTTATGTGGTTGGATTAAAGCTTTCGTTCAGTAAATGGTGCCATCAAACGTTATAAATGCTTGCACATTGTCTTTCGGTTAGTGCAGTTTGCTTACCCCCAAAGGAATAAAACGGGAATTCAATTTTCTATTGATTATTTATTTTTGTTTAATGGGAGTTGAAAAGAGACTTGGTTTTAGGAACGTGTACAATCTGATATAAAATTTGCTTTTGCGCATGATTCGGTGTACGCCTAAATGTACAACATAATATATAGTGATGATCAATATTATTGGTGAAATGTATCTCGCTTTCATGCACCAGCAATGCACTTAGCTTACAGGACCTGACCCGAAATATAATCAGCGTTATTATGATATTGTCATGTTTAGTTAAAAATCGGGACGTGATTTACATGAAAATAGACTTTTTTCAACTCCTTAGTACAGCTATAAAAGTGAGAAGTATCTAACAGTAATAATAGGAGAATCTTTTTTTTTTCAGTTATAAGATTTCGATAATATCCTTGTGTCTTCTTATTTTTGTAGCACGATATAATTAAAAGATACTCGTATCTAGTATCGTATACAATTAACCATTAAATATATTTTCAGCACAAATCTATATATAAATAAATATGTTTATTTAGTGCACCATTTCTTTTTGTTTTCGTTACATGTTACCGCACATTCCTACCCAATACACATATGAAACTTACCGTGACCTCACTATTCACGACGAACGCACTTATATCGTCAACGGAATCTTGGCTCCCGCCACAAAGTCCAACGTCGTCCTCGACGAAAAAAACGAAAATAAACGAAAAAATAACTGCACATAACTATTGTATAACAAAAAAATGTGAATATGGACTCTATTGTGTTTAAAATTGGAACTGTGATTTGATATTCCACAAAAATATTGTTAATTAAATTTAAAATTCGAAAATTAACGTTCTTTTGTATAATGTTTGATAACGAACATGTATTATCTGTGGCATTTACTGTTTTATTTTTTATTTTGGCGTTTAACGCTCTTTTTCCTTTTTGTTTAAAACTTACGTAATGGTGTATAACTTGTGTATTTTATTGTGCTGTTGGTATTTTTGCAATGTTAGTTCGGATATGGTTGAGGAGTAACATACCTCTGTTTATAGGCGTGACGTCATGTTTATGGGGTGTTGCCATACTTGTATATCACCATATATACCCCTGATACATTTATTGATTTCTATAGTCGCAAGCAGCTATTTATTTATTACTTTTGAAAGTAATTTAATTGAAGTATTACGATGTACGCGCATACATGTTTTAAATTACTACAAGCTTAAGAAAAAATATGCTGTCTTTAAAAAAGAACATGAATATTTTACTATCACTAAACAGCAATTTTTCATCATAATTGGCAGCTACATAATCGGTATTATTATTTTTTAAATAGGTAACTATGACTATAGATTTGAATTTTTGACTTAATTTTATTAATGAATATTGGAATTGAGGATTCAAATATTAACCAAAATTAATCGATTTTGGAATAATATGATATTATTTTTTAATTATACAAATATTTATCTATTATGATATGATAAAACTCCGCCAAGACCCTGTTATAAACTGTAATCTCACCAAAGTATATTCATTTCTAGTCTTCGGAAATTAGTCTAGTCGAAAACGATGGTTGCCAAAGATTTTTTAAACGATAGTGTTGTGCCTCGACCGTTCGAACTAGTCATTATAATCGATACGGTTTTTCGTTTTTTTTTTTTAAATTCGGTTTATTGAATGTGTGCGAAATATATTGAAGTGTGTCCGATGGGATGATTTTTAAAGCTTTTTGCGAGAATAATGCTTGTTTTATAGTGTAAGGATATTGATGCACAATAATATCGGAATAATTTTGTTCTGCTTATCATTTTTATTGAATTTTATTTATATATATTTTTTTAATAAAAAATTTAAATATGTCTGCATAAAAAGTCCTAACATAAAACTTATTTAAATAAATATTTTATCAATTTTAATAATTGACAGGCTAGTGTAAAATGACATGATTTATGAAAATATTTACCGCACACAAAACTTATACTCAAATCGATCGATTGCTAAAAATACTGACAGTACAATGAATCTTTTTTATTTATTGTTAAGTATAAGATTTTCTATTAGATCAGATGTAGAATCTCAATCATTTTGTTTTTTTTTTTATAAGTTGAAGTTTTAAGACCTAACAAAAAATATTATAAATAAAAATACGTAAGCAATTTTTTTACCATATCAAGAAATTAAAAACTTTATCTAAAATGTTTGGTCTTAAAATTCAACGAGTGAATCTTTTGCGTTTTTACATAATGTTTTTAATTTTAAGTTGTTGTCAGCACATTTAATCTGCATTTAACGTGTCTTTTATGTTTTACTGTTAGGTTTATTTTATATCTTTCTCTAGGTGCATAACTGTACTCGTCCAAGCAAACTTCGTACATTGTTTTGTACATAAGTTATTAAAAGTTCTGTTGTACTATATTTTTTTGTTATTTATTTTTTATCTTTTCATTACCGGGTTTAGTCTGGGGGTTTGATAATATTGGTTGTTTTGCCACTCCAAAATGGAGGTTCTTGAATTGGGTAATCAAAAAATTTTGAATAGTGTGTCACACACAGCCACATGTAATATGCTGATCCCACAATAATGCTGGGAAAAAGCTAAAAGGGTGATGATCTTAACAAATACAGAAATAAGAAACCCTCACTTGTTTTGGCTAAACAAATCCTCAAAATTGAACGCTGTCACAATACAATTAAAACACAAAGTTATGCGCAAGCAGCGAGGCAAGGATCGGCGAAATCTTCCACGTACTGGAGCGGCAAAGAAGAGAACGGTTCGTTTATCATAATATTAGCTAAAAACATCCTTTTAGAAGTAGATTTATCGTATGTGACCGTTGTCTGAGATGGTCGATTGCGAATTTTTACATCGTATTCTATATTTTAATCAAGTTGATAGTCGGTATTTTTTTTTTCTTTTTGATAATTTCAACCAAAGCTCAGGTCACATTTAACCTAAAAAATAATAAAGTAAATATTTGGTTGAAAATTTCATATATTATGGTACTAGCTTCTAAAAAGTTTCCAAATAAACCTCTGCATACTTCGTCTATAAAGTTTTTGGCGAACAAGAAGGTTGAGAGTACAACTTTGTGCATATTCGTCCACTATAATATGGGAGATTGTCGATTACTAATCTGCTGCATTCGTCGCCATTTATTCTTTAATTATTTTTCCGGTATATACCCGATATATGGGGAAATGATGGTATCGGGAATGAATTGTTAATTTAAATGCGGTTCTATTAAGTGTTTAGATCTAGGTAGTTCATTAGCATGTTTCCCTATTTTTAAGCAATAAATTCGCAATCGTCTGTCGCTAGACTGTGTGTTATTTTGTCCCCGTAACATTATCTGTTGTTATTTAAGATTTACGCTTCGCTGTCAATAATTACCCTTTTTCTCATAATGCTTCGAAAACCATCTTGGGGCAATTGGTTTTTCATTTAACCGTTTTTTTTTAACTTTCATTAAAACACTTTCAAACAAAATTCTGTATTTTATGTTCAACAAAAAAAGTACAGTCGATCGAAAAAGTTTTTGAGAAAGGCAATAATTAACTATTTTATATTTTCATTGCAAAATTTAAATGGATATATTTATAACGACAGATATTGTTTATTATTAAAGGTGTAAGTTTTTAGTCTTTGTGCTGCGTACGTAGTTTTCTATCAACTAGTTTCATTTTGTCTATGAGGCGTCCATTGTAAATACGAGCAAGTGTAAAAAGGAAAAAGTTTTCAAATCATTTAATACATAATGTCACTGTTTAGTGGGTCTTTTGACTAACATTTTATTGAATATTTTAGGTATTAACAAACAAAATATTTTATAGATATACTGACCAATCTGTTCTTCACATTGCAAATCCAAAATTATCCAGATGGATTACAGTTTTCTAAGCTGAATCTTTAACTTCTCGTTGTCTTTAAAATCTACAAAAAAAATAACAGTAATCAAACAAATATGACTCCAAAACAGTGACGCTTAATGAAATTAAAAAAAAAATTATGCAATATGAAACAAATCCTTCTTTTATTGCAAATCGCTTTGCTTTGCTTGAGCTTTATTGCGGTGGCATGGATGTGACGAAAAAGTCTCGGTTCTAGTACTCAATTTTAGCATCCATTGCTCCAAAAAAAATTACCAAGAAAATTTACAAAAAATATTAAATTGTGTACTAGAGCTAAATTACTGGATTTTTTTCGGTAAAGTCCATTATCCACATAACGCCGTAAGCGATTGGTTTTTCCTTTAACACTTGTTTTGTATACGCACTTAGGTATTTTGACTAATCTGTTTTTTTATTGTAAATCTATCTTCGAGCTTAGTTCTTTTTGTAACTTACGTCAGCACACGAGTCGACATTTAAAAGTATAAAATAAAATAACGTTTATTATAATTACAGTACATACATATTTTATTCTTTATGGAAGGATTATAATAATAGTATAGCCTATCAATAGTTTTATTAATAAATTATAATTAAGGATACTCCAAAATCGTCTTTGGCTAGAATAAACGAGTATATTGTTCAAATATTGTAAAAAAAAAACTAAATATTCTATTTTAGAATTGATCATGCACACAGCAATAAATAAAGCTTGGCAACGGTAAAATAATTCGAAAGTCTAACCATAAGCTTGTATTTATATTATATTATATTTATATACATAAATAAATGTCGTCGTGTGCTGAAGGAAATAGTTTGTACAGAGTCAATTGTATACGTCCAATGTGCATGTCATAGTACCCGTCTTGTACTCACTAAAATGTGTTCAAGTACAGTCAAGCACAAAGCTTTATATACGATAAACGATGAATGTTTTTCTTTCTAAGGGCCAAGTAAAGTAAATCAATGCAGGAGTGGCAGAAAGAAATTCTCCTGCATAGTATTTCGATGTTGTAATTTCTAAATAGCTCTGTGTCAACAGTGCTAAGTTATTTTTATAGGAACTAAAAAAAAAAACATCTTTTGCTATTACGTTCTACTCTGTAACGCTTTCTATAAAATGTAATATTTAGAAATTAACGCATTTGTGCTCGACTATACGGAAAATTTAAATCTAATAATTGTAACGTTTTTTAATTTACTGTTTTGTGAACGTGGTTTGGGTTGGGATTTGGTTTCTGTGTTTAATTACGTTTTTTTATATATAAATACTCCCTATTTTCTTACAAAAATCTACAATATTAATAATAATTTATTATATATATTTATTATTCTAGTGTTTTATTCTCAAGGCCCAAAGAAGGTTACAAAAATAAACTGAGCGAAACTCCCCAAACGTGACGGGTATACAAAAAATAACTGTTAATTGGAATATTCTTGTTGTCTTTTTCTAATGTGAATAGAGATGATTTCTGGGAATAAAAATATAGTTCTATTTAGTCACTCAGGTTATTCAAAATATTGTACACTTATGATTGGCATTATCAAATGAAATAATTAAAAAAATATAAATAATAATAAATAAATAATTTGAATAATATATCACAAAGATTTTATGTATCAAATTCGTTACAGCAGTGGGGGGTTTTAACGTATTTCCTGGTTTCTCATTTGAACAAAAAATGTGTCAATATTTTGTGGAAACTTTACTGAGACCAAATAGATTTATTTAAAAATTTAAGTACTTATACATTTTATACTTAGACTTTTCACAAACTTCACCTACAATTAAGTTATATTTTGAGAATGAAACACTAGAATACCTAAAAACCTAATATTTCTTCCCGATTGACATTATATCTAACATTTCAGTCCTAGACCGGCCCCCATCACAGATGAGCTACCTAGATCAATTCCTGAAGGAAGCGCCAACGGAGAGGCACTACGATAATGTGGCTACTATCAATGAGCAGAAGGTAGGTTTTGGTTTGGCATATCCACAGGAAACTGATATAACAAATGCTTTTGTCATTCATCCATTATTTCATTGTTTTTGGGGCGTGTTCCAACATTTTGACAGAATATTTAGCTTCTTGAGTATTAATCGCGTTTTTGGTAATATATTTTCCGTCTGACTTGAAACTTTACGAGATTTTAAGAGGTTAATTAGAGCCCACGGAATATATATAATTTAAACGGATTCGTCAAAGTGCAAATATATTCCTAATTATAACGTTGTTAGCGCTTGAATTCCCAGTGCGTCTTTTGCCATTTGTTTTATCAACTAAATATACTGTTGTTCGAAAAGTAATTAGTGTCTCTATACCTTTTTAATTTTCTGGCAGAATTGTTACTTAATTTAATCATTTGGATCGCGCGTGTAAGAAATCTGTTTTTTGTAATTTCTAACTACAAAAAATAAAATAATTGTTGGAATAATGTCACACCCTTCAGAAAAAGTGGGGGTTAAGATATTTTACTTTTCTTTTTGTGGTAACCAAGTATTTAAAGTAATTTAGCAGAAAAAAGTCATGGTCGTGTTTTCATTATTTTCGACATGCAAATTCAAGAGTTAAATTTTGGAAGTCCCATTAGTCTTTATTGTTGGAATACCTTCAAAGCTTTAATTTTGTGACTAATTTATAAAGTGACAGTTATTTTAATTTTATTATTACACTGTATATTATTAGATTTGTCTTCAATGCTTTTGTGTGACGTAGAACACTATTATTTTTGCATAACAGAGACTGAGAAACCACTGAGTTTGATTCGAAATTTCTTCTTGAGGGTAGTCAACTAGGAAACACCAACCTCACCTACACAAACCAAAAATTACAAACGGGTTAAATTATTATTTGTATCCTATTTACAAAATAAATATTATGCTTTATAAATACACAGTGTAATAACAAAAATCATGCAAGCTTATTATTTTTGTTTGGCCATTTTGTTTTTTGGTTATCTGTTACTCGCACAGATGTCGCCGCAGTACCGATACAGAAACCAGCATTGTTGCAATGCAAAGGTATTATATGTTTTTATTTATTTTTGTTTCACTTTTATTATTTAACGGCCTGTTTTTCAACTTATGGATAACTAGTTAATCCGGCGAATTTTGTACCGTATTTTTTCACCTTTTAAACTTTTCCTCGTCATTGACAAATATTTTTAAACCAAAAATAGTCAAATTGCTCCAGACGTTCGCGAGTTTTAGCGAGACTAACGAAAATCCGTCTATTTGCAGAATAAAGATGAAATTGTTTTATTTGTTAGTTTATGTTCGAGTTATCCAGAGGTGGTAAAACAGGAAAATGAAAAATTTAATTAAAATGTAATACTTTGCTTTGAATATTAAAAATGCGAAAGTATTGATGTATGTATGTTTAGCAATCACGCCAAAACAGCGAACGGATCTCTATGTTATTTAGATATTAGATTATACAGAGATAGATAGTCAGAATAAAAATAAAAATCTGTTTCTATTGCGTCTCAAAAGCTGAAGCAAAATACAAGGACAACTCTTTAACCGCTCAACTTTGGAAGTAATATTAAGATGATAGGCTTTCCTGGAGGATGTACGATACCTGTGGGATAGATTTTTAAAATTTCCATGGGAATAAAAATAAATAAAAAATTACAGAAAAAATCGACCTACCGTGTTCATAATTGCAACAACACTATCGTGCAACCGTCGGTGGTGGAATATTCATGTCATTCTGTTTTTATTAATATTCCATGCTTCATTTGTTTACTAATATTTTCACGACAAGATCATTACTAAGCTTTCACTGTGTATACGACCATTTTATAATTTGTATTTTACCTTTTTTATTTGTGTCAGAATTTGAGCTATATGATACACAACCTTAATTTTAGTGTAGGTGTTTTTTCATTTAAAGAATATACAAAATTTCATAAACGTAGCACGAAAACTCAAGCAATTCAATATGGATATGAAAAAAAAACATTTAAACATTAGAATGAAAACAGAAAAAAAAAACTATTACAAAACACATCAGAACGTACCTACCGTTCTGAAGTGTTGGTCAAAAAATAAGGTTGTAAATATTCATTTGTTTTTGTATAAGTTATTTGAAACAAGATTTTATCGTTTAGTTAATGTACGGATCGACGCAGTCGGGCGCTTTGAGTGGCTCGGTGGAGCTCCACGATGACATGGAACCCCGCGCTTCATCGCCCGCTTCAAGCAAGAGTTCCCCTAGTGAGATGTCTACTGTTAGTATAGTGAGTATTGATTTTGTATTCGATTTCGCCCTATAACTTTTAGGCCTTGTTCAAACCAAACGTAATGTAAGCAGGTGACCTCGAGGGAGCGTAACGAAGTTTATTGTATTACCATACATGTGCATTGTGCATGCGCGGGGAAGCCAAACGCTTCACTCACTCACTTGACCAGTCTTCGCCAGTCGGGGTCCGCGTTGAAGAGTATTGAAGTGCTCCCGCAGCCCTCGGCTCAAGCGTGCGGGGAACACGGGTGGTTTTAGTCAGTTACAGTGTGATATACCTCTTTTTTTCCGTGGGTAAATTATCAAATGTTTGTAGAGACTACTACTGACCAAAACCCACCCTGTTCCTTCAACTGCCCTTAAGTTCTGTGGCCACGGTATCTCTTTAGAGCATTCTCGTAACCTGACAGTCTGATATGCCCACTCTAGTACGGTGGTCATACATGCATCATTTGCACCTCGAGAAAAAAAAAATATAAATTTGGACCTTTCCAAAGAGCGAGATGGTCGACTGTTCCTGATTGGAAGCAAACCGTTGAAAAATGTATGCTATTTGCAGAAGTCGCAGTTTTTATAACACATATCCCCATTTGTTTCCCAGGACCCGTCACTCGGCCCTTCAATACCAGGCAAGCAGAAGGTGCATCAGTTTCTAGTGAGAACCTTCAGTAGTCCCACCAAGTGTAACCACTGTACGTCGCTAATGGTGAGTATTAAATATTTAATCAGCATTATGTTTTTCTTTTGCAGAATAGATGAATAAACTAATGGCTAAAGTGTCGGCCTTGTGATCAAGAGGTTGCAGGTTCGAACCCTACCCATTACACTTTTGCCATGAACCCACTCCAGACTAGTTCGCTGCTAATAATCTCGCACTTAATGCGAATAAAACGAAATGTCTGAAGTTTTCTTTGCCTAATGTACCACAAGCTAGTGTCAATTTAATCCTTGATGGCAAAAAACTCGATGCTATTACGGAAACTGTATTTTTGGGTATAACTATCGATTCATAGTTACAGTTGGGCTAACCGGACATGATAAAAGCCACTTTTTTGGAAATTGTTTCATGTGATGAATATTTTAATAAATGGCGCGGGATTACTATTAAAAAGACTGCCCCGGCACCACTGCGACCTAAACCCCGTTGGAATGGGTACAGGTACAGGGGCATGTTGCAAAAAATAAAAAACATTATCATGATCTTTTCATTTTACTTATTGTTCATTTCAGCCAACATTATTTTAAAAATCGCTACATCGTTATTTGATTTTTATTCCGGAATCGATTAATTTAGTTACATCATAATTTCGCAGTCGTCATTATCCGACAACTCAGAAACTGTCAGTCTACTACATCGAATTAAAATTCCGGATATAGCATAATATTTAGCTTACTTGGAGAGGTTAATAGTATTTCTTTATTATGTATTAACATTATAGAAGTTACAATTATTATAGAAATTAAAAAAAATACATGGAAGTTCATTATTACCAAAAAAAAGTATTACTTTATTGTTTGTGTATCTTAGTCACGTCATCAGAATGAGTACTTAACAGTAAGCTCGATAGCCTTTTTAGTAAACTTTCCCCTTTTGGTTTACCCACTAAATTATGCGTTCGGATTGCTAACTTCCGAAGCAAGCAGTCTATTTAAGTGGTTATCGATGGCTGCTTGTCTGACCAATTGGCTATTAATGCCGGGGTCCCTCAGGGTTCGGTTCTCTCTGCAACTTTATTCTTGCTTCATGTTAACGATCTGCTAATGCCCGGTATCTTTCGATATGCAGACGACAGCACAGTTGCTGAAAGATCAGCGCGTGTGCTAGTGGATCACAGATCTAGTCTATCCATGAGGCCATGGTTGGGCGCTTGAACTTGTCCTTGAAGGCTGTCCCGAATAGGGCGATGCCAACTTTGTAAAGTTTAATGCGGCTAAGACCCAGGCGTATCTTTTTTTCCGCGAATTGAACTATTATCCAACCCGCTGCACCTATCCGTGGTGTAACCGTGCCGATAACCGAAAATATCTAGCTTCTTGGGGTCATGTTGACATTTATCTTTAATTTTGTCAATCTATATAGGATAGATAATACAAAATCCTTCTGGAGATTAGTGATACGTACCGTTCTGGGTGGAGAGGGTGGGAGTGTCAGACTTTTTATTTATTTATTTACTTTCTGGAGGACTCACAGCTAATAAAAACATAAAAAGAGGAATACATAGTCGCCAGAGAGCCAATAACAAGTCCTCACGTTTAGACTTATACTAAAATAAAGTTATGACCATACAAACAAGCAATAATAAAGTGAAATATAAATTAAAGTTACAATTTACACAGTAAGAAATATATAATATATAAAGATTTGCTTACAATGAGTCAACAGCATAACATAACCACTAATATTTGAAAAAGTTGAGGCTTAAGCAAAGAGTATAATAATCTATAGGGTAAAGAGAGCCCACTCTATGCATTTTCGTGCTGACCGTTTGACAGCGCCATCTGAATTTTGGCCCCGGTAATTGTAACGTACCTACCTACTACTACTTTGTTAAAAATAAATTACAAGTTATATTAATTCTATGTTGTGACAAAGTTAAATAACTTACTCTACACTACAATTATATTATAGTGAAAGCATTCTGTTATTTTGAAGTGTAGAATTAGGTATTTAATTTTGTCACAACATAGACTGATTAAATTGCGTGAATTGCTTAATTGGATAGTAAAAATAAAAAACAATGTTTATGCATTATTTGGAGGAGGAGAAAGGCTCGACTCGACGCACTTAATCTTGGTTTTCACATCCAAAACTATACAAAATGGAACGAGAGAACTACAAACATTCGCACGAACAAGGAGTAGCCGCCATTTTGTGGTAAAAAAATTCTTTAGATTTTGTATTGGAGTGTTACCAATTATAAGATTGAATTTTCGACCAAACTATAAAACATATTTCAACATTTCTACAATCTTGTAAATCAAGCTTTCAGGCATTAAACAGCAAAATAAATTACTAAAATAAATTGAATATAACAATTGCAATTATTTGATACTTATTTGTTATTTATGTCCTCGATTATAATAATGATCATTTATACATATAAATAATAAGACGTCTATTTACACAGTTCATTTACAATATATGATACATTGTATTGCATTTTAAATATGTATTAATTACATCATAATGATTTAAATCAACAAGTAATAGCAAATATTTAAAATTTGATTATTGCCTAAATTACGGTAGTTATTTTAATGAAGACCACACTGAAAAAATATACCTTATATATCTTTGTCCCTAATTATATTTTTTTTATTTAATAAGTATTTTTTTAAGAATGTGATAAATTTCTAATAAACAGAGAGATGTAAACAGAAAAAATAAAATGAATTAATAGTAAACCTGTTCATGTAGTGACATCTACAATTTTTTTAGATACTAATTGGTCTTTCTTTTCGGGGCCAGATAACAGATGACATCCAAAGATATATAATAAACTATAGATACGTTGTCCGCGCTCTAAAATGGCAAGTTGAAATCAAGGTAAGTGCCTCGTGTCTCTTTAGTTACACACGAACCTGTGTCGCGATCGCTACACTACACATCTTAAGAAAAAATGTGTTTTAAAAGAAAATTAGGAAAAAAGCATGCCTTTGTGTGTTTTCAGACGTTGCACTAATTATACTGCTTCCGTGAGAGGTCAAAATGTGTCATTTCATAGGTAAATATCAACAGAAATACATTTCTTATTTTTATTTTTCTACACGGCTAATGGCGGCTAGCGTATGAATGAAGTCAGTCACGTGACGTTAGGGGAGGTTGTTAACTAAAGATGTTTATTCATCTCTCTCTAACATCAGGTGTACCTAAAGATGGCATTTTCTGTCCCTTTCTTTACACGTATTAGATAGTAGTTCTCTATGTGTGTGTTTCGTGCCGTTTTTGAGAGGTGTTTTGTGGGAATATGACGCGTCTATTATAATATGTCATTGATGACACCACAATCTTGTAGAAATGTCACTTTAAGGCTACTGTCCCTCCCTGGGCTTAAGTACCTTCGGGCTGAGATCACACTAGTAGTGAAAGGATCCAGATCATACTACTTGCATATCCCATTAAAATTTCTGCTTGCGCGCACAATATAGCTATTTTGCCTATAATTAGATGAATGAGGTACACATATGGGAGGATTAAAGCACAATGTTTTGTTGGGTACGTTAAAATAAAATTTAGAAAGTAGTTCTGGACTAACAATATTATTGTGGAGGATTTTCAACAAATACAAACAGTCTGCAATTTTACCCCGATCTACCAGCGGCAACAGATGGTACTTCTTACAGAGTCGATGATAACCTGCTGAGTTATATGAAATCTTTGATGGAATTTGATGAACCGTTTCTGTATATTTTCAATCCGGTCAATGTATTTATAAATAAATAAAAATAAAAAAATATTTATTTCAGATATACGGAATCCATAGAATGTTAGTACAGTAGGAACTTAAAATAAGCGTTAGTAAGAAAAATAAAGAATACAAGAAAACTATTATTATTTTAACATATGGGTCGTGACCCAGTGTTGGACGTACCGCGTGTCCAACCTATCCGCTATAACGGCCAGGATGCTGTTGGTGCTGGCGCGCAGCCTGCAGAGCGCCGCGGCGTATCGTTTGCGGAGCACGGCATGGAAGCCGTCTACGTGTGCGTCCGCGAACATACCCGACGCACTGCACCAGCGCGGCAGCCCCAACAACGCCCTGAACGCGTTGTTGTACTGGACGCGCAGAGCGCTAAAGGATCGTTGCGTATAATTAGCCCACAGGCTGCACGTGTAAAGCGATGTGCAGTGTGCTCTAAATAATGTTAATTTTACATTCGCAGCACAACGCTTGAACCTGTGAGCTATCATATTTGCCCTGATCGATAGCGCCCTACGCTCCCTGTCCATGTCCTCGTCATCTCGCAGGTGTTCAGTGACCATGTGCCCAAGATATTTAAAGCGGGTGACTACCTTCATAGGTATTCCGTTTAAAGTAACGGGAGGGACCTGCTCTGGAGACTTGGTAGTGCCTTAAATATCATGAGCTCACTTTTAACAACATTATATTTGAGGCCATGCTTAGCCGCGTACATTTCACACATATTTACTAATTTCCTAAGGCCGCCGATTGTTGGGCTCAGCAAAACCATGTCGTCCGCGTAACTAAGATTGTTCACACATACATTGTCTACATGGCAGCCGACATGCGTACTGCTGAGCTCAACGATCAGCGCATTCATGTATAGATTAAACATTAGTGGGGATGACAGTCCACCTTGTCTCACTCCACATTGTAATCCATATGGATCTGATAACTTGCCGGCCCACTTAACATAGTTAATTTGACTATTGTACCAAAATTTTAGGATAGCAATAGTCTCACGAGGTAAATTGGTGTTTTTGAGCTTATCCCAGAGTTTGTTATAATTGACAAGGTCAAACGCCTTTGACAGGTCTAAAAAACAGGCATAAATAGGCGTTTTTCTGCTAGTATAATACTCCACAGTGTGCTTCAGGGCCAGTATAGCGCTCTCTGTAGAAAGTCCGGCGCGAAAACCAAATTGTGCATTATCAACTTAGATTCCATATCTGAGACGCATACTTGAGCTGACTTCTTACAAAAGTACAATACAATATTTTGAGCATTTTAGCATCTGTAAAGCATTTAGAAAGACGCATTATAAATCCTAAAAGTTTCGATGCTTTTTTGACTATGGCGTCAATGTGTGTATCAAAAACTAACTTACTATCTTGAAAAACGCCCAAGTCACGGATAGCATTGCACTTTGGCAAGATTTCGCCCGCCAAAGTATAAGTGGTGACCAGGACCGCACGTTTCCTTGTGAAAGTAATAACGGAACACTTTGATGGGTTGAGATCTAGTTTTATTTTAATTTTATTTTTTTATTACGGATGAGCCCGCTCTTGACCTCTATCTCGCCTGATGGTAAGCGATAGATGAGGTCTACGATGTGACGAGCGAGCCCAGAAGATGCCTATTCACTCTTGCTTTAAAGGCTAAGGTCATAAGTGGCAGGGAACACAGAAGCCGGCAGAGAATTCCACAACTTGGCTATGCGCACAATAAATGTGGAGGAGAAGCGCTTGGTACGACAAGACGGTATATCAACCATGTGTGGATGGTACCCAGACGAGTGTCTGGTAGACCGGTGGTGAAATGGAGATGGAGGAATCAGGTCATGGAGCTCCTGCGCACACTCCCCGAAGTACAATATATGTATAGAAAACCAACAGGCAAGCAACGGTTCGCCGATGAGCCAGACTATGAAGCTTGCCCGATAGCACCTCGTCGCCTATAAGCTTTTTGGCCCTGCGCTCGATCGAGTCCAGTGCAGCAAGTTGGTATTTTGCAGAGCCATCCCTCAAGTGGCTGTAATACTCCACGCAGGAACGGACCTGTGCTTTATATAGATTCAGAAGCTGTCCGGCGTAAAGTACCGTCTCACCTTGTGTAGGATTCCCAGCTTTTTTGCTGCAGTCTGAGCTCTGGACTCGATTGTTGAGCCGAAGTTTAGGTCTGATGTCAACTCCGTACCCAAAAGCTCTAGGCGGTCGATAACTGGCACAGATGAACTGCGGAAAGTAGGGGATAGTTGAAATGGGCTCCGTTTAGCGCTGAAAAGACAAGCCTGTGTTTTCAGAGCTTTGAATTTTACCAGATTGTCGTCACCCCATTTGGAAACGAGATTTAAGGTCGAGTCATGCGCTCTACCATGGCCTTTCTGAGAGTGGCAATTTCGTCCCTGTCAGCTTTAGAACTGGATAAGTATCTTTCTGAGACTGTGCTGTCATCCGCGTACCCAACTGCTCCCAGCTAAAGTAGGTCATTGATATGCAGCAGAAAAAGAGTCGCAGAAAAAACAGACCCTTGAGGAACACCGGCATTAATTGCCATAAGATCCGATGAGCAGTCATCGATGACCACTCGGATCAACCGCTCACTCGAGAAGTCGGAAATCCAGTTACATAAGCCAGCAGGAACACCAAATGCGGGAATTTTGCTCAGCAGACTAGCGTGCCAGACCCTGTTAAAGGCCTTTGAGATGTCGAGAGATACCGCAAGGTCTTCTCCGTGTTTCTCAATGGCCTCGCCCCAACAGTGCGTGACATACACAAGAAGATTTCCGGCGGACCGGCCACGGCGAAAGCCATACTGGCGGTCGCTGAGGAGCTCATTGTCTTCAAGGTATGCCAGCAACTTGTTGTTGAGTACCCTTTCCATTACTTTACACAGTATGGAGGTTAAGGCCATTGGTCTGTAATTGGCATGATCGGCACGGCTACCCTTTTTGGGTACTGGTTGCACATTAGCAAGGTTCCAGGACACTGGCACCACTCCGGTTTTGAGAAAAAGGCGATACAGGCGAGTCGAAACAGGTGACAACTCTGGAGCACAACTTTTTAGGATTCTGACAGGTATTTCGTCCGGTCCACTGGCCTTGTTCACGTCTAGACTACAAAGGGCTTTACGGACCTCTTTAACGTGTATTGCGATTTCCGGCATTACGGAGTCGCAGTGAGGTATGTTAGGTGGTAAGTTAAACCCTGTGTCAAGACGCGAATTTTCCGCAAAGAGAGAGGCAAATAAATTTGCTTTCTCTTGCGCGGAATGGGCCAGTGTTCCATCCGGTTTTACCATGGGAGGCAGTGAAGGACGACAGAAGTTCGACTCGACTGATTTGGCGAGCGAACAAAACTGCTTACTACCCGAAGGATAGGTTACCAATTTAGTTCCAATTCGTTCAACATGGTCAAACCGAGCTTTCCTTAACACCCGTTTGCAGACCTTGGCAGCAGAGTTAGCGCTGTCTTCAATGCGTGAACACCGATACTTGCACTGCCGCAACTGCGGACCGAGGCCCAGGCCTGGTAAGCCTGCTGCTTGTGGAATTCGGCTTGTGCACAAGTTGCATTATACCAAGGCCGAGCCTCATGGCCAAGTGGGACGTCAGAAAATGGGATAATATATTCCATAGCCTGACGTACCACGTCTACAATTTCATCAGCGCAGATCGATGGGTTGTACGATGAGAAACAAGCTTGCCGCCATGGTTAGGATGCAAAAAAGTGCCGCATCTCATCCCAATCTGCTGTTTTGTACTTCCATACTTGCCCCGTGCCCCTAGAGCTTTTATCCGTCGGAGACTAGGATGACACAGTTTTCACCAGACAGTGATCAGACGATCCGAGTGGGGCCCAGATCGAAACAGAGTGCTTGTCTGGATCGGTTGTCAGCAGAAGGTCCAAGCAATTGGTTGTGTGGCCACTGACATCCGGAATGCGGGTAGCTTGACCAACCAGCTGGCCGAGATCTAGCGATACAGCAAACCTGCGCGCCTCTCTGCCAGCATGGTCTGTTTTCTGGTACGGGAACAACCATTCTTTGTGATGGGCATTAAAATCCCCCAGAAAAACAAGCTCTGCCATTGGGTATTTGAGCAGGGCCAGTTCAGCTGCCTCCGTAAGATGGTCGAAGAGTCTAGTTGTCTCCTGATCACCGCTATGCGTCCTGTAGACACCGACATATACAGTTTTAAAAGTGCCGGTGTTAACTAAGAGCCGCAGAGTAGAAAACCCTGCAACCTCGCAGCAGCGAAGACGCTGACAGCAAATGTCATCGCGGACGTACACACAGACCCCAGCCTGCTTCTTAAACTTATGCTCAAGTGAGTATCCTGGGTAGTTGAGGTACGCCACATCTGCGGGAGTCGCTATCTTAGTCTCCGTCAAAAAAGTAAGTGTGGCTTATCAGTCTCGAGATGGTGATGGACCGGATCGATATTTGAGTGCAATCTACGGATATTTGTGAATTGCACTTTAAGTGGGAGGAGGTGCAGCCGTTGGTTATACTTATTACTTCTTGATATTTGCTTCATTTTAGAGATTGGGAAGGGAATTTAGAGAGAAAGGGAGGCGAGTCCAATTAACTAAACGGCTCTCGTGAGCTTACTTCAGCATGATGGACAACTCACGGAGACTGCGGGGACGCCCAAACCCCCCCGAAAATGTCCACCGGGTCCTCCCTTCCAGTCGCCGACTGGCACGGTGGTCCATATCGGGATTTTTCGTGAGGTGTCGGGGCAGCCTTTTGCATGTGGCTGGCGTGCTTCTTGGGCACCCAACTTCCTGCGGTCGGCTAACGGCAAGACCGTGCTTTGGATCCCGCTACCCTACAGAGTGAGTTACCATGCCGAAGCTTGCTTCGAGGCCAAGATCAGCATAGAACAAGGCAACTACTTTCTCTCTAAAACCAAAAAAGGCACTGGCACTCCCACGCGTCGACGAATCACAGTGAACTGTTTGACGTCAAACTCCGGTGGGCGGGTGGTCGCGAGCCAGGCGGGCGTGGTCCAGGATGCGCCGAGCGCTAGGTTCAAATCAGTGACTAATGGAACTAGTTGCGCTAAACGTGGAGGCTTCTTCATGCATCCCATACTGATCATTAGATCCGACAATACTCTTCAAGCCGACATAAGTCAGATTGAAGTGCGAGCATGTCATCAGCCGATTCAATAGTGGCAAAAATTTTCCTGTCATCAGCAAAACATGGATCGTTTGGATGCATGGAGGCAAAGATCAATGTCGTTCACATAGACCACAAATAAGAAAGGACCGAGCAGCGAACCCTGAGGCGCCCCACTGCACTGGGCACATTCACCCAGCTAGACGTATAGTTATTAATTACTACCGCTTGTGACCTGTTATCAATGTAAGAAGCGAACCATCTCAGCAGGCCTCCACGAACGCCCTATGCTTCTCAGCTTCATTATTAGGGAATCGTGGTCGATCCAATCAAATGCCTTACTGTAGTCCGTGTAAACCACATCAACCTGCATAGCATCTGTAATAAAATCGTTAAATCGGATCAAGTTAGAACTCGTAGACCGTCCCTTTAGAAATCCATGCTCGAAGGTGCTCAATGAGTTTGCAAGGGCAGGGTAAAACTGGTTATAGATAATCCTCTCAAATATTTTGGCAGTAATGCGCAGTTTGGATATAGGTCTATAATTCGTAATCTCAGTCTTTGAACCCTTATTATGCTCGGGTGTAATAAATGCAGATTTCCATAGTTTAGGAATGACACCTTGAGACAAAGACTTAGTAAACAACATTGAGATAAGAACAGCAATGGAAGGCGCACATTTAATAAGAAGTGTAGATGTCAAGTTATCAGGCCCGGCTCCTTTAGGTAGATCCAAGTTGCGAAGTAGACCAGCAACAGCATCGATATTTATTTCTATGTGACAAATGTCAGACGACATTTCATCACTGTCGAAGGGGAGGAAAGAGGCTGAGCTGGTATTAGCTGAAGTGTTAGCGAGAAAAGTCGATAAGAAGTAAGAACAAAAAGCCTCATAAATAGATTCTCCTGCAAGCAATGTTTCATCATTATAATGTAATGTGTTGGGAATAGCATTCGATTTCTAGCGATTTTTAATAAAGGACCAAAAATGTTTAGGATTGTTTTTAATTGAGCTTCCAGTTTCTATTGACTAATAAACTCACCCTGTTCTTTCAGCTGTCTTTGAGTTTCGGAGCTGTGATATCTCGTTAAAACGGCCACACCGGGGTCAATGTCTCAGTGTGGTTGTCATATTTGTGTGTTGTTGTAGATCGGTCTGACCCGACAAGGCGTGGTGTGCGAGACGTGCGGGCTGTGCGTTCACACGTGGTGCTGCGCGCGAGTGGCGGCGCGCTGCCCGCTCCCCGCGCAGAGCTCGCGCCGCCCGCTCGGCATCGACCCCGCGCGCGGCCAGGGCACTGCCTACGAGGGATATGTTAAGGTAACACATTACTGTGCGGGCTGTGCTGCACACGTGGTGCTGCGCGCGAGTGGCGGCGCGCTGCCCGCTCCCCGCGCAGAGCTCGCGCCGCCCGCTCGGCATCGACCCCGCGCGCGGCCAGGGCACTGCCTACGAGGGATATGTTAAGGTAACACATTACTGTGCGGGCTGTGCTGCACACGTGGTGCTGCGCGCGAGTGGCGGCGCGCTGCCCGCTCCCCGCGCAGAGCTCGCGCCGCCCGCTCGGCATCGACCCCGCGCGCGGCCAGGGCACTGCCTACGAGGGATATGTTAAGGTAACACATTACTGTGCGGGCTGTGCTGCACACGTGGTGCTGCGCGCGAGTGGCGGCGCGCTGCCCGCTCCCCGCGCAGAGCTCGCGCCGCCCGCTCGGCATCGACCCCGCGCGCGGCCAGGGCACTGCCTACGAGGGATATGTTAAGGTAACACATTACCACAGTATTACGATATTTCCTACAGTAGCGCAACGCCTTTGATGTCGCGCGATGCCGCCGCCAGTGTAGGTACTTACGCTGTTACATGCAAATATGCTAGGGTTGTCATCAAATGGGTAATAAAATAAAACAATTGTGATTATTACTATTATGATGTAATCATTTATTCATATGTACATTTAAAATAATTGTGATTATATATTTATTCATATGTATCATCACTACATAGTATAAAACAAAGTCGCTTTCTCTGTCCCTGCACTTGTATGTATGTATATCTTTAAAACTACGCAACGGATTTTGATGCAGTTTCTTTCAATAGAAAGAGTGATTCAATAGGAAGGTTTTCAAGTATATAACATGCATAATATAGTAGAGGAACACTGATAATTTTTGAGGTTTCTAATGTGATGTCGCAAATAAACACAATTTTTTGCGCTTGCTTTGCAAATGCTGGCTGAACCCTACGAGATAGATCAAAATAATGTACTACAGTATTGTACACCTTAAAAAGGTCAACAAAAAAGTCCTCGATGACATCTGTCTATCTCTTATAGATAACCCACAACAACCAGTTTTTATCCTTTACTTTTTACGAGAAATACGAGCATATTTTTCGAAGCGATTTTAAGCAATACAGCATTAATCCTTATCCAATTAAGTACCATAAATACATTGTTCATTTAATATAAATCAATATTGCCCTTTACAGAATATAATTTAATTAAATAGTTTCGAAGATATTACAGATTTAAAATGCAAGGACATAGCGGTTGCCGCGCGGTACCGGCGGAGGCACGGCACGCGTGCCTATGTTGCTTAGATTTGAGCGTTGAATGTTTTTCCCATGGTAAATTATGTGTCGCACTTTCAAGAGTAGTTACTAAAGAGAACATGTATGTCGAATGACAAAAAGGCTGTCAACGATGTATATAAAGACATTCTATAGTATATTTAATATAAACATTGCACCCGTGCGAAGCCGGGGCGGGTCGCTAGTGTAAATATATATTACACTATGTAAATATATATTTATTCATAAATATATATTTACATGTGTTGCACTACTAAATACGTGACACTTTATTTTTGAATGTTCTTAATTGTCTATTATAAAATTTAACTACGTAATGTATTCGCATTCGGATGAACAATCTGATAAGAAAAGAATGAAGAAAACATGAACATGGCTGTGATTTAAATTCTACAGTACTTAGTATTTCAAATAATCTATCTAAGATATTGTTTCCAACAAACGAGTGGAAATTTTGTCTAAAACAGGCTTGCAGTTTAGTACAGTATTCAACGAAATCAGCTGGAGGTACCTATAGTCCACCAAAGGTATCATGCATAGTATTGTATGCACGGTTACGTAAGTTTACTTAGATTAGGTGATAAGAACTTGTCACATCCTTGTAAGAACTGTTCAAAGGTGACGTCCGTCGACTTAGCTTCTTCCATCAACTTCAACTTTTTGACACAACTTGTAACTTGTTTTCGAAGTTTTCTTTTTCTTGGAGTATGATCTGTCATTTTTTTTTTGTAGTCTGCGATGCTTGGGCACTAGTGGATGCCACAACTGATACGCCTACGGAAGCAATGTCGATCTGTTGTTGAACATCTCTGTTTGTTAAATCTTTTATAATCTCTATTTCTGTAGTCTCAGTCTGTGTACTCATAGGATGTAGTGAAGCAGACGGTAAGTTTGATACGGGAACAGCAGTGCTTTTTAATTTTGTTTTCATATACATCCATCTTTCAAAGTGTAAACCACATACGTACATATTATATAACTGTTCAACTGTTTTACTTTTCAAGTCCGGTTTTTGACAAGCTTCTATCCATAACTCGCGCCTAGAAAGTAAGTAGGTACCTATAAATTCAATAAACAAACACATAAGTACCTATACAATTATAATTATCAGACATAAAAATATAAGGTAAAGTGTCCGAAATTGTGTGCACAAGTCAGTTTTGTCTTAGCGGCAGCGGCGCGGCGTCTGGAATATTCCATAAGTTTATGGTACACAAATGAAAAAACCTACCTCTCGTCGCGGGGAAATCTATGAAACTTTAAGTCCTTCTGGGATTTCGATGTCGATTTACTTCCATACACAGAACAGTTTGTGCGCACCATTATAGAATATGTAAGTATAATAAAATTATTACCCAAAAAAACACGCCCGCGCTTGCCCTTCGCGCTCGGTACCGCAAACTAAGCGTGTTTGCGGTACGCTTCCCGCGACGCCCGACACCCCGCGAGTTCCCCTCCGTTGCTCTGCGCAAGTACATTCGTCGCGCTACTGTAGGAAATATCGTAATACTGTGACATTACTGTGCGGGCTGTGCTGCACACGTGGTGCTGCGCGCG
This sequence comes from Tholera decimalis, assembly GCA_943138885.2. Lineage (NCBI taxonomy): Eukaryota > Metazoa > Arthropoda > Insecta > Lepidoptera > Noctuidae > Tholera > Tholera decimalis. The sequence continues at coordinate 34,490,743 of OW964571.2, forward strand.
AGTGGCGGCGCGCTGCCCGCTCCCCGCGCAGAGCTCGCGCCGCCCGCTCGGCATCGACCCCGCGCGCGGCCAGGGCACTGCCTACGAGGGATATGTTAAGGTAACACATTACTGTGCGGGCTGTGCTGCACACGTGGTGCTGCGCGCGAGTGGCGGCGCGCTGCCCGCTCCCCGCGCAGAGCTCGCGCCGCCCGCTCGGCATCGACCCCGCGCGCGGCCAGGGCACTGCCTACGAGGGATATGTTAAGGTAACACATTACTGTGCGGGCTGTGCTGCACACGTGGTGCTGCGCGCGAGTGGCGGCGCGCTGCCCGCTCCCCGCGCAGAGCTCGCGCCGCCCGCTCGGCATCGACCCCGCGCGCGGCCAGGGCACTGCCTACGAGGGATATGTTAAGGTAACACATTACTGTGCGGGCTGTGCTGCACACGTGGTGCTGCGCGCGAGTGGCGGCGCGCTGCCCGCTCCCCGCGCAGAGCTCGCGCCGCCCGCTCGGCATCGACCCCGCGCGCGGCCAGGGCACTGCCTACGAGGGATATGTTAAGGTAACACATTACTGTGCGGGCTGTGCTGCACACGTGGTGCTGCGCGCGAGTGGCGGCGCGCTGCCCGCTCCCCGCGCAGAGCTCGCGCCGCCCGCTCGGCATCGACCCCGCGCGCGGCCAGGGCACTGCCTACGAGGGATATGTTAAGGTAACACATTACTGTGCGGGCTGTGCTGCACACGTGGTGCTGCGCGCGAGTGGCGGCGCGCTGCCCGCTCCCCGCGCAGAGCTCGCGCCGCCCGCTCGGCATCGACCCCGCGTGCGGCCAGGGCACTGCCTACGAAGAATATGTCAATGTACTATCATAATTTAACTGCACTGCACTTGACTCGATCGAACACAGAACTAAAAGGCACATAGGTGACGAGGTTCTGGCGGGCAAGCTTCACAGCCTGGCTCACCGACGAAACCTTGCTTGCCTGTCTATCTTCTACAGATTGTACTTCGGAGAGTGTTCGCAGGAGTTCCACAGCCTAATCCCTTCATCCCCCTTTTACTACTGGTCTACCAGATGTACTGCAGGATACCATCCACACTTGGTCGATATACCGTCTTGTTAAAAAGCGAGAGTGAACAGGCATCTTCTGGGTTCGCTCGTTCCATCGTAGACCTCATCTTAAACCTACCATCAGGTGTGATCGAGGTCAGGAGAACTTTATTAACAGCCAAAGTACATTACATACAATTATTGAAGCGGAAAATATACAAAATGTGAGTCTGCTGACTCCCAAGCTAGAGTAATCTGTGTTACTGGCTGATTACCAGTGCGGTAATTTAGTCTCTTTAATATTTGTTATATTTCCATATAGCCCTTACATTAACAATCTGGAATTGGAGAACCATGCGATCAGAATGGCTCTCAAATTCTTCTTCGAATCAATGGTAAATCGAATACTTTGTATGTGTTGGGTCCACGTGCTTAGGTAGCCACGATGGTCGCGTTTTCAGTGGCATTTATGTAGATCTTCTAACCGATTTCGGCCATAAGCTATCTGCGCAGGAGATATAGTGCACAAGTTTGTGCGCAGATACAGTGGCGTCTGTCTGGTCTTCTAATGTACACATATTTGGGTATGTTGGACGCTTCAGCAGATGGGACATTATGCATATTAAGGAACCAATGCATGGCCTAGAAATCTGTTTAGTAGCGAACTTAAATAGAAATAAATGTGTATTTTATGTTGTCTGCAGGTACCAAAGCCGGGTGGTGTGAAGAAAGGCTGGATGAGACAATTTGTCGTCGTGTGCGATTTCAAATTGTTCCTCTATGACATATCACAAGATCGGTAAGTGTTGTATTCTTTTAGATAAAACAGCAATTATTTATGTTGACGTATTTTGTTAGTTTGTTATAGGTAACGCCAAATAAATTGGCAAGAGTCGTTCAATGCGCAGAAGTCGATTTTTAGGTGTCAGCGGTTGTCAGCGGGACGCGGGGTATGACGTAGCGCCGCTCCGAGCGCGCGATTAGTGCGTCAGTAGTTGTCGTTCAATTTGCTCCCGAATACACTTGCGTACACGAAAATTGAGCCTTTTGTTTTTGTTACGAGTTGTTGTTTTAAATTTATTTTTTGGTACCTTGATTACAAAGCCAGGACCAAATACCGTTTTACGCAGACTATTAAAACGTCAGAAAGAACAGTTAGACACTATAGTTAAGGAAGGTTTAAATTCCGAATTCGTCACTGTCTTTAGGACACCGGGAAAAAAGAAGAATAAAAGGGGTAGCAGTTTTATTAACTAATTGTGCCGACGAGAACATAATTATTATTTTTAATGTTTTTTTAAATACATTTTTTCACTTTTAAATGTATTTATGTATTATATCTATTTTATTTATAATACCTAATTAACGAATGAATTCCTCTTCTTTCTTTAACATTCTTCTGAACAAATATGATTAAAAATAAATGATGGCAATAACCATAGAATAATGGCAAGCAGTAAAAGTGACCACTTTTTTCTTCCACTAAGTGCACGATGCGCGAACTTACCCCCACTACGCCAAAACCTTGCCAAGTTATTTGGCGTCATCTATACCGGTTCTAAAGTCCCGCAATTCTGTTGAAAAGGGAGGATCCAGAATGAATGAAATACAGAATGTCGAAAAAGTTATACGTCTAAAAAATATTATGTTATAATTATTCGCATTGAGAAATAGCTGTTTATCGCGAATTCCATACTAATATTATAAATGCGAAAGTCCGTCTGTTATACTTTGACGTTCAAACCACTTAACCGATTTTGATGAAATTTAGAAATAAAATAGATCTTGGGGACGGACATACTAACAAATACTAATGTAATCATTGCTGAAAAATACTTTTCATGCGAGCCAAGACGCGGGGAGAAGTCGGTTTACTATAAAGCAGCCTGTTTTACTATAATGCGGCTGGAAACTATCGCAATTTCCCAAATAAACTCTCCTTACTGATGAAAACTCTAAAAAGTATACATCCTATATTTGAATAACACGATCCTAATTGACATCATAGTGTTATATTGTTTCAGGAACGCGTTACCGTCAGTGTGTGTGAGTCAGGTGCTAGACATGCGCGATCCTGAGTTCAGTGTCGCGTCTGTTAAGGAGTCTGACGTCATACACGCTAGCAAGCGGGACATACCTTGTATATTTAGGGTGAGAATTAAATTCTATACTATAGTATAGTTCTATTATTTAATTGTTTTGTAACTTTATTGAGACCTCTCATGATATAAAGTCAGTCAGTCAGGAGTCAGATAATTAAATAAATACATGTACGGAACTGTTGATTATTCTAATTTGATTGCAGTAGTATACGTAACTTGCAATCAATATAGATTAATGATATAATTTAGATTATAGAATAAAAATAGAAAATTAAGTTTTTTTTTAATAGAAAATTAACAATTTTCGAGATCTGATATACGCCAACAAGCACGACAAAATAGAAACACAAACAGAATATACATAAACAATATTTATTTCATTTTGTATTTTATAATTAAATAATGATATTTATGTTGCTAATTAGTTATAAATCACACTGTTACACGTCATTTATTTCATATATTTAAATTGGATACGGCTGGTGTTTTCTAGCCGACTACTCTTTGAAGAAACACCGAAAGAAACTCGGTGGCCGTCGTCTCTTTTGATGTCCATACAAGTCAGTTCTGATCAAATCATATGAGAACCATGTAAATTTTATTGTATGTCATGGTGCTCTTTTGAGGGTGCAGGCATTTATCATTCGCCACAAGCGCATCTTAGAAATTTAAGAAGTTCGAACGATGTCGCGTTCAATACCAAAGTAAAGGCAAATGCCACCCAAATGGGTGGGCCATATAGTACTCAAACTGCCAGACAGTGCGGTAATCTACTCATACCCAACTAGCACAAATGGGCTGCATTAGAGCTTTGGAGCGTATCCGATTATTACTTATGGTAATAGACGTAAGCGCTAGAGCGTCTACTGCAGACTTAAAGCAGCCGCTTTAGCGCTATTTGGGCGCCATTTTATGCAACCTAAAGTTCCATTTAACCTGCACAACGGTTGCATAAAGGTTCCTTAATAGCTATAACGATTTATTAACGCTATACTAAAGCTCTCGTAGCGCTACTTTTGAATGATTTTGAACTACTTTGAACGAATGAATTGATTATAGTTCTTTATTGTATATCTTCAGTTGAAATTATTTGTAATATTTTGGTAAAGTGTTTTCGTCGCCATCATGAAAATAAAACAAAAAGAAGTAAATGTTTGTATTCTGTATTAGCAAGATATATAAAGATACTTAAAACGCTGTCCAGTTTACTGTAGATATATAAGATAATTTTCGAGTAATTTTAACGCGCTTTTATGGTATTTAAAAAATTAACAAAAGATATGTGATATTTTTTATTTGTTATACAGAATAAATTTTATTTCCGTATTTTTACGTGTCGATAACTTACTATTTGCAAGTGGCCGATTGTTTACCGGTACATTTAATGCACATTTAACTGAAAAACCAATGTATATCAACTCAATTTTGCAAGTGAATTATAAGTTTTCTTAAAAAATCATGGCGTCATTGTACTGTAGTCATAACCTGCAGTTTGAGCTCTAATAACTCCCTTTTGAGAATCATAGCGCTAATTTTCACCCTTCTAACGCTTCCAGTGATTTTTGTTCCCCTAGTGCAACTCACAGCCACAAAAAGCTCCTATTTTCCTGTTTTTGAGGTTATAAGATTAATTATTTGTATCCTTAAGTGTATTGTAAGGTGTACAATAAAGTATATAATAAATCAATAAATAAATAAGAGCTAGTTACGTACTTATTCGTTTAGCATCCATTTTATTAAATGTTTTATAATAGTTACAAAAGCGGCTGTAAAATGGCGAATGGATTGAGCCTGCAAGGAATGACTATTGCTACTAAAGGCCTTAGTTACACTGATGATTTTTTTGTAACTATAGTATGCATAAGAGTTTCTATTATTTCTATAATGAAACTTATAGTAGTATAATAGTGGTTACTATAACTATAACCTATACAAGTTACAATGGAAACTACTATGCAGCTGTGAGTGGCAGAATGACCTTCGTAACTCTCATATAAAGGTGTAAGTGGTAAATGAGTTCTACCGTGGACTACTGTGAAGGCTAGGGTAGTATTTGATTCAGCTTATAGCACCTTAAGTAACTTTTATAACTATAGACGTTTACGGATGCAGATATGCAACTCTGAACTGCTTTTTGAACCCTTAAAGCGCCATTTTACAGCCCAAAGTAACAAAATAGGCTGCTATTTCCACTAATGTGCTCGTTGGGTAATATGCTATTTTCACCAAATTGCTCTCACATTAACAATAAAGGTTTTAAGAACCTTGTTAAGGATGTTACCAATAACTAACAGTAAAAAGCCGGCCAAGTACGAGTCGGACTCGCGCGTGAAGGGTTTCGTACCATTATCTATGAATATAAATAATATATCATAATATAAAAAACGGCAATAAAGTCATGTCTGTTGTATGGGAAATATTTGTTTTATTTTAATTAAATTATTTATTTTTAAAGTGATATATAAATATAATAAACTAAATGTTCTCTGAATAGTTCAAGCGTCTACCTGTTGCCGTTATCAATATCGAGTAAAAACGAGCAAAATAATCACGTTTGTTGTATGGCAGCCCCTTAAATTTTTAATTTATTCTGTGTTTTAGTATTTGTTGTTATAGCGGCAACAGAAATACATCATCTGCGAAAATGTCAACTGTCTAACTATCAAGGTTCATGAGATACAGCCTGGTGACAGACGGATAGACAGACGGACGGACAGCGGAGTCTTAGTAATAGGGTCCCGTTTTACCCTTTGTGTATGGAACCCTGCTTTGCTTTTATGAAAGATGTCACGTTTATTTCTCGTTACAGATATCAACATCTCAATTGGAAGGCGGAAAGCGGTCACATACACTTATGTTAGCTGAATCCGAGTCGGAAAAGACCAAGTGGGTGGTGGCTCTCAGCGAGTTGCATAGGATACTAAAGAGAAATAACCTGCCCGATAAATGTGTAAGTTATAATGGTAAACATGGATTTTATTAGCACATACACACACACACACACACACACAGAGACGCAGTTACATTACTTAGTTTACTCATAATTTTTTGATATCATATTTGTTTTTTTCTCTTAATTATGTATTTCTAAATTTTTGCAACTCCTACACATAGCGCATTGTACCTAAAATTAAAATAGGTATCAGTTTCAGTAAATTATTTATGAATTGAAACAGTAACATGATTCTCAACAAACATGTATAGCAACGCTAATTAGATAGAACTTATGCAGAATAAGTGATATACATTTACAACACCCTGTTTGACGACAATATTATATCAATTTACCTGACTGCCCCTAAAAGTGTTTTGTCGCCTGCTTGTCACTTTTTTAAAATAAAAATGTGCGTGTTTCTTGTAATTCAGTTGAGTCGGGTTTTTTAGATTGTTACTTTTTTTATTTTCAGCTTTTTAGTTAAATATTAATAAACAATTTTTTGAAAATGCAAAGGCCATTTTTTATCTTTCTCATTGTATTACGGTATTGCTAATTATGATATACCTTTTTGAAATCCTTGTGTTGCGCCCTTTAATTTGATACCCATATTGTAGTATTCGAAGAAAATGTTTTTTTCCCTAAATTCAATGGTGTCGCACAGACGCCATGTTTATTTATTTTTTTTGTATCTAAGAACACGTCTTGGGCTACAAAGACAAATGTATGTATGTATGTATGTCGGGCAGGTATCCGCAACTCCACGACCATGCGCGTATTTTGCGTAAGGGGTAAGATTTCTCTTCACTCAATCCATGCCAGTTCCTCCAGGAAGGCGAGCAACGCCCTTGTTTTGCTTACCATTTCACGGAGGGTACCTGGGTTGCCGAAGTATTTAGTCCTGTAATCTGCGACTAATATATACAGACCCTCCCCCATGCAAAGACAAAACTAACGATACCTCAATTAGATAAATCCGTTCAGCGGTTCTGGAGATGTGAGGTAATAAAGAATATTACAAACATACAAAATGCGCGCGAAAAACATAACCCTTCCTTTGCAGTCAGCTAAAAAGACCACATTCTCTTCTGTCTTCTCTTCATCGAGTTTCCATTCCCCAGGTATACAGCGCCTGCGTCCTCCTGGACTCTACAGCCGCTGCGACCGTCCGCAACGCCCTCTGTGCCTGTGTGCTGGAACGATCCCGCATCTGTGTGGGCGGAGAGGCTGGCCTAGCACTCATAGACCTGGAGCGAGCAGAGATCACACCTCGAAGGGCACATGCGCCTATATCTACCATCGCTTATGTGCCGCATGAGCAGTTGTTAGGTGAGTCTGTCTGTACTAGCTGTAGCGACATCTACCTCGCAACATACAAACTAAAGATACAAATCCTTGCAAAGTTTACCGCACAACTAGCCTGCATACTAATCACCCGATAACAAACTAAACACCTGTCTGGTCGGAGGATCCTCCCTTTTCAATGGGATTGCGGGACTTTACCCCCTATTCCAAATATCCCGAAGCAGCCATACAGTTACTCGTCAATAGGTGCCTAAGGCGACGCGGTGCTAGTGGACAAGCTTCACAGCCTAGTAACTCATCGGCGAAACATTGCTTGCCTGTTGGTCTTCTACTTGTGTGTTCGGTTATACTACGGAGAGTGTACGCAAGAGTTTCACAATCTGATCTCTCCGTCTCCCTTTCACTACCAATTTATTGAAAGTACTGTAGGGTAACAGCTAGTGCCGGGGTGGTGGAAATGCTCTAAAAAGATACCGCAGCCTCGGCACGCAACGGTAACTGAAGGAGCAGAGTGACTTTTAGTAGAAGTTTGACACTCCATTCCGCTCCACACAGAGCGAAGGGCCATTTGATGACTTACCGGATTACTTCACGGATATCTTAATAACAGCTGAAACCAAATGGCTTACGGCCGAAATGTATGGCCACATAATACCATTGTTTCCTTTATAATAGTTCCCTTTGAAGTCCATGTAGAAGAAAAATCTGTTCTGTCAACTATAATAAAAACTGTATCTCTTGTGTTGTTTTACCGTTACCATAGCAACAGCGAACGACAATCTCCGAAGATTACCGAAGACCACCGAAGACTGATGCGTCGCTCGACATCGGTGAATGCCAACGGATTTCATAGCGCAAGCTATACGTAGGAACTCCCTTGATATTCACCGGTATCGCGCCACGTTCTACATCATTTCAAAGAAGACAGAAGATTGTGAATATTTATTATTTTTTTTTATTGATAATAGGTTCGCGTTAGATCACCATCTCACCTGATGGTAAGTGATGATATGGTCGAAGATGGAGCACGCTTACCCAGAAGTATTCTATTCACTCTGGACTTAAAGACCCTCAGGTTATTTATAGCAATTGATTTTTATCCTCAAAACTCAAACTTAACATATTTATTTCATATAAGCCTACATTGGCATACGGAGTTCGAAATTGGACGATTCCTATGGAGAAGAACCGGCAAGACACTCCACGGTTACTGTTTATTAGTTTTGTGTGTTTTTGTGCTTATACAAAAAAAAAAAACAAGATTATGTTGCTTTATTGGGTAAAAAGGTAGTCTCGAGGAAAAATCCATAACTTTTCCATTCAAGGCATTGAAGGCGTTTTGAGTATTTTACCTCAACTGAAATTAAGATAAATCATTATTTTATCAATATTTACCTAGCCCCTTATATAAACCTCGTAGAACTATTTTTAGTTCTTGACTATCGGTTAAACATGTTTTATTAGTAATGGTTTTGAATAATTTGTGAGTGTAGTAAACTGCGATATAATTTGTGATTGTAGTAAACTGCGATATAATTTGTGATTCAATATTATTTGTGAGAGATATGTTTATTAGCTTCTCCCGCGGCTTTGCTCGCATAATAAAGTTTTTTTCAGCGAAAAAAAATATAATAACCTATGTTACTCGCTGATAATCTAACTTTATGTTGGTGAAAGAATTTTTGAAATCAATTCGACCCTTTTCTCTTTACAATAAATATTTATCACAAGTGTTAGTAGCTAATTGCTTTCTCTATTAAATCCTTTACCTACTTTACTATATGCCGTGTATTATGTGTCTCGTTGTTGTCATTTATTGGAACTTCTGTCTACTTAGGAGTCTATATTTTATAATGAGGCTTGATAAGAATTCGGTGATTGTTTAAGGTGATTTGTATTAGAATTGAAAAAAAAACTTATATAATTATGTACTACATGCAAAATTGTATGACGTCCCCACTCCTTGGACACAGGCCTCGTATCTATGAGAGGGAATGGGTCGTAATTCACGCGTGCCCAGTACCAGTGGATGGAATAGAAAATCCTTGTTTCTAAATGATTATTGTTCTCTTTTCCAGTGGTAATAGCGGGTCGTGGCCGACACGTCCGGCTAGTTCCCATCCGAGCGCTTGAATGTGCGGAGGTGGAATGTGTGAAGCTCGCAGAGAGTAAGGGGGCGCTCGCACTGGCGGCCGGACCGCTGGGGCACTCGGCGCACGGGTTCGCGGTACTCTGTAAGAAACAGGTCAGTTGTAGTACTAGTACAGTGGTACCCAACACTGATAAGGCGCGTCGTCAATCTTTCTTCGCACAGAAAAGAAAGTATGGCCCCGAAGATTTTATTTTTTTCATCACCTTGCACGTAAACAGTACCTAAACATACAGGTTAACTTGGCCGTAATGCCCCATATAAAACCCTCGGGCTTTTTTTTTGTCATGAAACCCAAGGTCGGTAAGTAATTTTTTTTTAAATTTATATCACAGCACACAGGTCATGCAAGTTCAAGCAAGGAGTTTACACGCAATTGAAAAATTTTCTTAAAATGTTATCTAAACAGGAATGTCATTGCAATCTCGCTACATGTTACTTAAATACTCAACTAATGTTCTTAATAATCGATTTTAATACTTTTTTGTATCAAACCGTCGATATTATTTTAATTTTTTTTCACTCCGTCATGGCAGTACTTACGTAACGTAAGTATTTGCCCTTAACGTTTCTGAACGAAACATTTGTATAATCTGTGGTGTGGGCATAAAGACCACCATCTGCTTAAAAAAAATCACTTATTTCGTAAGTTACGTAATAATAGTTGTGCTGACTTCTGTATTAAAGCTATAATTCACAATTATTTACCTTTTGTATTTGAAGACAAGTAAAAAAGTTATAAAAAATGTCGGCGTCGTCCGATGAGTGTGATTTTAATGTAACACCGCCAGATATTATCCATGCAGCAAAAACAATTAATGATGTACAGTGACCATAAATTTTAATAAATAAGTTTTGTCTGCCCTATAATTTTATTTATTTACTAGCAAATGTGATAAAAAACATTGTATGTTTCACGGGCGGTACGGGACTTACGAACCTCGACTCAGAAAGCCCTCAATCTCCGACTTCGGGCTTCTACTAGAGCCTCGATCGTAATTCCTTACTTACCGCCCTTAATACACAATGTACTATTATTGATAATAGGCTCGCGTTCGACCACCATCTCACCTGATGGTAAGTGATGATGTGGTAACCTATTCACTCTTGACTTAGAGACTCTTAGGTTATAGCGATCAGGAAACAGAGACTCCGGCAGGGAATTCCATTCCTTAGCCGTACGCACAATGAAAGTATTCCCAAAACGTTTCGTGCGTAATGGTGAGATGTCCACCATGTAACGATGGCGCATCGCGGTTTGTCTTGTAGTCCGATGATGGAACGGGCTTAACGATAGAATGCTTAAAACTTACAATCAACCTAAAGGTCACTACTATAAAGTTCATAATACACTGCAGCTGTTAGTCGCGTCTCACGTGGCGGCAGCCGCCGACCAATAGCGGTAAAGGAAAAAGAAGCGCGGTGCATGGAGCGTGCCGATTGGTCAATAGCATTTCTCGCGCTTTGAAAATTCATTTTCATATCGGTAAGCCATATCAGTTAGGCTTAACGATAGAATGCTTAAAACTTACAATCAACCTAAAGGTCACTACTATAAGGTTCATAATACACTGCAGCTGTTAGTCGCGTCTCACGTGGCGGCAGCCGCCGACCAATAGCGGTAAAGGAAAAAGAAGTGCGGTGTATGGAGCGTGCCGATTGGTCAATAGCATTTCTCGCGCTTTGAAAATTCATTTTCATATCGGTAAGCCATATCAGTTAGGCTTAACGATAGAATGCTTAAAACTTACAATCAACCTAAAGGTCACTACTATAAGGTTCATAATACACTGCAGCTGTTAGTCGCGTCTCACGTGGCGGCAGCCGCCGACCAATAGCGGTAAAGGAAAAAGAAGTGCGGTGTATGGAGCGTGCCGATTGGTCAATAGCATTTCTCGCGCTTTGAAAATTCATTTTCATATCGGTAAGCCATATCAGTTAGGTACTACTGTACCTATTGCCCCCGTGGCTCTTAACCCCGTTGGTCCTGCGCCTGATCTCCCCGGTCGTGTCGGATTGCCGTCCCATCAGACTATGAAAGTGAAGGAACAGAGAATGCACCTGTACCTGCGCACATAATTGGGCACTATAATATCTACTGCGCAGATGGCTTATCTCTGCTGAGATTGACCACCCTGGCCCAAAATCGGTCAAGAGGACTAAAAGAAAACCTATTAGATACTGTCACATCATCATCTGCCTTATCCCTTTTTATCCTAAAACAAAATTAAGCTGTATTAAGGCAGCCCCGGATCTAGGGGGGGGGGGGGGGCAAGCCGGGGCCTATGCCCCGGGCGGCAAGTTCAGGGGGCGGCCAAATTCAATTTTTACAAACGTATGGACAACTCATCGTTCACTTAACTTTGAACAGAGAATAAATAATTCCACACCAGAAATTTCACTCTTGTTTTACTGTGGCTCTATCAACTCGATCGATACCCAGGGGTACATGGTTTTATAGTCTTTGGGTACAGCACACGGACCACGTGACCAGGTGCAGCGAGAGCGTGGGATGGAACGCGCTGCACGAACATTATTATTCGCGAGGTGCGTAGGAGCAACATCAAAATAAAGCGTACCCTGCTGTAAAATTCGATTATATTTTAATATATTTTTTTTCTGTTTCATTTGACCAAAATGTAATAGGAAATATAGTTTATTATGCAGGAAAACCAAAAGAAAAGCGGAATTCGAGGCATTTTTCCTACAATATCTAAACAAAACTAACTTTGTGGCGGGACTAGTTCCATTGTGTGACTAGATTTAAAAGCAAAATTTACGGAAAGTATGAAATAAATAATCCATTTTCATAGTTATTTAAACTATTAATAAATGCACTTTATTGATAAATCAAAGAAAACAGCTTTAGCTTCAAGGATTAACACAAAAAAATTGTTTTTTATTCTGTTTCGGGTCACTGTCGCTTTTTACTTGACATTTTTTAAAACTCCAAAAACATATTTTACTCAATATGCATACATTCTGAAAAGTAATACATAATTACGCTATACATATTTTGGATGCACAGAAATAAAAGGTAAAAATTCATCTGATTTCATAGATTTAACTTCATCAATTTGAAGGGATCAGGGCCGGATTAACCATTAGGCGGAGTAGGCAATTGCCTAGGGGCCCCGTATCAACTAGGGGCCCAGACCCAGTGCACGCACCAAGAAAACACGTTTCTTTGAACTTAGGGACCTCACTGTTATCTCACAAAATACAAATCGTTAGATTTAGTACTTAGTAGAATTAAAACAATTATAGAACAAATCTTGCAATAAGTAAACAAATATATTAAAAATCACAGCCCTTAATGTGCATTTCCTCAGTTCACACACGATTTGGTAAGTCAAAGTAAGAAATGCCATTGCCTTAGCGCCTCTGACTGGGTTAATCCGGCTCTGGAAGGGACCGTGACAAAATGGAAGTGTTAAAATCATAATGTGACTCAGGCTGGCTGGACAAATCTTCAAAATAGCTCGCATTCACATCACATAAAGTGCCCTATTGACCTAGTTAAGGTCAATAGGGCACTTTATGTGACGGCTTAACACCTTTATTTCAGAATTTATGACGCTACAGAATCTTAGATAATCGATTGAAAACGTGTGCAGCCAGCATTAAAAACAACTTTTCGCTGGTCTCTCAATCTCGGTAACGGAACTGATTGTCACGACTTTTTGCATATAAACGGGCGTCACATAAATTTGTGACAGGCATCGAGTTTCAAGTTTTGAGATACGTACAGCGGTTTAGTAGAAAAATGCAAAAATCTGTGTCCAGCCAGCTTAAATTTACGTATAAAACTTCTGGCTGGCACTTCCAAATCTCAATAACGGGAGCGTTTTTGAATATGATTCCTTTACTTACATTTAGTGACGCAATGTGTGACAGTAATAACATTAGATTTATGGCGTTACATATAAGTGTTTACGAGATATCAATAAAAAAAATAATGTCCAGTCAGCCTGAGTTCAAGCTGGCTGGACACATGTATCTCCGTTGCCTGATGATCTATCTTCAAAATATGTTCAAATTTTTGTGACAGGGACGATAATGATAACCTGAATTTGTGACGGAGAAATTTTGAGGAGTTTCAAAGATATTGATCATTTAAATTTTCCCTTACACAATACAAGATATTATTTTTGCCCGTTCCGTCGCACTACTTAATGGATGGTCTGCTGAAAACTTTGCAAAACATGAGACTAAATCCAATGGAATATTGGATAAAACAGGCTGAAAAGGTTGCTTAAAAAAAATGGTGTTGACCCTATATCGGAAAACAAACGAATTCCGAAACGTAAAAAACATTTTGATGAGATGTGTGAAGGCGAATTACAAACACTCCAACCTGTTCAACTATTTTCTAAAGAAATAATGATGGTATTTGATCGAATCATATCAGAAATTAAAAAGTTTGATTGTGCTACCATGCTCTCTCCACGAGCTCCACGTACCGTGGACAAGTTCGGACACACCAGTATCGTTGCACTGGCCTTTTGTAGTCCTGAACACTACTACATCCGCAAGCTGTAAGCGAAAATTTAGCAACCTAAACTAATTAAAAATTATTTGAGAACTTCTATGAGCCAGGAACGCCTATCAAGTCTTGCAATCTTAGCGATAGAAAATCGAATGTCATACGAGTTAAATTATGACAAGGCCATAGATTTATTTGCTGAACATAAATCTCGACGAATAAAATTGTAATTTTCATTCACAAATGCAAAATATATTTGATTTTTATTTTTATTGTGCATATTTTTATTTTTAATCCTATAATGTGCTGTTTAAAATATATATTGTGTAAACAAATAGGTTTAACACAGAAAGAACAGCGATGGATGCATTATTTCCGGAAGGCCTATGTCCAAATGACAATCAATTAGTGGAAATCTGATAGCTGGTATACAAATATGATAAAGGTAAACATACATATAAAGGGGCGGGGGCGGTTTTCCGGTTTTTGCCCCGCCTAAAAAAAATTGAAGATCCGGGGCTGTATTAAGGACGCATTTACGTTTATCACTCGCTCAAATTTAGGTATCCTAGTAGCAACACAACAACATTGACTACCCCCCGCGGTCTTAGCACGTAAACACGTACTCTCTGTGCGATCGAGCTTTAAAAATCCTAAGTGCATAATTTAATCAACAATCAATTATAACTTATACACGGTTGTGTAGCATAGTACATACCCAACACCTCGCAAGAACTGGATCCTTCATATGTCCACAAGTAATCACATAAACACGATAATAACTAATTAGCGGTTGCATACGATTTCAAATCTCCAAACGGACACGGGTGTGAATGTGTGATACATCGCGTCAGCGTCAGCTGGCTGAGCTTCGCTTCGAGATCAACAACCGGCCTTCGGCGGCGGGTAACGACGGACTACTGTGGAAGGACGAGCGCTCCCAAGCCGCTGGCGCTCCACAACATTGTACCGAGTAAGGTGAATCATAATAATACCTCGCGCAATAACATCACATTGGCGCGTGCGCACCGTTTTAAATACTATATGTGAGCAAAAAGAGAGCGTTTTGCTTGCTTTGCTAAGAAGAATCATTACCACCTACATGTCTGAGCGCCGTTTACTTAAATCTCATTGAAATACATACCCTCAAAATCACCGCTGTATAAGATAAATATTCTAATATCAATCTACAAGTCCCACGAGAGTTATTCGCACACGAAATTAACTGCAGACTACATACAGTATATCTAAGACTCCTGCTTTAGCTGGCTGTCCTAGTGTAATACGAGCATAAACATGCCGCTGAAGCGCACACCACCAGCTTCGCCCGTCCCCACAACGTCCTCAGCAAGCACTGGTAATTCAGTTATGTTTGCGTCAGTAAGGGATCAAGGTTCGTCATCCCTAATACATTGCGAGTCGGAACCAGACCTTCATACCCTGGCGGCAAACATAACGGAAAGGAAAAAGAGGAAACTTGACGGGGGAAATGCTGATTATTTAGAATTAATTAAAGAAATGTTCTCTTCTCTTTCCAAAGAACAGGATAAACGTTTTCAAGACCTGCAAGCAAGTCTTGACCTAATGTCTAACAAGTATGACGAGTTTTTATCGAAAATTGCTTATCTTGAAAAAGAAAGACAGTCAGATAAATTGATTATTAAAGAGCTGGAGGACAAGCTGGAAACAGTAGAAAGGAAAACTCGTGGAGTCGGGATAGAAATTCGCAACATACCTAAACAAAATGGCGAATCAAAGGATAGTCTCGTAAGTGAGATTTCTAGATTAGGAAAAATATTAAACATAGATATAAACTCCACTAACATAAAGGATATTTATAGATTAAAATCTAAAGATTCTTCAGACCCCATCGTAGTCGATTTCACCACTGTGCTTTTGAAAGAAAAGGTCCTGAAATCTGTTAAAACTTTTAATAAAACTAAACAAAAAGGCACCAAGTTAAATACTACCCATATAGACTCAAGCTACAGTCATAAACCGATTTACATAACGGAGGCTCTCACCCATAAAACCCAGAGACTGTACTACTTAGCCCGACAATTCCGGAAGAGTCATGGGTACAGTTTCTGCTGGACCGCAAATGGTATTGTTTACCTTAAAAACAAAGAAGACTCCTCACACATTCGGATAAACCACGACGCTGATTTAGAACAATTACGTAAAAATGTTAAACCGATGTGACTATTTGTTGATCTAGGATACTTTTATGCATTATTATTATATCAACTATAACATTGCATGCTAATTTTAAGTCTAGGTGTTTGTTTTATTGTTGCACTTACCATGTAAAACTCATAGACTATTTTTATTATTCTCATTTTCTCAGAGAAAGCCAGTATCAACTGACTAACAACTCATTAGTCACAACCACAGCTCAACTACACTCTACCTCAGAAATACACTCAACCCACGCGTCAATCATACATCAATTACACAACTCACTTACTCCTCAAATAACAATCTCAAATACTCTTCGCATAAATCATAATTATAAACATTCCTTAATTATTTATATAAAACGTCCTCGCAAAATCCGTGTACCTACCCTGACCAAAACTTCTGCCTATAATTACTCCCTTGTTAATCATTCGATCACATAGCTAATTTAGCTGAAAATATTGACCAGTTATCCGTATCTCACTCACAAACCGCGGAAATAGAGGATTGCCATAACATTATTGATTCTACTTCGGACAACATACTTTTATTGACACAAAATATACGAAGTGTAAACCGAAATATGCCCGGATTAGAAGTTTTACTACATAGACTTAAACTAAAATGCGACATACTTATTTTAACAGAGTGTTGGCTTAAAAGTGAAACAGTAATCCCTCACCTACCTGGCTACCTGCATTCAGCAACTAGCACAAACCTCTTACAAAATGACGGAGTAATTATCTACTACAAAGAACATATGAACCTAAATATAAATGAGCCTGAATTTCATGAAAGCAATTGTTTATTAGCAACTATTGGAAAACAAGTTGCCATAATTGCCCTGTACAGATCGCCTTCCTATACTAAACTGGAGCCGTTCCTCGCGTCGTTGGATAATACGTTACAATCAGTGTCTTCTTATGAGCACATCGTTGTCATAGGAGACATGAATCTAGCAATTAACACGAATAAAATTAAATTTGAAGGTGAACGCTACCTAACATTAGCTGCTTCGCATGGTCTGCTGCCAGCGCACACATTAGTCACACGCAGCGCTCGTCAGACATGCTTAGACCATGTCCTTATAAAAACTAAAGTCTCTTCCAACACCGTAGTCCCTAATGCAACTCTAACAGATCACCACCCTGTGTTATTTTGTTTAAATTTAAAAAAAACACGGAATTATGCAACCACCTCAAAGGCCATAATTAACGACACAAGTTTAGCACAATAAATCTCACACATTAATTTTGACCCCATCTATCACACAGAAAACCCAAACAAAAGTTTAAATTACCTGACATATTGCTTACAGAAAGCAATAGAAAAAAATACAGAAATTGTAACTTTTTCTAAACGACGTAGAATAATAAAGCCTTGGATTACTCCAGGACTACTCCGCTGTATGCGAAACAGGGACATAATGCACAAAAAGGCAAGCCTTGATCCGGATAATGAAGTGTTGAAAATTACCTACAAACGGTACAGAAATTTCTGTAACACTCTATTACGACGGCTAAAAAGAGCTTACGAAAATAATTTAATCATGGACGCACAGAACGACAACAAAAAATTATGGAAAGTCATCAAAAAGATTACACACACAACAAAAACCACAAAACACAATAAAGAAATACTAACTCTCCAATCCTCTCCTGAACAATCGCTTCACGAAGCGAACAGCTACTTTATAAATGTGGGTACCTCACTGGCAGACAAAATCTGTCAACAAAATCTTAATTCCCAGAATCTACCGCCAATAAGTACACATAATAAAGCATCAACTGTCCCGAACTCTTTTGTATTAATTGAGACAGACATTCAAGAGGTTGGTCAACTTATCATAGGTCTGAAAACAGAAAGTGCACCAGGATGTGACAATATTAGTAGTATATTTCTTAAACAGCACAAAGATATTCTAGTACATCCTCTAGAAAAAATTTTCAACGATTGTCTAAAAACCGGAGTGTTTCCTGATTCCCTAAAACGATCAGAAGTGTGCCCAATTTATAAGACAGGAGACAGAAATCGTATTAGCAACTACAGACCAATATCCATACTACCTGCAATTTCCAAAGTTCTAGAAAAAATAATAAACAGCCGTCTTGTAAAATATCTCGAGAAAAATAAACTTCTATCTAATAATCAATATGGGTTTAGACATGAAAAATCAACAGAACAGGCAGTAAACAAACTCATAGACTATATTAGCTCTAATCTGGATAAAGGGAAAAAGTGCCTTTCTATTTTTCTTGACCTGGCCAAGGCATTCGATACGATTTCTGTTTCCCTCTTACTTAGTAAGTTGGAGGCTCTGGGTATCAGGGGCACGCAGCTCGAACTTTTCAATAGCTACCTCTCTGGGCGAACTCAGTGTGTTCGAGTGGACAATCAGAAAAGTACTCACCTACCTGTTACACACGGTGTGCCGCAGGGAAGTATACTGGGGCCCACCTTATTAGAATAGAATAGAATAGAATAGAATATACTTTATTGTACACCAATAATTGAATCACACTTAAATAACAATATTGTAAAAAAATGGCGGTCTTATCGCTGAGAGCGATATCTTCCAGACAACCTTTGGAAGGACTTTATGAGCTTTAATTAAAATGGGGAGGGCTATATTAGTGTACTACTGTACAAATATTCATTAATAACGGAAAACTAATAAAAATACAACAAAAATATATATATACAAATACATAAGTACATTAAATAAATAAATATATAATGTGTTCTTTAACATCGTGTGGAGAAAGCAAAGGAATAATCAAAAGTTTGAAATAAAATGATTGACAACCGAGCTTTTAAAAACAGCAAGTGACTGAGCTTGTCTTACTGACACCGGCAATCCATTCCACAACCGAATGGCCTGCACCGTAAACGACTGGTCGTAAAATTTTGTGGAATGCGTAGGCATCAAAAGTCTCAAATTCTCTGATGATCTCAAATCTCGAACATGTGTGTCACAAAGGAACTTAAAACGTTCTTTGAGGTAAAAGGGAGTCGTTGGATTGAAAAGAATACTGTAGAGTAATGATAAAATATGTGCATTCCGGCGAAGGCGGATAGGCAGCCACTTGTGTTTAGTGCGAAACTCAGAAACATGATCATATTTGCGCAAACCAAATATGAATCTGATACAAAAATTTTGGAGTCGCTCAAGCTTATCTAGCTGCACTTCAGTTAGATCTGGATAACTTGCATCAGCATAGTCAAGGACAGGGAGTAGAAGAGATTGGGCAAGCGCAGTTTTAGTAGCAGTCGGTAGAAAATTGCGCAATCTGCGTAAAGACCCCGCAGAGGCAAACAGTTTGCGGCTCACTTCCTGCAACTGGGGACCCCAAGACAAATCCTTATCAATATAAATACCAAGGTCTTTTACTGAGTCACAGTAGGGTATAACAGTTCCATCAAAAATTATTTGGGGAAGGGTCGTCCAGTCAATTTTGGAACGTAGCCTAGGGCTGCCAACAATAATGACTTTAGTCTTCGCAGGATTAACCTTCAAACCATGATCCAAACTCCAATCGGAAATACGCGCTAAATCTTTATTCACCGTCTTCACCGCCTCAGATAAATCTTCAACGGGAGCTTGCGAATAAATTTGCAGATCGTCAGCATAAAGGTGGTAGGATGAGAGAAGTTCATTTGAAATAGAATTTATAAATATGGCGAAAAGAAGAGGAGAGAGAACGCATACATAAAAAAAAATGAAAATGAAAATGAATGAATGAAAATGAGCTTACTAACCTTAAACTGACTAAAGGTGAAATTATTTCTTTCGCGGATGACACCGCGTTGGTGTTTGCGGGTGATAACTGGGATGAGGTGTTCTATACCGCACAAAGTGGTTTTGACATAGCTAAGGGATGGCTGCAGAAAAATATACTCACTCTAAACGTTGATAAAACAAAATATGTTTGTTTCAGTATCAGGCAAGCGGTGAGTATTCGCAGTGACCTACAAATAGCTTCACATTATTGCATTACTACGGATAGCTGTACATGTTCTCCTCTAGAACGCGTTAACTCGGTAAAATATCTTGGCATTACCTTAGATAAAAACCTAAACTTTAAAGATCATGTCAAAATTCTTTGTAGTAGATTACGTAAATTAATCTACGTATTTAAAAACCTACGCTATGTCGTGGACCCTTCGCTGCTGAAGCGGATATATCAGGCCCTATGTCAGTCACTTCTTACCTACTGCATCTCATCCTGGGGAGGCATCTGCAAGACAACGCTAAAGGCAGTTGAGGTCGCCCAGAGAGCTATACTGAAGGTTAGCATGTTTAAACCTATGCGTTTTCCTACTGTTACGCTGTTTCAATTATGCGAGGTTATGACGGTAAGACAATTGTTTATACATAAAATTATCCTTCAAGAACACAAAAACCAGCCCTTCAAGCCAATGTTATTACAGAGACGTCGAAATTATCATGTATGTGAAAATGTAAATACATTCAATACAAAATTTTGTAAACAATTTGCATGTTTTATAGGCCCGTACCTTTATAATAGGCTTAATAAAATATTACAAATATACCCCCTAACTAGAAAAAAATGTAAATTAATTGTATGCCAATATTTACAAAAATTAAGCTACGAGGAGACGGAACAGCTACTACTTGTACCACATTAAAATAAATAAATAAATAAAAATAGGGCTAAGAGCATCGTGATCACAGATACCCTCCTCACAAGCTCGCCTACACATATAATTATACGCTCACGCCTTCTTACACCCTCAAACTCTCAACATAACTTCACTCACACTGACACCCCCATATCTATACATCACACACACCTTAATTCACACTTTCATAAGCACGCACACTCACACACAAACATATATACACACACATTAACAATACACATTACACTTAATATTTTTTACTTACCTTGCATATATTTCTTAATGAGTTTTTTATTTTTTATTCTTGTGTTTAATTATCATTATTTTTTCTCAATTGTTGATTATGCATGCATCCACTGTCTGGCACCAGTTATATTATTTATTATTGTATTTAATGCGAGGGGAATGGTAACTGATAGCCGAAATACAGGCAATGCCTAGTTCGGCTACAGACGCTAAACTCAACGCCTTAACAGAAATTGTTTGCAACAATGCGATTGTTAAGTTGTTTTTGGAAATAAATAAATAAATAAAAAAAAAAAAAAAATTGCGCGCACACACACTTACAAACCATTGTTCGCCCGATTTTATACATTACTTAACTAATATTGATACTTGAAGGTAATATTATATTTTCTTTAATATTGTTTGATCATAATAAGTTGTAACTTATTGTTTACAAAGGGTTACATGCTTATTGATTAGATGTTAGTTTATTAATGTGTTTGACGCCCGATTAGGAGTACTAGGGGACTTTGGAAATAAAATATTCATATGTGATAAAAAATTAATAAGAAATAAAGAAATGTTTCGTCATGCCTGTCTGTCTATCTATATGTCTGTTTGTCCATCCGTCTGTATGTCACAGCCATTTTCAACGGACGAAAAAAACGGAGGACATTATCAATTCGACGCGTATATTTTTTTTAATGTTTGATCACCGATTACTCGAAGACGGCTGAACCAATTTGGAAAAATCTTTTTTTATTTGAAAGGGTATACTTCAAAATTGGTCCCATTGTCACCAAGTCAGGAGCTGATAATGGGATCTTAGAGTAATCGAGGAAATTCTTCAAATATTATAGGCACACCTACAGTGATTTGAGTATTTTTTATAGTAACTTGTGTAGTTGCATTTGAAAAGCACCATTTGTGAAGTGGATCTGATGATGAAGACCACAGATTGCCACTGGAACTACACAATATATAAGTAGGAATAAGAAGTATTTCATGGGTTCCGCTTCGATTACTTGAATATGGTTATAAAGCACAATATGCTCGTCACAATGCATATGATGAAGTGAAGCTGATGGTGAAGTACCAGGAGAACTCCTCAACAATTAACGGCCCAGCATTGGGAAAAGCAATATTTTGTCTACTTTCTAACTAATTTCGGAAGTCGGACACCGCCTACCTACCGAAATTAAAGTTATTTCTCACTTTGCAGTGTTTATTGGAAGTCGGTTTAATTTTTTTGGTAAAAGTTTTTATATTCCGAAACTATTAGGACTATACATGTGAAACTTGGTAGGTAGATGTATTCTGTGAACCGCTTTCTGATTTTAAGAAAAAAATTAAAAAATTATTAAAAAAAAAATATTTAATAAAAATATATATTTTTTCATGAATCTTATGCGTGTGTGGTATTAATAGAGAGGTAAAATGACATACGGGTTTCTAAAACCACTTTTTCATAAAGTTAATCGTTTAAAAGATATACACTTCCAAAGCGGTAAAATGTGATCCCCCCGTCTTACTTCTATAATAATGGAGTGAAAAATTATACAAAAAATATATGCCATGATCCTTAATGTAAACTTTCAACTAAAATTGGTTTGAACGAGATCGGGTTGGCAGTTTTTGAGATACAGCATATTTTCTAAAACCGCAAATAAAACTTTGTAATTCATACAAGCACTATAAAAAACAAACGGAACGCTTCATGGGCGAGTCTGACTCGCACTTGGCCAATTTTTTAGTTTTTGTACGAACTGAACATTTTGGCATATTGAACCGTATGAAGTAAGCCCAACAAAAGGTAACTGTTGTATATCGTTGAGGAATTCCCTCGACTGTC
Organism: Tholera decimalis; assembly: GCA_943138885.2. Lineage (NCBI taxonomy): Eukaryota > Metazoa > Arthropoda > Insecta > Lepidoptera > Noctuidae > Tholera > Tholera decimalis. Next base: position 34,513,650 of record OW964571.2, read on the forward strand.
TATGGTCTCCTTCATCAGACCTGTAATGGCACTTATAACCCATATGGGTGCAAAGTTCTCATCAATATAAATGAATTAAGTCCTAACACAAGGTAGCTACTGTAAACCGTTGAGGAGTTCCCTTAACCGTTTACGTGCGGATGATGCCGCACAGGCACCTTGTAAATCTATTGCATATGGCGTATGGTGCCCGAGAGGATACAAAACTAAAACATAAAAAACTCGGCTAAAACGACATTTGTCAAAAGAGTCCCGTAAATAAAAGTGTCTTTATTTGTCACCCATATCATGCCCACAGTGTTCGTTTCAAGTAATTTTGTAAATTAGCAGACTTCAGGGGTTGTAAACCAAGTTGTCGAGTCACATTTTATTATTGATTTTAATTCTAACAGCTAACTTTCTGGAATGTTTCTCAAAAAATCAAATGCTTTTGTCATAAGATTCATTTTTGCCTCAAAACATGATGGGGTTACAAAGAGTGCGAGGCGGATCGGCGACTTAACAAACAATAGGTTTTACCCATTTTTTGCGCTGTTTGGCCAGCCTATAATAATATATTTCATTCTTTTTTCTGGGTAACTCTACAACAAAATAAAAAGGTTGTCAATTAAACGCTTAAAAAAAATCACATTTTTAAGTAGATAGTCATAGATACTTTAATCAATAAAAATACATTTACATTGTTATCCAAATAAAACACTTCATAATCATGTAAGTGTTTGTAGGTACGAGTAGAATATTTTTGATCCATTAGAATCGGACTTCCCATTTAGTTACATGTTCTATATTACATTGTTTTGTAGAGAAACAATTTTACCATCAAAATAGCGGATTTAAAATTGTTTCCCTACATAACACTGTATAATAAATAATAAATAAATATCACCTCGCTGCAAACTCAAATACACACATCAAAAGTGTCTAGGGATCAACATATATTTTTGCAATAACTTTTCTCCTGATTGATATTAATTAAAATTTTCTTTAAGGATTCATCAAATAAAGTGTTTTCGTTTGTCACAGTAACGATAAACCAAGTCACCTTTGCATTAATAAAGAAATTTCCCATTTTCCTAATAAAGGGATTTTTGACATTTGAACCACTAACATTAAAGTTCGAAAAAAAGACTGAAATAACAGTTTTCTTTAAAATTTTATTGGGTAACTTAAACAATTAATAATCCGTGTTTCTACCGCGAACACTAACAACACAAGAACATCGGTTTGGCATACTCAAAATGAGTTCATCCAAATCACGCTGTGGAATGGCCGCCCATGTTCGTTGCAACAACAAAAAAAGGTCTTCTTGCGACTGGATACCCTCCATATTCGGCAGAGCTCTTCTCTGTAGCATATCTCATGCATGCTCAATCGGGTTCAAGTCTGGCGACTGAGCAGGCCAGAGCAGGACATTGATGTTAGCTGCGGCAAGAGTCTGTCTTACAACTCTTGCGGTGTGCGGTCGTGCATTATCATGCATTAACTGAAATAAGGGACCGATTTGCACTTGTAGAGGAACGATGACGTCAGATACAATCGTCTCAGCATAAATTTGAGCGTTGAGGTTGCCTCTGATCCAAATCAACTCAGTTCTTCCGCCGATCCAAATACCCGCCCATACCATGATGGTTCCACCACTATAAGGATGGAGTTCCTGGCAGGATTTTAATCGCTGTTGGCGTCCAGGGGTTCTCCAGTGTCGTATACGTCTTGTATCCGGTCTCATACCAAAACGAGACTCATCAGAAAAGCACACGAAACGCCATTGTTCTTCTGCCCAATTCCTGTGTTCAAGAGCCCATTGATATCGAATCCTACGATTGTGCATTGCTATAGGTGGTACCCGTAGCGGTCTTCGGGAATGAAGGTTCACTTCATGCAAGCGGTTTCTGACTGTTTGGTCGCTAATTAAGTTCCCTGAAGAGTGATGAAGCCTCACGGCTAACATCATGGCGGTTATTGTTGGAGCTCTTCGAGTTAAGATTTGAATGTATCGGTCTTGTCTCCGTGTGGTGCAGCGATACCGTCCTCCATGGCGCTTAGCCACGGTACCAGTGCTTCGGCAACGTGTCCAAAGTCGACTGATAACACTCTGACTTGTATTCAGAGCTAAAGCCACAGTACGTTGCCGGGAACCAGCTTCTATCATTCCCACGGCTCTGAGCATTTCTTCCCTGCTGAAATGACGTCGCCGCTCCATAATAACGTTGGTTTTAATCAGTAGTAGGGAAACAGTAGCACTAATAATGTCTTCAATGCGTTGTATGTTTTTATAGGGAAAATATTGACAGCTGATTTTCATCTTTTACTCGAATTTGATTAACAGTTCCTGTTTCAAATTATGAAATGCACCAAAAAGGATCCATATAAATTTATAAAATCATAAATTTATTACAAAGCCACATCTCAATCTCAAGAAATCCGCATAAAAATGCTTGATCCAGACACTTTTGATGTGTGTAGTACGTGAACAAATTCTATATAACACTCTTGAATAAATACATCCATAAAATAATGCAAAAAGGTTTACAACACCTAATAGAAATTAGTCACTTGCCCTCCATTTCCATAAAAATACACAGATCGTCACTTTTAAATGCACTGAACGAATTTACTGACTGCTTACGTTCGATACACAATGGCAAATGACTCTTTAACAAGTGGAAACACGAGAACAAGCTAAAATTTACAATTCATGGTGGATGATTCCCCAGGGGAATCATCAAAGTCTCTGGTGTTTGGTGCCCCAGAGGCATCACGAAATTTTTGTTTGACGCCAGGCACTAAAGATTGCTAAAAAGACCTCCGCACGGAATCGGTTAACTGTCCTTCGTCTTCATCATCAGACCTCTAATGACAGTCACAAACTATCTAGGTGTAAAGTTCTGGTCAATTCAAATTAATCAAGCCCAAACAAAAGGTTACTGCTGTAAATCGTTGAGGAGTTCCCTCGAGTGTCAGGAGTCAATCTGATGAAAGGCTCCATCATCAGATCAACTCTAGACCTTCCTTAATTTGTAGTACTTTCAAGATACTTAATGAAAAAAAAAAAACATTTATACGGTCGAATTGCGAAACCTCCTTATTTGAAGTCGGTTAAAAAAAAATGTTGTTTCATGCTAGGTTCAGTAACCAATATCCATCCAATTCTAAAAATAAGTATGGTTCTCGTTCTTACTTTTGTTTCGGTACGAAAAAGTATCAACGTATTCTTGTCACAGTATACAAGACGCCACTGTCTTTCTTATAGGTTTCGACGTATTTATTTTTTCGAGGAAAGCGATACACCCTTGCGTTCACGAGCGCGTCTGAGCGCGGAATGACGGTCGGAGCCGTGCGTTCGGTAGAAAAATGTATGAAGAAATTTGAGACCGATTTTATTTTTCTCATAAATCATAAAGTTTTTTATGTATGTTCAAAATAATTAGCTTAACGTATAGATAAATACATAGGCTATAATTTCTTGTTATTTTGAAGTTAAGAATATGCTCCAGATTTGGCTTACAGGTACGTATTCAGACCCCATTTTTGGTAATTTTCTACGATTATTGCGGCGATAAAAACGTATTTGTGTGAAAAAGATGTATAGGACTGTGTAATTATAATGCATTCAATGTGGAGATGAATAAATTATCTTGAAATTGATACCATAAAATTGTCAAAATTTTAACTCCTTAACTTAATTTTAACTTATGTATCAAAATGGTACCAGAAAAACATTGATATTTGCGAGAAAACGTAAATGCGTCCTTAAATCAATAAAAGAGCACGTTGGTGATGTTTGTACACTCGAGAGCAATGAATCCGGGTCACTTAAAGAATCCTAAAAATCTCGGAAACTAAAAATGCTAGGTTAATGCAATAAATTGTATTTAATAGACAATGTAATACTCCTTAAATGAAGGTATTTAAACTTCTTAGTTATTGTAAAGTTATATCATAAAAAAATCAAATTTGAAAAAGGGCCACTTTCGAAGATGGAACTATGAAATTACAGCATTTGGTTTTGCTTTTGTTTGTAATCTGTCATTTATGTGGGTACATAAACCATGTTGATAGTGCTCTATATTCATTATTCAAGCTGAAATTATGTCGCTTACGCCTGAAGAATGCACCAGAATACTTACAATGCTGGAAACCGGCCGGAGTCAACGCGATACAGCCAGGACTGTCGGTGTGTCGCTGTGAACAGTACAAAGAGTTCTCCGACGTTACGAAGAAACTGGTTCTAACCTACGCAGACCAGGAACGGGCAGAACCAGGTGTACCACAGCACGAGAAGACCGATACTTGGTGAACACCATGCTTCGAAATCGCTTTCTCACAGGAACTGAACTCACCAATCAGTTTCGACGCCTCGGAGGAAGTAACCCAAGTGCATGGACAGTAAGACGTCGGCTTGCTGAATCTAACTTAAAACTCCTTAGACCTGCAAACGGCCCTAAACTGGAGCGTGGGCATCGTATTTCAAGACTAAGATATGCCCAGAGCCACGTAAATTGGAGTATTGAAGATTGGTCAAAAGTTATGTTCTCCGACGAATCAAAATTTATGCTTTACAAGCACGATGGAAGACACAGAGTGTATCGAAGACCAGGGGAAAGATTCAAGCAAGCATGCATCGAAGAAAAAGTAGCCTACGGTGGTGGGTCTGTACTTGTGTGGGCCGGAATTTCTTCTGAAAGTCGCACAGAGCTGGTGATCATAGAAAACGGCTCTTTAACTAGCGTAAGATATGTGGAAGAAATCCTCAATGATCACGTTGGTGCATTTATGGTCAATTTAGGTGAGGATGCTATATTTATGCATGACAATGCCCGACCTCATACAGGTAGGATTGTGAATGACTACCTTCAAGAGATGAACATTACTCGTATGGAGTGGCCAGCGCGCAGCCCGGATATCAACCCGATCGAGCATGCTTGGGACGAGCTAGGCAGATGCGTAAAACAACGAAACCCTCCCCCAATCACGCTTCGTGAGCTCAAAATTGCTCTCACAGAGTAATGGGAGAATATTCCCCAAAATCGTATAAGGAACTTGGTGTACAGCATGCCAAACCGCGTAAACGCAGTAATGGAAGCACGAGGAGGCAATACGAAGTATTAAAATTCAAGAAAATCGTAATAAAGTTCAAAAATTTCATGTTTTCTATTTTTGTTTTAAGGAGAGATCAGCAGTTTTTTTCTATATGTAATTTTGTGTTAATAAAATGTATGGTGACTCATATTTTTTTTACTTTCATTTAAGGAGTATTACATTGTCTATTAAATACAATTTATTGCATTAACCTAGCATTTTTAGTTTCCGAGATTTTTAGGATTCTTTAAGTGACCCGGATTCATTGCTCTCGAGTGTATTTATAATCTACACAATCTATAAACGTTCAATCACACATCATTTTCCATTTCACAATAACCTGCAAAATTAACTTGAGCTTTTTATATATTAGTTTTTTAGGGTTCCGTTGTCAACAAGGAACCCTTATAGTTTCGCCATGTCCGTCTGTCTGTCCGTCTGTCCGCGGTTTAGCTCAATAACTATTGGTACTAGAAAGTTGTACTTTAGCATGAGTATATACGTTAATGACGCCAAAAAAGTGGTAAAATAAAATTTTGAAAAAAAAACAATTATTTAGGGTACCTCCCATTAGACATGTGTCAGTTATAACAAAACGTAACTGAAAACGGTTGCCGTAGCAATAACTTTAGGTATCGGTATCGTCTCAACCGGCAACGGTTATCAAATACCTGCATGTGCAGAGTACGAGTAGCTACAACCAAACGCGCAACTACGAAAACATTAGAAACCGAAACCGATGATAACCAACTGGCAACTGGCAACCATGCCTTCCCTCTCTCACTTAGCCGATAATTAGGTGCAAGAAAGAGAAGATGCGATTATCGTTTTGTTGGCATACATTGGTTATCATGGATATCTTAAGGAAATAATATGGTCGTATATACCAATTGCTGGTCTAATGATGAACAGTTTTGATGTGTTTGTCGGTTATCACAGATATTTTTGCTAAATAGAAATACTTTTAGAACTAAAGTTATTAAGGAACTGAATATATTAGATACCAGTCATTTTGAAGTTGCTGAATAATTTGAAAGTTTGTAGAGTTATAAAAATATAATAGTTTACTTGAATGTGAATAATACCTATGTAATAACTAGCTTGACTCCTCATCACATCATACCTCTTAGCTAATATTATGTGGAAAATGTTGTTGTGATTATATTTTTTTTTGTTTTGATTTACTTATTATTATTATGTTTAATGTAATGACGTTTATTCCCCAAATAAAATATAAAAAAAAATACGCGTAGGTGGCCAACATCTACGCCGTCTACGCCGGGGTTTGTGGGAAAGTTCTATCGAGATACCGCGGCCCCGGAAATGTAGGGCAGCCGAAGGAACAGGGTGGGTTTTTAGTCAGTAGTAGTCTGACATACCCTTCCACTTAACCCAGAGTGGAAGAAGTCATTCGATGATTTTCCCACCCAAGAAAAACAAAAATAATAAAACATGTGTGCAATTCACACGTGGTAGAAGTAAAACCTTCAAAAAAAACCTTTTAAAAATTTATGCCCTCCCCCCCAACTCCCCACGAGACCCTCCCTCCCCCTCCCTGCCCCCCTCTCAGTGCTACCTCACCCCCCGCGACCTAACTTCGTTCCCGTGGTCGCAAGATAGCCGAGTTTGGGCTCATTTTAAAGGGCATCACAAGCTCTACCATTTGGCCCCAACAGAATTCCAAAATTCAGCAATTTCTAATAATAATTTCGGAAATTTATAACATAACATAACATATAAATCTGTGCAATGTACATCAAATTTGTGGTAAATAAAATTATTTAATTATTTAATTATTATTTATTTAATTTACAAAAAAATAAGATTTGTTATTTCTAACACTAGTCTGAAATATTTCTTTTTTCATTTTCTAATACAGTTTTTTTCCTATAATATCAAAATATGCGAAGTCTCTCGAGTGTAGTTATATAGAGTTAACACTGTAATTATATGATGCCCGCGACTTCGTTCGCGTGGGAGGTTTTTCCCGCATAAATCCCGATTCCGTGGGAATGCCGGGATAAAAAGTAGTCTATGTATTATTCCAGTATCTTAACTATCTACTTACCAAATTTCATTGAAATCTGTTCTGTAGTATTTACGTGAAAGAGCAACAAACATACCTACATACAACCTCACAAACTTTCGCATTTATAATAACATAGTAGGATTGACTAATTGACCATTGTGTAAAGAGTATATCATGATAGTGATTATTTGGTGACGGTGAGTTAGTGAGCTATGTTAATTTAATCAATTAATGTAAATATGATGATCTTGAAATGCGCCGCATTTTTTGTATATTTTTCATATAGAAAATGTGCTAGTCCTAAGCCTAGAAGAAAGCTATGAAGGAAAATTACCAGTATCGTTATAATCCCTTTACTCCACTCATTGTTATATCCATACTTTAGTTATTTTAGCTATCCAGTTGTTGTAATAACTATAGCGATACAACAACTGAATAGTTAGATTAACTGCAGTTTTGATACCGTTATTCGGCAACCGTTATCAATAACGTTATTGCCACCAAATACCGGTTAGATAACGGTTATCAAGAATAACTAATAACGCCCATGTCTACCTCCCATACATGTAAAGTGGGATGATAATTTTTTTTTTCGTTCTTCCCATAGTGTGGGATATGGTTGGATAGGTCTCTCAAAAATATTAGGGGTTTGGTAAGACCGTTTTTTGATTAAGTAAACCGTTCGTGACTTATCAAGCTTTAAAGTACCAATTTTCGTTAGAGTCAAGTGTCCCCCCCTCTATCAACTAAACGGTTATAGTTAGAAATTCAAATGTCACGGCAGTAGTACCGTCTATATATAACGAAATTTATAGGAAAACTATCACACATAAGTGGGATTTACAAGTTTACGAGTAATAGTCGACCAATTGTATTTGACTCGAAAATTTCGAACAACTCTATAGAAATGTCGATAGATGGCGCTAAGCGCCAGTTGTATCGTTCTAGTTTCTTGTGACGATTGAGTAGTGTAGCTGTGTGTCTGTATTTAAATTCAAAACACCGGCTATGACAAGTTTTATACAAATCTCTAAAAAAAATTAAAATTTTCCGTGCAAACTTGTCGGATCAGGTGAGGATTTGTATAGGAAGTCAAATTAGTTAGGTAGTCATGTTTGGCTTTTAATTAGAGCATGGTACAAAACGATCAGTCAGCGAATACGACACGCACTTGGCTGTTATAAAAACTACGGAACCCTACACTGCGCGTGACCCGACACGCACTTGACCGGTTTTTATATCATAGTTTTTTTTAGTTATAACTACATTACTTTATTTTTCTTTTTGTATATTGTTTCTCCTTTTCCTAACATGGTTCTTATTATAATCTAATTCTAGCCGTGGGAGGGATTTCTTTTTCCAAGAATCTGTAAATAGTTGTTCCAGGATTATGGGACATGTATCTACGTTTTTCTGCCGCCGCTGTTGTTGATTTTAGCGTTATCCACAATAGTTACGGGGATACAGTGTTACACATTTGTTTCTTAAATGCCCCTGCCCGTTATGGCACAGTTTACTTTCCGGACTTACTTCTAAGTCCTTACTTTTTCTGTTTCCAGAACGCGTACGTAGTGAACGTATACGAAATAACGCGAACGGCGGCCCGGAGAGTTCGTGTAGCCGAGTTGAGAGCTTGCGGCGCGGTTTGCAGCGTACAACTGAGCGGCGCGAGACTGCTGCTGGGCTACAGGGGAGGGTTCGCGGCGCACGCGCTGCCGGACCCTCGGAGACCTCACCACGACCAGCCTGCAGTCTGTAAGTGTTTGTACAACTGAGCGGCGCGAGACTGCTGCTGGGCTACAGGGGAGGGTTCGCGGCGCACGCGCTGCCGGACCCTCGGAGACCTCACCACGACCAGCCTGCAGTCTGTAAGTGTTTGTACAACTGAGCGGCGCGAGACTGCTGCTGGGCTACAGGGGAGGGTTCGCGGCGCACGCGCTGCCGGACCCTCGGAGACCTCACCACGACCAGCCTGCAGTCTGTAAGTGTTTGTACAACTGAGCGGCGCGAGACTGCTGCTGGGCTACAGGGGAGGGTTCGCGGCGCACGCGCTGCCGGACCCTCGGAGACCTCACCACGACCAGCCTGCAGTCTGTAAGTGTTTGTACAACTGAGCGGCGCGAGACTGCTGCTGGGCTACAGGGGAGGGTTCGCGGCGCACGCGCTGCCGGACCCTCGGAGACCTCACTACGACCAGCCTGCAGTCTGTAAGTGTTTGTACAACTGAGCGGCGCGAGACTGCTGCTGGGCTACAGGGGAGGGTTTGCGGCGCACGCGCTGCCTGACCCTCGGAGACCTCACCACGACCAGCCGGCAGTCTGTAAGTGTTTGTACAACTGAGCGGCGCGAGACTGCTGCTGGGCTACAGGGGAGGGTTCGCGGCGCACGCGCTGCCGGACCCTCGGAGACCTCACCACGACCAGCCTGCAGTCTGTAAGTGTTTGTACAACTGAGCGGCGCGAGACTGCTGCTGGGCTACAGGGGAGGGTTCGCGGCGCACGCGCTGCCGGACCCTCGGAGACCTCACCACGACCAGCCTGCAGTCTGTAAGTGTTTGTACAACTGAGCGGCGCGAGACTGCTGCTGGGCTACAGGGGAGGGTTCGCGGCGCACGCGCTGCCGGACCCTCGGAGACCTCACCACGACCAGCCTGCAGTCTGTAAGTGTTTGTACAACTGAGCGGCGCGAGACTGCTGCTGGGCTACAGGGGAGGGTTCGCGGCGCACGCGCTGCCGGACCCTCGGAGACCTCACCACGACCAGCCTGCAGTCTGTAAGTGTAGAGAGATACAGCGAATAGACCGAACTGCAGCCTATAATATAATCTTTCTTTTCTTTTTTAGGATTCTGTAGTCGAATGTCAAAAAACGGAACCCGTATAGTTTCGTCATGTCTGTCTGTCCTCTGTGTCACAGCCATTTTATTGCGTTACTATTAAGACTACACATGTAAAACTTGGTAGGTAGATGTATTCTGTAAACCGCTTTCCGATTTTTAGGGTTCCGTAGTCAACAAGGAACCCTTATAGTTTCGCCATGTCCGTCTGTCTGTCCGCGGTTTAGCTCAAAAACTATTGGTACTAGAAAGTTGTACTTTGGCATAAGTATACACGTTAATGACGCCAAAAAAGTGGTAAAATAAAATTTTGGAAAAAACAATTATTTAGGGTACCTCCCATACATGTAAAGTGGGATGATAATTATTTTTTTTCGTTCTTCCCATAGTATGGGATATCGTTGGATAGGTATTTCAAAAATATTAGGGGTTTGTTAAGACCGTTTTTTGATTAAGTAAACCGTTCGTGACTTATCAAGCTTTAAAGTACCAATTTTCGTTAGAGTCAAGTGTCCGTCCCCCCCCTCTATCAACTAAACGGTTGTAGTTAGAAATTCAAATGTCACGGCAGTAGTACCTATATATAACAAAATTTAAAGGAAAACTATCACACATAAGTGGGCTTTACAAGTTTACGAGTAATAGTCGACCAATTGTATTTGACTCGAAAATTTCGAACAACTCTACAGAAATGTCGATAGATGGCGCTAAGCGCCAGTTGTATCGTGCTAGCTTCTTGTGACGATTGAGTAGTGTAGCTCTGTGTCCGTATTTAAATTCAAAACACCGGCTATGACAAGTTTTATACAAATCTCTAAAAAAAATTAAAACTTTTCGTGCAAAATTGTCGAATCAGGTGAGGATTTGTATAGGAAGTCAAATTAGTTAGGTAGTCATGTTTGGCTTTTAATTAGAGCATGGTACGAAACGATCAGTCAGCGAATACGACACGCACTTGGCTGTTATAAAAACTACGGAACCCTACACTGCGCGTGGCCCGACACGCACTTGACCGGTTTTTGATAAAAATAATAAAAAAAATTAAGGGCGGCTGAAACTAAAAATATTTCTTCATCAAACCTATACGTGTGCGGTATCTATGGAAAGATCTTGAAAAATAACATTGAGGTTTCAAAAACGACTTTTTCTTAAAGTCAATCGTTTAAAAGTATGTGCTGTAATATAAAGTAGGTGAGGCCGGTGTTTCCTAACTGACCACCATGAGAAGAAACACCGAAACATAATTCAGAGGCCAGTCTCTTTTGAAGTCCATACAATCTGTACTGGTCAAATCATGTGAGAATCTTGTCGGTTAATAAGGCGTGACGCGATCTTTTGAGGAAAGATGCTTACAGATTTGACTGGGTATAAAGTTCAATGTTCATGAACTCGAAAGTGCTTTATATCTAGGATATTTCACACATTTTATTAATAGTTTTGAATATGAATCATTATTTAAATAGCCTAATCACAAACATACACGTGTGATATTAGTAAAAAAAAGTTGTTAGCTATATTTTTAACGTCGAAGAATAATCTTGGAGGCTATGTATGGCCTTGTGCGGTATTTAAAGTCTTATTGTCCTTGACACACATTCAATTTGAGTAAGGTCATGGTTTGTTTGGGCTGCTTCAGGCGATGAACGAGTAGCGAGTAGAGCTAGAATCTGAAAACGAGTTGGCGAGCAGCGAGTGTGTTGTTCCGATAGTTTAGTTGCTGAGATATCATCTGGTTGGTCTCAGTGTGTGTTCTGACCGCCAAGTGATCGGTGAGCGAGTATTATCTATGACAGCTCTTGTTGCTCAACGCCAAAACTAGTGAAGCTAGTCGTCGCCGGCAGTGTGAACAGTCAGAGAGCAACTATTAATATATTCATCTCTTTCATTTACTCGCCGGCATTCGGACAACTGTCTTATGTTGTGTTTGTAATGAGTTGATTGTATACAGCGCTGGTGCACCCGGAGAACCAAGTGAACGTGTTCCTGTCTCACTCGGGCGCGCGGCCGCTGGGCGCGGCGGCGCTGTCGGGCGGCGACACGCTGCTGGTGTTCAACTCGCTGGCGCTCTATGTGGACCGCCGCGGCCACCGCGCCCGGGACACCGAGCTCATGTATACCGCGCATCCTACGCATCACGGTTGGTTACTCACTCACTCACCAATCCGCTCATTCACTCAACAATCCGCTCATTCACTCAACAATCAACTCACTCACCAATCCGCGCACTCACTCAATAATCCGCTCACTCACTCACCAATCCGCTCATTCACTCAACAATCAACTCACTCACCAATCCGCGCACTCACTTAATAATCCGCTCACTCACTCACCAATCCGCTCATTCACTCAACAATCAACTCAATCACCAATCCGCGCACTCACTCAATAATCCGCTCACTCACTCACCAATCCGCTCATTCACTCAACAATCAACTCACTCACCAATCCGCGCACTCACTCAACAATCCAGTCACTCACTCACCAATCCGCTCATTCACTCAACAATCAACTCACTCACCAATCCGCGCACTCACTCAACAATCCGCTCACTCACTCACCAATCCACTCACTCACTCACCAATCCACTCACTCACTTACCAATCCATTCACCCACTCACCAATCCGCTCACTCATCCACTCACTCACCCACAAACCCAATATTCGTTTAATCGGAGATGAAAACAGATGTCAATAATAATCAAATTGGATTATTATGAGGAAAGTGAAAGCTTTAAGACATCGCAGCCGATTTTTGCCGAGCTTGTTAAAGTTATGGTATAACAGTGCTTTGAAACTGGAGAGGTCGCTACTTTGAGCTAAGATATCTAGATAGCCTGATTTGTTGGAATTTTTGTAACATCAGCATTCAATTCAGCACATCTAAAACCCTCTGAAAATAATATTATAATGACAGGGACAAAAACCTTGTAAATTAGTGTAATCATTCTCCAAGGTTTGATTTATCTCTGCAACAAATTTCATCCATATTGGTTAAGTGGTTTAGATGTGGAAAATATTATTTGGAATATATTATACTTAATTACATTTTATGCTTGCAGCCATCAACGACACGCACCTTCTAATATTTACGGCGACGCATATCGACGTGTACGATATTGAGACCGGTGACTGGGTGCAAACTATGAATATACGTAAGTTATCATATTCGTATATTTTAATTAACTGTTACCCGTGACTTCGTCCGCGTGCAAAATTCACAGCCACTGTCTTAACACTATAACGAATCTCTGTGCCAACTTTTGTTTAGTTCCTTTCAGCCATTTTTATGAGATTGAAACATAGTTATCCATTTATAAGATTAGTAGGATAAAATACCTGAACTTTGAAGCTTTTGAGCCAATTTGTATGGGCTTGGACAAAAAATAACATAATCCGTTTATAACGTTATCAATGCTGGGTCACAAACCTCCTCTCTGTGAGAGAGATTTGGCTTGAAAAAGAGACGGACTTATATAATAAGCAATTTTAAACCTTATTGATTATGGTCCTTTTTTCAATTCTTGTAATGACAACTATTAACTGCAGTTTATACTTATCAATCGCCATTTACTGTCATGTACTACTGCTGAACTATATAGGTCTCGGACTCGATTTCCTGGTGGGGCGATTACTCTTGGGTTTTTCTATTAAACATTGTCCAATAGTAGCCGGAGATTGTAGTAGGTATCGTTGTGAAACCCTTGTTTGTCTCTCTGCCCTTGATCTCTCTGCGGTCATGTCGGATTCATCACCAATGTGTTCTGTTATCGATTCTGATGCAGAGAGATTAATTCAATGAAGGCTTTCATAATAACGCTCTCGTTCATAAGAATTTGATTCAAAATATTTTATGTATTTATTACTACTACTAATTTACTTACAGGTATAAATTATAAAACAAGTCCTTAAAAGTTACGCCAATTATGTACGCAGATTACAATTAAATACAGAGTAAACGTATGTCGGTTACTATTATTATTATGTATAGTGTGTGTGTATTATTAGACATAGGCCTTCATGGGCACTTATAAAACGTCATAAGCTAGTGCACCGTTCGAATTGGTAATTTCCTATGGAGATTTGGAGAAGAACGGGCAAGAAAGTCCACGGTTACTCTATGTAGTATTTATACTAATCAAAATATATATTTTCCAGCAAACGCTCGACCTCTGGACGAGACGGGCTGGATCTGTTGTGTGAGCGGCGGCGTCGGCAACGGCTTCCCGTTCTCCACAGACGCCGCGCCCTTCATCGTGTACCTCAGGCCGCTACTAACGCGTAAGTCATTCATAAATATACTCTTTATTCCCCTTACCTACCTACCTATACAACGTGTAACTTAAGGGTATATACATATCAAGTGCACAGCTTCTTTGGATGATAACAAATGATATGGCAAGGGTTTTGTAATCCTATGTCTACATGTGTGGAACTTATTAGAAATTTCAATACATTGATACCAGAGACCGAATCTTTCAAATTAGGAAGAACCAAGAGTATTATCGTGTTATTTCATGGTTATTGCCAAGTCACGTGGAAAGTTATTAACCTTCGTAGTGCTGTGGCAGGTATGTTATGATTGGCATTCAAGAAACATATGAAACCGATAATTTGGTATCAATTTTTTGAGTCACTTATTTTGAGCTGAAACTGTGCATAGAGTCTCCATACCAGATGTTGTCTTCAGCCCTTGTGGATAGATATAGGGTTTCCGTTACACGTTGTATATATTTGTTAATAAATTGTATTTTAATATAACTTTGTTTTGTGTGATTTCAACACCGACGGCGATGATGCGCCGACATAGACATCCCACCCATACGCACAAAACGTTTTGGGAATACTTTAATTGTGCGTACGGCTAAGGAGTGGAATTTTCTGCCGGAGTCTGTCTTTCCTGATACCTATAACTTCTAATCTTTACGTCAAGAGTGAATAGGTTACTTCTAGGCAGGCTTGGTCCATCTTCGACCACATCATCACTTACCATCAGGTAAGATGATGGTCAAACTGGAGCCTGTTATCAATAAAAAAAGAAAACGATAACAGAAAACAAATAAAGACATAACTATTAAAAAAGGGTGATACAAGCTGTTACAATAGTCCGTGCTTGTGTTACATGGTGATGTTCTGTATCTAATGTGCTCTAAAGACGTGTAGCTCTTTACAGAACTGACACTCGTATCAAAACAAACCAAGCATGTAAGTAAATGAAATTTACCTGCACGGTACACTAATGCTGTTAACACAAAGGTCACATTTGGAAATGGCATTACGTCTCTTAACGATTGACAGTTTAGCTCCAGGTTGAAACAAAAAACATGTATGTATTGTATATCTATGTCTATATATATATATGTCTATATCTACGTATTGTCACAGATATATTTTTGTTCAACCTGGAGCTATCTAGCCCTTGGAACGTATCTGATCGAAGATATCTCTCAAAAAGAAGACACTTTCGGAGACATTGGAAATTAATATATCGATATGATCGGCTAATAGACTATCGACTCTATATATACTGTACATATTAATGAATTTTTTTCTTTTTTTTTTTTTTCTTTTGAAGAATTGAATTAAATTGAATTCTAATTGAAGTGTCCATCTGTGACTAAGACTGATAAAAGCAAAATAACTGTATTATCTGAAATGCTTTTAGTTATTTAACCGATACTAAAACTCACAAAGGTTTTTTTATTGTAATTTTTGTTCGACTGTCTGTTACTGTTTGTCCGGGCTAATCTCTGGAACGGCAGAACCGACTTTAATGAGACTTACATTGAGTAGAACAACACAATATAGGCATTACATTGAGGCAACAGATAGGCTTTTTTATACCGAAATTCTCACGGGATCGGTTATTACACAGGATAAACCTCCCACGTGTACAACTATAAGATCGCGATATCACCGCCTGTTGTTACACTCTAAGAAGAATATGTTTAAGTCCTTTTCGAAACCTTCATGGCGAACAATAAATAGTGTAACTTTTCTCATGCATCACTCTTTCCGTTAGTGAAAACCGTGGGAAAATCTGTTCTGTAGTTTCCGAGTTTATCGCGAACATACAGACATGCAGACGCGGTGGAAAGACTGTTTTACGTCTTTCGACTAAAGTGACTTATGAAATTTGTTGAATGTTACAGATCCGCGAGCGTCGGACCCTCCGATCGCAGTGGACACGTCGCAGTGGGGCAACAAGAGAAGGTTTTCAGTGCGGGAGCAATCACATCAAGCGATTGAAGCGCACAATAGATTGTAAGTGTGGATTTTTGTTCCATTTCTATCAGTATTGATTACTTATGAGTCCGCTTTTGACTGCGATCACACCTGTTAAACAACGTCTACGATGGAACCAGCGAGCCCAGAAGATGCCTGTTTACTCTTGCTTTAAAGGCTGACGGGTCATATGTGGCAGGGAACACAGAAGCCGACAGAGTTCCACCCCTTCGCTGTGCGCACAATAAATGCGGAGGAAAGTGCTCTGATCGCAGTCAATCTGATTCAAGATATCAGATTTAAGTATACCAAAAAGGCGATGCCCAAGAACTTAAATGTAAATGAGTATAACGTGGTTGTCTTTTATCTCGTGTGCTTATATACGCTAAAGTTAGGTTTTGCTTAGTCATAGTAATTATTTGTTATAAAACAAAATATAAAACATTAAATAAACAATTCAGAATATCAAAATATCGCAATGATGACTTCACACTTTTTTTAATGCACAAGCGATTGCTCTTATTTTCTTTATATATTATATTATATAAAGCTAGATTACCACTCACTGACTCACTCATTGACATAATTGTTCTCCCAGATGGTGGATGGGGAGGTGGGTATATTTTGACAGATTCGTAAACAAGTAACTCTCAAACCTACGGGAAAAGTGCCAAACCTCCCCTTTTCACCCCCCTTCTCCCCCCTCCCTATCGTATCTCGGAAACTACGAGACCCGTATTTTTTGTTTTTTACGGATTCGTATAGAGGAGGCTCGGTAAAGTAAAAACCATTTTTCAAAGTCCCCCCCCCGCCCCCCTTCTCCCCCCCTTTAGGCGGATCTCGGAATCTAAGAGACTTGGAACATTTTTTTTTTCAGATTCATTTAGAGGGGCAATGCTTTAGTCGAAATACTTGTGCAACCCCCCCCCATCACCCCCCCCCCTCTTTTTTTTTTTTTTTTTTTCACAAGCTCGCGAGGTGCTTGCACCTCGCGCAACACCCAAATACTAAACCCCCCCATCACCCCCCCCATTTTTTTTTTAATAAAAAGCACGCGAGGTGCTTGCACCTCGCGCAACACGCAAATACTTGATTTAGAGGGGCAATGCTTTAGTTTTTTTCACAAGCACGCGAGGTGCTTGCACCTCGCGAACCACGCAAATACTAAACCCCCCCATCTCCCCCCCCCACTTTTTTTTTTTTTGTTTCTTTCACAAGCACGCGAGGTGCTTGCACCTCGCGCAACACGCAAATACTAGTTATACTATATAAAGCTAAATTACCACTGACTGACTGACTGACTCATTGACATAATTGTTCTCCCAGATGGTGGATGGGGAGGTGGGTATATTTTGACAGATTCGTAAACAAGTAACTCTCAAACCTACGGGAAAAGTGCCAAACCTCCCCTTTTCGCCCCCCTTCTCCCCCCCCCCCCTATCGTATCTCGGAAACTACGAGACCCGTATTTTTTTTTTTACGGATTCGTGTAGAGGAGGCTCGGTAAAGTAAAAACCATTTTTCAAAGTCCCCGCCCCCCTTCTCCCCCCCTTTAGGCGGATCTCGGAATCTAAGAGACTTGGAACATTTTTTTTTTCAGATTCATTTAGAGGGGCAAGGCTTTAGTCGAAATACATGTGCAACCCCCCCCCCCATCACCCCCCCCTCTTTTTTTTTTTTTTTTCACAAGTTCGCGAGGTGCTTGCACCTCGCGCAACACGCAAATACTAAACCCCCCCATCACCCCCCCTTTTTTTTTTTTTTTTTCACAAGCACGCGAGGTGCTTGCACCTCGCGCAACACGCAAATACTTGATTTAGAGGGGCAATGCTTTAGTTTTTTTCACAAGCACGCGAGGTGCTTGCACCTCGCGCAACATGCAAATACTAGTTATACTATATAAAGCTAGATTACCACTGACTGACTGACTGACTCATTGACATAATTGTTCTCCCAGATGGTGGATGGGGAGGTGGGTATATTTTGACAGATTCGTAAACAAGTAACTCTCAAACCTACGGGAAAAGTGCCAAACCTCCCCTTTTCCCCCCCCTTCTCCCCCCTCCCTATCGTATCTCGGAAACTACGAGACCCGTATTTTTTTCTTTTTACGGATTCGTATAGAGGAGGCTCGGTAAAGTAAAAACCATTTTTCAAAGTCCCCCCCCCCGCCCCCCTTCTCCCCCCCTTTAGGCGGATCTCGGAATCTAAGAGACTTGGAACATTTTTTTTTTCAGATTCATTTAGAGGGGCAATGCTTTAGTCGAAATACTTGTGCAACCCGCCCCCATCTCCCCCCCCCCTTTTTTTTTTTTTTCACAAGCACGCGAGGTGCTTGCACCTCGCGCAACACGCAAATACATTTATTTTTTCACAAGCACGCGAGGTGCTTGCACCTCGCGCAACACGCAAATACTAGTTATATTATATAAAGCTCGATTACCACTCACTCACTGACATACTTGTTCTCCCAGATGGTGGATGGGGAGGTGGGTATATTTTGACAGATTCGTAAACAAGTAACTCTCAAACCTATGGGAAAAGTGCCAAACCCCCCCTTTTCCCCCCCTTCTCCCCCCCCCCTATCGTATCTCGGAAACTACGAGACCCGTATTTTATGTTTTTTACGGATTCGTATAGAGGAGGCTCGGTAAAGTAAAAACCATTTTTCAAAGTCCCCCCCCCCCGCCCCCCTTCTCCCCCCTTTAGGCGGATCTCGGAATCTAAGAGACTTGGAACATTTTTTTTTTTCAGATTCATTTAGAGGGGCAATGCTTTAGTCGAAATAATTGTGCAACCACCCCCCCCCATTTTTTTTTTTTTTTTTTTTCACAAGCTCGCGAGGTGCTTGCACCTCGCGCAACACGCAAATACTTTTTTTTTTTCACAAGCACGCGAGGTGCTTGCACCTCGCGCAACACGCAAATACTAAACCCCCCATCACCCCCCCCTTTTTTTTTTTTTTTCACAAGCACGCGAGGTGCTTGCACCTCGCGCAACACGCAAATACTAACCCCCCCCCCCCATCTCCCGCCCCCATTTTTTTTTTTGTCACAAGCACGCGAGGTGCTTGCACCTCGCGCAACACGCAAATACTAGTTATACTATATAAAGCTAGATTACCACTCACTCACTGACATAATTGTTCTCCCAGATGGTGGATGGGGAGGTGGGTATATTTTGACAGATTCGTAAACAAGTAACTCTTAAACCTACGGGAAAAGTGCCAAACCTCCCTTTCCCCCCCCCCCCTTCTCCCCCCCCCTATCGTATCTCGGAAACTACGAGACCCGTATTTTTTTTTTTTACGGATTCGTATAGAGGAGGCTCGTAAAGTAAAAACCATATTTCAGTCGCCCCCCCCCCCCCCCCGCCCCCCCTTTTCACCCCCTTTAGGCGAATCTCGGAAATTAAGAGACTTGGAACATTTTTTTTTTCAGATTCATTTAGAGGGGCAATGCTTTAGTCGAAATACTTGTGCATCCCCCCCCCATCTCCCCCCATCAACCCCCCCACCCTTTCTTTTTTTGTTTTTTCACAAGCACGCGAGGTGCTTGCACCTCGCGCAACACGCAAATACTAAGCCCCCCATCACCCCCCCCCTTTTTTGTTTTCACAAGCACGCGAGGTGCTTGCACCTCGCGCAACACGCAAATACTAGTTTCTTTATATATTTTAATTGACTTTCATTATAACCAAACAAATAGTTATCCAAAACTTTCAGTTTTATTAATTAGTGATTAGCAGAATAATTGTCAAGTTCCCCACAGTTAAACATATGTATGCTATACTTTAACTTCAGGCAGTCCATAATTATTCTCACATAAATTTCTTTCTCCAATGTGTTACCAACTGAACAATGGAGAGGTTTTTGTCACAGCTGGTCACATTTCAGAGACTTCCCCCTCCGTGGTGAGATGATACATATTTTACATTTTACTTATTTATGGTATTTTTTTTAATGTATTAATAATATTTGCCTTTACATTTTTAGCTTATCAGTATTAGTTAATATTTTGTATATGTATACAAAAAGCAATAAACCCTCCGTATTCGAAAAGACTATACAGGTGTTATCATCGTGATTTGATTTCCGAAAGCGAATCATCAAACATCAGAAGTAAAGTTTAGTATTATTATTGTTACAGATCAGAGCGTCGTTCGCGGCTAATATCGGCGCCCACAAACTTCGCGCACCTGTCCCACATGGGCCCCGGAGACGGCATCCGCTCGCAGCGCCTGCTAGACTTACCCACCACCCTCGAAACTGCTGATGAACATCCAACACTGGTAACTATAAACATTCATCATATGCATGCCACCCATACGCACTAAACGTTTAGAAGGAATACTTTTTTGTGTGTTATGTTGAGCGCTATGGTTGAGCACTATTTTAGATTATATATAAGGTAGCAGAGATTTATTTTAGACAGCACTTTGGAGAATAAGTTAGGGAAAGTAATGACAAGGCGTGAAGTCGCAGTAATGAATGTGGAATGAATGTTCTTTATTTAAATAGAATTGTGTATATATAATAGTAGTGTTTACATAAGTTAAACACTTAAACAGTGGTCACTGTGTGAGCGCGCTCTCAGTGCACGCGTCTCGTATGTCTGTTTACATTATATTTTATTTATAGTATTTATAATAATATTCCTTTGTGCATTGTATGTACAGTTCTAGGGTGCGCGGGTCTCGGATGTTTGTTTATGATCGGCAGCTTCTCAAAAGCGAAGGTTAGGTAGGCTACACATCAATGTTTTGAAGAGACAATAGCCTAATATCCTATAACACTCTTGTGAGGTGGCGGCGTGTATTGTTCAAACTCAAAATGTTTCAATTCACATAGACCTACATGGGCACTTACAAAACGTCACAAGTTAGTGCACGGTTTGAAATTGGTCGGTTTCTATGGAGAAGAACCGACAAGAAACTTCACAGTTACTCTTTTAATTATTTTTTTTTACGTTTGTCCATAATACAGGTTAATTAGGTATGAGAGGACAGTAGAGACCAATTAATACAGCACATTTGGAATTACAAATAAAAAATAGAAAAATAAATCAAAGATTCCATTTCACAAAAAAGCTTTAGTTTTGTTCCACACGCGCCCCTCTTAAATATCGCAGGTGGAGACGAACATTTCACTCTCCTTCCTTGCTCAGACGGCATCAAGCGAGGGTTTAAGAATACTAAAGTGAGAGGGAACACGGGGTGGTTTTAGTCAATTGGAGTCCGTCAATAGGGTCTATCAACCTTTCGATAGCTTCCAAGGCGGAGGACATTCATGATGAAAAAATGATGTTTATTTTACGTCAATAGTACTTGTGATCGAAGGTCGCGGGCTCGAGCTCCACACGTTACACTATTACCGTGAACTCACTCCAGAAACAAGCATATTTAGCTTAGAGGGTCTAACAAAATTACTAGTAATCTGAATTTTGCACACAATGCTAGTTCTCTTTAAAAAATCTGCAACCCACCATACGCACAAAACATTTTTGGGAATACTTTCATTGCGCAAAAGCAGTGGAATTGCCTACTGGAGTCTGTGTTTCCTTATAGCTATATCCTGGGGGCCTTGGCTTAGGTTACTTCTAGGCAAGCGTGCTTCTTCGACCACATCATCGCATACCATCAAGTGAGATGACGGTCAAACGATATAATCCGCGAGTTGACAGTATGTATAAAAATTTAAAATAACTATTTAATTATGTAAATCTATTGATATGAAGCACAAAATAGTACAAATGAAGAAAAGATTATTATTAATTTATTTTATTTTCCCTTGAGAAAAATGAGTTTTTTTATCTGTGAGTCACGTGATTAGAAACACCAATCAGAAAACGAGACGTCATCGTTCAATATTTTGACAACTGACTGGTTATCTTTGGTTGGTGCGTAAGACAAAATAAGAAAAGAATAACTAATAGCTTGCTACTATAATATAGTAATCTGTGTAACTAACTAACTGCTTGCACTGTCTGGACAGCGGGCCTAGACAAAATCCATTTTCTGTAAGCGTTAACGCCAACGGAAAAATTAAATTGTATGGAGTTGACAAACCACATGTCACGTGATTGTCACGTGTTAGTAAATGTCAACTCCATACAATTTAATTTTTCCGTTGGCGTTAACGCTTACAGAAAATGGATTTTGTCTAGGCCCGCAGGTCCGCTCAAATTTGCGTGGTTATTTCCTCAAAAGAATACCAAAGACCATATACAAATACAAATTGTCTGGACTTTAAAAGAGACGTTGACGACAAACTCAGAGGGAGTTTGTTTCGGTGTTTCTTCTCAGAGTAGGTAGTCAGTTAGGAAATACCGGCCTCATCTAGCTAAACTAAACACGCAAAAAAACATGACGTGTAAAAGTGTTATTTATAACCAATTTACAAATAAATATTTCATTTCATTTCATAACTAACTCTCTCTCTTCTGGTTCATTTGTCTTATCGTCCTGTAATAGTTGTTCGATGAGTTCCTTTTTTTGTCTTTTTACAAAAGCAGATAGATAGATATAATCTTTATTGTACACCATAACAGTAAAACAAATATGGACTTAACAACTAAAAAGGGTAATACAATGGGCGGTCTTATCGCTAAAAGCGATCTTTTACAGACAACCTTTGGATGGATTTGACACAGAAGTTCTAACCACTTCTTGCGAATATCTCTTTTTAAAGGGACATGAATAAATAGTTTAGCTGGCGTTTTTATAGTAGTATTCCCACAACAAGGCACATTACTGCACAGCACTAATAATCATTTTTCACGTTCATAATAGAGTAAAATATCATAAAATACCCGAAGTACATTTATGTGCCAAATGCCAGGAAAGTTGTTTTTTGAACGATGACGTCATACGTAGTCACGTGACCACAATGCCACGATTTAGGCCATAGTTTTTTAATAAATTAAAAAATTACTTATATTTTAATTGAAAGGTTAAGTGATGAATAAAATATTATTTTACGAGTACACATGAAGCGTTTCGAAGCGTTTCAAACAATTTTTACATAGTTGTCAACTCGCGGATTAATAAAAGAAAAAAAAATACTACGTAGCCTTTTCTCAACTATGTCAGGGTCAGTCAGGCTTCCAGTCTTACTGCATGCAGCTGAGTGTTAGTGTTTTACATGTAGCGTCTGCCTATCTGACCTCCACAACCCAGTAACTGGGTAACACGATACCCCAAGACTATATTGATATCAGATTTTCTAGCTTCTGTCTACGTGTAGGGATGTAATAGTACATTGTTCACCGAGAGGAGAAAGTGACCGATTACGGGAATCGCACTTTCTCTCGAGTGATACATAGTGCTTTATACTACACCTACGAGCTTCATCATCACTATCACTACTTATTATTTTGATAGTTTTATTTTACTTTCTACGAAAACTGAATCCTCAAACAACACACAAATTGAAAATGGCGCCAATGGCGTCTGCAATTTTGACATGTTCTTTTTTCAAATAGTTTATCCTGCCGCCGCAGGGTCGCACTGCCAGCCCGACACCATCCAACACACAGCTAGTGGCCAGTGTCATTTTGCGAACTTGGAGATAAAAACTCACTGTAGAAAATTTTTGGCTTTTGATATTTAGGTTACCGGCGCATAGTCTTACCCAAATTTAAAAAAGAAAAACCACGTAAGAAATGGATTTTCATACACTTTTCTCTCCCGCTCAGATGCGTTTTCTCCCCGCATATTTGTTCGATATGCAATGACGTACTTTCTACCGTAAATTTGATAAAGTATCAAGGTACTTTCCAAGCAGGTGTAGTATAAAAATAATTACCGTGACCATCGGCTTAACATGCCTTCCGAGACACGGAAGAATCTCGATTCCCAAACGGATGAATATAATAATATTCCACAACTTTTCACACAACGCCATCTAGTCCCAAACTAAGCAGAGCTTGTGGTATGGGTACTAGACAACTGATAAACATACATATATATTTCTAAATACATACATATTATAGATAAATTACACCCAGACAAAACAAATGACCGTGCTCATCACACAAACATTTCCTAGGTGGGAATCGAAACCACGACTTTGCGCACAGCAGTCAGGGCCACTGACCACTATACCAACGGGCCTGTCATAATATTATTGACTTTAACATTCATACGCATGTTTTATTATTTTTTCTAGATATACAGCAGTCGAGAAAGCAGTAAACGAACTTCGCCGTTAACGATATCACACGGCACCGGTTCCTATAATGGTATGTTAATTTTATAACGTAATTAGTTCGTCTGTTGCGGGGGGCCTTCTAGCCATTGGATTCGGACAAGTTATTGTTCTGAGGGACACACACACAGTTAACAAACACTCGAGTCTACGTTCTCTTTGAGCTGAGAACTAAGTTATGATCGTTTATATCGCTTGATTTTGCTTATTCTGTCTGTTATCTGAATAATATTTTAAAGCAAAAAGGTCCCGTGGACGAAACCCCGGCGACTTGTAGTGTGTTAATTGAAGTATATCTTCCTATATTGTATTTCGGCTAACTCCGTAACGCTAAACGTTGGTGTTACTAAAGCTTTGGTTTCCTAGGATAGCGGTGCCGTCAAATAGCGGCCGTAATACAGCGGTGAATGATGTCACTAGAACGTTGTCTTTGTAAACAAAATGGTGCGGTTTCCTAGAGAGCGGTAACTGACACCGTAACGTCAAAAAGCGGTGCCGCCATTTGCATGATGGCCGTCATGTCGGTGTCAGACGGTTTCGTGAACGTTTCCAAAGAGAATGTAATACACTAGATAGCGATGAAGCAGACAGTATGTTAAAACGGCCGTGGAGCTTTCCACATGTCGTCACCGTAAAGACGGCCGCCTTTTTGCGTCCGTAATATTACGGCCGCTATATGACGGCACCGCTTTCCTAGGAAAACAAAGCTTTAGCAATGAACAATGTGTGGGGTTCCAGGGTCGTGGCGCAGTGGCGCGCGGCGCTCCCCCGGGGGCGAAGCTCCCTCGTCCCCCCCGCCGCAGCGCATGGACCGCTCCGTGGGCGGGGGTTCACAGGGCAGCGGCTCCCTGCTGCTCGACCGCTCCATCACGCCGCTCAGTCTTGGTAGCATGAGCTCGCTGCACGACGTCTTGAAGGTAACCCACTATTCATAGATAGATCTCTCTCTCTGCAGTCAATCCTTCATGACGTTCGACTTCGTTGCGTCATAAGAGTAGATTAAATTTGCCTCAGTCTTATCTCAAAATGCACTCTTCTAGTACAAACTCAATGTCAATAAAAATCTATAATAAATTACCAGAAAACTTAAAACAAATTGAAAGGACCAATATATTTTTAAAGAAACTGAAATAATTATTAATTAATAAAAGCTATTACACAATAAAGGAATTTCTAACCGATAAATTGAGGGATTGATTTTGACTGGAAAAATACCTAACTGACTTCGTTCATAATAAATTCATTATAATTAAATAAATAAATAATCATTTCAATAATAAATAAATATGACATACCTAATTATACAATAAAAATACACGATATAATAAATTAACTTTAACATATACTGACTAATTTGAATGGAGGAATACCAAACTGACTTAGGTCCGCCTATAAACATTATTACATTGCATATTAAATTCATAAAAATATAATAATATAATGCTCAACTCAATAATAAATAAGTATGACATAACTATTGACTTAATGAATAAACAAGGGAAATAATTATTGACTTAAAATAATGAATGTGTATGAATCCATTAACTTATAAATTAAAAATTGAAAAATATTATGAATATTGTAAAACATGCAATATTAACATTAATGTATAATTAAATCAAAAATAGACGTTACAATAAAAATAAATGAATGATAATAATAACAACATATCCCTAATAATTTATGAATACAATATAAAACACGGATATACACAATTATACGCAAAAATAACTCATTTTCAATAAAAAATTCAATTGGTGAAAAACAAACGAAGCGCTCTTCCTTTCTCCTATTATAAATTTTGCTGTGCCCGACAGGGTCCATAATAGTTTCTTATGTTTTTATTCCATCTGTATGTGTACATTATGGATTGCAAATAAATACTTGAATACTTGACTGAAGATCGCGATCATCATTATTCAGCCTCCAGCGGTTCGTTAGGCTTTTCCATTTGTTGCGATCGGTGGCCATACGGAGAACTTCTTCAAAACTGTGAGAGCTGTTTGTTTTCAGTTGCTCCGACCACCGTTTTGGGGATCTCCCTCTTGACCTTTTGCCCTGAACGTTTGCGCACATGATTGACCTCTCCAGATTCTCATCCTGGCGTCGAACAATGTGGCCGAAGTAACTCAGGATATAGATAGATAGACATAATTCATCACATCCGTCAAACTAAACGTCCGGACGGACCGAAATACGTTTTTTTTTTTGCCACGGTGTATTACCACATTACCTTCAGTTTTTCATCTAATTATAGATTTTACTAAAACTACAGATTCGTAAGTTTACCGTGGATGTGACGATATTTATATTATAGGCAGTTGTCCCATTTTGATCCTTATTTTAAATATCACATGAACTAATCTCAAAATGGTAAAGGAAACATGCGACGTCCGCCACCCGCACTGGGCCCGCGTGGTGGATTACGGCCCATACGCTCTCATAGAAGTCTTCTCTGACCTAGCAGTGTTACAGGGTAAGACAGTTGTCCCACCGCCGACGATGAACGAGTACCGAGTAGAGCTAGAATCTGAAAACGAGTTGGCGAGCAGCGAGTGTGTTGTTCCGATAGTTTAGTCGCTGAGCTATCATCTGGTTGGACTCTCAGCGTGAGTTCTAACTGCCATGTGGTCGCTGAGCGAGTATTATCTTTGGCAGCTCTTGTTGCTCGAACTAGTGAAGCGAATCGTCGCCGGCAGTGTGAACAGTCAGAAAGCAACTATTGATATATGCATCTCTTTTGTTTACACGGAATGTATTTTTAATTGTGCATTTCTTGAGCGAGTAAATCGCCGATAGTTAGTCGTTTACTCGCTGGCAGTCGGACAACTGCCTTTAAGTCAAGAGTGAATAGGTTACTTCGAGGCAAGCGTGCTTCATCTACGACCACATTATAACTTAACATCAGGTGAGATGGTAGTCAAACGCAAGCCTAGAGTCTGGCAAACGAAAGTAGAGACTGAAAAAACGCGGCAAATTTAAAAAATATCAGCATAGCAACCCCAAAACTACTATGAACCTTATTTGATACTTTGGAATTATCTATTTTATTTCATCGGAATAAAAATATAAGAGGTATTTTAGGTAGGTAATAGTTTAGATATTGTGTCTTAATTCGAATAAAAAAAAACAGTATTCTAAAATAGTTCTGATTTATTCACTATAATCAAAATCTGAATGTAAGACTTTCATGTGGAAAGTTTCATTAGAGTTACTGGAATCATTGTTTCCTACATTAATTATAAAACTTTTTAAATTATTTTCTGTAATTCTGTCCCTTTCTTTATATTTATTTTCAACATTGACATGATCAGTCATTTTCTTTCACTCCTCGGAAGTTATATTTTCAAACGACTCTTTTATAACTTTCTCTAACTCCACTGCAGGCAGAGCAATATTTTTACTTGCCACTTTACATTTAGCCAAATTCCATACTAACTCAATGGCATTTAGATCACAGTGGTAGGGGGAAGTTGCAATACCTCGTGCCCATTCTGCTTCAGAATTTAATCATACTGGTTCTGGTGTGATTGGTTTTAAACTTGTTTTCTAACGATATAAAATTCGTTAATTTTGTTACGAATGGCATCTATGTCGAAACTACCTAAGTCGGACACTGTGGGTTTATATGGCTTTTACGCGCACCTTCCTTTTTAATTCTTTTTAATGTAGTAACACTCACTTCTGTAAAGAATGGTAAAACAGAAAGATTAGGTTCTGCAAATCATTAATTCAATTACATCTTTATAATAGTTATGTACACCTAGTATAAACTTACCAGTGATTGAAGCTATTTCATCCAAGTACTGGTTCTGGGTTCTTATACTATCTTTCTGCTCTAAATCCATAAGTTTTTCAATAGTTTTCACTATCTCATCAACCCCTGCTACATCCACCAGACTTTCTATAAAGAAAAAAAAAAATGTTAAAAACCATGCAACATTTAATAGTATGATAAATAACCATAATGCATTATTATGAAGGTGTTTAACATAGTATAAAATGAATGTGAATCAAAATAGATAAATTTTTTCCTCGCTAAAAGTTATGAATTACGACAAAGTATCAACTTAGTAGTGAAATCGAACACCACACATAAACAATCTTGTTTTTGTTTGAATTCGGCGTCTTTCTCAACATCTCCCGTACTCCACTTTTAATAGTTTTGTTCATTTTTCGCTGAATAAATGCTACTAACAAGATCACAACAAATCACCAACAACACGCCATCTTGTTTTGGAAAATTGAGTTTGACATTAGTATAGCATTGCCATATAAAAAGTTTGCAAATACACACATCAAAAGTATCTAGGGATCAAGCATTTTTATGCGGATTTCTTATGATTTTATAAATTTATATGGATCCTTTTTGGTGCATTTCATAATTTGAAACAGGAACTGTTAATCAAATTCGAGTAAAAGATGAAAATCAGCTGTCAATATTTTCCCTATAAAAACATACAACGCATTGAAGACATTATTAGTGCTACTGTTTCCCTACTACTGATTAAAACCAACGTTATTATGGAGCGGCGACGTCATTTAAGCAGGGAAGAAATGCTCAGAGCCGTGGGAATGATAGAAGCTGGTTCCCGGCAACGTACTGTGGCTTTAGCTCTGAATACAAGTCAGAGTGTTATCAGTCGACTTTGGACACGTTACCGAAGCACTGGTACCGTGGCTGAGCGCCATGGAGGACGGTATCGCTGCACCACACGGAGACAAGACCGATACATTCAAATCTTAACTCGAAGAGCTCCAACAATAACCGCCATGATGTTAGCCGTGAGGCTTCATCACTCTTCAGGGAACTTAATTAGCGACCAAACAGTCAGAAACCGCTTGCATGAAGTGAACCTTCATTCCCGAAGACCGCTACGGGTACCACCTATAGCAATGCACAATCGTAGGATTCGATATCAATGGGCTCTTGAACACAGAAATTGGGCAGAAGAACAATGGCGTTTCGTGTGCTTTTCTGATGAGTCTCGTTTTGGTATGAGACCGGATACAAGACGTATACGACACTGGAGAACCCTTGGACGCCAACAGCGATTAAAATCCTGCCAGGAAGTCCATCCTTATAGTGGTGGAACCATCATGGTATGGGCGGGTATTTGGATCGGCGGAAGAACTGAGTTGATTTGGATCAGAGGCAACCTCAACGCTCAAATTTATGCTGAGACGATTGTATCTGACGTCATCGTTCCTCTACAAGTGCAAATCGGTCCCTTATTTCAGTTAATGCATGATAATGCACGACCGCACACCGCAAGAGTTGTAGGGCAGACTCTCGCCGCAGCTAACATCAATGTCCTGCAACGGCCTGCTCAGAGGCCAGACTTGAACCCGATTGAGCATGCATGGGATATGCTACAGAGAAGAGAGCTCTGCCGAATATGGAGGGTATCCAGTCGCAAGAAGACCTTTTTTTGTTGTTGCAACGAACATGGGCGGCCATTCCACAGCGTGATTTGGATGAACTCATTTTGAGTATGCCAAACCGATGTTCTTGTGTTGTTAGTGTTCGCGGTAGAAACACGGATTATTAATTGTTTAAGTTACCCAATAAAATTTTAAAGAAAACTGTTATTTCAGTCTTTTTTTCGAACTTTAATGTTAGTGGTTCAAATGTCAAAAATCCCTTTATTAGGAAAATGGCAAATTTCTTTATTAATGCAAAGGTGACTTGGTTTATCGTTACTGTGACAAACGAAAACACTTTATTTGATGAATCCTTAAAGAAAATTTTAATTAATATCAATCAGGAGAAAAGTTATTGCAAAAATATATGTTGATCCCTAGACACTTTTGATGTGTGTAATTCGAGTGTCTACTTTCATTTGCCAGACTATATCAACAATTTAAAAATAATCTCAGCATGGTACACCATAACAGACAACAAATAACGAATTAACCACTAAAAAAGGGTGATACTATGCAATTCATATAAGAATAGGAACTTCAATAGCCTAATGACTAAGTTGTTGGTTTTGTGACCAATAGGTCGTGGGTCGAACCCCACCCATTACACTATTGCCGTGAACCCACACCAGACAAGCATATTTAGCGTAGTTGGAGGGGTTGACAAGGTAGTCATGTGAATTACTCACATTGCTAGTTCTCTTTAAAAAAATGTTAAGTATTCTTTAATGCGGCCCTCGACTGATGACGTGTTCTGAAGCGGAATAAGTTATATGTTAGTCTCGTCCCACGACGCTTAAGAGGGGCGCGCGTAGAACAATACGCGCCGTCACCTCAGGCGAGTATAATAGGGTGCCTAAGTCCGCCCTCTCAGGACCCATTTGGATTAACACAGAATGTGCACTTCGCCTAAGTGATGAATGATTGCTTCTCTAAGTAATATATCTATGAGAGAGAATGCGAAGAAAAATAGTTTAGTCCCATTATGATACAATTTATACTGATTTTGAGAACTCGTCCTTTTGCTATGTGCACATTCTGCGTCAAACTCGACCCATTTAGGTATCGGAGAGAGATGGTAACCGAGCTTAATTACTACACCGTATAAATTCGCCCTTTTATTGTTCCAACCTTATCATCCATATAATACCTCATCACTATCAACTTTTAAATTCCCATCCGATTTTTTGTTTTTAACCCTATATTATTTTGTTTTGTTATTGACCGTGTGATACTTACATAACACAGTACGTTCCCGGTCAGGTGGGCACTGACATGGGAGACGGGCTGCACTCTGAAGATAGTAGCTGCGGGGCGTCCCCGCCCCATCCCATGGATCCTTGATGGTAAGCAACCTTACATGCTACCACTGCTACCTTAATGTAACACTGCGATTCATGCGCGGCAAATTGATTACTGAAAAAAATTTGCCTATGTTTGACCCGAGGTCTTCAATTATATTCATTCCAAAGTTCATCTAAATTGGTGCTGTAGTTTAGCCATGTAAGCGTAACAGACAGACAGACTTTCGCATTCATAATATTAGTATGAATATGGATTGTTTCTGTAATAATTTCTGACTGAAGCACGCCTGTGCTTCGCACGTGTAACGGTGTTTTAAGGATGCGTTTTCTCTGAAATGAAGACTTATAGTGCTGTAAGAATTTTCGAGTGTGAACTTACGTGAAGTGAGCTACAAATAAATAGCGTATTTTCTTAATACATACATTCTTTTTAATCCGCCGAAAATATGTGACACGGTGTTTTAACTTAGAACATGTTATTCAAAATGAAATTAATTTATGTTTTTCAACCAATTTAATTGGTCAATTTTTCCCTGTTCCCTCGATAGTAGAAATCCACTCTTAGATACTGTACAAATTATTTTATGAAAGTTCGTCTTCACCGTAACCTAATAGTGAGATCACAGATCCATTTCCCAATAAGCCTTGATTGCAGGTTTTAATTAATATAATTAAGGCACCCGATACAAACGGTTAAGTAGCCCAAAACCTGCTAGATTAACCTGTAAGACTAAAAAAAGCAAAGCAATTCTTATATTTGGCCAATATCAGTATAATTGGGATTACAAAGTATGACTACCACAAGACGCCAAAGGGATTTAAAAAAAAGTTAGCAATACAATTTAGAATTACATACACTGTCTCAAAACACAAGAGTGGTTTCTAATGATTATTTTTGTTTTATTTTTACAGAAGCCAAATGAACTCGTCGTGGACACTAGACATGTCCCGTTTCTACGCTTGCTTTTGTTAAAGTATTTCTCATTTGCAACCGGGACAGGCGCTGACGATTGTATGCCGTATGTCGTTAACACAGAGTTCATTGTTGCGCAGCAGCCGATGCTTTAAGTATATTATGTGACCGCTTTTGTTTATGATGGATTTAATAAAGGAACGTTATTAACTGTGACTTAGGTATGATCTATGCGAAAATAGGTCGTACTGTAGTGAAAATATAAACCAATTTAGGCTGAGAAGAGTTACTAATATTCAAAATGAAACTCTAAGGAGACTGGCAAGTGTACCCTGGATTTATAGAAACAGATATTTATGTCTATCATAAACAAAAACGCAATTATTAAATAAATTAATTATCGATATATTTGGTTCCTAAAATGAATTATATGGAAGATTTATTTTGCAATGTTATTAAATTATTTATCAGAAACAAAATAATAAATAAATGTAATGGTTTTTTGCATGACACATAATACTAAACCTTCCATTAAACGATAATAACAAATTTAAATAGTAATTAATAAGCTTTGTACACACTGACTGAATATTAGGCTTAGGAGAAAACCTAGGAAACATCCTTAGAGATTTCCTTAAGATATTACGTACGATATTATTTATTATATCCCTTTTTTTATTTATAAATGTATGTGAGTGGTAAAATTATCGCTAGAAAAATTGTAAATAAAAATATCGTTTTGCCACTTATGTGTGATAAAAAAGTCTTCGTCACATTTGAGTACACATGATAAATACACCGTTTTAATTTGTTTGATTGTCAGTAACAAGTATTTTTCTCATAATACATGTTACTGACAATCAGCTTAAAAACTTTTATCCCCTATATCAAGGGGGGGGTCCTTTAAGGGATGATTTTTGTAAAAGAAGTAGTCTATGTCTGTGTCTTTACTGTTTTTATTCGAAATTTCATCCAAACCAGTGCGGTGGTTTAGTCGTGAAGGCGTAATAGATAGACAGACTTTCTCATTTATAATATAAGTATGGATGCGGTACACGAACTCAGTGTAATTCTACGGACTATTAGAATGGACTAGTGGAATCAGTTGTGCAATAATGACTTGTTAGACCAAAGCG
Source organism: Tholera decimalis (assembly GCA_943138885.2). NCBI lineage: Eukaryota > Metazoa > Arthropoda > Insecta > Lepidoptera > Noctuidae > Tholera > Tholera decimalis. Next base: position 34,546,797 of record OW964571.2, read on the forward strand.
AGGAAGTTGAAGGGACATTATCCTTAAATACCGTTAAATTATTTTTCTTTTTTTACCCCTTTACCCCTCTTTTTTACAGTTCTGAGATTCCCCTCTACCAAGTGTGACGTTACAAATTTTACATCTTGTAATTTGTAAAAACGGCAATACTGAAATAAGTTTTATTTCCTTTTCCTTCTTAACATTTTGTACATGCAAATAGAGTTGGAAATATCTTTGAGATTTTTTGTTTATAAGTTGTTTCAGATTTCGTGTTTTAATACTCAAATATCGATTTTGAAATGTGTGACGATATTTATGGATAACCCCTAAGTGTTAATCAACAATGTTTAGTCCGACTACAGCGGTAATGTATTGATACTCTTATGAAATATTTGCGATTCAATTCTTATGACACCTTATAAATTAATTTTAACCCTAAAATTGTTGATAAACAAATTCCTAATATGGTCAGTGTGTGCCCAGTTCTAGTTATATAGACCCAATGTGGCTTGTAGGTCAATTAGATTCCTCTTAAAACTACGCCATTTATATCAGCGTAGTAAGGCGATGCTTGTTTGTGGGTGATAGTTTATTTCATTGAAAATAATGAAGTATAAAAAATAGCATAATATACAGACGCAAATAGCTAAATTCTGCAGTCGCCATTGTACCATAAAGTTTTAATAAAATAAAATTTAAAGATTCCCCTAAATAAAGAATCCGTCAGTAAAAACATTACCCTTCCTTTCCAGTCGAGTAAAAAAGAACACATTTTGGAAGCGCACTTAAACTATTTTTTCAGAATCATATTCAGCATCTAATAAACCACTATCCACTAACAAGCAAATACTATATAATAATATAAATAAAATAGACGTAGGATTTTATTAACCAAATTGTATTTAATTGCTTTTATTTTAATACTCTATACGCCATTTCGATGACGTAACAGACCGCCGAAGTAAAACCCAGAAAGGTTTATAAGTTATAATAAATAAATAAAAATAATAATACATGAACAATTTTATAATATGTGACGTACCTAACAAAAATATTAAAATTAACTATGACTGCAATGTTCTTTTGAATCTTTAAAGCCAAAATGTTCACGGTATTATTGTGAGTATTGTTTGAAAATTAAACTAAAATGTTAGTGTTGAAAATATTCTACAGGCTGATTATGAATTTGTATAATATCTGAGTCTCAATTTTTGTGCTACTCAGAATATTTATTTATTAAATAAATCTTCTGAGTATTATTTATTAATGCCAAAATTTTTCTAATGACAAACTAAATACAACTTTGTCTTCAAGTCAAGTAGACCCGTTTAACAGACACTTTTAAATAATATTCACACTTATATAGTTAACTATATTAACACTGCCATTCCTGTATAGGTAGGTAGTATAATTCCACAGTGGAACAATATAGAAAGATCACTAGGTTTTGTCACCTATTCGTATCCGTATCGATATGTAAATAATATCGATGAACCGTTGTTTAATCGCTTATCATATCGAATGTCGATAAAATCAATATGCATCGTATTGTGTCAGTGACGTTAGATTTAAATATCGATAAAACATTGGTATTTATCGATATTCGAAGCACAGCAGAATGTTAATTGATATCGATTAAATTATAATAATATTATTTTTAACATTTTCGCTAGACATGTATACTATATACATAAGGTTTGTATATTAATAAAATAATGTGATTATTTCCATTTTTAATAAAGTTATGAAGTATATTACCAAAATAATCGTCACATATAATGTTTAAGTTAATTATTTATAAACGTGAAAATATTGCTTTATTTTAATGCTTTGTGTGTAAAATGAAGTTCATTAATTGTATCGCATCCAGAAATGTCGATATATGAAGGTAACTGCAAAAGTTACGCGAATTATAATATGTTCTGGTTATAAGCCGTTAAAGATGTACATGTTACAAATAATATATTTGGTCGTTATATTAACTGGGGGTTTAAACTGTCAATTGTACACTTAAGTCCGTAGTCACCTCTGTGTATCGACATTTCAAAACGTATAACGCCTAGGTATTAACCCAATATTTTGTAACTAATCTCATGATTAATTTGTGATTATTCACCCTTAACAGTAAGCAATATTTTTTTTGTAATAATTGTTAATTTTTTTTAACAATCTAGTCTCTCTTTTTTTTATTTACAACCGTAATGTATTATCGCGACTTTGATTCGTCTTCATGTATTTAAGGATTAAACTAGTTGGACTTAGACGAATGAGATTTTTATAGGTTAGTATTTTTTTATTGTGTTGTGTCCGTCTATGGGTCGCCCAAAAACATAAGTGTATCCAAAAATATTAAGAAGCTAAAAAGAATCTCGATTGCTTGTATGTACGTAAGGTTAACGGAAACGTGATTGATTGAACTAATAATATTTATTTCTATTGGTCTGAAGAACTTATCTGGGCACCCTCTAACCTTGAGTTTTACACGTAATTATATTATGATTCTATTTTGTATTTTTTTTTATATAAACATCGATGAAACGTGTTATCCAAAGATCTTTGTATCGAAATATATGTATTTAAATTGAATTATTACACCGCCGAAGTTGTAAAAGAGTAAACATCGATTGTAAAACACTCGAAAGTATTTGAAAAGCATTTAAAAATGAGAGAATTGGATAATGATTTAAAAAAATACTACTCATAAAAGAGTATATTTTATTTTATTATCAACATTTAATAAATCCTCGCATTCAAAATCAACATTTGTAACTAAAATGTCCACGACTATTGTTTTTGTATGCAAGAACTTATGCCAGCAAAATTAGTATTACCACTTTTTTATACAAATAGTGTTGTCCACTATATCGATATTATTATACGTTTTATTTGAAAAATTCTAGTTTTAAAACTAATATGCACCAGACAGAACTGAATGTATATTGCTTTTTATATAATTGTGTATATTAATGTAAACTTATTATGGACAAATTTTGTGTAATATCCGCTTTGTGAACAATTTTTTCGAAAATGTAACGAAGATTGTTGTTTATACCTTTAGGAAAAAAGGCATTATTTTAAGTGGATATTTACAGATTGAATTAAATTTTCTCAAGTTTCTGAATAATGTCTTCGCTAAAGAAATAAACAGCAATCTAAAATCCTAAGTATTAACGAACATTCCTTTGATTTTAAACACTGAACCAATCTAATATCGATAGTTCTGGTAACTTGCTAGAAATACAAATACTATCGATAAGTATCGCGACACACCACTACACAGCATTTACCTTTGTCAATTGATATTAATAAAATTATTATCGAGAATACGTAAAGTAATAATTGGCGTTGTATAACCTAATAAATTATATATCTCAATAAATTTGTTGATCGAGAAATACGCTAGGATAAGATTATATTAAAAAAATTGTATTTAATAAATCCCCTAAACAATACGCAACGGGTTTAGGAACGTAGATTTTGCTAAAATTGATATTTAAAATGCATTTTTTATATTAAAAGTACGCTTGTATTTCTGTTCACATTTACTGTTGCGATGTACCAACTATTTATTTAGCGTATGAGTTTTTGGCACTTTGAGTAATTTTATGAATATTTTACGATGCTCACAACTTTTCTGCCCATCATGGACTTGGATTAACATATCAGGAAACAATTAGATGTCATTTTTTAATAAAGGTTAAAGCAATGTACAATATCTTTATACACATCTTACTAGAAGCCAAGTAAATGATGATCAGGATAGTAATTCTAAACAACAACTCATTTATGCTTGTGTGTAGGTGCCATGGACTAGACAATATTATATTTCACACACCTTTACATAAATTACTCCTGCAGTGATAATGTACACTATCCAAGCATTTAGACAGTTAATCCACTAAGCAATGCTTACAATAACCAATGTTCGTAATGAATTATTAGCCAACCAAACTTGTATCCAGCTACTGTTCTATACACTATGTTATTATTTTATTGTAAATCTAAATTATTGTCTAATACTAAATTGCATTATGTGAATTATCTCAATACTTAATTATTTTATGTAAATATACCTGAATAAAGAAACATTTGAATGATAATTTGTTTAATTGTTGTAAATATACGTGCATTCAGCTAAGCAGCGGAGTTCTGTATTTCCTGCGAGCTATAGCCTGGAGGTCTTTAAGTCAAGAGTGAATAGGTTACTTCTAGGTAAGCGTGCTTGTGCTTCATCTTCGACCACATCTATAGTTACACACACTAAAGACAGTGATGAAACGCGAGCCTTTCAACAGTAAAAATGTAATTATTATCATTATAGCTCTGAATCACACATTGCAGGTTTATGCGTCCCACTTATCTTCGTATAGCTGTTCGTTAGTACTTGTTCACGTAGGAAAGCGCGGGCGCGGGCGCGGAGACGTGGCGAGTTCGTGTTCACATTGGCCGCAAGGCGTTTGCGCGATTGTGATGTGTTGTCAGAGGTTGTAAACATGGACGACGATCTTTTATTTTTAACCGAAAATTGATACCTAAAGTTCCCACTTTAGGTATCAATTTTCGGTTAAAAATAAATCTTCTAATTTTCTAATTTTTATTTTTCTTATTTTTTTTTTTTTTTTTTTTTCTAATTTTTATCATCTCCCGATGATAAAAATTAGAATTGGTGTGTACGAAATTAATAAAGAAAGAGAACGGTATGGTGAATTTTATACTTTATATAGTAATTTGAGAGAACATCCTTTTTATCATTCCGAAATTTCCTTCCATAACTTATTGAGAATATTTCTGTTCATATGATGCCTATGTTTCACTGATTTGAAAACCACTTGATCGCACATACGTTGCCCCGACGCACGAAAACTATGCGAGTTTTTGCTCTTATATATTGGCTACGATACACGAACCATTTTAGTTGTGACCAAGTATTAGGCCTGTGTGCATGCTAAACAATTACAAATTTTACATTTTTGTATCCAATTTATAACGCATAATAATGCTTTCAGGCGCGTTGAAGTGGTGTGGAAAACATTCCCAGACATCTAGATACCAAATGGATGACACATAAATCATCAGTAATTAAATAATATGAAAATTATTTATCATTTAATGTCAACTATCTGGGTGTGCTTAGTTTCAGATACATGACCGACCGTAGCTAAGCCAGAGTGATTGAAATCCTGAGAAACACCAGCCTCGTCTAGTTTAGTGACCAAAAATATTGATCAGTAAATGTTAGATAGATAGATAGAATACTCTTTATTGTACACCAATAATTTAAACACACATTTGATTTACAATACTGCAAAATATGGTTACAATGGCGGTCTTATCGCTGATAGCGATATCTTCCAGACAACCTTTATATGGACTTTAAGAATATAAAACAAAGAGGGGAGGGGAAGTCAATGTAAACATATAACACACAAAAAGTAACTAAAGTAGTTAATATAAGTATATATATATGTCGGAGTTGGTTGTCAATTACAATTAGTTATTGTGGGTATTCATCATATTTTGTTAAGAGTTGATTTTCTTGTTATGAATTTAAGTAATCTTTCAGTATCGATTACTGTCTGATAAATTATTTCGATAAGTGTGACTGATAGTTTTGATCAAAACAATGGATGACATGTTTCTTTAATTTAAACTTTGTGAAATCACCATTGTTTATTATCGATAATTACTCTTGTATTATTTGATTATTTTATAACGTAAGTCTCATTAGATTTAGTACGTTTTGTATCAAGTAAACACGTGGCGCACTTCCTCGCGCCAATGGACAGAGTTGGAGGGAATTCAATGTGCAGGTATCGTCTTATAAAAGACCGTGCACTTGGTAAGCTCGTCGTTACAGACCGGTTAAGTAGACGCACAGCTACAGAGTACATTGAATATAGACTGCGCACAGCCTTAGTGAGCTGATCTACGAGTGGCCCTAGCTAAAAAAAAAAAAAAAAAAGTAAGCTCGTCAGTCTGTCTTCGGATCTGACTCAATAAAGAGCTTCCCTGCTCCCAACAAAACTGTCGGTTTATTTGGTACAGCGCTGCTGTATATTTACAATAGCTGTATAACCCTGCTATTAGCAAGCGGATACGCTTTGTAATTGGGTGGTTTGACCACTATACGAACTGTGACCTTTAGAGGGTCTGTTCGCCTAACTGTATTCTTTGTAACTGGGTGGCTTGGCCACTATACGAACTGTGACCCTAAAATGGTTTGTTCGCCTAACTGTATTCTTTCTTGGTAATTTGCTTTATCTTTTACCTAGATTGTATGGACTTTAAAAGAGACGTTGACCTCTGAGTTTATTTCAGTGTTTCTTCTCAGAGTAGTCAGTTAGGAAACACTGGCCTCATCTAGTTTGCAAAATAAACATCATTATTAGTAAACTCAGTAAATAAACATCTGTGTTTGCTTGTCCCGGCTTGTTTATCCCAATAAAATCGGGACTCCAAACCCTGATGCTGTACCTCTCGGCACTCCTCCTGATCCTACATATATATATATATATATATAATACATAAATAAATCCTCTAGTAGCAGTAGTTCGGTTGTTAGTCCGGTTGACCGAACTACTGAAACTTTCAGTTGCGATAGTTCGGCTCTAACGAAGCACCGAACTACTGAAACTTAAATATGTACTCCTTTAGTTCGGCAAATAAACTAGGCATATAATGTAAACAAACTCTCTTTATCTAAATCTTAATTTTATTTTTAACCCTTAAATGCATAGATTTTTATTTCGGGCTGGAAAAATGTTTCCTAATGGGTATTTAGGCACTGATAACGTAAAAAATAATGTGAAAAATCTGGTATTAGAAATATGTATTTAAATATGTATATATAATGTATGTAGACATTTGGCAACACTATGCGTTGTGTACTAAAGTTATCCTTACATTTTTATTGGGGTCATATATTTATTGATTCAAATATATAAACAATATACAGACTATTTCGAATGAAATGCAGCAAAACAATTTTGATCTTTAGTATGGCACAATGCAACCCTGCATTTAGTACACTCAGTCCGCGAAAAACCATTAGAACCGGGAAGTTTGCATCTGTTTTTAGAAGTACATCTTTTTTCATCGTGGCCTATACCATCAGTTCGCACATCTTTTGGAGGTACAGGCTTCGTTGGGCACCAGTGTGTTTTTGCTTCTATCTCCCTATCTATATTACTGCTCAAAGGCCTTCCTCTTTTGGGTTCAGTATATTTTTTATAATTGCATAAGGTCTCCGCAAGATCTGATCTAAAATCACCTAGTGTCATGTTTGGGTGGTTTTTTTTATAAAATACCCATGAATTTATCATTGTCATGTCGACCATAATATGATAAAATTATCGGATGTACCACTTTCGTCTTTTAATTGTAATTTTATACATGCTCAAATAACTGTCTATCAAATCAACTCCGCCCATGTGAGAATTGTAATCTTTTACTATTTTTGGGCAGGCAATGGAGACTTTTTTCTTCTGTTTCTTATCGAATCTGCTGACGGTTTCAGCTGGTTCAAAACCAACATAAGTGGACGCCAACGTAACAGGCTTGTTGTCCTTCCAGCAAGTTACCTAAATATCCACACCTCCATAATCTGTTACTAGTTCCTCATACGATCCTCTTGGGACAGAGTCCTTTATGAACTCTTTTACTACCGGCAACTTAGTTTTTTTCCGAGGCGGTTCCTCTAAATTGTACCCAATGTATAAATACCTTGAGTATGTAGGTAATATAACAAAGGGATTGATGTATAAAAATTATCAAAATAAATATGGTTCATTCTTCGCGGAACTGAACGGCACAATCTGATAACTGTATTACCAACTATGCCAAGATCAGGTTTATCAGGTACGTTCTGAATATCCTGTTATCCTGAATAAATTTCAAAAGTATGAGCATATCCAGACAATGAACGTAAAACATACAGTTTGAAACCCTATTTATGGGGTTTGCTGGGGAGGTATTGTTTCATAAAATATTCTACTTTGGTAGAGCACATCTAAGGACAGCCTCTGCTCAAACGGTGCCATACTTAGAAATAATCTGTTCAAATGTTCTGTAGTAGAGCAAAACGATGCAGGATCTGCATCGTTTTGATCTACTTCCTCTGAATCTTCTAAATCCTGTATCAGATCTTGTACATTAGGGTAGTAATCTAGTTCATTTTCGTTGCCTATACAATCCTCATCTTCAGAAATATCACCATTTTCGAGAGCTGATAATATATTCTCAATATCTCGTTCTTCTAACCGCTTAGCCATCCTAAAAAGCAAACCAAAATAAGCTAAAAGCCCAAACACAAGCAAATAATATGCATACACATAATATGCAGCAAACGCATAATGTAGACATTTGGCAACATACAGTTTTACGATCCTATCTTATCAGATCCCATAAAATTTACAAGTAAAATATGAAAAACCAATAATTTACCTAACAATCGTTCAGAAAATATTTTCTTTGAATCAAAAATAGCACTTGTATATCGATAAATCATAAATTACAAAGACGCTTCTTGTAACTTTACGAACTTTTTCGACCGCCACATTGAAGTGTCAAAAAAAAAAATACATTTATTGCCAAAAGTTGTAATTCTTTTTTGTGACACTTTGTTTATTTATTATCCATGGTCGTCGAACTGCGATCAGAAATACCCACCTGATGGGTCTAATACAATAAGGTGAAACGTGGATTGTATACAATTGGCAACAGGATGCATTTAAGGGTTAAAACGTAAAAAGAGAGACTTTGTGTATAAATAGTTTTATATAGTATTATAGTATATATAGTATGTAGTATATAGTATTATAGTGTTATAGTTTATTTGCCAAACTGTTGCTATAGGTACAGGTATTGATACACAAAGTCGCTCTTTTTACGTGTTAAAATAAAATTAAGATATAGTTTGTTTACATTATAGGCCTGGTTTATTTGTCGAACTAAAGGGGTACATATTTAAGTTTCAGTAGTTTGGTCAGCCGGACTAACAACCGAACTACTGTTATTAGAGGAAACAAATGTGTTTTGTATATACACACATCAAAAGTGTCTAGGGATCAAGCATTTTTATGCGGATTTCTTGAGATTGAGATGTGGCTTTGTAATAAATTTATGATTTTATAAATTTATATGGATCCTTTTTGGTGCATTTCATAATTTGAAACAGGAACTGTTAATCAAATTCGAGTAAAAGATGAAAATCAGCTGTCAATATTTTCCCTATAAAAACATACAACGCATTGAAGACATTATTAGTGCTACTGTTTCCCTACTACTGATTAAAACCAACGTTATTATGGAGCGGCGACGTCATTTAAGCAGGGAAGAAATGCTCAGAGCCGTGGGAATGATAGAAGCTGGTTCCCGGCAACGTACTGTGGCTTTAGCTCTGAATACAAGTCAGAGTGTTATCAGTCGACTTTGGACACGTTACCGAAGCACTGGTACCGTGGCTGAGCGCCATGGAGGACAGTATCGCTGCACCACACTGAGACAAGACCGATACATTCAAATCTTAACTCGAAGAGCTCCAACAATAACCGCCATGATGTTAGCCGTGAGGCTTCATCACTCTTCAGGGAACTTAATTAGCGACCAAACAGTCAGAAACCGCTTGCATGAAGTGAACCTTCATTCCTGAAGACCGCTACGGGTACCACCTATAGCAATGCACAATCGTAGGATTCGATATCAATGGGCTCTTGAACACAGAAATTGGGCAGAAGAACAATGGCGTTTCGTGTGCTTTTCTGATGAGTCTCGTTTTGGTATGAGACCGGATACAAGACGTATACGACACTGGAGAACCCCTGGACGCCAACAGCGATTAAAATCCTGCCAGGAAGTCCATCCTTATAGTGGTGGAACCATCATGGTATGGGCGGGTATTTGGATCGGCGGAAGAACTGAGTTGATTTGGATCAGAGGCAACCTCAACGCTCAAATTTATGCTGAGACGATTGTATCTGACGTCATCGTTCCTCTACAAGTGCAAATCGGTCCCTTATTTCAGTTAATGCATGATAATGCACGACCGCACACCGCAAGAGTTGTAAGACAGACTCTCGCCGCAGCTAACATCAATGTCCTGCTCTGGCCTGCTCAGTCGCCAGACTTGAACCCGATTGAGCATGCATGGGATATGCTACAGAGAAGAGCTCTGCCGAATATGGAGGGTATCCAGTCGCAAGACCTTTTTTTGTTGTTGCAACGAACATGGGCGGCCATTCCACAGCGTGATTTGGATGAACTCATTTTGAGTATGCCAAACCGATGTTCTTGTGTTGTTAGTGTTCGCGGTAGAAACACGGATTATTAATTGTTTAATTTACCCAATAAAATTTTAAAGAAAACTGTTATTTCAGTCTTTTTTTCGAACTTTAATGTTAGTGGTTCAAATGTCAAAAATCCCTTTATTAGGAAAATGGCAAATTTCTTTATTAATGCAAAGGTGACTTGGTTTATCGTTACTGTGACAAACGAAAACACTTTATTTGATGAATCCTTAAAGAAAATTTTAATTAATATCAATCAGGAGAAAAGTTATTGCAAAAATATATGTTGATCCCTAGACACTTTTGATGTGTGTATAAATATGTCATAAGGAGAGAAATACAAGGTATACAGGAGTGTATAATGTTAACAAGCTTTTAAAAACAGCAAGTGACTGTACTTGTCTAACTGACAACGGCAACGCATTCCACAGACGAGTAGCCTAGATAGCGAGTAGTATATATTTATTTTGTCACATTTTGGGCGACAGAGTAGGGTTGGAATACAAGCCGACCCAAATATAACTGGATAAGGGTATCTAGAATGATTAGCGTAGATTATTTTTCAAACTTTTCAAAAATAAGATTCTCGAATTTTTTGTGTGCTGTAATGTTCTATATATTTTTGGGTGCAAGATGGTTACCTTAAATTCTTATTTAAGTAGATAAAGAAATAAAAAAAACCCAAATACAAATACAATTTTATTCAGCAAGTCACTAGGTCATATAGTTAATATAAACGCAACACTTAAAACAATCTTAAGTCTTTGTACAAGGCAATTTTATGTTCACAATATCTTTACCACCCAGAGGTGAGACAACTGACAGTCTAGATTTACCAAGAACTCATCATCTTTGCTTTTTCTGACCTAAATTTAGTACCTAGCTTGACATACAATCTACAAATTTTAATCATTACCCACCATAAGCTTATTTTCTTAGACTTTCAAATACAATTAGGTCGAAATTCGCGTAAACACACATTTCCGTGCTAACGACATTGATCGATCTTGCTTAATATTTAAAACGTCTCAAGTGTGACATGCACTGTGAAGGAGGGAAATTTTTAACGATTTATCGTCAAGATGATTAAAATTTGTCGCTTGTACATTATCAGTATAACAGAGGCCGTGATTACCTAGCTTTGGCTAAGCTAGGTAACTTTTAGAGACAGTGATCCGGGTCGATCGTGTCCCAGGCACGCCTTAAATAGCAGTCAGTAGCATAGTGCGTGCGGGCATTATGCTACTGACTGCTCTATATGGCGCGTGCTCTTATAGGGGCAATGCCTAACGGGGATGCGGGAATGTTCTTGCAAGACATCGCGACCCCGAAACGGAAGGGCAATTGAAGGAACATGTGGGTTTTTAGTCAATAGGAGTCTGATACTTTCCTTTGCTCCCAAAGCCGGAGGACTAACTTGATAATTTTCCCCCGAAAAAAGAGGCATTGAGTGACCTCTATAATTATGCATGCTATCGACAAAATTAAGGTCAAGTGATGACAGATTAGGAATTTCGCCTGTATTGTATGTACGATCACTAATATTTAAAGTCACATGCCCAAATACCCGGATCTGGAACAACTATATGTGGGCCATACAAACATTTGTCCCGAACAAAGATGTTGGTAGATCTTAGCCTAAATAATTTTAATACTATTGACTGTCAGTTCTCTCCCCTTTTCAATACTCAACCTCCACAAACAATCCATTAGTTACAGTTACAATTTGATTAATCCTAATGTTTCGTGTTCAAATAAATTTATGATTTATAATAATACACATAAAAATGTAATATAAGCGAACAGATAATTTGAGTATTGCAACACAATGTTAATAAAATACATATAAAAGTATTAATTGTGTGATATACTTTTAGCATTGTATTTGATGACTTAAAAATTATATTAATAACAGTTCTGAATTAAATGTAATTTATAACACTAAAAGTGTAACACAGAGGCCTATTACATAATTTTAATCTCAATAAGTACGTAGATCGATACATTTTTAAATTATTGAGCTCTCGATTTTCGATATTTGTAGGAATGTTTTTCTGGCCATTTTAAAAGCGAAGCGACTAAGCAGAAGTATGTTTAATAATACCATAGTTAATGAAGGGAAAGAAATAAATAATAATATTGAGGCTGTCAAAAGATCAGATCAGTCTCGATTCAACATAAAAATTTTAATATAAATTAGCCTCTTTAGAAAAAAGCTATAAAATAAATATTCTAGCATAGATTTATAAAGCATGATTAAACCCTGCCTGGTCGCTTAACTCAAGAAACGGTTGTGGAGTGAATAATAAAAAAATCTTGAATAAATATTTCACATGATTTCTTTAAGTCTCATTTCCATCCAATTTTCTCTTTCTAAACTCTCTGTAAAAATAAAAAATAAAATAATTGACCTTTATTTGCTTATAAATAATTTTCGCCAGTTATGTCAAATTATTTTCCGGACAAGATGAATTCGTTACGGTGTTCATAAAAGTAAACAATTTATAAGCAAAAGCAGCCAAATATAAATAATATTAATACAAGATATAATATAATACTTTGATGAACATTTATAAGTCTCCTGTTTATAAACTAAATAAATGTAATTACACTAATTTTGGTGCAAAACTAAAACACTTGTGATTGATAAATGCTTTCTGAAGAATTGTTTAATCCACAGCAAGTAATCGTTATGAAAAAAAAAAACTTCTTCAAAAAGTCTTTCATTGGCACACACACTGGCATTGCATCTGCGATGGATCAACGATACCCCATATGGCTAGATTATATTTACAGCGGCCAGTCGGTTTAGTGATAGAAAATATAGAATTATGACAAAATAATTTTATCAGCATGTTTAACCGACTTCAAAAAAGGAGGTTCTGTATTCGACCAGTATGTATGGTTGTATACCACTGGTTCGATTTCGATCGCGTTTTCGTTGTAAGGCTAGGTAACTACTCAAATGACTGAATTCGGTGCCAAGATAAATGAATAGGTTCGATTACTTCGGGCGTGCCCGAGAATCAAAACTATTAATTGGCTTGGCACCGACTTCAGCCATGTGAGTAGGTACATAGCCCTTATTTAAAACAGAATTAGACATCCAATGAAACAATCTTAGACGTAATGTTTCATTTTGTAGTGTTTTTGTTAGTTTTGAAGTCTGTATTTTTTTTTCATAACCACTTGCAATAATTAAACAAACTCTTCACGTTTAAAAACTGTGAGATTACAATATACTAATAAACGACAAAATGCAATACATTGAGCCGACTCAACAGTCTACAAAAGATTCGCTCTCTCAACAACCACAAAGTAAAAAAAAAGGAAAAATTTCGTTTTTCGATTGTCGTTGAAATCAGGAACCAAAAAGGTAAAAAAGCAATAAGGTTTTAAATCTGCAAAATCGTTAATTTGTACCCTCTTATTCATAAAAAATCAATAAAACTAAAATATTGTTATTTTACGAAAACGATAACGATTGGTATTTAAAAGCGTTTGTTTAAATGCAAAGTTTTTTTTATGAATAAAAGAACATAATTTTTTTTTTCACAGACTTGAAGAGTCAAAACTATATGTAGATATTTTTAACGAAACATTTTTTTAATATCTATAACAAAGCTTTGAAGACTAAACATATAAAGAACAATAATATTTTGAAAGATATTTCAGTAATAATAACATTTCTAAGGCATTTAATGCGCGAAAAATTTCAACAGAATTTGAAGTGAAAAGTAATGTGAAGTAAAATAACACAATGAAGAATTAACTGAGCTTATATTTATACGAATATGTTTTTTTAATGATATTTAACTAATTTGAGTGCCACTTATTCAATTGATGAAAATAAGGTTTTCTGTATGTCGAACGTCCTACAGCAAAACTGACCAACTAATGACAGCCTTGGGACAGTTGGCAATTTAACGAGTGACAGATTGTAATCAAACGGTCTCAGAGCGATAGATTATAATGTAACGAAAAAGAACGCGTAGAATTGTGAACCGTCTTGTACGGACCACAATTCATCAATAGATTACAATCTCGCGAGATGTATTATAATGTAAGGTTGTTCGTCAGTCTCACTAAGACTAGAGAACGGCTCAACCGATTAATTACTTATGCATCTCTCACATAGGGAAGGTTTAAAAGGTAAGAAAGATGTCTGTTGGGTCAGATAGAGTTATATAAAACAATTGTATTGACACTGAAATTGGTTAAATATCAACTTCTATTAGAAATGGTATGAATCGAGCTCTACATACAAACTTTACTATTTTATACTTTATATGATGATACTGAAGTAGGCCGGCCGCGAATTCAGACACCCGTGTTGCTAACGTATTTATTATTTTCATATTCACCCACCCTTATAGAGGTGTTGCCAGACTTCATGGGAAAATCTCCTTTGTGCTAAATTTACATTATTTTTACTTTTTCGCTATCTTAAATACGCCAATAACAGTTAGTCATTACTAAATATTTACATCTGGCAACCTCATTTACAGAGCATAAACAATAGAAACAAGTGACAAAAAACATTGAAATCAGTTTAAACATATCATAACACTCATTTATAACTCACTTAACATAATTTCTCGCTCATAATACTAACCTGTTTCACACTCATATTGATACATTCAAACTGAAATCAATTCACGACTTAATTAACCCCAGTAAGGTTCAATTCCCACCTCACAGGCCATAGACCTTAAAACTCTATGATAGACCAAGTTTTTTTTTTAAATTTAGCTCAATAAGGCCTTGGATCGTAAAATTTGGTTATAGGAGTCGATTTTTATTAGTATTTTCTTATAATGTAAACAATCATTTTATTACAAGCAAGAGATTATTGTAGATTTTGTGTAAATGTATTTGACTACGCATGGATTTATGAGCTTTTTTGTAGTAATTTTGTGGGAGTGTTTTGATAGTTTGATGATTATTTGAGTACCTCTGACAATTCCTTACTGTACTAGCGTGATTTTACCTTTATGATGGTCACTGCTTGTAACTAAGATCTAAGGAACGGGTCAAATATGTCATGCAGCTCAACGATCAAGAGGTTTCAACATCTGCTCAGACTTTTTCCATCTGTAGAAATCGGCTTCATCTTACCAGATCCGGCTGTGTACATCAAATGGTTCAATTTAAACCTTATCAGTATATTGATACGTTTCTTGAGCAGTGTCATTCGGCACACGCCGCTTTATGTCGCTTAAACATAAAAGATTTGTCAGATTTTATAATAACTGATATTGCACTCAGTAAATTCGATAAAGAGGTCGTTAACCTTTTCTAATAATCGCATAATTTACATGGAGCAACTGCATATTAGACCTCCACAACCCAGAACCTGATTAAGACGATACACGATGGTCCAATTAGACTGGAAGCCGTTTCCAGAATAATTGGAAAAAGGTTAAGCAGACGAGTTCCCTGAGTTTATTTCTTCTCAGGGTAGTCAGGAAACACCAGCCTCATCTAGTTTAAATTTACGAAAAAAATTACGTGTAAAAGTGTTATTAAATAACCAATTTGCAAAATAAAGATCATTTATCATTTACAGATGATGATGTGTGTGTCTGTATTCGAATTAATGTCTGTCTACTCTCTTCTGTCGTCAAATAATTGTTTACAGTATCGGAAAAGTCCAAAGAATATCAACTAGTTGGTTATAGAAGCACAGAATATCAACTAGTTGGTTATAGAAGCATGGAATATCAACTAGTTGGTTATGTAAGCATGTTTCGCTGCTGAACCCGCGGCGCGCGCACTACACAATCTAGTCGGCCTTCCGCGGCCGTCGCTTGCGGACCTCAGGTTTGTCGGAGCTGTCCGCCTGCTTCGAGTCGCCGCCGCCTTCTGTAGGCTTGTCTTTCTCTTCGTCCGATGACTGAAACAAGAAAATTATGATTTTGACACAGGTTTTTATTGATAAGATAATATTTATGTAAAAGGCGCTCAAAAAGAAAACCTGTAAGGTTTTGGGGAAGGCCTTTCCGCAGCAGTGGAACTTTAACGGCCAATTAAAAATATTTTTTTTTTTTTACATATGTACACTTTTTTTTTTTTTTTTTTTTTTTTTTTTTAACGTGGTAAAATTATCAAATAAGTCCTCCCACTCCGGGCAGGGTGGGAGGGACTGTCAGACTTTTACTGACTAAAATCCACGGTGTTCCTTCAATAGCCCTTTACGTACCGGGGCCACGGTAACGGGATGAGTCCCACGACCCCGGCAGGCTTCGGCCCTCTGCAGAGGGGGCCTCGTCATGCTGCTGACGCTCTTTGAGGCGCGCGTGGAACACGACGCGCCGTCGACCCGGGCATGGTCCATGGTCGGACAGCGAGTTGCCCTTTACTCGCTGTCCGCATGCCCGCGCCTACGGTGGCCGGAGATCGTCGGCCGACGTCCGACGCCGTGGGCGTCTACCACTGCGGCTGGGCTGGAGGGAGGACGCCATCCTCTCCCTCGCGCGGCCCGCCTCCTCCTTCGGAAGCATGACTGCTTCGCAGAAGGAGGCGACCGCTTCCCACTCCCTCTCGCCCCGCAGCATGGCCTCGACCAAGGCCGGGCGCGAGAGGCCTCCGCCTATTGTCGCCGTGAGGACACGTCGGTGCTCTGCCCAAGCTGGGCAGTCCTGCACCGTGTGCTCGACATATGTACACTTACAGAATAAAAATGCATGTGAGATATATAAAAATAAAATTCAGACATGTTTGCTTATACAATGGTTTGCAAATGTTTTGAATAATCAATCAATTTGACAATTTTAATTATCAAAATAAATAAATAAATATAATTCTTAAACTACTGGTTCAAATTGAATGAAATTTGAAATATACCGTGTTTATACAATGCCTGCTTCGTTACTGAAAATTCAGGCTTCTAGTTTTATCCACAACGAAGTTATAGGGGTTCGAAAATGGCCTGAATTGCTTCGAGAAAAGTATGGTACGACCGTGCCGCTTTTTTGCTCGACTTGGCGGGGGCACTGCCGTGCCCCCAGATAAATAAATAAATAATCGCTTGCTTGAAGTAATTTATCACACATAACATATCGCCTTATAGCTTTTAAAAAGTCAATGAGGAAAACAGTATGACACCTGTATGTAGTGAAAACCAGATATAAATGTTCCTCTGAAATGATCATTATTAGGACGTCAGTTAAATGTATTTCCCTGTTGTACTACAACACCTGTTTAACGAATAAAGTTTTTATTATTAACAAATTAATAGCATTTCCGCCATGTCCTTATTTTTATTCATGTTTCTTCGTATTGGACAGCAATAATCCATTAATTTAGTAATGGTATCTTAAAAACTAGTGTAAGTAGAAACAAATTACGTTAGATCGTACGACTTTGGTCCTTTAGCGCAACCACGTAAAGCAATAGGGACCACCGACTCTGTTCTAAGTTCTGCATATTCATTTAAGTGTTTCGAGTTTAGATTAGGGATTGAATTATCGAATAGTCTGTCTATTAACAACTCCACTTATGTGAGTCTTTTTATTTTTCCCTACGGTAATAAAATCGAAGTCTAAAAAAGTAAAAAAGAAAATCTGTTAAATAGGGTGGTGTATTTGACAAATTTTCTTTTTTGTTTTAATATAATATAATTTAATATAACTCACATCACTCGGGGAGTTCTTTTCTGCATCGCTGTTGTTGACATTTTCGTCTTCATCCACAATGTCATCGTTGATCAGCTCCTGAAAAATACAACAGTAATATAAATTAATGTACTCTACACACTAGCAAGATTGACGGGGCCCGACAGGGCCGTTGAATGCCGGGTTGCGGGAATGTTCTCACGAAATACCGAGACTCTGAAACGTAAGGGGAATTGAAGGAACAGGTTTGGTTTTTATTAGAAGTCTGAATCTCCCTTCCACTCCGGCCAAAGCGGAAGGAGTCATTAGTCATTATTTTCAAATTGTGTAAACGTGACCTATTACTAAGGCTCCGCTGTCTGTCTACAAAAAAAAGTTTATTAACACAAGAACCTTAGTATACAAAGCGGAACTTTGAATTTTAGGGAAAGGTTGCATACATAGTGAAAGACCTTTCCTCCTAAACTAGGGGGGACCCTGTGACTTAGGAGTCAGTGTTCTACTGTAACTTCGTGTACAAAGTCTTTATATATGTATGACAACATAATGATCCTACATAATATAAAGACATGGTTGACTAAGAATATGAATATATAGGTATGTGTGTTAAAGGAGGGAGATGTGGCTGTATGGTGTGGTGTAATGTGTTGTATTATGGTGTGGTGTGGTTTGTTGTGTCGTGTTATGGCGTTGTGTGGTTTAAACACCAAAATAAAGGTGTACACGACTTTACAGCTTGTTATGTCTCATTTCGAGTTTGAACCCGTTTTGATTAAGTGACTGGACTATACTAACTTCCACATTTATTGTACGTACAGCCAAGTTGTGGAACTCTCTGCCGGCTTCTGTGTTCCCTTTAAAGCAAGAGTAAATAGGTATCTGGGCTCGCTCGTTCCATCGTAGACCTCATCTATCGCTTACCATCAGGCGAGATTGAGGTCAAAAGTGGGCTCACCCAAAAAAACTATAATATAATCATTTATTTTTCTCGTCATATAATAATACAACTAAGATAAGAAGAAACATAGGCTTATGACAGATATGTGTGAAGCTGGTGTCTGAATCTTACTCTTACTAATAATAATAAAATGCGAAAGTTTGTGAGGATGTATGTTATTCTTTCAAACAAAAACTATTAAACGGATCAAAATGTTTGGTAAATAGATAGTTGACATCCTGGAATAACACATAGGCTAACTTTTTATCTCAGAATACCCGCGGGTTCGATATTTACGTGGCAAAATCCTCCCACGCGAACGAAGTCGGGGTTAGAAGCTATTTAGGCATAAAATCTGTGTTACACCTGGTCTCTATAAACGAAGCACCCTTATACAGGGTTATTGCTAAAAACCTCGCAGGACTGAAGTTGTTGTTACAACTTTTGTTCTATGTCTTTTAGAAAACACACCACATACACATTTACCAAAAACAAACCTTCAAGATTACTAGAGCTCCCCCGCCTTTTTAACCGACTCAAAAAAGGAGGAGGTTCTCAGTTCATCGGAATCTGTTTTTTTTAGATATGTTCCTCGATTACTCGAAGACGGTTGGACCGATTTGGAAAATTCTTATTTTGTTCGAAAGGGTATACTTTGTAGTTGGTCCCATTATCATCACGTCAGGATCTGATGATGGAATCATGGAGAAATCGAGGGAACTCTTCAAATATTAGAGGCACACCTATAGCGATTTGGGTATTTTTATAGTAACTTGTGCAGTTGCTCTCGAATACCACCATTTGGTAAAGTGGAACTAATCATGAAGACCAAAGGCCACCGGAACTAGTCAATAATAAGTATTTCGTGGATTGCCAACTCTGTAGGTTGTTTTATTCGAGTTAAACATGATTGTCTGGCAGTTTGAGTGCTTTTTACGGCCTACCCAAACTTTACCTTAGTATTGTTCGTCAAATCATTAAAAGCTCCTTGTTTTAAGTTAAGCTATACGTTATCTGACAAATGCTTGCACTGTATGGACAGGCCCACTCAAATCTGTGAGCATCTTTCTTCAAAAAATCGCCTCAGACGGTAACCTACAAGGTTCCCATATACTTTAACCAGTATAGATTGTATGGACTTAGAGACGGACCCCTGAGTTTGTTTCGGTGTTTCTTCTCAGAGTAGTCAGTTAGGAAACACTGGCCTCATCTAGTTTAAATTTACAAAAAAAAAAAGACGTGTAAAAGTGTTATTTAATAACCAATTTGCAAAATAAAGAGCATTTATCATTTACCGAAATTAAAGTAATTTTTGGTTGTGCAGTGTTATGAAATGGAAGTCGGTTTGTTGAACTAAATAATGGTAAATTATTAAAAGTCATAGAATAAAAGTTGTTGTTTATGATGTTACTAACACAAGCCTGAGAGGTGGTTAGTGTTTACCAATAACCATGTATGAGCTGTTCTCAGTGTAGTGGTAAGTGCTGACGTGGAAGACGCCCCGGGCGTCGGAGATAGCGAGCCGATCTCCGGCCACCTCCGGGCGGGCCTGCGGACGGCGAGCAGGGGCAGCTCACCGTCCGGTAAGGACCAGGTCCGAGTCAGCGACGCGGCGTCAGGCGTCCGTCACTCGCTCAAGGCCACTCATTATATGCCTACCGCCTCGCGTATCGCCGTCGGTACATCCAACAGTGGGCTGACGCACGAATGTCATAATGGATCGACCTAAAAACAATTGATTTCCCTCCGCTTTGCTCCTGTTTTCCTTTTGATTATTTATTTGCACGGAATTTTATTAAAATTAAAATTATTTACGCGGTTTCGGATATTTTCGGAAATTTAATAATCGGAAATTCAGGGAAGGAAAAAATGCATCTATCATTTTATTAAACTAAAACATATTTGATCAACAAATAAAAAGTAATTGCTTTTTCTATATTCGTTTTATTACCAATATCATCATATACAACCCTAGGACATTCGCTCGATGACGTGGGTCGCACGGCGGGCAAAACAATCTCAACTCTCTGTGTGCGTACTTATGGTACATTTCTTCTTGCTGTAAACAGCTGGTATTATTATTAAGATTTTGTAGGCTATTATAGCGTAGGTATTTTCGCTTTTGTATGTGTTCCAAGCGCGCGTTATAGAGCTGTCAGCACCAGTGACGGGGCCCCATAGGGCTAACTGTCTTACAGAGTTGCGGGAATGTTCTAACGAGATACCGCACCCCCGAAACGTAAGGGCAACTGAAGGAGCAGCAGGGTGAGTTTTTAGTCAGTAGAAGTCTGACACTCCCTTCCGCTCCACCCACAGCGGGTCATTTGAAGAATTTCCCATCGAAACAAAGTGCATTGGTCATTCTTATTATTTGTATAAAGCATTACTTTTCAGTAAGTTTCAAGAAATACTGTACTTACTGGTTTAATATAGTTGTAATGTCATAGTCTGAGAGGATTGTCGCTGTATGCCAAGATACAGGTGTTTCACCTAGTTTGGCTGCAGATGATCCTATATATTACTGAAACTTTTTTATATGTGTTGGTTTTAAGTAATATTGTAATCATTTTTGATGCAAATAAATAAAAATCTAAATCTAAACATACCTGGTCATCATCGGATTGCTTGTCCTTTCCATCCTGGTCACCGCGCGCTCTCATGTCGAGGTCCTTCTGCGATATGAACACCTTGTCGCCGCGCCTCGGAGGGTATAGTAGGTCTATCACGCATACAAGCAGCTGGAAACAAACATAGATAGATGTACTCTTTATTGAACACTATAACAGAATCTTCTTCTTTGTAAGTCGATGACAAACATATTGTTACGCCAGTCACGTAGCTAAGTACATCGAGAAACTTAGGTCGACTTTTAGAACGTTCGAGACAATAACGCCACCTGGCGGTGAGTAGCAGTACTGAGTATGTCTAGAAACATCCGCTTCTAGATCAACATTCTTGCCAATATTGGCAGTGAGTCGATTGTACATGAATTTTCTAGAACACATAGATCGGGGTATAAATAGACCGCAAAGGAACACAGACGTCAGTCTTATTACGACGATACGACGCGTTATAATCGCTTATATTGCTTTAAAAGTGAATTTCGGTGCGATTTAAGTGTTAAGTGACAAGTATTGTTGTGTGAATAGCTCTGTTAATTTTTATTTTGTGTTTATTGATTAGTGTTAATTTTGGTTAAATTGGCGTAAATTATTTCTATCTCGAACCCCAGCTCGTAACAATATTTTACATAAATTTAGCCCAATAATCAGCTATGCTGATTTCGCACTCTACAGATACATATATGTGATCATTCGCGGGCCGCGTTGAAGAATACTTATGTGTTCCCGCAGCCCCCGGCGCATATGTGCGAGGGAACATTGAGTGGTTTTGCTCAGTATGAGTCTGACAGACACCTTTGCCTGCCCCAAAGCGGATGACATCTATGAGGATGTCCACAACGAAAAAAATATAATCAAGTGTACAGGAGACATGCGGCGCAAGATAGAGGGTGGGCCATTGACTCAGGGATCACACCGCATGTACACTTGAGATTCCCTTCTGTTCCACCCAAAACGGGACGAGTCATTAAATGATTTTCCCACTTAAAAAAAGGGGGGTAGGGGAAAGGAGCTCTCCGACTGACATTTTAGAATATCTTCTGTTACTTCCGACGCCTGTTGATTGGCTAATCCTTTCACCATGATGACAAACATTACAGAATTAAATAAGTACTTAACAAATACAAACGGTGATACAATGGGCGGTCTTATCTCTAAAAGCAATCTTTTACAGAGAACCTTTTTTTTAAATGATAATAGGTTCGCGTTTGACCACCATCTCACTTGATGGTAAGCGATGATGTGGTCGAAGATGGAGCACGCTTACCTAAGAGTAACCTATTCACTCTTGACTTAAAGATCCCTAGGTTATAGCTATTGGGAAACAGACTCCGGCAGCGAATTCCACTCCTTAGCCGTACGCACAATGAAGGTATTCCCAAAACGTTTAGTGCGTATGGGTGGGATGTCCACCATGTAACGATGGCGCTTCGCCGTTTATCTTGTAGTCCGATGATGGAACGGACGTGGCGGAATTAGATGGTGTAATTCCATCGCACACTCCCCGAAATGTAACCGATAGAAAACCGATAGACTTGCAACACATCGTCGATGTTCAAGGCTCTGGAGCTTTGACTCAACCAGTGCATCGTTGCCAACGAGTCTCTTAGCCCGTTTCTCAATGGACTCAAGCGCGTCCAGTTGGTATTTGGCAGATCCATCCCAAAGATGAGAGCAGTACTCCATACACGACCGAACCTGGGCTTGATACAGATTGGGCAGCTGTTCCGGTGTGAAGTAACAGTCCCACCTTTGCCAAAATACCCAACTTCTTTTGATGCTAATTGAGCCTTAGCCTCGATAAAAGGACTAAAATTGAGCGTGGAAGTTAGTGTTACCCCAAGAAGCTCAATACGATCGGTTATCGGCACGGTTACACCACGGAAATTAGGAGCCAGTTCGAATTGGCTCCTTTTTGCGTCGAAAGGACACGCCTGGCTCTTAGCTGCATTAAACTTGACCAAGTTGGCATTTCACCTTTATACATTAGAGCCTGTAAAAAGCATCTGTTTGAATCGCCAATAGCCTAATGGCTAACTTGTGATCAAGAGGTCGCGGGTTCGAACCCCACCCATTACACTACTGCCGAGAACCCATTCCAGACATAAACATATTTAGCTTAGTTGGAGGGGTTAACAAGATTGCTAGTAATGTGAACTCTACCCACATTGGTAGTTCTTTAAAAAAACTTCAAAGTACGATACAATGGGCGATCCTATCGCTAAAAGCTATCTTTTACAGACAACCTTTATAGACTACAGAAATTAAAAAAACAAGGTGTTTATAGAGTGGCTGTAGCTTTGGAAAGTCATATTATCGGTCAGACAAAACCTACCATGCCTTGTAGAATTGCCGAATACATTAGGCAGTTGTCCGACTGCCGGCGAGTAAACGACTAACTATCGGCGATTTACTCGCTCAAGAAACGCACATTGAAATACACATTGCGTGTAAACGAAAGAGATGCATATATTAATAGTTGCTCGCTAACTGTTCACACTGCCGGCGATGACTCGCTTCACTAGTTTTGTCGCTGAGCGACAAGAGCTGTCAAAGATAATACTCGCTCAGCGATCACTTGGCTCAAACTATCGGAACAACACACTCGCTGCTCGCCAACTCGTTTTCAGATGCTAGCTCTACTCGCTACTCGTTCATCGTCGGCGGTGGAACAACTAAACTATCGGAACAACACACTCGCTGCTCGCCAACTCGTTTTCAGATGCTAGCTCTACTCGCTACTCGTTCATCGTCGGCGGTGGAACAACTAAACTATCAGAACAACACACTCGCTGCTCGCCAACTCGTTTTCAGATGCTAGCTCTACTCGCTACTCGTTCATCGTCGGCGGTGGGACAACTAAACTATCGGAACAACACACTCGCTGCTCGCCAACTCGTTTTCAGATGCTAGCTCTACTCGCTACTCGTTCATCGTCGGCGGTGGAACAACTAAACTATCAGAACAACACACTCGCTGCTCGCCAACTCGTTTTCAGATGCTAGCTCTACTCGCTACTCGTTCATCGTCGGCGGTGGAACAACTAAATTACCGGTACAACACACTCGCTGCTCGCCAACTCGTTTTCAGATGCTAGCTCTACTCGCTACTCGTTCATCGTCGGCGGTGGAACAACTAAATTACCGGTACAACACACTCGCTGCTCGCCAACTCGTTTTCAGATGCTAGCTCTACTCGCTACTCGTTCATCGTCGGCGGTGGAACAACTAAACTATCAGAACAACACACTCGCTGCTCGCCAACTCGTTTTCAGATGCTAGCTCTACTCGCTACTCGTTCACCGTCGGCGGTGGAACAACTAAATTACCGGTACAACACACTCGCTGCTCGCCAACTCGTTTTCAGATGCTAGCTCTACTCGCTACTCGTTCATCGTCGGCGGTGGAACAACTAAATTACCGGTACAACACACTCGCTGCTCGCCAACTCGTTTTCAGATGCTAGCTCTACTCGCTACTCGTTCATCGTCGGCGGTGGAACACCTAAACTATCAGAACAACACACTCGCTGCTCGCCAACTCGTTTTCAGATGCTAGCTCTACTCGCTACTCGTTCATCGTTGGCGGTGAAACAACTAAATTACCGGTACAACACACTCGCTGCTCGCCAACTCGTTTTCAGATGCTAGCTCTACTCGCTACTCGTTCATCGTCGGCGGTGGAACAACTAAATTACCGGTACAACACACTCGCTGCTCGCCAACTCGTTTTCAGATGCTAGCTCTACTCGCTACTCGTTCATCGTCGGCGGTGGGACAACTGCCCTTTTTTTTTTTTTTAACGTGGTAAAATTATCAAATAAGTCCTCCCACTCCGGGCAGGGTGGGAGGGACTGTCAGACTTTTACTGACTAAAATCCACGGTGTTCCTTCAATAATCCTTTACATACCGCGGCCACGGTAACGGGATGAGTCCCACGACCCCGGCAGGATTCGGCCCTCTGCAGAGGGGGCCTCGTCATGTTGCTGACGCTCTTTGAGGGGGACAACTGCCCTAGGAAAAATAGGAAATAGCTCAATATCTCAGAATCAGGGTCGAACTACTGGATTTAGTTCATAGCCCTGACGATCTGTTCTTGGACCATTCCTGTGGAACATCGGCTACGATTGGGTTCTGCGGGTTATCAACCTTCCGAGCGTCAGTTTGATATGCTATGCTGATGATACTTTAGTTCTGGCCCGTGAGAACACTTACAGAGAGGCTGCGCGCTTTGCAACTGCTGGGGTGGCACTAGTTGTCACCCGAATTAGGATGCTAGGCCTTGAAGTAGCATTAAGTAAGTCAGAGGCAATTTGTTTCCATGGTCCCCGGAGAGCTCCGCCCTTGGGATCTCATATTGTTGTCAGTGGTACCCAAATTCCAATTCTGCCGACCGTGAGGTACTTGGGTCTTGTACTCGATAGTCGCTGGAACTTTAACGCACATTTTCAGCGCCAAGTGCCGAGGGTAATGGCAGCTGCAGGTGCGCTTGGCCGGTTGCTTCCAAATTTAGAGGGGGCAATTAACAACTGTAAGCGACTATATATGGAAGTACTGAGGTCAATGGCTCTCTACGGGGCACCCATGTGGGCCTATGACGTGACAAACAAGGGTGCCGCTTTACTACGCAAGCCACAGCGAGTGATTGAGGTCAGAGTAATACGCGGGTATCGCACAATATCCAGAGAGGCAGCTTGTGTTCTGGCTGGGTCGGTGCCGTGGGATTTAGACGCCAAATTGTTAGCCTCACTTTACATCTGGCGTAAGGAAGTGGGGCCACAGGTCCCAGCTAGACTTATAAAGGCTCAAAAGAACCTGTTCCGAGATGAAGTGATGGCAGAGTGGAACGAAAAATGAATGCGACCTAGGGCTGGTGTCAGGACTATCGAGCTGCCCTACACTAACTAAAAAGCCGCTAACCCCAAAAAGTATTTTTCGAGTAAACGTAAAAATAAGTGGGAAATGATTTTTCTACAAAACTACGCTAGCTAGGACGATGGTAAATTATTTTTGTGGGCATAACTCTATGCACAATATATGTGAGGTTTTTTTAAAGTAAATAAAAGTATCTTTTAGTATTGTATTATATTTTAGTATTGTATATACAAGTATTGTGGTTTAGTCACTTTTTAACAAAGGAAGTGAAAAAAAATATTTTTTTTATCTGCTCAGCAAAATTGCTATATCTCGAAAAGTATTAATCGTAGGAAAATGATTCTTAGACCAAAAGATAGAGAATCGAAAGTAGTTTAAGTATACATTAAAAAGTGAAAAATGACCTTTTGTGGCTTAACGGCCTTTTAGATAGAGCAGGGCAGCGAGGCTCTCCAACCTGCACTTGCAGAATGGGTAGGACGGCGCCACGGAGTGCTGACTTTTCGGTTGACACAGGTGCTTTTGTGGCACGGCTGTTTCGAAAAGTACCTGTGTCACATTGCGCGCAAGGAACCGACACCCAGCTGCCATCATTGCCACGGCAGCGAGGATACAGCACAGCATACGCTTGGCGAATGTACAGCGTGGATTGAACACCGCAATGCCCTGATTGCCGAGGTGGGGAGTGATCTCTCGTTGCCGGCCATAATCAAATCTATGGCTGGGAGCGAGAGGTCATGGCAAGCAGTGGCCGTTTTCGCAGAGCGGGTCATGGTGGCAAAAGAAGCGGCAGAGAGGGAGAGGGAGACGTCCTCAAATGTACCGAGCCGCGCTCGAAGGACTGGGCGACAGAGGCGGGCTGACAATGCCCTCTTCCATCCCCCGGAATGTGGCTTGTGGGTGTCAGACTTCGGGAAGTCTGGCATCCGATCATACAGGCCCGAGCATGTGTCGCGTAGTGTTTCCGCGCGCCTTTCTAAAATTATGACAGGGTGAGATGCTCACTCCTCCCCTCATCTGAGAAGGGGTAAACGACCGTCACTGCTGGGGTGATTGTGGAGAATGCTAACGTGTCCCCGCACCCCAGCTAGAAGTGAAGGAGAGAAACACCGTGTGGTTTTAGTCAGTAAGAGTCTGACAGACCCCTCCGTCAACCCCAGGGCGGAGGACAATCATGAGAATTTCCACACGCAAAAAAAGTTCATAACCCTGAACCCACATAACCCTGAAGTCATCTCAGCAGAAGGCCACAATTCTGAGCCGTCATTCGATGATTTTATCCCCAAAAACGGGTGGGTTTTTAGTCAGTAGAAGTCTTACACTCCTTTCCGCTTCACCCAGAGCAGCGGGAGGCGTAATTTTTGAATATACACCGAAAACTTATACTTTCATGCGGAATAAACCACAAATAGTGTTAGATATTGTGATACAGACCAGTCCAAGCAGTACTCCAATGAATATGGTAGCCAGTGCGAAAATCAGATATGATCCCCACGTCGGCAGTCCGTATGTCTCCATCAGCATGTTGTGGACGCTCTGTAAAGCAAAACATTTATAGAAATTAGTGTTAGAGTATGTAAATAAATAAGAAAATATTTTCACACGAAACTTTTACAAATAACAACAAAAGAATGAACACTAGAAAAAATATCTATTGTCAATTCCGCCAGTTACTAGATAGACATGTTGGTTGTTGCTCTTATTTCGGTATTCTTCGTGGTGAGATTGACAGCAGTGACCTTTTGTCAGGCATAGAATTTTGCACGCAAAGGTCTCGCACAAGATGCACCCACTTATGGGCAAAATGCTGTTATGACTTGACTGCCTCGCTTATACATAGACAAATTTGAAAGTCTGGATATATTCCAATTATCCAATTTTATAACTACCCACCAATTTATTAGTTTTATATAATGCATGCCGTGAAACTCTATAATAGGCTTTTCTAGAACCCCATATGACATTGTTACCATATCATGAACATTGTAGAAAAAAGCTGTTGAGTTTCCTTTCAATAATAAATAGACAAAAGGGGCGAAACACGTGTGATTTGCTTGCATGTATATTGCTGGTATGTTTTTATTGCATTTCTTCTGCATTTGAATATATTTAGGCTGAGGGGTGCAGCAAGAATGAACATCTAGTTTATGGTGGAATTATTATTAGAGATTTATTCTGAAGTATTAGATTGATATGGATTTCCACAAAGTAACGCCTGATTCCATTCTATACAACGTGTAACGGAAACCCCATATCTATCCAAAAGGACTGAAGACAACATCTGGTATGGAGTCTCTGCAAAGTTTCAGCTCAAAATAAGTGACTCACAGAATTGACCCCAAATTATTTTGGTTTTATATGTTTCTTGAATACCAGTAATAACAAACGTGTCACAGCACTATGAGGGTCATCACTTTCCACATCACTTGCCAATAAAATTATAATTCTCTTCGTTCTTCTTAATTTGAAAAATTTGGTCTCTAGTATCAATGTATTGAAATTTCTAATAAGCTCCACACATGTAGACATAGGATTACAAAACCCTTGCCATATCGTTTGTTATCATCCAAAGAAGCCATGCACTTGGTATGTATATACCCTTTAAATTACACGATTTATAATAAAAAAATTGAAGAATGTTGCCTCTCGTGAACCACTAATTAGTCTAGTATATTATCCCATCTGTACAAAAATTTAAAAAGGCTGGTTTGACAATCCTTTGAGTGGGGATTTTGACTGCCTTCCGCTCTACCCAGAGCAGAAGGTGCCATACATTCATTCATGACTTTCCCCCTCCGGTAAAAAGGCCACCATACACCATACTGGGTGGATTCAGGGAGGTAAAAATTCCACACCTTCCAGCCTTTTGATTTGAAGGTTTTCCCTCGACGTTTTACCATAAATTTCGACAAACAAACTTAACAATCAGCGTCACCTACCAGCGCGGTTTTTACACGTAACCGAACATAACATGGATCAGTTGGCACAATAGCTCCACATACACCAAAATGGTACAACTTGGCTTAAATGATACCTAAAATGAGTTCGCTTGGCCCCAACAGTTTAGGGTAAGAAATAACTGCAACATACCCTGAGCGCCTGGCTGAACTTGAAAAATTCAGAGACTAGGGTCATTTGTATGGAGTTAGGCGCCTTCCATGATGGAACAGGTTCCGTCTGCTTCCAACGCTGGTCTTCCACATAGCCCAGCATGGATTCCACGTCGCGGGGACCCTTGTACTGACGGAACTCACCGTCGATAACACTGTAAACGGTAATTATAATGGGAATTAAACTTGAGTACTATAACTTTAAAAGACGCATCAAATTGGTGGACAAAAAATCGTGACAGACTTGAGGAAACGTCAAAAGCAATAACAGGCCTGTTGGTATAGTGGTCAGTGGCCCTGGCTGCTACGCGCAAGGTCGTGGGTTCGATTCCCACCCAGGACAAGTGTTTGTGTGATGAGCATGATCATTTGTCCTTTGTCTGGGTGTAATTTATGTATAATATGTATGTATTTAGAAATATATATGTATGTTTATCCGTTGTCTAGTACTCATAGCACAAGCTCTGCTTAGTTTGGGACTAGATGGCGTTGTGTGAAAGTTGTGGAATATTATATTACTTATTATTTATATTATAATTATGCTACTTGGTTCTAAATGGTCTCAATTATCCATGTCCAGGCGACATGTGCAATAAGAAAGGTATCACAGATGCAAAGAAAATAATGTAGTGTGCTAACTATCATGTGGCATTTAATTAAATAATTTTCTAATTTACTGTACTTAGGCAACATGCCTCAACTATTTATAGTAGTGCTAATAATATTCTGGACGGATGACGCTATCATCAGGCCTCTGTTAAGCTAAACTAACTAGGTCGTATTTAAGCCGATGGTTTTTTTCTTTCAAAGGTCACAGCTGTACAATATTGTTAATAAAATCCTTTAAATTTTTCCAACAAGAAAACGAAGATGTGTAAGGTAGGACTGCCCAGGAGTGAGAAAGAGCAGATTAACAAAAAAAAGAAAAGATACTCACTGGTAGATAGTAGGCAGAGCGGTCAAAACGAAACGTCCGGTCATACCCGGCGCTTTGGTGACGTCAACGCCAGCAGTTCTTACTCCGAGCGCCTTGCGGGTCGCGCGAGTGGATAGTTCGCGCCATGCGGGCGAGAGGGCGTTGCAGGCAGGACACCAGGGGGCGTAACTGAAACACAGAGATCAGTTCATTAGATATTTAAAATAAGGGTCGAAATTAGATAATGTATGAAGATGCAGAAAAGCTATTTGGAATGCTTTTATTGGGTTTGGTAGCGCTTGTGTTAAGACTAAGCTAAGTGATCAGCTAACTAAAAAAATTTTTGACATACCTACGTCGAGCAAGCAGTACCTAAATTATAACGTAATCTTACATCCTTATTAATTTTTATCTTAGTTATAGATACACTCGCGTTAGACCAACATCTCACCCGATGATGTGGTGGAAGATGAAGCACGCTTGAATAGAAGTAACCTATTCACTCTTGACTTAAAGTCCCCCAGTTTGTTGCTATCAGGAAACAAAGACTCCGGCAGGGAATTCCACTCATTAGCTGTACGCAATTAGTGTTAGCACCAGAAACTATGTAACATAATTATATTTGATAAGCTTTCGAAGGCGACGTCCAGCCTAATAAGTACCTTGTATTTGTATTGACGTAACTTAGAGTAAGTAAATTCATTAATTATTATTATCTGTTGAAAATTTAAACATTTACTGGTTTAGTAAATTCTAAGTTAATCTTGGTCGGATTCGGTTCTTGAAGCCCACAATGCAACAAAATACTTACTTACTAGTAGCGCTATCAACTTTGCTATATTATTTTTGCACTTGCATTGTTTCAAGATTATAAAATACCGATTGCACTCAGTGGTGTGGCATTATTGTTAAGCCTGATTTCTACTGATTACGATAACTGGATATTGAATCACGATCTTTGTATGAATGTGCAGAGAAAACCTATTTAATTGGAGGTTTATTTATGAGTTTAAGAGGCACCTCCCGAAAACAGTCCAAATGGGTCACCTCTTATCATGTCCATCGTGCAAGGCCACCAGCACCTTGCAGGATTTAAACGAGGTCAATGAAAGAGCTGTGCAGGTAGCTGCATATTGGTCTGAAGATATTTGAGCATTGTCTAGTGAAGAAGAAGGAAGTAGAAACATGGTAATGTGCACGCAGCACCTGGCTATGTAAAACATCAATCTAGACGGGAGAGCATGTGCCAAATTGAGTGTGTTTGTGTGTCTTATTTTTGTTTTGTGTATGCTTTTTATTTTTGTTCCTACTAACATAGTTTTTAAGTTTATACTAACAAGTTTTAATGGATCCTTGGTCTGAAATAAAAAGTGTATTATTATAAAAGCGAAAGGTTCTTGTTAGTAAGTCCGTTTTTTTACTATAAAAAGAATAACAGATCGATGTTTTTGGTGAGAAGATAGTTGAAAGGCTGGAGGGTGATAAAGGCTACATTTCTCCGCTGAAAAAACTCGAGCGAAGTCGCATGCACATATCACTCATACGCACAAAACGTATTGGAAATACTTTCATTGTGCGTCCAGCTAAGGACTGGAATTCCCTGCCGGAGTCTGTTTCCTGATAGCTACAACCTTAGGGTATTAAAATAAAGAGTGAAAAGGTTACTTCTCGGCAAGCGTGCTTCATGTTCGACCACATCATCGCTTACCATCAGGTGAGATGGTGGTCAAACGCGAGGTCAACAATAAAAAAATGGACTAAGTGTTAGTCACAGACCCATTACTGTTTCCAAAATGATTAAGGCTTGCATATCATATTGTCACGCATACCGTTAATCGATACTCTTACACGTGTTAGTAGACACAATATCAATATGACACTGTTTGTTGAGCAAACATGGCCGTTATTACTGCAGGAAGGTCACGGTAATACTCGTGGGACGACTTTCTATAACCTTTGTTTAGATGGTACGGTAGAACAAAAGGTGGGGACCAAAAGCAAATCTGCTTAACCTTTTTGCCAGTATATTGGGGCTTGCAGTCTTAATGAATGCAGTTGAGTATTAGGATATATGGATAGGTTTATCAAGCTACACGTTAGACATGGGGCTTGATAAACCTTCCTCTGATTGTGATTGTGAGTATTTTATTTTGTTTTTGTTTTGTTACGTCCTTTATAATTGTCTGTGTCATGCCTGTTTCTTACTAACACAGTTATTAAGTAAATTGTTTGACTAACACTATGGGCCTTAGAAGCCTGAAAATAAAAGATTTTTATTTATTTTTATTTATTAGTGTTATACAGAGAGCGACTGCCTATTGGACCTCCACAATCCAGTAGCCGGGTAAAGGTGCACACGTATCAACTCGGAAAGGGATCGTCACCGTATCAACTCGAGCCGTTCAGTATTATTTATATGAAACTCCCTACTGCAACGCACACTAATTGGAATCGTAACGTAATCGCCTCGCCTCGGGACAAGCTCACGAACCGCGGTGCGGTGCGCTTACGGTTCTCCGTACTCTAGCTTACGGTTCTCCGTACCCTAGCTTACGGTTCTCTGTACCCTAGCTTACGGTTCTCTGTACCCTAGCTTACGGTTCTCTGTACCCTAGCTTACGGCTCTCCGTACCCTAGCTTACGTTTCTTCGACCACGCCCCTCCCGCGGTCTGCGCTGCCGAACGTGCTTTTATTGGCTGTCATTCACAAGGCAGCTTCCAGTCGTGCCGCCTAGCCGTCAACCAGCGATTGGCGAGCCGTAAGCGCGGCGTCGCTCAGCTGTAGCCGAGTCGACGTGCCGGAGCTTCTGATCCGCTTACGTTACGTGGATGCCTGTTTGACGCCAAGGGGAAAGGCGAAGCGGTGACGATCTGCTCCTGAGTTGATATGTGTGCTGTGACCGTTAGTCGAATCCTAGCTCTTGGCAAGACCAGTGTCAGATTTTCTGTCTTGCGATTACCAGTAACGACTGTCAAAGATGTACAAAATGACAGCCGGGAACGACGGACTTAAAGTGCTTTTCGAGGCAATGAGGTATCTCAATATGTTAATATGGTCAGCCATCCACGGGCCAACTTTGGCAAGGGTTGCTTAACCTTGAGAGCGCCCCGAGCGCCTGCTATTATTTAGCCCCGAACAGGAGACCAAAACAAATGTTGTCTTTAAAGAAATCCCTATTATGTAACGCCGTGGGGAGACGCCCAAGAACATGCACAAGCCTTTATTTGTGCCAATCCATAATTACTATATGTATAGGTAACGCCAAATAACTTGGCAAGAGTCGTTCAATGCGCAGAAGTCGATTTTTAGGTGTCAGCGGTTGTCAGCGGGACGCGGGGTATGACGTAGCGCCGCTCAGAGCGCGCGATTGGTGCGTCAGTAGTTCTCGTTCAATTTGCCCCCGAATACACTTGCGTACACGAAAGCTGTACCCTTTGTTTTTGTTACGAGTTGTTGTTTTAAATTTATTTTCTGTTACCTTGATTACAATGCCAGGACCAAATACCGTTTTACGCAGACTATTAAAACGTCAGAAAGTACAGTTAGACACTATAGTTAAGGAAGGATGAAATTCCGAATTCGTCGCTGTCTTTAGGACACCGGGAAAAAGAGGAATAAAAGGGGTAGCAGTTTTATTAACTAATTGTGCCGACGAGAACATATTATTTTTAATGTTTTTTTAAATACATTTTTTTCACTTTTAAATGTATTTATGTATTATATCTATTTTATTTATAATACCGAATTAACGAATGAATTCCTCTTCTTTCTTTAACATTCTTCTGAACAGATATGATTAAAAATAAATGATGGCAATAACCATAGAATAATGGCAAGCAGTAAAAGTGAACACATTTTTCTTCCACTAAGTGCACGATGCGCGAACTTACCCCCACTACGCCAAAACCTTGCCAAGTTATTTGGCGTCATCTATACATACTACATAAAATTGTAGTCACTATCTGTGATTAAGTATAGTTATTTAAACGATACTAAAACACAAACAAACTTTTTGTTTTCGTTTCTCTTTTGCCCGGGTTAATCTGTGGAACTGCTGAACCGTTTTTCACTGAAATTTCACTATTAGGTACTTACTAGGGGAGGGTATAAGGCAACATATTCTCGGAAAGCAAGGGCATATAAGGCAGACCAGATATAGACTGACAATAAACGAAGCAAACGGTTAGGGATTGCAGCCGTGGGCATTTTGTGAATGATTGATTAACAGAATAGCTTAAATGCATGGAAGACAGTACTCGCTGACTACTCAGACAGACAGCCTTGACCAGGTGAAGGGCCAGACGATCGATGTAAAGTAGAAAACAAACAATGACTATCTACATAGCGAAGCAAGATACACATCTTATTGATCGATAAATTATTTCGTGTGTCTTTACAAGTGTGCACAGGCTTTTTTGGCAGGTGAAGGGGTCTGTCAGATTATAACTGAAATAGCAGTCCCGTGGGGATTCGCTCTCGTGGACTTTATCACGATAAACACATAACTCAAGGAGGGTTATTGCAGTCGCTAAAAATTGGTAGGTAGCCTGTATAAGATAACCTTACTCAAGCTTCAAGTTACTTCCACACAAAATTTCATCCAAATCCACCCAGTACTTTCGGAGATTAGCGAGTTTAAATAAACAATATTTTTTCCGCCTTATAATATTAATTAACCACCCCGTTTACCCTTTGGAAAAATTTCATAACGTAATACTTGAAAAAACTGGTACAAGAAATATATGGTAATTTTTGCTTCCAGAACAATCATGCTTATTATAGTCGTATCAGTCATGCGTTCGCTATTTGAGGCGGTCTGGTAAGCATAATTTTATTGGCCATCATTTTCCTTCTGCTGAGACACAGGTGTTTTTGAGAGGCTAACAACGCGAAGGCTGAAACAAGATTTGATAATAGGTGGTGTGGTGATAGAGTGACGTTCGCTAGAACAGCATGGAAGATGTAACGTCGATTGTGAGACAGTGAGATAGGCAAAAATGTGGGTATTGGCAGAACCAAAGATAGTCGTATGCCCACAGCAGTGGACGAAGTCTGGCTGTAGATAATGATATATAGGGTTATTTCTTGTCGGTACGATATCATGTCTAACATTGTCATCTGTTAAGATTCGTAAATACCAGGGATGTTAGGGAGCTCCGTAACCGAAACTTTCGGATATACGGTATAAAAAATTATCCGTAACCGTAACCGAATCCGAAATAAAAGTTTCGGATAATATCGCATAGGGGCGGAGCCTAATTGAGGAGCGTTTTTACAAAACGATACATCGTAAAATAATGTTTTTTTAAATAATGTAATTTATGTATTTATTAGGGTTTAGATAGGGTATGTTAAATTAAATTGCCGGTTAATTTATTAATTATTTTACTGAGATACTATTAAGTTGACCAAAAAATAATAATTCACATAAACATACCAAAATAATGACATCAAAAACTACGAGTTTTTTCAACTTTGATACATCTACTGTTGATGTCTCGTTTTGATATAAACGTGGTACATTTAGTTAAATTTGCGAAGCATATTATATTACTGATTCTTCATCGTCGTAGTTACGTCGAATATGATCAAGATCAATCTTCGAGAGCAGAACCCTGGAGCACATCTGCATAAAATGTCTGAGCATCAGGGTCATCAGATACATCACAGAATTTCAGTAAATTTTCAACATCTGCTTTCGTTTTTGAAGAAACCATGTTGGTTTTAGGCAACTGAACACAGTCGAATTGAAAGAAAGATCGGATGCCTTTCTTCTTAACTTCAACTGTCACTGGCTCAGCAGAATATACATCTTGAACACCAACTTCAACATTTTTTATAGCGCGGGATGCAACTACAGTATAGTGTATTAATCGTATTTGGCTTATTTTAAATGGAAGTTTTGCTCTATCAGGAGGCATAAAGCTATGGCCTCAAATAGGGAAACGTGGGACAGCTTATTAAAAACTTTACTAGAAGCCATGAAATTTGACAGATGTACACAATCAAACTAATTTAAATACTAATGCAATACCTAATCACCCGATTTTGTTAAAAAGAGACAGCAAACAAAAATATGAATGAATGTACGTTTTATACATCGTTTTGAAGAGATTCGTTCTATGTAGATGTATCACTTTGAAAAAACTAAGGCACTTTGCTGTACTTTATGATTGATTTATGGATCGTTTACGCAAAATTAGTTAAGACCCTCATGGAACCCTATAGGAATTGAGTACGAAACGACAAAAAAAAAAACATATTTGATTCTTTGTTTGATGTATCGCTTTGTGAAAACGCTCCTCAATTGAGACACGTTATGACAAGTTGTTTTGATCGGCCGGGCGGCGGCGAAACACACAAATAGACATGCGCAAAACAGTGCGTTAGAAAGTGATGTTAAATGATATTACAATTAGTACCGGGGAATGTTGCATTACACCATGATTACAAAAAAACGCGTAATGAAGCGCCACATGATGGTACTTAATTGTAATGAAATTCTCGCGTTATGAAATGTAATACATCAGTACATGAGATGAGATAGCGCGTTATGGTATGATGTATCTATTTGTATTTTACTTTTCAAATTCCTTAAAAATCTGATATTCGTAACCGAAATTATTCGAAAGTAACGGATAATCCGAAATAATTTCATATCCGTATCCGGTATAATAATCATTCCTATATCCGTATCCAATCCGTATCCGAAATTTCATATCCATAACATCCCTGGTAAATACTCATTTTGTTTCATACATACTATTTACCTGTGCATACATGCAACTGACAATTATTATGGGTGACATCATCAATAATGGAAGCGACAATAGACTAATGGCTAGGGTGTCGGCCTTGTGATCGGGACGTCGCGGGTTCAAAACTTATCCATTACGCTATTGCCGTGAACCTACTCCAGACAGACACAAGCATATTTAGCTTAGTTGGAGGGATTGACAAGATTGCTAGTCATTTTAATTCTACTCACATTGCTAGTTCTCTAGAAAAAATGATATGATAACAGTAATAAATTATGTACAGGCGCATATAAAAAGAGGCATCAAAACATTCGTCAAAATCGGTAACAATGAGAGAACCCAGAACACTGGTTGCATTGCCACGTCAAGTGGCAAATGTGATTTTTTGCCAGTAAGAAAAGCCTGCCGTCTAGTCATCGAGAGAGTCAGACTCATAAGTTGTTTTTGTTTCAGTCGTTTCTTAATCAAATAACAAAAGGTGTGGTTGATCGTAGTATGCTAATTAACAACAACCACGTTATTGATGAAATCTTACGTCATCATAGCAAATGACATCATACCTCCTGTTTACCGTTAACAATTCCTCACCTAGTACTGTTCGTTTTAATCTTTTCTTATTACTACAACAAAGTAATGAACATTACGACCGATAAGCACCGGTTTGTTGAGATAGGTTAAAATGTAACAACGCATTTATGTACGAGGAAAAGAACCGTTAAGCTGTATTTACTACTAGATGGAATTACAGAATCTAATTCCGCCGAGCCCGTTCCATCATCGGACTACGAGACAAACTGCGAAGCGCCATCGTTACATGGTGGACATCCCACCCATACGCACAAAACGTTTTGGGAATACCTTCATTATACGTACGGCTAAGGAGTGGAATTCCCTGCCGGAGTCTGTGTTTCCCGACAGCTACAACCTAGGAGTCTTTAAGTCCAGAGTGAATAGGTTACTTTTAGGTAAGCGTGCTCCATCTTCGATAACATCATCACTAGTCCGGCTCAGATCCATAGGATGCAAGTTATCCAAAACCGATTTCTCCGAAATGCCACGGGCGCGCCCTGGTACTTGAGGAACGAGGATCTTCATGTAGACCTCAAAATCCCGACTATAAAGCAAGTGTTGAAACGCCAGTCAGCGCGTTACTTCACCTCAGCTGAAAAACACACAAACCCCCTGATTGTATCGGCCGCCCGGTACACACTCTCAAAAATTTCCCGGGTTCGTCGTCCACGCCTTGTCCTTGACGAACCTGACGATCCCACCACTATCCGTCAAGAGAGCAGTAGGGAAACTAGCACTCTAATAAAACACACAAACAAAACGCGCTCCGTATTCCGGCCTCGCCGTCGAGGCCCATCGCGACGTCCGCGCTCTTGTAACGCCAACCCTCCCCGACCTTTGCCAAACGAGCCAGCCCGCGATGCTGAGCCAGTAGCAATAAATACTCCCTTAAATAATATGACCCAGCCTGACCCTTTGCTGTCCACCATCAACGACCCCGCTGAGCCGAGGCTCGTACTCCACAGGGAGTGCCCTTAGCGCGCGGTTGTTTAAATGTAAATACTAGTTTGTAAGCCCTGGCTGGGGGCCTTTAAATTTTAGAGGTCACCACAGGATCGCCCGGTTAAGTAGTATATTAGCCTTAGCGAGCTAAACTACGAGTGGCCCTATCGAAAAAAAAAAAAAAAAAAAAAACTTACCATCAGGTGAGATAGGGGTCAAACGCGAATCTATTTAAAAAAAAAGTCGGGCAAATAGTGCTCTTGGGTTTTTCGGTTAGAAAATGCTCAGTAGCTTGGCGTTTGGAAGTTGGTGGTGTCATAACCCAAGTGTCTCCGGAAAGCACGTTACCCCGTTGGTCTTGCATCTGATCTCAATCTGATCGTGACGGGTTGCCGTTGCCGTCCCATCGGACAATGAGAGTAACCGAACGGAGAGTGCACAGACACATGCGCACATACTTGTTTGCTATAATATCTCCTGCGCAGATGGTTAACCAATTATGAAATTGGTTGCCGTAGCCAAAATCGGTGAACTGTTTTGGACGTGAAAGAGTAACAGATACACAGAGTTACTTTCGGACTTATAATACTGGGTTATTGCTTGATGTTGCTCATGTTGATTTAGTGCTTCTCAACAAAATAAACTTTGAGCTATGAGTCATTGGGTTTGAAATGAACGGGGATCGAACTTCGACCTCTTAGACCTCTAGTTGGCTAGACATGCCTGAACCTTTTGCCTGTGTCTGTCAGTTCGTTGGGTACCGGCTGTATATTGTACATCTATGGGAGTCGACTATACGGAAAAATATACTCGGTAAATAATATTATGAAAACAACATTTTTCTCTCTTCCAGTCAGATAATTATGTTTCTGTATGATTTTCCTTGAGGAATTTACAGTTAAATAACAAAACTTTTAAATTGTCATTCGGCAAGTTAAAAATTAAGTTATGGCCATGTTTGATACTTAATGTAGATATTTTTTCGGAGATGTATGTGATAGAAACTCTTTGGATACTCTTTTTCTCTAGTGCTTATAGTTATTTATACAATACTAAAAGAAACAATATAATTGTTTGAATGTCTGTTTTTCTGTTGGTTCGGGCTAATCCCTGGAACAGTTGAAAACATTTAAATGAGTCTTTCGCTGGAAGATAAACGATAGGTTATAGGTCAAAATAATGACATTTAATCCCAGAATTCCCATGGAATTGATATTTACAAGGAAATGGCGAGCAACTGCCTATCTCACCTCCACAACCCAGTAGCTGTTGAAACAGGTCCTTAGACTATCTAAACAGCAATTGCGGCTGGTAACAGCCACCATACCGGTCATGGATACTTTAATAAACACCTCTATGTAATAGGAGTCACAGACAGCCCACTCTGCAGAGCCTGCATGGAGGAAGACGAAACAGCAGCACACCTGCTACTGAGCTGCCCTGTAGTCACAAATTACAGAACTAAATACTTCGGCAATCCAGGTCCCTCCGAGTCATTGTAAGCAAAACAAGGGCGTTGCTCACCTTCCTGGAGGAACTG
This sequence comes from Tholera decimalis, assembly GCA_943138885.2. NCBI lineage: Eukaryota > Metazoa > Arthropoda > Insecta > Lepidoptera > Noctuidae > Tholera > Tholera decimalis. The sequence goes on from OW964571.2 coordinate 34,586,947, forward strand.
GCATGGATTGAGTGAACAAAATCCTACCCTTACTCAAAATACGCGCATGGTCGTGGAGTTGCAGATACCTGCCCGACATACATACAATACACATAGGCGTAGGAAGGGGGGGAGCCGAGTGGGCCGTGCCCACCCCAGAATGGTCTGGTGCCCACCCGATAATTTTTACTAACAAACAACTATGGCTGAAACATTTAAAAATCTGGCCAAGTGCGAGTCGGACTCACTCATGCAAGGTTCCGTTATGCGATACATGTTAAATTAATTTATGTGAAAATTTTCATTTCGTACGTTACGTGTTGACGCAACTTTGATAAGCGATCATCGCTTCTACTACTGGGAGCCAGGCCCCCCCTGGGAAATATCTCTAGACTAGATACGCCAATGACAATACATACATACAACTCAGAAGCTGCAAAACACAATATCCCTTGGCAAGACCGGAGTCAGATTTTCTGGCTTCTGACAATCTGTAATTACTATCAAAGATGTACCAATAACAGCCGGGACCAACGTGCTTTCCGGGGCACAGAGGAATCTCAATATCGTCGCTTAGGTAACAATACCGCGCAAGTTAAATTTGACAAGTTTTCAGGAGAGACAAAAAACTGATTATTATCTTTGAAATACTTCAGAAATATGCACTGAATACATAAATAGGTATATATTAGGTTCAATTATGATGTCACATGTTAATATTTGTGTATTTAATACTGTATCAGTATAAAATTGACATAAGCGGTATTAGTTCAACAAAATAAAGACTTCTGCGGTATTTAAACTTTTTTTATTATAATTAGGTAACAAAAATAATATTTTTCAATGCTTTCATAATGCTAGTAGGAACAATATTAGAAAATATGACTATGCTTTTAGCTTATCTGTTATTCAGTTTCAACAAAATAATTACCTAGATGTGTCATAGGAATGATTATGAAGTAATATCACATTACTTAATTACCTAGTTTTGGTAATCATCCAGCTTCTATAGAATATAAAATAGTAAACATAGTAAAACTACTTCAACAAAAATACAAAAACTTTCAAGAAAAAAAAAACAAAGTTCCTATCAAAACTAAAAGTCATGAGTTCATCAATGTCATGAATTCAACACATCGTTACATTATAATCAATGGTTACATAGATACTAAAAACTTAAAGAAATTATTATAAATATTTCTGTAATCATTTGTGTATCATACTTGTTAATTATCAGTCTCAATCATCTATCAATCAGGTCATAATATAAAGTCAAACTTTAAGTGGTATGTCATCATAAAATGAATGTCAGTTAGGTAGCACCGCTTTTAAATCTTGCAGATCTTTGTATTTTCGCTGGGAAATTGATAGTTTCGCATCATACAGTTTAAGCAGCACACTTAAGGGCGTCACATCATTGCTCAGTTTAAGTAGACGTTGAGGCAAGAGTTGCAGAGGATCATCAAAATTTAATTTATACCAAATCGTGCCATCTGGTTTGCAAGCTAAAACCTTTAAATCAGTCACAGTGGGATCATTAGTTTTCTTTCCCGGCCGAATGGTTTTGTAAATTAATGTATTCCTAAAATCAGTAAAAAAAAAATTATAACCTAGATAACGACTGTCGTATGGCATAGGTTTTACTTCTAGCTGACTTTGCTATATTTGTATACTGAGAAGGTAAGTAGATTTCTCTTCCTTTTACTTTGCATTCGATGGCAATATGCACAGAATCACATTCCATCTGAGTATGCCCTTTCTCAAGATATTTTTGAGTTATTATAACTTGCTTTTCTATTGCCAAACATAAGAGGGCATTACTCAAGATAGCATTTCGATTCTATGCACAGAAATCATCGGAAAATAGTATAACAGGTAACAATTTCCTATTTAATATACTTTGCAATTGACCAACGATACAAGATGCATAAACGGAAGCTTCCAGTGAAGCATTAGATTCATCAAATCAGTAACATACAGCCTCGTGAGTAGACAAATTATACATCGTTAAGTTATGTACGCACAGTTTTGTCTTGTAGTATATAGCACTTGCCTGAAGCATAGGAGCTAATTTAACAGATTGAACATCTTGCGTAAATACATGGCATTTTCCTTCTTTGGCTAAATCTTTATCTGTTTCTTTTTCCTTTCTAGCTTTTCTTTTCTTTCTCTATGTAGTGCTATTTCTGTGTCCGTAATCTTTTTTTCAGGTGATACAGGCTTAAATTAAGCTTTAAAAAGATGTTATCAAAAATCCTGCGACTAAGACATTCTACAGATTCCAATTCACATTTACTAGTAAACTCCTTGTATAGCTGCCCCATGTTCTGAAATATCAGCTCTAAGTCTTGTCTTGACGTACTTGATCGACAGTAATATGATGGCATTTTAGGAAGACTATTAAGGAATTCTTCTGCATAGACATGAGCGACTGGCTTTTTTTTGCATGGCTTTCTTTTTGTGAATGTGGTGGCATGGCGCTGTTTGTTTTAAATTTGCTGTGCGGTCACACATCAACACGAGATAGTATGGCGGACTGACGACTTACGCGGTTGTGACACAACAAACGATTTGCGCGGTGCCAGAACTACTTGAATAACGCGCTGCGATTGAATAATTTAAAAATAATTTTAACATCATTCGATGCGCGCCGACAAAATCTATCCAATGAAGTATAAAACGTCACATGACCAATTTTCGACTTACGCGGTATTGTTACCTAAGCGACGATATGTTATGATGCTCACCCATACATGGACCAACCTCGGGAAGCGTTACTCAATCTTGAACATCGACCAATACTGATTCAATATTGAAGAAAAAGCTTGACAAGTCCCAGAAAAAACAAATCAAGTGTATCACATCCTGCAGTAAAAACAATCAGAATAGCAGAGGAGTAAGAAAAAACCAGAAAATAAAACTAACAACCATAACATAGGTAGATAACCTTAAGAAAGTAGTTTACAAAAACTGCATAAGAAACATGGAAGACTGGAGTTGTGGCAGTTTAAGAGAGACCAGTTTTTTTAGAAGTTGACGGCGATAGGCTGCCTCTATTAAACTATACTGCAACTCATAAAGCCAAAAAGAAGCAATAATCATTCAGACAGAACTTCTAGAGAGATAGCCGAGTATTCAGTAAATATTACGGTGCAGAAATGTGTGCATAAGCACAGGTGTACTTTCATTTTTACTCTCAGTCAGGATGATAACCAAACACTTGCAAACCAATCTAAAGGAGGACAAATGGCTATATCTGATTTTTGAGGCTTGGGGATGTAATACAAAGAATTTTCTCACTTTGGGTTTATTCCTAGTACCTACCCGACAGTTTTATACTAAAGCCAAAAATGAGGCATTTTACATTACAACAATTTATTGGATACTCTATTTCCTATGAGAAGTAATTAAAAAATTAAGACATTATAGTGAAGGGGAGTAATTTCACGTGATGTCACTCTGTGTTATACTTTTAGTAACCAAGTGAAGTTACCGAGGGCTTGTGACTTCACTTTTGAAGCTTTATAATGTTGAAAATTTGTACTGATTTGAAAAGATCTACACAGAATAATATCCTATTCCACATACTATAGATGTTTATGATGTCATAATGATAAACTGTACATATGGACTCTTGCACAAAACAACAATACTTTGCAAGACCAATGACTAATAGTGCTGAAAATTAACATTTATGTATGGCATAGTGATGTAACCATTGAAATGACTTTCAAATATTGTGACTCAGTCTCAAGTTGTTTATAAACCCGGCTTGTTTTGTTGGTATTTTAAAAGGATGGCTCGATGTGATGTGCCAGAATTTGTTAATTACATGTTTGGTATGTAACCTATCAATCAAGGCTAATGTGATGCAATTAATTATCAAATGTTTCAATGGTTCCAGAAGACTTATTCAGAGAGATATATGTATAGCACTGATGGTATTACATAAATCTTATCATTGGCAACGCCTTTTCCAAACTAGGTCAGTGGCTTCCAGTCTAAGAAGATGTAGTTGAGTGCTAGTGTTTTACATGGATTGAATGCCTATCTTACCTCCAAAACACAGTAGCTGGGTAACATGGTATCCTTTGGCCTACCCAGTGTCAGATGAAATGATTATCAAGACATACAATTAATAGCAAGGACCAACAACTTGAGACTAATGCTAGGTGTATTTTTATGTGGGTCAATAAACAAATTAATATTATTAATGTGCTTCCTGAGGCATGGATGAATCTCACTATGTTGTGATGGATGAGGTTTTATGTTGCTTTTTCTGAGCATCTCCTAAAAGCAGGTCTTAGTCCTCGCACAACCAGTTCTTAGGCAATCTTAGGGACAGGTTACATAATAGCGTCAAAATATTTTTTAATCTACATTTCACCATTGAAGCTACATGAACATTTCATAATTGTGAAACTCACGAGTCTAATGGACTTCAATATAAGCCAGCATGTTCTAACAAGAAGGTATTAGCCAAATTTGTTAACACATTAGTCAAATTATATGTGCTTAAAGTGTTTACTTACTACTCTAGACTGTATTTAATAATTCTACGAGTCAACCGTTGTTCTTTTAATAAATTATAAGTTCAGAATGCATTCTTATGTCTATATTATATTCTGTCAACGAACTAAATAAATAAATATTAAGATTTTGGGTAGCTCATTCCAATTTGAATTAGTTTTAATGGAATTTGCATGAGGTTGTAGGCTAAACCTGTTGCAGGTATTATAAGAGTACCTAATAACCCATTTATATTTAAATATTTTGCTATACATAATAATATTACAGGTTTATGTTTACAATGTGACAATTATAACATCGGAATGCTAGGTCATTGTATAACTAAATAAACAACACAACATGTTGGTACAAACATTTTATGTGTCTTCCTTAGATTTTTTTTCTTTGATGTGGTACAAAATGGAAGATGAATTTATTTCACACGGAGCGCGTGGAAGTGGCAGACATGTACCAACAATAGATAATGCGTCACAGTTTTCAAAACGGTTCTTTTACATAGACCCTACCGACCTTGTAGTGGTTATTGAACCCAAACGAGTGGGTTGTTTCTAGAATCTAATTACACTTTAAAAAAATCGTTTTTAACTAGAAACAGTTAGTTGAATGTGGGAATTAAGAATCGGAGCAGTTCTAGGCACTCAATACCACAATAATAACATAATTAACACCTAAATCATCGCGGAAAAAATTTGACACGTTCGCGAATAAATTGGTTTAAACCGGCTACAGCAAAAAATACTTACAACTCGACCATCCATTCTCCTTCAAGGATTTCTTTCCAGTTGTCTTCATCTAACTCTCGGTTGGCACTCACAAAACCAGTAAAACAACATAAAATAAATGAGAAATAAAGGAAAAAATTTAAAATTTGAGGGACCGTGTGTACGCGCGCCATGTTTAATTTTGCTGAAGTGTTGCCAGCTAGTTGAAGAAGTACTAAAATCTACTACTACTAAAATCATTAAAGTGTTGTAAGATAAAGTAAGTAAATGTTTTCTTGGTAGATTTTTAATTAAAGTTTTAAAAGTTCTAATTACAATTTTATATTAAATTATTGGATTTCGCACAGCAAAAAATCTAGCGACTTAATTTTTATTATCGTTATCGATTAAATCCTATTATAATACAAGTGCTGCTATCTAATGATAATTATATACAGACACCTAGCTTGGTTGCAAAAATTTATCACGAGATGTCACTACACGAGCCAGAAAAGCATTAAACCGTAATTATCTTATTCCCTCGCTTGTAACTTTAGCTAAGTTATGCGGTTACAGTCGTGAATGAAATTAATGTCAAAATCCTAAAACCATTACCTCAACGCCAGATAGGATTGGGTTTCCGAGTTCAACTGAAAACTTGACTTCGAGATACTATTGAACTAAATGGGCATTTCCGTAGAAATTTATCCACTCTCATTTTGCGCTGTCCCGTGACTTTATTCATAATTCATTAGGAGACCGAAAGCCTATTATTGTAATTCACTGTTTATTATGATAGTATAATATTGAAACTCCGTAAATAACAGTGAATTAGTCTACTTTTACTACAATAATTGTTAAAATAAAACGAAAATATGTTAGGAACCCCCCAGTTTTAAGGTGTCCCACAGTGTCGTGACACACTTTGAGTTAGATTATTGATGACATACAATTAAGTATGCAGGTAAAAAAGGTTTTAATATGTTCTTATGTATGAAGCTTTTAAAACAAAACATAGATTACAGCCACTTATAAACAAAAATAATTACTTTTTAGTATTTTAATTGTGTCCCACGATTTCGGACGTAGTGGAAACTTACACTTTGTAACCGTCTTTCCTGCACTTGAGAAAAAAATAAACTGGCAAATCTTAGCACATTATTTTTCTGGAACCATTGTTCATCGATTCCGCCATATTGTTGGGTTGGCAATCAGGTGCTCTCAAAATTATTCGTGTCAAAACTTGCAAAGCGTTACCATCTACGTGTAATTCGTCCACTTTGTTAGAGGAATTTCTGCTGGTAAGTTTTTGATTTTGTTAATCTTGTTATTGTAAATGATAATAAAATCATCGTAAAAATTATTAATTGAATTACTTGCAGCATTCGTTGTTCTATTGTTTAACTACGTGCAATTTTAAATTGGAAAACATGAAAACGTTACTTCCATTTTGTTTAGTTACGTATACGTGGATTGTGAAAGTTACAAAATGGAAATGTAAAGGCGAGTACATAAGCTAAACAAGCATGATTGTGCAATTTTAATGTGATATTTTTTTTTTTGTTGTGGTGGTCCAGTTTTTAATTTGCCTTTTTCATGCACTTATGTATAATGTGCATAATATACCTATTATATTAATTAATGGTTCAGGAAATTATTTTTTTCAACTGAAAGTTACTAGCTAATGAAATACCACTAATATCATGCTTTTCTTTGGGCTGGTTGAATGAGGGTTATTGCTATATTCATATACTGTATAAATATAATTTCTTCAATGCTTTGCTTTGGCCAAGTGAGACTGAGCCTGTTAATTGTTTGACAAACAATGAACTAACTGTACTCTCTGCTACAGAGTTAAACTTTCCAGGGCCAAGTGAGACTGAACCTGTTGGTACTTGCCATGTATTAAAAGTAAAAGGGAGTGCAAAAAGACAAACCATTACCAAAGAAACAAAGAACAAGCGACAAAAACTTAGAAAACCAGCATACTCTGTTTCTAAAATGCATTAAATGCAGTTACTCAATACTTGGTGCTAAAGCAACATGTATGTGTTGCAAAAACACGTACTGTGTGGACTGCATCGGAGGTTCCATTACTTTTGATTATTTGTGTGACACATGCCTTGATCCTGATGATGAAGGTAGGTAGGCTTACTTAGTGTTTATTTTTATATGAATTAACTTTATACTATATGTTTTTGTTACAGATTAAATCTACTACAATAAAGTTGACTGTCGGTGGCAGTGAACCTGAATACCAAAAAATGGTATACATCGTAGACATCGACAAAAATTTAACAAGGGACGATTTACTGCAATATTACTATATTATAATATAATTTAGAAAACTGTTGATTTGGGCGAACTGTTATTAAAGGCTGATTAAACTAAGGTTCCGTAGTTTCATTTTCGTTTATGAAAAAAATTGTTTATCATCTGACCCTATTAACATTTTAATTTTTTATGAACTCTGTGAAATAAGCTTTACGTTTCCCTTTTATAACTCTATCAATCGATTTTGTAACTGTCCCATTTTTTTAATTATGAAATTTAATTTAATTTCCAATTTTTACAGGGCACCAGCTCATTATTTGATTAGTTTTTGTAAAAGTGTCATACAACCATAAATTTTAAAATATTCTAAACTTGTTAACTATTTTAGATAATGTGAGAAATAGAAAATAACAAAGTTTAATTCCCAAAAGTAACAAAGTAGATATGTTTTTACTAAATCACAAAAAAACTAACGCATTTAATAGTTGATGAATATTTTTTTTAAAAGAACGTAGCGTGTTCTATGCAATAAAAAAACTTTTTCTGCTAATAATTAATTATGTAACATTTTATTTGATTGCAAAAAAATTACAAAATGGAAATCAGAAGCACTACCTTGTCCCAAACAAATCCTTTTTTTTTTTCAGAAGATGGGTAATCTTTTGTTATTTTGCAAATATTACAGTAATCTTTAATTAATATCAAATCATTTTAAGATAATAAAAACGCTATTTAATTATTTTTTTCCACATTTCTCCATTTTGTAACCGGGATAAATTTCTACGGAAATGCCCAAATACCAGTTTGGCTTAACATAGGGTGTTTACCTAAGTTGAAAGGAGTGGTTTACAAAAGTATGCAAAGTATGATTTAAACATTTACTTGCTATAAAAATAGTCCTGACCGATTACGGCCACGGTGGAGATGTGGGCAGGTATAGGTACCTATGCTCTCTGTTCTTTTAATCTCATATTCAGATGGGACGGCAATCTGCCACTGCTGAAGATTAGGCGCAGTACCAACAGTTTAACGTCTGTCTGTTAACTGTCCTGAGTTACTACTACTTACTAAAAAATTCTGACTGAGAAACCTTATAGCACTTATTGCGCGAGTCGCGCAAACACGAGATTTCTCGTTCAGCAGTCGCGCTTGCGATCACTATAATAATGAGGCAATTTGTTAGTTACTTATTTGCTATAAAATGGTTTTGGCACTAGGTATACCCTATGTGCAGCGTTACGGCTTAGGAGTAGACTTCCCTGCCTGAGTCTGTGTCCAGAGCCGGATTAACCCTGTCAGAGGCCCCAAGGCAATGGCATTCTCGGGGCCCCTTTTCTTACTTTGACTGACCAAATCGTGTGTGAACTGAGGAAACGCACATTAAAGGGCTGTGGTTTTTAATATATTTGTTTACTTATTCCCAGATTTGTTCTAAAATTGTTTTAATTCTACTACTTAATTAAACGATTTGTATTTTGTGAGATAACAGTGAGGTTTCTAAGTTCACACGCACATCAAATTCTCGTTCGAAGAAACATGTTTTCTTGGTGCGCGCACTGGGCCTGGGCCCCTAGTTGATGCGGGGCTCCTAGGCAGTTGCCTACTCCGCCTAATGGTTAATCCGGCCCTGTCTGTGTCTCCTGATAGCTATAACCACGAGGTCTTTAAGTCAAGACTGAATAGGTTACTTGTAGGTAGATAAGCGTGCTACATCTTAAACCACAACATCGCTTGCTATCAGGTGAGATGGTAGTCAAACACGAGCTTATCAACAACGAAACAAAAAAACCGGTCAAGTGCGTGTCGGGCCACGCGCAGTGTAGGGTTCCATAGTTTTTATAACAGCCAAGTGCGTGTCGTATTCGCTGACTGATCGTTTTGCACCATGCTCTAACTAAAAAACGGTATACTCATGCCAAGTACAACTTTCTAGTACCAATAGTTTTTGAGCTAAACCGCGGACAGACGGACAGACAGACGGACATGGCGAAACTATAAGGGTTCCTTGTTGACTCCGGAACCCTAAAAACTGCAGATTCCTTGCCTGTCACGAGTTTGAAATTTTTTTGAAAACACGCAATGGATTTAAAAATCTATACTAATATTATTATGAATCGGTAAAGTTTGTTTGTTTAAACGCGCTAATATTCGAAATTTCTGGGTTGATTTGGTAGAAATTTGATACGGAAGTATCTTGAATAGAGTACTTTTTACCCGTCTGCAAAACGACGCCTTAGAGTGAAAACCTCGTAAGTGAAAAAGGTGTAACTTTTCAGGAGGAAGAAAAATCTGCGTGCTATAAAATTTTTGTACGGTTTCTTTTATGTTTTTTTTTTTATTAATTTATATGTAAATTTAACCCGTTTTTATATCATGCAAAAAATGCAAAATGGCAATCCATGGCCTGATTTCGCTAAACTGACGACGCGATGCGAGTGTTTACGAGGTTCTCACTTACTTTCGTAGATAGCGTTTCGAGTATCGAATGAACATATTAGTGAGACCAGGATGTGCGTTGCTAGGATTCCTTTCTGGAAACGCAATAAGAAAAATTTGGACAAATATGTACTCCCGAGGTTTTCACTCTAAGGCGACGAAAAGAAGCGAGTTATATTATAAATGATGATCATAACCTCTTTCTTTTGCAGTCCACGGGAGCGAAGCATATGCACCGATTGTACATTTTTATAGACGGCTGTTTATTAAAAAGGAATAAGTACATATCTTATATATTATTTACTTTTATTTTAAGGAGTTCTTTCATGGAAAAAAACAATGTATAAGTGGTATCTCTCGACTCAGTAATTTCTATAAAACGTTAAAAACCGTCAGCCAGTGCTGCGCATATCGACAGCGGTGTCGATGTCGCAGCATTACTAAGGCTTCGTCACCGGCTTCGTCTACTATCGATCGAGTGTGTCCTCTGTTATATTCACGGTGTAGGGGCATAGGGGTCAGCTGATTGCATAATGACGACTGTAAAATATTCCACTACAGAGCAAAGAGCCTCTAGCCAGGCTCTGAGCTCTGTAGTGGAATATTTTAGGTTATGGAATTTTTCAGGCACATTAGTTTGTGTAAATTATATGAACATCACTGCTCAGGAAAACATAGTGAGGAAACCAGCGTGTACACCAACCCGCATTGGGCCCGCGTGTTGGTTCGTCCCATTCCATCCCACAGAGAGGAGGCCCGTGTCCCAGCAGTGGATACGTTAAGGCTGGATATATTATGTACTAGCTTTTGCCCGCGACTTCGTCCGCGTGGAATAGTTACTTTGGGCTAACGTTAAATTTAACCCCGATTTTGAAGCATTTTTCATTGGTGCTCCGCTCCTATTGGTCTTAGCGTAATGATATATAGCCTATAGCCTTTCTCTATAAAGTGACTATTTAATTAAAAATATTTTTTCAATTCGAACCAGTAGTTCCTGAGATTATCGCGTTCAAACAAACAAACAAACTCTTCAGCCTTATATATTAGCATAGACAGCTGTTGCCCGCGACTTCGTCCACGTTTCCGTCGTTTTTCGTAAAAAAAAGTAGCCCTTGTCCTTCCTCATGGTTCAGCGATTTTGATGTAATACACAAATTAACTTTCGTAATTTAGTAGGGAAATATAATATGTCAATCTATAATACTGTTGAAAAATATCGCAATACCGAACCGCACAATATTATTGTTAATAGCTGTGCCCGTGACTCCGTCAGCGTGTAACTCCTTGTGTGTTATTAAGTTAATGTATTGGTAAGATTGTTTAGATCACGTTCACATGAGGCTTAAGTACCTATAGAACGACAATACTTCAGCGCAAAGCTTCCGGGTAAACTATGTTGAAAGTTGACCCGACCGGCACGTGAACATAAAGATTTCTAGAACTGCTAACCCGGGAAAGAGCGACGTAGGTACAACTGACCATGCGAGAAACAACTGACACCGAGATCTACTCCAGCAACACGAAAAGTCTGCCCTTGAGCCTTATTAATTGTCATTGCATAAGACACTGATACTGGGAATCGCGTTCTTTTAAATTGGAATGGAAAATTATTTGGTATTATGGGAATTCTGGTAATAAAGACGGTTTCTCCTGCACCGCAACCTGTTAAAATTTGAGCCTCGATTATATTTTGTTGCAACTGGGTTACTTTTAGCCGAGTTCCATTGCAAAGTTGTGGTGGTTTTAAATTTCGGAGCAGAATAATAATCAGAAAGCTTCGAACTGCTAAGCTATCGGGAGTTACACGTGTTATTGTGAGTCAACCATAAAAGATAGATATATGCTGTCGTGGGATATTTTTTGTATAATTTTAAGGAGAACATTTCCGTCATAAATGATTTCTGTGTAGCTTTAACCATTAAGGTTGCACACGCGACGGAAGCTTAAAAAATGGAGCAACTTCTCCCGTTTTCCCAACATTTCCCTTCACTGCTCTGCTCCTATTGATTGTAGTGTGATGAAAAGTATACTATAACCAGCTCAGGAGTATGAAAAATAATTGTACCAAGTTTCGTTAAAATCCGTCGAGTAGTTTTTGTTTCTATAACGGTTATACAGACAGACAGACAGACAGACAGACAGACAGACAAAAATTTTACTGATTGCATTTTTGGCATCAGTATCGATCCCTAATCACCCCCTGATAGTTATTTTGTAAATATATTTCATGTACAGAATTGACCTCTCTACAGATTTATTATAAGTATAGATATCACTGCCGTGCTAACGAAGAGTACAATAACTCGATTTTGCTGCTTTCGAGAAAAACGGGCTCAAAGTTTTGAACTTATTTTTTCTTGTATCTCATGAACCAGTGAAGGCATCTAAATGAAACTTGTACCAAATGAAAGGAAAATGAATAAAGAATGGATTCAAATACATATTATGTGAACAATGTAAAGCTTTTGGCCTGAAATCGTGGATATAATGCTTAGAATTAGGAATGTTAAAATGATTAACCTATCATCACTAGTCATAAATACAATAACTACAATACTTATTGTATTTATCTTTAGCAAACCTAGTTGTTGCAGTTCTAAGTAAACACTTACATAAATAATTTCCATAATTTCTAACGATAAATACAATAACTGAAATAGTTATTGTATTAATCGTTAGAAACATTTATGTAACAATCGGTAGGTATAAAAAGCACAATAACTCAAAGATATTGTATTTATGACTAGCAAGCAAAATATTAAAATTCTGAGTCCTACATAACATAAGTGGAACAACTAACAGTTATTGTACTTATCACTAGTAATTTAAGCATGGTTCAAACCTGAATCAGGTTTGAACTACCACAAGAATGATTGTTGTAATTATGATTAGTGCAATTGTAATGAAGTTTTAGTTATTGTATTCTTGCTTACTGAAAAATCGGTTTCCTGAAGGAATTATAAAAAGTTACTTAGAGAGATTAATAGATCTCGATTCGCTGATTCCGAATATATATATATATAACTCAAAATCGTCCAAAATCGAGTTATTGTACTCTTCGTTAGCACGGCAGGTCAGTTCTCTGGGTGGAGTGGAAGGTAGTGTCAGACTTCTACTGACTAAAAACCCACCCTATACATTCAGTTCCAGAGCCGCGGTACCTCGTTAGAACATTCGCGCTAACGAGACCAGAGGTAATGAAAAGAGAGTAATGAAACCAGTGCCATCGAGTAGCCACTAGATTTCGCTGTTCTCATTCCATTTAAATCTGATTTTACGTTAACGCGATCGAAGGTGAGAAAAATTCGCACTAGGCCCTCTGGTTTCGTTTGCGCAAATGTTGTAACGAGATACCACTGCTCTGGAACTGAAGGCATAGCGTTGGTTTTTAGTCAGTAGAAGTCTGACACTATCTGCCACTCCAACAAGAGCTGGAGGAGTCATGTACACTAACATAATAAAAAAAAAAAACCATCCAATACCATAGTTAAAAGTGTCTGTGTACATATTTTTTTATATTTATCTCTATATGTTATATTGAAATGTCAACAAGTCCGAGGGGTGGGGACCTGGTGTCCTGCAACACAGACTCTCCGTCTAGTTTAGGCACCAGTCTCCCACAGTAGTTTATCAAATTTGCTTCATTTAGATCTAATGTACCTAATGTATTATAAAACACTGTATTGTGGTGAGAAATAAATAAATAAATAAATAACTAACCTATAATGTTCCCACAGCTAGGCAAAGATCTACTCTCTGTGAGAGGGAATGGACCGCAGCCCACCACGCGGATGTCACATATGTCTTCGAAGTGTTACTTCTAATTGTAATGATATAAATTACAAAAAGTAATGTGTCTAACAGGGTTCGAAGTAACGACCTGCTTCTCACAAGTCAGGCTCGTAACCACTGGGCCACCAGCTTTAACCACCTTTGTGTCCCAAAACGTAAAAGTACGCTGCCACCTCGACGAAGCGGAGAAGTTCTGAGCCAGCAAAACTTAAATCACTGTCGTAAGTACTAGACACTCGTAGAGAAGATGGAGCATTTGCTAGCTGAGTTCTCACAATCCTTAACTACCGGAGTGGAAATAAGCATCAAGTAGGTAGGTTTAAATTGTACTTTTACAATTTACCTTTACGCAGTAGCTGGTTGTGTCCGCGAATTATTTGCCTTTAAATTTTTTTTGAAATTTAGTGCCTACCTACGCGGTTTTTACAACGTATATCCCAATCTCGTAGGTATTAAAATTGGTTCAGCCGTTCCAGAGTTCTAGATTAGGTTGGACAAACAGAAAGACCGATCCATGAACAGACATTTTTTTTAAAGTTGTGTGTTGTAGTACCTATCGTGTAAATAACAAAACACTAGAGTAAACACAATTCGCACGTTTAATAATAAACCGTAATAATTAAAAAATACAATTTTTTGAGATTTAATCATAAACCAAATTAAATACCCGTAAAGATTGCATACAGTAAACAGTAAACCGTTTTAATTTGAAAAGGTAAGGCCTTACTTTACTTTAATATGTAGTTATAAAATGAACTATTTTAAAATATATCATTTTATTTTTAAAATATTGTTATTTCTATGTGAAAAAATAGACTTAGTTCAATTTATGATTAAACATTATGTTAAATCGTAAGAATTTTTGCAAGTTCTTGCAATTTATTATTAAAAGTTTGTAATTCTTACAACAATATTCAATGATATTTCCTTTCATGAAGAAATGTATTTGCATTTTCAGCGCGCTCAAGTTGTTGCTGAATGTGTGAAATCCCAAGAAGAGATCGACCATTTCCAACCAATTGAACCAAAAAAGAAATATTCTTGTGCCTGATTACGACAGTGAAAGTACTTATGAATCTGATAAAGAAAATATAAAAGTACTGACACTAGTAAACACAAACCTAACACGACAATCGTCTTCAAGTTCGAGTTTCTCTTCATCTAGCTCCTCCTCGTTAAGTTCTTCAACATCATCTTCGGACTCCGACTGTTCAGTGTCTCCTAATACTAACAAACAAGCTTGTGTAAGCTCCAAAGCACAAATTGATCTGCCCCATACAGATATACCAAACCTAAGCCTGAAGATACTATAAGTAACACCTCACAAAATTATGTAATATCTGAGGTATAATATTATATACTTTGATCATAATTATTTGAAAGGAGTTAGTGGTGAAGAAGAGGCAGAGCAAAAGAATTTTTTTTTTCAGACAATTGCTGCGGCCAAAACAAAACTAAATGTAAATGCCTTATATTTATATGTCGTACATAATTTAAATATTAATAGTGTTACTCATAAGTTTCTAGTCACAGGTCATACACAAAATGAGTATGGAACGTGTACTCAATAGTAAGCTCCTGGCATACCTAGAAGCCAACGACATCCTCAGTGACCGACAATACGGCTTCCAAAAAAACCGGTCTACTGGGGATCTTCTAGCGTATGCCATTCATATCTGGAGTGAGGCTATCAAGAAGCACGGGGAAGCATTTGCTGTTTCCCTTGACATCTCTAAGGCCTTTGACAGGGTCTGGCCCGATAGCCTTATTGCTAAGCTTCCTTCTTTCGGTTTACCCACCCAACTTTGCGTTTGGATTGAAGACTTCCTGAAAGATCGGTCCATTCGAGAGTCCCTCAGGGGTCGGTTCTCTCAGCAACTGTATTCTTGCTGTACATTAACCTCTCAAACACACCACGTCACAAAATCTGCTTATGCCCGGTACCTTTGGGTATGCAGACGACAGCACAGTTGCTGAGAGATGTGTCAAGCGCGCGTGCTGGTGGGGCAGAGATCCAGTCTCTCCGTGAGAACATGGTTAGGCGCTTGAACTTGTCCTTGAAGGCTGTCTCCGAATGGGGCGATACCAACTTGGTCAAGTTTAATGCAGCTAAGACCCAGGCGTGTCTCTTCTCCGCAAAAAGGAGTCAATTCAAACCGGCTCCTACTTTCCGAGGTGTAACCGTGCCGATAACCAATCGTATCGAGCTTCTGGGGGTAACACTAACTACTACCCTCAATTTTGGCTCGTTTATCGAGGCTAAGGCTCAACTGGCATCAAAAAACCAACTGGACGCGCTTGAGTCTATCGAAAAACGGGCCAAAAGACTCATTGGCAATGATACACTGGTCGAATCAAAGCTCCAGAGCCTTGAACATCGACTAAGAGTTGCTAGTCCATCGGTTTTCTATCGGTTACATTTCGGGGAGTGTGCGATAGAATTACACAATCTAATTCTGTCGAGTCCGTTCCATCATCGGACTACAAGACAAACGGCGAAGCGCCATCGTTACATGGTGGACATCCCACCTATACGCACTAAACGTTTTGGGAATACCTTCATTGTGCGTACGGCTAAGGAGTGGAATTCCCTGCCGGAGTCTGTGTTTCCCGATAGCTATAACCTAGGGGTCTTTAAGTCAAGAGTGAATAGGTTACTTTTAGGTAAGCGTGCTCCATCTTCGACCACATCATCACTTACCATCAGGTGAGATGGTGGTCAAGCGCGAGCCTATTATCAATAAAAAAATGAGGCAGGCAGTTTCCATAGTCTCATTGAAAGGGAAATCAAAAAGAACCTTAAGTCAGGCTCTTATTTATCTTATTATTCACTAATTGACTTTGGAGAATCAGTAAACTGGAACGAGATAAAACAATTAAGTATGTATAAAGGAAGCCCTTTCAAATTTTATTATAAGAATTGATATGAACTATGAAGACCAGTCATACAAAGAGGTAGATGTACGAAATAAAAGAAAGAAAATGAAGCACGAAGGTGAAATTTCGCTAAAACAAGCGTATACCGAAAAACGGCCATTGAGTGTCAATAAGAAGAAGGATTTGAAGGAGCTCCTCACTAAACGGTTAATTCCTTCTTATTATACACAATACAATGGGTTGTTTTAAAAGTTACCTAATTGTCTCTCTGGTTGTATGATTAGTCTTGTGTATTGTAGAGTACCTACTGATTGTTAACTTTTAGTTAATATTAATTTTAAGATTCATTTTTCCAAGTAAAAATATTTTTAAGTGCATATTATACTGTGATTAATAATAAAGTCATAATAAAATAGGCTGTTTCTTTGCAATTCCTTCCCTATTTTAATAAAATATAGACATTTTGTAGAAAAGGACAACAATTTTATAAGTTTATTACTTGAAAATAGCATCATACCATATAACAGCAATAAATACACCCATGTATTTAATAACAAATTGCACTAATACATTTTTTACCATATGTCATATTGAATAATATTTCACATTTTAATCATAAAATGCACTAATACTTTACATAATTTTTAAAGTGGTATATTTTCTAATCTGGTTATAATAGAAAATATTTAAAAACATCTTACGAAAGATAAGTCTTTTGAAAATATACAAAGATTATTATTGTATATCTGTATAGTCTGTATATTTTTATTTTAATTTATATGTGGAAGGAGTCGTAATTGCAAAACTTTAAACGTCGTTTCCCAAAAACTATGAATTTTGAATAATTGCGGTTTATTATTAAAGGTGCGAATTATTTTGAAATCACTGCCAGACATTTCAGACATTTTATTATTTTGTACTTATGTTTAAGATGTAGGTATAGATGCAACCCGCGATCTGTATCTAGCGTAAAATCCAAACCTTAACTGTTACAGTAAGTTTAGCACAAAGGCTGACGCAATTAAAACTACCATTACTACAAAAACTAGAAGTTACAAAGGAAAGGAGCTAATAGAAAAAAAAAACTAAAACATTAGTTCGTTCTAACGTAACGCATAAGCATTTAAATAAATAAATAGATATCGATCAAATCCTGCGTGACAGTTGTCAAACATCAAAATATTTTACGCGCGCTTTTTTGTGACATGCTGTCAATGGTCAGGGTTGCCTGTAATGGAATTATTTAGGGCTGTTCGTTCGATGTTAGTTTTTAATTTGATTTTCATTTAATGTGAAAGGATTTGAATGGCCAAGAGACCAGAATGATCATTTTCATTTCATTCTCATCTTCGAATTATTCACTGCTGGATTTAGTCCTCCCTTTTTGCCATTTCGAACAGAGCTATATCCATTAACTAGGCCAATTTTTTTATGGAATAGTTAATAATGTTAACTTTTTCAATTAGGGGTGATTGAGAGTGTTATAAACGTAAGAGTAGACAAATATTATAATCAGAAAGCTTCGAACTGCTATGCTATCGGGAGTTACACGTGTTATTGTGAGTCAACCATAAAAGTTAGACATATCCTGTCGTGGGATATTTTTTATATAATTTTAAGGAGAACATTTCCGGCATGAAATGATTTGTGTAGCTTTAACCATTAAGGTTGCACACGCGACGGAAGCTTAAAAAATGGAGTAACTTCTCCCGTTTTCCCAACATTTCCCTTCACTGCTCTGCTCCTATTGATTGTAGCGTGATGAAAAGTATACTATAACCCGCTCAGGAGTATGAAAAATAATTGTACCAAGTTTCGTTAAAATCCGTCGAGTAGTTTTTGTTTCTATAACGGTTATACAGACAGACAGACAGACAGACAGACAAAAATTTAACTGATTGCATTTTTGGCATGAGTATCGATCCTTAATCACCCCCTGATAGTTATTTTGGAAATATATTTCATGTACAGAATTGACCTCTCTATAGATTTATTATAAGTATAGATTACGGCGCGGTAACGATTCTTTTGATCACTTGGTAGTGCAGGGCAAGGTTAAAGGCATTTCAGCACGTGGGTGATCGCCGATGAGATGGATAGACCAGGTTAAAGCAGCCACTGGCAACACCATACACGAGTGCCACATGAAAGCATATGC
The DNA here is from genome assembly GCA_943138885.2 of Tholera decimalis. NCBI lineage: Eukaryota > Metazoa > Arthropoda > Insecta > Lepidoptera > Noctuidae > Tholera > Tholera decimalis. The sequence continues at coordinate 34,605,694 of OW964571.2, forward strand.
CAGGGAAGAATGGCGGCGGGTGATATAGCGGGTCACTCAACACAGAGATACCACATGACAACCACGTCCACTCTGCCAAGGATGAAGCGACTGAGAAGAAGAGAATGAAGACGAAGAACCTATTGCTGGTGGAGCAGACAAATACTAGCTTGAAGACTGCATATCCGAAAGTATGTTGTGTGTGCAGTGCCTCTCAGATTTAGAGAGGAGGCTAGCTTGGTTATAAGGGATGTATTAAACACAACTGTAAAAGAAAAACAAGGTTTCCTAACTACAATACGTTTAATAAGTGACAACCCTAACACCTGCCCTAGTTTCATTCGAAATTCGAACGCAGCCATCGTGTCTATGAGCGTTTTATTTTTTCAATTTTCAAACATCCAACGAATGGAAGCTTCAAATCATTTGTTTATTTTCATAAGTATAATGGCATTGTTTGTGGACAAGATTATTCCGTATCTCGATCAATATGGCGTATATATTTTTATTTTCGAGTGTTTGATACGTAACAACGATTTTTTTGTTGATGACTATGCATTTTACATTTACGGGTGTACCGGCTTTGATGTGGTGATAATTTTTTGTCATAAATATCTTTTCCTGTTACGCGTAGATAGTTGTCTATTTTGCACTAGACATGCGTAGTCCAACATTATAATATGTATAGTTTAAAAACATCCACTGCTCATACATATCTACCTACAAGCACAGGCCTCCTTGTAACCGTCATATCTACCTACCGATCCGTGCCTTTCTCATTTAACGCAATTAAGTTAAACTAGTTCTCCCTTATTCAACTTTTTCTACCACAAGGTTCCTTAATCTCTCCAAAATTTTTGACCTCAATCATTACTTGTTCTTGCACTTTATGATCTGAAGTCGCAATGTCATATTAGTAAAAATGTCAAATACTTGTCAAAATTTTGAGAAGTCACAGATGTTTTTGACCCTTTGCGTAACTACTTAGTTTTAGCAGTCACCAGTTTTGAAAACCAACGTTCATGAGTCTACCCATCAGGAATTCCATTCCTACCAATTTGTAGAGTCATCCCATGATTCATTGGCAATGTATCGGTAGATAACAGCGATGTTGCTCCAATACGCAGCCGTTATAAAAACAATTTGATCATATCTATAATCATAGACTGCCAGTCGCTGGTCATAAGATTATTACTGTGTGGTCTGTGACGTCAACCAGAATACGTGCAGCGCGTAGGTTTGTTTGGGAGTTTGAATTTAGAAGAGGTCACCACAGATTCTAGAATAGATGATTTAATCAAATACAATTCCTTAGACAAAACTTAACTCTGAAAACGAAACTTAGGGCCTAATTATTATTTTGATGTTATTTAACTAAAATATTGAAAAACGTGAGCATTTTGACGTTCGCCTGGACTTTATAGCTCCCACCTAATTGCATTAGCACTTCATTTGATAATTCTTATTGATATCTCTCACGCTCTGTAATAAATAGAAGCTTCAATAGCCTAGTAGTTAAGGCGTCGGTCTTGTGACCGAGAGATCGAGAGTTCGAACCTCACCCATAATACACTTTTGCCGTGAACCCACTCCAGACACGCATATTTAGCTTTGTTCGAGGGGTTAACAAGATTGCTGGTAATGTGAATTCTACCCATAAAAATATCATTCCTTACTGAAGATTGCGATACTATTCTTCATCCAGCAGTTTGTAAGGCTTTTCCATTTAGTTACTGCGATCGGTGGCCATATGGAGCACTTCTTCTAAACCGTGACACCGACTCGACTTCATTTGTTTCAACCACCGTAACGGAGAAAACTCTTTAGACCTTTTGCCCTTATGGATATGGTGATACCTAAACGTCACGAGGTCTATTACCATTGATATTGAAAAGTTAAATACTGTTTAACTTTATTTAAAGTTCAACGTCCGACAGTCATTGGCCTTTGTCGGATTTAGTTTTCTTCCTACAAAATTATCTTTGATAATAAACATAATAAATACAAAAAGCAGCGGTAAATGTGTTCTAAATGAATTCGGCTTGTCTGGATTCGGAACGTATATATTTTCCAAGGTTTATACACTAATTTGAATAACATCTTGTCGTCAAGACGCTATGGTACCTAGATTCCAAGTTGTTAGAACCAGTATTTTTATTATAGTAAAACAATCAATTACGATACATGTTGTATATATATCATATACAACATGTATCGTAATTAACGCACACCCTCAAACACCCCAATTATAAAATTATGTTATTATCACAATACGTACTCTGAATTTTTAGTTTTACTTGTTTAAACAGTTTTTTTAAGACTTTAACTTCCTTTAAATGAGTTTCATTTTTCTTAATGTGTACTGAATGACAAAATTTATATAAATCTGCATTTAAAAAGTTTCTACTTTAATTTACGGTCTATAGTTAGTTTGTTTTTACTATACAGTGAAAGTGTAATTTGTAATTTACGTAGATTTAATTGCTTTGGGATAAAAATTTCGATGTTCTTTTTTCATTAAAAACGATAAGAATTGATTCAGTAAACGATTCTGAACAAACTAATTTCAGGATGTGCATTAATTATTTTACATGTTGTATAAATAATACTCTCAGAATCTTAAATAACGTTGGTCAGAATTTGATTTAAAATTTTCCAATGCTGTTTCATTTTCAAAATGTTTCAGCAGTACCTACCGATATATTTATATAAAACACTCACAGGATCTCAATAAAGGCTGGTCAGACTCATTGACATATATATTACAATGGTCAGACTTTAATAAAAACTGTAATAGCGTATTCCATTTTCAAAATCTTTGAGCAGTGCTTTGATAACAAGAGCTTAATGCCTAAGCTTCCCTGCCGCATTCGATTGTCAACTCGAAATCAACCTATAATTTCTTTCACAAAAGTAAATAGGGGTCGTGCCTCGCGACATTACAATCTAGGACCCCTTTTATGTTGCAGCATCATTTTATACGACGTCTAATACCACCATGACTAATGCTACAATCACTTGAAATCTGCTGTCCAAAGAAAAATGGATGTAACTCTCCTTTTGGGCAATATAGAGTTATTCTATAGTTCTGTCCGCGGGTACGCTCGCGTGAAAAAGATTTATCAGCGAAAACAAGTAGGGGAAGTATGTACAAAATGACATATAGTTTTGTTTTTGTATCATTACTTTTTATTGGTAGTTCGCAGCACATCAATAGCTTACAACAATCAGCTTTGGTCCTTAAATGATCGAAACTCATAATCGTTTTTAGCATAAAATCGACACAAAAAAGGACAAAAAATATTTAACTGAGATCAATCATAATCCATTTTGTCCATATGCTTCGGACAAAATGACATATTGCTAATGGACAAAATGACATACATATAATAGCTACAAAATTAATGTCTTAATTCGCAAATGAAACGCTTAGTTCTTCTTGAAACATCAGCGGTAGAAGCGTGAGCCCAAAGCGAGAATTGTAAGTACCGCAACCAGCCTTCTCCGGGTTTAGATCTTGAATAAAGGTCGTTACAGTAAATGCAAACACAGCCCTCTTCATCGTCATGAGAAATATTAGGAAAATCTTCTTCCTCATAATTTTTTCACATCATTTTTAGTGGCTTTGCGTTTTTTCTTTGTTGCTCCGAGCTTTGGGCTCCAAAGTTTTATTAGTGCCGAAAACATGCCTGCGAAGAGTTGTTTGTGGAACACTAATTTTTTTGAGGCCAATAACCAGCCCATTTTCTTATCTCGAACTGTCTCGATGGCTTTTTTCTTTGACTCCATACCCCCAGATTGCCGATAAGTCATTCGTTAATAATTGCGTGTTATTTTGGTATCTGAAAAAGTTACCTACCTATAACAGAAAAGCTATGGACAAAATGACATACCTGTGCCATTTTGTCCGTTACATATGTATGTCGTTTTGTCCGTAGAGCATTTTAAAACAATAAAATACGTAAATAAATTTACTAAAAGCTCTTTTTCCAAAAAATTGTTATTTAATTTGAAGATAAGTGTATGAGGAATGAAGCAAATCTCACATAAATAGATACAATAGCAAAAAACTTGCCATTTGAACAAAAACTTTATCAGTACGAAAAAAACTCGTAACGTGTGAATACATGTCATCAGCCATGACACCAAGACGAATGAAATGAATGCGTTCAAAATTTAACAGATTATAGAGTGCTGTTACGGCCTCGTGGTGCCACTGTCAATTTCGGGTTAAAGTCCGCCAAAATCAAAATAACCCGCCTATGTCGTTTTGTACATATATGTCATTTTGTACGTATTTCCCCTAGCCTATGTCACTCTCCAGCCCTTACACTATATACACAAATCGAGTCATTGCTCTTTTTTGCTGAGAAAGAAAGACAAATTCGAGACAAAACACACTTTCGAATTTATAATATTAAGATATTAATAATATTAAAAAAATATTGTGCGAGAGAAATAAACATATTTTATAATATGTTTATTTCTGTCGCACAATATTTACAATACATCATTTAAATTTTTATGATAACAGCTTTATTATTGCCGACTAGTGCCTAAACTGCAAGCCTATATTTCAGGGCACTATAAGATGGATGTACTTTTTTGTACTTAACGGAGCAGATTCGATATTCAAGTTTAAGTTACGTTTAGCTAGGCCGATCCATAGATGGATCGTCATTTAATAGATATTGATTTTCTTAAGCCGATTTTTTTACAATCTTCGTAATTGAATGACGCTGGTAATAAGTCTTGTTACACCTAAAAATATTAAAAAAGTCGGGTACCCCGTTTTTTTCGTTTTGGTCAGATGTGTCCATGTTGCTTTTGGTGTCAGAACTGCCTACCCTCTAAGTTGGTAAGCTTATGTGCTTGACTCCCTCGTGGAGTAAGACATTATGTGACACTTGACTTTCCAGTGGTCCAAAGGTCTTTGAGACATTTTTAGGTATTGTTGAAGATTAGGATCCGTTTCTAATTTATTACCCGACTGAATGTGTTTAAATATATAACATAACTTGTAAATACATAATACTTGCAATGTACGATCATTGTGCGTACAGCTAAGGAGTGGAATTCCCTGAGTCTGTGTGTTTCCTGATAGCTGGGAATCATAAGGTCAAGAGTGATAGGTTACTTTTAGCCTGCTTCATCTTCAAGCGTATTATCGCTCACTACCAGATGAGATGGTGGTCAAGTGTCAAAAAGTTGATTTTTTTCATTTTATTATTTTTTTAACATAAAATGAAAAAAAAATGATATTGCGATGCATTCAGTTTGACTAGAAACTGCCCTCAAAGTGATTTAATACTATGAAGCTGGTAACCACCTTATAACGTTCCCACAGGCGGATACAGGCAGGTACGGTCACAGCCTGGAATTGGGGGGGGGGGTCACTAACAATAAAATATGTCGAGTAAATGAGTTTTCTTTATCGCACAATACAAATTTTATCGCACACATTATAAAACAAATGGAAGTCTTCTATTTTTATTGACAAATCATGTGATAATATTTGGAACGTCTTATTTTGCAAAATTTTAGAAGATTTTCTATTTGGGGTGTACGATTTTGGGGGGTCATGTCCGCTGTGACCCCCACCCTTCGGACCGCGCCTGGATACAGGCCTCCTCTCTATGAGAAGGAATGGGCCGTAATTCACCACGTGGGCCCATTTGGTGAATGTCGCATGTCTTGGGATGTTTGAGTACTAAGACATAAGTATCCTCACGATATTTTTATTCACTGTTTTGGGAGCTGCAGAGGTGATGTTGAAAATTACACGAAGTAATATGTCTGCCTGGGTACTTACCCACGACCTACAACTGCCTGCGACCTGTAACGACTGGGCCACCAGTGCTTACAAACATAATCATACAATTTATTTCAAAATATTTTGAATAAGAACATTAGAATTAATCAATGTACAATGTACTAAAGACATTTTGAAACTATTTCTCTTTCGTCTTTAAATGCTTTGAAAATAGAATTCTATTAGGACCTACAAAGGTAGAAAGTAACAATTTACCTAAGTGAAGATACATTTTACTTACTCATATCAGTAAGCTACTCTCTTGGTCATCACTGTCATCAGTTCATGATAAACTTTCTGAGGAACGGTCAATTTCTAGTTACTTCTTCAAAAGAATTGCGTTTAATTCGATAGGCCTTTATTAAAGAAAGATAGATAAGTATATTCTTTATTGTACACACTAATAGAATTAAATGAGGACTTAAAAACTACAGAGTGTTACAATGGGCGGCCTTATCGCTAAAAACGATCTTTTACAGACAACCTTTGGATGGATTTACACAACGTTCTTTTTGGACAACTGTTTAATTTTCACGGCGTCACTTTATGAGTGGAAACTATTGTTCTACAGTGTGATATTTATAGTCTTACTTTATGTATAGAATTCCTTAACTATTGGTGGCCAGTACGATGTCCTGGCATTTACGGCATTGACTCATGACCAAAATGAGTAAAAGACTCTATTGAACTTTGAACATTTTACCGTCATAATGAAATTTAAGACTGATGATTCAATTTAAAAACAAATTAAGACATCTATTAATGGAGAAATGTTATTATACCATCGATGAATTCCTTAATGACAAATTGTAAATTATTTGATATTCCTATTTATTGAATTAATTTTGACCATGTACCTATTAATTTATTATTTATTGATTAATTTAGAGTTGTTTATGTTTTAATTGTTGTTTTTCTGTTTTAAGTAATATTGTAATTTATTGATTTATTCAGAGTTGTTCATGTTTACCTATATTGTAAGTTTTATTTCTTTTTCTTTTCTTTTTTCTTTTCTTTTTGGACATAATATGCATATAAATTTAACTATTAAATTTTTTCTTGTAATAAGTATACAAGTCTGAGAAATAGTGTACACCTATAAGGTAGATTTTTGAGGAACCAATTAATGTATTGATAAGATCTCATGTAAATATCTATCCAAAAATCACACAAATAAAATGAAAAAAAAAAAAATAGTCCTCCTAGCGGAATGGAATTCGGCAAATCTTATAATAGATTAGCCAGCTGCGCAGGAGATATTATAGTGCCCATGTAAGTGCACAGGTACAGATGCACTCTCCTTTACTCTCCGATGGGACCACAATCCGACACGACCGGAGAAAGATCAGGCGCAGGAACAACGGGTTAACGTGGTTTCCGAAGCACAGGGGTTACCACACCACCAACTTCCAAACTCCGGGCCACTACTCAGAAACTTCTAACAAAAAAAAAACTTTTTTGCAAAAAATAAAACCGACTTCCATATCAAAACACTACAAAGCCAAAAATAATTTTAATTCCGGTAGTCGGTGTTATTGGTTTTGTATTTTCTTTTTTTTTCACACCGCCTTCCGAAATTAAAATTATTTTTGGCTTTGTAGTGTATTGATATGGAAGTCGGTTTTGTTTTTTATTTTCGTGCTTTTTAGTGGGTCAGTGAATTTTCCAAATCGGTTCGTAAATGACGGAGTTATGCGCGAACAAAGAACACAATGCAGAGTAAACGAAAAGATCATCAACGTAAATATTTTTTTAGACTTTTGTTGATTTTTCAGAAACGGCTTGTCCGATTTCGATAAAATTTTTATGGGACCATTTGGGAAGTATACCCTTTCTAACAAGATAAGAATTTTTAAAATCGGTTGGCAAGCGACGGAGTTATGCGCGGACAAACATAAAAAAAATACAAACATCCCAATTGAGAACCTCCTCCTTTTTTAGAAGTCGGTTAAAAACCCAATAGCACTTTTTGCCCGATCCGGGAGTCGAACCCAAGACCTCTTGCACAGCAGTTGTGCTTGCGACCACTAGGCCACCGACTCAGATTTTTAGTTACCGTCATATTCTCCAGCCAGTAACATTTCAAAACAACAGAACACCCATAAAACAGAGGACGAGACTTAATCCTCAAACCAGTTGAACATTATTTGATGTCCAAAAATTCTAATCATAATTTTTGTTGAAATTCTACAATGAAATATTAAGCCATTTCAACGGCGAGCCTTCATATCGAAAACTGTCAAATATCAACAGAAATGTGACACGATTGTCAGGTTTTTTGTCATGACACGATGCAGTGAAGGCTGATTGGGTGTTGCTGTGCTTATGATTAGTATTTCCTCAGTAGTAACTACCCATTTTTGAACAAGTTGTTTATTTTATAATTGTGAATTGAATAATCACACTAAGCTTATTTTAGTATCTGGTTTCGAGGAAGTACTATGTAGACTTAAAGAAACTGTTTAGTGCATTTTTGGTGATGAAAAATACTAATGGACATATTACTCACATTCAGTAAATACTATAATTTGTAACTTAAAGATCACCCGGATTAAAGTCCCTCACTTCAAGGTAAACCCTTATCAAACGGAATCTGGCAACACTGTTAAAGTTTTTCATGCAACCGCAGTTGTCAAATTAGACGGTGTTCGATATTTAACACTTTGACACTGCCAGCTAATCCTCTCGGTCACTCCTCTTTTTGTCGATGGTCTCAAGTGTCATGGCCGACGACGAATAATCCTTTTAAACGCGCGCTGTTATTAAATAACCTGTGTCGTATTTCTGTTCTTATATGCTCCCATTCTATGTTAAAAAATGTAATCGGAAACTTAAAATTTGGTAAAGAGAGAAGTTGGGTACTTAAAGCGATTGAATTCTTGACAAAACGGGGCACGAAAGTGTTGCATTTACCGCTTGTCTATCACCAATTAACGAGTCATACAAGCAGGTATTATTGGAAAGGTTTCATTGTTAAATCTTTTCTGAGAGCTGTGACTCCTGCAGGTGCTAAATGTGATTTAAAAGCTTCAGGTTTTTTCAAAGCAGTGTCTAATTATCGCCAGGTATAAAGACTTGATAATGATAATGATAATGTTTATTTCAATAACTTAAATATACGTTTACATATGGTCTTCAGGGAATTTCCATTTAAGTAGGAAGTATACTTGTGTTAGGAAGTTCCGCTCTTCCAGTAGTTACAACTTGTATAAGCTATTGAATTACAAATACAAATATACAAAATATTATTTTATAACCAGTTTATAAAAAATGCTATTAGAGAAAAAAAGGTGACGTAAATCAAAAATATAAAGTAAAACTTAAACTTGGAAATAATTAATTAAAAACGCGCTGTAGTGTGAAGGTGTATAATGATGTGTGTTTGTGTGTGAGTGAGTGTGAGTGTATATATGTTTAATGATAGTATAATTATGATATGTAAGTAGCATTGGATAAGGGTTAGTGAGGAGAACCGATTATAATAAGTATTTAAGAAATTATAGTTTGGACTATATTCTCAATCTCGTCGTAAGTTTTTGTCTGTCTGACTGAAGACTTATCTCAGCACATTGCTAGAATCTGTCAAGGTTTACCTATCTACATAACATAATGACACATATTTATGCAGGAATGTTCTAACGAGATACCGCGGCTTCGAAACGCAAGGGCAACTGACACAGGTTTCTTAGTCAGCAGAAGTCTGACACTCGATCCCTTCCGCTCCACCCAGAGCGAAACATTTAATGATTTTCTCCCCGAAAAAAATAAGTTATATAGGTATTGTTTAAGATCGGTCTGATAAACATAAACTACGATTAACATGACACACAAGTGAATATCTTGTAAGTTACACCTATATCCTGAAATTGAGTAACGCTATCGCAATGAAATGGTTCTACAATCGCTGTAGTAAGCTAGGATTGTAGTTGTTCGGCCAAAAATCAGAACTCTGTAGCAGAACGTGAAAAAAAAAATTGGGTAAGTAATATATGATATAAATACAAAACTTCTAATAAGTATTTACAAGATATAACAACTGAATCTGTAATTTTATTTAATATAATGATCAGTCAATATAATAAACGATTGATATAATTTTAAAGCAACTAATTTTTGTAAGCATAACATACATGGAATTATAAAATCGTTTGATATACCATTCAAAAGACACGCACCCGTAAAAATTATATTAAACCTTAAGATTCTAGATTTAAGGACCTAAATGTCATTATCATCATGATTTTAGCTGAATGGCATTTACTCCAGGACTAAGGCCTCTACCAAGTCTCGCTACATCTTGTGCTTTTTGCATCCAGCGGAATCCCATGGCTCTTCAAATTATCAGTCCACCTGATGGGACCCGACTGCATGGTAACCAGAAAAAAAGAATTTCATAGATCTTAATGCAACAGATATTAAATTTCACACGAATTTCCAAGACCAAAACACTTTTTGACAAGTCATACGTAATATTGAATAGGTGAGGTATCGTCCGCCCGTGTCAAAAGTAAAAATGGCTACCCAAGTAGTCCTATTGTGATGTTTATTGCTAAATCATTGATCGACGATAAATATGTGGATCATTCACACGGCGGATCGCGACAGGTGGCAGCACTTGCTATGTCACTCGTAGATCGAATCACGGCTATTGAATTAGATTCCTTTTTTGAAATGTGTCAGTTGACGTAAGATTGGTTCCGTGATGAATTTTTGGTAACTATTTGTTATTACGTAAACAAGATTTGCATAGTAGTAATGGCACAAGTATTTGAAAACGCTACACGAGTTGATTTTTAATTTCTGTGCACAGACATAATTTTATTTTACGTTTAGTAACCCCAGCTCCCACAAAAAATTATTAACCTCATCAATTCTTGCGGATCTCCAAAAGTAGACAGAAACCAACGACAAATATTTTGTAGGCGTGCGACGTTGTTTTTTTGAAATTTGAATTTGGAAGCCCCAGGTTCAGTGTGGCCAACCAAAATGCGTTTGTCGTGTAATCCTCGAGGGATATGGATTATTTTTTTCTCATTTTTTCAATCAATTATTATTTTTTTGAAACATTGTCCTTTGCGTGGGATATTGGGACGTAGGCATGTCGAGTATTTTATACGGTTTATTAATTTTCTATTAGTTATTGCTGCGTTTTTTCTTTGTTCGATGTGATGTCAATCACGTTGGAATCCCATTAACGTGTGTTAGAGTTTTCAGTATTAAAAAAGAGAGGGTTAAAATACTTGTTTTTATCACCACCCAACAAGTACCAGGTCTTTAGGTATTAATGCAGAAAATAACAGGTATTTTTTTTGTCGGTTGGATAATAATTTAATGACTCCTCTCGCTCTGGGTGGAATGGAAGGGAGTGTTAGACTTCCACTGACTAAAAACCCAACCTGTTCCTTCACTGCCTTTACGTTCCGGGGCTGTTCTCGTTAGACATTCCCACATACCCCAGGCAGGCAACCGGTATGTCTTAAGACTGAAAAATCTGAATACATATGACATTCCCAACCCAACTGGGTTCACGTGGTGGATTACGGCCTATTTCGTTCATAGAGAGGAGGCTTGTTCCAGCAATGGGAACTTCATAGACTGATCATATTAACCCTTAAAAGTAGCCGAGTTTTCCTGGCAGATTATTTTATTTATTTGTTCCATAGTTCCCACACATTATTTACATTTAAGTTGGTGCCAACATAAATTCATTAGAGTTTTACCGTGCACCAAAAACATCGACTACATAATTTAACAATCTTAACAAATTAAATTAGATTGGGGGTATAAGCTGCAAAAGTAACAGTTATTTACTACAACTTACGAGCACACATGGTGGGTGACCATTCCGGCCGGCCATCCTTATAACAAAAGTGGTGGTGGAATGTTAGACGATACAGGTTGTTCCCAAAAAGTAAAATGTTTATTATTAATAGTTTTTTGTTGTTATTGATTCTTATTAATATATTTTTAGGTATTTGTATTTTGTATAAAATATTGTGTTACTGTGTTTTGTATGTTTTTATGAGTCACTTGGTCCCTCAGTGGTATAGGAAGTTGGTTTATAAGGTAAGGTATTATATATTTCAACGATCTTTTGCCGTGCAAATGCGTGTACTTTGGAAGTAACAGCTTAGCATTGATGGTGCCACGAGTTCTAATTTCATTATTATTTATAATTTTTATTTTCTTTAGGTTCTAATTAAAAAAGCTTGCCTTTCGGTTTTCTACAGATTGTACTTCGGGGAGTGTGCGCAGGAGCTCCATGACCTGATACCTCCATCTCCCTTTCACTACCGGTCTACCAGACGCACGGCTGGGTACCAATCCACACTTGGTTGATATACCGTCTTATCGTATCAAGCGCTTCTCCTCCACATTTATTGTGCGCACAGCCAAGCTGTGGAATTCTCTGCCGGCTTCTGTGTTCCCTGCCACTTATGACCTTTCAGCCTTTAAAGCACGAGTAAATAGGCATCTTCTGGGCTCGCTCGTCCCATCTTAGACCTCATCTATCGCTTACCATCAAGCGAGATCGAGGTTAAGAGTGGGCCCATCAGTAATAATAATAAAAAAATATAGCGCAAGTTTAGTTTTTTCATGTATAGGTATTATTTTACAATATTCAAATATTTTACGGTAGTTATCTTTGTATTTCTTTTGTAGATATTATGTAGGTACCTACACAACATTATAAATAAGCTCAAGCGTCAATAGTCTAATGGCTAAGGTGTCGGACTTGTGATCGAGAGGTCGCGGGTTCGAACCCCACCCATTACACTATTCCCGTGAACCCACTCCAGACACAAGCATATTTATCTTAGTTGGAGGGGTTAACAAGATTGCTAGTAATGTGAATTATAACCACATTGCTAGTTCTCTTAAAAAAAACCACATAATTATCGTAATTTTGCTATCAAAATACTTTAAGGCTTTACGTAACTATTTACGTAAAGCTTGGTTATTTTTTGAATAGTTAGAAAATCATTAGTTGACTTTTCCATAATTTTCTGCTTTTCTCCAGTAAAACTGTCTGGAGCGATTGTAGTCTTGTTTAACTCTCACCTTGCCTTTTTAATTAATTTGCCCACTCATTAATTGTGTAAAAACTTTAAGATTAATTTTGTTTTTGTAGTAATAGTTAAAGGGAAAGATCAATATATTTTTCGGAATTGTTCGGAATTTCCGGAATTAATCAGTAGCAAATTAGCTACTACAAACGCGAATGGTGTATAGGATGAAAATCCAAAAGGGTGAAACTCAAAATTGTGTTCAAACTCTGCTGAAAAGCACATTTTGAACGAAAATTATTCACATCCTATGCTTTCTTTTGTAACTTAATTGTGAAGATATTCAGTGTTAGATTTGTCTCATTGTCAATTTAGAGAGTTACTTAATGAAGTTGCTATTACCAGTTAACAGAAGGAATGTAAATAATGAGTCTGGGAGAAGTCCGAAAATTAACACTTATTTATTTAATATAATTCGCTTACAATATTTAGACGCGGGTCTATTTTGTGTCCTAAGAGTAGAGACTCACTTGATTACGGGGTTGTGGTGAGGCGAGCTCTAAAGGAGTTCACTCAGCAATATTCAATGACGCCACATCACGACTAAGTAAATAATACCAGTATATTGGTTATTTGTCTTTTGGTGTCAATTTTGAGGAACCTAGTTTCCGCCACTTTCTAGTTTTATATAATGCATGCTTTGAAAGTCTGTAATATGCTTCTGAACCTCATATCACACTTCACACCATCTCACCTGATGGTAAGCGATGATGTGGTCGAAGATGAAACACGCTTACCTAGAAGTAACCTATTTACTCTTGACTTAAAGACCCCCAGGTTACTTATAGCTATCAGAAGACACACTCTGAAGAAACTCTGAAGACTTCATGTAGGTAACTACTTTGTAATTAAGCTGTTGTGTTTCCTGTCAATAGAAAAGAACGCGAACACTAGACTTGACTGAAAACTAGATTAGTTTTAGTAGTGGCCATGTAGGCTTATGTGAAATAAAATATTTTTGAGTTTGAGCTACAAAGCCTTACCCTTTCTGCCACTTTCTAGTTTTAAATGCTGTGAAATTCTACTAAGAGACTTTAGAACTCCATGTTTCATATGCTACCATATCATGTTCTTGCACCTATGCTATTAAGTTTCCTATCAATAAATCTGTCTCCCAAAATGCTCTCCTATGGCCAGCAGTCCCAAGTCTTTTAGCTGGGAAGAAGAAGTTTAGGTTTGATTACCGATGTGATACTTCCGTCAATAGCCTAATGATTAAGGAGTCGGGCTTGTGATCGAGAGGACACGGGTTCGAACCTCACACATTAGACTATTGCCGTGACCCTACCCCAGACACAAGCATGTGTAGCTTAATTAATCATAATCATAATCTTTATTCTCTCGCCAAAATATATACATATATGTACATTTTTACAATTATTAGGGACACATTTTATACAATAAAGATTGTGGGAGAGTGGTGCCTAAACTAGGCCTAGGGCCTGTATTTCAGGACACCAGGTCTCCACCCTTTAGGTTAACATTTCAAGTGCTCTATATTTAGTGGTCAGAGTCACTTTATAATTTACATAATGTTTAAAATTTAAGAAAAAATTACAAAAAAATAAATAAAAAATATTGTTAGTGAAATTACAATTAAGTGGGGATGTGGGTGCGTGTATAGTGAGTGTGCATATATAGTGAGTGTGTGTGTAGTGAGTGGGTTACTAGTTTTTTTTTGAGGGAATTGGAGGGGTTAACAAGATTCCTAGTAATGTCAATTCTACACATATTGCTAGATCTCTTTAAAAAATACAAACTAAAGTGCCATGCACACATTTGTTATTTGGTTCGACATAATATACATAACCGTTTTCAATATTGTCCATCGCCTTTAATTAATAATAGCAAACTGATTGGAGCTTTCAACTAATTTCCTCCATCCTTGCAAGATGATAAGCTTCGCATGTACCAGCTTTCCGCCATGAATAATTTCCAAATAGTACTTATTCACGTTCATCAGTAATCCTCAAAGTGAAGTCTTGTGTGGCCCGTTCGGTTGGCTCCCCTGGGAGTGGCGGTGTTGTGTTACGTTGCTTTGTTATGTTGGTAGTTAGAGGCTAGGGAGTGAGCCGTTTTTGTTTTGGTGTTGTTATTGCCCAGAGAGGTTATGGGATCAGACTATGGTTGGTAAGAAAAAGAAGGAAAAAATTGGACCCCGATTAGAATCTCTGCCCGCTTGTTTTCCCTGCCACATATGGCCTTTCAGTGTTTAAAGCAAGAGTGAACAGGCATCTTTTGGGTTCGCTCATTTTATCGTAGACCTCATCTATCGCAAGTATCATCAGGCGAGATCGAGATCAAGAGTTGGCTCTTCCGGAATAAAAAAAGGACCTAAAATAGGTAAATAACACAAAAAATAAATGAAAGCAAAAACTTAATTAACTATAACAGCATTGTTTGTGCAATATGAATGTGTCCAAAAATGCTTACTGTGATTGTTTAGATATAAATTAATTTTCAAGAGCCAGTCGCAAAAATTTACTTTCCTTTAATAGTGACTATAACCAAATTGGCCATTGGGTTTTTTATTACTTCTTAATTAATACTTCTTAGTCGTCATGACACAAGTTGTAACGTGGATCTGTCGGGGTTGTGGGAATGTTTTAACGAGTACCATGGCCTTAAAACACAAAGGCAACTGAAGGGACAGGGTGGGTTTTCAGTCAGTAGAAGTCTGACACAGCCTCCCACTCCGGGAGGACTCATTTGATGATATTACCCCCCAAAAATTTAACACGTTCGCTGACAGTGAGCACTTACCTTGACACCACATTACGACACTAGAATTTTCCTCGATGTACTCTTAAAAATAAGTGGCCCGTCCCTCGACGTACTGTCATAAATAACGCACTATTTTAATTTCCCGCCTAACGACGTACTGTCAGCGAACGTGTTAAGTTGTGACGTAGTTAGGCCTAAGATATAGGTACTTTTAAATAACCGTTTTCGATAGTATCATGTCCTAGTGTTTCTCTTTCAAAAAACGGATCAAAGAAGAAGAAGTTTTAAAAAACATCACATGGGCCCGTTAACGCAAAAGCTTAAAGGTAAAAAAATAAATTTTCTCGATGGTAAGACCTGGCAATGGATTAATGCGTACGCTCCATTGCCTATATTATAATTTTCGCTCGGGTAGAATCAACATCTCCTTTTTTATATTGACTAAGGTTCCGCCTTGGCTTTGCTTGTATTTCGTATCGTTTTTATTGAAATAGCTAACGATAAATTCAAAGAAATGAGGAAATTGATTTTACTTTTGGATAGCTATGTTGGATGCAAAATCTCAATTTATTATGAAAAATATTCTGTGCGCAATGTTGCTATCAAAATCTGCGGATTTTTTCGGAGGGAACATCAGCAAATGACTCCTTCTGCCCTGAGTGGAGCAGGAGGAAGTATCATACACAAAATAAAAAACTAGTGTTAGTAAAATAGCTTTATGTATTTTCTAAGTATTGTTTATTGGAATTGATAGTTTGGTTGAACAACTCTGCAAATGTCTGCTCAGTGAGCAGACATTTGCACATATCTGTGAGCAGTGCTCACAGATGCATTCAAATGTTTACAGTAATCTGAGGAAAATGTTGAGGGTTGTGTATTAGATAAGTTTATAATTTAATACATTTTTGTTATTTTTAAATACGCAGCTGTTTATTTTCCCTACATAAATAAATAAATAAATAAACATTGACTCTATCACTGGGGCTCCATTATTTGTGCCAACTGCTCTTTAAGGCGAGCATGAAACACGACGCGCCGTCAACTCGGGAAATCAGGGTTATTTGCTGGTTGTCACTGATAAACCAGCACTGTGGTACATAGGCGTCTAGGACACAAGTCACGCAATTTTATATATTATATCATCCTGTGTGCTATTAAACATCTTTGCAATAATTACGCACCCATCATAGATACTTTTTTGAAACCACCACGCTCAAATAGATTTGACAGCGACAGCGTAGCAATGTGCTACGAAATGGCTACGATGCTACGAAAGTCTACGAAAAACAATGCATACATTTTTCGCAGTAAAATTGATTAGAATTTTGCCAACGCATATCCATAGAGTTTCCTATCAAAGACATACAAACTGACAAACACACAATCAGCTTCGTTTCTTATAGCATCTTCGCGAAACGATTTTTATTTATTTTTAATCCGCCAGGTGGGCGCAGAATGGTTTTTAATTGGGCCGTTAGTTTACAATGGGTCGCAACCCTTGAAGAAATTGTTAAAGAATGTGTGACAATAGGACTACTGTGGTTCTAGTATCGAACAGTGGGAGGTCGTGTCTATGAATTTGAAGGAAACGTTCTATCATTCCATTTTTGAATGCCATTTTTTTATTGCCAGTATCAATTTTCGGGTGTAAAAAGGTAAATTATGTGATCTAAGACTTCTTTCTAAGCTGTTTTTTTTCGGCTGTCATTTGTAGACATTTGACAGGCGTTATGGGTCTTGCCAAGTTTTATCGTGGTACCCAGTTACTGGGCTGTGGAGGTCAGATGGGCAGTCGTTATAAAGAATGAGTACTGTTCCTCAGTTTTATGGTTAGACTGGAAGTCCACACCAATATAGTTTGAATGAAAAAAGGCATTCTTTTTTTAAATATATTGTGAGTCTATCATTTGGATTGTATGTCATGTGATCTGATAATACGTTAATTGTTGTCTTTTCTGTAATACACTTCATCTAATTATAAAAGGGGCTCGAAGTTCTTTCAATTAACAGTTTTTGTTTGATTTTGAAATGATAGTTAATTCACTGTAACCCGTAACTCTGCAAGGAATAAATACTTCACCGTTGTTCATTTGAGTATAATAGAAGATTAAGGAATTAAATCAGGTAAAGAGTTACCCTAAGTATTTGATTAAAAGATGAAGAAAAGTCTATTCGGATATAAAGATTCATTAAAAAAAAATATAAAAAAAAAGTTTTATTGAATCTTTGAGAAAATGAGTGTTGTAGAACAATTATAAATATTATACTAGCTGGCTTGCCTGAGAGACGTTGTTTTTTTGACCATTTGCATCTACCTTGTATTAATTGAAAAGTAATACAAAAGAAATTCATGAAATCGGTCGAGACGTTATAAAATTATAGTAGTTACTACTTTACGTATACCGTATTTTTCGTTACGTATTAGTAAGTTATACTACCGAACAACTATTTATTTGTATACGAAGAAGATTTACTTAGATATTTCCCCAAAAAAATGCTCCATTTTACCCTTCGCGTTTATGAAATACGGGCATTTCCTGTCCAAAACTATCCGCCATTCAAACATCCGTTTTATTATATTTGAACACATTACAAATCCTGTTCCGCCCAATTAATCCCGTATACGACCTGTAACAAAATCAATTATATAAAAAATCAATCTCAAATAAATTCAAAACTTTTAAAGTGACCTTCCAGATCGGTCAGGAAACGAAAAAATGCACCGAAAAAACTATAAAAGCCATAATTCACAATTAAAAACGGCTACTGGTCATGGCCGAAAGTATATACATAATAAATTTCTTCCTTAAAAAGGTCGAATGAAAGAGGCAGGATACTGACACAAAGGCGGGACAACGTCGGGCGCAGCGAGAAAAAAATAAAAGTTGTTTATGATCATTTTGCCGCCAACGCTCCAAGTTTTAAATTTAGAATTAAAACTTTTTAAAGCGAGGTAGCGGTGTGTACATTTAATTCTGTATTCTGTTGTGCTTATGAATTCGGTTTTTACCCGGCTGACTGTCATGTAATATAATATCTATACCTATAGGTATTTATTTATTGGACAGAATCTTACGTAGAAGCTGACACATGCATTTTGTTTTAAGACTTTATTTATCGTCACATTTGTCGATTTTAATACTTGTGCACTATTTTTTAATTATGACGCTTTGACCTAAAATTATCAAATTTAGCAAGGCGTACAGCACAATAACCGCAAATATAACTTTGGCATTATTATAATAGAATATACACTATGGAAACAAAGTTATTTTTTGCTAATCTATGGTTGCTACTACAGAACCCTTCATAGGCGAGCCCGACTCTCATTTGGCCACTTTTTTTTTCTAAATCACTTATTTTTACCTACTCAGTTTTAAGGGCGCTATAACAAAATATGCGAATTGCGAACAGCTAGGCGCGTTGGTATAGTTATTCCGATGCCGCATTTATAGAATACTTAGTGCATAGAAAACAAGTTTATGTTGTAGAAGTGGTGGAAAGCAGCATGATGGGCTTTGCAAAGATAGATAAATAGCGGTTTCATACAGTTTAAACACAACGTAATTTTACGTAGCATAGTTATGTAAGAGTAGCGGTGCCAGATTGGTTAAAGTTATGAATTGGGAATTGCAGGGTGCGGATTTCAACCCAGGCAGGCACAATCCTTTTCTCAATTTATATCATCACTACTGTTTTCAAATCGGTGAAGCAAAACTTCGTGAGGAAAGTCCTAAAATATGCCGATATTTTAGGACCATTAATTCGAAGACATTCAACATCCACTAATCCGCACTGGGTCTGCGTGGTGATTTACGGCTCATTCCTTCTTATGAAGAAGAGGTTTGGACACAAAGCAGTGGGAACATTTTAGGCTGGTTATACATAGGTATATTATTATTGTTCTGAAACCCACTAAAACCAGTATTTTGTTAGGCAAATTAAAACGTAGAACTATCTAAAGCGAAAACATTTGTAGAATGTTATTCCATAAAATCAAACAATCTATTCCGAACTGTATTCGCTACATGTCTTTGCGTACAACAAAATAAAATGTTTCTCATATTTATTTAGCTACAAGTAACCAAACAGTCAGAAAGGGGCTGGCCTCACAAAAATACCAAACAAATACACCTGTGTACACAATCGATTAAAAAAATACGACAAAACTTCATTCATAGAGAACGGAACTGACAAATCATGGACAATAGATGCGTCGGCCCGTAGACAAATTCTCACGTTTTTTTTTTCAAACTCATTGATGACCACGGTAGCAAAATTTATGACGTCTAGGTGCGAAAAGGTTATGAAAGAAGGTTAAATATGGCTCAGAAAAAAATATGAATTGTTGGTAAATTATACGGTTGATGTTCTTCGCACTGCTAATGATTAGATGCGATTATAAATGAGATAATGGCTTTTTATTTATATTGTTTAATTATCGTACCACTTAATAATAATGAAAGAGAAAGTCCTGTGTTCTTTGGCTAAGCTGATAATACCCTTTTGTGTTTGGTAATATGCAAAAATAAACATAAACAAAAATAGCTCAAATGGCTTCCTATTAGGTTTCGCCGGAATCTTCACTTACTTTCTCTGCTTTATAATGTGCTCTTTAATCCTTTTACTCCTTTTTATCTTAAGGAACGCTTTCAGTTCCTCTGTGACACACATTCTAGATCCCTGAGATCATCGGAAAATTTAGAGTTAAGTATTCGTATGCATTCCACTTCTTTCTTTTTTATAAATCTTTCACTATTCAAGCAGCTTGTTTGTGGAATGCATTACCCATAGAAGTGAGGCGTGCTCAAACGCTACCAGCGTTCAAAAGAATGTTGAAGGAGCATTACCTCTCCCTATAAGTTTATCCCCTACTTTCTCAATTATAGATACATGTAATATTTATTAGTATATGATTTTTGTATTCTATGTATGTATTTTATATTATTGTGTTCAATTAATGTTATTTATGTTGTTTGTATACTGACAGCCCTTAATCTGTCTCCTTTAATTTTTGTCCATCCAAAGGTTGTCTGTAAGAGATCGCCCTGTGCGATAAGACCGCCCATTATACACTAGTTTAAATTTTTGTTTCCATAGAAATATTGTGAGGTGTACAATAAAGTATATAATAAATAATAATAAATAAATAAATATAAAATAGTTTGGGTGAAGAATAAATGTTACATGTGAGAGACGAATGGTAGACCAGACAAAAGAGAATAGATATTGTGTAGAAGAAAAGGGAATTTTCCTAATAGACTTAATGGGACGGTATTTAACCCTAGAAACCTAACGTTCACTTGCCCCCTTGAAACCCTAACCATTCGTCGATTCGACGAGTATTTTTTGGGGTGCTTTAATTTCAAATAAAATTATAAATTTTCGTTATATTTTTTGCACATATATCTGGTCCGACTATTATTCTATAAAATGAAACAATAAATTGATGTATTGTAACTAATTATTTAATCACACTTTTAGGAAAACACTAGTTTTTACGCGATCACTGGAGACTCGATATAAAACAAAAATTTAATTAAAAAGGAAAACAAAATGTAGCCTCTTCTTCTTTGGCAAACTTAAATAACAACTATCTAAACTATATATAAAAACTAGTATTTGCGTGTTGCGCGAGGTGCAAGCACCTCGCGTGCTTGTGAAAAAAACTAAAGCATTGCCCCTCTAAATCAAGTATTTGCGTGTTGCGCGAGGTGCAAGCACCTCGCGTGCTTGTGAAAAAAACTAAAGCATTGCTCCTCTAAATCAAGTATTTGCGTGTTGCGCGAGGTGCAAGCACCTCGCGTGCTTGTGAAAAAAAAAAAAAAAAGAGGGGGGGGGTGATGGGGGGGGGGTTGCACAAGTATTTCGACTAAAGCATTGCCCCTCTAAATGAATCTGAAAAAAAAAATGTTCCAAGTCTCTTAGATTCCGAGATCCGCCTAAAGGGGGGGAGAAGGGGGGCGGGGGGGGGACTTTGAAAAATGGTTTTTACTTTACCGAGCCTCCTCTATACGAATCCGTAAAAAACAAAAAATACGGGTCTCGTAGTTTCCGAGATACGATAGGGAGGGGGGAGAAGGGGGGTGAAAAGGGGAGGTTTGGCACTTTTCCCGTAGGTTTGAGAGTTACTTGTTTACGAATCTGTCAAAATATACCCACCTCCCCATCCACCATCTGGGAGAACAATTATGTCAATGAGTCAGTCAGTCAGTCAGTGGTAATTTAGCTTTATATAATATAACTAGTATTTGCGTGTTGCGCGAGGTGCAAGCACCTCGCGTGCTTGTGAAAGAAACTAAAGCATTGCCCCTCAAAATCAAGTATTTGCGTGTTGCGCGAGGTGCAAGCACCTCGCGTGCTTGTGAAAACAAAAAGTGGGGGGGGGGGAGATGGGAGGGGGGTTTAGTATTTGCGTGTTGCGCGAGGTGCAAGCACCTCGCGTGCTTATGAAAAAACTAAAGCATTGCCCCTCTAAATCAAGTATTTGCGTGTTGCGCGAGGTGCAAGCACCCCGCGTGCTTGTGAAAAAAAAAAAGTGGGGGGGGGGGCGGGGGTGATGGGGGGGGGGGGTTAGTATTTGCGTGTTGCGCGAGGTGCAAGCACCTCGCGTGCTTGTGAAAAAAACTAAAGCATTGCCCCTCTAAATCAAGTATTTGCGTGTTGCGCGAGGTGCAAGCACCTCGCGTGCTTGTGACAAAAAAAAAAAAAAGGGGGGTGTGATGGGGGAGATGGGGGGGGTTTAGTATTTGCGTGGTGCGCGAGGTGCAAGCACCTCGCGTGGTTACGGAAAAAAAAAAATGGGGGGGGTGATGGGGGGGTTTAGTATTTGCGTGTTGCGCGAGGTGCAAGCACCTCGCGAGCTTGTGAAAAAAAAAAAAAAAAAAGAGGGGGGGGGGGGGTGATGGGGGGGGGGGGTTGCACAAGTATTTCGACTAAAGCATTGCCCCTCTAAATGAATCTGAAAAAAAAAATGTTCCAAGTCTCTTAGATTCCGAGATCCGCCTAAAAGGGGGAAAAGGGGGGCGGGGGGGGGATTTTGAAAAATGGTTTTTACTTTACCGAGCCTCCTCTATACGAATCCGTAAAAAGAAAAAAATACGGGTCTCGTAGTTTCCGAGATACGATGGGGGGGGGGGAGAAGGGGGGGGAAAAGGGGAGGTTTGGCACTTTTCCCGTAGGTTTGAGAGTTACTTGTTTACGAATCTGTCAAAATATACCTACCTCCCCATCCACCATCTGGGAGAACAATTATGTCAATGAGTGAGTCAGTCAGTCAGTGGTAATTTAGCTTTATATAGTATAATAACTAGTATTTGCGTGTTGCGCGAGGTGCAAGCACCTCGCGTGCTTGTGAAAAAAAAAATGGGGGGTGAGATGGGGGGGGTTTAGTATTTGCGTGTTGCGCGAGGTGCAAGCACCTCGCGTGCTTGTGAAAAAAACTAAAGCATTGCCCCTCTAAATCAAGTATTTGCGTGTTGCGCGAGGTGCAAGCACCCGCGAGCTTGTGAAAAAAAAAAAAAAATGGGGGGGGGGGTTGCAGAAGTATTTCGACTAAAGCATTGCCCCTCTAAATTAATCTGAAAAAAAAAATGTTCCAAGTCTCTTAGATTCCGAGATCCGCCTAAAGGGAGGGGAGAAGGGGGGCGGGGGGGGGACTTTGAAAAATGGTTTTTACTTTACCGAGCCTCCTCTATACGAATCCGTAAAAAAAAAAAATACGGGTCTCGTAGTTTCCGAGATACGATAGGGAGGGGGGAGAAGGGGGGGGAAAAGGGGAGGTTTGGCACTTTTCCCGTAGGTTTGAGAGTTACTTGTTTACGAATCTGTCAAAATATACCCACCTCCCCATCCACCATCTGGGAGAACAATTATGTCAGTGAGTCAGTGAGTGGTAATTTAGCTTTATATAGTATAACTAGTATTTGCGTGTTGCGCGAGGTGCAAGCACCTCGCGTGCTTGTGAAAAAAAAAGTGGGGGGGGTGATGGGGGGGGTTTAGTATTTGCGTGTTGTGCGGGGTGCAAGCACCTCGCGATCTTGTGAAAAAAAAAAAAAAAAAGAGGGGGGGGGGTGATGGGGGGGGGTTGCACAAGTATTTCGACTAAAGCATTGACCCTCTAAACAATCTGAAAAAAAAAATGTTCGAAGTCTCTTAGATTCCGAGATCCGCCTAAAGGGGGGGTGAAGGGGGGAGGAGGAGGGGACTTTGAAAAATCGTTTTTACTTTACCGAGCCTCCTCTATACGAATCCGTAAAAAACGAAAAATACGGGTCTCGTAGTTTCCGAGATACGATAGGGAGGGGGGAGAAGGGGGGTGAAAAGGGGAGGTTTGGCACTTTTCCCGTAGGTTTGAGAGTTACTTGTTTACGAATCTGTCAAAATATACCCAGCTCCCCATCCACCATCTGGGAGAACAATTATGTCAATGAGTGAGTCAGTGAGTCAGTGGTAATCTAGCTTTATATATTATACTAGTATTTGCGTGTCGCGCGAGGTGCAAGCACCTCGCGTGCTTGTGAAAAAAGAAATTGGTATTTGCGTGTTGCGCGAGGTGCAAGCACCTCGCGAGCTTGTGAAAAAAAAAAAAAAAGGAGGGGGGGGAGTGATGGGGGGGGGGGGGTTGCACAAGTATTTCGACTAAAGCATTGCCCCTCTAAATGAATCTGAAAAAAAAAATGTTCCAAGTCTCTTAGATTCCGAGATCCGCCTAAAGGGGGGAGAAGGGGGGCGGGGGGGGGGACTTTGGAAAATGGTTTTTACTTTACCGAGCCTCCTCTATACGAATCCGTAAAAAACAAAAAATACGGGTCTCGTAGTTTCCGAGATACGATAGGGAGGGGGGAGAAGGGGGGTGAAAAGGGGAGGTTTGGCACTTTTCCCGTAGGTTTGAGAGTTACTTGTTTACGAATCTGTCAAAATATACCCACCTCCCCATCCACCATCTGGGAGAACAATTATGTCAATGAGTGAGTCAGTGAGTGGTAATTTAGCTTTATATAATATAACTAGTATTTGCGTGTTGCGCGAGGTGCAAGCACCTCGCGTGCTTGTGAAAAAAAAAAAAAAATTGGGGGGAGGTGGTGAGGGGGGGGCTGCACAATTTTTTGGACTAAAGCATTGCCCCTCTAAATGAATCTGAAAAAAAAAATGTTCCAAGTCTCTTAATTTCCGATTTCCGCCTAAAGGGGGTGAAAAGGGGGGCGGGGGGGGGACTTTGAAAAATGGTTTTTACTTTACAGAGCCTCCTCTACACGAATCCGTAAAAAAAAAAAAATACGGGTCTCGTAGTTTCCGAGATACGATAGGGAGGGGGGAGAAGGGGGGGAAAAGGGGAGGTTTGGCACTTTTCCCGTAGGTTTCAGAGTTACTTGTTTACGAATCTGTCAAAATATACCCACCTCCCCATCCACCATCTGGGAGAACAATTATGTCAATGAGTGAGTCAGTCAGTCAGTGAGTGGTAATTTAGCTTTATATAATATAATATAATAATAAAATAATACTAAATTTGCGAAACGCATTTGGTACAAAAATCAACTTCATGTTCGCCACAAATTGCAGTGGTACATTTAGTACATAATTACTTAGTCTTGCGTCTTTTAGTGCATGGACAGAGACCACAGATTTTTCTTTTTGTGTTGTTTGGGGGGGTAGGTCACTGCTGGATTGTGGCTGGCTCTGTTTATGACTTTTGCCATGCCTTACACCCAATACATCTGAGATCTTGGCTTTGATCTGAGTTGGCATGGTGCGAATTTCCAGTCGGATTTTGAGCTATGGTTTTTCAAGTTCGCTACTTAAGAATGCAACTTCATCATACAGTCACGATGTTTTAATCGTTTTTACCTGGTACTGAGGCATTGTGCCAGTTAGTTATGTAACTCAATGCATGCTATACCTACTTATCGTTCCATAGAATACACACATTGGCCATCGATTGGCTTTTTTGCTGCTTTACATATCTGAGCACATTTGATCGAAGGTCTGAGCTCAGTTCTGGTTGTGGTTCCAGCACATCATCCATCAAAACCGGAGAAACCCGTTCTTGAATAACTTCTCCGCCGAAAGATTGTTCTATCTGATGATCACTTTCAAAAGCATCAACCTCCAGAATATCTTCCGTTTCACTATCCG
The DNA here is from genome assembly GCA_943138885.2 of Tholera decimalis. Lineage (NCBI taxonomy): Eukaryota > Metazoa > Arthropoda > Insecta > Lepidoptera > Noctuidae > Tholera > Tholera decimalis. Next base: position 34,631,413 of record OW964571.2, read on the forward strand.
GTATGTACTCCGAAGCCCTGATACCTTCTTGATCCAGTAACAAACGAACATTAGATTCATCTGCCATCTGTAATTTTCTCGAAGACATGTTGAAAACTCCAAAAATCAAAACAACATGAATTGTAAATTTATACACAAACCCTAACCATTCGTCGAAACGACGAACAATATCGTAATATCTCGAAAACTATTGTACTTACCCGCCGGAGCCTTGCACGTCGCGAAAGACCTAGGAGAACACTGAGTTGACAAGCAATGCGGTTGTGATCCCCGTACGCGTCGATAAGTGATAACTAATTTTCTGTCGCGTGCTCGTCGAATCGACGAACGTTAGGTGTCTAGGGTTAAATAAAAACGAATTAGTTGTCTACCTATCTCTAGGTAAGCGTGCTCCATAGACATCCATAGATTGACTTGTCAAAAACGAACAAAAATAAAAAAAAACAGTGGCGGTACCTTCATATAAGCCCAAAAGCCCGGCATGCCTTACTAAAAAGTGCTCGATAGAGAATCAATGTCAAACCCGAACTATTTAAAAGTTCGCGCGCTTAATTCTTATCAAAATAACACAATGTATCTACTGCCTGCTACACTACTACACATTGCGATTGTTCGCGCGCAGAGTTTCGCATTTGTAGCATCTAATGATCTACATATTGCTATCTCGCTTACACGCACCGGCTTTTACCGGGCTTTCAAATACTATATCTGTCACTTTCGCACTTATAGCGATGTGCCGTATAACGAGTTAGGCCTTGTGCATAGAACAAATCGATCACTATGGCAGATTTAAGCAGGGCTTTTGGTATGAAGTTGCATGCGTATGCGTGACCTTGTCAGCTTGCCAACTCTGCAGTGTTGCCGTTTTAGCCACACGTTGAAAGATCTTGGAGATTTTTAACGAGTTTGGAAACTTTTTTAACATTTAGCAACAATAAAAACTAGCGACTTTTAAAATAACGAAATTAAATACAGTCAAAACCGTTTACAACAACATCATTTAGAACAACATACCGGTTATATAGACCAAAATCATAGGTAAAAAATACTTTGTACCTTGAAAACATCACCGGTTATTACGACTATCGGTTTTTACAACCAAATATGAGTGATCCCTTGGATGTTGTTATAACAGATTTTGACTGTATTCAAGCAACATCTTAAAAATAAAAAAAATTTAGCTAGATTTTTCATATACCTGGCGACTTTTTTTGCCTAAATGACAACACTGAGTAGTTCCCGACATCCGAGAGTGCAACTAACTTCAGTTTCATTTGCTTGAGTGGGAAAAGGTTTTGTTGTTAAAGTTTTTTGTTTGTTTTCTAAGATTTCCTCAGTGATACAATTGTTTTGGTGATTTACCTACAACAATGGAGGTAATTGTAACTTGTGATGATTTAAAATGCGTTCAAGTTTTGATTGGCGAAGATAAGGTAAAATCTTTAAACTTTGCTCAGAAAAAACAGTTAATTTCTTCATTAAAACCGACGCCTAATCTGTGTATTTCTCAGACTAGTAAATCGCATAAACGAAAATTTAATAGATCAGTGTATAAAACTAGTTGTAACACGTTGCAAAATAACTCGGCTCCTCGTTTGAGACGCAACGTACGCTGTGCAAAAACGGAATACAGACGACTTTTTGTAGAAGTAATTGATAACATTAATACCGAAATTACTGACCGATATTCTGAAATTTATAAATTAAAGTTTTTCCAACTGCTCAACAACCAAAAATTTGACAATTATCACTCACATTTTCCTACAGAGGAATTAGATTCATTATTTGACATTTATGCAAACTATTTCGACAAACAAACATTAAAAAGCCAATTGATTTGCTTGTATTCTAGTCCTGATCTGAAAGATCGTAATGTTTTCGAATTAATTGATTTCATTCATGAGAATAACCTCGAAGATGCCTTTCCCGAGCTGTTAAAGTTAGCGTATCTTGTTGTAACTATTCCGGCTACAAGTTCTTCCGCGGAACGTGCTTTTTCGTCTCTTAAACGTATCCATACCTATCTGAGAAATACACAAGGTCAAGAGCGTCTTTCCGAATTATCAATGATAGCTATTGAAAAACAGTTGTTGGTAGAATTAAAACGATCACCAACATTTTACTCTGATGTAATTAAATCATTTCTTAAGAAAGATAGACGATTCCAATTAGAATATAAATAATTTATTTAAATTCCTTATTACATTCTATCTAGCTATTTTTTAACTTTCGTTTTGTAACTTTTTGTATTTTTTTTTTTTTGTCTGTAACCTGGGTCCTGTTACGAAGGAAGCAACTACTTACCATAACTTTGTTCCCTCAAGCAATGAAGCAAACCAAACGGCTTTTTTCAAAGCCACCGGCAATTGCTGATATGTTTATTATATTCAATCTAGCACTAGCATGCCTTCAGTGTGCTTTGGTTACCTCATTCACCGCACGACAAGCAAGAGTGAAATTGAAGAAAGAAGAGGAAAGAAGAAGATGGATGAATTCACTTTTAATTTATTGTACCTAACCAGTAGTTTATGATTATGAGAAAATTGCGATGATACATACGTAGGTACCTACATCCTCAGTCGAAAACTGAACTTTCTTTTTTTGAAATCGGTTAAAATTTTATTGGGCTTGCGTTATTTAAGACTTTAGCCGGTATAGTAATTATCACAATATCTGCTTTGCTTTCTCTCAACTATATTGGAGTCGGCTTTTAGTCTAACCAGTTACCAGATGCAGATGAGTACTAGTGTTTAAGTACAGACGCCAGCACATCAAGCTACAACAATCTGTCAAATTCCTTTAATAGATTTTCAACTTTATTGTTAAAGAAATTAGGTTCAAGGTTGATTGGGAAAATTTGACAGTTTCGGGTAGCTTGACAGTTTTGGCGTCTGTACATGGAGCGACTGTCTATCTGACTACCACAACCCAGAGGCTGGGTAACACGATACCCATTGACAATGCTGTTGTTAAATTTTCTTACTACCCGTAACGAGTGCGTACTTGTGTTCGTTGGTATTGTTACGCCAGTCGCTTAGTGAAGTACGTCGAGAAACTTCGACATAAATCTAGAATGTTCGAGACACTAACGCCATCTAGCGGCGAGTAGCAGTACTAAGTATATCTAGTCGAGACACTAACGCCATCTAGCGGCGAATAGCGGTACTGTGTATCTCGAGTAGCTTCCTGGAATATTCTGGGCAGTATATACAGTGAGTCGATTTTCTAAGAATGTTCTAGAATTCATAGACCGGGGTATAAATAGATCGCCAAGGAACCCGGACGGTTGGTCTTATTACGAGGCGAATACGCGATATAATCGAAGCTTTACTAGCGAATTTCAGTGCGATTTAAGTGTTAAGTGCGTTACTAATAATTGTGTTAAAGTTTTATTTCGTGTTTAATTAATTAAAGTGTTAATTTTGGTTTAATTCGCGTTAATTTTTTATATCCCGAACCCCAGCTCGTAACAGTATGGTAAGAACAAAATATGAATGAAAATATAAGGATTAATTGATAAATCAAATACGATGTCTCGAAAAAAACCCTAACTAGTTAATCGCTTAATTAAATTATTGATAATATCCATATCAATTGGGTAGGTCGATTTTCAGATCGTAATTACAAATTGATAGCACGTATTTCCGTAGGTAAATAGATAGTTTTATCGTTATCTGTACGTTTGGAACACGATATTAATGGCAATAATAGCGTGTTTATGGACAAAGCCAGGTTGTATAACAAGAACTAAGGAAGTTACGAATATGTTTCCTTGCTCGCGTCCGGTTCCTCAATGCTGAGGGTCGTGAAGCCCCCGTGGACATAGCTTTCCGCCATCTATGCCTGTTCTTGGCATCGTGTAGAGCAAGGATTCCTAACCTTTTACCATATGCGCCTGCCTCAGGTTGATGCTCAAATACAACGCCCCTTGTCTCGACTCTCAATTACGATGGAAATAAAACAAACAATATAGTCAAATAACTGAAGTGCAGCATACTATTAATCTAACATACTATTAATATAACTCTGAATGGCAATTAGTGCAGAATAAACGTACCAAACAAAATAGGATAACTAGTCAAAGGGGAAGAGCTTTGACCGCTCCCGATGGTATATTTCGTGCCGCGGATATCAAGGTGCCTTTGCTTATTTCGAATGTTAGTACAGATGCAAGTGAAAATGACATTATTAGCAATATAAAAGACAAAACAAGTGAAATAGTATCATTAAAAAAGATAAATATGAAGTCTTTTAGGAAGTATAATGCATTCAAACTGTATGTTTCCAAACACAAAGTTGACTTGTTTTTAAAAGATGAATTATGGCCTGATGGGATTGTGTTTAGGCGTTTTGTACATTTTATGTATCGAACGAAACCTCAGGAACTTAAAGTTAAAGTCAATTAATCTTTTTATTTATGGATACTAAAACTATTAATAATTACTTTAAGTTCACTAGTTTTAATTGTAAGTCGGTTAAGCGATCCATAGATAATATTAAATAAATATGTATGTGGTCAGATTTGGTAGCCTTACAGGAGACTTGGCTGCTTCCCCATGATATTCCCATACTAGGGACAATAAGTTCAGACTTCGAGTGTACGGGTAAGTCGGCTGTGGACACTTCTGAGGGCCTATTGAGAGGGAGACCTCATGGGGGGGTAGCCATTCTCTGGAGAAAGGGAGTTTTTGAGTCGGTTTCTGTTGTTGACTGTAGTAGTCCTCGGTTGGTGGCCATTACTGCGACGTCAAAGGGTCGTACTATTATTGTATTTTCTGTATACATTCCTACAAACTGTCCAGACAAGTTACCAATCTTTACAGATGTATTAAGTGAGATAAGTGCTACCATAGCGGGTTGTGACGTAGAAAATGTATTTATATTGGGGGACTTCAATGCTCACCCTCATGAGTTGTTCTATAAAGAGTTGATTAATTTTTGTAATGATCAATCCTGGATTTGTGCTGATATAGACAAACTGGGTTTGGATAGTGATACCTACACTTTTATAAGTGATGTTTATGGAAGTAGGAGATGGCTGGATCACTGTTTAGTGTCTGTATCGGCTTGGCATACAATTAAAAATGTTAATGTGTCCGAAGATGTTTATGTTTCGGATCATCTGCCTATATATCTAGAATGCCACCTAGAAGTAGTGAGGCCTAAATTGATGACTCGTGGCGACTGCCGTAACTCGGTTTTGTGGGGAGAAAGAACTAAGCTGGAATCTCAAAATTACCATAACATCTGTAACAGTAAACTGCGAAACGTTGATTTTCCCCATGAGTTTCAGAGTTGCAGTGGTGGGTCATGCGGTTTGGCGGAACATAGAGTTGTTCTGGACAGATTGTACGATCATATTGTAGAAATACTGTACGCGGCGGCTAGGCAATGTAAGCTGTCACGGGTTGGGGGACCGAGACGGGGTAGGCGTGTTTGTGGGTGGAATGAACATGTAAGAGACGCTCACCGAGAAGCCAGGAGCAGTTTTCAGGCCTGGATACGTAACAATCGCCCCTCTTCCGGTCCTATCTATAATGAAATGTATGAGAAAAGAAAAACTTTTAAAAGTCGCCTGAAATTTTGTCAAAATAACGCTGAGCAAATTATTATGGATAGGTTAGCTGAACAGCGAGCTACAAAAGATTTCAGTAAATTTTGGAAGTCCACTGATGTTCCCATTGTGAAGAACAGGACAGGCGACATCTCGGACAAGAGTAACTATCGTCCCATCTCTCTTGCGACAATTATAGCAAAAGTGTTGGACGGTATGCTTGATACTTGTTTAAATAATTATATACGTCTGCAAGATGTGCAGTTCGGTTTTCAACCCGGACTTTCAACCGAAAGTGCTATTTTAAGTCTCAAGCATACCGTTCAATATTACATAGATCGTAAGATGCCGGTGTACGCCTGTTTCCTTGATCTTTCCAGGGCATTTGATCTTGACTCTTATGATGTGCTCTGGGGAAAGATGGGAGACAGGGGTGTACCCGCGGAAATATGTCGGCTTTTCCAGTATTGGTATGGTAACCAAACCAATCAGGTGAGATGGGACGGTACATTCTCTGAGTCGTATGGGTTGGAGTGCGGGGTGAGGCAGGGAGGTCTGACGTCTCCTCGGCTCTTCAACCTATACATAGATGGCCTCATAGCGGAACTCAGTGGGTTGCGTGTCGGATGTAGCGTTGGTGGGGTTAGCATTAACAACATCAGCTATGCAGACGACATGGTCTTGCTGGGTCCGTCTGCTGGGGCAATCGCAAAGCTACTGAAGACATGTGAAGCCTACGCCGCCGCGCATGGTTTAATATATAATGTAAAAAAATGTGAATGCATGGTCTTTAAGGTCGGCGGCAAGTGCCGTGAAGATGGACCCGATCTGCTGATAAATGGGTCAGTAATTAAAAGGGTACCATCTTTTAAATATTTAGGGCATTTTCTTGCTAACAACCTTAGAGACGATGCAGACATTGAGAGGGAGCGGAGGGCTCTAGCGGTCCGGAGCAATATGCTGGCCCGTAGGTTTGCGCGGTGTACAGACCTAGTGAAAATTACTCTTTTTAAGGCTTATTGCCAGAGTCTGTACACGGGCAATCTATGGGTCAGTTACGCTAAAAGATCGCTAGATGTGCTCCGCGTGCAGTATAATAATGCTTTCAGGATGCTCTTGCGACTGCCTCGTTACTGTAGCGCCTCAGAAATGTTTGCACAAGCTCGTACGGACGCGTTTCAAGCGATCATACGTAAGAAAACGGCTTCACTTCTGAGGAGAGTAAGGGACAGTCGTAACAGCATCCTGAGAACGGTGAGTGAGAGTGTGTCCTCTCCTATTATGAAGCAGTTTGTGCGGAGGGTAATGGGTACTAACACTAGATAATAAGTTATTAGGTATAAGTTACTAACATTTTATGGATTTTTGTGGTCCGAAATAAAAAGATTCTATTCTATTCTATTCTTTTAATAATAGTTAGTGAGAACATTGGGCCTGCATTGCTTTGTTAATCAACTGATGAATTCTTGGCTTCATATTTGTCAGTGCGCAGACCATTTTCGACATGTAGTCTGGCTAAGTACAGGTCGTTTAAGGAGTCGCTCACCGCATCCCCCCCTGGATTGATTGGTATGTTAAAAAATATCTATGTCGGCTTTTTTTACAATATTGTTATTAAGTGTGATTTAATTATTGGTGTACAATAAAGTATCTATATATATAAAAGAAAGTCGTGTTAGTTACACTATTTATAACTCGAGAACGGCTGAACCGATTTGGCTGAAAATTTGTAGGGAGGTAGCTTAAAACCAGGAGACGGATATAGGATATTTTTATCCCGGAAATCCCACGGGATCGGGATTTAAGCGGGAAAAACATCCCACGCGAACGAAGAAGAAATGGAGAGTAGGGTGGGGTTAGGGTTGGTGTAGGGTAGGGGTAGTGTAGGGGTAGGGGTAGGGTAGGGGTAGGGTAGGTGAAGAGTAGGGGTAGGGTAGGGGTAGGGTAGGGTAGGCGTAGGGTAGGGGTAGGGTAGGGGTAGGGTAGGGGTAGGGTAGGGGTAGGGTAGGGGTAAGGTAGGTGTAGGGTAGGGGTAGGGTAGGGTAGGGTAGGGGTAGGGTAGGTGTAGGGTAGGCGAAGGGTAGGGGTAGGGTAGGGGTAGGGGTAGGGTAGGGGTAGGGTAGGTGAAGGGTAGGGGTAGGGTAGGGGTAGGGTAGGGTAGGCGTAGGGTAGTGGTAGGGTAGGGGTAGGGTAGGGGTAGGGTAGGGGTCGTGTAGGGGTAGGGTAGGGGTAGGGTAGGGTTAGGGTAGGGGTAGGGTAGGGGTAGGGTAGGGGTAGGGTAGGGGTAGGGTAGGGGTAGGGTAGGGGTAGGGTAGGGGTAGGGTAGGGGTAGGGTAGGGTTAGGGTAGGGGTAGGGTAGGGGTAGGGTAGGGGTAGGGTAGGGGTAGGGTAGGGGTAGGGTAGGGGCAGGGTAGGGGTAGGGTAGGGGTAGGGTAGGGGTACGGTAGGGGTAGAGTAGGGGTAGGGTAGGGGTAGGGTAGGGGTAGGGTAGGGGTAGGGTAGGGGTAGGGTAGGGGTAGGTTAGGGTAGGGGTAGGGTAGGGTTAGGGTAGGGGTAGGGTAGGTGTAGGGTAGGGGTAGTGTAGGGGTAGGGTAGGGTTAGGGTAGGGGTAGGGTAGGGGTAGGGTAGGGGTAGGGTAGGGGTAGGGCAGGGGTAGGGTAGGGGCAGGGTAGGGTTAGGGTAGGGGTAGGGTGGGTGTTGGGTAGGGGTAGGGTAGTGGTAGGGTAGGGTAGTGGTAGGGTAGGGGTAGGGCAGAGTTAGGGTAGGGGTAAGGTAGGGTAGGTATAGGGTAGGGGTAGGGTAGGGTTGGGGTATAGTAGGGGTAGGGTAGGGGTAGGGTAGGGGTAGGGTAGGGGCAGGGTAGGGGTAGGGTAGGGGTAGGGTAGGGGTACGGTAGGGGTAGAGTAGGGGTAGGGTAGGGGTAGGGTAGGGGTAGGTTAGGGTAGGTGTAGGGTAGGGTTAGGGTAGGGGTAGGGTAGGGGTAGGGTAGGGGTAGTGTAGGGATAGGGTAGGGGTAGGGTAGGGGTAGGGTAGGGGTAGGGTAGGGGTAGGGTAGGGGTAGGGCAGGCGTAGGGTAGGGGCAGGGTAGAGTTAGGGTAGGGGTAGGGTGGGTGTTGGGTAGGAGTAGGGTAGTGGTAGGGTAGGGTAGTGGTAGGGTAGGGGTAGGGTAGAGTTAGGGTAGGGGTAAGGTAGGGTAGGTGTAGGGTAGGGGTAGGGTAGTGTTGGGGTATAGCAGGGGTAGGGTAGGGGTAGGGTAGGGGTAGGGTAGGGGTAGGGTGGGGTAGGGTTAGGGTAGGGTTAGGGTAGGGTAGGGTTAGGGTAGGGGTAGGGGTAGGGTAGGGATAGGGTAGGGGTAGGGTAGGGGTAGGGTAGGGGTAGGGTAGGGGTAGGGTAGGGGTAGGGTATGGTTAGGGTAGGGGTAGGGTAGGGGTAGGGTAGGGTAGGGGTAGGGTAGGGGTAGGGTAGGGTAGGGGTAGGGAAGGGTAGGGGTAGGATAGGGGTAGGGTATCGGTTGGGTAGGGGTAGGATACCACGCGAACGAAGTCGTGGCGGGTCAGCTAGTATATATATAAAAGAAAGTGGTATTAGTTACACTATTTATAACTTAAGAACGGCTGAACCGATTTGGCTGAAAATTGGTAGGGAGGTAGCTTAGAACAAGGAAACGGATATAAGATACTTTTTATTCCGAAATTCTAACGGGATCGGGATTCAAGTGGGAAAAACCTCCCACGCGAACGAAGTTGCGGGCAAAACCTAGTATCTATATATATAAAAGAAAGTCGTGTTAGTTACACTATTTATAACTCAAGAACGGCTGAACCGATTTGGCTGAAACTTGGTAGAAAGGTAGCTTAGAACCAGGAGACTGACATAGGATTACTTTTTATCCCGAAATTACCACGGGATCGGAATTCACGCGGGAAAAACCTTCCACGCGAACGAAGTTGCGGGCAAAAGCTAGTATATTATACAAAAGAAATAACAACACGGTTTTTATACAAATTTACTTTTACACAACTGTTTCTCAGAGGAAATAAATACACCATCCCACACAAAAATCATCTCATCCAATCAACATCTAGCGAAATTATTTATATAAACCATATCTATCAAGCAAGGTACATAAAAGGAAGCGCAGTTTTAATTCAAAAGAGTTTCGTTATACCATAGACTAGGAGAGAGGACCATAGACAATTGATAGTCTCGTGCGAGGCACGCGTCGGCGGCAAGTGGCACAAATTGAGTGCTCCAATTACGGTGTCGGGTTGACTGTGTATAGGGTGCTTTTTTGTCAAGTTTATTTATTTATTTAGGTTAGTCAACAATTCTTTACTCAATACATATTCATCAAATAAACTAGAGAAATTAAATATTACATTCATTTATGAAATGCTTAGGTACCCAAATACAGGCTCAATTGTCAGTCTTACCGAAAAAAATATTGTGCGTGGGTGCTTGTGGCGGCCATAATTACAATAGTGTATATCAAATACTCGGATAGTTAAATTTAGTGAAATAGCGACTGAGATGCGAATATTAAAACCCCTATTTCCCTACTACTATCATAAATGTGTCAGTAACTTTGGCTGTCTGTGTATTACACTTTAACATCTAAACCACTAAACCGATTTAAATTTAACGTGTTACAGAGATATATTAGATCTTGGACAAGGACATAGGCTACTTAAAAAACCTTCGAGTGAATCCGCGGACAGAAACCAATTCTTACTATATATACGAATGGGATCTATTACAGAAATTTTCTAGCAAGACAGCTTTAGAAACAAAAAAAAGTATCACGCATTCTTCAACATCATTCTCAGCCCGAAACACCCAAATAATAGTAACGGTATCCAGACCATTCTTTATTCACCAAAAAACCTCCATTACCCATTCTCGTCACATCCCGTATAAATATTCCACCAACTTCTGCCAACAATGTGCTCCCGCCATATTTGTGAAGCGCACGTGACTAAAATGGCGTCGTATGAAAATCGAGTAAATCAAGAGGATTGGCGGGTAATCGTGCTAACATATCCGTTATAGCCACCACTGTAGGTGTTGTCGGGTAGAAATTAAATGTAAATATTGAGGGTAGTTGGTAGATATGGATTAGTGGCTTAAGAGTGGTTTGGTTAATGGTTCGTTATTTGCGTGATTCGATAACTGTTTTTTTCTTCTTCATGTGATATCACATTTATTATTCTTATTATTTTCTCTGTCTAGCTGTAAGCTTTTGAAACATAATAAAATAAAATAAAATATCGGTTTCAATGCCTTGTTGGTCAAGTGGTCGTAAGCGTGACTGCTGAGCATGAGGACTCGGGTTCGATTCCCCGGTCGCGCAAAAAATGCGTTTGGGTTTTTCTATAAGAAATTTCTAAGTAGTAGTCCGGAGTTTAGAAGTTTATAGCGTAAAGCATATTAAGCTGTTCGGTCCTGGCTGTCATTTGACGATCTTTGATAGTCGTTACGGTAGTCAGAAGCCTGAAAATCTGACAATGATCTGACCAAGGAGTATCGTGTTACCCAGTTACTGGGTTGTGGAGGTCAGATAGGCCAGTCGCTCCATGTACAACACTAGTACAAAGCTACATCAGGTTAGACTGGAAGCCGACCCCAACATTGTTGGAGAAAAGCTAAGCATCACTCCCAACTAGCACAAATGGGCTGCATTAGGGCTTTGGAGCGTATCCGATTATTACTTATGGTAATAGACGTAAGCGCTAGAGCGTCTACTACAGACTTAAAGCAGCCGCTTTAGCGCTATTTGGGCGCCATTTTATGCAGCCTAAAGTTCCATTTAACCTGCACAACGGTTGTATAAAGGTTCCTTAATAGCTATAACGATTTATTAACGCTATACTAAAGCTCTCGTAGCGCTACTTTTGAATGATTTTGAACTACTTTGAACGAATGAATTGATTATAGTTCTTTATTGTATATCTTCAGTTGACATTATTCGTAATAAGATAATTTTCGAGTAATTTTTAATAACGCGCTTTTATGATATTTAAAAAATTAACAAAAGATATGTAATATTTTTTATTTGTTATACAGAATAAATTTTATTTCCGTATTTTTACGTGTCAATAACTTACTATTCGCAAGTGGCCGATTGTTTACCGGTACATTTAATGCACATTTAACTGAAAAACCAATGTATATCAACTCAATTTTCCAAGTGAATTATAAGTTTTCTTAAAAAATCATGGCGTCAATGTAATGTAGTCATAACCTGCAGTTTTAGCTCTAATAACTCCCTTTTGAGAATCATAGCGCTAATTTTCACCCTTCTAACGCTTCCAGTGATTTTTGTTCCCCTAGTGCAACTCACAGCCACAAAAAGCTCCCATTTTCCTGTTTTTGAGGTTATAAGATCTAGTTACGTACTTATTCGAATGGTTTCCATTTTGGAGATCCGTGGTCTACCCTTAAAAACGTTCACTTAACATAGACATTGGACGCTTCTCAACTTTAAAAACAAATTCAAGATTACGGTGTTTTAATTACGATACTTGACTTTATACCCGATATTTCTACATAAACATGATACAGGTTATTTTTCAAATAGATAATCATCAAACGTCTCAATAATAGTTTACATTATTTTGTTGTCGGTAGAAATAAGATCCGGTTACTTTATGGTTTAGTTATACCTACTTATACTATAATATGAAGTTTAAACATTTCAATTAACTACCTATTATTATTTTATTACAGAATGCCTTTTAAAATAGTTAAAACTATAAATGCAGACAAGGAAGAGCTGTCAATCTGCCCTTCAGGATGGGAAATATCGCTAGATCAGAATAAAGAAAATTTGTCAAACGAAGACAATATTCCGATTGAAAAGATATTGCCTAATGATGATGAGAACGTTGCACAAAAAAACCGTAATTTGGCTAAAGAGGTTAATAGATCCTGTGATGGTACTGCGCCAAATCCAAATGTTGAGACTGATATCTTTATACAATACAAACCCAAGAATAGGCTTTTTTTTTATTAAGTTTGTGATTTGTGAAATGTTGAGATTAAAATTATTTTTAATGAAAAATTAAAATACTTTAGTATTAGATGATTAGCAGATTCACTGGAATGTTCAGCAATGTTTGACGATTTTAGCAGGTTTTCATAAACCTTGCGTACTTTCCTGCGATAACCTCCACTTTTCTTTATCAATTTCCATCGTTTAGTATCCATTTTTATTAAATACTAGCTTTTGCCCGCGACTTCGTCCGCGTGGAATAGTTACTTTGGGCTAACGTTAAATTTAACCCCGATTTTGAAGCATTCTTCATTGGCGCTCCGCTCTTATTGGCCTTAGCGTAATGATATATAGCCTATAGCCTTTCTCTATAAATTGACTATTTAATTAAAAAATATTTTTTCAATTCGAACCAGTAGTTCCTGAGATTATCGCGTTCAAACAAACAAACAAACTCTTCAGCCTTATATTATTAGTATAGATAGCTGTTGCCCGCGACTTCGTCCGCGTTTCCGTCGTTTTTCGTAAAAAAAGTAGCCTATGTCCTTCCTCACGGTTCAGTGATTTTGATGTAAGAGACAGATTAACCTTCGTAATTTAGTAGGGAAATATAATATGTCTATCTATAATACTGTTGAAAAATATCGCAATACCGAACCGCACAATATTATTGTTAATAGCTGTGCCCGCGACTCCGTCAGCGTGTAACTCCTTGTGTGTTGTTAATGCATTGGTAATATTGTTTAGATCACGTTCACATGAGGCTTAAGTACCTATAGAACGAAAATACTTCAGCGCAAAACTTCCGGGTAAACTATGTTGAAAGTTGACCCGTCCGGCACGTGAACATAAAGATTTCTAGAAATGCTAACCCGGGAAAGAGCGACGTACAACTGACAATGCGAGAAACAACTGACACCGAGATCTACTCCAGCAACACGAAAAGTCTGCCCTTGAGCCTTATTAATTGTCATTGCATAACACACCGATACTGGGAATTGCGTTCTTTTAAATTGGAATGGAAAATTATTTGGTATTATGGGAATTCTGGGAATAAAGACGGTTTCTCGTGCACCGCAACCTGTTAAAATTTGAGCCTCGATTATATTTTGTTGCAACTGAGTTACTTTTAGCCGAGTTCCATTGCAAAGTTGTGGTGGTTTTAAATTTCGGAGCAGAATAATAATCAGAAAGCTTCGAACTGCTAAGCTATCGGGAGTTACACGTGTTATTGTGAGTCAACCATAAAAGATAGATATATGCTGTCGTGGGATATTTTTATATAATTTTAAGGAGAACATTTCCGTCATAAATGATTTCTGTGTAGCTTTAACCATTAAGGTTGCACTCGCGACAGAAGCTTAAAAAACTGAGTAACTTCTCCCGTTTTCCCAACATTTCCCTTCACTGCTCTGCTCCTATTGATTGTAGCGTGATGAAAAGTATACTATAACCAGCTCAGGAGTATGAAAAATAATTGAACCAAGTTTCGTTAAAATCCGTCGAGTAGTTTTTGTTTCTATAACGGTTATACAGACAGACAGACAGACAGACAGACCGACAGACAGACAAAAATTTTACTGATTGCATTTTTGGCATCAGTATCGATCCCTAATCACCCACTGATAGTTATTTTGTAAATATATTTCATGTACAGAATTAACCTCTCTACAGATTTATTATAAGTATAGGTTTTATAATAGTTACAAAAGCCGCTGTAAAGTGGCGAATGGATTGAGCCTGCAAGGAATGACTATTGCTACTAAAGGCCTTAGTCACACTGATGATTTTTTTGTAACTATAGTATGTATAAGAGTTTCTATTATTTCTATAATGAAACTTATAGTAGTGTAATAGTAGTTACTATAACTATAACCTATAAACGTTACAAAGGAAACCACTGTACAGCTGTGAGTGGCAGAATGACCTTCGTAACTCTCATATAAAGGTGTAAGTGGTAAATGAGTTCTACCGTGAACTACTGTGAAGGCTAGGGTAGTATTTGATTCAGCTTATAGCACTTTAAGTAACTTTTATAGCTATAGACGTATACGGATGCAGATATGCAACTTTGAACTGCTTCTTGAACCCTTAAACCGCTATTTTACAGCCGAAAGTAACAAAATAGGCTGCTATTTCCACTAATGTGCTCGTTGGGCTAGACCAACGAGGCAGTATATATTCCCAACACGCTTAATTCATAATAAGTTGAGTTTATAATACATATATTATATTATTATAAACTGAACTTATATTATTACAAAAAAGTTGCTAATGAGCATAAAAACTAAACTTTCTGTAAGCAAAATTTTATTTATTTCCGAAAAATCGACCGTTTCAATAAAAATGTTTTATAGAAAAAGATTTTATGGGTTGGTTGATTTTCTATTTTTTAAGCACGTTGTCTCTCCACACTGGTTTCTTGAACGCCTAAAACATTAACTCAACTTTCGCACCGTATTAAAAGTTTTATTAAACCAATATATCCGTATAAAAACGGATTAGGTAAAAAAAATATTCACCACTTAACATTCGATACTGATATTTAAATACATGCAAGTGCTATTTAATTAACATATTGATTAATTCAATCTAGATAATAACATATTTTGGTGGTCCAACGAGTCTAGTATGGGCGGAGACTTTAAAATCTATTTGACATATTGAAGTGTGTCTATCTCTGTCACTGATAGTGTCAACTTCGGGTTTTGATTCGAAGTAGGTATATTATTTGAAAATTATTATTGTTCAAACATTTGTATGCACATAAATGTCGAAACATAAATGATTATATGTAATTATAATAAGACCTATTCCATGTTTTATGCAAATAAATATACTTATTCTTATTTTTAAAACTATCTATATCTACCATCTATATCTATTTTTATATCTATCTATTTTATTTAAAAATAAATTTCTCGAGAACGACGGGACCGATTTGGCTAACTTTTGCTATAAAATATTTGTGAAAGTCCAGGTACAGTTTAAAAGGTGAGAAAATGAGGAATATAAAATGATTGTGGCGGTACGAAACTCATTGGATCCGCTTGTATAAAATCTATTTCTTAAAACTTTATGCTGTATCTATGCTATAGACATCGAATGGACCAACTTTTCTTCAACATTAATTGTGCGCACAGCCAAGGTGTGGAACTCTGCTGGCTTCTGTGTTCCCTGCCACATATGACCCGTCAGCCTTTAAAGCAAGAGTGAATTGTCATCTTCTGGGCTCGCTCGTTTGATCGTAGACCTCATCTTACACTTACCATCAGGTGTGATCGAGGTCAAGCCCGTGCTTGACCTCGATCACACCTGATGGTAAGTGATGATGTGATGTGTTTTACGCGATTTTCGTTAGGGAATTCGACCGCGAATTTCGTTAGAGAATGTACAGATCCTTTCAGTTGTAAAAAAAACAAACGTGATAGGCCACGCAATCAAAAGATATGACCGCACGTTTTTAGTTTCAGGTTCAGTTATTCGAAAGCCATTGTACATAAATATAGATAATTATGTACATTCAAATTCTTGGTAAATATACATGTATTTATTACAATTTTGGGCACACAAAAATATAAGAAATAAAATATCATTCTTAATTTTTTTATCTCGCATTTGACCAGTATTTTTTTTAAATTTAAAACTATTAGCGGCTGTTGGAATTATAAGGTTGAGAGATAGTTAGAAAATAGTGCATTCAAACTAAAGGCGAAACGCCCAGAAGTAAATGATCTTCTCATTATCACTGGTGGATGTTGGCCGAAAATCGAGTAAATAGCTGGAGAGCCTGTAACCTACAGTGGATGTGCTGTAAGGAAGGACTTATATTAAGGTTACGCATTGCGTTGTAGTTTCATTGCATCTGAATTATTAATTAGGTATATGTGGCAGTTCGTATACTAGTGTGGCTTACCCAAACCCTTTGGTTTTGTTTGTCAAATCGTTCAGGTTTTTAAGTTCTAATTTGAGCAACATGATAACTGATATATGCTCGCACTGTCTGATCAAATCTGAGTGCTTCTTTCTTCAAAAGAGCACCACAGACAAAACCGGAGTTGGTATTTCTTACCTACGTATTTTTTTACATAAATCCAGATTCCGTCAGAATTTTGAATTATAAATTAGTCTATATATTGTCCTATAATCTCCTTTATCTATTGTAATGTATACCCATATGTATTGATTAGAGTTTGACTTATTTAGTTAGAAATTCTTAAATCCGTATCTGGCTAGCAGTTTGAATAAACTCCGAGTGAAACATTTGCAGTATCAATACCAGTACCTGTTACCAAGTACCCAATCTGAAATACATATATTGCATGATTAAATGCATAAACAAACTATCCCCTTCGAATTTAAAATTACATCAAAGTGAAATCCCTAGTGCCCCTCAAGACAGGGTCGAAACACCATATCGACAAATTAAATTGTAAGTAACCGGTTTTCTGCTTCCATCAACCATTTTATCCGCACAAACACGAATGTACGAGTATCTCTGTCTGTTTGTTACTTTTTCACACCCAAACTGCTAAACTAAATTTGATAAATATTGGGATAATGATTAATATTTTTTTGTAGAAGGACATAGAATACTTTAACCTCGGGTTCACATTCCCTTAGAATCAGTTTCGACCATAACTCAGGCAAAGTCACCGATTGAAGCTTGTTACTAATAAAAGGGGCGGCAAATTGAAAAGTTGAGTCCCGTGTAATCGAATAATCAGTATGAACCCACATCAAAGAAATTTATCAATTTAATCGACTAAAAATTACGTAGCGAGCAAAATTGGCGCCACCCCTAACATGGAAATGTCATTTAGACACTTATTGTTTTCGCGCGCTTTTCCTCTTCGAATTCAGAACGTTTAGTAGCTTTTCGAATAATAAAGTTGAGGAGAGATATTTTAGAAATTTTTGTATCTGCAAAACTAACCAAAAGTTAATCAGGTATTCTGGCCTCATCTAGTTTAAATTAAATAAAAAATATACATAATTATGTACTAAAATCCTTAAAATATAAACTACAATAAAGCATCAAATGTTTGTTTAAATTTTATTTAATGTTAATTAAAAGTAATTTGTGTGCTTTTAAAAAAGTAGCTTTAACGTTTAAATGTAAAAAAAAAGTGTCGTTTAAAACTGTTATTTAATAACAATACACAAAAATAAACATCAGTATAATTTATCATTTAATAGATATTTTTTTTATCTATTATCTATACATATTTTTTGTTATATATGAAAAAATCTATAATTATAAACCTTTTGAATTGAATTCTAAAATATGTTTGTGCAATTAATTGAAATGATACCTACTGGCAACTCGTAATGAATACTTAGATTATTAAAAAAAAAACAACCTGCATCGTAAAAAAAATCAAAACAAAACTGAAATTCTAATTTCAAAACGAAAGTGTAACTCAACCTTTTCAAAAATCAAAAAAAAAACAAAACGAATAGGTAGCTAGTAAGAAATCGAAATTCTACGAACTCTTTGTCATTCGAAATTCAAAGTGTTCGTCGGTGCGTTCGTTAAAGCGTTACGATTCGATTTGTCGCCATGTTAGGTTAAACCGCGTCCGAAAAGTAAATTTATTGCATTATTCGCGCATCGGTACTCCCTCGTTCCCCGTCTTTGATCTACAATTTTCCTTTTTTTTCACAAAACGGTTACTGATTGCTTTTTATGTCATCGAGATTTTTCTAATTCCAATTTCGTCTTCGGTTAGATGGAGATATTAACCTTGCGGCAATTTATTTAAACGTTTTTAGTTTTAGTAGGTATTTTATTGTACTAATGAAGTTGTGCTTTTAATACATTTAATTTAATATAATATTTTTAATATTTTATTTTATTGATTCATCAGTTTTAGCCTTTTCCCTACGACGAGGTTGGCTTCCAGTCCGGAACCGGATGCAGTTGAGTATTAATTTTTTACATGTAGCGTCTGCCTATCTGACCTCCACAACCCAGTAACTGGGTAACACGATACCCATATAGGGCTGCCATCATCAAAGTTGCCGGCCCCAGACAAAGACTTCATTATCCCCAGACTTTTGGGTAAAATCGCAATTTTTCCCCGGACAGCGTAGAAAAATACATTTTTGTAATTGAAACTAAAAACAATGATGTTTAATTATGGTTTTTATTTACTGGTAACATTGGTGACAGTTAGAGGTTTATTAATAACAGGCTTTCTTTTTAATTAATCAACGTAACAAAAACAATAAGAAGAAGTACAGAGAGCGTGCTTTTTGGTGCCCGTAAGACCAATATGTGCCCGAGTTTTAAACAGACGCTTATAGGGAAAATCCCCCGGACGCTTATAGGGAAAATCCCCGGACGCCCCCGAACGCTTTCCAAACTAGAACAAATCCGGGGAAACCCGGATGGATGGCAACCCCTATACCCATAGAACAGTGTCAGATTTACTGGCTTCTGACTACCTGTAACGACTGTCAAATTTGTCCGAATAGCTGCCGGGGTAGCGCGTAGTATGTTTTAACGAGATACCGCGGCTCCATAACACAACCCAAGGGCTACTGAAAGAACAGGGTGCATTTCTAGCCAGTAGAAGTCTGATACTCCCGGCCGCTTTACCCAGAGCGGTAGGAGCTCCTACCGCTCTGACTACTAAACGACTAGTCGTTTGATAAGCATGATCATGAATATTTTGGGGCAACGACAGTCTAGATGTCCACACTAATATAATATCTTCTACTAATTGAAGGTTACTACTAATTATGTTAATTAGTCTCTTGCAATATGACTGTGTGCATTTTAGTCTGACATGAAACACCTAATTACAAATTGAAGTAAGCTGCGCAATGCCACTCAAAGCCAAGCAAACACTAAATAGGTATCATATCAAGTTGTATACTTATTCACATAAGTTGATTTTTATTTATCACTTGTTTTTGCCCACGACTTCGTTCACACAATTTTTCAAACAAACTTTTAGTCTCTTAGGACCTAATTTATGAAAAAAATTGCACAAGTGCCAGTTGGGCTCGCCCATGCAGGGCAGCTACACGAAATAACTTTGTTTTTATTTATTTATTTAATATAGGCATAACAACAACTTATTTACAAGAAAAAATAATAATTATAAACATTCACGAGAGGGTCCTGTGTAAATAAGTCACTTACAGTTTTTCATAGTGTTTGTGTGATGAGCACAGCATGATGTTTGTACAAACGACAAAGTTATTTATGCAATTTAAAAAAAATGTGCCTCAATCTCAAAATCTGCTAGCAATCTCTCTGTCAAACCAATCTTCAATGAAAGTTTTTATTGAGATCTACACTACATTACACTTTTTTTTAGATTTTAGATCTTTCAAACGATTGGTTTTAAGAAAAAAATGTTTCAGTAAACTTAATGTCATTTTTAAAGACCTATCTATACTACACTGCACGTTTAGGTTTATTTTATTTTATTTTATTTTATTCAAGAGGAACAACAAACAGCCACAATATTAAACATAGAAACAATAAATACACAAAACACTATAAACAATATTGCAGCCCACAACGCTGTTCACAGATTAATAATTGGATACGATACATGGAATGCATTATATTTTGTTCCAGTTCCATGTATCGCGAGCATGTTTTATTTTTTGTACGAAAATCATAAAACAGTTCACAGTTTCAAGTTCTAATAGTTTCGAAATAAAATGGCTGTGACATACGGATGGACAGACAGACAGACAACGAAACTATAATATGTATTAGTATAGTTGTAACTACAATTTAATATCCGTGTCTAATCCTTGTTTGTTAGATAATTTAAAAGTGACATTATAAATTAGTGCTTTTGCTCGTGTATAACCAGAATGTGAAGATTTTCATGGATTTTATTACCTCTGGTTATTTTTTCTACCTACACTAATAATAATTATGTATAAAGAGAAAAAAAATGATTTTTTGTTTGTTTGTATAGGATAATCTTAAAAACGAAAAACCTTAACCTTCAAAACTGATTTCAAAAATATTTTCATTAACATAAAGCTACTTTATCAGCAAGTAACATGGGCTAGATTTAATTTCGCTGAAAAATAACCTTTTCACGGAGCGAAGTCGCGAACAGAAGCTAGTTACTAGATAAATACGTTGTTAACATACTGACGCATAATTCAATTACCTGGGTGGATTTTATCTGACTAATTTTCATTGTATTCTTGCTTAAAAACTGTCTGACATTTGAGTTTCACAGAATTGATTGATGAATGGTCGGATGGCGTCATGTGTGCGTTTAATGCATCCTACATTTTAGCCTCGCTAATGACAGTTTCAAGATCAATCTCCAAGTTTAACACTTTCAGCTGAGCATCGGGGTATTTAAATGTTTGTTGCGCGGCGCACTATTTTCTCATACAAAATAAATGACGTTTCTTGACGTTCTGCTTTTAATACAAGTAAAGATAATACGAAATGTGAACAACCGTTAACTACACGTCGACTTTTATCCATATTATGCCATATGCAATCCACGTATAAATAAAGAACAGCATCTAACCACGTTGACGTCCTTAGCCGAAGGACGTATTATATGACCTTGCGAATGTAATCGTAATTAGAATATATGTGTGTGAGTAGCCTTATAAATTGTACAAAACAACAAACGTGGAGTGGCGCTAGCAGTCCAAAAAATTTAAGTAATACGGCGCGGTGCGATGACTTAGCTTGAAGAAATTGGTATAAACCGCAGCCATTTATACACGTTCTATAAAGAGAGACATAGCTGTTGCTGACGTGATTAAACGTTGTGCCAAATAGCGTTGATGAATTTTTGCGTATTATAACGTTGCTCCACTCAAAGTGTTAAGCAACGATTGTTGAGGTGCGATGACTTAGCTGGAAGAAATTGGTATAAACCGCAGCCGTTTATACACGTTCTATAAAGAGAGACATAGCTGTTGCTGACGTGATTAAACGTTGTGTCAAATAGCGTTGATGAATTTTTGCGTATTATAACGTTGCTCCATTCAAAGTGTTAAGCAACGATTGTTGAGGTCTCTGAAGATGGATGACGATCTCAACATATCGAGATTGAAAGGACGCCAAGCCGTTTGTCCCGGCTACCAGTTCTACATCTTTGACAACCCTAGTCAAAAATAGAAAATCTGACGCTAGTCTAGCCGAGGGGTATTGTGTTACCCAGATACTGGGTTATGGAAGTCAGACAGGCAGTTCCTGTAAAATTCTGGAACTGAACTGCATACGGTTAGGTAGATTGGAAGCCGAACCCAACATACTCGTAGTTGGTAAAGGCTAAGTAAGTGATGACAGTCAACCGCATATCAGTGTCGATAGATAGAGATCGTTAGGTAGGCACAGACGACAGCACATCAAGCTACAACAATCTGTCAAATTTCTTTAATAGATTTTCAACTTTATTGTTAAAGAAATTAGGTTCAAGGTTGATTGGGAAAATTTGACAGTTTCGGGTAGCTTCATGTGCTGGCGTCTGTACCTATCTGTTATTCACTTTTAATATGTGAGTCACTACAAGCATCAATAAAGCAACGAAGCAGTTTTGAAACGTTTTGGGAATTGTTTCGTTGTGCGTACAGCTAAGGAGTGGAATTCCCTGCTGGAGTCTGTGTTTCCCGCTAGGAGTCTTTAAGTCAAGAGTGAATAGGTTACTTTTAGGGAAGCGTGCTCCATCTTCGACCACATCCTCACTGACCATCAGGTAAGATGGTGGTCAAACGCGAACCTATTTTCAATAAAAAAAAAGGCTAAGCAAGTGGTGACAGTTAGCTGCATATAACCAGTGTTGACAGTTAGAGACTGTTATGTAGGTATCTGTTTTATGCAATTCACTTTCAATATTTGAGTCACTACAAGCATCAAAAAACCAACGGTGCAGTTCCGGATACTTCGCATATTATTAATAGATTATAAATTATCCAAATACCCCAGCCATTTGCGGTTGCAATAAACCAAGAAGTACTATAACAAATAATTATTCAACACTCAAAACTGCAACCCCAAAAATAATTTCGCGTGTAATATCGGGAGAAAAAAGCTTAAATCCCTCTCTATGCCCACAGATGCAGAAGAAACACTTCCTTGCGCCAAATGTCCGATTGAAACCACCCCCGCGAAACTACCCTCGTCCTTACATGTTAAAGAATCCATAAATAATAGAGTTGACGTGCGTACGGATTGTGTTACCGAATCACCCCACCCCATGTAAATAGCGATTCTTGTCTATGCGCCTAATGCCTCTTTTGTCTGTGGTAGGGATTTATTATTCATTTTCTTAATACATTTGACGCTTATGAGTTTTGTATTGGCTATTTATAATGTAATGTGATACGTAGTTGTAATTTGTATTGTCTTTTGAGGGTTACGTTTCTTATCGGGGAGACATACGAAAAAGTAAGCAATATCTACCTAAAACACGACTATTCTGCTCTCATCTTTGGGAAGGATCTGCTAAATACCAACTGGACGCGCTTGAGTCTATCGAGAAGCAGTCCAAGAGAATCACTGGCAACGGTGCACTGGTCGAGTCAAAGCTCCAGAGCCTTGAACATCGACGACGAGTGGCAAGTCTATCGGTTTTCTATCGGTTACATTTCGGGGAGTGTGCGATGGAATTACAGTCTAATTCCGCCAAGCCCGTTCCATCATCGGACTACGAGACAAACGGCGAAGCGCTATCGTTACATGGTGGACATCCCACATATACGCACAAAACGTTTTGGGAATATCTTCATTGTGCGTACTGCTAAAGAGTGGAATTCCCTGCCGGAGTCTGTGTTTCCCGATACCTAGGAGTCTTTAAGTCAAGAGTGAATAGGTTACTTTTACGTAAGCGTGCTACATCTTCGACCACATCATCAATTACCATCAGGTGAGATGGTGGTCAAACGCGAAACTATTTATAATAAAAAAAAAATCGTAGGAAGAGATCGTGACAAAACAATAGCAGCCTTATGGATCGACTTCAAGGTAAAGCAACGTTCTCCGAGGTTAGTCTATGCATGGCTGACTAACTTGAAATAATGAGATTCCACCGTGCTTCCGAATGTCTATTAAGCTGTAGATCCCAGCAGTCAATTGTACATCTTTGACAGTCGTTATAGGGTAGACACAAGCCAGAAAATCTGTCACCAGTATTGCCAAGTTATTGTTTTACACAGCTACTTTTTCTTATCGTGTCGATGGCAAATAACTAAAAGGATTCTGCCCGGAACTGGGCAACAAATTTGACACCGTCGGTAGCTTCCATCAAGTCCTGCAGTGAGCAGTTGACAGGGCACGCAGGACACGAAATTAAGTGTGCCATGGTTTGTGGAGCAGAACCACATATACACTCCAAGCCAGAGTCATCGATAAATCTTCACCTGAACAAATTTTCTTTGCTGCGACCAACCTGGGTACGGAGTCTATTTAAAGACACAGCTACTGGGTTGTAGCCTTGTAGAGGACAGATGGGCATATGTTAAACACTAGTAGGTAGGTACTTAGTCGTGGATGCAATACCATTGAGAGATATCTTCTAAACAAACAAACTTATGTATGTATAATGCAAGTCATGTCACGATATTCAAGTGACATTTAAGTTACAAATAACGTAGACCTCAACTCAACCTTAAACTTTGTTTGAGTTCGTTTTAATTCTATTAAGCTACCTACGTAAACCAAGGGGACCACATGTAAGTAATACCTACATTTATGATGGTATGCAGCTGTTTGTCCGTCTAACTAAAACGCTGGTGATTTTATTTTAAGCAGATACCTATTGTGCCTTTATATTCTGAAACTATTTGGAAATCGGGATACGCTGTCTTTGATTCCATATTTAATCACGTATTTAGGGGCTTTTATTTGCCGGAGTTGCGGGAATTTTCTAACGAGATACCGCGGCCCCGGAACGTAAGGGCAGTTGAAGAAACAGGGTGGGTTTTTAGTCAATAGAAGTCTGACACTCCCTTTCGCTTCTATTTTTAATTAGTTTTTGGGGGCTTTTGTTAAGAAATAAAATTAAAAAAGCTTTTTATATTTCATTTAGTTTAAGCTTAAATATAATTCATGACTGTAATCCAAAGTGTATCTAAAAATAATACTAATAACGAAAAAAAAAAACAAAACAGTTGTAAAAAACTTAATGAACTCCACTTCTCTACCGCGCCAACCATAAACAAAGCAGACCGGTCGACTGAATTGCGAAATATCAGTGAATAGCCCATTTGTTTGAATGGCCATAGAGTGGCCGAGTGGCGCCGTGGCGTCGTTTATAAAACACGCGCCATGACACCTACTCATTCTGCCTTGTTCTGCCTTTTCAACTATTTATATTAAGTTTGATTTTAGAAATATATTACTTTTTTGTTTGATGAGGGGAATGGAGGACTCTAGAGGTTTTGGAATATGAAAATTGGGAAATTATTCAAACTTGTGACAGCGGGACGTAATGAGCAAAGACGGTCTTGTTCATAATGAAAACTTGCAGCAAGTGATTATAAAAATACCTACTGCACGCAAAATATTTGTAAAAAATTTATGTATTAATAAGCGTAATTACCTGAGTAATGTGCCTGCCTCGGTTTGAATACCCAACCTACAACCCCACTGCCACCTGACCACTACTGCCCTACAGTAAAGACAATTTTAAAATTAAATGGATTTCGTATAAATCTTATCTGCCCAAAACATATAAGTAGCCTCTAAGCTTTTGATAAGAAGCCAGCAGTAGAAACATTAAATTACATTTATTTGTATAAACTAGAAACTATACAATATACAACAAAGTATCCAAAAATTTGTCCTCAATGCGTAGGCTGGTAATTGCCACATTGTATGGCAAAGCTTAGCCTTTTATTCCTTACATTTTTTCACAACAATCCCTACTAGAAATTCTAGTAGTAATAGAAGAAGTTAGGCCTTTTTCATAAATAAAACTGGACGTAAATATACAAATCTTTAGTAAACATCGTAAGACGCCTACCACAGAACTAGCCCCTGATATGATAATGCGCAGCCTGAGTCTAGTTTAAATATAATACCATGTTATACCCAGGTGGACAATATTCCCATAGGCTGGCTATTATGCGAGCATATTGTGTCAGTAATACGGAGCACAGATTATACAGATCACCACCGATTGACTGCTGTTTCGACGATTTGTGTTGTTGCAAAATATCTTGGTTTCTATCTGTTTGGTCTAGTTATATTTGCTTAGTTCAATAGCATTAAACTTGCTGAAAAACGAATCTAAGGTCTTCATGTCTTTTTTCTCCTTTAAGCTCCAAAGTTGTTGAGTAATGTTGGTTTTCACAGATAACTAGAGATGTCGAAATCATTTATAGCTTATATCACTTATCAATACGCACCTGACTACCAATCAAAGATTGTTTGGAATTGGATCATTAATTCCGGATATTTCGCCCTACATACAAAGTTCAAACTTTTACCTCTTTATAATATTTCTATCTAGACTAGCACTACGCTCGCAATTTCATCCACGTGGATTTCGAAAATACAGTCCAAAAGTATAACTTGAAGGGAACGGCAGACCTTTTTTTTTCGGGGACAAAACTATCAAATGAATCCTCTCGCTCTAAGTGAACCGGGAGTGTCTTCTACCAACTAAAAACCCACCTTGTTACTTCAGTAACCCTAGCGTTCTGCGGCTGATGTATCTCGTTCCTATTCTACTGATCTTAAATTAAAATTGCGAGTTAATTTACTATTTATTACTATAAATACTTTCCAATGAAATTACAAAATGGCTGGTTCTTCTCGTAACCCAAGAACTGGCTTTTACTTTAGCCAGAGTGTTAAGGACGAATTGTTTATGCTATATTTCAATTGTTGGTTATTATAATTAATTTTATAATAATAAACGATTATAAATTACTTACAAAAATAAAACATAAAAAATTTCTCCTCAACGCTGTCGGCTGGTAATTTACCCAAGATACTAGCGGCATTGCCACGTTATAAGGCAGTGTTTGGCCTTTGGCCAAAGTAATAACCAGCCCTTGAGTCACGGGAAACGTCCACGAACCTTTCCGAACTTTCTTTGTAAAAGCTGTGAACATAAGGCCCCAAGGAGTTTCGACCAAGAAAGGCTCAATAAGTTTGGTCTCACCTGTTAGAAAACGCCTATTCGGTTTTAAACGCTTTAAAGTCTGATGGAAGATATGAAAACTATCTATCTATACTTATAATAAATCTGTAGAGAGGTCAATTCTGTACAAGAAATATATTTACAAAATAACTATCAGGGGGTGATTAGGGATCGATACTGATGCCAAAAATGCAATCAGTAACATTTTTGTCTGTCTGTCTGTCTGTCTGTCTGTCTGTCTGTCTGTATAACCGTTATAGAAACAAAAACTACTCGACGGATTTTAACGAAACTTGGTACAATTATTTTTCATACTCCTGAGCTGGTTATAGTATACTTTTCATCACGCTACAATCAATAGGAGCAGAGCAGTGAAGGGAAATGTTGGGAAAACGGGAGAAGTTACTCCATTTTTTAAGCTTCCGTCGCGTGTGCAACCTTAGTGGTTAAAGCTACACAGAAATCATATATGACGGAAATGTTCACCTTAAAATTATATAACAAATATCCCACGACAGCATATATCTATCTTTTATGGTTGACTCACAATAACACGTGTAACTCCCGATAGCTTAGCAGTTCAAAGCTTTCTGATTATTATTCTGCTCCGAAATTTAAAACCACCACAACTTTACAATGGAACTCGGCTAAAAGTAACCCAGTTGCAACAAAATATAATCGAGGCTCAAATTTTAACAGGTTGCGGTGCAGGAGAAACCGTCTTTATTCCCAGAATTCCCATAATACCAAATAATTTTCCATTCCTATTTAAAAGAACGCGATTCCCAGTATCGGTGTGTTATGCAATGACAATTAATAAGGCTCAAGGGTAGACTTTTCGTGTTGCTGGAGTATCTCTCGGTGTTAGTTGTTTCTCGCATGGTCAGTTGTACGTCGCTCTTTCCCGGGTTAGCAGTTCTAGAAATCTTTATGTTCACGTGCCGGACGGGTCAACTTTCAACATAGTTTACCCGGAAGCTTTGCGCTGAAGTATTGTCGTTCTATAGGTACTTAAGCCTCATGTGAACGTGATCTAAACAATATTACCAATACATTAACTTAATAACACACAAGGAGTTACACGCTGACGGAGACGCGGGCACAGCTATTACCAATAATATGGTGAGGTTCCGTATTGCGATATTTTTCGACAGTATTATAGATTGACATATTATATTTCCCTACTAAATTACGAAAGTTAATCTGTGTGTTACATCAAAATCACTGAACCGTGAGGAAGGACATAGGCTACTTTTTTTTACGAAAAACGACGGAAACGTGGACGAAGTCGCGGGCAACAGCTATCTATGCTAATAATATAAGGCTGAAGAGTTTGTTTGTTTGTTTGAACGCGATAATCTCAGGAACTACTGGTTTGAATTGAAAAAATATTTTTAATTAAATAGTCAATTTATAGAGAAAGGCTATAGGCTATATATCATTACGCTAAGGCCAATAGGAGCGGAGCACAAATGAAGAATGCTTCAAAATCGGGGTTAAATTTAACGTTAGCCCAAAGTAACTATTCTACGTGGACGAAGTCGCGGGCAAAAGCTAGTACTTATAATAAATATGTAGAGAGGTCAATTCTGTACATGAAATATATTTCCAAAATAACTATCAGGGGGTGATTAGGGATCAATACTGATGCCAAAAATACAATCAGTAAAATTTTTGTCTGTCTGTCTGTCTGTCTGTCTGTCTGTATAACCGTTATAGAAACAAAAACTACTCGACGGATTTTAACGAAACTTGGTACAATTATTTTTCATACTCCTGAGCTGGTTATAGTATACTTTTCATCACGCTACAATCACTAGGAGCAGAGCAGTGAAGGGAAATGTTGGGAAAACGGGAGAAGTTACTCCATTTTTTAAGCTTCCGTCGCGTGTGCAACCTTAATGGTTAAAGCTAAACAGAAATTATTTAATGACGGACATGTTAATCGGGGTTAAATTTAACGTTAGCCTTAGCCCAAACAAAGCAACTATTCCACGCGGACGAAGTCGCGGGCAAAGGCTAGTCCATAATAAAAATTAAAAGATTTAAAATCATGATAGCGCTCAAATAAGATTATAGATCTTAGTGTCCAAATATATGCAAATATTTATAAGTAATTTATTGACCGTTTCTGTGACCCACATTTTATTGTTTTGACATTATAGAATTAATGATTGTATTAAAGTAATATTTCATTATTTTATGGGCTTCAAAATGGATCACGTGGCGTCTGATCTTCTTTAAACATTTGGTATAAAACATACCGCTATCCGTCTCAGTCATATTCGTACGGATTTTAGTACGGAGGTTTTAATTTTCAAACTTAAACCAAAGTCATACCATAGACTAAACAAACTACTAGTAAACAATTATATACTCTATACTATAACAATAACTTTATTAACAGCCAAAACTCATTACAACAGTCAATAGGTATATAAAATTTTTGAAGTGAAAAATATACAAAATGTGAGTGTGTTGACCCCCAAGCTAGAGTAATCTGTGTTATGGGAGTCAGTGTTCTTCGGTACAGCAGAGGGTAGCCTACATTTTAATTGCATAATTAAGTATTTGCTTACAAGTAGTTTGTTTAGTCTTTTTTTTTTCTTTTAACTCTACTTTTTGCAAGCCGCAAGCATAGATAACCCAGGACAGAGTGCCATTAGAACGAGGATAGCCGATTACAAGTATAGGGGAAACAAGGGTACAGTAGGCACAGAGGAAAAAGATTTTATATGCACACGTATTTAAGGGCGGATCCAGCTTTGGTGCCAGGGGGGGTCACCTAATCGTGTTCAAGTCACAAGAAGTTATAATTTGTATTTCCTGACTCCACTGCCACTTGGCCATCCACTGCCGATATTCGTTTACAACGACAGAAACTCGAGTATTATTTAGTAACAATGTTTAACCCCCCCCCCCCTGGATCCGCCCTTGGACGTGTTACATACCGGACGTAACTGCGAATAAACATTTCTACCTATTTAAGTAACTAGCTAAAAAACTAAAATATTTTTATGGATAAGGAAATAATAATTTAGGAGACTATGTTTATAGTAGCTGAAAGATCTACCTTTACTTGGGATGGCTTCCAGTCTAATCAAAAACAAAATAATAATGCGACTGAGTATTAGTGTTATAGATAGAGCGACTGCCTATCTGACTATCTGACCTAACAACCCAGTAACTGGGTAACACGATACCCCTTCCGCAAGAAATGTAAGATTTTCTAGCTTTAAGACCAGGCACTCTAAAATAATTTTCACGCAAGCTCCGCCCCCATGCATCCCCGGTTAGGCCGTTGTGTACTAAACGCTAAAAAAACAGTAATAAAGTTGAATTTCGCGTGCGCTCTTTCACCATATTCGGGTTCGAAACTGCCGTTGTGTGCTAAACGCTAACGCAGCAGTAATAAAGATGAATATCGCGTGCGCTCTTTCACCATGTTCGGGTTCGAAACTAAATGTCGTAAGTCTTATTTCTTATTTCGTTTATAACTATAGTAATAATTGATCTAGAGAAAAAGTATCTTATTCTTGGATAATAAACTGTATGTTATTACTGTCAATACTAATTTTAGACATAACAGCCTTTAAATCTTGATTAAATTTTGAATAGTCTTTAAAAAAGACATGATTTTCGATTAAAACATGAATCGAGCGAAAATGTTCCAATTACGTAACTGGTCTTAGACATGTAAAGAAAAGATCCAATAAATCACATATTAAAGTTCCATTTTGATTGTATGCGTGATTGTTTCAGAATATTAATGCAAAGTTACATACAATTTAGGGAGCCTCCTCTTAACCTACCCGTAAAAACTATCAGAGATAATAATCGAGACCGACAGTTTAACGTGCTTTGTTTGGCAAAGTTGAGTTTCGATAATGATTGGTGACTTATACGCGTAACGACCTTAGTAAGTGTTGCTAAGCGGCTAAACGGGTGTATCCCACCCGAAAGCCAAAAATATCAGCGTCAGAGTGTCAGACTGTGACTTAAAAACTCACCCTGTTCCTTCAGTTGTCAGTCGGTTCGGAGCTGCGGGATCTCGTTAGGACATTCCCGCAACCACGGCAACGTTGTATAACTTCAAAGATTAACTCTGTTGGTAATTTTATCACGGAATTGTAACTAATTTACCTATTTATTTTTCATAGAGAACTAACAATGTAGGTAGAATAGGGTAGTTTCCTGTGTTACAAAATAATTATTTTATTTCATCCATTAGGTAGATTTTCAAAAAATATTTGTCACTTATTTTTTGCTTTTTCAAGTCAAGAAAAATTCACAAAGATAGAAAGCTTCAAAGTACAGGAGAGGGGGCTGCTGACGTCACACATTGCTAAGACTTACCTATACCGAGGTGTGACGTCACGTGAAATTTCAACTCACTGTATCATCTTAACTTTTCAATTACGCGAAAAAATAAAAAATACGTGTCCAATGTTTTTTTGTTAAACTACGTGACGGACTAAATAAAATATTCTAGGAAACTACCCTATTCACAATTCACATTAATAGTAATCTTGTTTTTCCCTCCAACTAAGTTAACAGACTATGCTTGTGTCTGGAGTGGGTTCACAGCAATAGTGTAATGGGTGGGGTTCGAACCCGTGACCTCTCGATCACAAAGCCGGCACTTTAGCCTTTAGCTTTCGTAAGGTAGGACTTTCTCACAACGTTGCTTAAATTCGAATATCGGCTCTGTTGATAATTTTATCACGGAATCTTAAATATTTTCATTTTTTTTAATTGATAATAGGCTCGCGTTTGACCACCATCTCACCTGATGGTAAGTGATGATGTGATCGAAGATGAAGCACGCTTACCTAGAAGTAACCTATTCACTCTTGACTTAAAGACCCTCAAGGTTATAGTTATCAGGAAACAGACTAGATTACACAGATTAGGTGCCTATGCCTTACTAACATAACATGTCTCCTAAAGATGGGTTCGATATATCAAAACGTAACTTATATCGGATATGTGTTTATTATCATACCATATCGATATCTAAATATACCTACATAACCGTTTTCACAAAAACTTCATCGAGTTATGCTTATGATTTATCCAAAGCGCAACAACGAGAAACGAGCTACGAATAACGAACAAAGCGCAAACTTCACATCAAGAGCGATATGACATCAAAGGTTTTTATATCGCTTTGTCTCTGTCTTACCATTCAATTTTTTACTGGCGTAAAAGTGATGAAGCGAATATTACGTAATTTCGGCTAGGAATTGGTTATTTGGTTAATAACAGTGCGTGCGTAATATCTATATCTTAACGCCCTAGCAATAAGATCTAGTTTCTATTTATTTAGTTGCAACTAAGATTCCATAAGTTAGCAACTTTCGGCGGCTACTCGATATCAGGGAGAAATTCATTCTTTAAACTAAACCTACGTCTAATAGATTTAAGGTTGAATTTATGTTGTTGGAATAAGAATTGTATCGAATGAATTTTGATTTGTATTTTTTTGGACAGTTTTGTTTTGAGTTGCACTTGACCTTGGTGACACGTGCCCTACTTAACGATAATTATTTGCCTTTTTAGGGTTCCGTAGCCGAATGGCAAAAAACGGAACCCTTATAGTTTCGACATGTCTGTCCGTCTGTCTGTTTCTCTGTCTGTCCGTCCGTCCGTATGTCACAGCCATTTTATTCCGAAATTATTAGGACTATACATGTAAAACTTGGTAGGTAGATGTATTCTGTGAACCGCTTTCTGATTTTAAGAGAAAATTTAACAATTATTCAAAATAAAGGGGGCTCCCCATACATGGAACTAACACTGAAAATATTTTCTTTCATGACACTTATACGTGTGTGGTATCTATAGACAGATCTTTAAAAATGACATTAAGGTTTCTAGAATGACTTTTTCATAAAGTTAATCGTTTAAAAGATATACGCTTCCAAAGTGGCAAAATGTGTATGTTTTTTTTTAGATTTTTCACTTCATTATTATAGAAGTTAGAGGGGGGGGGGCCTCTAACTTCTATAATAATGAAGTGAAAAATCTAAAAAAAACCATATGTTGTAGATCTTAATGTAAACTTTCAATCAAAATTGGTTTGAACGAGATCGAGTCAGCAGTTTTTGAGATACAGTATATTTTCTAAAACCGCAAATATACCTTTGCATACAAATACTATGAAAAACAAAGTTATTTGGCGTAGTTGTAAAAATTGTAAATAAGCTAGTTTTATGAAATTTGTAAGGATTTTTTTTTTTCAAATGAATATATTAAGTATATTATATTTATCATAGTTACAACGGAACCCTTAATGGGCAATAACAATATTGCAATAACAAATTTTCATTTAAATCAACCACCGGGAACTTGAACTCTATTAAATGAGAAAGTACCTATATCAATGTATTAACGGTAAAAGTGTGAGTTTGCATTTGTCGTTAGTTTGCGTTTCACAGTTACTTGTGCAAATCGTACTACTGATATCGATATCTGAAAACGGTTTTCCATATCGATATGAAAACTGAATATCGGTTACATATCCGTTTGCAACTAAATACGAAAACGCCCATGTCTAATGTCTCCAAAACTTTTACAAAATGAATACTTATATGCCATCGATATTGGTTTGAAATTCACTGTTGATCGATTGTCGTTATATAACGCGTATATATACGTACATATTTATATAGGAGACGGAGAGAGAGTGCGCTTGGCCGTTCTTCTTGTAATATATAGCTCAGAGCCTCATTCTGAAACATTTGCGTAGGCTTCAATGGTTTACCACGTGATTTAAAATGATTTTTTTTTTGTTTCGTAAGTATTAGTTTGGTGTATTTATTTAATAGGGATTAAGTAACAGTAACACTTTGTTATGAACAGTAAAATCACAACAAATGAATATCGTAAGTTCCTAAATGTGCACCCATAATGTATAGGTAATTAGGGTAGGTAGTTAGTGACAATAACTTTAACAGTTTATTTTCCTTCTAAATTTCTGTTTTATGAGAGTTAGTTCTGAGAATTTTTATGTTTCAAAAAATCACATTTCATAATTATTCGTATTCCTAGAGCTGGGAAACCTCTCTATGGGAGGGAATTGGTAGAAAATAAATAGGCATATCAAAATCTATTGTCTGAAATTTTCTTCATTTATACTTAGACTTAAACTTTATTTATACTTACTTATAATTGAAAATAAAGATTATTGACGTATCCAAATGAGGTGCAGCTCAGTCAGTGGACGATTCTCTTATGTAATAGATATTAGAAAAAAAAATTGTGTCTTCTAAAAATAACTTATTGAATACGTCATGTGAGATGTACAACAATTACACCTGACATTGTTGCCATTGTGGTTAAAACCCGATTAAGAGCGTGGGGATTGGCACGGGAAAAGAAAGCTCTGTTCAACAGGCAAAACCGGGTTAAGGAATGAAAATGATGATGATGCTGATACTGTTAGCCTGCATCATCCCAATGCTGGGCAAAGGTCATCAGGTCCCATGATTTCCAGGTGGTTCTGTCAAGTACCAAATTAGACTACTAGTCGTTAGTTTGGTCCAGCTCGTTCCACCATCTTCTATGAGGTCGCGACGCCTTTTGGTTGTGTCAGGGCTATAGAAAGTGTGGGTTTTGGCCCACAAGTCATTGGGCATGATGATAATATCTAAGTATTTATTGATTTATGATCCCAGAGAGGAGAAAGGGCAGAAGAAGACCGCTAGCCACGTGGTGGACAACCGCTACCAAGGATATGGAGCGAGCTCAGATAAAAGCACAGACAACCAAGAACACAGTCCTGGCGCCTGAAAACGAGGAGAGACGACCCCAAGTAATAAAGATGGTTATTTACTTTTTTATCATCGGAAATTATTATATCAACATTTAGTAAAGTTCAAGAAATATAAACTGCTGAATTGCCAATTGTATTGTTCAGGAGTGCTTTATACCTATGTTACAACAAGCAATAGCAATTTCCATTCATTTCACGATTTATTCTGTACGTCAACATAGGTTTATGATATTTACCTACTTTCAGAAATAATTCATTATCTACACTTTACCTGTTCTCCGAAATTTACTTATCAATCGATGTTTTTATCTGCGGAATATAATAATACCACACAGTGTGCGGTAGGTATTATAAATGCCTAATTATCACAATTGGATTTTTATATATTGCCTCAATACCAGCTTATTCGGTTCAGCCGCCGTTCAAAATAGTCTCATTTACTAGGTGCCAGTAATGATTATATCCACTGTAACTATAAATCAAACGTATTTTATAGCTAACTATTATTACACAAAATAAAAATAATGAAAAGCAAACGAATTGCAGAATGTGACGTGTTACGCGCAGCAGCCGGGGAAGAGGGGCGCGGCGTGCGGGCAGCAGATAAGCGGCTTAACTCCGCACCCGCTTGAGACAGCAGCATACGAGGAACCCACAAGTTAGAGCGAGAGGGAACTACATTACTATATACAGCTGCAAACATTACTGCGTACGCTCGACGCGGGGCGTTCTCATTTCAAACGTACTAACTCCCTTTCCCTCCATTCCGTTTTGACATTTAACGTCAAACGGCAAGTAACATTTTACTTCGCGCCATTTTGGTAGGTTACCCGACCGGGGCTGCCACAATAAAATAAAAATACATTTTCCAGGGAATATCTACGTGGGTACAAGTAAAGTTTGCGTTTGTAACGTATAGCTATGTGTGTCGCACAATTCAGCGGGCCCGTCTAAACAGCTAATTTTAAAGAAGTCCAACCGAGTTGGGAGACGAATTTCGACGACATTGCACTGACATTTTTTGTGTGACACTAGTTTTGATGTGTCTTTGAATATTAGTTGGGAGTTTATTAAAAAACGGATTTACTTTTTTCCCAAAAAAATTCAATAGGTTTTTTGGGCATATTTTTTATTTACCATTGATGAAACTTGGGCAATATGAATGGCATGAAAGAGTGGAGGCTCACTCCTATATTTTACGTGACTTGGATCCCATTTTTGTCGGCATGATGTGTAGTAAAAAGTATATTTGTATTCTCTAGTGACTCTAGAGCTTGGGTACTAGGTATAGGATTTTAGAGGGCACCTCTACCTATAACGTTGCAGGTTGCAACACACTAGATACCTACTCTTATTTTACAAGAGTTTGCTAGTTTTACGATTCGATGATCAAAATACAGACCTTGATAATGGAAATTACCACAGTTTAAATATACGGTAATTTCCATTAAGTCTAGAAAAAATAACTAAAGATTGGTTGACACTTCCCGTGATCCAAGGGCTGGCTATTTCTTTCTTTTTATTACAATGTGGCAATGCCGCCAGTCTCTCATGTAGGAAATTACTATTCCTGCCGACAGCGTACCTATTAACTTGACGACATGTTTTTAGATGCTATGTTTAAGATTATACATTAGTTTTAATTAATTAAATAGTTTTTATAATCATGTTACTGAGCATACATTACTTGATAATGTACTGTACAACTGTGCATTTAAAGATTTTGTTTTGGGTTATTCGTTGGTAATCTACAAACAAAGAAAATAATGTAATGAAACATTAATTAGCTTGCACTCGGAAAACGAGCACAAAGTGTGTTTATACATCGAAATTGTATGTGTATCTGGGAACGCTTCTCTACAATAGATTAAATGTAATGTCAAACTG
The DNA here is from genome assembly GCA_943138885.2 of Tholera decimalis. Classification (NCBI taxonomy): domain Eukaryota; kingdom Metazoa; phylum Arthropoda; class Insecta; order Lepidoptera; family Noctuidae; genus Tholera; species Tholera decimalis. Next base: position 34,667,718 of record OW964571.2, read on the forward strand.
TATGTATCCACTTGAATATAGTCAGAGTAAGAAAGGATGGGATAACTATCGAGTGACAAAACTGAGTGTTCCACGCACGCCTCAAAGAGCAGTCAGCACCATTGACGGGGCTCGAAAGGCCATTTTCGACGAGCACAAAGTGTGTTTATACATCGAAATTTTATGTGTATCTGGGAACGCTTCTCTACAGTAGATTAAATGTAATGTCAAACTGTATGTATCCACTTGAATATAGTCAGAGTAAGAAAGGATGGGATAACTATCGAGTGACAAAACTGAGTGTTCCACGCACGCCTCAAAGAGCAGTCAGCACCATTGACGGGGCTCGAAAGGCCATTTTCGACGAGCACAAAGTGTGTTTATACATCGAAATTTTATGTGTATCTGGGAACGCTTCTCTACAGTAGATTAAATGTAATGTCAAACTGTATGTATCCACTTGAATAGGTATAGTCAGAATAAGAAAGGATGGGATAATTATCGAGTGACACAACTGAGTGTTCCACGCACGCCTCAAAGAGCAGTCAGCACCATTGACGGGGCTCGAAAGGCCATTTTCTGGTGGGGTTGCGGGAATGTTCTAACGAAATACCGCGGCCCAGGACCACAAAAGCAACTGAAGGAATAGGGTAGGTTTTAGTCAGTAGAAGTCTGACACTCCCTTCCACTTCACCCAGAGTTCTTCCACTCTGGGTGAAGTGGAAGGAGAGAACCCACCCGCTGCGTGTGGCGTGCGTGGAACACTCGGTTGTTTCGACCCGGGCCTTGTGCTTACCGGACGGTGAGCTATCCCTGCTTGCCGCCCGCAAACCGGAGAAACATTTATGTATACCTATGCTTGCACTCAAGAAACGAGCACAAAGTGAATGTCAAACTGTGTCTATATGTACAGTAAAGACTGCCCTCCAAAGTTTGTCCTACGAAGATTCAGAAATTTTATTAATTGTGCTAAAATAGCTATTAAGAATTTTACTATAATCATGTGGGTAATTATATATTATAGGTAGGTACAGTAATACCCCGACTTCGCTACCCCGTTTTACGCGAATTCGGAGATACGCGGTTTTTCTTTTTGATCACCGCGCTCATCGGCGTGTGGCATTATTTTACGTACGCAGTGCACATTATTGATTTATCTTTAATTATGTCATTCAGAAGACCAAAAAAAATTCATTTAAACCCAACAAGATACGAAAAACAATGTTTTTGGTGTGTAAATATCACATACCTTATACGTATTTATAAGACAATGTTGAACCCCGACTTACGCGAATTCGACTTACATGGCTATCTCTTGGTTCCACCTATCGCGTAAGTCCGGAGTATTATTGTACTTGATATGTGTGTATCTAGTTATCTAATTGTTTTGTAGTTATATCCAGTGTTTTATTTTATTTATAATGATACTAACGATCCGGCTTCGCACGGGTACAATGTACTAATAATATGCTTGTACATCTTCGTATGTCGTATGTTGCGTAGTAAGATTGTATTTCTTTTTAACGTTAGACGTAATTAATGATTACTCTATACTTAATATTAATTACTAAGAAATAATAATAGTAGTTAAAGCACACGAATTTAAGTACCTAAAGCTAAACAAAACAAATACTGTAGTTGTACTAAAACTTTAATAAAATGATTTGATTTCTTTCATTTGTTTCCCTCATCATTTTAACCGAAAAACATCTAACGCTGGACATAGAATCTTCAAATGTCACCAACCTTCAAAAGGAGCTCGGTCCTTGGCTATAAGACAAAGTAGTGTGGCCAGCATATAAAAAAATAAAAAAAAAGTATTTTATTTGCTTAAATTGTACAAAAACACACATCTTAATACTATGAAGTATTGAAAATAGGGTAAATATGGATCGAAGCCCAGGGTCCTTCCTGATGGGAGACCACTCCGGACCTCGCTGTGCAACGCCTGTCAGGGCGCTTCTCTTTGGGGAAAATATAAACAGGTCTCCCCCAAGGCCCGTTGTATACCAATACGTGACCAATGTGTTATAGTTCTCTCTGGGGTCACTTAGTGGGCGGTCAGAGTTCCCGCTGTGAGGGCTCGCATCTCTAATCCAGCGGATTGATGCGGCCTTCACCAAATTTGGTCCACTTTTTCATTGATGATAGACTCACGTTTAATCACCATCTAACCTGATGGTAACTGATGAAGTAATTTATTCATTCTTGTCTTAAACTGCCAGGGTATAATAATTATTGACCTCTGATTTTTTCGATTGTTTCTTCTCAGGGAAGAAACACCGAAAAAAAGACTCGTAAAAGTTTTATTTCAAACCAATTTACAAAATAGATATCAGTATTTCATTATCAGGAAACACAGACCCCAGCAGGGAATTTCATAGCTACGCTGTAGACAATGAAAGAATTCCCAATACATTTTGTGAGTATGGGTGAGATGTCCAGGGCCGGATTAACCATTAGGCGGAGTTGGCAACTGCCTAGGGGCCCCGCATCAACTAGGGGCCCAGGCCCAGTGCACGCACCAAGAAAACATGTTTCTTCGAACGAGAATTTGATGTGCGTATGAACTTAGGGACCTCACTGTTATCTCACAAAATACAAATCGTTAGATTTAGTAGTAGAATTAAAACTATTTTAGAACAAATCTGAGAATAAGTAAACAGATATATTAAAAACCACAGCTCTTAATGTGCGTTTCAGTTCACACACGATTTGGTCAGTCAAAGTAAGAAAAGGGGCCTCGAAAACGCCATTTCCTTAGGGCCTCTCACAGGGTTAATCCGGCTCTGGAGATGTCCACCATGCAACGATGGCGCATCGCCGTTAGTCTGGATCGGACTAAACCTGGCTGTATACGGTAATACTTGACCATTGTGTTATATTCACTTAGTAGATGGTAAAAAGTCATGGCATCTAGTGGATTACACCACGGCTTTCACCAAATTCGTTCCACCCTATGCAATGTTCCAGATTTCCAAGAAAAACCAACTTCTGATAGAAGAAATCCTCCTTTCTCATTCAATCAAGATTCACCGCGTCTTCAACGGAAACTTCAGGATCAATCAATATTCACGTAGCTGTTGGATACGAATCCTAATCTCCTGGTGGATAAGCAAATGGTGACACCTGAGTGGCTCCTACCGGAACCACAGAGTACATACAATCAATACTATTGGTAACTGTGAACGTTACTTCGTAAGGTATTTTAAGTGACAATAGCCTAAGGCTAAGGTGTCTGACTTGTGATTGAGAGGTCGCAGGTTTGAACCCCACCCACTAAACTATTGCGGTGAACCCATTCCAGACACAAGCATATTTAGCTTAATTGGATGGGTTAACAAAATTGCTAGTAATGTGAATTGTACCCACATAGCCAGTTCCCGTTAAAAAAGATGTTATGAGACTCCTCCGTGCTTAATTAAAATAGTGCGTTATGACTTATGACAGTACGTCGAGGGACGGGCCACTTATTTTTAAGAGTACGTCGTCTCACGATTATTTTTCATATAAGTCATATTAACTATGAGCAAATTCATATTTCTCACTGCCGTAACACGAGTATTTTGTGGGTAGTTTCATATTGCTTGCTTGTGCACGAGTACTACCTACGTTGATTTGTCATTTAGTATGGAAAATTCTACTGTCGTAATGTGGTGTCAGGGTAAGTGCTCACTGTCAGCGAACGTGTTAAGCCGTTGTTCCCAGCTGTCAAAGTGCATCTTTGGCAGTCATTATGGGTAGTCAGAAGTCAGAAAATCAGACATCAGTCTTGCTTTATCATGTTACCCAGATACTTGGATGTAGAGGTCTCATAGGCAGTCGATTCATGAAAAAGTGATATATTTCCAAGTAAATATGGGGGGTGTGCGGAGATTAATGAAACGAGTGTCGTCCTTGAACGCTAGTTTATTACTGTCTTAGGAAGGGAAGACGCTCACACATTTACACCGTACAACTATGTGTGAGTGCGCATACATATCATTCCTCCACACTTATTTTTAAACCTGTAGACAATAATCATCCTTACTAATATTATAAATGCGAAAGTAACTCTGTCTGTCTGTGTGTTACGCAATAACGCCTAAACTACTGAACCGATTTAAATGAAAATTGGTACGGACATAGTCTAGAGCCTGAGAAAGGACATAGGCTGCTTTTTAATGCAAAAAAAGGGCTGTAAGGGGTTGAAATAGGGGATGAAAGTTTGTATGGAAATTACGTAATTTTGAAAGCCTGAAACTTATTTTTTTTACTTTTGATTAGAAAAATGTACTGAAATAAGCTATTAGCAGTAAAATATTATAAATAGCTTATTTATGTATAAGTTTTATTTTCAAAATAATTAGTCTAAACATTAAATATGCTGCCGAAAGACACTATTCCGCGCGGTCGAAGTCGTGGGCACGGCTAGTAACATATAATTTAAACATTCTTGTATCGAATAAAACTTACTACAGCAACTATGTGCTTATAAAATTTAGAATAATCGACATCTTTTCTGGTGCGCCGAGAACGTGCACGTGGTGACGTGGCACATGCAGTCATGCATGACTGCTGAATCCTGCGCCGCCCCTGAGGCTTGAGGAGCCTGCTTATCTAATTCGTAACCGACTGCCGTGCATTTTTTTGCCGTGCACGTCACTCTGGTGTTCAGCTGTCAGCTGTTAGTCTGGAAGCCCACCCTAACTCATAGCTGGGAAAAGGCTAAACAGATATTAGTTTACTGGGACCCTACACTAATGATAATTTATGCAACACAAAAAGTACAGAGGCGGTCTTAATGTCTTAGGCCGTCTCTACCAGTCAACCATAGGTGGTGAAGAGATTACATGGCAGGTGCATGAAAATAAACATAATCAGCCTATTTTTTTTTTTTTTTTTTTATGATCAAAATCGTTCTTATACTAAAAACCACAAAAGCCTTTACTGGCTTATATATGGCTAGTGAGTTCGGATAAATTGAATTATAAATATTTTAAACAGTAAGTTAATTTGTGAGTTTTACATTTAAAGTTAGTAAATAAGCTAATTCACTCTGTTGCAAAAAATGCATTATTAATTTAAATTTTGATTTTTTATATACTTACATATAGATCCCATTGTTAGGACAAAGACTGCTTCCCTGTGAGAGGGAATTGGCCGTATCGACCAGCACCACGCAGGCCGAGTGTGGTTTGACAGATTTTGTTCGAAATCACAATCAATTCAATCAAAAGATTATTCATGATGGGTACTTATGTTTGCAATATACGTTTTCAAGGTAACATGGTCAATAACAGTATCATCAGTACTTGTAATAAAGCGGAATATTGACTATGTGTATTCCAGTTGATCATGGCGCTTGCAACAGTGCCGAAATATCTAAAACTCGAAACTTAAATACACATGGCATATATTCCGTTTTAAATACTAGATGAGTTTATTTTTACATCATTTTTGGAGCCGTTACTTACTGTTCACTATGTTTGTAAATTAGGTAAAAGATTATTCATAATCGATTCCAATGGAACCTCTGAATTAGCACCGAGGAAAATGTTTCCTGTTTTAACCGTCTTCAAAAAAGGTGGTTCTACAGTTAGGCAAACAGAATAATACAAGAGCAATTTAAATCATCATATCATCATCTTAAATCTCTCATCATCAATGTCATCACGAATAAAAGAAAATGTTTGCAAAATTTTTAATTAGGTATATAAACATTATAAACTATACAACGTGTAATTTAAAGGGTATATACATACAAAGTGCATAGCTTCTTTGGATGATAACAAACGATATGGCAAGGGTTTTGTAATCCTAAATCTACGTATGTAGAAATTATTACAAATACCAATACACTGATACCAGAAACCGAATTTTTCAAATTAAGAAGAATGAAGAGAATTATCGTGTTATTGGCAAGTGACGTGGAAGTTATTGACCCTCGTAGTGCTGTGACACGTTTGTTATGATTGGTATTCAAGAAATATATGAAACCGATAATTTGGTATCAATTCTTTGAGTCAGTTATTTTGAGCTGAAACTGTGCATAGAGACTCCATACCAGATGTTGTCTTCAGCCCTTTTGGATAGATATGGGGTTTCCGTTACACATTGTATAAGTATGATAAATATACAATTATGTATTTTCTTTAAAAAATGATAACCGGCTTTGATGAAACAATCATGTACCACGAATAAAAAGAACGAATGAGAGAATCTGAAGGAAATTTCACCCAAGGTAATTATAACCCAAAGGGACGTCTTGGGGTCGTGGGGTCCGAGTGCTCACAGATTATTTAAAGATCTATCCAAACGCCTAGTTGACACTTCGCGTGACCCAAGGGCTGGCTTTTACCTTGGACAGAGGTTAAGCATTGCAATACAACGTGGCAATGCCGCCAGTCTTTTGGGCACATTACCAGTGGACAGCGATGCGCACGAATTTCTGGATGCCATATTTTAGTTTATTTTTAGATGTATAGATATAGTTTAGGGTTTTTTATTTAAGTCTATAAAGTGTAAAAAATGTACATACAATTCCATAAAATTTTGAATAATAAGGGACGTAGGTACTAACTTAGATTAAAAGAAACACTGCAAACAAATTAAAAAAATAAACGGTAAAATACGATTTTTAACGGGTAATGAGAAATAAACTCACTTTATTTTTATTTATTTAATAGAGTCCAATTTGGCGACATCCATATGTATGTACTTACTGCTGAAGAGATACAGCGTTTTCCAAATGGGTTAAATATATCTACATATAAAAATCGTAACGCGAATACTATAAATGCATAGGTTTAAATGTATGGATGTGAGTAACTCAATCACGCAAACATGGCTGATATTAATCTGGATGAAATTTAGCATGGAGAAATATTTTAGTCTGGAAAGTCAATAGGATACTTTTATACCTCTTTTAAGGATGGGAAATGAAATGATGAACGAAATCCAATGACTGCTTCCCGATCTGGGTGAAGCGTGAGGGTGTGTCAGACTTCTACTGACTAAAACCCATCCGTGTTCCATCATAAGCCCTTCGTGTTCCGAGGCCACGGTAACTCTTTCGAACAATTCCGCAACCCCGGCAGGCAACGGCCCCCTTATCGGCCCCGACAATTTTGCTGACACTCTTTCACTCTTTTTACTCTCGCTGGTTTCAGTCGGGCGGCGAGCTACCCATTGCTCGCAGCCCGCAGGCCCGCGCCTACGGTGGCTGGGAGTCACCCTGTGACTCCCGATACTTTTATACCTGGAGTAGGTTTGTTTACATCAACATTTTCACAAAAACGACATCGCAAAAACAGCTTTGTTTGGATTGATTATAGCCTATTATTTTTATTATTTCTTTATGTTAGTTTAAACATGCATATTCTGAGTTATGCAAAGACAAACCGGGTACCCATTGTTATCTTTTCCTAAGCTATTTGAGGTCCTGTAATATTAGCCTTCTTACAAAACCCAAGAAAATGTATTTACAATCACAACAGCCCTTTAAAAGGATGAAAGTTAAAAACAACAACAGGCAAGCTTCATCTTCGACCGCATCATCGCTTAACATCAGGTGAGATAGTACTCAAACACGAACCTAACAATAATAAAAAAAAACACTCTTACTAGCAAAATCCATTTTCCCCCACCCAAGGTCTGTTTGTTTTCCACTGTATTAGCTTAACTACTTTAGGAGGTGGACAAACTGTCCACGTCCCAAGGTAGTACCAATTACTGTAATTAAAGGTGTCGTATCGTCCTCGAGTCGTGCGGCTCACGTCACTGTTGGTAGTTGTAGGACGTCTGCGATGGCTTCAGTCGTCGAACTCGGCTCGAGTTACTGGCACGCGAGTGCCGACCGCATTCGGACGAAGCACCGGTCGAGCTAAAAATGTCGATACTTTTTTTTTAAAATAAATTGTCTTTAGTGATTTTGTTTTAGCAATGTTAGAGCAGTAGTGACCTAGTGGTTACGGGCTGGATTTGCTAGTTGCAGGTTATTGGTTCGAACCTAGGCAGGCACATTATTTACGCGGGTTTGCGAACGTCGAGCAGGGGTAACTCACCGTCGGTAAGGACCAGGCCCGGGTCGCTGACACTTTGTCTTCCACGCTTGTCTCAAAGAGTCGTCAACACTAGTGACGGGACCCCATAAGGCTATTTCTTGCGGTTGCGGGAATATTATAACGAGATATCGTGGCCCCAGAAAGCTGAAGGAGCAGGGTTTTTAGTCAGTAGAAGTCTGACACTTCCTTCCGCTCCACCCAGAGTGGGAGAAGTCATTCGATGATTTTCCCACCCGGAGAAAAGGCAGGCACATTACTTTGCGTAATATTTATTAGCACACTGATCTCAAACCGAACCGGTGAAGGAAAAGATTGTAAGAGAACCGTTATGCCGATATGCGTCGAGGATCGCGAGCCGATCTCCGGCCACCCTAAGCGCGGGCTTGCGAACGGCAAGCAGGGGTAGCTCACCATCCGGTAAGGACCAGGCCCGGGTCGGCGGCGCGTCGTGTTCCACGCGCGCCTCAAAGAGCTCTCAGCACCAGTGACGGGGCCCCATAAGGCCATTGCCAGCTAGGGTTGCGGTAATGTTCAAACGAGATACCGCGGCCCTACAACTTAGGGGCCGCTGAAGGAACAAGGTAGGTTTTTAGTCAGTAGAAGTCTGACACTCCCTTCCGCTTAACTCTGAGCAGCGGGCCTAGACAAAATCCATTTTCTGTAAGCGTTAACGCCAACGGAAAACTTAAATTGTATGGAGTTGACATTTGCTAACCACATGTCACGTGATTGTCACGTGTTAGTAAATGTCAACTCCATACAATTTAATTATTCCGTTGGCGTTAACGCTTACAGAAAATGGATTTTGTCTAGGCCCGCAGGAGACGTCATTCGAAGGTTTTCCCACCCAGAAAAAAAGGACCAAAAATTCGGAAACTGATTGCTGCTGAAGAGTGATTGCGGCCCATTACCTTACAGAGATGAGAGCCCGGAGTGCCAGCAGTGGGAACATTATAGTCTGTTTATATTATGTTATGTAATGTTTGCTGGCCTGCGACTTCGTTTCAATTTTACTGGATAAATTCCGATCACACACGAATAAAGTAAAGGCTGAAAGTAGTCTATGTGTGTCACCCTATAATAGGGCTGCCATCACCAAAATTGGTGGCCCCAGACAACGATTTCATAAACCCCGGACATTTGAGTAAAATCGCAATTTTTTCCCCGGACACCGTAGAAAAATACATTTTTATCTTATGGTTTATTTATGGTTTTAGTTAGTGATAACATTATAGGGCTTTAATTTTTTTAATAAGAAATTAGTCTCATACTTTATATTATTTTGGTACCTTACTTTTTGGTAACCGTAAGACCAATATGTGTGTAGCGTCAATAGCCTAATGGATAAGGTGTCGGACTTGTGATCGAGAGGTCGCAGGTTCGAACCCCACCCATTACACTATTGCCGTGAACCCACTCCAGACACAAGCATATTTAGCTTAGTTGGAGGGGTTAACAAGATTGCTAGTAATGTGCATTCTACCCACATTGCTAGTAATCTTTAAAAAAAAAAGTACGCTAATAGGGAAAATCCCTCCATACGCCCCCGGACGCTCACCGAACTAGGACAAATCCGGGGAAGCCCGGACGAATGGCAGCCCTACCCTACAACGGCTACAACCAACTCCGCACTGCCTTGCGGTGGCCGCAATTCCGGTAGTTCTACCGCACCGGTAGACTCACCGCAGTGCGCGCACTTCTATGGCACTCCATACTTCACAAATTTTGCGGTGCGGTAGAACTACCGGAATTGCGGTACCGCAAAATTTGTGAAGTATGGAGTGTCATAGAAGTGCGCGCACTGCGGTGAGTCTACCGGTGCGGTAGAACTACCGGAATTGCGGCCACCGCAAGGCAGTGCGCGCACGGCCTAACTTTCAATGAAAGTCTCAGTAACATCGGTTCAGCATTCCCAGAGATTAGCTCGAAAAACAGATAGACAAGCTGATGGACAAACAAAACGATAGATAGAATATACTTTATTGTACTACTGAAACCTGCCTAAATAACAATATTGCTTAAACTTTCATTACAATGTCGACATTATCACTGAGAGCACCAAAATAAACTACTATCTACAGTGTAGTTAATAATTTGTGTCGTATATATTTAGTTTCCTGTACTAACTTATATAACTGTAAGTCTTTTCTGTAATAGTATGTAAGTTAAATATGTTACTAACATTTAGAAATGTAAGTTTTTATTATTGTGGATCTTGTCTGGAATAAAGAACGATTATTATATTTCATTTATTTATTTTTATCAATATTATTATAGCTCGTCTATTATTTTTAACCGACTTCAAAAAAAGGAGGTTCTCAATTCATCTTGAACCTTTTTTTTTTAATGTATTTTACCTCATAACTCGGAGACGGCTGGACCGATTTGAAAAGTTCTTTTTGCATGTGAATGGGTATACTTTCTAGTTGGTTCCATTGTTACGAAATCAGAATCTGATGATGGAATCCTGGAGAAATCGAGGGAACTCTTCAAATATTATAGGCACACCTATAGCGTTTTTGGTATTTCTTATAGTACCTTGAGCAGTTGCTTCTGAAAAGTACCATTTGGGGAAGTTGAACTGATGATGAAGACCACAGATGGCCACTGAAACTCCTCAATAATAAATATTTCGTGGATTGCGTTTCGATTACTTGAGTACGGATGTTAAACACTTTATGCTCGTCACAATACATATGGTGATGTAGAGCTGATGGTCAAGTACCAGGAGAACTCCTCAAAAATTAACGGCTATGCATCGGGAAAAGCAATATTTTGTAAAAGGTGATAAGTTGTTGACATTATGGCTTTTGTAACTAGATAAATTACAAACCGACCCACTAAAAAGCGTGAAAAAAATTTTTTTGCAAAAAATATGACCGACTTCCATATCAAAACACTATAAACTATAAAGCCAAAATAACTTTAATTTCGGAAGGCGGTGTGAAATAAAAAGAAAATCCAAAACCAATAACACTGACTTATGAAATTAAAGTTATTTTTGGCTTTATAGTGTTTTGATATGGAAGTCGGTTATATTTTTTGCAAAAAAAAAATATTCTGCAGATTCTCAAGGGCACTAACACAGGTTTACAGATTTACTAGCTACTTTTTTATTGATAATAAGTTCGCGTTTGACCACCATCTCCCCTGATGGTAAGTGATGATGTGGTCGAAGATGGAGCACGCTTGCCTAAAAGTAACCTATTCACTTTTGACTTAAAGACCCCTAGGTTATAGCTATCGGGAAACACAGACTCCGGCAGGGAATTCCACTCCCTACCCGTACGTACAATGAAAGTATTCTCAAAAGGTTTTGTGCGTATGCTTACTGCCCAAGACTTCGTACATATGGAAGTTTCGCACATTTCTCGGGTATAAAAAGTTAGCTTATTCCAGACTGTAATATATCCCTGTGCCGATCCGTTCAATAGTTTTTGCGTGAAAGTGTAGCAAACATCCATCCATTTTGACCATAGATAAAATTATTTCTGTGCATTTTGACAAACTTTCGCATATTTAATATTTGTTGGAAGGATTATTTGTATACCATCACTTTTAATGGCGAAATATGTTTTGTACTCATACTTACATACTGATTTCTATAATTAGTAATTAAAGTTATTATTGCTAATATTTTTTATTATAAATAAAGTAATTTAGTTATTAAGTACTAATTTAAGAATCTAAAATCTTTACCGTTTTAAATAAATAGATTGACTTGGCAATCGCAATAAACAATTTAATTTATATATGTATTACTTGTGAGATATATTGTGTTTTCATGCGATGGCCGAGTCAATCTATTTATTTAAAACGGTAAAGATTTTTAATATTGATATGGTCACTATAAGATGTCGTTAGGTTAGATAATTACGTAACAACTTAAGACAGAAGGTCCCTTAAGTAGGGACTGAATAAATTAATAACTGACTTGGTATTACATGGATCTCACAACTTTTTACGGTAGAACAACTAAGTTGCGAGACTTGGTTTTTAACCGACTTCAAAAAAAGGAGGTTTACAATTCGTCTTGAACTTTTTTTTTTTTGTGTATATTAATTACCTCGTAACTCGGAGACGGCTGGACCGATTTGAATAATTCTTTTTGCGTTTGAATGGGTATAGTTTCTAGTTGGTCTCATTGTTACGAAATCAGGATCTGATGATGGGATCCTGGAGAAATCGAGGGAACTCTTCAAATATTATAGGCACACCTATAGCGTTTCGGGTATTTCTTGTAGTACCTTGAGCAGTTGCTTCCGAAAAGTACCATTTGGGGAAGTTGAACTGATGATGAAGACCACAGATGGCCACTGAAACTCCGCAATAATAAGTATTTCGTGGATTGCGATTCGATTACTTGAGTACCTACGGATGTTAAACACTTTATGCTCGTCACAATATATATGGTGATATAGAGCTGATGGTGAAGTACCAGGAGAACTCCTCAAAAATTAACGGCTATGCATCGGGAAAAGCAAGTTGTCGACATTATGGCTTTTGTAAGTAGATAAATTACAAACCGACCCACGAAAAAGCGTGAAAAAAAAATTTTAGCAAAAAATAGAACCGACTTCACTACAAAGGCAAAAATAACTTTAATTTCGGAAGGCGGTGTCTTTAGTTTTGTATATATTTTCGTTTTTGACACCGCCTTCCGAAATTAAAGTTATTTTTGCCTTTGTAGTGTTTTGATATGGAAGTCGGTTCTATTTTTTACTAAAAAAATTTTCGACAAGTATTGTTTTTTATGGGATTTTATTTTCCCAAGTTATTTTGTTTTCTTCTGGCCGCGGCTTCGCTCGCATTAAGTTTTTTTTTGAAAATTAAGTAGCCTTTGTCGTTCTCCGTGGTCTTATGTTCAGGATAGAATGCTTGATGAAACCTCGCCTTGTGATTGCACAAGGCGAGCTTTAAATAAAAAAAAATAAACTAGTGTACAATGGGCGGTCTTATTGAAGACCGCCCATTGTACACTAGTTTAAATTTTTTGTATCCATATAAATATTGTAAGGTGTACTATAAAGTATACAGTATGTAAACTAACAGAGGGCGTTTCCGTTAACCCGCAATAGTATACCTAAGCACATCAATTAGATCGTCGCACACGCGGCCCGTCATTCATAAATAAATTGCGACGTTGCCGTCCTTCAAGTACGCGTGTACAGGGTGTTTATTTTACGTACCTATCAATTTAACATTTTTCGTGAATATTTTAATATTGAAAAAAATAAAAACATTTTGTTTTCGAATGGTAATATTTTCTATAGCATGTATGGATGTTATACTATTGCGGATTAACAGGAACGCCCTTTGTTAGTTAACATACTGTATAGTAAATAAATAAAATAATCTCTTGTGTTTTATCCTAAAATGCTTTTGGGGGTAAATACCTACTTACAGTCTCCCCAGGGAGGTGCCCTAACAGGTGTTTCACAGTGAGCTTTGGAGCAAACTCTTCTGTTCCGGGACTTTCCCCCATGTTCTGATGATGGTGATCATCAGGATGAATTTAGTTAGGTCATCAGCGAGGAGGTGCTTAAGCCTTAATTTTTTTAAGTAATAAGTATTGTTAAGTAATCATGTAATTTTATATACTTGTGGTTAGGTTTTTACATATTATAATGTTATGAGTGTAAATACTAAGTTTACCCTTTTCCTGCTGTCGGTACTGTTGTTCACAGTTTTATTTAACTTCACATGTTACTATACATGGAGACCTGTAATTGGCTGTCAAATTTTCAAATTGTTTCTAGTTTAATTTAATTAGCTGTTGGTCTCCCATGTAAATCTATACTAATATTATAAAGCGGAAAAGTTTGTTTGTTTGTTTGCTTGAACGCGCTAATCTTCGAAAGTACTGGGTGGATTTCGAAGATTGCGTTTAATAAACAAACAAACTTTTGCTCTTTATAATATTAGTATAAAATATATTAGGTATTATGATAAAAAGTTTAGCATGAATTTCAGGAATTTGTCCAAAAATGAAACACAAAAATGTATTTTATATGCATATATTCGGATTCAATATTTCAATAGCTATCAGTTAATAATTAATACAACTTAACTTAAAAAAAATACACTGACTCTTCATCGAACCGTACCAGTAATGTACTTAACTAATTTAGCTATGTCCAAGCTTAATATTTACTATAAATTACAATTTCATTACATTTAAATACTACCAAGTTGGGAATTTTGTTTATTGGCGCTGGCATCCCTGAAACATCAATTAAAATAATAAAAAAATATAATTATGCTACTCTCATTAAAAAAGAAAAAATCTTTAAATAATTCATTTAAGTAATTATGGAGTTTAAAAAAGTCTATGAGTGGCTCGCCTCTGGGACCTGAAATATAGTTCAATGAGTTAATAAACTATAATTATAACTTTTTTGTTTATTTCCCTCATTAGGAATATATACCAAGTACTACAGAAAAGAGGCAAGTTTACTATAGGATTACTCATAAGACATACATGTGTTATTAAAAAAATAAAATTGTATCTTCGATGTTTAAGAAATCCCAATCACGCGGTACTCTCTCTGTCACTAATAAAGGCATTAGCAACAATATTCTCGCACAAAATTATCCCATTTTATTTATAAAATAATATAAATTAACTAATAATCTCATTAAATTACTCTCATGTGATTTTATTAGGATCGTAAACTCGACTTCGAGTGAATAACAATTTTATTTTCAAACTGCCATTTTGGTCGGCAATTGTCATTGGTATCAAACTCGTTTAATGATCGCCATCTTTTTCAGTTTTTTTTTAATATATTTTTTTACAGATAAGCGTAATTATTGTTTGTGTAGAAAAGTGTTTAAATTAACGATGGAAAAATACTTCAAAAGAATTTAATGCTATTTATAGGCCTTAATTCCTTTCAATACATTTTTTAATTTAAAATAGGACGTAACTACTAAAATTAAATGTTAAATATTTCTTATTTAATTTTTACAAGATGGCGTCCGGAATTTTACACTTACTTTCATTGTTTTACGAATTAAATCATTTGTATAATTTATGGCAGGGTTGTCACTGGTCTAAAAAAATATTTAAAAAAATTACGATCACTTAAAACTAGACAATAATAACCCACATATACATTCGTAGCACACACATATACAAAATAAAACTCTTAACGTATAATTTATATACAATAGAACTATGCGGCGTTACTTATATTAAAACTATTTTATACTTATTAACCGTAACAATCAGCAATGAGATATGGAAAAAGTAAAATGGATGATAGGAAATACTAATAGCTTCTATGTGGTTTTAAACTTAACATTAAAATGAATTTAACTATTATATTATATTTATAATTACAAAAAAAAACTTCAGCCAAACATTGAAGTTTGTTGTCTTAATTATTATTTTAATAAGTGCTGACGTTTCTTAGTTATTTTAATATAAGTAACGACTGTTTATTTCGTTAATTTAGCGAATTTTGTCACTAAATTTAGCCTAAGTTAACTCGTTTTAAATATTATAAGTGATATGATTCTGGGTGTTCTTTATACACGGGCGCAGGGAAGCAAAAATAGGAAAAGAATTTTATACAATTCATGTTTTTTTTTTTTCATAAATTGAACGCCAAGAACATTACGAATGAAAAAGTTGAACTTTAAAAAGTTTTTTTTTAATAAACACTCTTTTACTATATTTGGCGTTCATAATATCTAAAAATAAGAAACTCTACAACACAGTGTCTTTCGATACACACAATTAGGCCTCTCGACATATTAGTTTTCGTTGAAAATCGTTTAAAAGCGTTTGACATGTAAAATAAACTTCTGTATTTTTGTAAATTATAATTTGAACAAGACTTGAGTTCACATTTAGTGTTAGTCGATGTTTCCTTAAAGATAGTTTATTTGCTAAATTTTTAATAATAAATAATTTTGCTTATTTGTGTTTCAGTGTAAGTTTCTAAATGTGATGGCAAGTCTTGTTAAAAATGTTCATTTACAATAATTATAATAACGCTTTCTAGGCTTGAAGTAGATACGAACGATCCAAAGAGAATTTGTTTGTTTTGTTAAATATTTTTAATGTTATAGGTACGATTTTATTGATATGTACTTATATCGTATTTTGTAAACTTTTATATTTTATTTAACTAAAAGCATTATTTTTACTGTTCAGAAATAAAAAAAAATATAAGAATTATAAAAAAATACGAGAACGAAACTGATTGTACTAAAAGAATTAAATAACAAATGTTTCTGCTCGAACAAATACTAGCAAAAACATTTTATACTCAAAATTCACAATTCAGTTTAACAGACGGAGGAAATTGAAAAGTTTCAAAAACAAACCAACTCCCTTTGGACCGTTCTCACACACCCTCTATACAAGAAATATGTACAACTACTAAAATAAAGGACTAGATATACTAAACCATATTAATACCATACTTTTCTGGCGCAAAATAACTGTTCCCCGTATTTGAAAAGTTCGTTATTTGGGATGCCTGGAGCATGCTTAGATGTGGCGAATTCTGGGATTGGTTTTCTGGGGACTCGGGGCCCGAAGACAGGATGTTGTGGTGGGATGCCCACGCCCCCGGTGGGGATGGGTTCCCGAAGGAGACTTGGTTGTAGAGCTGGTTGCCGTTGGCAGTCAGGTTGTGGCCGTGGTGACTGCCGTGGGTCTGGTTCACGGCTGAACCGTTGAAGTACTCCATCTGTAGAGAAAATATAGTTTTAATCCGGTCTTATTTTTTCTAACGATGGTCCATTGGGTTTGGACCCAGTTAAGCACATTATTTTTCATTATTTATATCATCACCACTGCTCTTGGTGATCGGTGATGAATTAAATTACATCATGAGCAAACTGGCTTATCCTAGGACCAATAATTCGAAGACATGTGATATCTACCAACCCGTAATGGGCCCTAATCGTGTATTACAGCCCATTCCCTCTCACAGAGAGAAGGCCTGTGTACTAGTAATGGAAAGTTAATAGGCTGAATTATTGATTAATTATAATATTATAATTTTCAACCATAAAAATACCTTGAATTTAAGCTTTGCCTATGAACCGGTAAAATTAAAACGTTATGACTAAATTAAAAAGCTTTAATAAACAGTTAAGTCAATTAGGTGATTAAGAATCACAATATTAACGTGACACTTTAAAAATACAATAAATTACAAATTTTATTACATTTATTAACGCAAAAATACATCAATATTATTGATACATCAATCTTGTGCCTCAAATTATTTATTTTTTAATTACATTAGAATAATCTACTACATTATTTTTTAAGATTTTAATAGCTAGATTGATATTAAAAACCATTTAAACATTTTTAATTAAAAGTTTGAGGTTATGTAATTAATAAAGTATATTGGCATTGACGTAATTATAAAAATAACTACCATGACGGAAAAATTATTTTGTATTGTGATCTGGTAACACTAACTTAAAAAAGAACCAATTCATTTATGGATGGACAATGGCAGCACGCGAAAGATGTATTTTACTTTGTTGTCTTTCAAGACTTAATTGAAGTTTTATCGTAACATATTAAAATTTTGATAATATTAAGAAAAAAAAATTGAATCCATTAGGATTCAATTTTTTTTCTTAATATTAGAAAAGTTATGCGTGTTGAGTTCGACTCGTAAATATCTGTGACACTAGACTGAAAGGTTTAATATGATGTAACTCAATGTTTTACACAAACCATTATCTACAGGCATTTCTAATAAATACCAAAATTATTGATAAATTATTGATTTACATAAAACACTCACCTGACTAGGATAATACGGAGAGTTATACGCGCTCTGCCCGTAGCCTTGATGATGGTGCGACGTCGAATAACTTCGGATATAGTCCGAACTGCCTGGCCAGTGGAAACTGTTGTAGCTGTCCGGATGGTACACGTTCCCTGGCCCGTTTATACTCTGAGGAGTAATAGGAGGAGACGGCGTGGTCATAATCGAGGAGTTAGACCCCAATGGAGTAAGATTCCCCGTCAATCGGGAGCTGTACTGGTCTTTAACCAAATTACTGCCGAATTTTTCCGTGTAATCCAACTTGCTTGCATAGTCCAATCTCTTTGGACTGCTGTATAGCTCTTGCTTCGGAGTGACTCCATAGCTATGAATGTTGGACACAGGTTCTGACGGAGAAGACTCTTTTCCACTTATTCTAAGTTCGTTGGAATTGTAGTGGGACAGAGACGTTAGACTATTATTCTTGTTGAGGGGAGAACTTTCGTAGTTCGTCCCTGCCGACTCCTTCTTGCAAATAACATTGATGGGGGGGCTGACTGAAGTCGTCGGAGTAATAGGAAGGTTTGGAGACGACGTGGTGATACTAGAATTTTGTGTTGTAGGTACATTTGAAGAGCTGGTGAGAGATTTGGACGTGGATATCTTTGTGGAGCTGGTGGAAGCTTTAATGCTGCTATTGGCGACTGTTGTCTTCGAGCTGGAGGTGGATTTGCTGGATATCTGTGTGTTGGTCTGCTGCTGGAGTTGTTGTCGACATTTCGCTCTTCGGTTCTTGAACCAGACCTGTTGACAATGAAAGACTAGTGAGACATAGTTCTAACAGATACCTATTTATTTTATCAAAGTTGCTGACATTTTTTTTTAAATGATGTCGTTAGTTTTTTGGTCGGCATTTTCTTCTGGAGATAAAAAAAAAACAGAGTCCAATATCTTTTACATATAA
This sequence comes from Tholera decimalis, assembly GCA_943138885.2. Lineage (NCBI taxonomy): Eukaryota > Metazoa > Arthropoda > Insecta > Lepidoptera > Noctuidae > Tholera > Tholera decimalis. Next base: position 34,686,455 of record OW964571.2, read on the forward strand.
TTGAAATCTTTACTAATATTATAAAGAGGTAAAATGTGTTTGTATGTAGGGGGTAATCTCCGGAACTAATGACCTAACTCAATTTTTTTTTACTGGTGGTGCTTTATTTATAGGTGCGCTATAAATTATTTCAAAATCCACGAAGGACGAAGTCGCAGGCGAAGTGCTAGTCTTTGATATATAGAATGAACAGTAGTTAACTGTGTGCTAAATTTAAAATCATCTAATTACCAAATACAGAAGCCGTTAGTTACATGTAACAAAAATAAAGCATACCGAACGCTTACTTGGCCTAACCACACGAGTAAAGAAATGGAACAGAGATAAAGCTTCTAAAACGTGTGGAAAATGAACACTATTTTGTCCCAAATATCATATACTTGCTATTTTCTAGCCACCTTATCCTGTGCTTGATTTTAGCGTCTTCTTTAAATAAACAATACTTTTATCTTCTGTTTCCTGTGTAACTACTATGATTTACCATTTTTGCAAAAAGCATGCATACGTGTTTGTATTGAATGGTAAAATCCTAAACCTACCTTTTTTCACTACCTATGTTGGTTATTAAATACTTATTTAGAAAATATTCGCGAATAATATATGAATTGTATATATAAATTGTATGCTAAATTGTATATGAATTGTATGCTAAAAAACTATATATATCATTATATGTTTCATACACGTACCTCATGCGTGAATTAAGTATACCTACTTACTATCTAGTAGTACTGTACCTATCACAGCAGGGTTGTATGAAGCTTGGTCTCTGTCCTTCTTTACTCATGTGATATAACCTTACAAGTTACAATATCCCGATGGCTTCCAGCAACTGTTAATACCTTCTACTATTTGTACACTGTATTCGTGTAGGCAATTACATCGGGTTCGCGCCTGCAGTGTGCATAGCGGATTAAAAGTGATTTATTACAAGTATACGTGAGTTTCCTGCCCGAGGTAGGGGTGCCTTTTTAATGTTTTTTTTGTTTGGTTTGTGTACTAAATTGTGGGATGAAAGAATTAGTGGTAACTTTTTCGATGTGACCGCTAAGCAGTAAAAATTAAGCAGTAGTGTTGTGAAATGTATCGAAAAAAATAGCGGCTAAGTTATTCTTTGCGTGCATGTTCAATCTAGTCGTGTTTTGTCTTTAGTTGTTAGGGTTCCGTAGCCGAATGGCAAAAAACGGAACCCTTCTAGTTTCGATATGTCTGTCCATCTGTTTGTCTGTCTGTCTGTCTGTCTGTCTGTCTGTCTGTCTGTCTGTCTGTCCGTCCGTCCGTATGTCACAGCCATTTTATTCCGAAACTATTAAGACTATACATGTGAAAGTTAGTAAGTAGATGTATTCTGTGAACCGCTTTCCGATTTTAAGAAAAAAATTAAAAAATATTTAAAATAAAGGGGGGTCCCCATACATGGAACTGAAGATATTATTTTTCATGAAACCTATGCGTGTGTGGTATCTATAGACAGGCCTTTAAAAATTATTTTAGGGTATCTAAAACCAATTTTTCATAAATTTAATCGTTTAAAAGATATAAGCTTCCAAAGTGGTAAAATGTGTCCCTCCCCCCTCTAACTTCTATAATAATCGAGTGAAAAATTTAAAAAAATATATGTCTGTAGATCTTAATGTAAACTTTCAACCAAAATTGATTTGAACGAAATCGGGTCAGTAGTTTTTGAGATACAGCATATTTTCTAAAACCGCAAATATAACTTTGTAATTCATACAAACACTATGAAAAACAAAGTTATTTAGCGTAGTTGTAAAAATGTTTACATAAGCTAGTTTTAAGAAATTTTTAAGGTTTTTTTTTATTCGTCAAATAAATATACATATTATATTATTATAGTTACTACGGAACCCTTCATGGGCGAGTCTGACTCGCACTTGGCCAATTTTGTTATTACTATATGCAGAGTTATTGTTAAAACACTAACGATCTCTCAGGCCTGTTAGTTGTTACTAACAGGCACAGAACAAAAGTTGTTGTTTATGATGTTTCATAAACAATAACTTTTGTTCTATGACTTTTAAGTAATACAGTCCTGCGAGCTCGTTAGTGTTTTACTAATAACCCTAACCGGATGCAGCTGAATATTAGTGTTATACATCTCTATGTATAACACTAATATTCAGCTGCATCAATGCTTACAATCCAGTAGCTGAAATTTTGTACTTATGAGAAATCTAAACCGCTTAACCGCTTTTCATTAATTTTGGTTTTTCCTCAAATTAACGCGGGTGAAACCACAGGGCATAGCTATTCACATATAACTACATCGACTTTCATATGATTCTGCCGGCTTCTGTGTTCCCTTTATGACCTTTCAGCTTCAGCCTTTAAAGCATTACTGAACAGGCATCTTCTAGGCTCGCTCGTTCCATCGTAGACCTCATCTATCGCTTGCCATCAGGCGAGATTTAGGTCAAGACTGCGCTCATCAGGAATGACCAAATTTTAAAGCCTGCAATACATGTTGGCCGAGCATAGGCCAACGCGAGCGTTGGCAAATAGGTACAGGGCAAGAAATAATGTCCACACGCTCGACAAGTTCGTCGAATGCCAATGCAGACGACCAATGTAGAAGAGGGTCTGTAGAGCTGCCCACACGTTGGCCGAGCGCAGGCGAGCGAAGACAAGTTGCACCAATTAAGCTCTATACACGTTGGCGCTGGCCTCCACTCGGCCAACTAGGCAAGTGACACCGAGCGATAGCAAGATAAGGTAAATATACTGTCTACATGTTGGTATTGGCCTTCACTCGACAACGCTCGGCCAACATGTATTGCAGGCTTAACAGTACCTAAATACAAGTATTTTCTAGGTTTAGTACCTCAGTCTCAGAAGTGAAACAAACAAAGAATTAAACAGAAGCGCAACTAAACAAGTCACTGCATCCGCCAGAGGGCGTTACGTGCTTCGCGACACCAAACCGGGATTACTCCGCCCTCAATTAATAATGAGCTAACATGGTTTTTTTATGAAAGAGCTATAATATGTTAAGCGACAGATGGGATGGTGATGGTGATGCTAATTATGTATATTATTATTCCTACTTTGTAAACACTTAGTGGCGTAAAGTGTGCCGAATTTAGACGTGGGTATTTGGAGGTCAGTGTCACCTACCAGGTGTTGAAATGGATTTTGATTTGAAATTTAAGAGAAAACTCTTGCGAATTAGAAAAACTGTATCCCCGTCATACTAACTTTTTTTTTTATTAGCCTAGGCCCTAAACTGGGGTAGTTTGCTGCTGCTGCTGGGCCAAAGCCTCCCTCAATTCCTTCCCATTTTATTGGCTGAATAAAAAAATTTATTCATGAAATTATTACAAAACAAGATTTGTGTCTTGTATTGTAGATGTTTGTTTGTTTTTATTGAGTGAAAGTATATACGTGTGTCTTATTCACACTGCGTCTAAGCTAATAACACCTTAAAAACGGGCAAGTGTGAGTCGGACTCGCGCACGAAGGGTTCCATAACATTGTTTATAAAAAAAAAACAAAAAAAAATCATTTGTTGTATGGGAGCCCTTAAATATTTATTTTTTTTGTATTTTTTGTTATAGCGACAACAGGAATACAACATCTGTGAAAATTTCAACTATCTAGCTATCACGGTTCATGAGATACAGCCTGGTGACAGACAGACAGCAGAGCATTGGTAATAGGGTCTCATTTTTACCCCAAAGGGTAAAAACTCCCTATTACTGACCCCTAGGGACCCTATTACTGATGCTCTACTAATGCGCTACGGAACCCTAAAAAAAGAACCAAAAGTGGCTAAAATTGATTTTTTCTAACTTGACAATAATTTAGTAACAAAACTTAACACATTATTTTCAATTTTATTTTCATTATTATAAGCATTGCCATTAAACGCCACTGCTTGCCGGAACAAAAGCATGACAACGTCATTTGACTGCCATATCTGTACTGTACCACAGATCATCCATCATATCTTGACCGACGACCAAACGCAGAACTAGACTCTGGTCCAATACATATTTGACATTTTCCTTTGCTACTAGCGCCGCCCCGAAGTCTCAAGTTACGTTGGTCGTGTATCTCCCTTACATCATAGCAGATATCTTATTGTGCGATCTAAACGGGCCAATTACGATGTGTTTGAAGTAATGATATCAGATGCACGAGGGACGTCAAATGGTTGTCCTTTTGCTTATTTACTTTGTATTGAAGATAATAATCTATACTAATTAATATTATAAAGAGGAAAGAAAGTATTTTTGAATGTTTGTGCCGAATAAACTCAAAAACTACTGGACCGATTTAAAATATTTGTCCACTAATTTATAACTGCATTATCAGTAATTAACATCGAATTAAGTAAATTGCTATCAATTGACTGTGAACCCAAGCAAGCTGCAGGCAGAATTAAGGAAATGGGAGATCATAGACCATACTGACACCCAGTGCGAATGTAGTGCTCCTGAACAAAATATTGCCCCTTCTGCTGGAGTTCCGAATACGAGTATCCCCGAATACATACGAAGAGCGAGCACTTTCCCGGAGTAATCCCAATTAATACTGGCTGAATAAAGAGGAGATCACTCTCTGGAGTCCTGTGCGACGCCGAAATGTCAATTAAAACTAAAGGCATTGTGTACAAGCGAACTGTAAGCCCAGCTATGCTCTATGGGTCCGAGTGTTAGGCGATAAGAAAGTGTGATGAACATAAAGTACATGTTGCTGAAATGAAAATGCTGCGCTGTGCTGGGGGTGTCACCAGACTAGATAAAATCAGGAACGAATATATACGCGGGTCCTTCAAAGTCACAAACATTGACCACAAAATGCGCGAGAGTCGTCTACGCTGGTATGGACATGTGATGCGCAGAAGCGAAGAGCACATGACGAGGCGGGTGATGAATATTAAAGAAGGAGTACGCGGCAGAGGCCACCCCCGAACCACCTGGATGAGGACAATACTTAACGACCTTAAAACCCTAGACTTAACTGTCGATATGACACAAAATCGCCAGAAATGGCGTAAAGGTATCAGGAGGGCCGACCCCGAATAGAGAATAGGCCAGGATATTGATTGACATACGACGAGCGAGCCCAGAAGGTGCCCGTTCACTCTTGCTTTAAAGGCTGACAGTCACATGTGGAATGGAAAACAGAAGCCGACAGAAAGCTCCACATCTTGGCCGTGCGCACAATAAATGTATATGAGAAGAGTTTAGTACGACAAGGCGGTATATTGACCAAGTGAGGATGGTATCCTGCAGTACGTGTGGTAGTCTTGGAGCTCCTCCGCACACTCCCCAAACTACAATCTGTAGAAGACCAACAGGTAAGCAACGTTTCGCCGATGAGCCAGGCTATGAGCTAGTGATAAATAATATTATGAACACCGTGTAGGTAAGTTAAAGCAAACTATTGCCGTTTCTTATAATTTAACACTCCCTTCTGGCCGCGGCTTCGCTTGCGTTTATTTGTTTGAAGTGTGATAAGTTGCATAAAACCGCTATGTATCGAAATCACTTTTGACACATTGTAATTTTTCGCAATTGGCGCCCCAGTTCAGATGCATTCGGTTTTTGAACTCCAGCTTAATCGCAATGTTCATAACGGATTCCTTAAAAGCTTTATAAGTACTTAACACCCAGCGTCAACGCAAAACAATCGTATAATTCGATTTTCAAATTTCAAAATCAGAACGTAATTCAATTGGTTCGCTAATGCTCTATTCGTGTTGGTATAAATTGAACGTTTGAACGTATTAGAAATCAGTCGAGCGTTGGCTTCCCGACATGCCGACTACTGTGGTCGGAGATTTTATAATAAGTTTATTTTTAATAGCGTTTTGGGTGGCTCACATTAAGACGGATTATATTCAAGTATTAGATGCGCTATCTCTAGTTAATTGAAACTTAATAATCTACGGATTTTCTCCGCTTGCTTGATAAGACTGATGGTAATTTTATAATGTGGTAACTAGATTATCATTAGGTGTAGGTTTTGGTGAGTAAGGTGCATGGAATGTTGGTTAAGATGATAAAATTGAAAAACGAGGTATTTAAGAACGTAGTAAGAAAGGGAGAGTCCACGAACTTGACATACTTAACGAGGTCGAACGGATGCGGTGTGGTCAAAAGAAGCAAACGATATTGACCGCCAAAAAAACTATAGTAACATACATATTATATCCGATTAAACTCCCACCCACAATTATCATCTAATTGGCGTTGTTCCTATGTCGGGGGTGTGCGAAGAGTGGTCACTGTGTGAGCGCAGCTCTCATGTCACGCGTCTCGTATGTCTGTTTACATTATAATTAATTTATAGTATTAAGAAAAGTATTCCTCTATGTTTATTGTATGTGCGGTTGGTTATCAAAGCGAAGGGTATGCTACGTATGTTTTATACAGGGTTAATTGTAAAACACCAAAAACCTCTCAGGACTATGTTACTAACATCATAAACAACAACTTTTGTTCTATGACTTTTAAAATTCGTCATATTTTAGTTCACCAGATTTTCATACAAAAATAAAAATATTTAAATTGAACGCCCATGTAGCGTCTATGCAAAGCAAAAGAAAGCGATAGTATAAATTGCTTTCTTTTGTTTCGCATAGAGTTCGTAACATTTAGGGCGTTCAATTTAAATATTTTTATTTTTGTTTGAAAATCAGGTGAACTAAAATATGACAAATTCTTAAAAGTCATAGAACAAAAGTTGTTGATTATGATATTAGTAACATAGTCCTGAGAGGTTTTCAGTGTTTTACATTTAACCCTGTATACATATTATATCCGATTGATCTCCCACAATCATAGACTAAGTACTTAGCTTTGTTCCTATGTCGAAGTCTGCTTTCAGTCTAACTAGATGCCGTTTAGTACTAGTGCTCTACATGGAGCAACTACCTAACTGACCAGCAGATGATGAAACAGCCAAAATACGCTCATAATATCTTTGAAAAATATAAAGGACCACATACCTGTACTCTACTCTCAGGGAGGTTAATCTTCAAAGCCACCTCCTCCCTCATGAAGATGTCAGGGTACCTCGTCTTGCCGAACAGGGCTTCTAACACGTCCAGCTGCGCACGAGTAAACGTCGTCCGTTCTCTTCTCTGCTTGCGAGGGTTCACGCCTGGGAACAAAGAGGGGAAGAGTTAGGATTTGAGGATATAGATGACCACTCCTCCACTCCAAGTAAATGGCTGAACCAATTTTATTAAACTAGTCTAAGAACCAACGCCGGAAAACAAGCTTTTTAGCAAAAAAATAAGCATTCAAATCGGTTCATCTGTATAGGATCTACGGTGCCACTGACAGACATACATATTGGTCAAACTTATAATACCCCTCTTTTTGCGTCGGGAGTGTGTCTAACTTTTTTTATGCATCAATGCTGTGTGGAACCTTCTTAAACATAGGTTCTATGATCGACTTTGTTGTTAATATAGTAGAACTATCTGTATTGGTCTTTACAAATACAGCCACCTCAAAATATATAAGCAGAGAAATGTAAATGATTTGAATTTAATAAAAATCTAGACTAAACGTTGACCTAAATGCACCTATATGTGCTTTAAAATCTATTTCGCTGTAGGTATTGTAGTATGGTGTCATTTTCTGGGGTAACTGAAATAGAACTCAACAAATCATGATATTATGTTGTGACTAAAGCATTGAAGTGGAAGCCCAATAGGGCCATGTTAATTAAGTCTTGCTGAGATATTTGTCGCTATAACGGGCTATCTATCAAATTTTTTTTTTTTTAATGTAATAATTTTGCTAATTATGACTGTCTCTAAGTTATAGTTCTTCACATCTGATTTAACGTCTTTATTTAATACCTAGTTCTATCTAATGACCGAGATACCGCGGCCCCGGATGTAAGGGCAACATAAGGAAAAGAGTGGGGGTCAGTTTAAATAGGAGAATAGGCTGATTTGATCATTTGTTTAATTAGTACCTCCATGTCTGCTTTACTTAAAGCATTTTTTTGTCAATAGATAGACCTTTTAAATATCCTCCAGCTGCCCTTAAGTTCCGGGGTCGCGGTATCTCGGCCATTAGATAGACCTAGGTATTAAATAAAGACGTTAAATCAGATGTGAAGAACTAAAACTTAGAGACAGTCATAAATAGCAAAGTTATTACATAAAAAAAAACATTTGATAGCCCGTTATAGCGACAAATATCTCAGCAAGACTTAATTAACATGGTAATATATTCAAACCTGTTGGCGACCGCGAAAACTTCGGATTGATGAATTTATTACTTGAGATTAGAATATCAGTGTTGTTGTGTTTTATACGGTATGTTAACTAACAGAAGGCGTTTCCGTTAACCCGCAATAGTATAGCATCCATATATGCTAAAAATATTGCCATTCGAAAACAAAATGTTTTTATTTTAGTTAATATAAATATTCACTAAAAAAATTAAATTGATACGTAAAAGAAACACTCTGTATACGAGTACGTATTCATAAATAAATTGCGACGTTGCCGTCCTTCAAGTACGCGTGTACAGAGTGTTTCTTTTACGTATCAATTTAACATTTGTAGTGAATATTTTAATATTAAAAAAAATAAAACCATTTCGTTTTCGAATGGTAATATTTTTTTAGCATGTGTGGATGCTATACTATTGCGGGTTAGCGGGAATGCCCTCGGTTAGTTAACATACTGTATATTGAAATAAAAACAGATTTAAACAGCTATTGACAACATGGTTGGCGCAAGGCAGGTAGGGTCTTCCGTCACCCATAAAGCGGCCTGCGGGACTTGGGGAAGTCCGACATCCGATCATAATTATAGGCCCAAGAATGTGTCGCGTGATGTTTCCCGTCGCTTCTCTAAAAATATCACAGGGTGAGGAGTTGCTCACTCCCCTCCCCCCCCCCCCCCTTTTTTGGAGATGGAGTATACCACCGCAAACTCACACTGCTGGCGAAAACGTCGAGAATGCTAGCGTGTCCCCGCTCTCTAGCAAGAAGTGACGTAGAGAAACACGGTGAGGTTTTAGTCAGTAGAAGTCTGACAGAGCGCTCCGTCAACCCCAAGACTCTGAGCATTTCCACATGTAGAAAAAGGTAGTTGAGCTATTATTATTATAAAAAGCACACTCCCCCCACTTTGAGTAATAGTAATAGTAATTTATTTCTCAAAAAACTTAGTACTAGTTTACAGAAATTATAATTAGGCAGTGTATAACATTGTAAACTGGATGTAGCTTTTGTAACCGAACTAGGCAATGTCTGTGTTTCAGTTATCAATGCCATTTCCCAGGAGTTTTAATAAAATCGCCAAAAAAGTGTTTGCAATAGTATGGAGTACTTATCAGCTAAGATTAGAATTTAACATTAATTACACAAATTAAGAGTTAGTAAGAGCGGAAGTGATTATAAGAGTGCGTGCAGTATCTGTGGAGTTTGATTTAAGTATGAATGCGTGAAGTGTATGTAAGTGGTAGTATGTGTGTGAGTGGTGGGATGTATGTGTGTGTTTGAGTGTGTGAGTTTGTGACTAGGCATGGGTAAGTTGAGGATTGAGGTAAACATGTGCGAGTGTGTTTGTGTGAGCATGGTTTTATCACAAAAGTTTATTTTACTTATAATTTACATTTAAACCTAATTTATAATTACTGTACAACATTAAGTAATAGTTCAGTTTCTTCATAATTAAGTTGTTGCAAATATTTACTTACAATTGGCTTACATTTTGATTTTGTCAGGGGGTGTATATTTAAAATTTTATTTATTTTGTTATAAAGGAACGGGCCGAGAAATTTAAAGAATTTTTTAATAAATTTATTTTTTTATTTGTCCGTTCCGCGTGTGTGAGTGGAGCGGAAGGGAGTGTCAGACTTCTACTGACTAAAAACCCACCCTGTTGTTGTTGTGCCCTTGTGGTTCGAGACCGCGGTATCTAATTAGAACTTTTTACGCAGCCCCAGCAAGTAAGATACTTAATTCCCATGTTTGCATAACTTTGTTAGATTTAAGAAGACAAAGGAACACATTTTTCTTGTCTGTTATTTTATTGTGGCTTTCTTAAATATAATTTCTTACAAGTTTAAGACATATTCCGTGAGATCTCATAGTTTTATTACACATTTTACGACGCATATTAATTTTATTATAAATCTTCTAATCTTACGTGGTATAACTTACGCACGCCAAAACAAATTATTTATATGATATTTTATGTCTAAAACGATATCAATAAAAAATTGTAAACCTTATCTGTTTTATATTCATATGTTTAGTCTAGTGATGCGTATTTGCTACTGTTAGTAATATTTTAATTTGTGACATTAAAAAACAAAGATTAGAGAGGTTTTCATAGGCTAAATATACAATAAAGACTTTAAATGTATTTAAAACACAGTTACAAGCTTTTGCACATTTTTATATTAAAATTGGATTAATATAAAAAGGTATCAATATTAACAATTTTAATAAAATAGAACGAAAAATATACCTGCATAATATGTTTGAATCAGTACGCTACAACATTCTTACTAATATTATAAATACGAAAGTAGCTCTGTCTAACTGTTATACTATCACGTTTAAACTTCTCAGCCGATTTTTATGAATTTTTTTACAGAGATGGATAGAGGGGAAGAACTTTTATTCGCAGTAAACAACTTTTCAGGCAAGCGAAACAGCGAAACTCGTAGATTATACATTTGTTTTACTATTAACGTAGTTTTAAATAAATAATTATCAAGAAAGCATAAGGCCAAAAACCGTCATGATTGTTACGTATTAAAAATCCCTGGTAAAAAAGATGTCGCTATTATAATATGTAACTGTTTAATCGTAAGCAAATTCAGGACGAATAAATTTTCCGTTAAGAAATAAAACGCTTCGTATCATACCTAACATCTATCTTTTAATAAAACCACTCACCTAGCAAACACCAACGAGCATAAATTACGTAAGCATTCAACTAGAAATTAATTGAATGATAACGATCCCACAATCTTCTACCACCTAATCGATTAAACTAATCACTTACTCGATCCTTAGTCGATTATTATCGAGTCCCATCTCTATATAGCCACTGGGTTTTCCCGCATATATGAATATTAAAAATGACATTAATTGTTCCACTCATCATAATAATATAACCCGCTTCTGTTTGAACGCTTTCTTTGATATTGTATCTATCAAACTTCATGGTAAAATGTTTATGATTTGGCTTTAATTAACATAACTAGCATAGATGGTTCTCGCTGCTGGGACACAGAGGCCTACTCTGTGGTTGTTGGTTGTTGGTGGATGTCGCATGTCGTGGAATTTTCAGCCCTAGAACGTTTGTTCTTCTTCCCCGTTTCGAGAGCAGTGGTGTTGATGAAAATTAAATAGAATCAACGACGAACTTGTAAGTCTTACCTATAATAACTGGTCCACCACAGCTCGTGGCGAATGGCAGAGTATTTAAAATGAACTGCATAGTTGGTTATAGTAATACTCAAAGGGTGCACGGTACCATTTGACATAATAACAAAAGTTCTAACGATCACATGACTTAATTTAATTTAATATATTTTTTTTTAGTATAACGTTGGAATGATATAATGAATTATTGATATAATTTCAGTTTACATTTCGTTAAACATTTTCTATAATGCACATTTGAACTAATATATTCAGTTAGTATAATATTCAAATTCTATAGTAACGTTTAATATAATTTTGAACTATGGTTGGTGAATCATGTGGATTAGGTTAGGTTAGAACCATGACCATTAGCGCCAGATCCCTTCTATTGTTGGTGAATCATTTGGGTTAGATGAGGTTATAACAGTATGATGTTTTCTGATATTTACTTATTTACTACAGAATTTGGGCAGAAAATGATTACTCATTTTCTGCCATTTCATTTTTCATATTTACATATGAAAATTAGGTCAACTGAATGTTATATAAAAAGACCAATATACTAATTGAAAATTATATGAGATGAACGTTATACTAAATGTTATTAGAGCAAAAGAAGTTTATATGAAATGTAATATTAGATCACATGAAATTAGGTTATTTGTTTTTATAGCATATGAAAATTATATCATGTGAACGTTATTTCAGGTTATAATATACTAGTACTCACGCGGGGCTTCGCTCCCGTGGATTCTATCACGGTAAAACATAACTCTCCTTTTTTGCAGTCGCGTAAAAAGTAGCCTATAACCTTCCTCAAGCTTCAAGCTACTTCCATACCAAATTGCATCCAAATCCACCCAGTACTTTCGAAGATTAGCGCGTTCAAGCAAACAAACAAACTTTTCCGCTTAATAATATTAGTATAGATTATCTGTTATTATGGCATATATTACACACCCATACTCAAAAGATATTAGTTCAATTGTAGAAGAAGACTTCTTTATTTGATTTGATTTTCCAACATTTGGGAACAAAGTAGGCAGGTGATAATGATGTTGTAGAAGACATACATATTCTCCGAATTATCATTATCCTGCCCTTATCCCAGTTACTTGTGGTCGGCGCAACACGTTTTCTTCTTCCATTCTCCCCTGTCAGACGTCATAACAATAAGAGGAGTCAAGAATAAGGAGTAAATGCCTTATTCTTTCATATCATTCCTCACACATTCCATCCATCTTTTCTTTGGCCTCTCCATCCATCAACATTCAAACCCATCATACTTTTAGTTACATGCAATTCTCAGAATATATCGTCGCTGCGCCTGCCAAATTCTATAAGTGCATTTTTTCAATTTAACGATTTTTTCACTAAACATAATCTCCGTTTCGTTCTGTATATGCTGATAAAATCGTTTTTGTGATATTTTTATAATATATTAAATAAACGTCCATGCTGTGGTATCAATAATTTTGCCGAGTTTTTCATTTTCAATTCAATAAAACGTTTTTAGTTATTTCCCAAAACCTTACAAAAATCACTTATGGAACTTGGCAGGCGCAACCACGATATATAAGTTCTTATATTAAAAAGGATTTTCAATTTAAAGACTAAGTAGACAATAATAAGGTAGGATTTAAAATTCTAAATTAAAAAAAAATCTTTAAATATTTCAGAAGCACTTAATTGAAGACAACCTGTCTTCAATTAAGTACACAATACACTAGAAGATATTGCTCAATAAGTTCTTTAATGAAGCAATAATCCATGTCAGTGAAAGCTAAAGTTTCTACTCCTGTTTTTAAAGACAACATTACAAAAACCACAGACAATATACCAAAAGATGTGTCAAACCATAGACTAAGGAATTTATCAGCCATTACTCATGTGAACACATGTAAGACAAACAAATAAACCGGGTCATACCTCCACTAATACCTTGTAATCCTCATAGAAATTAAAAATCATTAACAAACCCATCTACCATTAGTTAACTTTAAATTACGTCCAACAGGGTTGTAAGTCAAAAAGTTCGATGATTAATAGGTTTGACGCATGTATTTGACATGTTCTCTTCTCAATGGTCAAAGACAGACTGCGTGTCGCGAGCGCGCGCTATACGCTTTTGTTTACCATAGACAATGATGCACATAAACTAGAGTAATTCTTTATTTTTGGTTATGGAATGTCATTATGAATGGGATTAGAATGTTGCCTTTTGGAACTGATTTATTTGTTATTGTTGGTAGATTATTGAGTATAAATTTAGTAGAAAGTAATGTCTAGGTCCTGGTACTTGCAGCTGTCGCCGTATAATTAATTTATATAACGCGAGTTAGTCATAATGTTAATTAAGAATTCATTGATACATGCCTGAGACCAAAGTGACCCCCGTATGAAAGTGGTCCGTTCAAACAAGATAGACTAGTGCAATAGTACCTAGTTCCTGTTTGAGAAGATATCGCAATCCTAGCCGTGTAGGTTTACTAACACGAATCTAAAATGGATGGTTCTCTGTTTAAAAAAGACATGTTCTTACTCAACGTGTAACATCAAGAAAGTCACACAAACACAAAAGTAGAGAGACATCAATGATCCATTCTTACTTTGTTATATCATTAATTTACAATCCTCATTGACCTGGAATTATAGTCCTGACATTAAGAATAAATTGTTAAATAAAGGAGAATAGGTACTTTAATATTTTCTTCGGAGAAAACAAATCTAATTAGTTTCAAACTTTTCAGAAACCGAGATCCCAGGCCAAGTAACGATGAGAGATGAGAGTCTCGTTCAAAGAAGACGGTTTGTTGAACTTAGCACCAAAACGCTCAATGAATAAAAGCTGCAAAAGTATTTTAAATACCTATCACACAGAATCAAATTCGATCTACTATTTACTAAAAAAAAGCACCGAAAACTGATAATAGCTCTCTCTGTGACGGATTAAAAATATAAAAATAATACAATATCCATTTTGAAACTAGCTCGCGATACCCATTGTGAATATCCAAACAAACATTCATACGAAATCTGTCACATGTTGAAAAGTGAAAATGTATTCATATGGCTGTCTCTTTTACTCATATGAAATTGGGGCGAGTTAGAGAAAGATGGATAGATTTCAATTGTCATTTGACAATGGCCCGAGCGCTAATCCTAGTGACATGGCGGGTTTGGGGTTCCGTAGTTATATTATAAAACCTTTGGGAGTTATGCACATGGTGTTTTGGATATTTGCCGCTCGTGCCCGTTTTCGACAAACGTATTATGGCTTTTGTTGTAATGAATATGGGGCACGTATGTTTGGACTATTTCTCTTTGTAATTTGCTAAATGGTTTACGACAAAATGGGTTGAATTCTCGTGGTTCGATTGATTTTAGATGAAAGCTCCAGTTTCTGAATTCTGCCTTTTCAGATTTTTAATAAAGTTTATCTTGGTTTGGAATTAAATTGCAGAAACTGATAGATCCTGAAGTATAAATATGTATGTATATTCAATATAATTATATAAATTTGCCATAGAACGCGGCAAATACCGCCAGCCTTTTGGGCACATTACCAGTGGACAGCGATGCGCACGAATTTCTGGACGCCATATTTTTGATATATATACATATATCTAAAATATGGCGTCTATCTAAAATATATGTCGGTTTTTATCAATATTTTAAATAGATTGAGATAACAACGAATAGCCTCGATGATGATGTCTCAAAGAATGTCATTAAAGGAAAAGAATATGTATTTTTGGACATATTATGTAACCTCTTTACACTATTATAAATAAAAAATGGAAAAGAATTCTAAATTGCCGTCTAACCTCCTTGCTAGCAAAACAGCTCTAAATTCATGAAAAATTTTACTCCATTCAACACACGGACAACTAAATTTCCCATTGCTCTTTTGCCCACACCATGTTTGTTCAATTTTTTTCCTCCTTTCGATGGTATCGGCTCGAGATCGATTCTCGATAACTAAAACTAATGTAGGAGTCGTGTTTGGACTCCTGTTTCTAAGCCACGCAGATTTGGATGATAATCTGCAGTTTTTGTATACATAGTCAAATGACTGGCATGTTCGGGCTTTGGGTGAGAATTTTCTAAAGTATTATTGTGGCTTCGATAAATTTTTTGATTGAACTAAAATTAATGGTAAAATGTTTCAGACTTCTTGAAAAACCTTTTTTTTTTACTTTACAGTTGTGTTTAATGGAAAAGATTCTTTTTGCAATTTTTACAGGAAATCAGATAAATGATGAAATAACAGCCTTAAATAGGCATGTTAAAAATAACTTTAAAATTATTACAATAGTTAACCGTTTTCTCGTACCGAGAGTGCTGAAAACAAAATGGCTGTTGCTTCCGTTTGTTTCAAAATGGAATGTTTTTCTAATGGTAAAAAGTATAAAAAAAATATGAAAAGAGTTGTATCAATTTTTTTTAATTTCTCGGTCAGTTCATGTATCAAGAAATCTTTTTAAACTTAGAAGGACCCTAAATATCGCCTAAAGAAATATGCTAGAGTTTGTTTTTTTTTAAATGAAACTACATTTGACACATTGAAAAGTATACATACACGCACACAACTACAACTATATTTGGTAGATATAATTGTGTTGTTCATCAAGATCACCAAGGAAGTTTGTATATACATACATACATACTCGTACATGTAACTACCTCTTATACAGTGCAGTAAAATAATGAACACGGTACTATAATTGAAAACAAACATTATTATTTTCCTAACCTAAAAAACAACAAGCAACATCACACCACATAAAAATAAATCGTGTAACTAATTTGTTGAGTACATAGAGGGGACAGACGCATTATTTTCCCGTTTTTCGCGGCGTTTGACCCCGCACCCGTCCCCGGAGAGCTGCGGAACCCTAATGACGTGTAAAATACTTTTGAGGGTAGTACACAGCTGCAGGGGATTATAAAGTGTCATCTTTGTTTTCAATAGAATAGGAGCTGTTTTAGATTGATTTAATTTTCATTGTTTAGTCGTATAGATTTTTTTTTGTAAAAAATTAGCTGAAAGCTGTGTATCGCTATTTTTCCATACTTTCTCATCTTTTAAACTTTCCCTGATTTAACACGAATATTTTAAAACCAAAATTATACGAATCGGTCCAGCCGTTCTTCAGCTTTTGCAAGAGTATTGAACAGCAATTAATATTGATATAATACAAGAGAAGAAAAAAGTAGATATTTCCAAAGGGAAATGTCCATTTGATAAAGAAGTTTTGGTCAAGTGACGCCCACGAAAGAAACAAATTGGAGGCATTAGGGTTGACGTCATAGATAAAGAAACAAACACTATTTTTTACATAGAACTCGGTTGGACTTTTATAAATCACAATATAAAAATTCAATTTTAACAAAAAAACTTACTTATAGATTTTAGTAGCTACGCAATATAAGTTGTTGAGTATGTAACTTGTATGTTTTTATAATTAACTTACTTGTTGTGGTGCAATCCATTGCTGAAATATAGATCGAACTTCCACATTGCTCAAGGTAAATCTCTTAAGTCTTCTTGTATCCACACCACAATTGATACAGAGATGACTTCGTGGTAAACTGGTAAGTTTGTGTAAATCAGGTTCCATAATCGTGTCAAGTCCTTCGTGAAAAACAGGTACGGTCTGCATTGGCAGGCCGGTGTCGTCGTGGAAGGCGGTTACAGAACCCAATGTAAAGCCAAGGTCATCATCGAGAATGATTACAGGGTCCATAATCGTAATCAAAGTCGTCAGAATATCAAATAGAAAAACGCAGTAGAAAATAAATCACGAGTCACAAAGAAACAGAACCAAACAAAATGTTAAATGTCAGTCAGTTATCAATTACGATTTTCTTGACGTAGGGATGACGCTAAGAAATCAATTTATCGAAAAATCTATATTTTTGAGAAACTGGAAACACGGAATCGGTTAAATGGTTCGTATTTAGAAGCTTGATAATGTGAAAACCTTTTTTGTCTGTAAATAAAATAATAAAAGCGAAACAACTACATAATAAAAATAGATTTTTCAAAAATCGATTTTTGGAAACCGGTTTTAGTGTATCGATTTTTTTCAGTAAAAGTTACATCCCTACTTTGACAAGATTGATCAGCGACCGGAAGTGTTAAATAAGGCAATAAACGATTGAGTTTCGTGATTAAATCGGCTTTTAATTCCGGAGTTTTCATTACAAATAAATTACAGCAATATTTTAATTACTAAATGGGTATTTTTTTTTTGTATTTATCACATTGATGGGCAAAACATTGCCAAGAATAGACGTTTCCCTTTATGCTCAACCAAAATTTATACAACCTATGTCAAAAAATAATTAAATAAAAAAATGATGATTGGTCAGTTGATTTTTACTACCTAGCTAGCCTGTTTAAAATTTAATTATACACAGTATAAAATACCTTAACAATTAGCATATTAATTAAAAATAACAAAACAAAAATACAGTAAGCACCGTTTCAAAGCCTTTCTCTTAAAATGGCGGGAACGTCAACTGTCACTTTGACATTTCAGAGGGGGCTTTAATGGGCGCGTTCGGATTTAAACCGGATTGTTATTTTAGTGGAACGTTCTTGGCGAGGGTAACTTGTCAAACATCCTATTTGATTAGATGTGCAGTGATACAATGATTTAGATACGCTTGAGAGAAAGAATAATGATTTCATTAGTGCAGACGGTTTTTTTATATCTGATCGTATGGTTAGTCTTTTAATTACACCGAACTTTAGTTTTTTAGAGTTCGTGGTGTTACTTTCGGAGCTCTAAGTGTCTTCTAGTTGTGGGCCAAAATTCACACTTTCTGGAGCTCTGACGCAGCTAGAAGGCGTTGCGGTAGGCCTCGTAGAAGATGGTGGTACGAGCTGGACCACACTAACGACCAGTGGGACTGCCCACTGGTCGTTAGTGTCCTGGCCCTAGTAAACCACTGGGTTTACTAGGGCCTTGGACAGAACCACCTGGAAATCGTGGGGAGAGGCCGTTGCCCAACAGTGGGATGATGCAGGCTAACAGTATCAGTATGACTTACTTCTAGCAAATATTTTATTCATCGAGGTGTGTTTGTTTGTAATAAGAACAATTAGTTTTGTTTTTAACAAAACCTAGACAATATCAGTCTGTGTTATTAGGTACTACATTCATGTCTATAACTAAATAAGTTTAGTTCTTTATTATTTCTTGAATAATAAGACTTTAAAAGGCTGTTGAGCCACAGTAACTTTAGTTTTTATGAATTTTGAAATTAGCGGAATATTCGAAAATCCGTTCAGTTAATCTATACTAATATTATAAAGCGGAAAAGTTTGTTTGTTTGTTTGCTTGAACGCGCTAATCTTCGAAAGTACAGGGTGGATTTGGATGCAATTTGGTATGGAAGTAACTTGAAACTTGAGGAAGGTTATAGGCTACTTTTTATGCGACTGCAAAAAAGGAGAGTTATGTTTTTACCGTGATCCACGAATCCACGGGAGTGATGCCCCGCGTGAGTACTAGTTTAATAAATAAAATGGTATGTACCCCTACGTATATAGCAATAGCCCATATAATAAAATAGGTAGCAACTAGCAACACCCACTGAAAACGAGGGTTGCCAGCCTATAAATCATGTTAACACATAAATTGCTCTGGCAACTGTGCCACAGGGGTGCGAAACATGACAAGTTGTGATAGATTACCGAGGGAAAATAGGGCCTATCAGCTGCGGTATTTTGAACCTTAAGACTTAGAGAATAAGAGTTACGGTAAATGGTAATGTGTACAGTATGCAATGAGTTATTTTATTACCATGATAATGTAGCAGCCCTACTTTAGGGGTGTAGTAACCGAATTGTTGGTAAATTGAAATATATCTTATAAATTATTGCTTATTTTGTTACAGTTCGTTGGTAGGGGGAGGGAGGGGGAGCATAATATTGTAGGTGTACGTGAGAGTTCTTCAATAGTTTAAAAAACGACCGACCAAAATGGAGAAACTATGAATCTTCAAGTACAAAAGACTAGCTTTTGCCCATGGTTTGGCTCGCGTTAATAGATATAGATTTCGATTCTTCGGGATCTGATTTAGCTCTGTATTCGCTAAAATCATTTCGGAGATTTAGTCGTGAAATCGTAACAAACAAACATATAATCACATTTATAGTTATATCTAGGTTTATGCATATGTTGACAACCAACAAAGAATTATGGTAACTTCTCAATGAATCAGAGAGGTGAAAATCCAAATAGTAATCAGTCTCTCTCTATTCCTAAAATAAAAAAGCATATTCTTAGTAGCATATCAACAAATACTGCTGCGAATAGAACATATTACGAAAGTTCTGCAAACTTCATAAATAACGCATAAACTGGACGCGCTTGAGTCAATCGAGAAGCGGGCCAAGAGACTCATTGGCAACGATGCACTGGTCGAGTCAAAGCTCCAGAGCCTTGAACATCGACGACGAGTTGCAAGTCTATCGGTTTTCTATCGGTTACATTTCGGGGAGTGTGCGATGGAATTACACAATCTAATTCCACCAAGCCCGTTCCATCATCGGACTACGAGACAAACGGCGAAGCGCCATCGTTACATGGTGGACATCCCACCCATACGCACAAAACGTTTTGGGAATACCTTCATTATGCGTACGGCTAAGGAGTGGAATTCCCTGCCGGAGTCTGTGTTTCCCGATAGCTATAATCTAGGAGCCTTTAAGTCAAGAGTGAATAGGTTACTTTTAGGTAAGCGTGCTCCATCTTCTCCACATCATCACTTACCATCAGGTGAGATGGTGGTCAAACGCGAACCTAATTTAAATAAAATAAAAAAATTGTACATCGAGCGACTGCCTATCTGACCTCCACAACCCAGTAACTGGGTAACACGATACTTCTTTGCCAAACCTGTGTCAAATTTTCTGTCCTGTGTCTACCCATAACGACTGTTAAAGATGATCTAAATGAAAGTCGGGGCCAACGTGCTTTCCGAGGCACGGGGGTATCACACCACTAACTTCCAAACTCCGGGCAACTCCGGCTGCGTTGAGCGCGTTTAAACAAACAAATATTACCGGTTTTAATAGTATACACATATCAACACCGTCTAGGGATAATTTGTATAAAGTTCTTAAACTCAAAAAATACTGGCCAGTTTTAAATTTTTTTGAAGAAAGCTTATTTTGTAAACCTTTTTGAACGATTCTGAATTTGAATTTGAAAAAAATAAATTAAAAACAAAGGATTTACGCGGCATAATGGTAGCGAAATCCGAAGGTTTCATTTATCTACAGTAGTTTATGGCTATTTTATTTGTGTCAAATTTAAGTTTTATAACAAGTTATCGGTTAATTTCGAATTAATGTTATTGTGTGCATCATGCAGCGGCGCTATTTAACGAGAAAGGAAATGTTAAGGGCAGTAGGTATGCTCCAAGCTGGGGTTACTCAACGGAGTATTGCTGAGGAGATTGGAACAAGACAAAACGTCAAAGACAAATCCAGGTTATGGTCACGTTATCGTGCTACTGGTGAAGTGGCTGAAAGACACTCGACTCGATGACAAGACCGATTTTTGCAAGTTGCCGCGAGATGTCTTCTCGCGGCAACTTGCAAAAATCGGTCTTGTGTGACCAAATGTTACGGCCATGCAGTTGGTTCAGAGGCTCCAGTCAGAGCACCAGTTGCTTGTGAGTGACCAAACTGTGAGGTGAAAGCTGCATGAAGTTAACCTTCAGTCAGAGCAGCAGTTGGTTGTGAGTGACCAAACTGTGAGGAGAAGGCTGCATGAAGTTAACCTTCATGCTCGCAGACCGCTTCGTTCTCCAGCACTACGCTGAGGAAATCGTAAAAATTCGCTCTGAGAAGATAACCAGTGGTCTGTAGTGCTGTTTACCGATGAGTCCCGGTTCGGTTTGCATCCCGATACACGTAGAGTACGTGTTTGGCGAGTTTCTGGTCGTGAGAGCCGTCTGCAATATCCTCAGGAAGTCCATTCATACCACGGCGGGACAATTATGGTTTGGGCGGGAATTCATGTTGGTGGAAGAACAGACCTCGTTCGGATCAGAAACACCATGACGGCTGAAAAACACCGTAACGAGGTACTAGTACTAATAATCTACCCCCATTGACTACAAATGGGCCAAGTATTCACACTCATGCACGATAACGCCCGTCCGCACACAGCGAGAGTGGTGACTAGCTGGTTGCAGGAGCACGACGTATCGGTTTTAGGCTGGCCCGCTCAATCACCTGACCTAAACCCCATAGAACACGCGTGGGACATGCGCCAAAGAAGGGCTTTGAGGAATTTCCCTACAAACATTGCGACGGAAGAGCAACTCTTTTTGCATCTTAGCCGGACCTGGGACAATATATCGCAGTAAGACTTGGATAACTTAATCCAAAGCATGAAAAACCGTTGCAGGACCGTTATTAACGTCATGAGTGGTTTTAATGACTACAGATTTTTCACAACTGTTAAAAACAGATTAATTTTTCATTATTTTTCACTTTTTCTGGAGTGTAGTCTGATAAATGGGCTTTATAAAAATATATGCATGTTATTTTTAATAAATTTTGAGTAAATTGAGTAAATCCAAAATATCCCTAGACAGTGTTGATGTGTGTAGATTTTGAATAAAAAATAATCATACAATATAATTATAGCATCTAATTTCGACCCATAGTTATTCCTAAGACCTAATCTTCAGTACCAGACAAAGACTCTATACACCTATCTCTTTCTCACAGAGGATTAAGTTATCGTAGGACTCCACGATAAATATGTAACGAGTGGGCTGCAGAGATAAGGGCGGGGGTTCGATTCTCGCTCCACGATTTATTTCTTTAATGACGTAGCGAGTAATGGAGGGTTTGTTTTCGCATCTGAAGGAGCTAGTGAGTCGAATAATTTGCTTTTAGTAGGTTTTTGAGTGGGTGAATCGAGAATGGTTTTGGAAATTGGGGGAGTTCGTTCTTGAGTTTCTTGTCAAACTTTTCTTGAAATTTCCGTAGCGGAATCAATTGAATATTATTTTCAAGCCATGTAACATAATGATTGTTACCGATAGTTATCATTTATGTGTTTTTATTGTGATCAAATAATTACATATTAAAAAAAAACTATTTTAGCTTGAAGATCTGTCCAAACGCATTATAGTACAGTAAAGACCTTAATTAAATGAAGAAGTGTGAGCCCAAGCTATTAATGATACTATACTTAGAATGGAATTAGGCGTTCGTTACTTTATGGGAATCCATAAGGTACTTATATAAATGCTACCTAGCTAATTCATTTAGTCATGGATAATTTCGCCAAACCAAAAAAAAACTTAAACGGCGGAAATTAATCTTTAGTGGAATCATGAAAATAATGATAATAAAATTCGGTTTTCAGTTTCACTTAGGATTTCGTATCCCGATCACTGCCCAACCCTGTATAAACATCAAAAATTCATCACCAACTGTCAAGTCATCCTCTTAATTATTAACGGTAAATATATTCAGTGCGAATTGCTGTGCAAACAGATAAAAGG
The DNA here is from genome assembly GCA_943138885.2 of Tholera decimalis. Taxonomy (NCBI): domain Eukaryota; kingdom Metazoa; phylum Arthropoda; class Insecta; order Lepidoptera; family Noctuidae; genus Tholera; species Tholera decimalis. Next base: position 34,709,384 of record OW964571.2, read on the forward strand.
CAACGCGTGACCCGCACGTGCACTCCCCACGCCCGCTCACTTACGACTGACGGTTTCAACGACCATAGATAATGAGGTTTCCGTTTTCTAAATTCAAATGTTGAGGAAATATTTGTGAGGATAATTGAGGGTAGTGTTAGAAGTTTGTTGTGAGGTAATTTGATAGTACAACTTAGTGGAAAACTGTAGTACCTTCGAGTCGAAGTACGGCTTAAATAATTTGTGAATCATTAAGCCCTGGAATTCTAAGAGGTTTGCCTCTCCTGATCCTCAAATTAACTAGCCATTATGAGACTTAAGAGATCTTCATAAAAATATAGGTATATAACATAAAATAATTAGCCTATAAAATTTCCACGGCCGGGACACAGACTTATCTATGAGAGGGAATGGGCTGTAACTCACCCCGCGGGTCCAGTGTGGGTTTGGTGGATGTCGCATGTCTTCGGATTTTCTGTCCTAGAATATGCCAGTTTCCTTACGACACGGTGTATTCCTTCATCGTTTAAAGGGCAGTAGTGATAATGGAAATTTACACTAAGTTGAAATTAAATTTACATCGACGACGAGTTGCAAGTCTATCGGTTTTCTATTGGTTACATTTCGGGGAGTGTGCGATGGAATTACACAATCTAATACCGCCAAGCCCGTTCCATCATCGGACTACAAGGCAAATGGTGATGCGCCATCGTTACATGGTGGAATACTTTCATTGTGCGTACGGCTAAAGAGTGGAATTCCCTGCCGGAGTCTGTGTTTTCTGATCGCTATAACCTGGAGGTCTTTAAGTCAAGAGTGAATAGGTTACTTCTAGGCAAGCGTGCTCCATCTTCGACCACATCATCACTTACCATCAGGTGAGATGGTGGTCAAACGCGAGCCTATTATCAATAAAAAAGAAGTTATGTGTGCTGGGTTCAAATCCACGACTCGTTAATAGTACCTGTAACTTCTGGCCACTGCTGCTCTGAAATTATGTACGAGTATATATAATTCTACTTCCTACTAATAATATAACACATACCGATTATAAATGCGATTTTATTAAGAACATATGGATGTTTGTTACTTTTTCACACAAAATTAAACTAAAACTTTTCACAAAAAATTCTGAATAGATCAGCTGTGTTATTCTGTAAGACCTCATTCTAAACTTCGAATCTGAATCCGCTGTGAGTTTATTAATTGGCATTCTAAAAACTCGGTTGTTAATTCGAATTTACACTAGCGCTACCCTTGCGAGCGTGTCAGCGAGTTGAACTAAAGTTTTTGACAGATAAAGTATGAGATGACGTGAGAAGTGGCATTCGGTAAGGTAATTCCTCCGTAACTTCGACGCTGTTTACAGAATGCAAAATCAAGGTCACTTTGAACATAAGCAAAGTGACAGTGAATAGCTATGTGAGATGCGAGTTGTTGTTCGAATTTTACAGAATCAACGTACTGAATTGAATTCGATATGTAGATACCTGAAATCCGGATAACACATAGGTAGGATACTTTTTAATTCGAAATTCTCACAGATTTGCGTGGGATCGACTACCCACGCGAACGAAGTTGCAGGCATAAGTATAAATTATATAAATTAACCGTTACATAAAAAAAAAACAATTTCCCTTCCAACCCTAAAAGCATGCGGGAATGTTCTAACGGGATAACGTGGCCCCGGAACGTAAAGGCAACTGAAGGAACAGGGTGAGTTTTTAGTCAGTAGAAGTCTGACACTCCCTTCCGCTCCACCCACAGCACGAGGAGTCATTTCACAATTTTCCCACCAGAAAAAAAGTCTAAAAGTAATACACTACAACCTACAAATAAATATCTGAAGAATAATTCTATTAGTAGAAACAACGTGGGCATGTGTACCACAGATACTCACACGTCACGAGACACGTGCCTCAAGGGCCTGTGCACACCACGTTTTTTAAACGCGCCGTCGTCGCGAGTGTTAGAAACGCGGGTCGACGGCGCGCTTTTATCCTACAGAGCAGTTTGTTGTCGTTTGTATCGATTCAAACGCGTGGCACCGGCTCTTCTGTATCGCTACAAACGCGCGTTTAAAAAACGTGGTGTGCATAGGCCCTAAGTAAGAGAGAACCTACACGTCACGTACAAGTGAGCGAAAGTAGTGGGAATACAAGGTGTTTTCTTAACACTTTTAATGCAATGGCGGACTTTTGGACTGTTTTTCTAATGCCCTATCCATCCTATGCGTATACAGTCAGAGTATTTAATTACATTTATTAAAAGTTTAATGATATTTGAGAACATCATTACATCTTTTGTAAACCTTTTTCCTTACCTACGTGTACTTACGAGTATATCTAGCAGCGAACGGTTTAATCTATACTTAGAAATAAAATTGAAATGTCTGTCTGTGATTTCAAAATAATTTGGTTTTCTCAAGTTATTCATACGATAACAAGATCCAAACAGCGCAAGCACTATCAGTAGAACCGGTAGCAAGGTTTTTTTTTTTTTTTTTCGGTGCGTAATCATCCTATGACTCTTTCGGAGCGCAAGATAGTGCCAGACTTCAACTGATAAAAAACCCACCCTATTTCTTCAGTTATTCTTGCCGCAGTACCTATGTCTTTAGAACGTTCTCGCAACCCCGGTGGGGGAGTACATTGCCTGGTGTATAGCAGCGATTGGCTTTATGAGCTGGCTGGATGCAGGTGGTGGAAGATCGGGTAATGAATCAATTTGAAGGAGGCCTAATTCTCGTGAATTTGTTTCTGAAAGCAGCGCATTTAGTAGACAGAGACAGCCATAGTCTAAGTTGTTTAAATAATAAAATAAAATAATAGTTTTCATGGTTGGCCTGTACCCATATTATATTTTTGATTTACTTGCTCCTAGTGGTATTGAAAAAGATTTTTTAGCAAAATTAAAGTAGCCTATTATATTGGTGAATGAATTTTGGAAATCGGTTCAGCAGTTTTTGAGTTTATCCAATTCAAACACACAAAAAATCCAAATTTCTTTAAAAATATTAGTGTAGATGTAAATCTAAAAGCATTGTTGGCAATGCATGCTGCCGACGGATATATTCTATAGCTACATATAAATAAAATTTATTGATTGAAAAAAAAATCATGTGATTATTTATTAAATACGGTTTTTCAAACTAAGTAATCTCTGGAATGGCTGAACCGATTTAAATGGGAGTATCACTAGAAGATAGAGGACGTTAAAGGGCAATATGTACGCTACTTTTTATTTCACATTCCCTCGGATTGGGTTTAGCCTTTAGCGTTGCAAAAATCTAATAAGTACTACCCAGATTGAGAAACTAAGCTTTTATTGACATATGGACTCTCATCGGCAAAGTTTAAGTATATTGAAGCACCCTTACATTAAATTTATAAAATTAGAAAATTATTACTTAAGTAGTGGTGTGAAGGAAATTTTAGAGAGAAAATATTAATTAAATTTGTTTGAATCAAAGAAAATCATAAGAAAGTGATGAACTTACTCCAACTCCAGGGCTTTTCATACTGATCTGGGGATGAAGGAAAAAATATATATTATCTTCTTGTTTAATGAGGGTAGTTATGGATAATATTAGTTGTTATGTAAATAGGATTGGTTAGAAAATTTAAAAAGAAAAATTTGGACGGAAAAACTACATATTATTTTTTTGAATCAGTTTTGAGTACAACTAGTAAAATTATAATAAAGTTTCTTACTTATTTCTTGTGGTATAAGAGATTATCTTATTTTGCGCACACATAAGTGTAGAAATGATTTAAGAACGGTGATGGAAGGTTTCCATGAAAGTTATATATCTAAACGGTCCTTACAAAATTAAAGCAAAACAAACATACTTGGTAGGTATAAAGACGATCCTCGAATAATTTAGCCCAAACACACCTAGAGTGAAACTAAAAAAAATATTGCAACTTCCACTTCACACCCTCGCACACGTCCTAGAGTCTATCACACCCTACGGGTGCTGCACTTGCCAAAAAACACAAACAATCACTAAAAACAGTTTCCTGAGCCAACACAGTGTTGACTTTACAATTAGCGGCGAACACAGGGTTGGGGCACTTGGGGTACAAAACAACCCCAGAGTGGAAATGTATCGTTTTGGCTACTAGGGGCCCCTTAAGGCATACTGGAGTGCTTTTTAGAGTCACGTGTTGAAATAATAGGTTTGGAGTGTGGAAAAGATCTTATAATTATATTGAAGAGAATCTTTTTTTGGTAAAAGAGCTTCACACGATATGACATAGCTTAAATAATCACTTTTATTCATAAATAAAACCTATATCCTTTCACAATCATAAGGAACACAAAAACTATGATTATGATTGCAATGTCAAAATGAAGACTCATGTTATAATTAATGTATAATTAACATATGTATGCATAATTTTTGAAATACGCAATTTTCATACGTAGAAACTTTAAATAACTGTTGCCCTCTATTTTCTAAAAACTTGAAAGCCAAGCATCAAAAATCACCTTTATTTTTTAAGTGTGTGGCCATGGTTAACCCTGCTCGTGCCGACGGGTGGGTCTTTATAGGCCAGAGTATAAATAAACAGCGCCAGTGTTAACTTTCACACAGTGGCCCCCACAAACAAACGAGATGTTTAATTGAATAATAATGAGGTACCCGATTTTGTTTTCTTAAATGAAAATGGTGGAAGACGCTGTTTGTGATGGGGTGGTGGAAATGAGTGGTTTTTATTTTTAGAAAAACACCTATCTGGCCTTTGTCATTCTCTCCAGCTCTTTAACTATCTTTACACAAAAAATCACATCAATACATTGCTTCGTTAAACGTGAAAGAAAGACAAAAAACTTTCGCATTCAAAACATTTCTTAATTCTTTAAAAAAGACGAACTGTAATATTTAAAATGTATTTTATTTTAAATATTACAGAAAGGACTCAACCGGCTATTGAAAAGGAGTGTTTTTCTTTTATCATTTTGTTGAACTAGAGAACAGCTTTAAAAAATAGTTAAAATGATTGTATATGTGTGAATATACATGAATTACTGCAGCTGGAACCGGAGGATACAAAAAGAATGACCAATTGAATTTATACTAATATAATATAGTGTTAAAGTAATTGTAATAGGTACTTCAATTAATATACGTGATAATCGGCCAATGTAATCTATGGAAAATGTAGTGGATAATATATTTTTAAGCACTGAATGCTAACATTTGATGACTATTTTTAATGTGCTTTTCTGTCTTTCCCAAATAAATAAATAAAGTTACCGGTAGAGGCTTCAGAGAAGGAAACTCCTCATCATACGCGCTGTATCGAGGAGGACTGCCTTCTGTATCAGGCCCTTTATCCAGCTGTGCAACGCCGGCTTCGACAGATGGTCGTCGAAGCTTTTGACCATTAGGCCATAAATGGTTATTACAATCGGCATAATGCCAGCAGAGTGCACATAATACCTTTGTTATTTAGTATATTTTGATATAATTTTAGTTGTTTTTTTTTTTATTTAAGTTTTTTTTTGTAAAAGATTAGTTAGGTCATTAAATAATTTTTACTGCAGAACCTTTCAATGTTTATTTTAAAAAATGTAGTTTATTAGAAGTATTACCTATTCTGTAAATGTTGTGTACCAACGTGTGTAAGTGAATAGATTAAGCAAGAAAAAAACATGTTCTTTAATGGATCATGGATTACAAAATAATTACTCAACGGACGATGTTGTAATCAAATTGGTATTAAGTAATAATATGTATCTAAATAATGGTGTTTCAATATTACGAGTAAATTTGTAAATAACAAACTGATGAGTTAATGTCTATCACCATACAACGTGATATTTTAAAGCATCAATATTTAATATTTATGTCGGACTTGTGATCATCAGGTCACGGGTGCGAACCCCACCCATTACACTATTGCCATGAACCTACTCCCATTCCAGACACAAGCATATTTAGCTTAGTTGGAGGGGTTAACAAAATTGTTATTAATGTGAATTCTACGCACATTGCTAGTATCCTTAATTATTAAATAAAAAGAATTTTTCAATTTCATTAAAATATAGCAATGTTTTTTATTAATAATCTACATGAAACTCATTCAAAAAAATAGAAAATGATAAAACGGAAAAAAAAATCCTTAATCGTACTTTATTTTATATAAAATCAATTAAAACATCACCTATGAAAAAGTCACTTTTGAAATAGAACCATCTTCTAAAAATTAACAACAAATGCAGGAAAAAAAAACTTCTAAACTGATGAACTTCTGAAATGATAAAACACGAAAGGCTTTTTCTAATAAATTATGCAAAATAAAAGACAATGGTGTGTGAAATCAGACGGAACCAACTCTCAGGATGTTGCTGCGACAAATGAATTAACCCTCCAACGCGACGGGGGCCCAAGAGACCCCACTGTGGAAAACCCGAGTGTCAATTTTCACACGGTTCCATTTATGTTTTTCTTTTCATGCATAAAAGATTTTTAGTACACAGTAGATTGATTTTTGAAGACTGAATCAACGGGAGACTTGCACGGTTGTATTTGGCAAACGATGTTTTTGTTAAATGCTGATATACATGTTAACGCCGACATTATGTTTGTATACAAATATACAAACATAATTTCGGCGAGGATGTCGAACCTGCCACGCAGCGTAGCAGCAAATCGCGCAACTACTGCGCCAACCATTTCATTTCAGGCTGAGTTTCGGAAAAAAAGCCTTTGCTTTTATGGGCCCCCACCTGTACTCCAAATTAATGTGGACTGAAATATCACATGCATGACGCATGGCTAGACGGGTTTGTAAAACCAATGTAACAGCTTGGCTTTTGGATTTGGACTACACTAAAACTGAAGCTCTTATCAGTATCTAAACTATACGCACTAACATACAAAACACTAGCACACGTAGTTTGTTATGGATACATTTATCCCAAACACTCTTCAATACACATGCACGATTGACAATAGAAAATATGGACATAAATATAGACAATAAAACCATTGAAACCGTAAATAATACAAAATTCCTTGGACTCACAATTGATAAAAGGCTTGAATGGAATGCACAAATTGAGAATCTTTGTAAAAAATTATGTAGTTCTGCATTTGCATTACACTCTCTAGCTGCAGTTGTGAATGTGGATACCTTGATTACGGCCTACCATGGTTTAGTTGCGTCTCACCTAAGATACGGTATCATATTTTGGGGAAATTCTACCAATACTAGCACGGTATTTAAGGTCCAAAAGAGATGCATCAGATCCATGTTTGGGCTAAAGTCGGACGATTCATGTAGACTATATTTTAAAAAGTACAAGCTACTAACTCTTCCTTGTCTGTACATTCTCGAAACAGCAATATTTGTTATAACAAATCCCAATTTGTTTTCACGTCTCCAGGACGGGGTACCGTGTAACAGACGGGATATGACCATTCTTCGAGTCTATCCAGCTAAAACGAAACTTATGCGCAAAAGTATCGTCTGCATGGCGCCCACTATATTTAACATTTTGCCTAAACGTTGGAAGGAGCTAAATAGTAAGGCGTTCAAGCATCAACTTAAAATGTTTCTTTTGCAAAAGGCATATTATGGTGTCTCTGAATTTGTAAACGAAAAGGTGTTTTCTTTTGACTGATCGACTGATTTACTGAATCCTTTTACTGACATATTATATTATTTTTCAACCGACGACAAAAAGAGGAGGTTATCAATTCGACGCGTATATATATATATATTTTTTTTTTAATGTATGATCATCGATTACTCGAAGACGGCTGAACCGATTTGGAAAATTCTTTTTTTGATTGAAAGGGTATACTTCGATATTGGTCCCATTTTCATAAACGTCAGGATCTGACGATGGGATCCTGGAGATATCGAGGGAACTCTTCAAATATTATAGGCACATCTATGTCGTTTTGGGTATTTATTATAGTAACTTGTGCAGTTGCTCTCAAAAAGTACCATTTGAGGAAGTGGAACTGATGATGAAGACCACAGATGGCCGCCGAAACTACTCAATAATAAGTATTGAGTGGATTGCGATTCGATTACTTGAATATGGATGTTACGCACTTTATGCTCGTTACAATGCATATGGTGATGTAGAGCTGATGGTGAAGTACCAGGAGAACTCCTCAACAATTAACGGCCCAGCATTGGGAAAAGCAATATTTTGTAAAAGGTTATAAGTAGTTGATAATTAGGCTCTTGTAACTAGGTAAATTAAAAATAGACCAACTAAAAAGAGTGAAATAAAAAATTTTTACCAAAAAATTAAACCGACTCCCAAAAAACACTGTAAAGTGAAAAATAACTTTAATTTCGGAAGTCGGTGCCAAAAACGAAAATACAAAACTAAAGACACCGACTACCGAAATTAAAGTTATTTTTCACTTTACAGTGTTTTTTGGGAGTCGGTTTAATTTTTTGGTAAAAAGTTTTTATTGTTGACATAAAATAATACTATTGAATATAAATGTGTATAACTATTTAATATGGAATTTGGACATTAAAACTAAACTAAATTTGACTGTAATACTAAATTGACAAGAAGAAGGAATTTTGACCGAGAATGATTTTAAATTTATATAATTTCTAAATTTTTTTAACTTTGTTATTGCCTATTTTAGTTAACCTTTTGATTATTTGTCTACTCTAATCACCTATATGAAATATTTGTACGCCGATACTGACGGCTAAACATGATGGTCTCAAACATAATATATCTTGCATGCTTTTGTATGTATACCATGTTTTAACAAATAAAGATATCTCTCTCTCTCTACACACACACACAATCACCTACAAAAAATCCGTAACAATAAACTGTATTTGTCTTACATAATTAGAGCAAAATGTGACGAAGGAGGCTGGACCTCACAACACAGGGTATCCTAGTGTGGGGTTCAGTGCATAATTTTGATTTATGTAATCTTGTTTTTGAAGTACCTAAGATAAATAAATAAATGAGGCATGACATATAATCTCAAATTCTGCTTGTGCATATTTGCAGGTAGGCAGTGAATTGCATAAAAGGCTAATTTAAGGTGAAATTTACACTATACATTGCTTTAAAATTTAAGATACTTTAGCCGCCGGGCCATACCATGACGTGTTAAAGCGTGAGTCGTTCGAGCGAGAAAGAGAGATGGAGCTATATAGCGTGCATAGCTTCATCCCTCTTTCTCGCTCGAACGACTCTCGCTTTAACACGTCATGGTATGGCCCAGGTCGATCATCATGGTTAAGCATCACTTGCCGAAATTGATGCGTCGATCGGTTACCAACTTGGACAGGCCCGTTGGTATAGTGGTCAGTGGCCCTGACTGCTATGCGCAAGGTCGTGGGTTCGCTTCCCACCTAGGACAAATGTTTGTGTGATGAGCACGATCATTTGTTCTTTGTCTGGGTGTAATTTATCTATAATATGTATGTATTTAGAAATATATATGTATGTTTATCAGTTGTCTAGTACTCATAGCACAAGCTCCGCTTAGTTTGGGACTAGATGGCGTTGTGTGAAAGTTGTGGAATATTATTATTATTATTAACTTAACATATCGAGATTCTTCCATGTCTTAAAAGTACGTGAAGTCCAGGTCCCGGCTGTCATTTGGACATCTTTGACAGTCATTACGGGTAGTCAGAAGACAGAAAATCTGATACCAGTCTTACCAAGGGGTATCGTGTTACCCAGTTACTGGGTTGTGGAGGTCAGATAGGCAGACGCTCCATGTAAAATTATGTTACTCAGTTGCATTCGTTTAGACTAGAAGCCGTCGCCGACATATTTGAGAAAAGGTTAAGGAAAGGATGACTAATTTAAGGTACTTTATTTCCAGTAGTAAATTCCAACGGGTGAGATCGATAGCAATATTGATTAAAAAACTGTTTCTTTCAGCCCTTAGTAATCATAGAATTATACAAATTATACAATAAACTAACAGAGGGCTTTCCCGTTAACTCGCAATAGTATAGCATCCATATACAAGGTGTAACAGATTAAGCGCAATACCTCAGACACCCCGATTAGAACATTAAATTATAAGTCTAAAACAACATTCGTAACTAAATTGAAACCAAACCTAGACATTTAAAAAAAAATAGTTATCCTTACTAAATGCAAAACGTATGTGCGTCATACATTACGTCAATCCTTACGCAGACGCATACACTCATGCAATGTTAGCGGCCGATACGCACACGAGCGCATGTCCTTGAATTTAGAATTGTATTAATTTGTCATGATACTGTGTTTCCATTTTAAGTTAAATGAAAGATTTTTCCGTCAAAGTTTAACACCTATTTTTTATGACGGAAATCGATTCAGAAGCCGATTCTGGACCAACTACTTTCAGGAATTGCGTTTATTTTGTTACACGTTGTATATGCTAAAAAAGTATTACCATTCGAAAACACAATGTTTTTTTTTTAATATTAAAATATTCACTAAAAATGTTAAATTGACACGTAAAAGAAACACTGTACACGCGTACTTGAAGGACGGCTACGACGCAATTTATTTACGAATGCGTACGCGTGTACAGAGTGTTTCTTTTACGTATCAATTTAAAATTTTTGGTGAATATTTTAATATTAAAAAAAATTAAAATATTTTGTTTTCGAATGGTAATACATTGTTTGCCTATAACGGGGTTCACAACACAAATAATTATACATAAAGTTTCTGGTGTAAATAAAAATATTATCATTTTCATTTCATATCATTATCCCTCTAGCCGATTAATCAAACGAATCAATAACTATTAGCTACTTTTTGATCATCGGTAGTCACTAGTCAGTTAAAAGTTAACCGCGGGTTTACTCACAAAGTTATCTTGAACCTCACGTTATCACAGCGAGGTAGCAAATTTTTTACGTGTCATTTTACTTAAATGACAGGCTTCTGATAATGGGTGACGTTGACAGGAGCATTGCATTAAGTTTTTTAAAAGGCAAAAAGTTTGGATAGGTTCGAATAATTTTTGAGGGGTTCTGTAGGCTACATTATAAAAGTAGGTTGTTTTATCGAAATATGTTTAAGTGCTTTACTCACTTCAGTAACGGTAGTTCATTATAAATCTAGAAGGCTTAATCTTAGAAATGGAATAAACGATTTTAATGTTACTTGATTCACGTACGCAAAATATCTTGGTCTTAAAGATGTGTTAACTACCAATAAGAGTCTACGTGAGTTAGGAAACATCGATCTTATGTAGTTTAACTTAATACGGCAAAAAAGACGTGTTAATTACCAAAATAAGTAGAAATAGAGAGGGAGTGATTTTTCTCTTTCAGTGTAAAAAAAATAACAAAAAATATTGTATAATATCCTATTTCGCTCTAAAACATATTCAAAAAAGGTTTTCGTTTTGTATTTGCATTAAGTAGGGATTGTATTAAAAAAGTCAGTATTTTTTTATAAATTATTTAATGGAACCAGCATTAAATAATCATAAAATTGACCGTCATCATCTTCTCACCTTTTCCCAATCATGTTTGGTTGGGCTTCTAGTCTAAATGGATATAGCTGCGTATTAGTGTTTATCAGAATTGAATATAATAAAAGATATAGATCACAGTTTTTAACAGAATGAACACAGCAATTATTAATTCGTGAAACTAAGTAAAGCCTTTTCAGTCGTACCTTTATAACACTAAATGGCCGCTCATTTTAAAACGTAACAGAAAATTAGTACTTACTTAAAAAACTACGTTACTATAAAGTGATCCTAATCGATTGCTCGCTTTTATTAATCGTAAAATAAATGTTTAGCCGTTAATATTTAAAGGATCCCTAAAAAAAACAAAACAAACATGGCGGTGGAAAGATGGCGGCGCGTCAAAGAGCCGCCGCCGGTAGCCGCTCGCCGCATCGGAATTCATAAATGATAAATTTAATATAATTTATTACTCTTAGTCCGTAATTGGGGCTGGTGATATGTGACCAAGTACCATTTTGGTGTGACAATATTTTTTTTTTATATCGGTAGGACGGTCATAAAATGTTTATAGCAATATGTAAATTCTAGATTACCTATTTTGTATCGAAATGTGCTTATTAAGATGAAAATATCAATGTTTTATGTTTCTCTTCGAATTATGTTTAAGAATATGACGTACCGGTAGCTGCGTAAAGGAATTAAAGTAGGCAGGTTTTCTAATAAGAAATCGAAACTGTTTAATATTATTCTTTCCTAACCTGGATTTTTTACTCGAAATCGTAAATGTTAATGTCTCTCCATAACTTCGGAACATTAAAAATTTAACATATTACTTGCGTCGATACTTATCTCGCGAACTTCTTAAAAAGTTAATACTCAATTAATTATGAATAATTCAAAAGCGTAAACACTTCAACATCTAATGGACGGCAATTAATCAACTAATCACTGAGCGGTAATCAGAAATAAATATCATGAGAAGAAATATGACATTTGACTGTGGGCCAGGCGCCAATATGTCGGATGTCAAACCAACGCGATGACTGACACTTAAATAAGTATTTCCCACCAACTTCAAACGTAAAGCCATCATTATCATCTTACTAATAATAATCAAGGAAAAAATAACAAATTAGTCTTGCGTATGTTAGAAATTAATCACCGGGTTTTTTGAACAGGTGTGCGGTGTTAACAGCTCTATGAACACATCGAAATAAGTTGGGTTATATAAAATATGATGGTTAATTTAACTGGTCTTTCTTGGCGACACCAGCGCGACCTCGAAGCTCGTGTGAAGGACCTCTTTAATCGCACCTTCGTTTTGTTAAAGACTCCCAAATGCTCATCTTTTTGGGTTTTTTGTCGTGTTACATTTCTGGGTCGGTTTCTGGTTATAATGGAAGCGTGGTGGAGAAAGTGTCAAGATTTGTAGTTAGAGCAGTAATGTTTGATTTATATATTATTACTGTGAGCTTTTTGGAGCTTGGTAGTTGTGTGTTTGATGTTTTTGACCATTTTGTTCATAATTAATTATGAAATTTATACTTTGTTTAAAGCAGTCATCATCAAATCCCGCCCTTATCCCAGTTACTGGGGGTCGGATCAAAACGTTTGTTTTTATTTTTTTTGCAATAAAAACCTTCATAGATTATAAACACGAAGAATATTTTTATTAGCAGTAATTTATCTTCTCAAAACGTAACGCAAATGTACTCATATCAAAATCAAAACCCATCGTTATGGGTAGTCAGATGCCAGAAAATCTGACAGTAGTCTTGGGGTATCATGTTACCCAGTTACTGGGTTGTGGAGGTCAGATAGGCAGACGCTCCATATAAAACACGAGTACTTACATCTGGTGAGACTGGAAGCTGACCACAACATAATTGGAAAAGGCCAAACAGATGATGGTAACAATCAAAACTCCTATTATTCAAATAAAGATCAGTCAATCATTGCTTTCTGAGCATAAATAACACAGAACAGATAAGAGGTTAGAAAGGAAATAGTTCCTGATTTGTATGAGAACGCGTGTCGCCTCTTGTCTCCCACTATTTAGCTCCACTACAAGCAAGAGGCCCCGTTACGTATGCGAATTACGCACACAAATAAATTACACACACTTAAATCGAGAGCTTGCTACTGATTGTAATTCACTGTCGATAAACATGCGCCGTGCATCACGGCCAATCAGGGCAAAGGACGAAACGGCAATGGTTGAAGTGTGGAGGACGCAACACATGCAGTACATTGTACGCGGACTTGGTCATTGCGTTGATTAAGCGAGTACACATCGGGCAATGTATACTTTTTGTAACTTGTTGCAATAATGTTGTCAATGTTCGGAATTTTATAGTGATCAGAACATGTTTATGTTTTTTACAAATAAAATTGTAATTAAATGTTATTTTCGATTTACCGATGGAAAGACATACCTCCTCGCTCTATACTTGCGGTCTAATTTTTTGTTTTACAGGTTATAATTGCGCAACACGGCATTTCAAAGCAGAGCTCTGTGTTCCGAAGTAATCCGAAGCGCACTAAACCCGGTGAATGAATTAATTGGTCGAGCTATGATTATCGTATCATAAATGTGGCGCGCTCGCCATGCTCACATTACCATTCCAACCTTATTCATCTATTCCGTGGTTAATAATAACATGAAGGCAGTCCCCCAAAATGATCATCTAAAAATAAAATAGGCATCTTCTGGGCTCGCTTGTCACATCTTAGACCTTATTTATCGCTTACCATCAGGCGAGATTGAAGTTAAGAGTGAGCTCATCCGTAATTTAAAAAAATGCCTACCAGTCACCACTTCTTAGTGTTTTAGCTGGGAAGTGACGTAACAAACAGCCCAGAAACACTTCCGTCTGTTACGTTTGAAGAACTTCAATTTACACAATAGTGTAAATCTATACTAATATTATAAACAGGAAAAATTTGTAAGTTTGTAAATTGTAAGTTTGTATGTAAGGGGTAATCTCTGAAACTACCGAACCGATTTTGAAAATTCTTTCGCTTACATGTATCTGCATTATCCCTGATTGCTATAGGCTATAAATTATCTTTATATCATGCATATTAGCCGAGCTATTATAATCTTTGTCAAGCAAGTCGGAAAATTGTACCTCTTAAAATAGAATTATTTGCATGCGCTGCCTAAACAGTTGCATAAAACTGAAAACAATGTATGACAATCTGGTCCATCTTAAATAATTCTATTTTATATATTAGCAGATATAGGAGGAATTATGTAAATAAAAAAGTCCCGTGGAATATTTTAGACTTCTACGCGGACGAAGTCGCGGGCAGAAGCTAGTAATATATATTTTTCAACAGAAAATTATATTAAATTACAAATCATAATAGTTATAACCTATACAAATATCTATATACTACTTTGTATTTCCTAATAGATATAACGTGACGGTCTTTAAGTCAAGAATGAATAGGTAACTTCTAGGGAAGCGTGCTTCATCTTCGGCCACATCATTGCTTACCATCAGGTAAGATGGTGGGCAAACGAGAGCCTACTAAACATAAAAAAGCCTACTGACATTTCAATATAAGATTTTGCATCGAACAGTTGGTTGTTCTAACGCATAGCCAACGAACCAGTCCGGATGAGTCATTTGTATTAAGGACTCGTTTCTGATTAGTCACAGTTCTCCGTCTGTCTACCGTTCTATTAAAAGATAACGTATCAAGTAGAAGTTTTAAATAGCAGCCAGGAAATTTCTCTGTTTATTGATTACTACGGTTCTTTATATTGAACGAAAGAAAACAAAGAACTTCTATCTATAAGAGCGAATGAACCACAATCCAACACGCGGACACAGTGCGGCAGGATGTTTATTCTTCGAATTTTTGTTCTCAGGACATGTTGGTTTCATGACGATATTTTCCGTCATCGATTTGTGAGTAGGGCACACAATAAATATTAAAAATTTATGAAATAAAACAGCACTGTACTTCAAGACTGAGCCAAATAGGGCTTGTTCAGCGTTATGGCAGACAACTGCAAATTGCTTGAAGCTGGTTTTCTACTGGACCTTTTGTAGCTAGGACTTACTTCCATATTTCCGAATCAATCATCATGAAAATTTGAAAACAAATCATTGCTCAAATGATAGTTTTGTCCGCAACACATAATTGTGAATTGACTAAATGACTGTCTTTTTACTTTGGCCATAGGATAAGTCTTACCAACGTGGCAATAGCTCCAATCTATTGGACAAAAACGTATAATCAATACGGCTTAATTTTTCGACACAGTATTTTAAGAAATTTCAGTTTCCAGTTTAACTGTTAAATTTAGGCTTTAATTAATCTATAAGAAGTTAAGTATAAGACACAGAGATAGCTCCAAACTAAGCACTTAATAAACTAAAAACAAAACATAAGCTTAATCGTTTAAAAGCGGCCAAAAGTGTCGGGTCTCGAGCAATCGCCTTAGTTTTGTGCGGCTTCGCAGGACTGACACAATGGCCTCCATATCGATTGGTTTGTGTAACTTTACACTGTCAGCTAATCAATTCTTTAAGTTTGATAAGTTAGCTTTATAATAACAGCCTGTAAAGTATTATCTTTTCACACAAACGGTAGTGCGGCCGGAACGTGCATTTGCCTTGCTTTTTGTTATTTCCGTCTCTCATAAATTGTTAACTTCTAAATCTTCGTCTTTATCTACAATCATAATATAAGTACCGATTACTAACTCTATTCTTATGGAATTATAATAAGGTTTTAATTGGTTTTAATATATACTTTTCTTTCTTTCTTTCAGTGACAGCACTTTTGCAGCCTACCCAAATGTCTTCCTTTCCCAGGCATTTCTCATCCGTCGCACAAAATGTTTTGGGAACGTATTGTGCGTACAGCTAAGGAGTGGAATTTGTTTCCTGAGAGCTATAACTTGGGCGTCTTTAAGTCAGTCAAGTGTGAATAGGTTACTTCTAGGTAAACGTGCTTCATCTTCAACCCCATCATCGCTTACTATCTGGTGAGATAGTGGTCACACGTGAGCCTATCATCAATATAATAAAATACCAAAATCAAACAAAATCTATTCTTGTTATGGTCATGGCTAAGAATACAGAAGGGTTCTTTCTGTATTCTAAGGGTCATGGATATGAATGATATCAGTCACGACTTGTAGGTCGAACCGAGCCAAGCACAGTATTTAGTGTGATTATCATCATCACCAGTGCTCTTAATATAATACGGTTAAGGATAACGTCATGAAGAAACTGACATGTACTATGACCTAAAATCCGAAGACATGCAACGTCCATCAACCCGCAATGAACCCGCCTGGATTACAGCCCGTTCTCTCATTGAGGGAAGCGGCCGGTGTCCTAGCAGCCGGAACGGCTGAATTATTATTATATGTCTATTATCCCCAAGAGTGTCGCATGTTGAATTTCCTTATGATTTTTGGGTAGGACTTCAGAAAAAATGATAAATCGGCAATTTATGGCCATTATCATGGTATATATAACACCTTCCTGGATTCGTTATGAGTTTATCTAACTATTTATATCATTCAATAAGCAAATCAAACTGACCTTATCTCGCAGTGATGTGATATGTTTTCACTTTTATAATTTTCACTCACATTCGAAAAAAAATGTGTAGGCAATTTTAACACAAATTATTCCAAAAAATTAATAAAAGCTATTATAAAAAGTAATAAAAACTATTTGATAACACAACGAAAAAGTCTGCGGCGTCACAACAAAAACCACAAATGCATATTGTAATTTTTTTTTTTTCGTTCATTTTAGCGGTGTATGTAGAACGTATTGCTACTTGCAACACAACCACAAATATTTATCGACCAATCCTGACCAAGCCCTTAAGTGTAACTGTCCGACTTAGACATTTGGAGCATTTTTTTGTTATGTCGCACTGTGTAACTTAAGACACGCGAGAGGAGTTTCATAGCTGTTTATCAGATACAAAACAACATCCATCAGTCATCATGTATTAATGAAATAAAACCAAGTCATCTCACGTATATTTAATCTTCTTCTCTAGATAAAAAATATATTAGATTATCGATTTATCGTTAATGTAATTGGACAGGTTATGTTTGACTTATTTAATATAAAATAATACATTAAGTAATAGCAAATTTATCCATAAAAAACTATGTTTTATCAATTACCGTCTTCTGTGATCACCTCTATCCACTTCACATCCTTTAGGTATAAGTAATATTTATCTTGCAATTTGTTTGTTTTTTATTCCGGCTGAGCCCACTTTTGAACTCGATCTTGCCTGATGGTAAGCGATAGATGAGGGCTACGATGGAACGAGCGAGCCCAGAAGATGCCTGTTCACTCTTGCTTTAAAGGCTGACGGGTCATATGTGACTAGGAATACAAACGCCGGCGGAGAGTTCCACATCTTGGCTGTGTGCACAACAAACGTATTGGAGAAGCGCTTAGTACGAACACACACACGACCAAGCCCAGAAATGGTGGTCCTCGGCACCAGGCTGCAGGCAGTCCAAAGAGGCGATGCCAAACCTAGACAATAAACTAACCAGGCGCCTCCTACACCTGGACAGAAGAAGCCTGCGAATGGTGGCGGGGACCATCACCGGGCACTGCTCACTGAACAAACACTATCACACAATAGGTATAACGGACAGTCCCCTGTGCAGGGCATGCATGGGGATGGAGGAAACGGTAGGACACGTGCTCCTAGAGTGCACGGAAATCACCGAAATACGGAAACGAACCCACGGGTCATTAAATTCCCTTACAGATATCCTGAATAGACCGAAAGACCTGATCTGCTTCTGGAGGGAGGTTGGCTGGATGGAGTGACGGCCGACATGGCTCACGCACAATGGTCTCGTGCAGAGACTAAGTGCGGAAACCTTACTACGGAAGAAGAAGAAGAAGAAGCGCTTAGTACGACAAGATGGTATATCGACCAAGTGTGGGTGGTACCGTGCAGTACATCTGGTAAACCGGTAGTAAATGGGATAGGGAGGAATAGATAATTTTTATACATTTTTCAAACTGTTTTAAATAGAGAAGGAAAAAGACGGTTGGCGCATTACACTCATCTAAAACACCGTTCGTTACCAAATACCGTACTGTAATTGGTCCGTTAAGACCGAAGCAGTATCGGCACGACTTCGGCAATCTCCGTGAGCTCTCGTGCGGTTTATACATTCCAAACTTCGTGATTCATATGGTGTTCCTTACTATTGAAATCGATGATACCTACTTATATTTAACATGCTTTTATTCAACAACTCGACCTAGCTGTAACAAACTATGTAATAAAATCTAAGAATCTGAATTACACGCACTTCTAATTGTTGTATCATCATAAAACTTGGCAATTATATGTACATTAGATGATAATACAATATTATGGTATCATCGAGCTAGTCTGATGGAACCTTGGACTGCCTACTAGAAAACATATCGAGCTTGAACTCATGAGATCGTCTTAACATATTCTGTCCATTTCTAAAACCGTGTTTTTACTTTTTGAACTATTAATTTATGTTCGTCATAGTTCAATGTTACACGTTAGAGACAGCTATCCTCAGTCAGAGTAGTTACATATTGATTTAAGAAGCCTTACAAATATAATCCCGTCCATCGCTACAATGTCTCTACGTAATGCTTTGTTTTTGTTCAGCACTTGTGTTATAAGTTCGGTATCTCTTTGGGGAAATACAACGTTCTTTGTAAATAAGGAAATATAAAACTGAAAGGCTCCTGTTGTTGAGAACATTTTTGTGAGAAAAGTACGAAGTTCTAGAAGTAGTTTTTCAATTCAATTCAATCTCTTTATTGTGTATAATTTACAAACAATGAATACGTAATCTATTTTTATACAGGGTTAATTGTAAAACACTGAAAACCTCTCAGGACTATGTTACTAACATCATAATCAACAACTTTTGTTCTATGACTTTGAAAAATTCGTCATATTTTAGTTCACCAGATTTTCATATAAAAATAAAAATATTTAAATTGAACGCCCTAAGCGCATGTAGCGTCTATGCAAAGCAAAAGAAAGCGATAGTATAAATTGCTTTCTTTTGCTTCGCATAGAGTTCGTAACATTTAGGGCGTTCAATTTAAATATTTTTATTTTTGTATGAAAATCTGGTGAACTAAAATATGACGAATTCTTAAAAGTCATAGAACAAAAGTTGTTGATTATGATGCTAGTAACGTAGTC
The DNA here is from genome assembly GCA_943138885.2 of Tholera decimalis. NCBI lineage: Eukaryota > Metazoa > Arthropoda > Insecta > Lepidoptera > Noctuidae > Tholera > Tholera decimalis. The sequence goes on from OW964571.2 coordinate 34,729,029, forward strand.
CTGAGAGGTTTTCAGTGTTTTACATTTAACCCTGTAGGTATATTGAAGCGTAGTGAAAGAGTAAGAATAGCCTAATGGCTTAGGTGTCGGACTTGTAAACGAGAGATCGTGGGTTCGAACCCAATCCAGACAAAAGCATATTTAGCTTAGTTGTAGGGGTTAACAAGATTTCTAGTATGTAATGTGAATTTTACCCACGTTGCTAGTTCTCATTTATTTAAAAAAAGAAAGAAAAGGAAAATGGTAGAAAATTAAATTTTTGTTTTTGGAAGACTAATTCTTAAAATATGTTAGGTTAGAAATACAGGCCGTATTTTAAACCAATTGCATCATAGCTAAGTAGATAAACCGAAAAAAACAATCGCTAATATGAATCTGATTAGTTACTTACGTTTGGTGCAAGATGTTAGTGATAAGATTTAAAACTATTTAGAAAACGCTAGAACAAAGACTCAAGTTAATTCTAAAAGAAAGTTTTTTTAAACATCTTTTGTAACATTTATAAGATTTTTCATCAAATAACATAATTATACGGCTTCCAATATAACCAGGTACTTAGAAAGAACCTTGCCTATCTGAACTCCATTACCCAGTGACTGGGTATCACGATGTCCTTTGATAAGTCTAGGGATAGATTTCCAGTCTTTTGTCTACCTAAAGCGGCTGTCAAAGATCTATAAACGAGTTTTTCCGAAGCACCGAGGAATCTTGTTAAAGTTAAAGTGGTCCCGTGGTACAACGTTAGCGAGTGTTGCTTAGTCTTATAGATCATCAGAGAGTAATTATTTAGATTTACCCTATGCACTTCTATGCACCTAAATAAATACATTTATTCAATAAATAGATAAAAATAAACAAGATAACAAACACACAAACAAGAATTCTGATATTTCCGGCTTCCGAAGTCCAAATTAGTGTAGAGGGGAAAAGAAAACAATATATATAAAAAAAAACAAAATAATTATGCCCGCTAAAAGATTAAAAAGGCAACTGGCCATAAAATTCTAAGGGATGCCAATAAAAAGCAATACAATGAAAAAAGAATTCAAAAAACGAATGCCCAGCTGCCATCGTTACGCCGAATGCATCTATTGCAAGAACAGGACAACAATAGACTGATTCACGAGCGAGAGGAAGAGATAAAAATATGGATTAATAAAATTGGACCTCGGATTAATTTTATTGGTGAATTAAATTTATATCGGCTTTAATAGGTCGCAAGTCGTTTAGTATGTTTACAGATTTCTGAAGAATTTTGTGTTTTTGATACAGTTTGATATACATCTCAGACAAATTTTGACGCTCTTGAGTCTAACCGATCGTGAAAACACACGCAGTCAAAATATTCTTCTTAAAAAGAAGACTAAATAACTTTGACTTACTAAATAGAAACATAAAAAATAACGTCGTGGAAGAAAATTCCTCAAAATTTACTTTTTAGACTTTATTTTAGTCAAGTTAATAGCAAAGTGAACAAAAGGGCTTAAACCATCAATGTCACTCACAAAATAATTCCTGTATAGAGAAAAAATATAGTTTTTAAGAAGAAAAAACTAACAGTGGCTACCTGAAATCCACACGCTAAAAATATTGCCGAATATTTCCTGGAACAACCCTTTTCGGGATTAAGAACCCATTTTTTATAAATCAGCACTACGTTAGTGTACTTTGCGTACTTTCAAAAATCCTTTTACTTATTTTACTTGACTTATTTTCAAGAAAAATAGTTTTTTCACTCTAACAAAACATCTCTATAGGAATTCATCTTCTTCATTTAATCTATATTAATCCGTAAATTTTGGCATCTTGACTTAAAATAATATGTTGCACAAATATGTTGGTATGCTTTTTTTAACATAATGTAGTAGGAGAGATGTTCATGTATTAAGGGACACAATCAGCCTTACTCTATTTCTTTCAACAGGTAAGCACCAATGTATGCTCCCTGAAACACTCCACTTGAATCTACACATAATTTTCCATTAAACCTGCAAAACATCATCAAGTAGAAAAAATCTTTCAATATTAATATAAAACAGGCTTTTACAAGTAAAAACAAACGCATATAGTTAATTATATTTTTTATAATATTTCTTTCTACAATTTTCTCGAATGCCAGTATCAAAACGTTACTTCTAAGAAATGAAGGGAGGTTAATCCGGATTCTGAGATGCCTCCCTTTTGAATTAAAAATGTCTTCGTTCCATTTTCTTTTTAAATTTTAATCTCTGTTGTGATTGGTCAGTTTTTTATTCGTTGAATTTTTGTGTAATCAATTTGGAATCTTTTTTATGAAGCTATTAAGATGTCTTTGGAATAATAGATGCCTTTAACAGAGTTTACTTATTTGGAGTAAGTGCAACATGTCTTCTGTAAAAGTTATCTAATTTATTAGTCGATATACGGTTAGCCTGTGCATTTTTACTCTTACTAACATGTTGTTGGTAAGTAATAAATCACCTACACAAATGTAGTATAGGTATCAGATTTATATAGTAGAGTAGGTTTACGTTAAAGCGATAAACTTGTGGATGATAACCTTTATCTAAAAGAAAAACAGCCGACCGCCTTTTCTCACACAGTTTCAAAAAACTCTACGACAGAGAAACAGTTTAAAATCAACAGAAAAAGGGTATAAAAACACAACACGCCAAATGTTGGCAGCATCAAAACTCAAACTTGCTACTAATTAAAGCGAACTAACAAGCGACTTCCCGTTTCTCCTACATTTCGGGGGTACCGTGGCAACATAGGGGGTGGGGATAAGCGGCTTATGGGGGGGAGAGGGGCTGTTTTGATTATTTCGCAAGGATGTCTTCTTGGTACGTAAATTATGCAGCGTTCTTCTCTGCTGTTGTTTTGAGAATGGGCTTGCCTGTCGCTGTTTTAGTTGTTTGTATAGATAAAATTTGTAATTTTCGTTAGGTTGGCAACGATGGTTTTGTGCTGTAAGGAGTAATTAATTAAGTTTTAGTTGTACGAGATCCTTACTATAAATAATGCGAGGATAAATCTGTCTGTCTGTTATACTTTCACGTCTCAACCTCTTTGAGATAGATTAGATCTTGAATAATGACATAGGATACATTTTTCGCTTTAAAACCTTTTCAGACGAGAAAAGTTACGGGCAGAAGCTATTAGTAAAGAAATGTGATAATATGATGAATATATGAGAATGACTATTCAAAAATTCGTTGATCTTTGACACTGGAAGATATTCGAAATTAAGATATACTAAGGTCAAGTAATTCAAGTACCACAGTAAAAAAATAAACAAAACACAAGCACTTTTTCGTTGATAGATTGCCACCTATATTTTACAGCAAATGAAACATTAAACTTAAGAATCAGAAGTCAGAATGCAAATGGGGTAGAATATTTTAAACGTTTTGTCAAAGCTTACAAATTATGGTCATTAGTTTGATAAATGGAGTAGGTATCGCCTTAATGTTGACAAAGTTCTGTACCTACATAAATTCTGATATTTTATGACATTTCTGGTATGAGTTTTTGATGAGTTTTCTGCTCAGGAAATGATGAAGACAGACACAAAATGCTAACTTAGAAAAATAATGAAAACATATGAGAATTTTTCTTATTAAAATAACCGCTCAAGCAAGTAAAAGGTAAATAAATTAAATTTGAAAAGAAAAAGTAAATTAAAAGTAAATTAAATTCGCTATATTAATTTTGTTGCCATACGAGTTTTGGAGTTTGGACAATTGTTGACAATTGACCATATTTTGTTTCCTACAAGTTTCTAAAAAAAAAATTCTTGTATACTGATACATTAATTAATGTGCGAACATTATGTTATTTTGTGCAATTTTTTTTTGAATACTTGTAATATTTGCATAAACTATTAAATGTTATTAAACGTTTATTTTGGGATTCCTTGACCAGTGATCCAAGGACAACGTTTGTGTCTAAATTACTTTGCTGTTATAATAATATGTCAAACATAAATAGGTATTCCTATTTATCCGTCTGTAAAATCATCATCTTCTCGTTTTAAATTATAACTTTCATCATTGCATTTAATTACTTTGTTAGGTTTACTATAAAAATAATTGAAATTCAAGAATATACATTCTGAAACTAACATTTTATTAAAGGCTATTTTTATAACTTTCGAAACCTAGTTAAATTAGGTTTCTCGACTGTTAATTAAAAATAAGTTTGAGCCGATTTTAGAGTAGGTACCTAATTAATTTAAAGTGTTCGGAACGGATAAATTATTTTAAGTTGACAAATTACATTAAAGAGGCGAAAACGTTAAATTTCATGATGACAATACAAACTTCTCTATTCATCATCAATCAATAGCTTTCCTTCTTGCTTTCTTTTAACTGTCTACTGTCTCTTGTTATATTCTAATACAGTCTGTGAAAACTCGTAATTAGCCTTCTTTCAATATTTTTAACCATCTGTATCCTAGCTGTAAGTTTTCCTAATATAATATAATCATTTATAACGAGTTACGCTACTATAAACTTAAAGTCTTACCTTGAGGAAATCCAACAGCCTCCAATCCATGCGGTGTTAACCCGAACGGGCCTAGCCCTCCAAGCGGGCCTGGGCCCATTCCCATATGATGCGCACTAGAATGATGAGCGTAAGGATTCTGGGCCAATGGCGAGGGCTGCTTCAAATAGTGGAAGTAGTGATGGAGCGGCGTTGCCGAATGGGCCTGCGGAGCCGTCGGGCCACCGCCCGTCGGGCCCGTTGCCGACGCCGAATTCGTCAGCAACGCCATTCTGGACCTTTTGTTACTTTTCGACGCAAACTTATTTAGTCACCGCGTCAACCTCTTTCGTGTGTGTATTGACATTTTTGTTGTTTGGTCCTTGCCTTGCGTCACTTGAGGGCCGGTGACATTTTGATTTTGTTTTTGTTAGAAATCTGAAACAAAGGAAGGGGATGGTTAGTTACACGACACATCGATCATCTTTGTAAATCTTTTTTTTAGTAACATTATTGTAATAAATTATAAATTGGAATATGATGAGAGTCAATAATACATCTCCAATTTTCTCGCGCAACTGAACATTAAACGCAGCAATTACTTACGGCTCATACGTTCATAAATAAACAGTTTACGCACGTCTATTTCAATTATAAGCAATGCCGATTGACTTTTTTGCTACAAACTACTTATTTTACAATTACCCATGACAATGGTAGATTTTCTGCACTATTGCAGCACCAAAAACGTTAAAGTCAAACACGTGGAACGCCTTCCAATTTTGATATTTGAATGAGCGTCGAGCGTTCCATTCGTCACGATTCGGGAGTTCTAAATTCAAAAGCATATTTTTTTGGGTTCATTGAAAAAGGTTTGAGCAAAACTGATTCGTTCTTTAGTTATTTGCAAAAAAATTATATCTTTAGCATTTTTATTTGACGATCATAAAGAAGAAAAGTCCGTAGGGATTCATTGACTATTGAAAATGAAGGAATATAGAACTACTTACCTTAAATCTAAGAATTGAGTTTGAATCAAAGCAATTATCGATAAAGTTATCATTCAAAACATAACAAGTGATTGCTGAACAAAAAAAAACATATAAACAGTTAGGCATGTAAGAATGTTAGTTAGTTTCAGACCTACATTGAGAGAGATTAGAAAAAAAAAACTTGCATTGATACGTTTCCATACAAGTTACAATATTATACTCTTCTATTTTTTTTTCTGATGTTGGCAAAGGTGTAGTAGGTACATGTTTACTGACATTTTGTCACGTTTATTTTTTTTCTGTCTGTTACCTGAGTTGCCTTTGCCAAATTGAGGGGCTATCACGTGTAGCTTTTGTGTGAACAAAAAAAAAATGACGAGCCGTATCAAAGTGATGACATTTGAGATGAAGAAGTGTATGATACGTGTATGGAAGGAATGCGGATCAATAGTTTTGTTGCATGATTGGGAAATTGATTGTTACCTAGGTAGGTAATTTTCGTAGACATTATTTTATTTTCAAACCTTTTTTTTTCTCTGGGTGGGAAAATCATCGAATAACTTCTCCCGCTCTGGGTTAAGTGGAAGGGAGTGTCAGACTTCTACTGACTAAAAACTCATCCTGTCCCTTCAGTTTACTTATATTTTCAAAGCTTAACAACCAAAAATTATTAATGTTAAAGGACCTTAAAAAATTAAATACAAAACCGTTCCTCTCTCCTCAGTTGGGCAAAAAGTAGACTTATAACATAATCAACTTATAAGGATCCCACTGCTCAGCTGGGATATATATATATTCTATCTCTCTATAAGAGGAAATGGGCCACCACGCAGGCTTCGTGCGGGTTGGTGAATGCTACATGTCTTCGGAATTTCGGATTTAAGACGTACCGGTTTCATCACGTTTACCATTTTCGATCACAGATTTGAGAGCAATCAGTTCAGTGATGATGAAAATTACACAAAGTATGTAATGTTGGCTATCAATGCTTAACATTACAAAAAATGCATAGGATACACTTTTGTTCTTACTTTTGGTGAGGACAGGTCACCATTTAAACAAACTTATCTTCAATGGTGTCCCTAAAAAAACATAGTAAAAGTGAAAGAAAAAAAATAAACATTGTCACTTTCAGTGGTTCGCAGAAACCTCACTGTCTGTACATTTGGTACCACATAATCTATCAACAAAAGATTATCCTAAAACCCAGAGATACTATCGACAGCGTCCAAAAGTTAAAGCATTGGAAATTAAACTCTACTACTATTTAACTAAAGCAGAAAGTTGTTCGATGCGTTGAAGGTTTTTCGAAAGGATTTCCGCTTAAATGAAACGTTAGAGTTTCGCCGGCAAAACCCTTAAAAGGTGTTCAATTGTGTAACAAAATGTTTTGTTAAAGATTTTCAAGTTCCAAAAGTCGGTGGTTCTGAAGAGTTTTCACGTCAACGATTTTTTGACAATTAGACTTTTTTTTTTAGGTTTCACAGAAGTTTTCTACGGTTTACAAAAGGAAGGACCGCAATACGAAAAAAAAAATGGGTTTGCCAACTTATGAAATAGAAGGCAGCAGACTTTCACACTGCCTTCAAAAAATTTCGGTACCTATTCTTATGACAAACGTGTATTCTTGTTTTTTGGATGAAATATTCATTGTTTTGATTTAACGTATAATAATATTAAGTTTCAATAAATTAGTAAGTATCGAAGTAATTATTGATTTATCCTGGTTAAGCATTAATCAATTTCGCTGTATTACAATTAAAACGTGTTTAATAATACCGACTTCTGTCCTCAGAAATGGAATAACAAAAGATTCTTTAAAATAAGGTGTCAATCTCCTAAAATATATTTGTCAAAGCGCAATAAACGCCATAAATAATAACTTTGCAAACATCATCCATATTGTGTGAAGGAAAACAAACATTCGCGCCCTCGTTCTGTTTGCGCAGTTGGCAGGCCCGGCTGTCACTGTGACAAATTGAGAAAGCGCGCGCACCGAGGGTCAAAAGTCATAGATAATTTCGAAAAAAATGGCTTTTTTTTATTTTGTGTCGTTTGATCATATTGAGAAAATGTATTTAATAATATTTCTTCATCAATTGCAGAGGCAGCTTTCGTCGCTATTGTATTTTATGCTAATTTTAACACAGTTACTGCTGCGGTATTCCAAGTTGGTGATAATATAGTTACATTATGTTGAATAATTATGTTTCTAAGTGGTGGCATCATTACTTATCGTATTTTCCTTTTTATACGCAGTAATATATATGTCAATGCATTTTCAACTGAAAATACATTTCTATGCCTAAAAATCACGTTTAACCTATCTAAAACTGCCCTAAACCGATAGAAATCATTCACAAAACCCATTTTTCTTACCGCACCAAGCTGCAACACAGCCACACCATGTTATGACAAAGACATTAATACTAGGCGTGATAATTGCTCGCCGGGGGCACCTATTGTGACAAATTTCGCGCATCGGAACACACTATTAACTATTTCAATGGTAGACATGTATTTTTTTCTCGGTAACCATTTGTCGATGGGTTGGACCCACAATGGGTCTGTCGGCACTTTTTGTGGTGATGCTGCGGGAACAGATTGTATCTCTATTCGATGGTTTTCGATGGAAATCGAAGTGGAAATAAATGGTAAAGTAATTACGTAATACATTGCAAGTTTCACTTGAGTACTAACATTGTAATATACAGTATGTTAACTAACATAGGGCATTCCCGTTAACCCGCAATAGTATAGCATCCATACATGTTAAAAAAAAATATTACCATTTGAAAACAAAATGTTTTTTTTTTATATTAAAATATTCACTAAAAATGTTAAATTGATACGTAAAAGAAACACTGTACACGCGTACGCATTCATAAATAAATTGCGAAGATGCCGTCCTTCAAATACGCGTGTATAAAGTGTTTCTTTTACGTATCAATTTAACTTTTTTTGTGAATATTATAATATAAAAAAAAAAACATTTTGTTTTCGAATGGTAATATATTTTTCAGCATATATGGATGCTATACTATTGCGGGTTAACGGGAACGCCCTCTGTTAGTTAACATACTGTATGAGTGTCAGTTATGACGTATCTTGTGGCGGGTTTGCGATAGCCACTGGTTTGTAAATCTTAGTTGTATTTGAACTGTGATCAGCTACTAGAAGATCTGATGTTTTGGTGGAGATGCACACTACCAGTCCAAACACATGGTAAGTTTTTTGGCACAGATATTGATGATGGTCAGATCGAGACATGTTAAGCAGACTTCATCTTTGATTATTTAGGAGACTCTTCAGATGTACCAGATTTCACACAAGACACAATCTGTTATGTAAGCTAATTTTGATCTTTTAGTTACAGAAAATCGAGCAATCAAAACCGATTTTTGTAGCAGTTGCACACACATTTATAAAATCAATCACACCGTTTCCTTCTCAATACTTAAATATTTTAATTTGACATCCACATCAACGGAAATGCCACGGTAGCCTCCAATATTTATTCGAAGTTACAAACATGAGCAAAAAAAATGTTATTTGACACGGGCATTAGGACGAAGGCACAACGTCTCCTATTGTCCAACATGACAGTTGCTAAACATTCCATATTTGAATGTAACTTTGAAATTGGAACGTCTTTATAGAATTTTATATTTTGCCTGTAGCTAAAGCTAAACGTTTCGTTATTCAAAAGCTTCGTTAGGAATATAGACTATAGTCTCGTTTACTTGAGTAAAAAGTATATATGTACGATTTTTTTTAAATTGCAGGACATCAGTTTGTCTAATATATATGTACAACTGCTCTCATATTACTGCTCTCAAACTGAAAGAAAACATCGAATAAAAAAAATCGTGAGGAAACCGGCATGTCCTAGAACCAAATATTTGAAGATTTGTGACATCCACAACCCGTACTGGACCCGCGGGGTGAATTACAGCCCATTGACTCTCATAGACAGAAGGCAAGGAAGGTCCCAGCAGTGGGAACGTAATAAACTGAAATATTATATTATTATTATGTGCAAGCGAATTAAAGATATTAAGATGAGTTGTAGTTCCTGCAATAAAAGTATTCGCTTAATTAAGGGGATTGGTTGATTGATTTTTAACAGCCAATTTGGCATAATGTATAATATTTGAAACTTTGATTCTCAACAACACTCAACAAACGCTTATCAGAACACAGCATTCCAAAGCACTTGACACCGAAAAAATATACTAATCAAAATCGAAACTATTAATCAACTACCAATTTCGGTATTTCATCAAATCAAAGATAAAAATTTGTTATTCTATTTACTTAGTATGTCATAAGAAAGATTTTTAGAAAAGATTATCTTATTCGATTTTATCTCGATTTCCCATAGTGCTACTTGTGATACGTAGATGTAATCGACTAAGATTTTATCTGTTTCAGCGATAAAAATATCTTTAGTTTTTATTATAGTAGGATCTGAAATACTCGATTCACTACTTACTTTGATTTAATCAGGCTTACAGTCGACAGCAGAGATATCAGATAAGTAATCAGTTTGTAAACTTTTTGAGGAATTAACTTTGTAAACTTCATAATTTCAACCGAAACACTGATGAGCAATATTTTGACATAAATGTCAATAATTGTCAAAATGACAGATCCTGTGCTGCCTTTGAGCGACAGATTAACATTATTCTAAATTCGAAAACATCTTATAAAGAGTCTATAATAACTACAAAATAGGCTTATTCTAAAGTATTGAACAAACATTCACAAACCTATCGCGGTGCGTTAATAGGCAAGTAGTTTTAGAAACACAAAACTGTTTTCTCACACTGCATAGATTTAAAATTAGCGTGTTCAGAAGTGAAAATTAAATTGGCGTGATTTTATTAAATTAACTGCTAATATCGAAGCGATAGATATCCAAATCCATCAACAATGATTTGCTATAGGTACACAATATCGGTATCGGAATGATATCTTTAATTTAGCGGCAGTAAAATGTTATGAGTAAGTAACTAATGTATCGTTTATGTTGCGAGATAATGAGGTTTTCTTTTATTTTATTGAATAGAACAAACCCAATATTTAATTGTAGTTTAATACTTAGTAAACCATATTCAGAGCTTATCTTTTTGTAAAACAAAGATTATATCTGTGTCCATATGAACAAATGGATGGATTTTTTTTTATGGAATAGTCGTAGATATATGTATACTTATATTAAATTGCATTCATCAACTCACCACTCAAAATAAAATAAGAAAATATAGTTTAAAAGAAAAACTCTAACATAATATGTATAAAATTTCACTTTACATACTCCAAAATCGACGAACAATTCCCCAGGGTTGCCAGCGCAGAAAACAATTAGACACAGTGGGGCCAACATAATATGCGCCAGACAAAAACTAAAAGCAAATCAGTTCAGCCACTGGGGACGAAACTTGATACAGTCATTACTTGTTCGATTATTGCTCTTGCTGCGGTCATGAGAGATTCAGAGGGGTGAAAAAAATGGATGTTTAAAGATATCGTTCGTCTTTGCTTTTAAAGAGAAAGTGCTGAGTATTAGATAGTATTTCATAATGGTATTATTAGCAATTTGGATACAATTCACATTACTAGCAATCTTGTTAACTCCTCCAACTTAGCTTAATATGCTTGAGTCTGGAGTGGGTTCGAACCCATGACCTCTCGGTCCTTACCGTCCCGTTCCTTACCCATTATACTTTTGACGCTTCACGTGTTGTGGAGATAGGAGTGGAGATAAGGGCAGTGTAAGTATGCGTAGGTACCATTTAGATTTTCGTCAAGATATATTCCAATTATTAAATACTAGATTTCTCTAGCGTGGTTACTGGTGCAATGGACAATCTCATTTCTCTATTTACATAATGAAGAGACTCTTCGGGACACATACTATGGCTACAACTCTATTATAAGTTTTGATTTTTAAATCTTTCTATATTCTGATTAATTTTATTTAATTTCTATGGTGGTATGATTTTTTAAGGATTGGAAATCATTCAATGACTGCCTCCCAATCTAGGCGAAGCGCCATTTGCCCTTCGTGTTCCGAGGCCACGTTAACACTTTCGAAAAATTCTGCAGCTCGGACGACGGTAGGTACTTATGCTAAGTTTGCAAGAGAGCTACGTTTTTTTTTTAAATAATATGACATAGATTTAATTGAAACTTAAGACGCCGTGAAACCGGGGATTCTAGTGCGCAAAGCTCATTTACAATAGAAGTCATCCGTTCTCTGAACTTCTGAATTGAATTACGCTCTGATTAAATATAGATTATCTATATTGTATTGCTAAGTCACGTGTAATATAATAAACACTATTCTGTTCTAAGAATTCATCGACGCGTTATCAATAGTATAATATGTTTAGCGCAAGGCTTGAAGATAAGAATTCAATTAATCAAGGTTCCTATGTTTGTCTTGTTGAAAGAAGCAATAATTAAGTCGTATTTTGACTTTTTTAATGATATTACATTCTTATAAATATACAAATTCTTTTGAAAGCGACCATTAATACCTACTGAAAATGGGTGATATTGTTTGCACCAAATACAAGGCTTTTTCTTGTATTGGTTAGGCTTTTTTCTCTGACACCACCCACTCTGTGTGAAGCAAAAGAGAGTATCAGAGTATTACTAATAAAAAACTCACCCTGTTCCTTCAGTTACGTTCGTGGGCCCCTGTATCTCGGTAAAACATTATCGCAACCTCAGCCGTTCACGTAACCGTGTGACTAATTTATCTAACATCCAGCGAAGAATAAGACTAAAACCAAAATCAATGAATAATCACAAAACAGTAAAACTTACACTGCTATTCAAATTATACGTTGTACCATTTTACAAACTACATTATAGTAAATGAAACACCTAATAAACTACAAAGAAGACCCAATTCAATTTCACCAAACATGTGCATTTAATAACACAGTAGAGAAACCAATATTAAGCATATTTCAACAAAAACTGCTACCGTGGTTGTCTCGGTAATTGCGGCATAGCCCCGGGGGGCGGAGACCCCAGGGAGATGGTAATGGCCCATGTTGGCAAATAGCTGGCCTACTGTGTGCCGCTGAGCGGTGCTCTCGTGTTTTTTGCATTTTACAAGCGATGCTTGAAGGCGGGTCGCGGCTAATTTGTGTGTGGTGGTGTTTGGAGGTCTTGTTAGCATATCGATTAATGGTTTTGGTTGAAATAATGATAAATTGAACTTTAAGAGCTACGAGACAGCATCTGTTTTTTGGTGAAGGTGGGTGGGAGTGGGTGGTACCACAAATACGGTCAGGGATTTTAAAAGCGTTGTCAAAATGTCTTGAAACTGTAATTTAGTTAGATTTTCAAAAGTTTACTATTCAACTTTAAGCAATTGAAGAGGGGAAAACATAATTAATTCAAAAGACAAATAACCACAATATACCGAAACTCAATTTTGTCATCAACAAAGACCAATCTGCAACACTATCCCAAATCATGACCAACGTAACGGCAAACATATTCAAAAATAGTGATCCATGGCTAATAATACTTGCATTAACATGATTACAATCTCAATTCCATAAGGTTTCCCATACAATTCATGTTATCAATACGTTTCATATTTTCTCCTTTGTAATTTTGGCGTTTGGAACAATGTGCACGTGTCGGCCATTGTGAGCCACCATTGTTGCCAATTGATTATATTAATTTGCTGGAGTGCTCTTGATTTTAGGATTCTTAATTTAAAAGTGTAACGCTTACGGTAACGTTCCGTGTGTGATTAATGAAATTGATAGGAATTTTGGCATCACGCGAGAGCAAGTGGTTGATAGTTTTAAAGAAGTTTGCAACTTAAATGCTACCTAAGAATCTTTATTGCTCTCTAATACTAGTACCTATTAAGTTAGTTTCAAATGAAAAACAAAAACTGTACCATTTTGACTACGAAATTAAGTTTCATAACTGGGCCCAGTTGTGGCATAATGTACCAACCCAGAAATTCACAGTATAATCTGTACCATCTGTAAAATTAGTCTTATTTTTAAGTAGCTAAAAGTCACCTTGGTATCTGTTTCCTAGAAAAAACAACCTATAGCCAAATCAGAATGTGTAGATACCTTTATGTTTTGCGTTTACATTTAAGCTTAAAGAACTCAAAATATGTTCACTGTGGGTGGGAAAATTTTGGCACAACTGGGTACAACTATCATATGCTCAATTATTTTTTGTAGCACTCTAGATAAAGTAAGCCCTAGGTTCAGTTTAGCACAAGAAAAAATAAGTAAAAGCTATGGTGTAAGTTCTTCATTTTCCTAAAAAGCCCTATCACTAGACAAGCTCAACTAGGTGTTACCAACATAAGAATATTAGACAGTTATACTTAAACTATCTGTCAAAATAATAAAAATGGCGCCAACGACAAGTTGCCGGCTTAACTTAGGACATCTGCCAAAGAGTCAGTTAATTTTAAAGATTAATAATCATCATTAGATTTAAAATTAACAGTGTAATAAATCAGAGATGCTAATAGTTGATACGTTATTGAATTAATCACGAATATTAATCGCGGCGTTATTCTATTAAATGGACCGAGGTGTGTAAAATTAATTTCTGATTCGTTGGTGTTTTATTAACGGTTGCTTACGCTTTTCAGAACGAACAGATTGAGGACATTTTCAGAACGATTAATATTTCAAATGCTGATAATAGATACCTTATGTTGGAATGTGATATGGTTTTTTTCTATTGTTGACATCTTCACGTTTTTCCACCATCTCACTTGATGGTAAACGATGATGTGGTCGACGATAAAGTACGCTTGCCTAGAGGTCCTATGTCCTCTTGACTTAAAGACTCTCAGGTATAAATAGCAAAATGCTTTTAAATTATAAAGTAGATGTTAAAATTCATAGAAATCAGTAGATCAGTAAAGTAGTAAATCAGTAGTACGTATGACTTATTCTTGTTACTAAACATTTCGTCATTTTTTCATGTCAAAATTTCTATTTTGATGGTTTTCAAAACATTTACGCCTAGGCATAATAAATATTTTTGGTCTATCATAATAAAGCTTGAAGCAGCGCGTATTATGAGCTCTTTAAGGAAGCTCTGGAAGGAATTACGGCAAGCGGTTGCCCAGCAGCGGGACAATTTAGTCTAGAGAAAAAGTTTTCTAGATGCCAGACTAAAAGTTAAACCTTAGGTAGAGAAAATATGTTTAGCTTTATCCCTATAGGCACCTAAGTATCTATCTACATATTTATGGCACCAAGTCCAAACAAAACTCTTATGAAAATGTAAAGCTTTCTGTTAGAGCATTTGCAGTTTAAATTTTGCACTAAAGACTGACTGTGCCCCTTCGACAAAAACTTGTTTACTATTATATTTTACCAGTCAATAAACTCGTATAACATGTTATAATCCATAAATCACTAACACGAAATCAAATAGCCTATCATATTTCATACTAAAACCTAATTCGAAAAATAAAGTAACGTAAAAAACTTTCCGACTTTGGCAACATCAATACAATTACATATAACCCCGCCATGTGTAGTTCACACAAGTTATTACAACCTATCGAACTAAATATAGCTTCGGAATTTGGTCGGGTAAACAAACTTGGGACGTTGTAAATCGATAGTCGCGTGCGAGCGAGACGACACAACTATTTGTATGAGATAGAAAAAGAGGCATAGCGGGGTGTTTACGAAGCAAGGCGTGGTTACGAATCCGAAAGTACAGCAATGAGAGTGAGCGAGACAGCTATAGGTTTGTCGCTTCGTTGGAAATGCACGCTGGCTGTAAAGAAAAAGGTTTTATTTGAAACCTAGATTGTAAATAAAACATATGACTTATGGAACTGTTTTTAGCTTCTCGCTTGTTATTGGAAAATGCTTTGTTACTTATTATTGCGAATTTTTATCGGTTTGTTTACTAAATTTAGGTACAGAATGCGAAACTTTTTATTGGAATTGTGAACAATGAATAGGCACATTGTCGCTTCAGTTAGAATTGTTTTCAATTAAAATAAAGAAATAGTTGTTTTTGTAGGAGACATTACTTACTTTTTTAACAGATTGCCTTGCCCGCACTCTGAAATCACAAAATTACCAACCTCTATATCCCACAGGTGTCCTAGCGCGTTAGCGTAGGTACTAGGTAGCCATATCGCTATAAACTAATAGGTACCTACCGATAGTAATTGCTGCACTGTTTTTGAGTCATGATGTTGGTACATATTTGATCGTAAAAGCGTTCCCTCCCATTTTCAAGTGAATATTGAACTACCTACGAATATTGTCCAAGTCAAGAATCATTCCTGGCGAGATCCTAGAAAAGTACAGAACAGAAGTGCCATCCGGCAGTTGTCGGGCAAGTACCTACTTATATAAAAATTTAACATAATTTTTAAGATACCTAAAGGTGACATGATTAAAATGAGAACGTTTAGCTTAAAACGTCTATTATTAGGTAGCATTACGATATAGCTACGCGATACTAAATCTTCGTAAAGGGAAAGTAAACACAAGTTCTAATACAACCTTTAAAACAGAAATTATTCATACATCAAAACTTCTTACACACTACCTTAACAAAATTTTAGATTGGCAACCCAATTCATGCGTACCAACACGCACATTCTAATTAATGCATCCTCTACGTGACTTTGAAAATAGAACATTAACAAAAGTGAATTTATAGTGTACGTTTTGTGCATGAATGCGTGTACGTGATTGTAACAAATAGTTGTGTTTTATTGTGTGGTGGCGATATAAAAAACCTTTAATTTTGCGTCGTGTGTGGGTGGAATTGTGAAATGAATAAATTGTAGGACTTATATTATTTTGGATATACCAGGTTCTGAGAGTTTCAGGTCCTGCCATGAAATATTTTAGGTACAAATTGCTCTAGGTAATACTATTACAAAAAATATTTTAATATATATTCCGACGCATCAGTGGCCTGGGGGCTCATAGTTTATCGTGTTTTCATTATTTAAATTAATTAAAAGTATGTATAATTACCTATATAAAGCCTAGATTATTTGGTAGTATTCAGTCACCATTAATTACCGTTCGTGTACGAGTATTTACTGATTTTCATGTAACTTTCAGGATTTATACTATGTTTTCACGATGTGCCCGATGTCTGTCTGCACATTGATCACTTATAGGTATAACTTCTTTCATCATCAAGTATTTAATTTTATTTGATTTATCTTTTACTTATCTTTTTTTTTGTTGAAATAGCCATCTTCATGTTACGCTTTTGTGTAACCTCTCCATATCTCATGTAGAGTACATACCTGTTGACAGGATACATAATTATACCCTATTACAAAATAGGACGTAATTTCTAACAAAAAAGATCATAACAATGCAAAAAGAGCTTGAATTTTATCTATAACTAGTCAAACTACAATAATTATTATCATTACAATAAAACACCCGTTACGTTGAATTTTTTTTTTCAAAATGGGGCGTTTTCACCCCTTGTCTATACTGCAGTCCGACCTCTTTGTCAAATTGGCTATGTGCCACATACAGCAATAGGTATGCGCTGCGAACCAAGGAACTTGTACCTAACTGCGAACATCTGCCTGCATGAAAAAAAA
This sequence comes from Tholera decimalis, assembly GCA_943138885.2. Taxonomy (NCBI): domain Eukaryota; kingdom Metazoa; phylum Arthropoda; class Insecta; order Lepidoptera; family Noctuidae; genus Tholera; species Tholera decimalis. Next base: position 34,746,105 of record OW964571.2, read on the forward strand.
GTTGATTGTTTATGATCTACAAAATGGCGATGGCTGGAGAACTGTTTCGGTTTTATAAACCCTTTTGATAGGGAATGCTTTGACACTGCTGCTTTTATGATTGTGTTATTGTAAGTAATTTTAAATCATATGCTTTATTTATTCTATAATGTAATTGACGGCTTACTATAAAATCCGCACGATTGGATCTTCAACAACAACAGCAACGCAACGCAACTTCAAAAGCAACGTTTGTAGTCTTATACCTATCGTGTTATACTATATCTGGCCTCACCTAGTCCTTGCTCTTGACCTCGATCACACCTGATGGTAAGTGTAAGATGAGGTCTACGATCGAACGAGCGAGCCCAGACAATGCCTATTCACTCTTGCTTTAAAGGCTGACGGGTCATATGTGGCAGGGAACACAGAAGCCGGCAGAGAATTCCACGCCTTGGCTGTGCGCACAATGAATGTTGTAGAAAAGCGCTTAGTACGACAAGACGGTATATCGACCAAGTGTGGATGGTATCCTGCGGTACGTCTGGTAGACCGGTAGTAAAAGGGGGATGAAGGGATTAGGTCGTGGTGTTCCTGCGCACACTCTCCGAAGTACAATCTGTAGAAGATAGACAGGCAAGCAACGTTTCGCCGGTGAGCCAGGCTGTGAAGCTTGCCTGCCAGAACCTCGTCACCTATGAGCCTTTTAGCTCTGCGTTCGATCGAGCCAAGTGCAGCTAGCTGGTATTTGGCTGAGCCATCCCACAAGTGACTGCAATACTCCATACAGGAACGGACCTGTGCTTTATATAAATTCAAAAGCTGTCCAGTTGTGAAGTATCGCCTCACTTTCTGTAGGATGCCCAGCTTTTTGGCTGCAGTCTGATTTAATAACCAATTTGCAAAATAAAGATATTTTTTTCGAGGTTCCTGCGCGCTTCGGAAAGCGACCTAAACCATCGATCCTGGCTGTCATTTGCACATCTTTGACAGTCCTTACGTGTAAATCTGACACCAACCTTGCCAAGGGGTATCCTGTTACCCAGTTACTGGGTTGTGGAGGTCAGATAGGCAGTCGCTCTATGTAAAACACTAATACTCAGCTGCGACTGAATAGACTGCAAGTAGACCCTAAAGCCTGCAACACATGTTGGCCGAGCGTTGTCGAGTGAAGACCAATACCAACATGTAGACGGTTTATTTGTCTTGTATTGCTATCGCTCTTTGTCACTTGCCTAGTTGGCCGAGTGGAGGCCAGCGCCAACGTGTATAGAGCTCATTTGGTGCAACTTGTCTTCGCTCGCCGTTGCTCGTGGTCACTTGCCTCACTTCGGATCGGTGTCGGTTTTTGGTCACAAATCAAAGGCGCTCGCCTGCGCTCGGCCAACGTGTGGGCAGCTCTACAGACCCTCTTCTACATTGGTCGTCTGCATTGGCGTTCGACGACTTTTCGAACGTGTAGACATTATTTCTTGCCTTGTACCTATTTGCCAACGCTCGCGTTGGCCTACTCTCGGCCAACATGTATTGCAGGCTTTACAAAGTTGTGTATACTACATCGGAAACAATTCCCGAATACAGATTTTTCGTAGCTCTGAATTGTGTGGCGAGCAGGCTCGACACGTCAGTGTTGAGCTTGTAGCTTCTATTCACGAACCAACCTTGTAAGTTAGGTTAAGTACTAACATAGGATTAAGGAATTTTGTTACTAACCAATTGAGTTTTGTAACTTGCAATAAACGACTTGAATGAATAACGGTATGGTTTAAGGTAACTTTTTTTGAAGTTTAAAGCCTCCCGCAGTTCAGAAGTACTCGGATTCTGAATAACGGGAGAGTTTCTATAAACGTTACGCAGATGATGATAAGAGATTTGTTATCAATTTGTCTTGGACTTCGGACTTCTTAGTTTTTTAATTTTCTTTTTTATTTTCTAATTTTTCAATTTAGCTATATCGATATAACTTAATTGTCAGTACCAAAAGAAATCTTTAAAAGGCTGATGGGCACTTCCCGTAATCGAAAAGTCTGTTTTTAGTTTGGTTAGAGCAAGATAATTATGCCAAGCAGCATGACAATGCCGTTAGTATTTGGGCACATTACCATCCGGCAGCGTAGGGAACGAATACTTCGATGCTATGCTATGCTTTCTGAGGTGTAACCGTGCCGATAACCGATCGTATCGAGCTTCTGGGGGTAACACTAACTTCTACCCTCAATTTTGGCTCGTTTATCGAGGCTAAGGCTCAACTAGCATCAAAAAAGTTGGGAATCCTAGCAAAGGTGAGACGGTACTTCACACCCGTAATAGCTACTCAATCTCTATCAAGCCCAGGTTCGGTTGTGTATGGAGTACTTACTGCTCTCATCTTTGGGATGGATCTGCCAAGTACCAACTGGACGCGCTTGAGTCTATTGAGAAACGGGCCAAAAGACTCATTGGCAACGATACACTGGTCGAATCAAAGCTGCAGAGCCTTGAACATCGACGACGAGTTGCTAGTCTATCGGTTACATTTCGGGGAGTGTGCGATGGAATTACACAATCTAATTCCGTCAAGCCCGTTTCACCATCGGACTACAAGACATACGGCGATGCGCCATTGTTACATGGTGGACATCCCACCTATACGCACTAAACATTTTGGGAATACCTTCATAGTGCGTAGGGCTAAGGAGTGGAATTCCATCGTAAAATCATCAATTGAGTCCTCCCACCCCGGGCAGGGCCGGAGGGACTGTCAGACTTGAACTGACTAAAACCCACGGTATTCCTTCAATAGCCCTTTACGTTCCGGGGTCACGGTAATTAGATAAATCCCACGACCCCGGCAGGCTTCGGCCCTCTACAGGGGGGGCCTCGTCATCTTGCTGACGCTCTTTGAGGCGCGCGTGGAAGACAACGCGCCGTCGACCCGGGCATGGTCCATGGTCGGAGGATAGGACTAGGATACTGAATACCTTGCGGGAATGTCCTAATGAGATACTGCGTCCCTGGAACGCAAGGGAAACTGAACGAGCAGGGTGGGTTTTTTGTCAGTAGAAGTCTGACACTCCCTTCCTCTCCACCCACAGCGGAAGGAGTCATTTGATGATTTTCCCACAAAGAAAAAAATAGGATTCTGAATACCGGGAGGGTTTTCATACACGCTACACAGGTAGCTGAGTAGTAGATATATAGATAGAATATACTAAAAATAGATAGTAGACTAGATAAAGGTGTGTCCAAACATCGAGCGGCAATCGAGCGCGGCTGCCGCGCGCGGTTCGCCGCCCTGTGTTTAGACGACTGCCGCGCAAAAATTAGTCGGCTTTGTCCTAACTAGAGCGCGGCAGAAATGTGTCCTAGAAATGCCGCGTGTTGCTGCCGCGCTCTTGCTGCTCAATGTTTGGACACACCTTGAGAGTATTGTTATCAATTAAGCCTGAACTTTTAAGAGCTATATTTTCCGGGTGAGAAAAACATCGAATGACTTCTCCCGCTGTGGTTGGAGCGGAAGGGAGTGTCAGACTTCTACTGACTTAAAACCCACCTTGTTCCTTCAGCTGCCCTTAAGTTCCGAGGCCGCGGTATCTCGTTAGAACGTTCCCGCAACCCCGGCTGGAACTTTTTAGAGCTAAGAAACAGAAATGACAGAGTCTGGCCATTGGCGCCGTAAGAACATCTCATTAACTCAAAAACACATTCATGAATGGCCACCATTCTAACTTTACATACAAAATACATACGTCCATTGTGTGGGCTGCGTCTAAGCCAACATTCACGCTCACCTAATTGGGAGCCGCGCAGTGAGTCAGCAGTACCCTTTGTGGCTACCGAGTTACGTATAGAACTGTTAACGATATGTTTCTAAGAGGTTTTTTTTTGTTGTTGTAGGAATGGGAGTTGGGTGATTTGGCAGTTGTGCTTATAATGGGTTGTTTGAGAATCCTGTTAGAAGTTTTGAAGTCATAAAACTATTACAAAAATCAGCAGTCGAACACATGTGCAAAGCAAGCGTCAAAAGCCTAATCGAGGTGTCTGAGTTGTGATCGAGAGGTTGTGGGTTCGAACTCTACCCATTACAAAGACATTGATTTGTTCCACATCTGTATCTTCTATAAAGAGAATTTTAAATTATAATTAGGGAAATAATTTGTTAACACATAATTGTATTTTTATTTTGTAGTTTACGCGTATAATGCATGCAGTGCTCTTCGCTAAGTGATGGGGCACATAAACTTAGATATGATGTAAAGTTGCATTGTTGAAGAGCAAAATAAAATAAATAAATTACACTATTGCCTCACCTCCAGACACAAGTAGGTATAATTGGAGGGATTAACAAGATTGCTAGTAGGTAGGTAATATGAATTCTAACCACATAGCTAGATCTCTTTAAAAAGAATGCGGTCGGCAAGATATATACCTAAAATTTAATCTATGTAACTAACTTGCCCGTCATTGCATTAACTATGAAACCCCAAGAAAGACCTTCTGAAGGTCAATTTCACAGTTTTTAAACTTCTGCCAAAAGGAATAATATATTTAGCTATTAATTGTTAAATAACAAAAGTAAAATATGTATTTTCCTATAATTACAAACAAAATTAAATTCAGTTCAATTTAATCACTAATTTATAAATCTGACTCTATAGTGTGCCACGGCTTGCCTAATCGTAGATAATTTTATAATCATTACCAGTAATACTTCGCTATACCGCAAGCTATGCTATTATCAGCTGAATAAACATTGTACGCACTCGGCTCGTAGCGTAGACTATTTATGCTACTTGCTACGTGCTATGAAGCGTAGCATTAGTACGTAGCAGCGTAACGCATCAACTGATAATTACGCGACTGAAATTCCACACACAAACTTTCATTTATTTTTTATCCAGATTTTGGGTATGCGTTATTTGTCTAAGTTTAGGGATTTTAATGCAAATATATATTAATTTATTATGTAAATATATAGAATGAAAGGAATAGGAAAAAGAAAAGGAAAAGAAGAATAAAATGCACATAGATGCCGATAAAATATAATTGATTGTACACCCAAATTTAAACACACCTATTATTATAATAATAATATTCATAGATGATTAGGAAAATATCCAATAAATTTTCTATCGGCGGTCAACTTGCGAGCGAGATTATGAAACTGTGTTTCATATCCTTAATTCACGCCATAACGAAGCAACGGATCGATGTGATTTTTGGATCGGACATAGTTAAAGGATCCAGTCCTTGAGTGACGTGGTTACCTTTTTTCTGAAAAAGAATATTGCATGTGAGCTAAACCGCGACCAGATGCTACATTTTATAGCTTATCTTGAGCTGGTCAACCATCCTGAGATAAACACAGAATAATTTTTAAAGGTGAATGCTTCGTCTTGATTCATTCAAGATCAAATATGTTGTTATGTATGTATACATGCAAAATTTAATTCAATATGGCGCCAGAAGTAGGTAATAATGAGTTCATGGAAAAATTGCTTTTGTTAGTACACCTTACCTACTTATTGGCTTAGTCAGTCTAACCGGATGTAGTTGTGTTTCAGTATATTATATGAAGTGACTGCTTACCTGAATCATCCCAGTAACTGAGTAACACGATAGACCACTACACGTAAATACTGTCAAAGACATACAGATGACAGTCGGCTCCAACGGATTGACGTACTTCCCGAAGTATGGAGGAATATGTGTACGATATGTCGATACCTTGGGGTAGAAAGGTCGTATAAACCATATTTACCCAAAATGAGTTATGAATACCAATCTACAACGTGTAACGGAAACCCCATATCTATCCAAAAGGACTGAAGACAACATCTGGTATGGAGGAAAGTTTCAGCTCAAAATAAGTGACTCACAGAATTGACCCCAAATTATTGGTTTCATATGTTTCTTGAATACCAGTAATAACAAACGTGTCACAGCACTACGAGGGTCAATAACTTTCCACGTCACTTGCCAATAACACGATAATTCTCTTCGTTCTTCTTAATTTGAAAAATTCGGTCTCTGGTATCAGTGTATTGGTATTTGTAATAAGTTCTACACACGTAGACTTAGGATTACAAAACCCTTGCCATATCGTTTGTTATCATCCAAAGAAGCCATGCACTTGGTATGTATATACCCTTTAAATTACACGTCGTATAGAGCGGAAAATTCTAAACAAGACTTCATTCATAACTCATTTTAAGTAAAAATGGGTTATACGACCTTTCTACCCCAAGGTATCGATGTTATGGTGGCCACCCACGAATCGACTTCGACAAGCGTTGCGTATAGACACACATGTAGGAAAATAAGTAACGCGACTCAGTATAATTGCCCCAAACAGGTGCAGTACAGAAAATGTCACACAACGCCAGAAGTTGCCTGACGTTGGTTTTCAACTTCGTCTCGTATTTGGCCGGTAATATTCAGCTGCATACAGTTAAACTGTATGTCTACGTTAACATGATTGGGAAAGTACGTATGCACGTAGTAAGTATGATTCAGTTGAAAACCAGCGTCAACTTTTAGCTGTTTACACTTCAGGACGTTATTGCTCTATGTAGGTATTTTTTCCTATATTGTGTGACAAATAAACATGTTTTTTATTTAGAGAACTAGCAATAATTAAATAATGATGTTTATTTTTACACGTCATTTTTTTTTCGTAAATGTAAACTAGATGAGGCCAGTGTTTCCTAACTGACTACTCTGAGAAGAAACACTGAAACAAACTCAGAGGTCAACGTCTCTTTTAAAGTCCATACAATGTGTAGTAATCAAATCATACGAGAGCCATGTAGGTTTATGCCTGTGGCGCCCTTTAGAGGACAGAATCACACAGATTTGAGCAGGCCTGTCCAAACAGTGCAAGCATTTGTCAAATATCGCGTAGCAGTAGTAATGTGGGTAGAATTCACATTACTAGCAATCTTGTTAACCCCTCCAACTAAGCTAATTATGCTTGTGTCTGGAGTGGGTTCACGGCAATAATGTAACGGGTGGGGTTGGAACCCACAACCTTTCGATCGCAATTCCGACACTTTAGCCTTTGGCTATTGACGCTCATTTTTTCCAATCTGTTCAGTCCAAAAGCCAAACACAATCCAGGTGCGTTTTCCAACATGTAACATTATCTTTAGGAAATGTACAACCGGCATGGAATATAATTGAATGCTACAGTTTGACGTTCAATCATGATACCTTATCAGTGCGATAGTGTCCAAATTATCTTGTTTTTTAAAACAATTTCAAGTTATTACGTGACCTCCTTGTGTTATTTTGTGGTGATTAGGTTTAGGCGTCGTGTTCCGATGTGACAAGGTAGGCAGAGGAGTCAGTATGTATAATTATACGTAGCTGGTGCTTACAGCACAGCAATCTTCCTAGTTTAAGCCCAGTTGTAAATGTTTTGTATAACTAATACATTAAATTATACATAACTAGCTGTGCCCGCGACTTCTTCCACGCGGAGTAGTGACTTTCGGCAGCATTTTTAATTTTTTAGGCTAATGATTTTGAAAACAAAACTCATACATAATTTGAATGTCGTATTTATTAATATCTAATCAAAAGTCTAAAAAATAAGTTCCAAGCTTCTAGCTTTAAAAATGACGCAATTTCCATACAAACTTTCATCCCCTATTTCAACCCCTTACAGCCCTTTTTTCGCATTAAGCCTATGTCCTTACTCAGGCTCTAGACTATGTCCATACCAAATTTCATTAAAATCGGTTAAGTAGTTTAGGCGTGATTGCGTAACACACAGACAGACAGAGTTACTTTCGCATTTATAATATTAGTAAGGATAATACTTGTGATCAAGAGTCGCGGGATCGAACCCCACGTATTACACTATCACTGTGAATCCACTCCAGATATTTATCTTAGTTGGAGGCGTTAAAAAGATTGCTAGTAATATACCTTACACGTACGTTGCTAGTTCTCTTAAAAAAAAACTGTTTAACAGTTGTTTATAGTCTTCCTGACCAATTTCGGTTTCGACGGCAAATCTCAGCGTATATTAGCTATCTGCGCAGGAGATGTTATATCTAGTGCACAAGTATATGCACTCTCTATGGTACACGTGCACTCTGTCCCTATACTCTCATAGTCAGATGGGATGGCAATCTGACACGATCGACTGGAGAGAGTTGCGGAGTTGGACCAACGGCGATTCGTGAATGAATCATCCCGCTATAGGTATCCGTAGGAACAGATTGGGCTTTTAGTTAATAGAAGTGTGACACTACCTTTCGCTCTACGCAAAGCGGGAGAAGTCATTCGATGACTTCGCACCAGATCCGACTCCCCACCAGAAATAAAAAATGGAGTGTCAGACGTGAAGACCGCCCATGGTATCAGCTTTTCAACCGACGACAAAAAGAGGAGGTTATCAATTCGACGCGTATATATTTTTTTTATGTATTATCATCGAGTACTCGAAGACGGCTGAACCGATTTGGATAATTCTTTTTTTGTTCGAATGTGTATACTTTTAAATTGGTCCCACTATCACCAAAGTCAGGATCTGATGATGGTATCCTGGAGAAATCGAGGGAAATCTTCAAATATTATAGGCACACCTATAGCGTTTTGGGTATTTCTTATAGAAACTTGTGCAGTTGCTCTCAAAAAGTACCATTTGGGGAAATGGAACTGATGATGAAGACCACAGATGGCCGCCGAAACTACTCAATAATAAGTATTGAATGGATTGCGATTCGATTACTTGAATATGGATGTTAAGCACTTTATGCTCGTCACAATGCATATGGTGATGTAGAGCTGATGGTGAAGTACCAGGAGAACTCCTCAACAATTAACGACCCAGCATTGGGAAAAGCTATATTTTGTAAAAGGTTATAAGTAGTTGACATTTAGGCTCTTGTAACTAGGTAAATTAAAAATCATCCAACTAAAAAGAGTGAAATCTGTGAGTCGGTTTAATTTTTTGTTAAAAAGTTTTTATTTAGTTGTAAAGTCCTTATTGTTTTACTGTTATGGTTTACAATAAAGACTATATCTATCTATCCACTGAATAAAAACCCAGCCTGTTCCTTCAGTTGCTTTTAGGTTTCAGAGTCGCGGTATCTCGTCAAAACATTCCACCAACCCAAGCAGCCAATGGAATCTACTATTGGGCCCCGTTAATGATGCCGACTGCTCTTTGAGGCACGCGTGGAACACGACACGCAGTCACGCATTGTGCTGTATTAATTGGTCTATACTGTCCTCTCATACCTAATTAACCTGTATTATGGATACATTGTAAGAATAATATTTTAAAGGAGTAACTGTGGAGTTTCTTGCCGGTTCTCCTCCATAGAAAACGACCAATTACGAACCATGCCCTAACTGCTGACGTTTTGTAAGTGCCCATGGAGGCTTATGTGAAATAAAACATTTTGAGTTTGAGTCATAGCCCTCTGCCAAACGCTGGGGAAACCAGGGTTACCCAGGATTGTCATCGAAAGCTAACAATCCTACTGACTACCTTATACAGGGTTACTGGTAAAACACTAACAACCTCTCAGGACTATGTTAGTGACATCATAAACAACAACTTTTGTTCTATGACATTTAATAATTCGTCAGATTTTCATACACAAATTAAAATATGTCAATTGAAAGCTCTAAACATTACGCAGTTTGCGAAGCAAAAGAAAGCGTTAGTAGGTACCTAATGTAGGTAAACTGACAGTACAAAAAGCAGCGGATCTTGAAGGTTGGTTTTTGGTAAATGTATTATGTTTTCTAAAAAGACATCAAACAAGTCGTTGTTTATCATGTTAGCCTAACCTAACACAGTCCTGAAAGGTTGTTAGTGTTTTACCAATAACCCTGTATAAATAAAACAGAGATTCTCTCGTGGAAAATTGGAAAGCCAAGGATAATGATGATCAATTAACAATTTTCCGCGACATTAAATAGATAATTAAAATATTTATTACAACTGAATAAAACAGACAAGATTATATGATTTACTCTCAATCAACTTGAAAATATAATTTCCGCCAACGATAAGTAAGATTTCTATGAATTACGATAAACGTACGTTTAATCTTGATAATTGTTGATATGGCTGTAAAATTTGCGAGCGATTAGAAGTCTAACTGCTAGATACGTAAGTGATGATTAACTTATAGAAATTTCTTGTTCTTAGTACCTACTAGACTTTTTGTTTGTGTCACTCCACAGGTAATATCATAGGCTACGAGTATGAGAGCAGTGAACACAAAGTAATGGTGTGTGAAGATGTTGAATTTGATGATAAGAATTCTATAACATCTACTTATTTAACAGTATACAAGGTGTAACAGATTAAGCGCAATTAGAATATTAAATAATAAGTCTAAAACAATATCCGTAACTAAATAAATTGAAACCAAACCTAGACATTTTTTATAAAATAGTTATCCTTACTAAACGCAAGACGTATGTGCGTCATACAATATCCTTACGCAGACGGATACACTCGTGCAACATTAGCGGCCGACACACACACGAACGCATTTCCTTGAATTATTGATTGTATTAATTTGTCATGATACTGTGTTTCCGTTTTAAGTTAAACGAAAGATTTTTCCGTCAAAATTTAACACCTATTTTTTATGACGGAAATCGATTCAGAAGCCGATTCTGAACCAACTACATTCAGAAATTGCGTTTATTCTGTTACACGTGTATGTATGCATATCATAAACCTTTTCCCATATAATATGTTGGGGTCTCAGAAACTCGGCTTTAAGTTGGTTACATGAAACAAAATACTTTAACGCATCCAATTCGTCCGCCATTATGGATATGTGCATCGTGGCCATTGCAGTAGTTATATCAGTCGTTTTCAAGTAGTCATTTTCTATGTATCAATTTTATGAGATGGATTTCGATAAGCAACATTTACGCCATAGCATTCTGTTCTATTTTCAAATGAATAAAAATGCTGCTCAAGCTATGGAATTGATTAATTCGACATAGGGTAAACATTCTGTGAGCCATTCAACAGTGAAAAAGTGGTTTGCGAGATTTCGTGATGGAAATTGTCCAGGTGCAATCAAAAAATTTGAGAATGAAGAGCTTCAAGTTTTACTGAATGAAAATCCATGTCAAACTCAAGAAGAGCTTGCAGAACAGTTAGGAGTTACTCGCCAAGCAATTTCACTTCGATTGTACCTATGTGCAAATAAAAAAGTAAAAAATTGGGAATCAACTTAAAGCCGAGTTTCTACTTGCACTTCTAATACATGGAGCGACTGGCTATCTGACTTCCAAAACCCAGTAACTGGGTAACACAATACCTCTTGGCAGACTGGCTTCTGACTAGCCGTATTGACTGTCAAAGGTCTACAAACGACAGCGAGGACCAATGACGTAACATACTTTCCGAGGCTCGGAGAAATCTCGATATGATGAAGTACCCATCCTCGGGTCGGATTTGGCGAGCGTTGCTAAATTTTGAAAATCGAACGAAGTGGTTAATTTTATTTAAGCACGATCTCTTCGTGTAGAAACTTCTAGTTCTTAGGAAAAGAACGAGAACGATTCAAGTTCCTTCATGACACATGCAAAATTTCTGAGATGATCAGAAGTACCGAGTCACGCCACCAATTACTTTGGTAAGTCGTTCGCAGCTCTAGCAGTACGGCTGTGGAATGCTCTACCCGTGTCAGTAAGACAAGCACAAACCCTATCGTCTTTCAAAAACTTGGTAAAGGATCTTTATCTCTCTTCTTAAATTGTTGTTATTATGTATGTCTTTGTTTCTTTTTTTATATTAATTTATATGCATATGTTTTGAGAATGTTATTTATTGTTTTTTATATTTTATACAGATAAATAGTACACCGTGGACTACCCAAGTATTTATTTTCTCCTATGTGTCAAATCCATCCAAAGGTTGTCTGTAAAAGATCGCTTTTAACGATAAGCCCGCCCATTGTATCACTCTTTTTAGTTGTAAAGTCCTTATTGTTTTACTGTTATGGTGTACAATGAAGAATATATCTATCTATAATTCTTAACAGATAATAATAATTGTTGAAATTGTTAATATGTAGTAGATTTTTTGGTGGTGAATGATAAATGATAGAAAGAAGCTAGTATCTTATCATTGGTTTGTTAGAATATAATCTGTTTAAATACCTATATGGAACATACGAAGTTGTATCTCTTTCTAACTTTTTTATACATGACTGTTGTTAGCGTAGAAAGAAAATGAACTAGACATATCTTCCTGAGAACAGTTCCTACTATGTGAGAACAGGCTAATGGCATGATCTAAGCCAATCACGGATGACGTAGATTTGTCTTTGGAACGTCGGATTGTTAGTTGAAATTTTGGTTTTAACACCTCGGCTTATGAGTAAATACGGTTTTTACTTTTAGTTTACGGTTTCTTTAAACGATTGTCTGAGTGTATTAGAAATGTTGTGCAAGATGAAGATTTACCAGAAAACACAACTAACTATTATTTTTAATCTGAGTGGGAATAAACTGGTAACGGTTCTCAATGATGAAATATTATTTTTCACGTATTGAAAACGGCGAACATTAAAACCAAACACCTATAGTAATCAAGATAGGTAGATACGTATATACTCCCTCGCCCCCATAGAGAAGACGGTGGCACAATAATCACATGCTGCCGTGCACAGTGAGTCTCAAGGGAGACCTTTTTGCAGTCTTTCTGGGGAAGAGCTCTAACAGGCCAGGCACAGGGAACTGCGGAAAGGTCTCTTAAGAGAAACCGGGGCTTTCCTCCATGAGCTGACAGTGACCAGGCTTGGATGAATGTAATTACTGTAAATCTTCAAGGTAAAGTAACACTTGTCAAGGCTGGTCCGTGGATAGCTGAAAATTTTCACATATCGCTTAACGAGCATTCACGGCTTAACGCGCTTTCACGGCTTAACGCGCTTTCATGGCATAACGAGCTTTCACGGCTGTCATTTGTACATTTTTGACTTGTATTTGTATTAGATACCCAGTTACTGGATTGTGGAGATTAAATAGGCAGTCGTTCAATGATAACACTAGTACTCAACTGGGTTAGACTGGAAGCTGGCCCAACATTGTTGGGAAAAGTAAGTACCCTTTTTAAAACACCGCTAGAAAGGAAACGCTGTAACCGACAAACATTTGCCCAACTACCGACTTGGGTCAAACATTTGTCGGTGTACACAATAATTGGAAGGGCCAATAAATAGATTCCGTTGGCCATCAGTTATCATAACCATATCACCAGATTAGATCGCTATCAGGAATATTTTGTGTGTTAACTGTTATCAGTGACAATAACCGGACTTACACAATCTAACTGGTTCTGTTACGCCTTTACGTAATTAGCTTATAACGTATTATTAGAACTTAAAACGGGATTTCGAGTTTCTGATATTTCGACACTGTTGCAAGCGCCATGATCACGGATGCACTGAAGTAATTGCGGGTGGACGTTTGTGAGCAGACGAATCAGTCTACCCTCTTTCTCGTTCGTTTTTAGGGTTCCGTAGCCGAATGGCAAAGAACCCTTATAGTTTCGTCATGTCTGTCTGTCTGTCCGTCCGTCCGTATGTCACAGCCATTTTATTCCGAAACTATTAGGACTATACACATGAAACTTGGTAGTTAGATATATTCTGTGAACCGCTCTCCGATTTAAAGAAAAATATATTTAAAATTAAAGGGGGCTCCCCTTAATTTTAAATACTTTTTTATTTTTTTCATACATAGAACTGAAACTGAACATTTTTTTTTTCATGAAACCTATTCGTGTTTGGTATCTATAGAAAGGTCCTTAAAAATGACATTGGGGTTTTTAAAACCACTTTTTCATAAAGTCAATCGTTTAAAAGATATACGCTTCCAAAATGGTAAAATGTGTCCCCCCTCTAACTTCTATAATAATGGAGGGAAAGACTAAAAAAAATATTTGCTGTAGATCTTAATGTAAACTTTCAACTAACATTGGTTTTAACGAGATCGGGTCAGCAGTTTTTGAGATAAAGGATATTTTCTAAAACCGCAAATATAACTTTGTGATTCATACAAATACTATGAAAAACAAAGTTATTTGGCGTAGAACCCTTCATGGCCCAGTCTGACTCGCCCTTGGCCAATTTTTTGTGTTCGTTTTAAGTTCCAATAATACTGTTAGTGACCATGTCAGCTTTAAAACTTATATAACTTATAACGTTCCTACTGCAGAGACACAGGCCTCCTGTCTATGAGAGGGAATGGGCCGAAATTCACCCCGCGGGTCCAGTGCAGATTGATGGATGTCGCATGTCTTCGAACCTTCGACACGCCGCCGGTTTCCTCACGATGTTACCAGGCACGGTCCGAAGGCGGGGTCACAGGGGACATAACAATAAAATATTAATAAAAATAAAATAAAATAACCCCCCCAAAATCGTACACCCCAAATAGAAAATCTTCTAAACTTTTGCAAAATAAGACGTTCCAAATATTATCACCCGATTTGCCAATAAAAATAAAAGACTTCTATTTGTTTTATAATGTGTGCAATAAAATTTGTATCGTGCAATAAAGAAAACTCATTTACTCGACATATTTTATTGTTAGTGACCACCCCCAAAACTCCAGGCTGCGACCGTACCTGGATGTTACCCTCACCGTTTTGAGACCAGTTTTGATGATGATGAAATTACACAAAGTAATATGCTTTCATTGGTTTTAAAATACGACCTAAAATTAACTAACTACACTACTAACTTTAGACAATCTCGTGACTAAATAATAACTGTACGGTTCTATATGCGAGGTTTCGATCCGTGGATTGACTATACGTCATATATAAGACTCGGATGTCAATTTTAGTTTTGCTAAGGCTTGTCATATTACTCAGCTACTGAGTTATGGAGGAGGCAGTCACTCCATATGGAATACTGGGCATCCTGGGCCCAATCTTGACATGTTGAAAAAGCAATTTGAGATTTGTAACTATTTATTTATAATAAGTACTTAATCATAATTTATCTATACTAATATTATAAAGCTGAAGAGTTTGTTTGTTTGTTTGTTTGTTTGTTTGTTTGTTTGTTTGTTTGTTTGTTTGCTTGAACGCGCTAATCTCAGGAACTACCGTTCTTGTTTGAAAAATTCTTTCAGTGTTAGATAGCCCATTTATCGAGGAAGGCTATAGGCTTTATATCATCACGCTAACACCAATAGGAGCGGAGCAGTAATGAAGAATGTTTCAAAATCGGGGGATTTTTTTTTCCACGGGGACGAAGTCGCGGGCGGAAGCTAGTTTATAATAAGTACCTATATGTTTTAAAAAGAAATAAAAGACAGAAAGACAACGGTAGAAGAAGAAGATGGTTTAATTTTTTTTATGTTTCATTCAAATTTTTATCTTGTCGTCTTTAGGTTGGTACACGTGTAAGAACAATTTTACAAGTACCTAAATTATAACAATCACTTTAAGATAAACCCGTTATCATAAAAATACTGAAAAGAGAAATAAAAAGCCTTTTACGACACTGAACAAAAATCACAAATGGATTCTGAATTTAAATATTTCCTTAATACCCTTTAATCTTAAAACGTACAATAAATAAAATCCGCACTAAAAGTAAAGAAGACAATTAAGAAATAATCTAAATTCCGTTAAAATAAGTTATAATCTGGCAATACTAAAGAATTACGCGTGTTACTTGTTCAAATAAAAAAAATAAATCGAAACACTTGATATATTTTTTTTATCTGTAATTACTAAAAATTCTTGATAAACGGCGAGATATCGAATGTAATGTGTACTGATAATATCAAAGTGTCAGGATATAGATAAAATAAGAATTGATGATTTATTTTCGCTAATCTAATTACAAAATAAAATCCAATGTTAATTTGATTAGGTGTAGACAAAGGTACCAGTGCTTATCACGTGCTATGGATCATTAAATACCTACGAGCTAACTAAATTAAGGGGACGCCATTCGAAAAAAATACTAAATACTATCGTTTTTAGGGTTCCGTAGCCGAATGGCAAAAAACGGAACCCTTATAGTTTCGTCATGTCTGTCCGTCTGTCTGTCTGTCCGTCCATCCGTCCATATGTCACAGCCATTTTATTCCAAAACTATTAGAACTATACATGTGAAACTTGGTAGGTAGATGTATTCTGTGAACCACTTTCCGATTTCAAGAAAAAAATTAAAATGTATTTAAAATAAAGGGGGCTCCCCATACATGGAACTAAAACTGTAATATTTTTTTTTACATGAAACCTCTGCATGTGTGGTATCTAAAGTTATTTGACGTAGTTGTAAAAAATGTAAATGAGCAGGTTTGTAAGGTTTATTTTGACGAATAAATATAAATATTATATTATATTATTCCTATAGTTACTACGGAACCCTTTATAGGCGAGTCTGACTCGCACTTGGCCAATTTTTATTTTAACTTTGCCTTAACTTTTTTAATATAGTTAGTTTGAGGAAGCGGGAAGAATATAATTATGACGACTTGTAGTGTGTAAGAAAGTATATTGAATCGATGTTATAAATAGATAAGTTATTATTAAATAAAATTAGTGTTTATTAAGCATTTACTCGTTTCACTTGTCCCGCCTTTGCAGACTGTTTACTATACAAGGTGTAACAGATTAAGCGCAATACCTCAGACACCCCAATTAGAATATTAAATTATAAGTCTAAAACAACATCCGTAACTAAATAAATTGAAACCAAACCTAGACATTTTTTATAAAATAGTAATCTTACTAAATGCAAAACGTATGTGCGCCATACAATATCCTTACGCAGACACGCACACGATCGCGTTTCCTTGAATTAAGGAATGTATTAATTTCTCATGACAGGTGCTGTGTTTCCATTTTAAGTTAAATGAAAGATATTTCCATCAAAATTTAAGATCAATGTTTTATGACGGAAATCGATTCAGAAGCCTATTCTGAACCAACTACTTTCAGAAAATGCGTTTATTCTGTTACAAGTTGTATTTATGAAAACGTTTCTACGTTTTCATATTCATTCATCTGTCGTTTAGATACGTTATTATCTGTACAACCTTTAGTCAGCTATATGCTGGGGACCTTAAAGTCAAGAGAGAATTGGTTACTTCTAGGTAAACGTGTTTCATCTTCGACCGCATCATCGCTAACTATTAGGTGAGATGGTGGTCAAAAGCGCCTTTTGCTGTTAATAAGTCTGTTCGCATGTCCCTAATCCGTTGAAGTTAAACAGGGCAATTTCTAACCATACAAAACTGTAATATACACATTACATATATTTTATGCATCGCTGTTGGATTTCTAAAATGGAAATTAAGAATCCATATCGACGCTGGAAAGGAAAAATTATCCAAGCGACATCAGACTAACTTTACAGTAGAGCAGTTTAAAGTTTGAATTTTCAGAAAAAACATCGTGTAAATTCTTGTAATGGTCCAAAAAGCCTAATTCTTAGAAATTTATTTGGATATTTTTTTATCTACATTATAGTATACGTAACTATTAAAAATAATGCTTAGTTTTAAAGTTAGTGTCGCTTAGTAAAATTTTCCCTAAAAGTAGAAACGGGAAAAATTGACTAACCGACAAGCTTTGATTAAGGAAGGTACGGTAAAAATGTAATATATATATTTTTTTAAAATTTATATCAGATAAAAGTTGCCTTACCAAAATAAAAAAACATGTGGAAGTTGAGGCAAAACAACCTAATATTA
This sequence comes from Tholera decimalis, assembly GCA_943138885.2. Taxonomy (NCBI): domain Eukaryota; kingdom Metazoa; phylum Arthropoda; class Insecta; order Lepidoptera; family Noctuidae; genus Tholera; species Tholera decimalis. The sequence continues at coordinate 34,763,781 of OW964571.2, forward strand.
ATTTAATATAATTTTTTATATTACCTCAATGCATGTAGGAAAAAAACCCAATAATTCAAAATTACCTAAGCGCCTAACACTATATTGCCAGATACTGATAAAAATTAACTAAGTGGAGTAATTACCGTACGAACAGAAATGTCAAACTTGACCAAAGGAAAATTTAGCATTTCACAATTACGATAACCACCAAATTTTCAAAAATCCTCGAAAATTTTGTCGTTTAGTAAGGAAAAAAAAGTGAACTCTCGCGAACTTCAAAATGTCGAAGCGACATCAAAAGTCGTCGTAGAAGGACGTGAGTAAGACCAAACGACGCAGAAAAATCATGCGATTCCAACAATGTATATAACTCAAAATGGCCAAAAATGTCGCTTGGATAATTTTTCCTTTCCAGCGTCGATATGTGAAAAACTTTAAGTTTTTCATTTTATTTTGTATCCTTGACAAAAATCGACATAATCCATTCTTTACTGAGTTTTTAGCTAAGTACTTTTCTCGAGTTTCTTACACGTAGATTCAAGAAAAAATATTGTAAGCTTCCTCTTAATATCTGAAATAATAATGCAAGTATTGGTGTCTTATATTTTTTTAAGGACCTAAGTACATATAATAATTTATTGAATTTAAAAACCGAGTGTTTAAAGACCAGGTGTTTAAATAAAAAAAGTAGGTTTTAAAATTACGTGCAATCAGTTATGACTATGCGATTAGATGGCTATCAGGTATGTTTTATGTTCGAAAACTGTTATCAGTAACAATAAGCAAAACCCGAGTTACTCAGTAACTGATTCTGTTATTTATTTAATTTGGTATAAATACTAAATATGTTGAGTCAAACTTAAAAACAGGGCCTTAACATTTTCTGAAGCCGGAATGAGATATTTGAATCATGACGTTCTTCGTCATGATTTATATACTTCGACATGATAAAATCTCATTTAATAATTTAAGTATTTTTTTATCTATTCTCACTTTTTTCTAATATAATTCACGTAGTTTAAAAACCAATATTATTATGTTTAAATGAAAAGCTTTGAGAATTGTTTTAAATGAAGACTGTCGTACCTGTTACCAAAATAATAATTATTTCCACATGCAATCTACTCCGACTCGCGAGAAAGAGACAACGCTAGCCACTTCCCATAAGTCCGCTCTCACACCAAAATAATTAATAAATGCTTTCAAACCACATTATTTCACGTAAAGTATATCAATGTTATCATTATGCCAGCTCGGTTTGTTTTAATTACACAAATATACAATATTAATTAAGCGTGGAACTATTAATTGTCAGTTTACGTAATGTTGGTATCATTAGTTTTGCGAGCTTTGTGTCTAATTGGCGTCGTGTATAGGAGCTTTGGTTGCGTTGGCGGGAAAGCTTTTTTGTATTTTTTTTTCAACCCTTAAGTCTATGGTTGGTTAGTGACGTAATGAATTGTGTGTTAATTGCCAAGGAGGTTGTAGTTACCAAAATAATTCAGTATTCCTGTTTTATTTTAGGAACTAAGTACATACTCATTATATTATTAGTCTCTTCAGTAAGTTTAAGTTGTGGTTTAAGTCGAGACTGATTTCACAATTTCATTTTACTGCGTTTTTTTTTCGTATGAGGCCGCTCTTGACCTAGATCATGCCTGATGTTAGTGATGAATGAAGTCTACGATGGAACGAACGGTCCAGAAAATGCCTGTTCAGCCTTGCTTTGAAGGCTGGAGGGTCATATGTGGCAGGGAACACAGAAGACTAAGTCGATAGATCTGAAAAATGTTTATACTTATTTTCCAAAATAGCCCTTTGAATTATACACGCTAAATCAACCCTTTACTAGTTTAATCTGCGATTAGATTCAAAATGCAGGAGTAGACCAATTAGCTGATGATTTGTTTGTTTGTTAACAAACGTGGCATCAGGAGGGCTGACGGGGATGCAACCCCCGACGTTTGCTAACGAGATGGCTAATTAAACGGATATCGATACCAGATAAACGTGTTTTTGGTATTAGGAGAAATAATGACGTGTATGCTTTTTAATGATGGTGTGTCATAGACAATGGGTTATTAGTACTGGCTGATTTTAAGTTGGAACTTCGTTTGAATTTAGAAGACTGTTTTTCTTCGTAATTTTTTTTTATAAATTAGGTGGAGATGGAGTTTTTAAAACGAATTGTTTTTTTTTTAATTTGGCGTATTGCGAGATATTAATGTTTGAGTGATAAAGTTCCATACTTAATATTTCGCAGCGATAACGGTAATTAATTGTAAAGGAGAGTTTACAGCAAAACTCGAAAAACAAAATCTGCAGTTTACTGTCAATTCTATATTCTATGATCTGCGTTCAAGAAAAACCTTATTTGTCACCGTGTAAGTATAAAAGTTAAACCAACATTAGATAGTGGTTTGGTTACTTTGTTAGAAATGCCTGTCATGGAATTATCGTAAAAAGAAAAAGCTCATAGAAAATTATTTCAATTAATTCAGTGAAGCGATTTCTTTTTTTGATTACTCCCATGTTTTCAATTTAACATAATCCAATACCTACTACTACTTAAAAATACGAAAATGTTGAAATTCAAATCGCCATCTTGTTTTGATGACATTTAATATCAAAAACTTGTCAAAATACATTGTTATTAGATAATTAGAAGTCGTTTTGACAGATTGTGACTATTAATAAATTTCGAAGTTTTATCAAAGGCACAAGAACTGCTTTTCTTAGTGTAAATTCTTTTCTGAAATTTAATAGTAGTTCCATCTTGTAGGTGCCTTTCCACGAAAAATAAAACATATTAAAATAAAAATCAAATCGAAAGAAGTCGCTGTCATATAAAAAAAATTACCACAGACAAAATATTTTTCTAAACATCACAGACTAAAATTATGTACCTACAACCACAAGCAAGATAGAGCATACCTAAAATGTTTCTCATAAAAAATGTGTAAACTTCACCCCAGTGACTTGGGGTAACTCAAAATGGTAATAAATTGAGTGGGCGTGGCATACCCCGTCACGCCCCGAGGGGGTGAGTAGTACCCTCAAAACTGGATGCGGAGTACCTCGTAATGTAGATACTTAGCACTATAAGAGGTGTCTCGGTTCGCGACGGGTGGAGAATGCGAAGGATTCTTTTTTGAAAAATAGAAGTTATTGTAGGTGTATGTAGGTTTTATATACGTGTAGTTTTTGATTTTAGCTTTATCTGTTTGACTTTGAAAATAGAAAGATTATCCGGTTGAAGAATGCAGTAGAACTATTTAGTTTTTAAAACTATTTTAGAGGAGTATAATCTCGGAGGAGCACGTGGCTCAATAATCATAATCATGTATTCATATATTCCGCATACCAAAATGTTAATTATAGATATTAACGGTAGCTTAAAGCTAAAAACTGGTATTGTGAACCCTATTGGGGCACAGCAACATAATAATATTACCTATATTTAAAAGAGAACAAAGTCTTTTTTATCAAAACATTTGCTTTTTTTTTATTCTTTTTTTTTTAATTTAGGGTTTTGATCCACAAGGATACGTCAACCTCATTGTACCTTATACTTTATTTTCACAATTGGAATCGAGAAATAACAACAGCACAGCTCTTCAACGTTAAGCAACGCATGCTGAGGACGATACCTGGATGTGTTTTTTTTTTCCTCTTTGGCAACTGACGTATAGTGAGCTTTTCTGGAGGAACTTTGGCTCCTAAAATACAGACTCTTGGTCTAGTTTAGGAGGCAGTAATTCGCCATTGAATTTGACATTGTTCTACAACAGTTTAATTTTAAATTTGTACTTAGGTAATGCATGTAACAGGCATCTTATCTTACTTTTATATTATAAATGCAAAGGTTTGTGAGGGTGGATGTACTAATTATACATTTATGGATGTTTGTTACTCTTTCATGCCAAAAACTACTAAACGGACCTGAATAAAATTTGGTAAGTATACAGTTGACATCTTAGAACAGGGTAGGCGAACCTTTATGTAGGAATGGAATGTTTTTTTCTAAATAAATCGCACCCTTTATAAGGGCACAACTCAAAAAAGTAGATTTTTGAGAAATCGCCTTTCAATATTCTGGATTCCTACATTACACATACATTAAATTACATTATATTAAATTGGAATTTAATTTGACATTTAATTTGATAATTTGACATGATTTTTTATTTTTTTATTTATTATTATCAACTTAATTGACTTTTAATATATCTGAATCTTTTTGTATGTAAATTTCTCCCTTTGTATTTTAAATTAGGAAGCCGAGCAATTGTTTTAATTTGTGTATTTTTATTTTATTTTATATGGGTCTTGGACCTGAAATAAATGAATTTTATTTTTTTATTTTTATTTATTACAGATATTTTTTCATATAACATGCTTATTATTTAAGTTAGCCAACCGGTATAGTTAGTTAACCGGTTAGTTAACCGGTAGCGAATTTCATTTTGTGCCCTTAGCATTTAAAACCTCAATTTGCAAAAATTTTGACTTGATTCCTTATATTACTAAGGGTGCGAAATGTTATGGTCATAGGCGTGCCATCAAATAATTTTGATTTTGTAATTATTGGAAAAATAATCAATATAATAGGATTTACTACAAAAAAAGTAAATTTGCAATATTTCAATTACAAGAGTAGTTTCGAACACTGTAGCGTAGAATCACTCGCATTCGCTGGTCACAAAGTACTTCAGACTTTTTTTCTTAGTACATAAATAATTTCGTGATCGGTGACGTGCCCAAAATATTGTGTCACGTGCCAATGGTTCGCCATCCCTGTCTTAGAATAACGCATAGGCTACTTATTATCCCGGAGTTCCTACGGGATCGGGATATACGCGGAAAAACCCTCCCATGCGAACGAAGTCGCGGGTTGAAGCAATAAATTGAACGAATTGACTTTGAACATCTTTGACAGTCGTTACGTGTAGTCAGGAGACAGAAAATCTGACACCAATCCTGCTAAGGGCTATCGTGTTAGCCAGCTACAGGGTTGTAGAGGAGCGAGAAAGAGGGATAGAGCTATATAACGTGCATAGCTTCATCCCTCTCTCGCTGGAACGACTCAAGTTTTAACACGTCATAATATGGCCCCTGAACGTAATAGAGAAAAGGCTAAGCATACATGATTTCTTTCTTTCTCTCTCTTTTATATCTCGAAAGTTAACATTTTCTTTCATACATATAGTTTAATGCACTTTATAAAAGCTACTAATTAGTGTAATCACGGATTACACAAATTTATTCTCTATCTTCAGGTTACTATGATACTTTTTGCTTCGTAGCTTGTTCTTCTCATGAATATAGCATGTACCTGGTACATTACATAAATAAAAGATTTGCAAAACTCTACAGTTACAATGAGCCTTAAATTTTTAGATGAACATAAGATAAGCTTAACATTCTATTGTTTGTCGAATTCTACGGGCATCATGTCTAGATAAAGGGGTAGGGGTCTAGGTGGGTATAGACATTAAAAAAAAACTTTTCTTTTTATTGTCGATAGCTCACGTTTGACCACTATCTCACCTGATGGTAAGTGATGTGGTCGAAGATGAAGCACGCTTGCCTAGAAGTAACCTAATCACTCTTGACTTAAAGTGAACGAACGGAACGGGCAATTAGTTTGTGCAATTTTATCGTGCACTCCCCGAAATGTAACTGATAGAAAACCGATAAGCTTGCAACACAACGCTATTGTGTTCAACAATTTTCAAGGCTCTGGAGCTTTGACTCAGCCAATGCATCGTTCGGTCTGGAAGTAGCTTGAAAATTGAGGAAGGTTAAGGTTAAAGCTACCGATACTTTTTAACCGAAAAAAGGAGGATTATGTTTTTATCGTGATAAAGACAACGGGAACAAAGCGCGCTACTGTTGATACATGTTAAAATATAAAAACTTTTTTGCAAAAAATAAAACCGACTTCCATATCAAAACACTACAAAGCCAAAAATAATTTTAATTTCGATAGTCGGTGTTATTGGTTTTGTATTTTCTTTTTTTTTTGATATGGAAGTCGGTTTTATTTTTTGCAAAAAAAGTTTTTGTTTTCGTGCTTTTTAGTGGGTTAGTGAATTTTCCAAATCGGTTCGTAAATGACGGAGTTATGCGCGAACAAAAAACGCAATGCAGAGTAAACGAAAAGATCATCAACATAAATATTTTTTTAGACTTTTGTTGATTTTTCGGAAACGGCTTGTCCGATTCCGATAAAATTTTCATGGGACCGTTTGGGAAGTATATCCTTTCTAACAAGATTTTTCAAATCGGTTTGCAAGCGACGGAGTTATGCGCGGACAAACATAAAAAAAAAAAAAATACAAACGTCCGAATTGAGAACCTCCTCCTTTTTTAGAAGTCGGTTAAAAAGACACGCTGTCTGTTGTCAGCACTCAGCAATGCTTTAATATAATAAAATAGTGACCACTACAATACCTAGCGCGTACGCAGCTTTCTTACTACCTATTAGTACCAATAGTACCTACTTGCGTTTTATTTTAGAGCCGTGATGTTGGTGCATGACGCGTCTGTTTATTATACAGGGTGTTTATGAAGTGCATCATATTAAAGGCAGATGTTCTGTAAAGGAACATAACATATTCAGCGTATAAAGTTCCCACAGCTGGGAGACAGGCCTCCTGTCTATGAGAGGGAATGGGACATAATCCACCACGCAGGTCCAGTGTGGTTTGGTAGACCACTCATACGCACAAGAGAATAATAATTGGAATAATTTTTGGAATACTTTCATAGTGCGTACAGCTAAAGAGTGGAATTCCCTGCCGGAGTCTGTGTTTCCTGATAGCTATAACCTGGTAGTCTTTACTAGGCAAGCGTGCTTCATCTTTGACCACATCATCGCTTACCATCAGGTGAGATGGTGGTCGAATGCAAGCCTATAATCTTCTTTTTTAATGTCGTTAGTCTTCGGATTTTTCACTCTTTTGAGTTAAGAAGACAAATATTGAAAAAAAATGTGATAATTTTTTGTTTTTTTCTTAAGCTTTTATTTTAGGGACTTTTAAATTTTTAGTTAATCACATCGGTAATCTTTTGAATCTATCATAGTAGCCTATCAAGTAGGTAACTACCAAAAAAAAAAAACTCAAAGCAAAATCTATCCCAAAAAATCTCTAAGGTATTATTATTCTCAGTTTTTTTTTTCTTTTGCCAACGCATCAGCAGATTAAATTCATTCTAACAATAGAGTTGCACCCCATCATTGCCCGTATCGTCCCCAATGTTGCCACACGCGAAAATGAATTATTATCGAGTTGCCAATTGGGGCGGGGTGGGCCCAAACTAGGGGCGTAGGGGCGGACCGGATATTGGTCATATAAATAAATTAGTAGTAAGTTGAAGGAAATTAATGTTAATTTCAAGTTACGGGTATGTGTTAGTAAGAGTTATGTATAAGAAGGGATGTAGATACGTAGTTCTACGGTTCGCCCCAATTTCTGTACGTACATAAAACGGGATATTTACCATGTAAAAATATCCCGTTTTAAGTTCTAACGATACGATACTGTAAGCGACCATGTTAGCTTAAAAACTTAAATATACCTAAGTAAAATTTGTCTTAAATAAAAATAAAAGTAATAGGTAAGTAATTAAGCCTATAACGTTTCCAATGCTAAAACCATAGGCAAAACATATTTTAAATTGAAATAAATGCAAGATAAACCGTATAAATTAAGAGTTTATCTATCTACCTATTTTCAGTCGAAAAGGCTCGTAGGTACCTACCTACAAGCATCTAAAATTACATTTAACTATCACGTCACTTAGTAGGTAGTGACGTGATAGTTAAATGTAATTTTACAAAATGACAAGCAATAATTATAAAAAAGCGCAGCACAAATTACCTATTAATAATTCCTCACGCGGCCTAAACGCCATTGAGATTCAAATTAAATAAATTATTTTCTATTTACACACTAACTATGCCGTGCGGTTTCACCCGAACTCGCTTGTTCGTTTCCGCTTAGTTTTTTTTTTCTATTTCCTCTGTTTCTAAAGGTTATAGCGTGATATTAAATAACTATTAACCTTCCCCAAGAATTTGGCTATGAAAAACAAAAAGATTTTTTTTAATCTGTCAAAAAGTTTTAGAGACGCGCGTTTATTTAAAAAATATATATAATATATTTGCTTAATAATATTTTTATAGAAGTTTCAAATTTCAAATTCATCTTTAAGTGAGAAAATACTTGATAGAAACAAATTATACACATGACTAAGATTAAGTGCATACATTTTTCAAGTAAAACACACAAAAAGTTTACATTTGATTCACGGTTATATCACTTTTATACACTTCTGGACACATCTATTGGCCCACCTTGTATTTTCAGTTTCGTTTGGTCCTAGCTAAAATTTTATATTAGGTCGAGCAAAAAGTTTTTATGCAGTTTTGAACCTGGCACATTCACAATTTCATTCAATAGTCTTTTTTTGAATTTCGAACACAGAATTTAAAGAAACAAAAGACAATTTGGAGCCTGTTTGTTGATATCAAACAATCGAATACTAAGAAAACTTGGTTTTATTGGTTTACTTGGATTTAATTCTTGAAAAAGTGATTGATATCTTTGCTTTTGCAACAAACATTACTTATTCTTAACATTAAGGTGAGGTTCTATCAATAATCTATGGATACTTCACCTGAAGTCGCCGCCCAAGCTGTGGCACTTATTCAGGCCGGACACAGCCAAAGAAACGTGAGTGCTCAACTTAATTTAAGTCGATCTGCGGTCCGAAATGTTTATCGGAGGTACCTAGAGACTGGCGGCTTTGTTCGTCGCCAAGGAAGGCCACGATCTCGGGTCACAACTGAAAGGCAGGATCGATTCATCGTGACGACCAGCTTGAGAAATCGTCACCTTACCTCCATTGAGATACAAAACCAACTTCGCGACTTCCACGGAGTATCTGTGAGCGCTCGAACTGTTCGGAGAAGGTTAAAAGAACGCGATATGGTACCACACAAGCCAGCTAATGGGCCCAAACTAAAGCGAGCCCACCGAACAGCGCGCCTTCATTTCGCACGCAGTCATTTAAATTGGACACAGCAAGATTGGAGCCGTGTACTCTTTTCTGATGAGTCTAAAATTGTGTTACATGGCAATGATGGAAGGAAGAAGGTCTACCGGCGTAAGGGAGAGCGTTTCGCACAATGCTGCTTTGAAGAGAGGGTTGCTTATGGCGGTGGCTCATGGACTGTCTGGGGCGGTATATCCGCGAGCGGCAAAACTCAACTTGAGGTTGTTACAGGACCACGGCTGCCAACATTAAATGCTGAAAGATACATTCGTGAGTGCTTAGAACCTCACGTGATACCATACGCGGACTATGTGGGCCCAAATTTCCTTTTTATGCATGATAATGCAAGAGCCCATGCGGCCGGCATCGTCAGGGAATATCTTCGGGATGTGAACATCACAGTTATGGACTGGCCAGCCAGAAGCCCAGACATGAACCCCATTGAGCACATGTGGGACGAGCTAAAAAGGCGTGTTAGGGCTCGTCAGCCAGTTGCCCAGACGATGCAGGAGTTGAAAACTGCCATAGAAGAGGAATGGGAGATGATCCCTCAAAATTTCATAGAGCGGTTGATAAACTCTATGCCTAATCGTATGAGAGCTGTGGTAGATGCCCATGGAGGCAACACGCGTTATTAAATTAAACCTTTATTTGATAAAACATGTTTTTTATTCAAAAATTAATTGCCTTTAACAAGGCGCATATCCGACTTGTTAGGCGTAGGTCCATGTCGTATGGTATTCTGAATTCAAATTTAAAACTATACGATCGAAAAAGATGGTAAAATGTATCAGGTTTAAAACTGCATCAACAGTTTTTGTTCAATCTAGCAATCATATTTCGGTAGGGGCCATCGAAACCTAAACTCTAAGGTGGGCCAATAGATGTGTCCAGAAGTGTAGTTTTTTTTTTGTAATTGTAAATGATCACGCGATCAACCGCATTAATATTGTAAGACTGGCTACTGACAGTTTCCTTGTTTATTTTTTCTAAATACTGAGGACGTTTAGTTTTACAATGGATGTGGTAATTTATAAAAGTTATGTTTTATTTGAAGTTATCCGATAAAACATATGTTAAGTAAGTATTTAGCTGAAGAAAATCGTTTAATCAAGTTTGTATCTTATCCTGCGTAACTAGACGTAAGACGGATAGAAAAAAGAAACATGTTTTTTGTCATTATATAGCTGAAAAAATTATTAAAATAAAAGTTTTATTAACCGACTCTCAAAAAAAGGAAGAAATTCTCAATTCTCATTTTTTGATTCTCATTGACCAATGTCAGTCGCAGCACTAATTCACTATTTAGCCTAGATAACCTCTCTGCAACTATTACTATTTTTTTTTCTACACCAATTGGGCAATTGATTTCATTTCGTAATTCCTAATTCTACAAATATTAATCGGAGATACGCTTGATATCAACACATGTTATCATGATACTGACATTGTACCTAGATAGGCCTAAACTGGCACGCGACGTTTGCATCATTTCCCACTTTTTACTATTTTTTACATGTTTTTCTTCATATTTTGCCACTTTCACTGACCAAAATTACGCGTCGAGTTATTAAACACACGAGAGAAATATTTAAAAAACTTCTACAAAACAATAAAAATATGCGACGGTAAGTTTTTGTTTAAACTTGAGATAATCTTTATGTTTTTCTAAAGGAGCGCAACCTTTCTAATTAAAACGAGGGTAGGAACATTAAAAATGATAACAACACTAAGTAACTAACGTGGGTATTAGTTATTAATGTTTGAGGTTAATGGCTTGTAATTAAAAACTAAAATAATATTCTTAAAAACTTCTGCTTTGTTTTTTTAGAGAAAAATACATGACAGCTGTATCCGACTGCGTAACCGGTAGGATAAAGAAAAGGAAAGTAAATAAAAAACTTACCTATTTACGTCAAAATCCAAACTTTCAACTGTAAACGAACGCACTGACAGTGAAACTTGATAATGCACTCGACAAGTAAAAAAAATAATCGTTAATTATCCGCGAGCGATCACACGGCACGTACAGGGCACGACTGAGGCGTTCTCAGCGAATAATCTTATCGAAAAAACCACGTTAATTGCGATTGCAGTCCGCAAAGAATCTTTCGTTGTGTACTTAGGCCTTTTTGGTAGTAGTAACACTGCACTTCGGAGAGTCTCGTAGCAATGCGTCGACGCGAGCGCTGGCGAGGTCGAAGCCAGACTGCCGCATCGGATCGCCCCTCGCGTCGCACGCCCCACCCCCTCTACAATTTTCAGGTAAAAAAAACGGGAAAAACAGATAACATTTCTGTTTATTATCTATTTGGCGACAGTTTTTAGTTACCGTGTATAGGCTGAATGTTGGTGGTCTACGGGCTTTTGTCTCGTTGTTTATGGTCGTTTCTTTTGTTTTGTGGGCGTCGCGGTTGGCGCCGGAGACACGTGCCATTATTGTTTTAGTTAATTATTTACTGGTCGTTTAACATTTATTGAGGGTGTTTGTTTATTAAACCTGATCGACTGTACTTTTATTATTAATATTTATTAATTTATTATAGCTACACAGTCGCAGGTTTCGTTGCTTTCTACTCTAAAAAAAGCTACATTTAGCAACATTTTTCATTGACGAATATATTTTCTTAAATTTAACATCTATTATTTTATATAAAACTCGATAAATAAACTATTAATCCATGTAACGATTATTTATGTAAACATAATTGACACATTACTCACCTTGTGTTGATAATTTTATACATTTTGTGTCATCAATTATATTTCGATCCTAGTCTGTACTTCTATCGAGTGTGTCATGCAGGAAACTTGAAAAATTACAAAATTAATAATTGATGAGATAGGTAGGTACTATGTTGTGTGAAGTTATTTGCATTTTGTAGTTATGGTTAAGGCAATAAATACGATTGAAGTACCTACAGGTATCTAGTACCTACCATTTTTTGTTTTCGGGGGGGAAACCTTCAAAAGGCGCCTGCTCTTTCGGGGAGAAGACCAGGGAGTGTGGGATTCTTACCTCACTAAACCACCCTGGTGATCACCATCAGCACATATAAAGGGCCCCGTTACCTCTAAAAAGACCACTCCGGAGCCCTCTCTGTGCAACCCTGTTACGGCACATCCCTAGGGACCTAGTACCTATCTAGGTACCAAATAGTCAGTCTTTAACGTTCCCACTGCTGGGACTCGGGCCTCCCTTCTATGGGAGGGGCGAGGGCCTAGAATTTCAATCATTTATATTATATTTATTTATATATCATAAGAGTCCCTAACAATTTCACTGCCAAAAAGAGAAATTACCTACTTTTGCAGAACTAATATCTCAATAACGGCATAAAATATCATTTTTCTTTTAAAACAGCGTTAAACATTGTATATTTATCTAATATGTGGTCAAATTAGAATTTAAATATCTATTCAAAATAAATTTAAAAAAATAAAATACAAACACATAAACACGTGTTTTTACGAAATCACGTAATACCAGGCTTTACAACTGCTTTTTTAGCTTAATGGGGGTGAATAACAATCTAAAAAAAAATTCTTTACCATTGGGCATATAGTGCACTAGTAAGTTAACGAATATTTTTTGAAACAAAAAATGGGCGATGTACTTAAAAAAATAGTAAACTCAGAGAAAACTCAATAAAATCCTTTGCAAAACCATCGCTTTTGAGTAAGAATTCGTTATAGAAAAGAAAATTAAAAACTAATTCTGAATAATACAGGTATTTATCTACAAAATTATTATTTTTTATTTTAATTCGGAGCTCATATTTTATTGTAATAACATTTTCTAAGTATGCCTTATAAATCGATGCGCTTGCTCGATTTATTTTGAGTAGATATTTAAATGCTAATTTGACCACTCGGGAACTCGGGACCTCTCGATCACAAGTCCGACACATTATCTATTAGGCTCAATTAAGCTATTGACGCTTCAATAAACAAAATTTAAATAAAAATTGTAAAATGTTATAGATAGATAGATAGAATATACTTTATTATTCACCAAAATTTAAACACACCTATTTAACAATATTGCTTTAACCCTATGGTTACAATGGCGTTCTTAAAAAAACAATAAAATTGGTTTTTGTTTGAAAATATATTTTAGGTACCTAACTCAAAATTCGAATTCGGTAGACAAAGAAAAGCTATGACCAAAAAGTTTGAATGATTAAGCCTGTTTGATCTTAATTTAAACAAAATTATAGCAACGTATAAAAATGTAACCAATTCTTCAGATTTGATGTAGATTTTTTATTGTCTTTTGCTCAACGAAGTCAACGGTGCAGCTAAAAATGAAAGGTAATAATTAAGTACCTACTTGGGTCCTTCCAGAAGATAGAAAATACAATCATCCATAATTTCTTAAACAGTCAAGATTACCATCATTATTCGTAGTAAAACATAAAAACTTATTACAATGTCTCTTTTGAGTGACAATTGTCAATGTTGGTAGCATCGTCAGCTTAACGCTCGCTCAACATAATCCACCCTTTTATTAACAGGTTAAAACAGTTAAAATGGCGCGCAAATAGCTTTTTTTTTTTTCATTTCGTGTAAAAAGGTTGGATTATAAAATGGGTACTTAAAATTGTCTATGAAGTGAGTGTTCATTTAAAAAGATTACTTTAATCTCTTGCGTTTTCGAGAATTGATAGATTTGTTTCTCACGATAGTTTTGGAGTTGAACTTTTGGAATAATATGTATCTTAATCTGTTGATAAACTGTCCATTAATATGTGAGTCTTTTGCTGATGTTATAATGCTTGCTAACAAGTGGTAATTAATTTTATTTTATAATTTTCTGTGTCATATTATATTAATTACCTTGCTAGACAGACAGACGCAGAGCCATCTTTAACTGTTGGAGGCCCAGAGTACTGGATAATGGGGAATGTTTGACCTTGAATTAAAAGAAGAACCAATAAGAACAATTTATTTCACACACTTAGGTACAAACATCAGTGCTGCTTTGCCACTTGGCTCTTGATCTAGGACAACCTGTATCACATTAAAATTCATGGTATAGGTGAATTACAAACAAAACAATGAGCAGTAAAAACATTAATAAATACATTTCTGCATGCCAATTGATATACCTACTATGATAGAATATACAACGTGTAACAGAATAAACGCAATTGCTGAAAGTAGTTGGTTCAGAATCAACTTCTGAATCGATTTCCGTCATAAAAAATAGGTGTTAAATTTCGATAGAAAAATCTTTAATCCAACTTAAAATGGAAACACAGTATCATGACAAATTAATACAATCCTTAATTCAAGGAAATTGTGTTTGTGTCGCATCGGCCGCTAACATTACACGAGTGTACATGCGTCTGCGTAAGGATATTGTATGACGCACATACGTTTTTGCGTTTAGTAAGGGTAAATATTTAATAAAAAATGCCTAGATTTGGTTTCAATTTATTTAGTTACGGATGCGGTTTTAGATTTATAATTTAATATTCTAATTGGGGTGTCTGAGGTATTGCGCTTAATCTGTTACACGTTGTATAAAGATTGCCGTGCCTCGGAAAGCAGGTTGGTCTCGGCTGTCATTAGTACAGAAGCCAGCACATGAAGCTACCCGAAACTGTCAAATTTTCCCAATCAACCTTGAACCTAATTTCATTAACAATAAAGTTGAAAATCTATTAAAGAGATTTGACAGATTTTTGTAGCTTGATGTGCTGGCGTCTGTACTTCTTTGACAGTCATTACGGGTAGTCAGAAGCTAGAAAATCTGACTTCCGTATTGCCAAAGGATATCGTGTTACTCAGCTACAGAGTTGTGGACGTCAGATAAGCAGTCGCTCCATGTAAAACACTAGTATAGTCCTCGTCACGTAAGTTGGCAAGGTTTTGGCGTAGTGGGGGTAAGTTTGCCCATCGTGCACTTAGTGGAACAAAAAGTGGTCACTTTTACTGCTTGCCATTATTCTATGGTTATTGCCATCATTTATTTTTAATCGTGTCTGTTCAGAAGAATGCTAAAGAAAGAAGAGGAATTCATTCGTTAATTCGGTATTATAAATAAAATAGATAGAATACATAAATACGTATAAAAGTGAAAAAAATTGTATTTAAAAAAATATTAAAAATAATATGTTCTCGTCGTCACAATTAGTTAATAAAACTGCTACCCCTTTTATTCTTCTTTTTTCCCGGTGTCCTAAAGACAGTGACGAATTCGGAATTTCAACCTTCCTTAACTATAGTGTCTAACTGTTCTTTCTGACGTTTTAATAGTCTGCGTAAAACGGTATTTGGTCCTGGCATTGTAATCAACGTAACAATCAAAAACAAAGGGTACAACTTTCGTGTGCGCAACTGTATTCGGGAGCAAATAGAATGAGAACTACTGACGCACCAATCGCGCGCTCGGAGTGGCGCTACGTCATACCCCGCGTCCCGCTGACAACCGCCGACACCTAAAAATCGACTTCTGCGCATTGAACGACTCTTGCCAAGTTATTTGAATACTACTATACTCAGCTGAATTTGGTTAAACTAGAAGCCGACTCCGACATAATTGTTTGTCCAGCATTGTAGCCAGTTATTACAGTTTATTATGTTGTTAATAAATATCGCTTATTATTTGGTGGTTTGGCTGAAATGGGGGTCTCAATTGACCGTGGTCCTAGAGTGTCGAGGGAAAGTTGGTCCTGGACAGATGTGTTGAGGAGTTTGTACTACCCAGATAAAATACTGACAAGGGGTGACGGGCGGTTTCTGTATGTAAAAATTTTCATGTTTGAAAGGATAGCTGAGATGTTATTTTTATTTCCATTTTTTGAAAGCATAAATAGTGAGTTTCAATTCTTTAAACTCAACTACATAGGCATTAATCACTCCTTCCATGATTTTATTTTTAATTACTGTTGGTCCCTTGACCTCGATCTCGCCTGATGGTAAGCGATAGATGATGTCTAAGATGGGACGAGCGAGCCCAGAAGATGCCTATTTACTCGTGCTTTAAAGCCTGAAAGGTCATAAGTGGCAGGGAACACTGAAGCCGGCAGGGAATTCCACAGCTAATAAAAGCAGATTGTTATTATTATTCTAAGTAAAAAAGAATGAGATTTTCTATATGAGTTGAAATACTACCTACTACATCTCTGCTTTATCTTTCAGGGAAAACAAGCGTAATGATACCCCATCATCAGCCTTTTCCCAAAAATGTTCGGGTCGGATTCCAAAAAAGGAATCCGGAAATTTCTTATAGAAAAACCCAATAGCACTTTTATGTCCGACCTGGGAATCGAACCCAAGATCTCATATTCAGTAGTTACATTTTGCGATCACTAGACCGACAAGACAGCCTATTGGTACCTAGGTATAATAATACAAGTTATGTTAAAAATGTTGACACTTGGCGTTGAAATCTTCGAAAGCTCACTCACACAGACCCTCTACGTGCTAAAGCGCGGGCGGCGGGCGGCTGCGTTCGAAAAAAAAGATGGAGTCTTTTGTTTTAAATAAAATGGGACCATTTGATTGGTTAAGAGTTTAGACGAACCCGTTCGGGTATTTTCGGTGAGGCTCAGTTGTTTGATGCATTTAGAATGTTTGAGGTATGGTGTATTTAAATGGCTTTTATGAGACATGTTATATGTCTTAATAACTCTTTTGATGGTCATTTAATTTTAGAATTGGATTAAGATTTAAGAACGCATCTCTTTTAACGCTATTTCGTTACAGGAGAGAGAAGAATGTCGAATCTACTCTACCTCTGTTTTCTTCTGGATATTTTAAATTTCCCCTCTCCCGAATTTTATGCGAATATAGGTATCCGCTGGCGCAAATCTAGTCCGTCTTTATGAATATTAAGTTTTGCTTCTATCTCGCATATTTTTGCTTTCATAATTATCGTTTTGGATTCTATAGAGATATATTAACAGTTTTACTGCAAAAATCAACCTTACTGTTATCAACTGAAGGCACTTTCATGTCAAAATGTTACCATAGTATGTGCCGTTTTCTTTTAATGAACTATCGGTATAATCTGACTTTAGATACTCTATGTTCACAATGAATTAATTTGTTGGTAATACTTCATTTTGTGATAAATGTTATTTTTTATTTAATTTTCCGAGAAAACCACAGCCATGACTAATATTAAAATTGGATCCAGTGTTTCCTCCAGAAGGCAGTATTTTTTTTAACATTGTGTTGCGTTACTAGGAGGTTCCTCTCTAAAGTCTCTAAAGAGCCCTGACTGCCGCCGCAAGCTTAGTTCCTGTCCCCGACAAAACCGGAGGGATATTGTCTTTTCTTACGAAAAAGAAATGGTAGGAAAAAAAATAAAAATATAGCTAAGATGTTCGACCTATGATCAAGAGGTGGCAGGTACAAACTCCACCCATTACACAATGAACCCACTCCAGACACAAGCATACATATACAACGTGTAATTTAAAGGGTATATACATACCAAGTGCACGGCTTCTTTGGATGATAATAAACGATATAGCAAGGGTTTTGTAATCCTATGTGTACATGTGTGCAGCATATTAGAAATTTCAATACATTGATACCAGAGGACGAATTTTTCAAATTAAGAAGAACGAAGAGAATTATCGTGTTATTGGCATGTGACGTGGAAAGTGATGACCTTCATAATGCTGTGACACGTTTCTTATTACCTACTGGTATTCAAGAAACATATGAAACCAATAATTTGAGGTCTATTCTGTGAGTCACTTATTTTGAGCTGAAACTGTGCATAGAGACTCCATACCAGATGTTGTCTTCAGTACTTTTGGATAGATATGGGGTTTCCGTTACACGTTGTAGTTATATTTAGTAGCTTAGTTGGAGGGTTTAACTTTAACAAGATTAAACTTTACACACTTTACAAGAAACTAAACTTTACACGGTAGATTCTTATAATTACTTAGGTACTTTTTCTGACAAAATTCTAAGAATCTTCCATTTTAAAGTTTAGTACAATTAATTGTATAGTTCAGCTTCTTTTTACTGAAGTTGTCTGTTTATGGTCTCCGTCTGCTAAGTCATTCCGATGTCACCTCACGTCACCCATAGACAATAAGTCAATTAAATAAAATAAAAAACTTAAATAAAACTTTGAAATAAATTATAAATTATATAAATTAATAATACAATATTATAATTTATATAATAATTTTATATTATTATAATTTATTAATTATATATTATAAATTTTAAATAAATCTTATTACCTAGGTAGGTACATTTTCTGTCTAAATTTTACTACTCTGTAAAAATTTACCTACTTTAAATTTAATTTCGAACCTTCCTAAAGAAACCGCCATAACCATATCCTATGTACATTTTCTAATCCTCACAGCTACTGTAGATTATATGATACAAAAAGCAACTAAAATCCGTGGGCCCCACAGAATCTCTCCTAATTGATACGGGGACCATAAATATTCCAATATGGCTACCGGATTGTAGTAACCATATCGTTAAAGGATTAGGATTTGAAATAGGTTATAAAAGTAAGCAGGCTATGTAGGAATGCCGGTTGTTACGACGTGCTTGAAGCCGGCATCGAACCTGTAACCTTTAAGTTCCTATTTGGGATAGCGAAGATGTATTTTTAGGGTTCCGTAGCCGAATAGCAAAAAACGGAACCCTTATAGTTTCGATATGTCTGTCCGTCTGTCTGTCTGTCTGTCCGTCCGTCCGTATGTCACAGCCATTTTATTCCGAAACTATTATGACTATACATGTGAAACTTAGTAAGTAGATGTATTCTGTGAACCGCTTTCCGATTTTCAGAAAAAGATTAAAAAATATTTAAAATAAAGGGGGGTCCCCATACATGGAACTAGAACTGAAAATATTTTTTTTCATGAAACCTATGCGTGTGTGATATTTATAGACAGGTCTTTAAAAATGATATAAGGGTTTCTAAAACCACTTTTTCATAAAGTCTATCGTTAAAAAGATATAAGCTTCAAAAGTGGTAAAATGTGTGTGTCCCCCCCTCTAACTTCTATAATGAAGGAGTGAAAAATCTAAAAAAAATACATTTTTGTAGATCTTAATGTAAACTTTCAACCAAAATTAGTTTGAACGAAATCGGTTCTGCAGTTTTTGAGATACAGCATATTTTCTAAAACCACAAATATAACTTTATAATTCATACAACACAATGAAAAACTAAGTTATTTAGCGTAGTTGTAAAAATGTAAATAAGCTAGTTTTAAGAAATTTTTTAAGTTTTTTTATTCGTCAAATAAATACCTATACATATTATTTATAGTTACTAAGGAACCCTTCATGGGCGAGTCTGACTCGCACTTGGCCAATTTTTTTTGGTTTGTTATGGAGCAAGCTTACTGCCTACGTGGTTATAAGAAAGGTATATAGAAATGTAGGGAACCATAACTTTGTGGTAACGTTCTAATGAGGTATTGCGGCTCCGGAACGCAAGGGCAGTTGAAGGAACAGGGTGAGATATCTCTAAAAATTCGTTAGATATAGCATAAAACTGAGCTTATAGCACAGATTACTAAATAGTTACTTCGTAACAGATACATCACTCTCATACAAAAGCGAAAATACCTACGCTATAATAGCCTACAAAATCTTAATAATAATACCAGCTGTTTGGAGCGAGAAGAAATGTACCATAAGTACGCACACAGAGAGTTGAGATTGTTTTGCCTGGTTTTGCCCGCCGCGCGACCCACGTCATCGAGCGAATGTCCTAGGGTTGTATATGATGATATTGGTAATAAAACGAAAATAGAAAAACAATTATTTTTTATTTGTTGATCAAATATGTCTTAGTTAAATAAAATGATAGATGCATTTTTTCTTCCCTGAATTCCCCATTTATCAAATTTTAGTGTCGAAAATATCTGAAACCACGTAAATAATTTTAATTTGAATAAATAAAACAGGAGCAAAACGGAGGAAAATCAATTGTTTTTAGGTCGATCCATCATGACGTTGTCAAAATTATTTAGAAAGGCTCAAGCAGGCGTGCGGCAGCCCACTGTCGGATGTACCGACGGCGATACGCGAAGTGGTAGGCATATAACGCGTGGCCTTGAGCGAGTGACGGACGCCTGCTTATAGCGTGATAAATTGTTTAAATATGTATTGTAAAATGTATTCAGCGCAGCATCCTAGGCATCGAGCTAACCCGATCACTTACTAGAAGACGTCGCGGCAGCCCTCATAGAAGTTGCCCGAAGTTGAACGAGCTGGACCAAACTCGACCAACTTCTACGGTTCTGTCCAGGGAAAATGTAGACCACAGGTCATTACCTGGAAAGACATTTAAATGGCAAGAACGGAACCCTTATAGTTTGGTCATGTCTGTCTGTCTGTCTGTCCGTCCATCCGCATGTCACAGCCATTTTATTCCTAAACTATTAAGACTATACACATGAAACTTGGTAGCTACCTACCAAGTTTCATGTATTCCGTGAACCGCTTTTTGGCTTAAGAAAAAAAAAAAAAATTAAGGGGGCTCCTCGTACCTGGAACTGAAACTGTAATTTATTTTTTCATAAAACCTATGCGTACGTGATATCTATAGAAAGGTCTTTAAAAATGACATTAAAGTTTCTAAAACCACTTTTTCATAAAGTCAATCGTTTAAAAGATATACGCTTCCAAAGTGGTAAAATGTGTATCCCCACCCCTCTAACTTCTATAATAATGAGGGGAAAAATCTAAAAAAAATATTTGCTGTAGATCTTAATGTAAACTTTCAACAAAATTAGTTTTAACGAGATCAGGTAAGCAGTTTTTGAGATATGGCATATTTTCTAAAACCCCAAATATAACTTTGTAATTCATACAAATACTATGAAAAACAAAGCTATTTGGCGTAGTTACTACGGAACCGTTCATGGGCGAGTATGACTCGCCCTTGGCCAATTTTTTTTAAACAGCGAACCTGCTGATTCTCTGTTTTACTAATAAATATTCAAACAAGTTATAATGTAGCCATATAAAATTAATGATTTTAACAAATAACTTCCAAGAAAGTAGTTTTCACTACACACACGACATTCGTTACTGGCCACCGACCGAATTCAAATGTTATAAGATTCACACCTGTCTAAAAAGTCCTAAAAACCCAAATTCGTGTTAATTAAAAATAAGCTTTATAATCAGGTCATAGAGTTTATTACGTTCTGTATAATTTAGCACTTCGAACATTTCGATATTAAGAGGTGTTGGTAAATGTCAATGGTTTTGTCCAACTAATGAAGCAAGATGAGTATGGATAAGACTTTAATTTAATCAAGTTAATTTTATTTTGTGGATATTTTTGTTAAATTTTACAGGAAATTAAGTTTTAAAAGATTTTTTTGCATTTAGGTATTTCGATAGTCATGAAATTATGTAGGTATGTGATATAAGTAAACAAATATTTAATTTTGTTATAAATCATTGTGTATGTGATTTTGAGATAAGAAAATATAAATTCACTCGTTTTTATCTTAACAGAATACTGGTAAGCGCGATAACATTCTAGAATTGGTGATAATGTCAAGGTAACGACACATATGGTTTTGACAACGTTAATCTCTTCAAAGCGAAATTATATCTCGGATTGCAATATCACAGCAGTTGCAGTAAGACATTAGGCTAGCTGGTCCTTTTCTGAAACAGTTATTAAATTGGTCATCTTTATTCAATGATATCATAAAAGTTCTTAAAAATGAAACAAGTGCGAATATATTTTTATGAATAAACAAATTTCGAAATTGTAAAGGCAGGGAAAAGGAAGCAGATGGGACCCGATAGGGCCATTGCCTTACGGGGTTGCAGGAATGTTCTAACAAGATGCCGCGGCCCCAAAATGTAAGGGTAACTGAAGAAGCAGGGTGGGTTTTTAGCCAGTAGAAGTCTGACACTCCCTTCCAGTCTACCCAGAACGGGAGAAATCATTGGATGATATTCGCACACGGAAAAAAAGCACAGCATGTTTTCTTCTTCCATACATCTCAATTAGTTTACTTTTATAATAAAGTTACATAATTTACATTTAATATTATGTCCTTCAGCACTAATATTAAAGTCATGTCCACACTATACACCCATAGTTCGGCGCGCACCAAAGTGTTCCACGTTTAAATATGATATTTTTTTCTAGTTTTCAGTGCGTCGCGGCCAGCACCGCCATACAGCCTATATTTATGTGTTGCCGCGTAATTTATTTATTTTTATTTATTCACCGCTCTGTAATAGTCGGTATTGGACTGAGGTTTATGGCGAGTACTAGGAGTAAGGAAAACGTTTTGTGGTTCATAATACTAATAAAGATATTTCTGTATAAATGAGATAGTATAGTACAATAATTTATATGGAAAAGTTATAGTACTATACTATTAAGTCTTAGTATTGGAAAAGACAAATTAATACTTGCGTCAGTACACAATCATCATTTTGATAGTGTTATCGAAACCAAAAAGTCCACTCTACAATTTAAGTTAGGCAATGAACAAAAGGAAAAACTGACCATATTTTCGGCGAAAAAAGAAAATCCAAGATCTATGTCCTTTGATTGGCCGCACGTGGCAGTGGACAGAGAAAAAACGATATCACTATCAACGCCCGTAAATTTTTAAGCGCATCCATTTTGAATTAACTCTATGTTACCAGAGTCAGCCGGAGGTCCCTCGATCTGCTGTTAAATGCTTTATTTAAGTGTGTTATTGTATATTGGGTTAGTTCGGATATAAACACGAAAACGTAAAAAGCTTCGGAGATGAGTAGGGTCCGTATTGGAAGCCTTTAGACTGCCTTTAGTTGGCCTTGAAGATATTAATACTAGTCTATTATATTATACCTATATTGTTTGTAATTGAGTTTTTTTTTTTTTATTCACGATCTATCTAGCTGAGATAGTGGTCAAACACGAGTATCGTATCGTATCGTATCGACGGTAAGCAGTAGTCAGGTGAGATGGTCGACCAACGCGAGTCTATTGTCAATAAAAAAAACAAACTTAAAGAACCCTAGGTTAAGCTATCAATAAATACAGACTCTTGCAGGGAATTCCAGTCCTTAGCTGTACGCAAAATGAGCGTATTCCTACTGAGACATGGATCTCATATCTTTGAGAGCGAATGGATCGAAATTCACCACGCAAGACTGTGCGTGAGCGTGTCAGTGGAAACTCTCTTAAATCATGTTGTTTTGGTATTACAAAAATCATGTTTAACAAGTCTCTAACTAAACTAGTGGTCACTCAGTTGTTGAAATTCGACTATGATTTATTTACTTTAACGTTCAGTAATGATAATAATGTTATAATATGATAATCTTCATAAAGTGCAGTTAAAAACCGAAAGGCCTATTTGGCACAGACGTGAGGCACACGCAATGCTGTTACTTTAATTAAATTTTTGTTTTTATTCGTAGGTATTTATAATGTGCCTTTGCATCTGGGTCAAATATTTTTCTTTCTTTCTTAATAATATTACAAAAATATTAGCTTTGTGCACTCCTTCTACATGTAAACTTTAACTGTGCCAAATCACATCTCGCGTCCTGTTCCTCATTACTGAGGGTCGTGACCTCATTCATAGCACACCTTGCTATGGACAATGGCTCCACTAATTTTGCTCTCCCCACTTTAATTCCTCTTTAAGTTCTTCCAAAGATTGTCTGGAAGATATCGCTCTCAGTGATAAGACCGCCATTGTAACCATAGCTGAAGCAATATTATTAAATAGGTGTGTTACAATTTTGGTGTACAATAAAGTATATTCTATCTCAAAAGATCGCCTCAGACTGTAACTTACAAGGTTTCCTTATAATTTAATCAGTATAATAGATTGTATGGACTTTAAAAGAGACGTTGACCTCTGAGTTTGTTTCGGTGTTTCTTCTCAGGGTAGTCAGTTAGGAAACGTCGGCCTCATCTATGTAGTTTAAATTTACGAAAAAAATTACGTGTAAAAGTCTTATTTAATAACCAATATGTAAATAAAGATTTATCATTTGTCTATTTAATGGTTCGCCATCGGCTCTTATTTTCGGCAGCATCGTGGAGATAGTCAGATTCGAGAGCACTGTGCACGTTGTCGAACCAGTACATCGGACTAGTCATTTTTAGGGTTCTGTAGCCAAATGGCAAAAAACGGAATGTCGTCATGTCTGTCCGTCTGTCTGTCTGTCGGTCTTTAAAAACGACATCGGGGTTTCTAAAACCACTTTTTCATAAAGTCAATTGTTTAAAAGGTATAAGCTTCCAAAGTGGGTAAAATGAGTGTCCTCCCTCTCTAACTTCTATAATAATGGAGTGAAAAATTAAAAAAAAGTATATGTCTGTAGATCTTAATGTAAACTTTCAACCAAAATCGGTTTGAACGAAA
This sequence comes from Tholera decimalis, assembly GCA_943138885.2. Taxonomy (NCBI): domain Eukaryota; kingdom Metazoa; phylum Arthropoda; class Insecta; order Lepidoptera; family Noctuidae; genus Tholera; species Tholera decimalis. The sequence goes on from OW964571.2 coordinate 34,788,179, forward strand.
TCAGTTCAGCAGTTTTTGAGATACAGCATATTTTCTAAAACCGCAAATATAACTTTGTAATTCATACAAACACTATGAAAAACAAAGTTATTTGGCGTAGTTGTAAAAAATGTAAATAAGCTTGTTTTAATAAGTTTTTTTCGTCAAATAAATATACATATAATATTATATTATTATAGTTACTACGGAACCCTTCATGGGCGAGTCTGACTCGCACTTGGCCAATTTTTTATTGAATCGTTGATAGGTCCCCGTTGGACCACCATCTCACCTGATGGTAAGCGATGATGTGGTTGAACATGAAGCACGCCTACCTAGAATTAACCTATTCACTCTTGACTTAAACATCCCCAGGTTATATCTATCAGGAAACACAGACTCCGGTAGGAATTCCACTCTTTAGCTGTACGCACAATGAAAGTATTCTCAAAACGTCTTGTGCGTTTGAGTGGAATGTCCACCATGTAAAAGTCTTTTTCCTTCGATCTTTCCGGTCACTATCAGTTTCTCAAGTTTATCGCCTTACTTCCTTGCGATGTGACCGAAATATGGATGAAATTGGTGGAGAGTATTAATATATAGTTTCAAAATCATGCTCAGAAACTAAACACGCTCAATCTCTGCCGCTCCTCTGCCTGACAAAGCGTGAAGTTTGTCAATAAAACGGGTTCCATGACAAACACATCGACCTATTGCCCCAAAAGGTTACGCATCGTATTTTTCATTAAATTTTTGACATAATTATAAATATCATTATAACTCCGGTATTAAGGCGAGGCCAGACTGACAGCGGATTGACAAATATTTGATTTTCTGCCTCTGCATAGACCTGTAAAAGTGTTATTTATTAGTGAACTATGTAATTGTGAATTTCCAGGCTAACAGTATGCAGGTAAGTCTTCGTTTATTTTTATTTTTTTTGATAATGCTAGCCGCATTTGACCACCATCTCACCTGATGATAAGTGATGATGTGGTCGAAGATGAAGCACGCTTACCTAAAAGTAACCTATTCACTCTTGACTTAAAGACCCCTAGATTATAGCTATCGGAAATATCCGTCGTTAGTTGTAAATGTGACATTTATTTATTCATTTCGGAACAGTTAGACATTTTTTTTATAATTACAAATGATAACAAAACTTGGGATATGAGTGGCTCCGAAATTTGTTTTTAGCAGTCATACTGAACTTTCTCCATAGTGAACTTCTGTCTTAGGGAGATATTTCTGAGAGACCGAGTTTTAAAATTATATTCCCATTTAGTTGAACATTATTAATAAAATTATGTGCCTCTTAGCATGCATAATATTATGGTTAAAGTCTAACAATATATTATTATTTAGGTAGGTAATATGCAACTGATTAGGGTTTACTTGAAATCAATCAAAGATTATGATAATATTAATAATACACTTCTGGACACATCTATTGGCCCACCTTGTATTTTCAGTTTCGTTTGGTCCTAGCTAAAATTTTATATTAGGTCAAGCAAAAAGTTTTTATGCAGTTTTGAACCTGGCACATTCACAATTTCATTCAATAGTCTTTTTTTGAATTTCGAACACAGAATTTAAAGAAACAAAAGACAATTTGGAGCCTGTTTGTTGATATCAAACAATCGAATACTAAGAAAACTTGGTTTTATTGGTTTACTTGGATTTAATTCTTGAAAAAGTGATTGATATCTTTGCTTTTGCAACAAACATTACTTATTCTTAACATTAAGGTGAGGTTCTATCAATAATCTATGGATACTTCACCTGAAGTCGCCGCCCAAGCTGTGGCACTTATTCAGGCCGGACACAGCCAAAGAAACGTGAGTGCTCAACTTAATTTAAGTCGATCTGCGGTCCGAAATGTTTATCGGAGGTACCTAGAGACTGGCGGCTTTGTTCGTCGCCAAGGAAGGCCACGATCTCGGGTCACAACTGAAAGGCAGGATCGATTCATCGTGACGACCAGCTTGAGAAATCGTCACCTTACCTCCATTGAGATACAAAACCAACTTCGCGACTTCCACGGAGTATCTGTGAGCGCTCGAACTGTTCGGAGAAGGTTAAAAGAACGCGATATGGTACCACACAAGCCAGCTAATGGGCCCAAACTAAAGCGAGCCCACCGAACAGCGCGCCTTCATTTCGCACGCAGTCATTTAAATTGGACACAGCAAGATTGCGAGCCGTGTACTCTTTTCTGATGAGTCTAAAATTGTGTTACATGGCAATGATGGAAGGAAGAAGGTCTACCGGCGTAAGGGAGAGCGTTTCGCACAATGCTGCTTTGAAGAGAGGGTTGCTTATGGCGGTGGCTCATGGACTGTCTGGGGCGGTATATCCGCGAGCGGCAAAACTCAACTTGAGGTTGTTACAGGACCACGGCTGCCAACATTAAATGCTGAAAGATACATTCGTGAGTGCTTAGAACCTCACGTGATACCATACGCGGACTATGTGGGCCCAAATTTCCTTTTTATGCATGATAATGCAAGAGCCCATGCGGCCGGCATCGTCAGGGAATATCTTCGGGATGTGAACATCACAGTTATGGACTGGCCAGCCAGAAGCCCAGACATGAACCCCATTGAGCACATGTGGGACGAGCTAAAAAGGCGTGTTAGGGCTCGTCAGCCAGTTGCCCAGACGATGCAGGAGTTGAAAACTGCCATAGAAGAGGAATGGGAGATGATCCCTCAAAATTTCATAGAGCGGTTGATAAACTCTATGCCTAATCGTATGAGAGCTGTGGTAGATGCCCATGGAGGCAACACGCGTTATTAAATTAAACCTTTATTTGATAAAACATGTTTTTTATTCAAAAATTAATTGCCTTTAACAAGGCGCATATCCGACTTGTTAGGCGTAGGTCCATGTCGTATGGTATTCTGAATTCAAATTTAAAACTATACGATCGAAAAAGATGGTAAAATGTATCAGGTTTAAAACTGCATCAACAGTTTTTGTTCAATCTAGCAATCATATTTCGGTAGGGGCCATCGAAACCTAAACTCTAAGGTGGGCCAATAGATGTGTCCAGAAGTGTATATTCGCCAAGTAACCCGCTTGCACTCGCACCTCGCCTTAGAACCCGGTACGGTACAAAACTTTACTCACAGACGAAAACTATAAAAAAGCCGACGTGATCACCTCCGCGACCTTAAATACACGTAAAACAACCTTCCAATACATTGCTGGTTTTAAAACACAATATAAATATACTTTTCAATATAAACCCTGCGTTGGACGACGAAGTATTAATAACCGTTGAGTAAGGCGTTCGAAGTATAAAGGTTAGCTCACACCGAGACGACATGGCATGCTTGAAGAGACTTAAAAATAGATGATTTTTTGAAGTCTTTTCAAGGTGTATCGTGTTACCCAGCCATTGGGTTGTGGAGGATAGATAGGCAGTCTCTCCGTGTAAAACATTAATACACAGCTGGTTAAACTGGAAGCTGACTCCAACATATTTGGGAAATTAGCCAACGAGGAGTATGTAACTTTACACAGTTAAAGTTTACATGTAGAAAGAGTGCTGAAAGCATTGACATATATATTACTTCGTAAGGACTGGGCGGACCGCATGTTATAATGACGCCTCGAACTTGGTCCCAAAGTGGTCTAACCTTTATCGAAGTGAACTAGAACGCGATCGGCTATCTTCGGGAAGGGTCGTCAGTTTTACAAGCAAAAATGCCAAATTGTGTCGTGAAGGGTTGCGTGAACTACGAAATAAAGCATAAATAAACTTCTAACATTATTTAAAACAATTTTCTTTCTTGCATGTCTCAACCTTTAGCATAGACAACGCGAAGCCGCGTAAAAGTGCGACATAACTTTGCAGCGGCGTGCGATGCAGCTGATGAAATAAAAAGATTTAGTAATATTACTATAAGATTAAATTATGTACAAAATTAATTTTTATTGTTTATTAAAAGCAAATTAAAATGTATTTTTATGTACAACAAATATAAAATTCAAAAACTAAAAGGATTTTTTTTATTTCTTTGTACCTCGAAAAATACCACACCCCGATCTGACAAGGCTACGTCTAGGAGCAGACCACGCCGATTGACATCTTAGTTATAATAGATGGCGCTAGTGTGTTTTGTAGGGCAACCGCGTCCGTCAAATGTTCTGACGACCGTATCTTTACTATTTAAATCAATGGCTGAAAGCGAATATGTTTGTAATAACATCTACTTATACAAAAATGAATCGCTAAATGTGTTGCTAAGCGCAAAACTTGAGAACGGCTGAACCGATTTGGCTGATTTATTTGTTGTTGTGTTTGATGAAGTCTGAGGAAGGTTTTTATGGAGTAAATAAAAGTTAAAAAAAGCGAGAAAAATAGTAAAAACATCAATTTTCTTTTTTCATACAAATACTCTGTCCCCAGATGTCAAACATTTGACGTCAATCAAAGCAAAAGAAAGGCGTGTTAGGATTCTCTTTGGTATGCCTTCAAGTTGATTAGAGGTTGCATGTTATTAATGAAAATAATATAAAAAGATCCCTCAAATTTGTTTTATACATTGACATATATATTACTTCGTAAGGACTGGGCGCACCGCATGTTATAATGACGCCTCGAACTTGGTCCCAAAGTGGTCTAACCTTTATCGAAGTGAACTAGAACGCGATCGGCTATCTTCGGGATGGGTCGTTAGTTTTACAAGCAAAAATGCCAAATTGTGTCGTGAAGGGTTGCATGAACTACGACATAGAGCACAATAAAAAAAATATAACATTTTATATCACCGGTAAGTTAAAAATATGTCATTAAATCAACTTCTAACATTATTTAAAACAATTTTCTTTCTTGCATGTCTCAACCTTTAGCATAGACAACGCGAAGCCGCGTAAAAGTGCGACATAACTTTGCAGCGGCGCGCGATGCAGCCGATGAAATAAAAAGATTTAATAATATTACTATAAGATTAAATTATGTACAAAATTAATTTTTATTGTTTATTAAAAGCAAATTAAAATGTATTTTTATGTACAAAAAATATAAAATTCAAAAACAAAGGTTTTTTTTTATATCTTTGTACCTCGAAAAATACCACGCCCCGCTCTTACAAGGCTACGTCTAGGAGCAGACCACGCCGATTGACATCTTAGTTATAATAGATGGCGCTAGTGTGTTATGTAGGGCGACCGCGTCCGTCAAATGTTCTGACGACCGTATCTTTACTATTTAAATCAATGGTTTTATAGTAATTTTTATTGTGTAAAAAAATGTGTTATTTTATGTAATGATTATCAGTAATCGTGTAGGAAGATAGGTGATAAGAACATAAGCGTTGGTGCAGTATTTTGGATGGAAAGAGGCTGCATGGACTTAAATTATCACCACATTAAATATTACTAAAGTCTTTCAATGTTATTTTATTTCTATTAGACTGCGACAGGCCAATTACTCTTGACAGAACCAAATCTGTCGAGGCAGCTATTAACATAAGAAAGAATAGTACTTTGTTTTAGAGAAATAAGGCATAACAAGGTCTGCCGGGACAGCTAGTTACTAATAATTTAAATTAATTATGGTTGAATATGGACCACTGGTGAAGTCAATAGTATACATAATGAATGTACCAAGCGACGGCGCTTGTGTTCCCTTTTTGTGTAATACCTATACAAAGTTCTATATAGTATCGCGTTCATAAAAGTGCGTGCAATGTCTCACCGCGTTACGTCCCGATGTGAACCGAACCTAACGTACAATAATGGAATCCCGCCGCCCGGAAACGTATAAAAAAGCACGGCAAAACTTTTTCAAACTGGCAACGTTGAATGGAACGTAATTTTTTACCTCGGTTAGGGATGTCGCAGTGAAAAATGATATAATTTATATCGTTTGGTAGCGGCTACCCGTTTTGTTCAGAAAATACAACTAAAAAAATGTTAAAAAAAATATGTATATATTACAATATTTTTTACTCTTTTTACAACTAATTTAAAATGTTTCCTTATCAACGCGCGGCGCGATGCGACAAAAGGTTTAGTGATGCGCGATTTTTTGAGATCAAGATTATCGATATCGGTATTTTTTGTTGAGTACACTCAATACATTCATTGCATTACACACTATGAGCTTAGATGGTAGGTACATACAAAATTAATATACATAGTTATAGATAATTGTAGACCCTGTCGGGCACAGCAAATTAGGTTCCGTAACAAACAAATTACACTTTCGTTTGTTACGGAAGCTTCGTTTAAAAGCACATCACGCAAATACAGCTACTCGTAAATATAGCTTTCCATGACAGCATTGTTAATTGCATATCAATCACTCGTTTTTGTAGTCTGAGAGAGTAATTTAATTTATCCGCGGTAAAACTACTACTCATTAATGAAACTATTTAGTTACTTATTGCATTTAATTGCTCGTATAAGTTATTCGAAGCACAGTTTTTTTGTTGCCGTCATGGTGATTGCATGATTAATTCACAATCATTTATTCATTTAGCAGTTTTTAACTATGATTAATATTTCATTCTAGCGCGTGCATTCACCTAATACCATTGCTATCTCGTAGGAAAAATTGTGTTAAACAATGTTTGTTTTTTTTTTTAATGAAAACCTTAAGATTAATTTAATTCAAGTAAAAGTAACTTTTTATCGAAAAATCCCATCCCTATGGCACTCACACAGACAAAGCCACAACACAAATCAAAGCGCGCGCGTCGTACGAGCGAGAATGAAATATTCAAATTTGGAAGCTGATTCCGTTTATGGCTACTTAATTTGGGTGATTCGATTTGAATATTTAAAAAAGGTACGAAGGAAAAAAATGTATAGCCATAGACATTCCTCGAGCGAGACACGGAGGTTTTAATGTAGCAGATTTTAGGTTATTTATTATCTGTGAGCGGTGTGTAAGATCGGTGAAGTTAAGTGCGGTGATTGAGGTCTGAATTCAGATGGGTGGTTGAATGGATGAAATGTAGGTTCATTTCAAAGAATTAGGGTTATCTGATTTATTTTTATGAATATGTTTGTTTTGACGTGCTTATTGGGCATCTGGTTTGCGGTTATTTCGTTAGTCATGCTACCTGAATGTGTTAAAAAAATCGCAGTGGGAATAGATTCATCTGGTTAATTTTAAATTAGTTGAAGTCTGTGGTTTAGTATCATGTCAGCCGGTTATTATGACTTACCATGGGTCAACTTTTTTTTTCGTGGGGAAAATCATCAAATGACGCTTCTTACTCTGGGTAGAGCGCAAGGAAGTGTCAGAATTCTACTGACTAAAAACCCACCCTGTTCCTTCAGCTGCCTTGCGTTTTGGGGCTGCTGTATCTCGTTAGAACATTCCTGCAACGCATGCAATGGCCTTATCGCGCCCCGTCAATGCTGCTGACTGCTCTTTGAGGCGCGCGCGGAACATGACGAGCCGACGACCCGGGCCTGGTCCTTACCGGACGGTGAGCTACCACTGCTCGCCGTCCGCAAGATAGCAACTTGCGTTACAACTTGTTTTCAGAGTACAGATTGGATTTTGTCTCGATTTGACCTCTCTGACATGGCAAAACTATGGATTCGACCACGGAATAGATGAATAAGGTTGGAATGGTAATGTTAGCGTGGCGAGCGCGCCAGATTTATGATGCGATAATCATAGCGCGACCGATTAATTCATTCACCGCGTTTAGTGCGCTTCGGATTACTTCGAAACACAGAGCTCTGCTTTAAAATGCCGTGTTGTGCAATTATAACCTGTAAAACAAAAAGTCAGATCGCAAGTATAGAGCGAGGAGGTATATCTTTCCATCGGTAAGTCGAAAATAACATTTAATTACAATTTTACTTGTAAAAAACATAAAAAATTTCTGATCATTATGAAATTCCGAACATTAACAACATTATTGCAACAAGTTACAAAAAGAGAAGATTACCCGTTGTGTACTCGCTTAATCAATGCAATGACCAAGTTCACTTACAAGTTACAATGTGCTGCATGCGCCACACTTCAACCATTGACGTTTTGTCCTTTGCCCTGATTGGCCATGATGCACGGTGCATGTTTATCAACAGTGAGTTACAATCAGTAGCAAGCTCTCGATTTAAGTGTGTATAATTTATTTGTGTGCGAAATTCGCATACGTAACGGGCCTCGTGCTTGTAGTAGAGCTAAAGAGTGGGGAGACAAGTGGCGACACGCGTTCTCATACAAATCAGGAACTGTTTCCTTTCTAACCTCTTTTATCTGTTCTGTGGATTCGACAAGCGCTCAACAACAGTGCCTCAACAACAACCTCTAAAAGGTTTATGACATGAAAAAGTTGAAAGTCAGTATTCTCCATTCAGAAGAAAGGGCTCGTGGCTAATAATAACGGCCGCACGATCTTCAAGATTAATCTTGCAACGCTTGTTGAGGTTGGTGCTTGGATTGGGTGATCAGCCAAATATCGAAATTGCTCCGTCCCTCAGAAACCATAACGGGTAGTCAGATGTCAGAAAACCTGACGCTACTGAGTTTTGGAGGTCAGACAGGCAGTCGCTTGAGTGAATAATCCCTGCTTAACCTCTAGAGCCCCAGCGGCACAAAAACTTACTGGCACGTAAACAAGTATTAGTTGAGCCCCGCTGGCAAACGATAAGAGCCCGCCCGCGGTGCTTGACGGATGGTTGACGTAATTATGGCGGTGCTTGAGAGGTTAATAGTGAATAGTCTATACTTTGTGGTCACAGTCTTAAAGGCACCACAGTGACTCGGTGACCCTTAAGCGTAGATTTTTACGAGATTTCCATAATAAGTTTGTTTACGCATATTAGAGACGAAGTTTTTATGATAATTAGTTAATAACTTTTATAGCCTCTAATCAGGATACAATGCAACTAGGCCATCTGTCTGTTTAGAAGATTTAATTTTAATATTATAGAAAGTATTAAAAAACAGTTAAAAATTCATTCGTTACGATGGAAAGCCTACTTCAAGTTTGTATCATAAAAATAGTAATTCAGCTGATTACGTATCTACTGTTGGGTCAGAGACCTTTTCTCTATGGGAGGGAGTAGCCTACCTTAACAGCAGTTTTATTTCGGAGGGGACAGGGACAATAAATGAATGATAAACTTGGTGGACCTCTTACCCATACATACAAAACGTGTTGAGAACACTTTTATTGCGTTTAAAACTTTTTTTTGTCCGAGACTGCGTTTCTTAGTCAACTGGTAGCCTTTTACCCTTTAACGCACCCCTTTTTTGAGGGGGTTAAATCATCAAATGACTAATCCTGCTTGGTGGAGCGGTAGAGAGTGTCAGACTTCTAGTGACTAAAATCCCACCTTGGTCTTTCAGGTGCTCTTGCATGCCGCGGTACCTATCTCGTTATGGGTAGTACCTTGCCTGCAACTTCGGCAGGGTATCTTAATAGCCCACCATTCACCATTACTTATTTATCTATTCAATGCAATACCTAGTCGGTATGTAAAAAAAAACCGGTCAAGTGCAATCCGGACTCGCGCACGAAGGGTTCCGGTCTATAAAAAAAAACAGCAAAAAAATCACGTTTTTTGTATTGAAGGTCTCTTAAATATTTATTGTATTCTTTTTTTAGTGTTTGTTGCTATAGCGGCAACAGAAATATATCAGCTGTCAAAATTTCAACTGTCTTGTTATCACGGTTCATGAGATACAGTTGGGTGACAGACAGACAAACAGACAGTCGCATAGCGGAGTCTTAGTAATAGGGTTCCATTTTTTCCCTTTCGGTTCAGAACCCTAAAAATACTGCCATTTATTAAAGCAATACTCCCTACATCTCTACCATATCTAAGATGGCTGATCCAATGCTACTAACATTCACAAATCTGTACTCAAATCTAACTGCCAATTACATCCATAGACATAGAGAAATAGACTGAGCATCAACACAATACCTACCGACTAATGTGTAGAAAGAGACAGCAACTGTGTGGCTAACCGGCTAACCTATCTCTTTACTTTTCTTTGTTTGGTTTTAATTTTACTTTTTTAATAGAAGTCACTAACTATATAATACAGTTTACCACGTTACGTACCTTTTGTCATGTAAAATGACCTTTTTATTTTGATTTAATTGCTTTTTTTGTACAACTGATTTTTTTTCTAGATTTGTACGGTACCTTTAGAGAAGGGAACAGAATGGCTCCTGTACAGGATCCAGGATTTTCATATTTATAGGTAGGAATTTTGGCAAAAAATAGTTTCTTTTTATTATCTCGTTTATGATAGCTGGTGAAGTGAGTTAATCAATATTCAAGAAGTTAAGGTAGAGTAAGAAAAGTGTAGTAGAAACTAAGCAATCGTGCAGCCATTTGTGTTGTGACCCCTACAGTACATCTGGCTGCACGAGTGTCAACTTGACGGCCAATAGAGCTCGTAGTTTAATTATAAAAGCCACACTGACCTTTAAGCTTAAGCTATGATTAGTGAGCTTGACCTGTGGATCGGTAACAATCCATTACATACCCCTAAACATCTCTGTATCTCGGAAAGCGTACCAAACTATTTGTCCCGGCTGTCACTGGTTTTTGACTGTCATTACAGGTCAACAGAAGTCAGAAAATCTTTCACCAGTAGTAGTTATGGGTTGTGGAGATCAGAGACATTCGCTTCTCGTAAAGTATTGTTATTCAGGGTCAACCGCTATGACTCGAAACCGAGCATAATTTAGTAAGAAGATTTCCGAATCTACGGTGTTTCGTGTTCAACGAAAGCTTCAAAGAACAGTTACCTACCACTTTTAACGGAGCCTGCAGGATAGGGAAAATGCCTACCGAGGTTACGGAAATGTTCTTACAAGGTACAGACGCCAGCACATGAAGCTACCCGAAACTGTCAAATTTTCCCAATCAACCTTGAACCTAATTTCTTTAACAATAATGTTGAAAATCTATTAAAGGAATTTGACAGATTGTTGTAGCTTGATGTGCTGGCGTCTGTACTTGAAGGCGGAAGCAACTGGGTGAGTTTTAGGTCAGTAGAAGTCTGACATTCCTCTCCACCCAGAGCGCTCAAAAAAAAGAGAACTTTCGCTGTGGGTACAATTCACATTACTATCACATGTCTGGAGTAGGTTCACGGCAATAGTGTAATGGGTGGGGTTCGAAGCCACGACCTCTCGATCACAAGTCTGAGACATTGACCATTAGGCATTGACGCTTCACTTGTCAGCCAGACTTACGTAGTAACTATTAAGTAATCTGTGGCCAGACCACATGCTCAGTCCAGTGCTCTATGACTAAGTCGGATTTCTCGAACTATGAACGAATCTTTTAGGTTGTTAGGTAGTCTTTGCATCTAAGCTTGCCCCGTCGACTTCGAGAGGGATTCCGATCACTCTAACCTGTCTTTCTTTGAAGAGTGCTATGTGACTCTAAATGGCTGAAATTTGAATTTGGAATTCGTGAATGTGACAAAGACAATACTGACCCGAGACGTGTTTGTGTATTGTTCCATTTTTTAAAAGTGCGGTGTAGTTTTTAAAGCAAAATATCTTCGTTATTTTGGTAGGAAATTATGACAATTATAAAATCGTAACACCAATTCAAAGTAATCCTAATGGTTGGAATAACTTGCCTTATTATCATTATCTACTAAAATTATAAATACGTAAGTTTGTCTGTTACGCTTTCACGGCTAAACCACAGAACCGATTTGGATAAAATGCATTTGGCATGGAAATAGTTGAAGACCTGGGGTCAAACACAACCTAATCAAACATTGTGTTTTTAATATAAATGAACCCTTGAGGGGCATGAATGTTTCCACAAAACAACTCCAAGTGAAAGAAGTCACTGGTATTTTTTTTATTCCATGCAGTAGCATTTTAAGCTTGTTGATACAACATTCTTTTTCATCATTTGGGCAGAAGAAGCATTTAAAAGCCTGAAATTAGTTATCTAATATAAAGAGATATATGTATGCATACCTACCTATACTGCACTTGCCCACGTAATGTATTAGGTAACTACCCTATATCAGTCTTAAATACCATAACATAACCAGACACTGGCTATGTTTATTATAACCAATATTTTAAACGTAAACCAGTGCGGATGACGCGAATATCTCGCCATAAGTCGAAGGGATCAGCAAGAGATAGTGTTGTGCGTCGCGATAACGTAAAATATCGATACTTTGCTATCGACAAATCGATGCCAGCTATTGATATTACTTAAGTAGGGCTTGATGGGCAGATTTTGAATTTTATTTAGGTACCTTGGTATTTTTTCTTTTCGTATTTAAATATGAGAGGTTTGAGTAAAAATGTTTGAAAAACCATGATTGTTTACGACAAAACTCAATTTTCTATCGCATTTGGTTGAATATTTAAGTAAACTATCAGGTTAATTAAATGTCAAAATAAATATAATCAAATCTGGCATGTCTCATTCGTTTATGCGGCAAAACGTAATTGCTTAAGTCAATGAATACATTATAATTAATGATAAAGCATCAACAAAATTACCAATTCAAATATCTACATTAAAGAACATTAATAAACAATATACTTAACTATGTACCTCCTGTGAAATATATAGCCAATAAAATTTACCAGTAGGCAGTAAGTGATGTTAAAAACATGATAAATATTCAAGGCAATCACGTCGTTTTAAACGACCGCTAGCGTCGGCGGACGCTGAGCGAATGAGCAAAAAAGCGCGCGAGATGTTGATCTGACATTCAACGTTGGGTGGGGCCTGCCGCTTCCCGCCTCCACAAACGAGCACCACCATTGGCTCATTTAAAAATCGATTCCATTTTATAAATATGTAACCACTTTCATTTCCCGCGCATCGAACCGTTGCAACACATGCGCAGCGCGAAACAAATCTCACCCTTATTTTGACTTGTTAAGAATTCAAATTCGTAAATCGAACGGCTAGTGATGTGACGTTTCCTATCGATAAACACTCAATTGTTTTACCGACATGTCTTTGTGGTCTCTTTTGTTTTATTTAAAGGAGAACAGGCCCAAGATGTTTTTTTGTTGGAATTATTTTTATTATACGTTCGTGTAGGTAGGTCGGAACAAACAACGGGACGTAGGTGGATGAAATTGTATCTGTAATAAATAATGGGGTATTTATGATTTATGGTGAAACAGGTGGGTTTGGCATGAAGATTACAGTTTTGTTGGAACGTTTAAAAGTGATGATCTTTACTCTATGCTCTTCAAGATGGAGGTTTAATGAGAACATGGAACGCTGTATATTTTATCGAACATTTAGCTTTGTATTATCGTGGCTAAATAATAACAGTCGCACGGGTCCATGTTCAAGGTTAAGCAACGCTTTCCAAGGTCACTCCTTGAATGGGTGACTATCTTGACATATCGAAATGTCTCCATGCCTCGGAAAGTAAGTTAAGCCGTTGGTTATTTGTACATCTTCCACAATCACACACACAATCACAGGCCCGTTGGTATAGTGGTCAGTGGTCCTGACTGCTATGCGCAAGGTCGTGGGTTCGATTCCCACCTAGGACAAATGTTTGTGTGATGAGCACGATCATTTGTTCTTTGTCTGGGTGTAATTTATCTATATTATGTATGTATTTAGAAATATATATGTATGTTTATCAGTTGTCTAGTATCCATATCACAAGCTCTGCTTAGTTTGGGACTAGATGGCGTTGTGTGAAAAGTTATGGAATATTATTATTATTAAATACTTTCGTAGAATATAATAGAATACATAAATCGTTACAGGTAGTCGGAAGCCAGAAAAACTGACTCTGGTTTTGCCAAGGGGTATCGTGTTACCCAGTTACTGGGTACTGGAGGTCAGATAGTCAGACGCTCCATGTAAAACACTAGTACTCAGCTATATCCGATTTGACTGGAAGCCGACAACCGACATAGTTGGGAAAAGACTAATATTAATGATCATTTAACTTTGTTTTAGAGAGGTGTATAGCTAGATATACAACGTGTAACGGAAACCCCATATCTATCCAAAAGGGCTGAAGACATCATCTGGTATGGAGTCTCTATGCACAGTTTCAGCACAAATTAACTGACTCAAAGAATTGATACCAAATTATTGGTTTCATATATTTCTTGAATACCAATCATAACAAACGTGTCACAGCACTACGAGGGTCAATAACTTTCCACGTCACTTGCCAATAACACGATAATTCCTTTCGTTCTTCTTAATTTGAAAAATTCGGTCTCTGGTATTGTGTATTGGAATTTGTAATAAGTTCTACACACGTAGACTTAGGATTACAAAACCCTTGCCATATCGTTTTTTATCATCCAAAGAAGCCATGCACTTGGTATGTATATACCCTTTAAATTACACGTTGTATATTTTTTATTAAATTTTTTTGCATTATTAAAATAGGCTTATAAGTATATTTTACTCGCCAAACTTCGCAGTTTGTTGGCGAGAATCGCTCGTTACTTACATTAAACAAAATAGCAATAATCTTACTAACTACTTACTTTTACTACTCACATTTATGTTTACATGACATAATTATGCATTCTACGAGTAGGTATTTACATTACAATAAAGATTCTATTTTATTACACATCGTACACACATATCTAGGCTAAGAAAACCATCCCTCGACAACGATAGACCGGCGCCAAATCAGCAATTGACAGCGACTTCCAGAACAGAGTGGTCAAGCGGATGCTGATCACCCTAGAACTGCCCACTGCCCATCACAGCCCGACGCCGTGCCTCCGTCCCTGAGAAACAGTTTTCTAAGCCTAGATTTCACGGGCACGCCGCTATTGCGGCGGTAAGACCCCTCTTTGAGGAGTGGCTAGATCGGCGTCACGGCGTCCTGACCTACCGCATGACACAGGTCCTCACCGGACACGGAAGTTTCGAGAGGTACCTGTGTCTGATGGGGAAGGAAGAAACGCCTGGGTGTCACCACTGCGAGAATCGCCCTGAGGACACAGTAGAGCATACGGTGCAAAACTGCCCCGCTTGGGCAGAGCACCGACGTGTCCTCACGGCGGCGATAGGCGGAGACCTCTCGCGCCCGGCATTGGTCGAGGCCATGCTGAGGGGCGAGAGGGAATGGGAAGCGGTCGCCTCCTTCTGCGAAGCAGTCATGCTTCCGAAGGAGGAGGCGGGCCGTGTGAGGGAGAGGATGGCGTCCTCCCTCCAGCCCAGCCACAGTGGTAGACGCCCACGGCGTCGGACGTCGGCCGACGATCTCCGGCCACCGTAGGCGCGGGCATGCGGACAGCGAGTAAAGGGCAACTCGCTGTCCGACCATGGACCATGCCCGGGTCGACGGCGCGTTGTGTTCCACGCGCGCCTCAAAGAGCGTCAGCAATATGACGAGGCCCCCCCTGTAGAGGGCCGAAGCCTGCCGGGGTCGTGGGACTTATCCCATTACCGTGACCCCGGAACGTAAAGGGTTATTGAAGGAACACCGTGGATTTTAGTCAGTAAAAATCTGACAGTCCCTCCGGCCCTGCCCGGGGTTGGAGGACTTATTTGATAATTTTACCATGATAAAAAAAGCCTAGATTTCAACACACCTATACTTAAGTTCCGATTATCCTTACTAATATTATAAATGCGAAAGTAACTCTGTCTGTCCGTGTGTTACGCAATCACGCCTAAACTACTGAACCGATTTTAATGAAATTTGCTACGGACATAGTCTAGAGCCTGAGAAAGGACATAGGCTGCTTTTTAATGCAAAAAAGGACTGTAAGGGGTTGAAATGTTGATGATTATTATTATAGATTTAATGAAAGTTTGTATGGAAATTACGTCATTTTTAAAACTAGAAGCTTGAAACTTATTTTTAGACTTTTGAATAGATATTAATAAATACGACATTCAAATTATATATGAGTTTTATTTTCAAAATAATTACTTCAAAAAATTAAAAATGCTGCTGAATGTCACTATTTCGCGCGGACGAAGTCGCGGGCACAGCTAGTTCCTTAATAAATCTATGTCATTAAAAACTTTTGGCACCAAATACTTAGACGTACAAAAGTGCGTCTAAGTATTTGGTGCCAAAAAAAAACAAAACAAACTTCTATGGCAAAAGCCATAGAAGTTTGTTATGTCACAACCATTCAAGTTTAAGGTTTAACTGCACTTACTGCGGTAAATATATGGGTGGATAGCTATCTCTTAGACCTCACACAGACTGTACCGTATGTTGGGTATACTATATAATGATATATTTTAGTTGGGTATGCTATACTCTCGGTTTTGTGATCTATCTTAAAACTTGTAGGCAACAGCCTGGTGGATTATTTCAACGGCCTCCACGGGTGCTAGGCATAATACAAACCTTTTTAGGGTTCCGTACCCAGAGGGTAAAAACGGTACCCTATTACTAAGACTTCACTTTTTGTCCGTCCGTCTGTCTGTCACCAGGCTGTATCTCAAGAACCGCTATAGCTAGACAGTTGAAATTTTCACAAAATATGCTTATATTTTATTGATAATAGGTTCGCGTTTGACCACCATCTCACCTGATGGTAAGTGATGATGTGGTCGAAGACGGAGCACGCTTACCTAAAAGTAACCTATTCACTCTTGACTTAAAGACCCCTAGGTTATAGCTAGTTATAAATGTAACCGATAGAAAACCGATAGACTTGCAACTCGTCGTCGATGTTCAAGGCTCTGGAGGATTGACGCGACCAGTACATTGTTGCCAATGAGTCTCTTGGCCCGTTTCTCAATAGACTCAAACGCGTCCAGTTGATATTTGGCAGATCCATCCCAAAGATGAGAGCAGTACTCCATACACGACCGAACCTGGGCTTGATGCAGATTGAGCAGCTGTTCGGGTGTGAAGTACCGTCTCACCTTTGCCAAAATTCCCAACTTTTTTGATGTCGATATAACAAATACTAAAAATAAAATATATACTCCCATACAACAGACATGAGTTTTTGCCGTTTTTATAGAAAATGGTACGGAACCCTTCGTGCGCGAGTCCGACTCGCACTTGGCCGGTTTTTTTTATTTAATAATATTGGGGAATTTTATGCACTGCGTATGACAGCCCCATCATAGGTACCCTAAATCTATTTAATTACATTTACGTTAATTAAGTCTTACATTACTAGGACTCCAATCGAACACATTCCATCAATAGGTGATGTAGATCTTCTACCACTCCACATACTACACAATAAGGTGAGTTCGTTTTTTCTCATAAGGAATGCAAACTTATTGAACAGAATCTCTCTGATTCAGATCTGATTCTATTTTTTTTTTTTAGGCAGCGCCGCTCGTACTTCAGCACACTAAGGCTGGGTACTACTTAACCGGACTATAACTTAACCGGACTATTCTGATTCTATGGGCGGTTACTACTAAATTCCTATTTAAATTACTATTCTGCTGCTGCTGATCCTGCATGGTTTTAATACAAACCTTAATGTAGTTACCGATGATCCGTAGGTAGGTACCTACTATGAAGGCTTCCATAACATTAACCTCCGTTTTGTGCTAGACAATAGATAAAGGCCTTTTTTCGCTGGTTGGAAAACCTCAGGATGTCCAGTGCCGCTAGGGCGACCTTTTTAGCAGTGGTGTTCAGTGGTTACTATCACGACTTGATGGTCCTAGTAGTTGTAGGTAGTGGTTTCGAAGCCAGGCAAGCCATTCATCCGGGGTTGCGGGAATGTTCTAACGAGATACCGCGGCCCCGGAACTTAAGGGCTGCTGAAGGAACAGGGTGGGTTTTTAGTCAGCAGAAGTCTGACACTCCCTTCCACTCCGTTGGGTGGAGTGGAAGGTGGGAAGACTTATTTGTGCCTACTGTAAAAAAAAAAACTTTTAAGCATTTACCACGTGTATTTATTGTTTCGAGTTTCCGTTATTTCGGCACTGTTGCAAGCTGTTGAATGTCGGAAACCAAAACAATAAATATACATCTATGTATACTAATATTATAGAGCGGAAAAGTTTGTTTGTTTGTTTGTTTGCTTGAACGCGCTAATCTTCGAAAGTGCAGGGTGGATTTGGATGAAATTTGGTGTGGAAGTAGCTTGAAGCTTGAGGAAGGTTATAGGCTACTTTTTACGCGACTGCAAAAAAGGAGAGTTATGTTTTTCCCGTGATAGAATCCACGGGAGCGAAGCCCCGCGTGGGTACTAGTGGTATTTAAATATCCCGTTTCAAGTTCTAATGATACGTTTACTTATTAGTTCATCTTCTACATTTCTGCTCGTCCTTTCAACAATACAGGCGTGATGTTATTTCATCTACAAACCATAGATAACGTCGCTAAACAGAGTCCATTACTAGATTGATAGCCCGCGGCCATTGTTAAATTAAAAGTTGGAGCCAGGATTGTTTAGCGACGTCTTTAATAAAATATGCTGGATTTTCTTTTGCTTCACGATAAATGACAGTGGAAATGTATTATACTAGCTGTGCCCCGCGGTTTCACCCGCGTTAATTTGAGAAAAATACCAAAATTTATTAAAATCGGTCAATTGATTTAGATTTCTCTTACATACTTTCATCCCATATTTCAACCATTTAGGGGTTGATTTAAAAGAAAGTAACCTATGTTTGACCCTGGGTCTTCAACTATTTTCATTCTAATTTCATAAAAATTGGTCAAGTGCGAGTCAGATTAGCGTTCCGTAAATCCGAAGTAACTACGCAAAATAACTTTATTTTTCATAGTGTTTATATGAATTACAAAGATATATTTACGGTTTTATAAAATATGCTGTGTCTCAAAAACTGCTGACCCGATCTCGTGCAAACCAATTTTGGTTGAAAGTTTACATCAAGATCTACAGACATGTATTTTTTTAGATTTTCAAATCCATTATTATAGAAGTTAGAGACGGGGGAATATTTTTTTCATGAAACCTATGCGTGTGTGGTATCTATAGACAGGTCTTTAAAAATGACACTGGGGTTTCTAAAACCACTTTTTCATAAAGTTAATCGTTTAAAAGATATACGCTTCCAAATTGGTAAAATGTGTGTGGTAAAAACAAAACTCCATTATTAAATGAAGGATAGTTTGTATAAGTTAACTAGTTCCATTGATCAACCACGCGGTCTAACTTTTACTTATAGCACAGGTTTTTACCTAGTTTAAGTACCAGTTATCATATTATTGTAATTTTTTTATTAAACTAATAAATGATTATGATCCCGTGGGAAGTCCGGGATAAAAATTTGGCGATCTGTAATACCTACCAGTACTTCTATCTACATACCAAATTTATTTATTTATTGTTACATACATACAACTATCTTTACAGGAATTCGCAGTGTGATAGCGTAGGAAAAATAAACATATTTTGTACAATTCAATTTCATCATGATAATCAAGTCTACAAAAATATAATCATGGAAGAAATAAATAATCAGAATGAAGAAATTATTTAATTCAGAACCGTTCAGTAGTTTTTGCATGAAAAATTTAACAAAAATCCATCCTCACAACAAATCTATTCAGTAGTTTGCGTAAAAGAGTAACAGATATTTATCCGTACAAACGCAAATGCATTTATAATATCTATTAGTAATTAACATATTATAAATAGTAACAATATTATTTCATTCAGTCTATAAGGCTCAATTTACACCGCCGCGGAATGGAATGGAAGCGAACGAAATTGTACATAGCATAATGAACTTTATGTCAATTGTATAACATACAAACTACAAGGCACCAAAAAAAGGTCGCGCGTCTTCCGCGGAATCCTCGCGCATTCTCGAGAATTCCCCTAGCTACTGTCGTTTGTATGTTATACAATTGACATAAAGTTCATTATGCTATGTACAATTTCGTTGCAAAATGTCGCTTCCATTCCATTCCGCGGCGGTGTAAATTTCCCACTGCTGGGACACAAATCTCCTCACAATGAAACGGAATGGTTATCCACAAAGCGGAGCCCGATGCGGTAGGGCGGGTTGGTTAATTTCACATGCCTTGAAATTTTTACTCCTCGGACAAGCTGGTTTCCTCACGGTGCGTTCCTTCATAAATTTGTGAGCAGAGAGATGCTATAAATGGGGATTCGAACACAGGGCATGGCACTCGCAAGTCGGGCTTGTAATCACTGGACCACAACCACTCCATTATTATTATTTAGCCTAAATATTTTTCTGTAAAATTCGTTTGGGCTGAAATCCATATTTCCGCAAAGTCCGTCAAATTCCAGACTAAAATAATGACATAGCAGATTGCTTGAGTAGGTAAGTACTTAGAATTCTCATTGTATCATTTTTTATTTACATAAGGTGACAAAAAAAATATTATTATTATAATTATAATTTATCAAAATAGCTTATTTGGAACTCATATGACGCCCAACTTTTTATCTGGCCCCTAAAATTTTTTAATTTGTTATACTGTTTTCGAAATTGTCATTAATATTAATATTTTTTTCTTATTGTTATTATTTATTTAAAGAACATTAGTCGAATCTGGAATAAATTGAGATTGTATTTGAATTTATTTATTTTTAATTAACTGCCTTTTTGGTCGAGTGGACGTAAACGCGACTGCTGAGCAAAAGGTCTCTGGTTCGATTCCCGAGTCGGGCAGAAAGTGCTATTGGGTTTTTCTGTAAGGAAATTCTCAGTAGTAGCAAGGAGTTTGAAAGTTGGTGGTGTGATATCCCCGTGCCTCGCACGTTAAGGGGACTACCTTGCCCAACGACCTTGAGGATTTGAAAACTTTACATGCATTTGGCCCTCTACCGGCTAATATCTGTACCACAACGAAAGATACGAAAAGCGTTATAGATTAAGGATACAGACACGGCGCGATGTCGTCTTTGCCTATTTAATTTTGTTCTCTGAGAGGCTTAATACATGTTTACTATTCCTATTTATCTATACATAATAAAACTGTAGAAGTGTCAGTTCTGTACATAGAAAATATTTGAAAAAAATACTTATGTTACTGAATCGGTACCAAACACGAAAATGTTATTTAAAAAAGTTGTCTGTCTGTTTGTTCAAGCATCAGGAAAGAACTATCGGTTAAATTATGATATTTTTTTATTATTATACTTTAACATCCTGGGCACCACACTGGATGCTTTTATTCCTGAAAGTACAAGAGTCGTCAAGACACTAACAAGACACGTCCCGAGTATGCACCACAGGCGAAACGGAGGTGTTTCACGCGGGGTGCAGCAGGTGGTATTTTTTGTTTTTATTTTTTAATAAAAAATATACTAAACAAAATAATAAATTTAGCAGTAGAAATTGATAAGGACATCATTACCTTTATGTGGTTTAAAAATCAAATGTTTATTAATTAACTAGTGAATAGTAAAATTTACAATTTAGGTTTGAAACTGCCTTTTTGTTTAGATTTATTATTTTAATTTGGATAAATCTATCAAAATTGTAAACAAAACATTCGAATCACAAATATCTTAACTTCAATATATATTTTTCATTGGTGAAAGTATAAGAGGATTCATCAGCAATCTTCTTTAAAGTTACGATATTTTTACTATTTGAGGATGGTTCCCACCTTAAGGCTTTGTTCCTGTCTGTCAATTGAACATTTGGCAGTGGTTACAGGTAGTCAGAAGCCAGTTAATCTGACACTGGTCTTGCCTAGGGGTATCATGTTACCCTTTCACTGGTAAACACTAATACTCAGTGGTATCTGGTTAGACTGAAAGCTGAACCAAACACAGATCTGTGACCTACAAAATTATGGATATATTTGTCTGATGAATAAATAAATAAAAAATTACTAAATAGCGTTCTAAAAACGACAGGTGGCATCAATCGTCAATTATCCAAGTGCCGAAGAATATCTCGGGGTACAGTCAACCACACATACATTCCTTGCTACTAAGCTGTTGAGCAGGTACCACTGACACGTGTACTCTGCACTCTCAACCTCTTTGCGAGTGACCCTGTTCTGTTGTTCACTGGGTGTCACAATTCACAAGGAGTGCTTTGTTTGTAATCTATACAGTATACTAATATTATAAAGAGGTAAACTATGTAAGGTTGTGCGTTTGTAGGAAGTAATCTATGTAACTACTGAACTGATTTTGAAAAAAGTTACATTATTCCTAAGATCCAAAGGCTGCATTATTTGCTGATTATTCTTGTGTGACATAGAGCCGAAGCTTATTTGTTTTAATAAAAATAGATGTTATTTTTAAAATTTAACAACTAATTAAAGATAGATGTATAGTGTATAAATAAGTAAGACCTACCATCATCATCTAATAATTAAAATCTACTTACTCTGCCTGCGTCTTCGCTCACGTAAAAAGTTTTAATAAGTATGTATCTAAAAATAACACGTTAAGCTACAAGCAGATCACAATTTATCGATAGATTACATTAAATTTTGTGCAATCGGTTTTTTCAACGTTTCGGTGATAAACAAACCATTCCGCTTTATAATTTCACTGGAGTGCGTCAGGAACGAATCTGAGAGAAATAGAATTATTACGGAGTTAAATATAAACAGGTTAGATTTATTTAGAAATTATCTGGCTCGACCTTTGTTCCGTGAGGCTAAAATGATTTAAGGTTTTTGTTTAGTTTATTTGTTTCTTGTTAGTAATTTAAGATTATTTTAAGATGGAGCTGTCGTGAACTGTGTTCAAAAGCTCCTTAATTATAAAGATTAAAAAAATATTAGTAAGCATAAGTACAAAGACAAGTGCTGTTCACAGAAGAATTTTGCATCAGGCTTTAATATTTTTATTATTTATACCACGCAGGGAAAGCCGAGGGCAGATGCTAGTTTATAATATTGGCAGTATAGTTAGATCTTCCTGCGGTTGACCGTACTTTGGTGAGTGCTAGGGAGTGGTATTGAACCCCGCGGCCGCGAAAAGGCCGCACAAAGGACTGTTATGAATATTACATTTCACCCCTCACTTCATGTAGCATAGTGTTGATATGACTCTATTAAGTGTCGATATCGAGTTTCGATGAATGGACGTCAAAATATTTGAGATGTGTTGCCAAGTGTCGTGTTGAAATTTTCGGGGCTCACTAGGGAACCATTGCCTGCTGGATTTGCGGAATTATTCGAAAGAGTAACCGCGGCTCGGAACTCGAAGGGAAAATGACGGAACACGGATGGGTTTTAGTCAGTAAAAGTCTGACACACCCTCCCGCTTCGCTCCTGATCGGGAGACAGTCATTGGATGATTTTCCATCCTTAAAAATACAATGTCTGATGCTGAAAAAGGAAAGTAAGAGACTGGAGGATGCTTTCGTCACCGGTGCGATCCGTATCACAAACACACATCAACAACAAAAAACTTTTTTGCAAAAAAATAAAACCGACTTCCATATCAAAACACTACAAAGCCAAAAATAATTTTAATTTCGGTAGTCGGTGTTATTGGTTTTGTATTTTCTTTTTTTTCACACCGCCTTCCGAAATTAAAATTATTTTTGGCTTTGTAGTGTTTTGATATGGAAGTCGGTTTTATTTTTTTGCAAAAAAGTTTTTATTTTCGCGCTTTTAGTGGGTCAATTTGTAATTAATCTAGTTATAAAAGCCAAAATGTCAACTACAAAAAACAAAAAACGCGCGATCAAAAAACAATGCAGAGTAAACGAAAAGATCATCTATGTAAATATATTTTTTAGACTTTTGTTGATTTTTCAGAAACGGCTTATCCGATTTCTATAAAATTTTCATGGGACCATTTGGGAAGTATACCCTTTCCAACAAAAAAAAAAGAATTTTTCAAATCGGTTGGCAAGCGACGGAGTTATGCCCGAACAAACATAAAAAAAAAAAACAAACAAACATCCGAATTGAGAACCTCCTCCTTTTTCAAAAGTCGGTTAAAAAGTTATCCTATCAAACTAAATGAAGCATAATACTAAATCTCCTTATTTTTTGTGTCTACATTCTGTGTGTCTATGAGATGCTCATGGCTACATAATAACACCCACACAGTTCGATCTTCAAGGGTAAGCAATGGTTGCCAAGGTTGGTCTTGGATGGGTAAGAATTTTAACATATTGAAATTCCTCTGAGGCTCGGGAAGTGTTTTAAGCCATTGGCTATCATTTGTACATCTTTGACAGTTGTTACGAGTAGACAAAAGCCAGACAATCTGGTACCAGTCTTGCCAAGAGCCTACACAGTTGGGAAAATCTTTTCTTTCATCTGGTGACTTGCATAAGAATTTAGATAGATAGATTATTTATATTTAACTACTAGCAACGGGATACAATTGGCTTATCACTAAAAGCGTCTATAATCTCATCTAAAAAGAATCTATAATAATAATTAAATTTAATACTTTTTACCCGACTGCAAAGGAAGGGTTATGTTTTTTGCGCGTATCTTGTATGTATGTATGTAATATTTTTTATTACCTCATATCTCCAGAACCGCTGAACGGATTCACACAATTGAGGTATCGTTAGATTTGTCTTAACATCCCGAGTGTTCAAAGATAGGTGACATTTAAAAAAATCAAACATGGCGGCTGTGCGAAGCCATTATACATTGTGAAAAAAAAAATTATTTTCAAATACTACAATATGGGTATCAAATTAAAGGGCTTAATATAAGGATTTCAAAAAGGTATATCATGTTTAT
Source organism: Tholera decimalis (assembly GCA_943138885.2). Taxonomy (NCBI): domain Eukaryota; kingdom Metazoa; phylum Arthropoda; class Insecta; order Lepidoptera; family Noctuidae; genus Tholera; species Tholera decimalis. The sequence goes on from OW964571.2 coordinate 34,812,714, forward strand.
CATTAGTGTAATACTAGCAAAATAACACAATGAGAAAGTTTAAAAATATGGACTCACTTTCTGAATCCGGTGGAGTGCCAATGTGACACGACCGGGAAATCTAAAAAATTGTTAATTAACATTTTAACTAAAAAGATGAAAAAAAAAACTTATTTAAAAAAATCTAAAAACCAGTCGGGTTTTTAGATTTTTTTAAATAAGTTTTTTTTTTCATCTTTTTAGTTCAACTGAAGTGTAAGAAACAAGTACATTTTTATTTTTAAAAGTGACAAGCAGGCGGACCCACCTCATTTTATTTAAAAAATATGTTCAATTGGGTCCCGCCTGCTTGTCACTTTTAAAAATAAAAATGTAGGTACTTGTTTCTTACACTTCAGTTGAGCAGTCGGGTTTTTTAGATTTTTTTAAATGATTAAAGTTCATGCAAAACTATCGACTAAATCTCTCCCCAAAACCGCAATCACATCCCTACACTATTGCAATCACTCGACGGGATTGCCAGCAATATTCACTAGTATTACCCCGCGAGCCCACATATACCATACCTCAAGTACGCCACAATTTCACGCTCGCATAGTTGGGGTATCAGCGGACAGAGCTTGCAACACAGCTTTGAACAGAGGGCCAATAGTTTGAAGATGTAACAACTGTTTTTAATGGGCGGTATATTGTGGGCTTTAGAATGTGTTGAGCTTTTTTTGTAATTATGACATGTGGCGTAATACGCTCGGTATGTGGTCTGTTTTCTGAACCGTATAATTTTTATAATGATGAATGTATAGAAAGAATTTCGGTGGAATCTAACTCCTGAATCCTCTCCTCTTAGTTTTAGTCGTTTAATTGTAGCCTTAGTCGTTTTCTTTCCAATCACCTAAAGAGTTCAGATCATCAAATGCGAATAGTCCGGAGAGTTTTTGTAAGGTCCTTAGTCTATGTTAACTTTAATGAAATCTGAGCATAGTATAGGCATAATGGATATGTATCAATAGGATTAGGAAAAGGTTGCTATGATTGAACCACATAACTTTAAGGTGTCATATTTAATGAAATAAAAGTGATAGAATAAAACTAACGATTTACATTTAATCCTTTCATGATATAGATACGATGTTATATTTATTTCAATATAAAGTTGTGCAGTTTTGGCAATATAGTGATAAAACAATTTTTAGATCTGTTGCTTTCTTCGGACCACCGTTGCTTTCAATGGACCACTCTGTTGCCATCAATGGACTTAGAAACTTTTATACTCTATGTCCAATTATGGAAACTTAATTAAAACACATAATTTTTAATCAACTTTTTATTAATAGTAACAATCACAATTATCTAACTGTTAATACTTTTTAACAAAATATACATTGATTAAATATAAAGATTCTGTTCTGTAATGTCTTGGCATCCATAGTTAACTCCTTACTAGATTTCGGAGTAAATTCTTTTTAACCCTTGCTGTCCGAATCCTGTTTAGATTGAGTAACTGTTCCTCCTGCTGATCAAAGTAAGCTGTAGTAGTAGCTAGTACCATTTCCGATATTTCAGATAAAGGATAGATCTCAAACTGAGGTTAATATTTTCATTTGGTTCTTCTTCATTGGCTATGAACTCATAGTCAGCAAACACATCTTTGTTTAACGGGTAGATACCCTTTTTAGAAAAGCCATTGGCGGCAGTACCTACCTACTCACAGATTTCATCCGTATCTGCAAGTTTCATGCTTCCTTCGTTCCATTTATAATAAGTTTTTGTTCTTATTTCTGACTTCAATCTGGAAAGAATTGAAAAATGTTGTTATTAAGTTAGTATAATAAAAGTTTGTTTGAATGGACCAGTCCATTCATAGCGTCACTATGGTGGGCCAATGATAGCAACTAGATACTCGATAAAAAATATTTTTTTCTATTAAAAAAGGGAACGAAATTGGGAAAATTTTCAACAACCTACATTAATGCAGACAAATATCCTATTAATATAAAATATTAACATTAAGTTACATCTATATTGCTCGCTCAGTTTTTATATCGCCGTTCTCACACATCCGTGCACGTCACTACTGCCGATGGCAGTCATCTGACAATTTACCGATTTTGATTTAAACATTGAGCGACATCAGGAAAAAAAGGTGCCAAACCCTTTTTCTGAAACTTATATAGCTTTTGAGATATTTTTTTCATAAAAAGCTGTGAAATGGTTTTGATACCAGTGCCCTTTTTTCCTGATGTCGCTCAATGTTTAACTCAAAATCAGTAAATTGTCAGATGACTGCCTTTTAAAGAATCACGGCAGACTACTCGATGCGTGGCCTGCTGATACTGAGGTTTGAAGGACACTCGCTGGGCTCGAAACCGATAGCTACCAATCCACTCGACATCTTCTAACGTGGTTAATTTTTTAAATACTTAGGTGGTCCGAAGAAGGCGTCAGTCCATTGATCGTAACCTTTCCCTATATATCCGAAATATCCGGAAACATGCGATATCTACCAACCCGCACTGAGCTCGCGTGGTGGATTACGTCTCAGAGAAGCTAATTGCGAGCATTACGATAAAAAAGGTTTACATTACTATATTTATAATCTCCAGCTCTTCTACTATATCTACACCACAGGTCACATCAATCTATTGCTCCGTTTTGATGCGAAAGAACGACTTATTGACAAACACACTTACGCATTTATCAAAAAGTCAGCCTTACTAATTCGCAGAATTCGAGGGAGTGGCAACGGAAACCTAAGAATAATTGCAGATAGACCAGAGTCGGCAGTAGTGGGGAGGCTTATCATGTAACCTGAGGACATCATAATTTAATATATATTATTATATTTTTTAAACGATTAGTCGACTCCTCAAGTGACCCGAGGGCTGGCCTTTTCTTCGGACAGAGAATCAACATTGCCATTCAACGTAGCAATGCAGCCAGTGTTCTGGACACTTTTCCCATTGATAGCGATGTTGACGAACTTTTCGATAGTCTATAATTTCTTTTTATTTTCGCCTGTTTATACTATGTTTAATGTTTAGAGCTTTGTAAATTTATTCTTGTGATTAAATTCACATATCATATATATAAATTACTAAAATAATATACTAAAATTACTGACTGTAGGTACCCAATCTTCAAGAACACACTGAATCGTGGCATGAATAGGTACGTACAATAAAGTCTCCTTAGCAAAATCTGCTCGATATGTGTAAAAAATCGAAATAAAACTGCTCGAGTTCACGAAGGATTCCGCACTATAAACTTAAAAAAATTACCCCATACTACGAATTTCTCTTCATATATCATATCATATATATATCATATATATTTATTTGCATTCCACAATGTTGTTTTAGATGTTACAATAATTGCTTAAAGCTAGGATACAATCATGGACCCCGAAGGGCACAGCAAATCATAAAATTAATTCAATTTACAATAATAATTAAAGATGTCAATACATAATTATATTCCTAAACTTATCAAAAGAATACTAAAATCTCTTGTACCGTGACTGCATTTTAACTAACGGACAAACTTATAATAAACCATACGAACATTTGTACCGGAGCGGGAATCCAAACCGTAATACGTAGCGAAGAGGTCAATCGCTTAACCACTGCACCAACCATGTCGTCAATCTAATTACGTAATCATGTTTCCATTAATTTGTTATTATTTGTTGTGATAACAGCCGAACGGGTCGATCTTCATGGTTAAGCAACGCTTGCCAAGGTCAGTTTACGGATGGTCACCTATCGTAAGATTCCGAGATTCCTCCGGGTCTCAGAACTATTTATTGGTCATGGTTGTCATTTGTACATATTTGGCAGTCATTACGGTTAGTCAAAAGCCAGAAAATCTAAAATCGTGATGCGGAGTCACGGCGGAGCTCTACCCAGGGCCGGATTAACCATTAGACGGAGTAGGTAACCGCCTACGGGCCCCGCATCAACTAGGGGCCCAGCCCCCGTGCACGCACCAAGAAAACATGTTTCTTCGAACAAGAATTTGATGTGCGTGTGAACTTAGGGGACCTCACTGTTATCTCACAAAATACAAATCGTTAGATTTAGCAATTTTAGAACAAATCTAGGAATAAGTAAACAAATATATTAAAAGCCACAGCTCTTAATTTGCGTTTGCTCAGTTCACACATCACGGTAAGAAAAGGGGCCCTGAGATTGCCATTGCTTTAGGGCCTCTGACAGGGTTAATCCGGCTCTGGCTCTACCCAAGCGGAGCAAGCCTCCACCGTGAGTTCCACCCTGTCCTCAGGGCGATCCTCGCAGTGATGATACCCGGGCGTTTCCTCCCGCCGAATTCGACACAAGTAACTCCCGAAACAACCGTATCCGGTGAGCACCTGCGTCAGGCGGAAGATGAGTACGCCATTGACGCCTCGTTAGCCACTCCTCAAAGAGGGGACTTACCGCCGCTATTGTGACGTGCCCAAAATTCCCAAAATAATACAAAGTAGCTAAATATTAGCTACATATTAGGTACATAAAAGGCTACATAGTAGGGGAGGAACCCAAGGGAGGGAACTTTATACTGGGATAAAGAGTGTCCTTTGCCCTTACCTAGATCATAGTCTATCAGTGTGCCATGTTCCATTATAATACGTTCAGCATTTAAAACGTAAAAACGCCAGAACCGACAGACACACTTTTGCAATTGCTTATGCATTTATGATAAATATGAAAAGAATATAATAATTATTATTAAAAAAAGAACTTGTTTGGATATATTACACTACGTTTTAGCTGACACTAACTATTCAACACAAGCTCTTTTAAACAAATTTGGAACGCGACGTATTTCCGGTGTTCGATCGTAAAGTGTTGCCAGCAAAAAAGATTCCTATTTTATTGGAGCAAGGAGGGCGAACACGGATCAAGAAATATTTGATTTATCGTTATAGGTTTCCTTTACTTTGTCCTTTTAGCTTATGGATAATAAAAACTGTCATTAAACTTTTTAACTCTTGTATGTAAGCAGTGGTGGCCCAGTGGTTACGGGTCTGACTTACGAATTGTAACCCAGTAAAGCAAATTACTTGGTAAATTATACTATCCTAGTCGCACAAATGCGGGTGAAAGGGCGCCCCTCCATAGACTAGTTAAGACATTTTTCTTTCACAATTACTTATTTATTAATATTAATATTTATGCTCTTACGCCTAATGTATTTAAATCAGAAATTATTAATTATCTTAAGCAAAATAAATGAACTGCCTTAAATACTACCTCTTAAATCTAAATGTTTAATACCTGTTTAATAGAATATAAGTAGTTGTACCACCACTGTATCAACTAGTCTATAATGTTATCTGTGGAAACGTTGTTGATAGTATATTGACCAGATTGACCTTAATTTAGTTGTAAGACGAAGTGTACAATTGTTTGTTGTACAACAAAATAAATTAAAAAAATAAAATAAAATCATTACCACAGCTTACAAAACGATGAAAAAATACATCGTTAGGAATCTGGCAAAAAAATTCGATTATCATGAATCATGAATTAAATATCAGGAATTTTTTGTTTAATCGATTTTTTTTAGAATACCGACCTGCGCTGGGCCCGCGTTGCGAATTTCGGCCTTTTCTCTTTCATGAGATAAGGTCTGTGTCCCAGCATTGGAAAAAAACATGACGTGTAAAAGTGTTATTTATAACCAATTTACAAAATAAATACTTCATTTCATTTCATAGTTCTTAAAATAGCATAAGCTTTCACAATCGCAAGGAACTCTAATTCCCTTGCTTCATTTGTTTAAAAAGTGCGGTCGGTAGACAACGCAAACCGTGCAATGGACACGCATACAATCTCAAAATTAATGCGTAATGTCGGCCGCTTCTATTCATAATTGTATTGCGAAATCAGGTTGCAAGTTTGTTTCACAGTTCATGTATATTTTTAAGAAGTTCCAGCTCTACCTACACAGGGTTATTTTAACGGTATATGATGATAAGCGATGATGTGGTCGAAGATGAAGCACGCTTATTTAGAAGTAACCTATTCACTCTTGACTCCCCCCAGGTTATTGCTACCAGGAAACACTGAATCCATGTAATGATGGCGATTCGCCGTCTGTCTAGTAATCCTATGATGGAACTTGTTTGGTGGAATTAGCTTGTGCAATTCCATCGCTTAATCCCCGAAATGTAAACGATAAAAAACTGATAGACATGCAACTCGTCGCCAATATTCAAGGCGGTGGAGCTTTGACTCGACCAGTGCATCGTTGCCAATGAATCTCTTGGCCCGTTTCTCGATAGACTCAAGCGCGAAAATTCTAAGCCAGTTTGGAGTACACTCGACTTTTCCGTAATGACAACGGGAAAGAGCTTTATTAATGTTTATATACTACTACCTGCTACTAGCTGAACGGGCAAACTACATACCTACCGCTTTATTATTATGTTTAACTTTTTATTTTTCATTTTCTTTTATTCAAACCTTCTCCTGACAATAACGTACACAACAAAACACAATGATCCAGTTTGGTGCAGTCGTTCCGAAGTTATGCACGATAAATTTCTTTACTAATATTATCTGTCATCTTTTGACTCTTTTAACCAGAGTATTTTCCAGTCTCCAAGATACAGGCGCCACCTAGCTTAGAGACCACTGAGGTGCTATTTTGATTGTAAAGTGCCTTTTTGCAAGTAGCTTTGAGATTAAGATATCTGTCTGTATGTCTATCCAGGTTCCAGATGACTGTCTTACGAGACGTTTACTTCACACTCCTCCGCTGTTCTGTTCTGATATTATACTTTTGGTATCAAAAACAGTGGAATCCTTTCTCTGGCCTCGAACTACGTTACCTTTCGTTCATTCATTTTCTTTTGGTCACTGCCTTTAAGGATTTCAGAATAAGGACTAGTTTCAGGACAGAAATAAAACATCTAGTTACTTTAATAAACATCTTATATTTTCAAACATTTTTATTAAAAAAAAATACGTTTAACTGTTACAATTGAGCAGTACGCCGCGATAAAACAAAACCATTAATTATACTAGGTTTTAATATTATTACTGAGTTTTCAAAGTATTTAATTTTAAAGACCAATTAACCCGCTTCCTTTAAGGCCAGTGAAAATAATAAGCTCATTTCATTGCCAGCCTGAAAAAATAACCCGATAGAATCACTTGTCATAACTTTTTTGACAGCAAAGACTTAGTGTGTACTAAAACAACATTGCAACTTAAAACAAAATATTTACCATCCTTGATCGGCGCTTGCAACAGTGCCAAAATATCGGAAAATCGAAACAATAAAAACACATGTAAATGTCCCGTTTTAAGTTCTAATGATACTGTTAGTCACCATGACATTTTAAAAACCAATACTGCAACTTTACCAATAACATGTAAAATTCAATGTTATGTTCAATGGTAGGCTATCAAACGCAGGAGGTTGACTAGGAGGGGAGGAGCAGGGTGAGTTTTTAGTCAGTAGAAGTCTGACACTCCCTTCCGCTCCACCCAGAGCGGGGGGAGAAATTAGCTGATTTTCCCACCGGAAAAAAAAAGTTGTTCAGTGAAATCTAATTTGTACGGTGAAAAGTCATTTGTTAAGTAAATTGAAAACAGATTTATTTTCTACGCAGACATGACAGATTTTATAACGTGTTACCAAGACAAGTGGTGCGTTATACTCTAGGCAAAGTATTGAGCTGTATTTAGTCAATGAGAGAAAGTGTCATTTATGACAGATGACATTTCAGTTAGACTTGTCAAACTGGAATGGTACGTGATTAATGTCTAACATTTTGGCTACGACAATAAGCATCGCTGACAGAATATAATAATCTGTCTACATCTACTTAACTAATTCCTCGAGGTTCACAATAAAGGCCATAGAAATTATTTTTTTCACTATTCCGCCTTTACAGAAGAACAGAGATGGAGAATAAAGACTATTGAGATAATATTCATTAGTTTACGTGTATTATCAGTTTTCTGGGTTCTCCCTTAGGTATCGAAATTAATTCTTGCAGGTGCGGCGGCAGCGCACTGCATAGTAATTGCCAGGAGGTGTTGGTAGACGTGATTTGAGACAGGAATTGTCTGAAATAAAATAAACAAGTTTGTCAATATTATCATCTACACTAATAATATTAAGCGGAATAATTTGCTTGATTGTTTGCTTGAACGCGCTTATCTTCGAAAGTACTAGGTGGATTTGAATGAAATTTGGTATAGAAGTAGCTTGAACCTTGAGGAAGGTTATTGGTAGTGTAGCCAGACGTCCCGTATTTCACGGGACATCCTTTATTTCAGGCATACATTCAAATGTCCCGCCGCCGTCGGGACCGACTCTGTCCCGTATATCAATTCCTATCATCCGCTCATGAAGCTCTATACTGCGTACATGCACTTGGCTAGGCTGCGCGCGAGCGACTGAGGTAGTGAGGTCTGAGCTGAGTCTGTTTATACCGAAGTACTCGGCTTTTAAATATGTCAAATATAACAAAAAAAATGTTAAAACATGAGCGTTCCTCTGAAAAATATTCAAAAACATTATACATCTTAGTAAATAATTTGGTATTTTATTTATCCCGGAAAAAAATTGAATTGCCGTATTGTTTTGCCTATTTAAGCATTTGTCACTTACAGGCTGATAAAAAATCTGGCAACCCTAGTTATAGGCTACTTTTTGACCCGACTGCAAAAGAAGAAGGGTTATGTTTTTACCGTGATGTAGTCCACGGGAGCGAAGACCAGCGCAACTACTAGACATCATAAAGAACTTTTCAAAACTTTACAGCAGCAAATGCACACACAGCAAATACACCTAGCATTGGTGGATCAGTGATTACGATTGCGATTTTAATATAATTATATCAGCACCGCTGCTCTCCCATTGGTGAACGATAACATTATGAACAAACTGGATGTCCGAGGGCCAAAAAATTCCAAGATATCTAATAACCTGCACTGTCCACTAACCTGTAGATCACAGCCCATTCCCTCATAGATATCATAGAGAGGAGAGGAGGCTTGTGTCCCAGCAGTGGAGAGGTTATAGATTGATTATGAAGAGGGTTGCCATCCGTCCGGATTTTTCCGGATTTGTCCCAGTTTGGAGAGCGTCCGGGGGCATCCGGGGGGATTTCCCCAATAAGCGTCCGGGTAAAACCCGGACAAACATTCGTCTTACGAGTACCAAAAAGCACGATCTGTATTATTATTTTCCTATGGTATTTCATCTCATTGTTTATGTTACGTTGATTAAATGAAAAGGAAGAGATTCTTATTAAAAAAGTTCTAAAGCTCTACAATGTTATCACTTAATCAGTAAATAAAAACCATAATTAAACATAGTTGTTTTTAGTTTCAAGTTCAAAAATGTAGTTTTCGACGGTGTCCCGGGAAAAACTGTGATTTTGCCCAAATGTCCGGGGTTTATAAGTCTTTGTCAAGGGCCGGCAAATTTGGTGATGGCAACCCTAATTATGAATGTTATGTACAGACGCCAGCACAACCTACCTCAATCTGTCAAATTTCTTTAATAGATTTTCAACCTTATCACAATAGTGGAAGGTTAATGTTCGATTGGTAAAATTTTACAGATTGGGGTAGATTGACGTGCTGGCGTCTGTACCTATTTCATTAAAATTTATTTCATCACTGTTCTCCATTTGGTGAAGAAAAACATCAAGAAGAAACCGGCATGCCCCTTTTTTTTCTTTCTTTTTTTTTTTGATAAGTGACAACCACAAATCGCACTGGGCCAGCGTGGTGTATGCACGGCCCATTCCCTCTCATAGAGGTGGCCTAAGTCTCAGCAATGGAAATGGCTAAGGTGTCGGACATATGATCGAGAGATCGCGGGTTAAACCGTGCTACTTAACCCACTCCAGACAAGCATATTTAGCTTAGTTGGAGGGAACAAGATTGCTAGTAATGTGTTTTTATTTATTGATCATAGGCTCGCGTTTGACCACCATCTCAACTGATGGTAAGCGATGATGTGGTCGAAGATGGAGCACGCTTGCCTAGAAGTAACCTATTCACTCTTGACTTAAAGACTCCCAGGTTATAGCGATCAGGAAACACAGACTCCGGCGGGAATTTCACTCCTTAGCCGTACGCACAATGAAAGTATTCCCAAAACGTTTTGTGCGTATGGGTGGGATGTCCACCATGTAACGATGGCGCATCGCCGTTTGTCTTGTTGTCCGATGATGGAACGGGCTTGGCGGAATTAGATTGTGTACTTCCGATTGAATTCTTCCCACAATGCTAGTTCTCTTAAAAAATGGTAGTATTGTAGTAGAAATTGCTGAAAATTATACCTAAATTGATAACAATTTATAGGCAAAGCACAATAATGTCTTACTTTACAACTTCTTTGAGATTTGGCGCTTCACAAAGGTTATTGTGTCCGAGCCCTAGGCCTCGCTCGAACGAGTGGAACACCAGCGGAGCGTCATTTCTAGATCGACAGTTCTTCACTTTTTCATACAGCTGAGAAAGATTAGAAATATTCCATCAACCAAATTTTTGTTAAGTTATATACTTAAAAAAAAATTTGGTTGATGGAAATTATGAAGGAAATAAATAGCATTTTCATTCATTAATACTAGTGTTCGGCCAGTTGTTGAAATTTGACCATAATGGATGTAAATGTTGTTTTTGAACGTTTTTAAAAAATATTATTCCTTCTCCATATTACAAACTTCAACTGAGCGAAATTGCGTACTTCTACGACTTCTATCTTCGTATTTGTAAAAAAACTTTTTACCAAAAAATTAGACCGACTCCCAAAAACACTGCAAAGTGAAAAATAACTTTAATTTCGGAAGTCGGTGTCTTTAGTTTTGTATTTTCGTTTTTGGCACCGACTTCCGAAATTAAAGTTATTTTTCACTTTGCAGTGTTTTTGGGAGTCGGTTTAATTTTTTGGTAAAAAGTTTTTATTTCACTCTTTTTAGTTGGTCGATTTTTAATTTACCTGGTTAAAAGAGCCTAAATGTCAACTACTTATAACCTTTTACAAAATATTGCTTTTCCCAATGCTGGGCCGTTAATTGTTGAGGAGTTCTCCTGGTACTTCACCATCAGCTCTACATCACCATATGCATTGTGTTTGTGACGAGCATAAAGTGTTTAAGATCCATATTCAAGTAATCGAACCGCAATCCAAAGTTATTTTTGGCTTTGTAGTGTTTTGATATGGAAGTCGGTTCTAATTTTTGCTAAAAAGTTTTTTTTCGCGCTTTTTAGTGGGTCGGTTTGTAATTTATCTAGTTACATAAGCCAAAATGTCAACTACTTATCACCTTTTACAAAATATTTCTTTTCCCGGTGCAGAGCCGTTAATTTTTCAGGAGTTCTCCTGGTACATCACCATCAGCTCTACATCACCATATGCATTGTGACGAATAAAGTGCGTAACATCCATATTCAAGTAATCGAACCGCAATCCACGAAATACTTATTATTGAGTAGGTTCGGAGACCATCTGTGGTCTTCATCATCAGTTCCACTTCCCCAAATGGTATTTTTTGAGAGCAACTGCACAAGTTACTATAAGAACTACCCAAAACGCCATAGGTGTGCCTATAATATTTGAAGAGTTCCCTCGATTTCTCCAGGATTCCATCATCAGATCCTGACCTGGTGACAATGGGACCAATTTCGAAGTATACCCTTTCAAACAAAAAAAGAATTTTCCAAATCGGTTCAGCCGTCTTCAAGTAATCGGTGATCATACATAAAAAAAAATATATATATACGCGTCGAATTGATAATATAATATAATATAACGTTTATTGTGTCCAAAAGTTATAACAAACAATTTTGGGTTTGGAGTCTTCAATTAAGCAAATAATGCCTGTATTAGAAGACTCCGCTCCTTCACAGCAGTAGGTATTTACTTAAAACACAATAATAAAAATAAAAAATAAAAAACACAGTAAAAACAGTTCATGGATGTAGTAAGATAAAATATAATTATGTGAACGTGTGTGAGTGAGGGTGTGTTGTTGAGTGTAAATGAGTGTTATGGATGTGTGGTTGTATGAGTGTGAATGTACGAGTAGGTAATTAGGTATAGGGAGAGTCGCTGTGTGTGTGAGCGGGTCGTATACTTGTATTACATTACGTTTTGTAGGAGAGCTTCAGTTTTTTCATATGTCAGTGGTTTTATCCAGTCAATTAACATTTCTTTACATATATGATACGACTCGAATTGATAACCTCCTCTTTTGTTCGTCGGTTGAAAAGAGACAAAGTTTTGCGTAACGTATTAAAATATCTTAGATATACTGGTTTCACGCGCGTGAAAAGTTTTTATTTTCGGTGAGTGTAAAGTAACCTGTGTTCTTCTTCAAGGTCGAATCGATCTGTGTACTAAGGTTCATCAAATTCGTTTAGACGTGAGACGTTAGTGGTTTAGACGTGAAAGTTTAACAAACAGACAAACAGAGTAACTTTCAGAAGTATATTATTAAAGTAGTGATCATATATTACCTTGCAAGCTAGATTGTAGGGCACAATCTTGTCTCCTTTGGAGTGCAGCATCAGGATGGGGATGTTTGGGATCCTGCAGAGATACTGGTCCGTTTCGAAGGCAAACTCCGAGGATTCGGAGAACGGCTTCACGAACGAGTTATTGTAGTAGGGTAGCCAGGACACCAGCTGTTGATAGAAAATTGTTATTGGTAAAGAAGAAATGGTAAAGTATTAAAAAAAACACAAAACCAGAGCGATCAGAAACGGCTGGGGTTGCGGGAATCAGTAGTAGAAGTCTGACACTCCCTTTCGCCACACAGAGCGGGAGGTGTCATACGATTTCATTTTTCAGAACCCACCCCAGAACCCAGGGCGGATCCAGCTTTTGCGCCGGGGGAGGGGGTCACATAGTCGTCATCAAGTCACAAGAAGTTATAATTTAATTTTAGTACTGAAAAGTGAAAGTACTTAAATAAAATGTATATTGTGACAAAAAATATATAAAAACATTGTTTAACAATTTTAATTATTGGTTCACCTAGGTCCTGGACCCAGCCCAGGGGGTGTGGGGGTCATGGGGTCATGACCGCCCCTGGATCCACCCTTGCCCAGAACAGAAGAAAAATCCAGAGCGATCAGAAACAGGATACAGATCAAAATTTTGGTAATATTTAGTGATAGCATTCTGTAAATATTTAAATGTAGCGACAAAAGCCTAATGGCTAAGGTGTCGGCCTTGTGATCGAGAGATTGCGTGTTCGAACTTCGAACCCACGTTACACATTACACTATTACCGTGAACTCATTTCAGACTCAAGAATATTTAGCTTAGTTGGAAGACTTAACAAGATTGCTAGTAATATGAATTCTACTCACATTGGTACTTCCCTTTGAAAAAAAGTGAGATTTGATGGCTAAATGTGTATTATTGCTATTTAGTTTTCATCAGGTGTGATTTATTCATTTCAAGTAACCATGACTAACTTGTTATATCCTATGTAAGTACCTAACTAAAAATAATTATATTCTATCATTAGAACTTAAAAGGAGATATTTACGACGTGTATCTTTCGAGTTTCCGATATTTCGGCACTGTAGCAAGAGCCAAAGCAAAGACCAAATGAGTAAAAACCGATAAACCTTAAAAAGTGTTCGCGAGTGGACACAATGAGTTTTGTGTGTCGGGAACAGAATCGAGTGTTTAGTGATACATGCGACAGTGGTAGCGGTGCCGATCACAAAAAAAAACGAACGAGAAAAAGGGTAGACCGATTCGTCTGCTCATAAACGTCCACCAGCAATTACTTCAGTTCATCCGTGATCATGGCGCTTGCAACAGTGCCGAAATATCGGAAACTTGAAAAAAAAGTACACATGGTAAATATCCCGTTTATGTTCTAATGATACTGTCAGTGACTATGTTGGCTTAAAAATTATATCTTAACCCTAGAAAACAATTATTCTGAATAGTATACAGAAGCAGTACAGTACGGCGCTTTATCGCGGCTACACTTTTCCATGGGCACTGCACATTGCACAGCAGCGATTCACGTAAGAACAGACTAGCCCGAAATTAAATTTAAGAATGTTCCCCATTCCCTCCTGATCGAAAATTTTAACTTCAATGTTCCTATCCGAAGTCTATACAAAGCTTTCCTTTAAACGATGCTACTTACTTTAGTGAGGGGGTGAGTCGTGATCTCTTCCAAGAGGTTATTGAATGGCGCTTCGAGCACCAAAGCGTCCGGACAGGGCAGCTGAGGCCGGCCTTGCTCACAGCACAATTCTGTCAAGTGGGCTGTCATATTCGCTGCTACTGCCGTCCCTGATGAAGAAATTAATACTGTCTTCTTAGTTTCTAGATCAGGGTGTTGATAGGGTTGCCGCGCTATTGCAGTGCTTCGGGCATGTTCGCCAACGCGGGAATAGACGACTTTCATGCTATCATGCGTAAACGACGCGCTTCCATCATGCGCAGGGTACGTGTCAGTCCCAGCAGCATTCCGAATTCGATAGCAGATAGATGGGACAGGCCTTAGTCCCTTAGCTCGTAGATGTAAGTACTAACATTAGCTTCAAAGATTTGTTTATATACTAACCCAAATGGAACTAAAGTATGAAATATATTTAGCGTGTCGAAAGTCAAATGGTTAAATTGAGTCTATCTACCATTCAATTGTTGGTGAGCCAAAAAAATAAAAATAAACTGGGCAACTAAAACTCAAAATACTTTATTTCACATAAGCCAATATGGGCACTTATAAAACGTCAAAAGCTAGTGCACGATTCGAAAATGCTCGACAAGAAACTCCACGGTTACACTTTTCAGAACAACATTCATTTTCACAATGTATCCATAATATAGGTTGGCATCGTCGGAAGCTTCCATCAAGTCTTACAGTGAACAATTGACAGGACAAGCAGGCCAGGAAATGAAGTGCGCCATGATTTGTGAGGCAGCGCCACATAATATACACTTTGAAGGCAGAGTCATCAATAAATCTCTATCTGAACAGATTTTTCTTTGCTGTGACTCATCTGGGTCTGAAGTCTATTTAAAGACTTTCAGGTCAGCCCATCACAGTTCATGTCCAGAAGGTAGATTCTCAGCTGGCGGAACGAATGGGCTTGGAAGGGATGCACTTTCTTGCTACAGTTCTAGGCGCTAGTTACTGATGTCTTTAACTGTTATTATTTATATATACTTATTTGTATACCAACGTGCTATAAGCGCGTTAAAAGGCTTCGAACGCGTGTAAAGTTTAATCAGCAAATAAAGTAGTATATATGTACGTTTCTCTCTCCACCCCTCATATACATAAAAGATAACCACACCAAAAATCACATCGATCCATCCATTTAGACGTGACAGAAAGACAAAGCAATAAATACTTAAAGGTGTAACATATATTTATCAGTCTGAATGAAAACTAGTGTTTAAGTTAATTTAGGTAAGTGTGCATCATCTTCGACCACATCATCGCTGAACATCAAGTGAGATGGTGGTCAAACGAGAGCTAATCAACATTAGAAAAAGCACTTTAAGAACTCTTTTTTAATTATAAGTTCGCGGTTTTATATCATCTCACCTGATGGTAAGCAATGATGTAGTTAACACTTAAAAGAAGTAACCTATTCACTCTTGATCTAAAGACGTTAAGTTTAAGTTATGGCTATCAGGAAACAGATTCTGAAAGGGAATTTCACACCTTAGCTTTACGCGCACTGAAAATATTCCCAAAACATTTTGTGCGTATGGGTAACTTACCTAAAGAGTGTCCCCATATAATAACGGTGGGTTTATTCGTGGAGCTAAGAGACTCCATGAGCCAGGCGTACACCGCCAGTGCATCTTCAACCACACCTTTTTCTGTAGGCCTCATATTCGTCGAGTCTCCGTACCCTGGAATTTATACAGAGCAAGCAATCAGAATCATATCATCATTTTCCTGCCCCTATCCGAGTTACTTGTGGTCGGTGCAACTCGTTTTCTCCTTCCAATCTTCCCTGTCCGACATCTAAGCATCACTTAAGTATTCCTTTTTCTTTCATATCATTCTTCACGCAACCCATCCATCTTTTCTTCGGCCTTCCTATACCTCACCATCCATCAACATTCAAACCCATCATTCTTTTAGACACATGCAAATTTTCTAAATCAATTCTAAAATTAAAGCACTTTACTTTTTTTTTTAACGTGGTAAAATTATCAAATAAGTCCTCCCACCCCGGGCAGGGCGGTAGGGACTGTCAGACTTTTACTGACTAAAATCCACGGTGTTCCTTCAATAACCCTTTACGTACCGGGGTCACGGCAATGGGATAAGTCCCACGACCCCGGCAGGAAAGCACTTTACTTAGGAACTAGTTTATGCCTGGAGTATCGCTCGTCAGAAGTGGTACTTAATCTATGTTTCTTGCTGATAATGTAGCTTTACATAGGGTGAAAGTATTTCTGAAATTAGTTCAGTAGTTTTTGAGTTTAACAAACTAACGAATCATGTAGGTTAAGCATCTGCTAAGCAACATCTTATCTACTTTTGGATGACTTAAAAAGCATCGATAAAATGAAAAAGGAATAGAGAAACCAGAAAGCACTAGTCTTGCCAACGGTTAAAGTGTTAACAGATTATAGGGTTGTGGAAGTCGGACAGGCAGTTGATCCCTAGCCGACCCTAAAATTATTGGGAAAAGGCTAGAATCATCAAATAACTCCTTCCGCTACGGGTGGAGCCAAAGGGAGTATCTGGACTTCTACTCAACTCAAAATATTTTATTTCACATAGGCCTACTTATAAAACGTCAGAAACAAATAAACGTATGTTCGTAATTGGTTGTTTCTTATGGAGAAAAACCAGTATGAAACTCCACGGTTACTTTTCCAAAACATTATTCTTTTCATAATGTATCCATAACAGTTTTAATAGGTACTGTTACGCCAGTCGCACACTAACGCCACCTGGCGGCGAGAGAAACTTCGACCAACGTCTAATACGTTCGAGACACTAACGCCATCTGGCGGCGAGTAGCAGTACTGAGTATCTCAAGTAGCTTCTGGAGCATTCTTGGCAGTATAGGCAGTGATTCGATTTTACAAGAATGTTCTAGAACGCATAGACCGGGGTATAAATAGATCGCAGACGGCAGTCTTATTACAAGATACGAGGCGATATAATCGAAACTCTACAAATGAATTTCAGTGCGATTTAAGTGTTAAGTGACAAGTGTTGTGGTGCGAATACTTGTGTTAATTTTTATTTTGTGTTTATTAAATTAAAGTGTTAATTTTGGTCTTATTGGTGTAAATTCTTTCTATCCCGAACCCCAGCTCATAACAGTACCCATGAAAGGACAGTACTAAACCAATTAACAAAGCACGATGTAATTACAAAAAAAAAACCAATCTAAGAATCTACAGTGTTCTCCCATTCACATAGAAAGCTTTATAAAACTACTACTGAATAAAAGTCCACTCTGATCCTTTGCTTGCTTGTATGTCGGCACTGTGGTGTCTCCTTATAACATACCAGCCTGAAGTTGAATCAAACTGTGTTGAGGTTTGCGGCGTCCAAAAACTCTATTTCAAATACCACAATTGTCTACTCAAAATAAATAATAAATTTGATAGATAGTTCTCATGAAATGCATATACACAATATATGCATTAATTAATAAATATGAGTGAAATTACCTCTGTAGTCAAAAGTGATGACGTGGAAGTTTAGTTCTTGGAAAACTTTATACATTTGCAGTCTGTGAGGCGAGCCGCGGTGGTTTGAATTACCTGTAAATTGATAAAGATATTAAAATTATAAATCAATCAAGAAAATAATGAATAAATAATAACATCAATATATCAAGAAAATAATGTTGTAATAGTTGTACATGATGTTGATTTCCAGAAAAGTGAACAGTGCTTGTGAGTTTTAGTGTAGCAAATTAGCTTTGATGGTTTTGTTGCTAAGATAAAAATTTTAGGATCTATGTATTTTGATTTCTCCATTTTATTACATTTTTCTTTACGTGATTATTTAGATACTAAACTGATAAGCTTTTCATTTTAAAACTCCAAAGAAAACATAATCCCACCAAAAACATGAATGTAAAATGAGAGCCAAGTTCAATACGGAATAATGCGTGGTTCTCATAGAGTTTTGGTGGTTCTCGACTTAACGGACAAAACATCGGTGCAAATCTATATAGGTACCAAGTTCTATGTTCACACGGGATGTAATTGAAGCTCAATATTTGACTCGGCTATGTTTACGTACAGCCGATAAAATATTTGCAAGTTAGTGTACTTCCCGTCTGTACTGGATTTATACTATGTATTAGGTTAATATTTATGTATTTGGTTTCACCAAAATTATAACACAATTGTTAAAAATAATGCTTGATCTATGGTAACAATGGCCTTATCGCTGATAGCGATGTCTTCCTGACAACCTTTGGATGGACTAAGCGAAATTAAAATGAAGAGGGGAGGGAATACTCAAAATAGTAATATTTTCTGATGATATTCAATATGCTTTTCTCACCATGACAGTACAGTACGACTGGGTTCTTGGTTTTCTTCAGTTCCTCATGGAGACGACTGTCTATTGTCAAGTTATCTTTAATTACAAACACTTCGCGAAACATAGAACACGGTACGATGTGCCATACACCTGAAACAATAATTAATTGATAGTCGAGTCAAAGTACAATTAGGGTTTTAATAAAAAGGACTAGCTGCTGCTCGCGACTTCGTTCGCGTCGGAGGTTTTTCCCGTATAAATTCCGATCGCGTGGGAAATTCCAAAAATCCTTTCTTAGTGCTCCTCTACACACCCTAAGGAACATACATGCCAAATTTCAGCTTCTTGCACCCAGTAGTTTCGGCTGAACGTTGTCTGTCAGTCAGTCAGTAACGGAAGGGTTTTATATGTAATATTGATGATTGATGAATGATGTTTATACAACGTGTAACAGATTAAGCGCAATACCTCAGACCCCCAATTAGAATATTAAATTATAAGCCTAAAACAATATCCGTAAGTAAATAAATTGAAACCAAACCAAAAAAAGTTATCCTTACTAAACGCAAAACGTATGTGCGTCATACAATATCCTTACGCAGACGCATACAGATGAGAACAGAGATGCGGTACGGCTCTTTTAAGTCTTTACAATCCGTTCTGGGCACTCGTAATGAACTATGTAGGTTTATATCTGTGATGCTCTTTTGAAGAAGAAGTGCAGATCTTTTGAGCGCATCTGTCTAAACAGTGCAAGCATTTTTCAGTTATCGCGTAGCTTAATCGAGGAGGAAGAGGAGCTTGAATGATTTGACGAACAATACTAAAGTATAAGGACGTTTGGGTAGGATTTTAGCATTGTTCTTCTATCAGTGTGATGAACATCCTCCAAGATGTACTAATGTAGTTACTAATTTATACAGTTATTTAATGTCTGTGTAAAATAATTTCATATAGTAGTAAGGTTTCTAAAGACACGGAAAAAAAAAGATTATTATGAATAACAATCAATTGCCGCATGTATGATTGACCATTAGGTACTTGAGACTAGTGTGACCGATCTGTTTTTAATCAGGACAAGGGTCGCATGAAAAAAATCTTTGGGAAATCAAAGTTTGGGAAGTTAAAGTTAAATCTGGTTAAAGACGACTATTCTATTGTATATTGGTTTTTTTTTTGGACTTAAGTATAGAAAAAGCAATGACTTCTAGATACTATACATTATACAACGTGTAATTTAAAGGGTATATACATACCAAGTGCATGGCTTCTTTGGATGATAACAAACGATATGGCAAGGGTTTTGTAATCCTAAGGCTACGTGTGTAGAACTTATTACAAATTCCAATACACTGCTACCAGAGACCGAATTTTTCAAATTAAGAAGAACGAAAAGAATTATCGTGTTATTGGCAAGTGACGTGGAAAGTTATTGACCCTCGTAGTGCTGTGACACGTTAGTTATGATTGGTATTCAAGAAATATATGAAACCAATAATTTGGTATCAATTCTTTGAGTCAGTTATTTTGTGCTGAAACTGTGCATAGAGACTCTATACCAGATGTTATCTTCAGCCCTTTTGGATAGTTATGGGGTTTCCGTTACACGTTGTATAACGTTGTTGTGTTAATTATTGTGCATTTATTTACTTAATACTTCAGCGTCAACCCGTGAGCTTAATACTTCGCTCGCGTGATAAGCTTTTATTTCGAAAAATTGCTATCTACATTATGTCCTTTTCCACAGTCTAATCTATTTTAATTTATAAATTGGTTTACTGGTTAAAACGTAAAACTGTAACAGATAGATGCACAGAGTTAATTTCGCATTTACTTTTACAATAACTATAGTTAAAGGTTTTATAATACTAAAGTACAAGTAACACAATTACCGAGTTTGACATTACAATTGTCTACGACAGACTGGAACTCTACATTAAAGTGTCTTCCTCCAACGACGTTGCAACTCGACGGGTTCTCATAGTCCAAGTTTCTTGGGTAGTTTACTGCAAACAAAATTAATTTGACTATTAAAGTCTGTCGACAAAATAGATTCACAAGACAAAATTGTTATAGCGAAGTTTAACATCAGAAATTTATTGCTATTCCTAATTTTGCAGGCGTTTACCACATGAACTCCGTCATTATCTGCTCGTGCTTAGCCTTTTCGCAACTATCGGTTCGGCTTCCTGTCTAACAGGATAAAGCCGAATAGTAGTAACTGTAATATAGACCATAAAAAACGTTTCAATAGCCTTAACAGGCAACTCAGCTCTTAGAATAGGTAGGTTCTAAGAGCTTAGTTGCCTGTTAAGGCAATTTAAACAAATACAAATATACAAATATTTATTGGAACAAAAATCAGTTTACAAAAGTTTGTGTACGTTAACAATCACATTAGTATGAAATACTGTGTCGCGACCATTAGCGCCCACCTCCAAGAGGGGAGACTACAGTGTTCCATGAATTAATATAAAAGGAAAAGAAACAAAAACATTTTTTTTTAAATTTTGGAATGAATGAGTGTGTGTATGCGTGGAATGTATGTGTAGTGTATGTATGTGTAGGCGTGTGAGTGAATGTGTATATATGTAAAGGTACTAGTGTAGTAAACGCTCTTAACTTCCTCAAAAATGTTTGTATATTGGAGATCGGAGCGTCTGCTTATATAACCTCCAAAACCCAGTAGCTAGGTGATATGATACGCCTTAGAAATAGGTGATTTTCTGACTATCCGTAACGACTGTCAAAGATGTAGTTAAATGACAGCCGGGAACAACATCTTTACATGCTTTCTAAGGCATGGAGACATCGGGATAGTTTAACCTCTAGAGCCCCACTGGCACAAAAACGTGCCAGTAAACCAGTATTAGGCTGCGTTTCCACCAGAGATGTGCGAGGATGCGTAGCGAGGGATGTGTTTGTAAAGAACCAATAGAATCGCTTCATTTACCTCGCCTCGGTCAGCACAGCTCTGGTGGAAACGGCTCAGCGGAGCTAGATTTTTGCGCATACAAAACAAGCGAGGGATGTGTGCGAGGGATGTGTGCGAGAGATGTGTTGCGAGGGATGTGTTGCGAGGAATGTTTGTTGAGAAGGATGTGTTGCGAGGTTTGCGCATCCTCGCACCACACATTAATGCGCATTTTCACAGCTCTGCTACACATCCTCGTAGGCACATTTTCATCGCACAGCTTTGGTGGAAACACCCACACATTTTCACAGCACAGCTAGACATCCTCGCACGACACATTTCCATCGCACATCTCTGGTGGAAACGCACCCTTAGTTAAGCCCCGCTGGCAACAAATTTGTGTGCCAGCGGGGCTCAACTAATAGTTGACGTTTATAATGGCGGTCCTTGAGAGGTTAAGATGCTCACTCATCCACAGAACGAATAAGGCAAGTGTTGCTTAACCGTGGAAATCAACCCGTGAGGCTTTTTGCCACAAGCTGACGTTTCCAAAGCTCTCAAAAAAAATTTAATGGCTTGACAAAGTTGGTAGAGCAAAGTTTAGCATCAGCAATTTATTGCTATTTGTAATTTTGCAGACGTTTACAACCAACTATGTATATTTTATTGTTGATAGGCTCGTGTTCGACTGATCTCACCTGATGAGAAGCTACAATGTGCTCTAAGATAATTTTATAATGTCTTATTTAATCCTTTAACTCCTTTTTATCTTAAAGACCGCTTTCGGTTTCTCTGTGACACACATTCAAGGTCCTTGAGATCATCGGAAAATTTAGAGTTAAGTATCCGTATGCATTCCACTTCTTTCTTCGATAAATCTTTCACTATCCAAGCAGCCCGTTTATGGAATGCATTGCCCATAGATGTGAGGCGTGCTCAAACATTACCTACTTTCAAAAAAATGGTGAAAGAGCATTACCTCTCACTATAATTTAATTTTTCCCCTCCTTTCTCTATTATGATTTTGATATGTATTAGTATATATATGGTATGTATTTTATATTATTATGTTTGATTAGTATGATGTTGTACACTGACAGCCCTAAATCTGTCTCCTTTCATTTCTGTCCATCCAAAGGTTGTCTGTAAGAGATTGCCCTGTGCGATAAGACCGCCCAATTTACACTAGTTTTATTATTTGTATCTTTAAATGTATTGTAAGGTGTACAATAAAGTATATAATAAATAAATAATAATAAATAAAGCACGCTTGCCTAGAAGTAACCTATTCACTCTTGGCTTAAAGATCCCCAAATTATAACTATCAGCAAACACAGACTCCGGCAGGGAATTACCCCCAGTGGTCGAGGCACCTGTGGCCGACGCTCCCGATTCGAATAATTTAATTCAAAGCAATTATTGATCAAATGTACCATCAGGCACAAAAATGTTATACAAAAATAATAAATGAACTAACATTTTATATGAAGTCTTTTTGAGTTTTTGGATGTTTGTAAATAATAAATATGTTTTTAATGGGGAAAAAGGTATGTAAGGATAAGGTTAAGTAGCCATCTATTCTCTCTGCTATTTGATAGATAAATTTTGTGTAGCAAGAAAAATACTTTATTATTATGGTGAAACACTTTCCTCATTTACTCTACTAAGTGAAAAAGTACAAAAAAAAGAAACATTAAATTAATCGAATCGGGGGCGTCGGCCACAGGTGCCTCGACCACTGTGGGCCTAAGCCACGGACCCGGGAATTCCACTCCTTAGCTCTACGCACAATGAAAGTGTGTAATTGTGTATGCTTTAAACCTTTGATGCGTATGGGTTATGCATTTGATCTAGATGTTATACAAATTTGATTGTTAAAGTACTGTGGGAGACTGGTGACTGAACCAGTCAGAGAATCTGTGTTTCAGGACACAAGGTCCCCACCCCCTCGGACTGGTTAACATTGCAATATGGAACAGGAAACATACTGGTATAATATACTATAATATTAATACTTACTGCAATTAGAGAATATCATTTTCCTTTGAACTGACTTGCTGTATTTAAAGACTAGGGGTAGAACAGCCACCGGAACCATTAAAATGCTGGCTGTCACCGAAGCAGTCGCTAATAATAATGCCCTGGAAAAAACGGGCACAAGTTTTACTTATAATATACTACTTTATAATTTACTAGTGACCCGACCCGGCTTCACTCGTCTCATTCTGCTAATGCACACAAAACTGTAGAAAATTAGACACAAAAACGTTCCTCATAAATTACTGTATACCTCAGTGAAAACCGCATGGAAACCTGTTCAGTTCTTTTTAACCGTTTTCCTAAAATTATGAAGGTTCTCAATTCGTCTGTATACATATTATATACATTTTCTTTATCACACCTCGCGTGCCCCAGTAGGTATGCGGCGTACGTTGTCTATCGAAACTATTCATTTCGTTTGGCACCGACTTCAACCAGATGATACATTTATAAAAACGAAATAAGACATTCAATGAATCAGTTTTTATGAAGATGAAGACTTCGTTTTATATTATGTAAGGATAACGACGTATACTTCTGGCTAATTGTGAAGAAGAGGCGTAACAAACTCTCCTGCACCACACCTATATATTATGTTTGAAAAACTTGAACTTATACATTTTTTTTTAAATTAAAATAAAATTATAGCGAATGTACACTAAGGTAGTAGAGTACCTAGTGTTGGCAACATCGAGTGAAGCTATCGCGAGTGGTGCTGTGGCGGGAAACGAAGAAGTTACGCCGGTCGACATGCACATGGCGCAATCACCGTCCTTTTTTGGCCTGCGATTTCAACGTGTACGGTTGTGTTGTGCTTAGCTTTGCGTAATTAAAGTTGATTGTCTGTATCTGTATTACCTACATTTGTGATTATACGAGTAATTTATATCTTTAGGCCGTGCGCGCACTGCGTTGCGTTTTGGAAACGCAAAATTTGTGAAGTATGGAGTGTAATAGAAGTGCGCGCACTGCGGTCAGTCTACCGGTGCGGTACACGGTGGGCTGAAAAACGGCTTTCATAGACTTAGGCATTTTATTTTGCAAGTGCCAGTTTTTGTGCCGGATATCACTTCTATTTGTTATAACAATATACAAAAATGACACCAGAATTGATTCTGCACAAAAACGAAGGAATTATAAATTTTTTACGAAAATTTTGTATGGAGCTAGTATGAAAAATCGAAATATCTCTGAAACGGCAGCGATAACCGTAATATCCTTATAGGAGGTTTTAGTACTAATTATTTATGATTTTTTGACATACGTTACATAATGGTTGTAGATGCCTTTTTTTTTTAAATCGTCAAAATATTTTTATTTATTTTTACATATTAAACGTTCCTTTTATTGTTTAAGTTGAAGAATTCAGAGCTTTAACAACTCTTAACATAAAATAGCATCACCCCTATAGACCTGAAGGACTAGACAGAGGTGTGTAGTATCTTGTTGATCTTGTAAGATTTCCAACAATACCAAATAGTTGAATATCAGTGTCAAAGTGCCCATGCTGTCGCTTCTTTTAGAAAGATAGGGGAATGAAATTGTTAATTGATCATACCCTAAAAGTATGATTACAACATAACCGGACACATAATAATATCGACACAAAAGGAATTTTAAAACCTTGCATACGTTCAAAATACAAAATAACATATTGTGTAGTCATCTAATGAGTCTGATGACAAGTAATTAAGTAATTAGAATGATGGTTGTAGTCTTCTGATTCTAATGAGCCTATTAAGTGATTAAATGATTTGAAATATCTCGCAACAATACCAACTAAGAACTGCATTCACCTTTTTATAATTAGTGAGCTAATGTGATTTGCTAATGTTGATTAGTTCTACTATGAGTTCTACGAAATGTTTTTGACGATTATAAATTTTTATTATCATATCTTTTATAACTTTAATGAGGGTAGTTAACTAATTATTGACTTTATACAATAAAAGGGCTATAATTTTGTTCCATAATTTAGATTGTTCACAACCGTGTAACTGCTAACACTAAAACTATTTGCTTTGCGACTACAAAATCTTAGAATGGAAAGTTTAATCACCAACTTAGATTTGTTTGTTCTTCTAAAAAGTGAGTGTCCTTCATTTAATCATGAAGTATTGTTTAGTGCAATTGTGTCCCGCATAGGCGATTGCCTTTCTGCCGAAGATCAAGTAACTCTCAAAGAATTTTGCCGGAGATTCACGCGAGCTGCTTTAAACAGGTGGCAGAAATCTAAACGATTCTTTGATAAGTTTAGAAATACGTACGGAGAGTGGTTGCAAGCAAATATTGATTGGCCGAGTTGCGTGCAAACTTTAATAAATCAAGAACCAACTGTTGATGAGATACCAAGAGCACGCTCAGTCTCTCCAGAACCTTCGACATCATCGACTGTTGGAACAATGACAAAAAGGTCCCGAAAACCATTCAAAGATCTGGGAAGCAAACAGAAAAAGAGAAGATCTAGTGAGCACATAGGCGAGGATTCCTGTGAATTGGCATATGCAGCTGCAGCACGTTTAAAAGAAGAAGGTTATGAAGATATCGCATCTGTAATCAATTATATGATCAAAAATCCAGAAGCTGCCGTTAAAATCAAGGAAAGCATTAAGAAAACAGTAATATTTACACCAGAGAAAGCACTTGGATTGCTTCTTTCACTTAAGCTTTCAAAGTGGCAATATATTACGTTGCGAGAGACTGCCATTCGGGAAGGTGCTAAGGATATTTACCCATCCTACTATAAACTGCAACAAACTAAGCTTGCATGCTACCCTCCTAATCAATCAGTATCAGTTACGGATTCATCAGCTAGAATTACACTTCAAGCTTTACTTGACATCACGGTGAAGCGGATTCTTCAAAGTCTTTCTGATAATGTGGAAAATAAGCAGTTAAAGCTGATATCGAAGTGGGGATTTGATGGTGCTTCCAATCAAAGCCGATACAAGC
This sequence comes from Tholera decimalis, assembly GCA_943138885.2. Taxonomy (NCBI): domain Eukaryota; kingdom Metazoa; phylum Arthropoda; class Insecta; order Lepidoptera; family Noctuidae; genus Tholera; species Tholera decimalis. The sequence goes on from OW964571.2 coordinate 34,839,089, forward strand.
AGAAAATGGACGGCGAGCATGATGATTCAAGCATTTTCATGACCTCCTTGGTGCCACTGAAACTGACAGATGGAGATAATACTATATGGACAAACCCGAAACCATGCTCAACTTTTTATTGTCGTCCGGTTCAGTTCACTTTTGTAAAAGAAAGCCATGCAGTTGTCATTGATAACAAAAGAAAAATGGATGAGGAAATTGAGGCCCTTAACCCCACAGAGTGCATTAATAGTAACAGGGTGACTCATAAACTAATGATGACAATGATCGACGCAAAAGTCTGCACGTACCTTTCTGAAGCTAGATCAAATGCATCATGCTACCTGTGCTTAGCAAAACCAACAGAAATGAACCACTTAGATGCTGTAACATCAAAAACTGTGTGTTCTGACATATATGAATTTGGCCTATCATCCCTACATGCCCTTATAAATTGCATGGAATGTCTGTTACACATTGCGTACAGACTTGACTTCAAACAGTGGGCAGCAAGAAGTAATGAGCATAAAGATATGTTACAAAACAGAAAAAAAAACATTCAAAATAAATTTAAAGAGGAGCTCAATCTGTTAATTGATATAGTAAAACAAGGCTCGGGAACTACCAATGACGGGAATACCGCAAGGAAGTTTTTCGAGTTTCCCAATAAAACTGCAGCTATTACTGGGTTGGATCAAAACCTGATAAAAAGATTTGCTGTTATTTTGCAAGCAATAACATCTGGTGAGAAGATCGATGTCATCAAATTTAAAGATTTTGCTCGCAAAACAGCAGAAAAGTACGTGGAATTATACGACTGGTACTACATGTCATCAACCGTACATAAACTATTAATACACGGAGCTGACATAATCGAAAAAAATGATATTGTCCCGATTGGGACTCTCTCGGAAGAAGCCTCAGAGTCTCGAAACAAAGATTTTAGGAGGTTCCGGGAACATCATTCGCGGAAAAGAAGCAAGCAAGATTCTAATCAAGATATCCTAAATATGCTTGTTGTTTCTTCGGATCCTTTTCTAAGTGCACAAAGGCCGAAGTTAGATGCCAAAAGGAAGACAACCTTTTTTGCTGAAACTCTCGACCTAATACAGTTTCCGGAAACTGAGTTCGAGTTTGTAGGTATATCCGATCTGGATTCTGACTCGGAATTGGAGTCCGACAACGAAAGTTGTAAAGAAAATTTGTAAAATTTAATTATTTTTCTTTATGTTCTTTTGTTATTTATGTTAGTTTATTGTACCAATATGTTTAGTTAATAATTTCATAAATTATAGTTTCAAATATGTATTTTGTATAATTGAATTTATTAGATATTATTTTTGTTACTTCTGTTTTATTTAAATTACCTATCAATAAAAAGTTTATATACAGTCTTTTTTTTTTCACATATTCTTAATATTTGGGGAAAAAGCATGCTTCCTAACGATGTTCTTAACTTTGACACAGTTCATGGATCGTTTTGAACAGTTTCATATGTTAAAATAAATAATGTTAGTACTATAATCCCCTATAAGGATATTATTATTATTATGTGTCCGGTTATGTTGTAATCATACTTTTAGGGTATGATCAATTAACAATTTCATTCCCCTATCTTTCAAAAAGAAGCGACAGCATGGGCACTTTGACACTGATATTCAACTATTTGGTATTGTTGGAAATCTTACAAGATCAACAAGACACTACACACCTCTGTCTAGTCCTTCAGGTCTATAGGGGTGATGCTATTTTATGATAAGAGTTGTTAAAGCTCTGAATTCTTCAACTTAAACACTAAAAGGAACGTTTAAATATGTAAAAATAAATAAAAATATTTTGACGATTTAAAAAAAAAAAAGGCATCTACAACCATTATGTAACGTATGTCAAAAAATCATAAATAATTAGTACTATAACCCCCTATAAGGATATTACGGTTATCGCTGCCGTTTTAGAGATATTTTGATTTTTCATACTAGCTCCATACAAAATTTTCGTAAAAAAATTATAATTCCTTCGTTTCTGTGCAGAATCAATTCTGGTGTCATTTTTGTATATTGTTATAACTAATAGAAGTGATATCCGGCAAAAAAACTCGCACTTGCAAAATAAAATGCCTAAGTCTATGAAAGCCGATTTTCAGCCCACCGTGCGGTAGAACTACCGGAATTGCGGCCACCGCAAGGCAGTGCGCGCACGGCCTTATTTTATTTTATTTTAATAAGTTCAGAGACAGACTACAGACTAAGACATTTAGTACAGCTACTTATAACAATAATAAATCCCTAATCAGCGGTACCAGCAAAAAAAAAGTTAACACTAGCCATTTATATCTTACTAGCTTCTGCCCGCGACTTCTTTCTCGCGTAAATCTCTATTCTGTTGGAATTCCGGGATAAAAAGTAGCCTTTGTGTTCTTCCAGAATATCAACTATCTACTTACCAAATTTCATTCAGATCCGTTCAGTAGTTTTTGCGTGAAAAAGTAACAAACATCCATCCATGCTCACAAACTTTCGCATTTATAATATTAGTAAGAAGAAGTAAGATGAGATTTAAGATTATCTGTCCTACTCGGCATGCGTTGCAAGGTCACGTAAACAAATGAAGGGAAGTATTTCTTCATTGGATTTTTTGGTCCAGAGACTGACCATCGTTATGGGTAGTCAAAAGCCTGAAAAACTGACACTAGATTTGCGTATCGTGTTACCCAGATGCTCGTTATGTTTAGAATTTAGAATAGAATATATTTTTTTTTTTTTTTGGATAGGAAAATGATCAAATGACTTCTTCCGCTCTGGGTCAAGCGGAAGGGTGTGTCAGATTTCTACTGACTAAAAACCCACCCAGTTCCTTTCCATCTTGGGGACCTTTTTTTTTTTTTTTTTTTTAACGTGGTAAAATTATCAAATAAGTCCTCCCACTCCGGGCAGGGTGGGAGGGACTGTCAGACTTTTACTGACTAAAATCCACGGTGTTCCTTCAATAACCCTTTACATACCGGGGCCACGGTAACGGGATGAGTCCCACGACCCCGGCGGGCTTCGGCCCTCTGCAGAGGGGGCCTCGTCATGTTGCTGACGCTCTTTGAGGCGCGCGTGGAACACGACGCGCCGTCGACCCGGGCATGGTCCATGGTCGGACAGCGAGTTGCCCTTTACTCGCTGTCCGCATGCCCGCGCCTACGGTGGCCGGAGATCGTCGGCCGACGTCCGACGCCGTGGGCGTCTACCACTGCGGCTGGGCTGGAGGGAGGACGCCATCCTCTCCCTCACGCGGCCCGCCTCCTCCTTCGAAAGCATGACTGCTTCGCAGAAGGAGGCGACCGCTTCCCACTCCCTCTCGCCCCGCAGCATGGCCTCGACCAAGGCCGGGCGCGAGAGGTCTCCGCCTATCGCCGCCGTGAGGACACGTCGGTGCTCTGCCCAGGCGGGGCAGTTTTGCACCGTGTGCTCTACGGTGTCCTCAGGGCGACCCTCGCAGTGGTGACACCCAGGCGTTTCCTCCTTTCCCATCAGACACAGGTACCTCCCGAAACTTCCGTGTCCGGTGAGGACCTGCGTCATGCGGTAGGTCAGGACGCCGTGACGCCGATCTAGCCACTCCTCAAAGAGGGGTCTTACCGCCGCAATTGCGGCGTGCCCGATCTTGGGGACCTAAGTTGTGGTAGACAATGTTGTGTAAACATATATATGTCTGATAGGCAGTCCCTCCATGTAAAACACTAGTACTCAGCTAAACGGGATGACAACTAACACGTTCGCTGACAGTGAGTACTTGCCCTGACACCACATTACGACAGTAGAATTTTCCGCGAAGTGGCCCGTCCCTCGACGTACTGTCATAACACACTATTTTAATTTCCCGCCTAACGACGTACTGTCAGCGAACGTGTTAAGAATGTATTTGAAACAGGGGTTTAACTTATGAGTGTGTGCACGTAGTAAGACCTACGCTCAACCGTTCCACTTTTAATCAGGACCAATATCTTTTTAAAGGCATTGTCGGGTTTCATATTTGAATTTCTAATAATTTTTTATTTTATTGTAAATAGGCTCGCGTTTGACCACCATCTCACCTGATGGTAAGTGATGATGTGGTCGAAGATGGAGCACGCTTACACAAAAGTAACCTATTCACTCTTGACTTAAAGACTCCTAGGTTATATAGCTATCGGGAAACACAGACTCCGGCAGGGAATTCCACTCCTTAGCCGTACGCACAATGAAGGTATCACCAAAACGTTTTGTGCGTAAGGGTGGGATATCTACCATGTAACGATGGCGCTTCGTCGTTTGTAATGAGGTGTCTGAGATTTTGCGTTTAATCTGATACATCTTGTACATATGCCAGCTGACTCTGTGAGCTCCTTACCGTTATATTTTTTCCATATGACTTCCACGAATAATTTAAATCCAAATTTAGCCAAATCGGTCTAGCCGTTCTCCAGTTCTAGCCTAACTAACGAGTAGCAGTTGATTTTTATATCTATACTAATATTATAAAGCGGGAAAGTTTGTTTGTTTAAACACGCTAATCTTCGAAAGTACTGGGTGGAATTAGATAAAATTAAGTGTGGAAGGAGCTTGAAGCCTGATGAAAGTTTAGATTATTTATTACCCGATTGCAAAAAAGGTGGGTTATGTTTTTATCGTGATAAAGTCCACGAGAGCGAAGCCCCGCGTGACTATTAGTATTGTATAGAATAGATAGACAGACAGAAGATAATAATATGTGGCCGTACCAATCAACAGCGGCGACCTTAACTGAAGCGAGGCTCCGGCCGCCGGAAAGTTGTGAGGATCTGGTTTTTCTGGCAAGTTTCGTCAAACGAAAGTAGATTTTTCTGATGATAGACGAGAAAATTTCAAATCAGTTTTACATTCATAAATTTTGAAATTTATCTTTACATATCTAGTATGTATAAAACAAAGTCGTCTTTTAAACTATCATAGGTACGCAACGGATTTTAGTGCAGTTTTCAGCAGTAGATAGTGTTCAAGAGGAAGGTTGAAGTTTATTGACTTTTTACCCGATTGCAAGAAAGGGAGTGTTATGTTTTTATCGTAATAAAGTTCACGGGAGCGTAGCCCGGCTGTTAGTTTAAAATAAAAAATGTTATTTTTTATAGGTATTTTAATGTTAGAATAGTTAATGATAATTCTGGGCCATCGCACCCGCGAAAGTCGCCACTGCCGATCAATCTATTCATCAAGTCGACCTCAACAAAATTGGGAAAAGCTTTTCTTTTTATTGATAAATAGGTTCGCGTTTGACCACCATCTCACCTGATGGTAAGTGATGATGTAGTCGAAGATGGAGCACGCTTACCTAAAAGTAACCTATTCACTCTTAGACTTAAAGACTCCTATCGGGAAGCTATACTAACTCTTCCCAACAATTTTGACTTTGGCTTCTAGTCTAACTAGACGCAAATGAGTACCAGTATTTTACATGGAGCAAACGTCTACCTGACCTCTACCACCCATGGCATTTACAGAGTAGGTTCCTAAAGAATCCTCATAACAATTTACGTGACGATGGCAAGTCAGTTTCCATGGAAGATGGGGTAGACCTTTAGTGTGAGACGCAACTTGTCTCAATACATTTGCGCCATTCCATCTTTCACTTCACCACCATACCATTATATAGGTAAATTATTATTCTAGTACCTACATGATGTTGCGCTGGTGGCAACCTCAAGCGGTGCATATACAGTATTGAGCGTTTGGGGTCGAAACTGTGGGTCCTTGGAGCAACCTTATGCTCAGGCTTTTCAAAGAAATTTCGTAAATTAGGTACCTAACCAAGTGTTGGCTTCTTTTGGCCAGATGCTATACTTACATCGACATACAACATGGCAATGCGTTCAGTTTCTTGCACATTACCAGCCTACAGCGTTATAGAATACTTTTTGATGATATATTTAAGATTGTAGGAACTTTAGAAAACAAGAGGTTTCATGAAGCAAATGTAATAAATAAAATAACGATCATAGCTAACTGGGTTCAATTAGTTCTGATCATTCATCGAAAATTTTTCATTTATGATGAGTTTACTCTTAACCTCGATCACGCCTGATTGTAAGCGATGAAGTTTACAATGGAACGAGCAAGCCTAGAAGGTGGGTGTCTGTTAGCTCTTGCTATAAAGGCTGACGGGTCATATGTGGCAGGGAATACAGAAGCTGGCAGAGTTCCACACCTTGACTGTGCGCACAATAAATGTGGAGGAGACGCTCTATTCGAAGAATTCGTGTCTTGTGATGGATGTTTATGTCTATTTGAAGTCTTTCTGATTATGGATTTTTTTTCCTATATAAATATATTTCCTATATGAATATAATATGTGACCTGGGCGAATCCAAGGAAGGCCGCTAGTAACAAATCTATATCAATAAAAAGAAATACTGAATACTCACCCAAACACCATACTGACTTGGAACTAATCTTGTTTTTACTTCTATATTTAGTTTATTCTTTACTCTCCAATGTTTTTCGTGCATTTTATAATTTTTATAGATGTTTATGTTTTCAATATTTTTTTAACAAACCATTGTTGATTTAGACGCCAAATTTATGACATTTGTACGATTTTGACATGTTCATTGGAAATGTTAGAAAAATCTAAATGAAATGAGTTTGTAACTTTTAAAGCCTTTACCTCTGTAGAGGTAATCATTATACCTAAATCTGCATCACGTCCTCACAACATAAAGTCCAACCGAAAACCATGAATTCATCATTCAATAGTTGTCTGGCATTTTATGGGCATTTTGCTGAACTGGGCCTATTTGACGCAGCTACGACGCAGCCATCAGGCACTCACAATGCTGTTTTATTTAATTACGTTTTTGTTTTTATTACTTACCTAATAGTAACTTGTTCACTCTTGAATCAAATACCTCCAGGGTGTAGCTATCAGGGAACAAGCAGGGAGTTCCACTCCTTAGCCGTACGCACAATGAAAGTATTCCCAAAACGTTTTGTGTGTATGGGTGGGATGTCCACGCACCATGTAACAATGGCGTATCGTCCTTGTCTTGTTGACCGATGATGGAACGAGCTTGGCGGAATTAAGATTTTTACTTACGCAGATAACACATGGATGACACTGCAGTCTTCGTATGGGGACCAAACTGGCAGTCAATTAAGGAGAGAGCTCAATACTCTTTCTCTAAAATAATGGCTTGGCTAAGACAAAGTCTGCTCACACTTAATCTTATAAAGAACAATTTTCTTCCCTTCTCTCTGAGATCTAACACTAAGCCACCACTTATATATTACTCATTATAGATAACTCAATTAAGGCACATGTCTGCGGTGACCAGAACGAGTCCACTTGCACAGTAATCTCTCGGGTAGATTGTGTCAAGTATCTGGGCGTGCAGATAGATGACGCACTGAGGTGGGATAGGCAGATTACCACAGTTATTTCCAGAATCAGGCGACTGATTTATGTCTTCAAAACCCTTAGGGACTCAGCACCACTGGAAAAGCTGAGGATGGTCCATTTGGCCCTATGTCAGTCCATTATACATACTGCATAACAGTATAGGGAGGTGCCGCCAAGACCTATCTTCTTGGATTGGAAAGAGTACAGAGAGCAGTAGAGGAGAAGGTGGTAATGTGGCCCCCCACTTTGTTTTTGAGGTCTAGTGTAAAAAGTAAAAGCAATACAAATCTAAATAATACACTAACAGTTTCCATATTTATTTGCCTATATAAAATCTACTATGGAATTTAAAAAAATGCGACAGAAAATTTAAAAATATATGTATTCTAAAAAAACGCTAATTTAACAATTTGAGATCAAGTGAGGGTTATATGGCACCCTGGGGGCCAAATTAAATGTATTGAACTTAACGACGAAAATCGCAGGTATAATATTCGCACAGTCAGTATGAGCCCATAAGTTACAGATCTGATAATGAATCCATTCTTCTCCACGTCTATTGCTGGAATGACTGGTGTCACAGAATATACAAAATGTATATATAAATATATACAGTCCTCAAGTACTAGTGAAGAACGGACATTTCCATCACATTCAGACGAGTCGGTTTCTACGACTTCTTCATTATCGGAGTTACTGCTGGATATCACGTCTTTTTGGTACCTATTAGAACTGCTGGCATCATCCTCTCTATGATCTCGGCTGTTTTGATGGCCGCCTCCACGTCCGCTTACATGTCTATGATTTTCTACTGAGTGCAAAGATTCGCACAATTGATTTTTGTAGGGTGAAGACGTTAGCACTTTTGCTATTGTTGCTTTTCGTCCTCGGTTTGATGTCTTAGTCTTAACCCCAGGCAGAATGTCATGCGGTAAAACAAAATTGCTTTCTGACTCATTAACGGTAGAACTTCCTCTCGGAATGCCTAGGTTAGAAATACCGCTAGTTTGTGGATCATCGGAAGAGTGAACTGGCTGGTCACTATTTGATGCTTCTGCAATAAAATCAACTTCCATAAAAACTTGTCGATTGAATGGCAATTTCTCCTGTAGTGCTCTTAAGATAATAGCGGCCAAAAAGCTCAGCAATGTCGTAAGCCTTCAGCATTCTTTCAGAATGAAGCATACACTTAAAAACAAATAAAATATTGAAATACCAATCCTGTATGTTATATGGCCCCCGGGACCATAATGCAAGCAATATGAGGGGGCCAAATTACCAATATGGTGGAATCTATTAATAAACCTCAATAAATATAAAACATCGAATATTTTGCATATTTACCTTAGTAATCCTATAGGAAAAAGTTTATTAAACTCAATGTCCAAATTTCTGTAGCTATGATTTGTTGTTTCCAAAATTATTGAATTAATTGCATCAAAATAATAAAATTTTGGCGAGTGCAGATTTAAACTGGTTTGGATAACACGAGGATGTGATGCCGTCTCTCAGATTTTTTGGTATTATTTCAAAGTTTTCATATTAATGTTCCCTTTTAAAAAAAGTTTCACCAGATAGCATGATTTTAAATAAGAAATATGAAAGGGGGCCACAATACCTGCGGGGACCACATTACGACCTTCTCCTCTACTAAAGGTCATGACCAAGAAGCCATTTAGGTTTCCAACTGTTCAATTGTTTGCAGAACTTAAAGTCCTTACAGTACGTCAACTCTATGTGCTCAGGTCCATTCAAAGATTACATCCGCACATACCTACACCCGATCCAAATAAACTGAGTAGATCATCCATTTGCCCTTCTATTCCCTGCAGGACTATGTTTGCCAGACGACAGTTCAACAGCTTAAGTACACAGATACAAAGATATTGTACACCTCACTTATGCGCTCACATTTTATGTGTCACATATATATGTAAGCGCGCACCCCACCAATCACTACTCACATTACACTGAAAAAATAAAATACAATAATATCACTTTCGAAAATAATCTAAACAAAATAAACAAATTTAGGAGCCAGACAAAAAGTGGGGCGTCATATGTGTTTTAAATAAGCTATTTTTTTAAACTATGTACACGTATACAATGCCACAGTATTGGACAGTCGTATCGGCCTGCCACAACACTGAGAATGCTGTTACGACTATCTCTGAATAATGGCATGGAAGCCATCAACATGAGCATTTACAAACATACCTACCCGACGCACTACAATGCGTCGGCAGCCGCATCAACATCCTAAAGGCATTGTTATACTGAACGTGCAGGGCGTTGATTGTCTTCTGCGTATACCTGACCCATAGCTTTAAAGATATAAATTAAAACAAATACAACAGTATTTTTTTATTATTATTAAACGGAATTATTATGTATTACACATAATTACAACAAAGTTAATTCTTATCTTCTTTCGCGCAAAGCTTAGAAGTAAATCATCTTATGGTCATTTGAGGTCCTATACACGATATTAGTGGATTTAATGTCATAAAATATACGATTGGATATTTCTTTTCATAGAAGTCATTTATTTATTTATTTAAGGACAACCAACAAAGCATACACCAATAAACATGTTATAAATTAAAGGCTGCCACAGCATGCATTAAACAATAAGCGTGAAAGTAGAGATGAAACAAAACAATAAAACTTACTAACATTGCAATGGCTAGCTAGGTATTACTAATAGCTAAAGCTATTGCTTTAGTACCAGCATAGAATTTTACATATTATAAGACTAATGAACAGTTAAATAATAATTAAAAAATATAACTTGAAATAAGTGGAAAGCTAGAAGCAAAATAAAATTATTTGTCATTTTTGTATAAATGCCCTATGTAAGACAGACTTGAAGTCATAGGACTGGTTCTTGCGAATTAAATGGTGAAAGGAACATATTTTCAAAAAAGTGAAGTTACTATTGTATACCTCTGAGGTACAGAATTGTACAATTTCATCAGCACCCAAGAACACTACAGAAAACCTTAGGTAGATCATTAGTACTGGACTCTTAGCCTATTCCCAACTAATGTACTAATGTCTGTGTCTGAGTCCCAAGAAATCATTCTAAAATAAAGTTTGAAAAGAAAACAGCAGTTCATTTTATAACAAATATATTTAAGTTCAACTTAATACATAAATAAATTAAATAACATTATTATTAAACGCTGACAAGATTCACTTCAAATTGATTTTTAAGCATAATTTATACATATTATCAACATCATTTACCTACTTAAAGAGTATAATTATTCTAAGGGAGCGTTCTAGTATTAAGTAACGCAATTTGGGGGTCTTGTAAAACGTTACGATACGTTACAGGAGCAGGAGGAGGTTGGAACAATGCGTACGTATCATTGCTTTTTTTTAATAAAAAAATAGGGAATTTAATTCTTCCAAGATGGCAACCCTTTTCGATTAAAACAATAAATAACAAAGGCTTTTAGCGACTTCCCTGTACTTTGCGCAACATAATCGTGACTTTTAGGTAAAAATGCTCACTTTGGTGTTAGATAACGTTTAGGGAGGGGGGAGTACAGAACAACTTTACGGCGCGTTACATGGGGGGGAGGGTCAAAAATATTCAAGAATTGCGTTACGTAATACTTAAACGCCCCTTAAGTCAGGAGAATGAATGACTGAAAATGAAAAGCTACATTATAAATATAATGCACTGTCGGTATTACTATAGTTTGTATACTAATATCAATTCCTCAATATTGCGTTGCAATTTAATTCTATTTTGTGATGAAAACTCTGCATTAAAACTACAACATTACATAATAAATCGGTATTTTTATTCCGAATGAGCCCGCTTTTGAACTCGACCTCGCCTGATGGTAAGAGATAGATGAGGTCTACGATGGAACGAGCGAGCCCAGAAGATGCCTATTCACTCTTGCTTTAAAGGCTGACGGGTCATATGTGGCAGGGAACACAGAAGCCGACAGAGAGTTCCACAACTTGGCTGTGCGCACAATAAATGTGGAGGAGAAGCGCTTGGTACGACAACACGGTATATCGACCAAGTGTGGATGGTATCCTGCAGTGCATTTATAGCCGGTGTCTGCAGTCAATATGGTATAATCGAATGGAATTCGATGCTTTTATTTAGTTGATAGGCTCTCGTTTGATCACCATCTCACCTGATGGTAAGCGATGATGTGGTCGAAGTTGAAGCACGCTTACCAAGAAGTAACCTATTTAACTTTGGCTTAAAGATCCCCAGGTTATGAATATCAGGAAGCACAGACTCCGGCAGGCAATTCCACTCCTTAGCCGTAAGCACAATGGAAGTATTACCGAAAGTTTTTGTGCGTATGGGTGGGATGTCACCATGTAACGATGGCGCATCGCTGTTTGTCTTGTAGTCCGATGATGGTACGGGCTTGGCAGAATTAGATTGTGTAATTCCATCGCAGACTCCCCGAAATGTAACCGATGCTACAGTAGGTATAATACTTACTATTATTACTATTACTTAAAAAACATTTGGTTTGTGAGTTTTTGTTATGAGTTAACAAATTTTTTGTAGACCATTAACCTAAAAAAACCATTCTTAAGCAGGACATCGAACTCAGAGAGCATCGTACAAAAGTTGCATTTGGGAACACTATAACAACAAAAATATCTCACTATAGTGTTATAGTACCCGAGTCTTACACATTGAGAGTAAGAGACACACATATTTGAGAGACAGAGACAACGCCACATAAATATAAAAAATAAATAAAAATTTAAAAAAAATCTGCCAATGTGGGTAAAATCAACAAATTATCATTCCTAATTCGTTGGGTAAAATTCACATTACTGGCTTTCTTGTTACCCCTCTAACTAAGCTAATTACGCTTGTGCCTGGAGTGGGTTCACAGCAATAGTGTAGTACGCGGGAATCGAACTAGCGACCTCTCGATTACAAGTCCACCTTGCACATCTTAGCCATTGGGCTATTGTCGCTTTGCCTGTTCATTTGGCTAGTCACCGAAATAATTAGATTCCTTGGATTAGCCGGACTGAGAACACAATAAACAATTAATTAAATATAACATTTTTCAAACTTTTAAGCTTTAGGATTATGAAACTTTAGAAAGTACCTGTTTTTCGGGACACAATTTTTCCCTAATACCCGTTGGTACAACGTGATAGACGTTAATTGAAGTTGCGATAAAAGCTGATAACAATTTTTCCGAATAATAAAAACGAATCCGGGACCTGCTTAGAACGGGCGGCGAGCAGGGATTTTTTTTTTTTGTTAGAAAAATCATTGAATGACTTCTCCCGCTCGAGGTGGAGCGGAATGGAGTGTCAGACTTCTACTGACTAATAACCCACCCTGTTCCTTCAGCCGCCTTTGCTTTCCGGGTCGCGAGAGGGGTAGTTCACCGTCCGGTAAGGACCAGGCCCGGGTCGGCAGTGCTGAGTGTTCTACGCGTTCCTCAAAGAGCAGTCAGCAGCATTGACGCGGCTCGATAGGGCAGTGCCTTACGGGGTTGCGGGAATGAAGGAACCTGCAGTTCCCTTCCACTCCACCCAGAATGGGAGTTAACCTGCTTAGCAATAGATCAGTTACTTAAACTCCTTATATTATAAGCCGGGTACTGAAAATCATTATATATTATGTGCGTGTATTATTTGTGTGTACTTATTAATTGGTATTTCTTTCTATATGTTTCTATCAATTTATCTACTAGGAACCCTGAAGCACTTACTCAGTTGTACTAACTGTTCTTATTCAGTTGCATAAAAATGGCCGGTAATAGGGTATTTGCCTGTAGTATTAAAAAAGACGATGTTTTGCATATAGTAAGTTTAGATGCCAGTAAATTTAAACAACATTTTTATTTCTAAAAATAATTCCAGATTTTTTATATTTTCATACAGTAAAAGTTACAATTTTTAATCTGTGTGTCACGTGACCGCAAACGCCTATCACGAAGTGTGACGTCATTTTTCTCAAAGCTGTCAAACGTGTCGACTTGTTACAACGAGATATTAGTTTTGTGTTGAAAAAAATTGGCCAAGTGCGAGTCGGACTCGCCCATGAAGGGTTCCGTAGTAACTATAATAAATATAACATACTTAATATATTTAATTGAAAAAAAAAACAAAAACCTTACAAATTTCTTAAAACTAGCTTATTTACAATTTTTACAACTACGACGAATAACTTTGTTTTTCATAGTATTTGTATGAATTACAAAGTTATATTTGCGGTTTTTGAAAATATACTGTATCTCAAAAACTGCTGACTCGATCTCGTTCAAACCAATTTTGTTTGAAAGTTTACATTAAGATCTACAACATATGGTCTTTTTAGATTTTTCACTTCATTATTATAGAAGTTAGAGGGGGGACACACACATTTTACCACTTTGGAAGCGTATATCTTTTAAACGATTAACTTTATGAAAAAGTCATTTTAGAAACCATAATGTCATTTTTAAAGACCTGTCTATAGATACCACACACGTATAGGTTTCATGAAAAAAAAACATTTTCAGTTTCAGTTCCATGTATGGGGAGCCCCCTTTATTTTAAATATTTTTTAAATTTTCTCTTAAAATCGGAAAGCGGTTCACAGAATACATCTACCTACCAAGTTTTACATGTATAGTCCTAATAGTTTCGGAATAAAATGGCTGTGACATACGGACGGACGGACAGACAGACAGACGGACAGACATGTCGAAACTATAAGGGTTCCGTTTTTTGCCATTCGGCTACGGAACCCTAAAAACGTTCGTAGGTGTTCTTTTTGTGTTATTTTCACAAAAAGGCACTACATAATATTGGTAATATAATTTTAAACTCATAATGAAAGAAAGACGACAGAAATCCTAACCTCAAAAACACTTTGTTGTTTGAGAAATATGATGTCATGTGACTTCGTGACAGCGATGGGTTTTTGGGCGGGAAACTATTTAATTTGAATTTTATTTTGAAGTTTCACCAATTTTACCCGGTAATTTTTTACGAAAATCATTTTTTGTAGCTTAAAATTGATAAATAATCAAATCAAAACTATTTTTGAAAAATAGGCAAATACGCTATTGGCATAGGCGAGTTGATGATTCCTATAATTTTAATTAATTAATTTCTTTCTTCCACATGTTGATCGACGAACTCCCTGTAACCAAAGAAGAGACATATGTAATACAATTAGTTGGCGTTCCATTTGTGGGTAAAATTCACATTACTATAGCAATCTTGTTAACCCCTCAAACTAAGCTAAAAATGCTTGTGTATGAAGTGGGTTCACGGCAGTAGGATAATGGGTGGGGTTCGATCCCATTAGACTAATGACACTTCATATGACTCCATCACTTATCTATTATTTTAATTTCCCTCTTTATTGTTTCTTAAAGCCCATTGACTAAAAAGCCATACAAGGTGATATAGACCGACTACTAAAGTCACACTTAAAATATCTCCAATTAAAAAATTACAAAGACGTAGAGAAATTCCTGATGGAAAAACCTAATAACACATTTTCCATTTGAAAAGATAGATAGATATAGATATGATAGATATATATATATACACTTTATTGTAAACCATATCAGAATTAAATAAGGACTTAACAACTACAAAGGGTGTTACAATAAATCCACACTGTTCAAATCAAATAATAGTACATTGTTCATCGAGGGGAGAAGGTGACCGATTACCAACGAGGGTGTAGTTTGATTACTCAGAGTTCGGAATCGCACTTTCTTCCGAGTGATACATAGTGCTTTATACTATGCCTACGAGGAAAATAAGAGAGAATAATAATAATAATGTGTCTCTTGTCTTTTGGCATTATAAGTACTACTTAGTAAGTTAGCTACTGAATTAGTCTAAATTAAAAAACGTGCGTTAGTAATGGATTTTCATACACTTTTCTCCTTCTCCAGTGTATCTAGGACGTTAGTAATGAATTCTCATAAACTTTTGCGACCCGCACATTTGTACTACAGTAATGACGTCCTTTCTGTCAAACTTTTTGAAAAGTAATAAGGCACTTTCCGAGCAGGTATAGTATAAATAATATTTTATTTACATGGGCACTTATTACACTCAGAAGTTAGTGCACGGTTCGAATTGGCCGTTTCCTACGAAGAAGAAATTGTAAGATTGCTCTTTTCAAATCTTATTTGATTTACAATGTTTCTAAAATACAGATTTTTATAGAAATGAGAGGACTTATTGGTCTATACTACCAATTAACATACAGTATGTTAACTAACAGAGGGCGTTCCCGTTAACGTGCAATAGTGTAGCATCCATACATGCTAAAAAAATATTACCATTCGAAAACAAAATATATATATTTTTTAATATTAAAATATTCACTAAAAATGTTTAATTGATACGTAAAAGAAACACTCTGTACACGCGTACTTGAAGGACGGCAACGTCGCAATTTATTTATGAATGACGGGCCGCGTGTGTCGATCTAATTGATGTGCTTATACTATTGCGGGTTAACGGGAACGCCCTCTGTTAGTTACTGTATGACAATGTAATACATAAATACACATGGAACATGAAATTATGATTAGCGGGATTGCACATATTTATAGTATGATTTAGATATATCATATACAACGATGATAAAAGCGAGAGGTAATAAAATAAACCACAAGTACTAGGACGTGCTTACGGTTAATCCGAGACTATTAAAAAAACTTTACGAGTTAAATAAGAAAAAAAAACTACAAATAATTTCCCGTGCCTAAACTATTGTTTTATTGATCATATTTCTGATGAGTAGCCTGAAAATGACACAGAAAAAAAATTAACAAAAAATAGAACCGACTTCCATATCAAAACACTACAAAGCCAAAAATTACTTTAATTTCGGTAGTCGGTGTTATTGGATTTGGATTTTTTTTTCACACCGCCTTCCGAAATTAAAGTTATTTTTGGCTTTGTAGTGTTTTGATATGGAAGTCGATTCTATTTTTTGTTAAAAAATTTTTTTCACGCTTTTTAGTGGGTCGGTTTGTAATTTATCTAGTTACCAAAGCCATAATGTCAACAACTTATCACCTTTTACAAAATATTGCTTTTCCCGATGCATAGCCGTTAATTTTTGAGGAGTTCTCCTGGTACTTGACCATCAGCTCTACATCACCATACTCGTATGTATTGCGACGAGCATAAAGTGTTTAACATCCGTACTCAAGTAATCGAATCGCAATCCACGAAATACTTATTATTGAGTAGTTTCAGTGGCCATCTGTGGTCTTCATCATCAGTTCAACTTCCCCAAATGGTACTTTTCGAAAGCAACTGCTCAAGGTACTTGAAAGAAATACCCAAAACGCTATAGGTGTGCCTATAATATTTGAAGAGTTCCCTCGATTTCTCCAGGATCCCATCATCAGATCCTGATTTCGTAACAATAGGACCAACTAGACAGTATACCCTTTCAAACGCAAAAAGAATTTTCCAAATCGGTCCAGCCGTCTCCGAGTAATGAGGTAACATATATTAAAAAAAAAAGTTCAAGGCGAATTGAGAACCTCCTTTTTTGAAGTCGATTAAAAATGTGGTTTCATTTTACGCCTCTCGCTGTTATCAGCGTTGTATACAACGTGTAACCGATTAAGAGCAATACATCAGATACCCCAATTAGAATATTAAATTATAAGTCTGAAACATCCTTACTAAACCCAAAAATGTATGTGCGTCATACAATATCCTTAAGCAAACACATACACTCATGCAATGTTAGCGGCCGACGCGACACGCACACAATTTCCTTGAATTAAGGATTGTATTAATTTGTCATGATACTGTGTTTCCATTTAAAGTGAAATGAAAGATTTTTCCATCAAAATTTAACAACTATTTTTTTATGATGGAAATCGATTCAGAAGCCGATTCTGGACCAACTACTTTCAGGAATTGCGTTTATTCTGTTACACGTTGTATATGTAGTAGTAGGTGTGCCTTAACAGGCGTTGCACAGAGGAGGCTCCGGTGTGGTCTTTTTAGAGGTAACGGGGCCTTTTATATGTGCTGATGGTGATCACCGGGGTGGTTTTAGTGAGGTAAGAATCCCACACTCCCTGGTCTTTACCCCGAAAGTCCAGGCGCCTTTTGAAGGTTTCCTCCCGATAACAAAAAAAAAGGTATTTGTTCCAGGGTTGCGGGAATTTTCTAACGAGATACCGCGGCCCTGGAATGCAAGGGCAACTGCAGAGACAGGGTCGCTTTTAGAAGTCTGACCATCCCTTCCGTTCCAACTAGAGCTGTGATTGTTGATGATTTCCCCATAAAACTCAAACTCAAAATATTTTATATCATTTAGGCCTACGTGGACACTTATAAAACGTTTTCTATGGAGAAGAACCGGCAAGAAACTCCACAAATACTCTTTTCGAAATATCATTCATTTTTACAATGTATCCGTACTATAAGTTTAATAGTGTTACGCCAGTCCCTTAGCTAAGTACGTCGAGAAACTTCGACCGACATCTAGAATGTTCGATACACTAACGCCACCTGGCGGCGAGTAACAGTACTGAGTATCTCAAGTAGATTCTGGCACATTTTTAGCAGTATAGGCAGTGTGTTGATTTTACAAGAATGTATGTAATGAATAGACCGGGGTGTAAATAGATCGCAGAGGAACGCAGATGGCACTCTTATTTGAAGATACGAGGCGATATAATCGAAGCTTTACAAGTGAATTTTGGTGCGATTTAAGTGTTAAGTGACAAGTATTGTACTGTGAATAACTGTGTCAATTTTTGTTTTGTGTTTATTTAATTAAAGTGTTAATTTTGGTCTAATTGGCGTTAATTATTTCTATCCCGAACCCTAGCTCGTAACAATAGGTATGAGGATAGTATAGACAAAAAAGTAGGTATTTGCTCTATATCAACGGAGTCACAATATGACTCACTTTATAACTTCAGGCAGGTCAGCAGCGTGGCAGATCCACTTATGTCCCAAATCCAGCTTCTGATCGTACGCATGAAGACTAACGGCCGCGTCCGAAGCTGCTCGCGATTGTAATATAGTTCTGTATAACTGAAAACAGAAATAAACAAAACATAATTTAAATACCACCAAAAACATTTTCTTTTGTTTTAAATAGTTAGAACATAATTATGACGGTACTTGGATTCTAACTGGCCAGCTATGAGTTCAAATCTTAGATAGACCTACCCCCTAATGTTTTACAATTTGTTTCTTGTGTTTCAACTTAAATGAAATGTACTTTTTTCAGTATTATTATTGCATGCTGCGTCATTAGACGACGATAAAATTAAATTATTGTTACATCATTACAACTGTAGATACATTTGTACAATGTTCTTTTTGAATAATAAAGATTGTTTAAACCTAACATTTTCAGAGTGAATTGTTGGCATGATGAGCTTCAGCCGTTCCAGAGATTAGCTCTGATAACAAGGGCAGTCAGACAGACAAATATTTTGAAAAATTTAGTTTTTTTTTTTTGTTGTGTACATACAAAAAAAAGCAAGCACTTGAAAAAAGGCGGTTAGTTCGGAATCACGGGCTGATACATTAATGTTATATATGTATAAATAAAATGTTTTACTTTGTACAAAGTCATGACATATGCAAAAATCTGACAAGAGACTTGCCAAGGGGTACCTAGTCAGAGCCGGATTAACCCTGTCAGAGACCCTAAGGCAATGGCATTCTCGGGGCCACTTTTCTTACTTTGACTGACCAAATCGTGTGTGAACTGAGGAAATGCACATTAAGGGCTGTGGTTTTTAATATATTTGTTTACTTATTCCCAGATTTGTTCTAAAATTGTTTTAATTCTACTACTAAATCTAACGATTTGTATTTTGTGAGATAACATTGAGGTCAATAAGTTCACACGCACATCAAATTCTCGTTCGAAGAAACATGTTTTCTTGTTGCGTGCACTGGGCCCGGGCCCCTAGTTGATGCGGGGCCCCTAGGCAGTTGCCTACTCCGCCTAATGGTTAATCCGGCCCTGTACCTAGTCGTTCGATATAAAACACTATGACTCATCGCTGCATCCAGATAGACTAGAAGCCTACCGCAATTTAATTGGGAAAAGGCTAAATTAAAAGTTAAGGAACGCTTGTAGAGGTGGGTCCACAAAGGGGTGACCATCTTTACATATCTAAAATCCTCCGTGCCTCGAAAAGTCCGGCTGTCATTTGTACTATCGACCAATCTTCCGCATGCTCACCTTTAAGGCTATAATCGCATAGCACGGCTCACAACTCGATCGCCTCATGCATGTATTTTGACCAATAGGATGCACGAAGCGTATTTTAGTAGTGTTCGTAATAGTAAGTATTAATATAATGTTACACGCCCTGTACTCACAAAATGTATATTGTGTCTAATTGGGCGAAACCAGGAAGGGATGTGGTTTGTCACTACCTGAGCTTCCATAGAAATGTTTTCTTAAGTGAGCATGAGTATCTTTGGCCGACAGTACATCTTTGACAGTCGTTAGAAGCCAGAAAATCTGACGCTGCGAAGGGGTATCGTGTTACCCAGTTACTGTGTTGTGGAGGTCAGGTAGGCAGACGCTACATGTAAAACACGACTGTGTGACGCAAAGGATACTGTATTTATTATAATAATATTCCACAACTTTCACACAACGCCATCTAGTCCCAAACTAAGCAGAGCCTGTGCTATGAGTACTAGACAACTGATAAACATACATATATATTTCTAAATACATACATATTATACCCAGACAAAGAACAAATGATCGTGCTCATCACACAAACATTTGTCCTGGGTGGGAATCGAACCCACGACCTTGCGCATAGCAGTCAGGGCCACTGACCACTATATCAACAGGCTTGTCGAATGTATCAGTCTGTGTATGTATGATTGTACATATGTGACGTTGTAGAGGCCAAAAGCGTGGGCCAATTTTTATAGTATGAGTTCAGTAATAATATCAGTAGGTGTCACACTTCCGGGGTTGCGGGAATGTCCGCGGTTTCGGAAATGCCCAGGGTTGCGGGAATATTCTAACGACATACCGCGGCGCCGGAACGAAAAGGCAACTGAAGGAACAGGGTGGGTTTTTAGTCAGTAGACGTTTGGCACTCCCTTTTGCTCCACCCACAGCGGGAGGAGTGATTTGAAGATTTTCCCACAGAAAAAAAAAAACGGGTTGCACTCCGGGAGTGCCGGCAGAAGTGAAAACTTGAATATTAACGTTGTGCATTTTTGACATTTTGGAATGGTCAGGGAATAATTTTGCACGAATTGCTTTAATCATATTATATAAAGCTAAATTACCACTCACTCACTCACTCACTCACTCATTGACATAATTGTTCTCCCAGATGGTGGATGGGGAGGTGGGTATATTTTGACAGATTCGTAAACAAGTAACTCTCAAACCTACGGGAAAAGTGCCAAACCTCCCCTTTTCCCCCTCCCTATCGTATCTCGGAAACTACGAGACCCGTTTTTTTTTTTACGGATTCGTGTAGAGTAGGCTCGGTAAAGTAAAAACCATTTTTCAAAGTCCCCCCCCCCCCCCCGCCCCCCTTTTCACCCCCTTTAGGCGGATCTCGGAAATTAAGAGACTGAACATTTTTTTTTTTCAGATTCATTTAGAGGGGCAATGCTTTAGTCGAAATACTTGTGCAACCCCCCCCATCTCCCCCATCACCGCCCCTTTTTTTTTCTTTCACAAGCACGCGAGGTGCTTGCACCTCGCGCAACACGCAAATACTAAACACCCCCATCACCCCCCCCCCCTTTTTTTTTTTTTTCACAAGCACGCGAGTTGCTTGCACCTCGCGCAAAACGCAAATACTAGTCTAAATATATATAACTCAAAGGTGACTGACTGACTGACATAGTGATCTATCAACGCACAGCCCAAACCACTGGACGGATCGGGCTGAAATTTGGCATGCAGGTAGATGTTATGACGTAGGCATCCGCTAAGAAAGGATTTTGCGAAATTCCCACGGGATCGGGATTTACACGGGAAAAACTTCCCACGCGGGCGAAGCCGCTGGCACAAGCTTTAAATTTATTTTAATTTTTTTTTTTTAAATATTTATATGTATATATATGTTTTGAGAACGTTATTTATTGTTTTGTATTTTATATAGATAAATAGTACACCGTGGACTACCCGCGTATTTATTTTCTCCTTCTGAGTCAAATCCATCCAAAGGTTGTCTGTAAAAGATCGCTTTTAGCGATAAGACCGCCCATTGTATCACCCTTTTTAATTGTTAAGTCCATAATTTTATTTTACTGTTATGTTGTACAATAAAGAATATATCTATCTATCTATCTATCTAGTTATCAGTATAAAAGTACTATCATTTATGTGGTAGAATACAATATTTATTTATTGCGCTATCGTACACAAACATGACAATTTATATTACATTAAAAAGTTTATCTCTTTCAATCACAACGCCATCTAGACAGTTTTCTTATAACTATTGTAACGAAGTAATTGATGCACGCTTGTAGCTTTGACTGTGGCAAACAAACTCATTTGGGGCTGTATTAGTTTCAATAAAGTCACATAGATGTCACTGTAGTAAAAAGTGCCCGTCTTACGAATTTTCGATCAGGGTCACGTGACCCTGACGCGAATGTAACATTTTTTACCCATTACAAAAAAAGTGCACAGCGCCGCTAAAGAAGTTTTCACTTCAAAAAGAAAAAGTGGTGACACTTACCTGTAATCCCACAACGAAAGGTACAATAACATCATCCTTAGCGTGCAAGATTAGTATTGGCAAAGATTTCACCTTTACTAAGTACTCATCCGACTTGAATGTTTGGTCGCCGTTTGAGCGAAACGGCTCGACGAATGTGACATCGTAGTAAGGGAGCCACTTTACTAGCTGTGGAAGAGAAAATAGTATAATTAGTCTATCGGTTTTCTATCGTTTACATTTCGGGGATTGGTCAATGAAATTGCACAATTCCATCAAGCCCGTTCCATCATCGGACTACAAGACAAACGGCGATGCACCATCATTACATGGTGGACATCCCACTCATACGCACAAAACGTTTTGGGAATAGTTTCCTTGTGCGTACAGCTAAGGAGAGGAATTCTCTGCTGAAGTCTGTGTTTCCTGATCGCTATAACCTGGGGGTTTTTAAATAACATTCTTGTAAAATTGACTTACTGCCTATACTGCCAAGAATGTTCCAGAAGCTACTTGAGATACTCAGTACTGCTACTCACCGCCAGATGGCGTTAGTGTCTCGAACATATTAGAAGTCGGTCGAAGTTTCTCGATATACTCAGTACTGCTACTCGCCGTCAGGTGGCGTTAGTGTTTCGAACATTCTAGATGTCGATCGAAGTTTCTCGACGTACTTAGCTAAGCGACTGGCTTAAGAATAGCATAATGAACTTTATGTCAATTGTATAACATACAAACTAAATAGGAGCCAAACATTTATGAGAATGCGCGAGGATTCCCTGGAAGACGCGCGACCTTTTTTGGCTCCTATTTAGTTTGTATGTTATACAATTGACATAAAGTTCATTATGCTATGTACAATTGACATAAAGTTCATTATGCTATGTACAATTTCGTTGCAAAAAGTCCCTTCCATTCCATTCCGCGGCGGAGTAAATTGAGCCTAACAACGTGAATATTAACACAAGACCGACTCCTTAACCATTACGTTATTGACGCTTAAAATGATAAAGGACATAACCTTATAATTAACTAACTTTTGCCCGTGTCTTCGCTCGCGTTCTGTAAGTTTCTTGTAGTAGATTCCTACTTTGGTAAGTAACATGACCGTCGAATAATAACTTAAATAGCTTTCGTTCTTAAAAGTACCTAGCCGCAACTGTTCAAGCCAAATTCGACCTTCGCCCCTACATTTACAGCGTAACGTTAGTCAACTCCACTGCGGGTGACGTAACGTACGACAAACTTATTATCTGCGGTTAGTACAGTAATCGTGTCTAGGGATCGAACCGCTTGTTTGTTTTTTTTTTTTTCTATTTGTGTACTTTTCCATGATAAAAAGTATCCAGTGTGGTGCCCAGGATGTTAAAGTATAATTACGCCAAGTTACATCATAATCGAACCGGAAGTTTTTACGTGATGCTTGAAAAAACAGACAGATAGACGGACGATTTTGTTTTAAATTACATTTTTGGGTTCGGTATCGATTTAGTAACAACCCCCCTTTTTTCTGGGTGGGAAAATCATTGAATGACTTCTCCCGCTCTGTCAGACTTCTACTTACTAAAAACCCACCCAGTTCTTTCAGCTGCCCTTAAGTTTCGGGGTCGCGGTATCTCGTTAGAACATTCCCGTAACCCCGGCAGGCAATGGTAGTAACACCCCCTGCTATTTAATTTTTTAATATTTTCAATGTACAGACGCCAGCACATCAAGCTACAACAATGTGTCAAATTTCTTTAATAGATTTTCAACTTTATTGTTAAAGAAATTAGGTTCAAGGTTGATTGGGAAAATTTGACAGTTTCGTGTAGCTTCATGTGCTGGCGTCGTCTGTACAGTATAGACACTTGTACAGTTTTATTATATATTATGTAATGTGTGATATTTACCTTTGATAAAGGATGCTTAGCCACTTCGTCAGCCAAGTTATTGAAGGGTGCTTCAAGAATTAGTCCCCTTGGTTGCGGGAGAGGGGAAGATCGGTCTAGCAGACTCACTGATAATTCTTGTAGATTGCCTAGGAGGTGAGAGGATATTGCTGAACCTGCGAAGGGTAAAATAAAAGGTTTTAGGCAGTTGTCCCACCGCCGACGTTGAACGAGTAGCGAGTAGAGCTAGCATCTGAAAACGAGTTGGCGAGCAGCGAGTGTGTTGTTCCGATAGTTTAGTCGCTGAGCTACCATCTGGTTGTTCTCAGCGTGAGTTCTAACCGCCAATTGATCGCTGAGCGAGTATTATCTTTGACAGTTCTTGTTGCTCAGCGACAAAACTAGTGAAGCGAGTAGTCGCCGGCAGTGTGAACAGTCAGAGAGCAACTATTGATAAATGCATCTCTTTCGTTTACACGGAATGTATATTTTATTGTGCGTTTCTTGAGCGAGTACAGTGTACAGTGGGGCGATCATATTAGGACTCTTTCTAGTAGATTAACCTCAGCTGCATATGCAGTAAGAAAAATTAGGCAATTAACTGATGTAGTGACAGCTCGGTTAGTTTATTTTGCTTATTTCCACAGTATCATGTCTTATGGTATATTACTGTGGGGATCCGCAGCTGACGTAGATTAAATTTTTATACTGCAAAAGAGGGCAATCCGGACGATATAAAGCATATTATATTTACACAAAAACTTAGACTTGATAAAATTAGAAGCGATATTCACACAATAAATTCACGCAACAAACATGAAATTGTGATACCTAAATGTAGATTAGCCAAGACAAGTAATAAGTTGCCAAAGTCTGTTACAGAACTTAGCGAGGGAAAATTTAAAACCCACGTCAAACTTGTTCTTATTAAAAAGTGTATTATAAGATTGGGGACTACGTTGAAGACATGACTGCTTGGCGATGATTCCTTTCCTTCTGCACATGTGGCTTCCCTGGCTTATTGTAATTGCGTTATCGACTAGTGTATTAACAACTCCATTTTCGTGAGTAGGTCTTTTTATTTTTTCCTACGATAATCCATCCGATTTGACAGTTTTTTTTTTCATTTTTATTATTAATTTATACTTCATTGTTGAAGTCTAATGTTGTCGCTTCTCAAGTTTATTCTAATATAATATAAAGTTTTTTTGTGAATGGGAGAACACTGTAAGACTCTTAGATTTGTTTTACAATTTTTTATTTCTAATTCCATTGACTGTATTAATTATCTATACTGTCCTCTCATTCCTAATTAACCTGTATTATAGATACATTGTAAAAATGATATTTGGATTTGAAAAGAGTAACTGTGGAGTTTCTTGCCGGTTCTTCTCCATAGAAAATGACCAATTTCGAACCGTGCACTTACTTCTGACGTTTTGTTAGTGTCTACGTAGGCCTATGTGAACTAAAATATTTTGAGTTAGAATTTGAAGAAAAGAAGAAAAAATATTAAAAAAAAAACCCTCATTCCCAGTGAACCTTAATTTATAAACTTACCTAAGGAGTGTCCCCAAACGAATATATTCCCGTTGCCATTAAGCGTAGAATATAACCACTCGTACACCACTAATGCATCTTCGACCACACCAGACTCAGTGGGAAGCAGGTATGTGGAGTCACCATAACCTGGAAGTAAAAATATAATCTATATTAATATTATAGAGCGGAAAAGTTTGTTTGTTTGTTTGAATGCGCTGATCTTATAAAGTACTGTTTGGATTTGTATGAAATTTGGTATGAAAGTAGCTCGAAGCTGAGGAAGGTTATAATTAGTGTTGCCAACTTTTTTTGATGAAAAAATACGTATAAAATTATTTGAATAGGACAAAAAAAGTATGTGAAAGTATAAAAAAAGGTTTTTTGGGTGCTTTTAACAATGTTTTACTATTTTTAAAAGTTTCAAAGCTTGTTTGACAATCAACATTTGAATTGAAATAAATAAACAATTCATTTCTAATTAAATTTATTGACAATATATTTCTCTCTTCTCGTCACTTCAGATTAATTACTGTCAGTAATGAATCTGAAGTCGTAATCGCAGTAATTTACTGAAAAAACCCTCTCTAAGTGAAAGCTTATACTTTTGTAAGACTGGTCATTTTAGCTTTTTTAGGAGTCACTGGAGTATCACTATCAGAATTACTCGTCATTTTATAAGCATTTCACAACAAAAACGGACAATTTTCATACAATTTCGTCGATAGTGACATCTGTGATAATGTCCTGTCACTGTAACATCTAACATTTCGTTCAGTAATTATGAATCGTTTCCAGCATCTGTTTTAATTTATATGTACCGTTAAATAGTTAAGTACTTACCCATAAATCCCATAATGAGTGTTTTGTTCTACTCATCGCAGTAAAGGTTGGAAATAAAGTATTTTCACATACTTTATTTGTATGCAAAAGTATAAAGTATAATTACCAAAAATAAAGTAGGATACGTTATTATAAAGTGTGGTTGGCAACCCTAGTTATAACTATGTAATGAAACTATTTTTTTCAAATTGGTTATAAATAAAACTTTTACACGTGATTTGTTACCGTTTTAAGTTTAGCTAGATGAGACCGGTGTTTAACTGACTATTCTGAGATGAAACACCGAAACAAACTAAGAGGCCAACGTCTCTCGGTAACGTGTTACCCAGTTACTGAGCTGTAGAGGTCAGATAGGCATAATAAAAAATATATTTTCCTTACCTCTATAATCGAAGCTGATAGTGTGAAACTCCATCTTCTGGAAAAACTTGTACAGCTCAATTCTATGCGTCGCTGCGCGAGAGTTTGAATTTCCTGAAATTTAGAGTTTATAATTTATTATGATTTTCCTTTGATATCTAGCTTAGGGTTAAGAGTACTAAGAAATATTGTGACCGGGGCCAGTGTTTCAAAACTAACTACTCTGAGAAGAAACACTGAAACAAACTCAGAGGTCAACGTCTCTTTTGAAGTCCATACAATCTGTAGTGTTCAAATCATATGAGAACTTTACAAGGTTAACGTTTGTGGTGCTTTTTTAAGGAAATATTTAGTAGCAGCAGGCGTCCGTCACTCGCTCAAGGCAACGCGTTATATGCCTACTGCTTCGCGTATCGCCGTCGGTACATCCGACAGTGGGCTGCCGTACGCCTGCCTAAGCCGTTTTTAAATAATTTTGACAACGTCATAATGGATCGACCTAAAAACAATTGATTTTCCTCCGCTTTACTCCTGTTTCCCTTTTGATTATTTATTGGCGCGGAATTTTACTCAAATTAAAATTATTTGCGCGGTTTTGGATATTTTCGACACTAAAATTTGATAAATGGGGAATTCAGGGAAGGAAAAAATGCATCTATCATTTTATGAAACTAAGACATATTTGATCAACTAATAAAAAATAATTGTTTGTCTATATTCGTTTTATTACCAATATCACCATATACAACCCTAGGACATTCGCTCGATGACGTGGGTCGCGCGGCGGGCAAAACAATCTCAACTCTCTGTGTGCGTACTTATGGTACATTTCTTCTCGCTGCAAACAGCTGGTATTATTATTAAGATTTTGTAGGCTATTATAGCGTAGGTATTTTCGCTTTTGTATGAAAGTGATGTATCTGTTACGAAGTAACTATTTAGTAATCTGTGGTAGCAGCCCGAAGTTTGGAAGTTGATGATTTGCCCCCCACCCCATGTCTCGGAGAGAAAGAAAGAAAAAATATTTATTGCCACCAGACAAACAACATGCGAGTGTGAGAGCATATGAAGCCGTTGGTCTTATATCTGAATTCTACCGTCGTGTCGGATTGCTGTTCCATCGGACTATGAAAGTAAGGGCCGACATTCACGGACTGCTCGAGCAGTTAGCGATTGATCAACATAGACGGACCGCTCTTGCATGCCATTAACAGCTGGAGCAGGAGATTCAAATCAGTAGCAACATGGGTTTGAGGAAGATGCACTACTGATGCTTTTACTCATACGACGGCAGCGGCAGCGTAGAAATAGAAAATCGTGGATTCAACCAGTATTGGAAATACGAAATTATCATGCAGTAACAATCACTTGACCGCACGACGACGGCCCGAAGCAGTTGAGTTGCAACTGCTCGAGCGGTTTCGTGTATGTGTGTACGTAGAAGACTATAGTTCACTATGTAGACGTAGCTTGAAGCAGTCCATCCTAACTGCTTCAAGCAGTTCGTGTATCTCGACCCTAAGGGAATAGAGAGCCTGTATCTTGATCTCTCTCCGATCGTTTCAGATTGCCGCCCCATCTGATTATGAGAGTATAGGAACATTTGCGCACACTTTTACTATAACATCTCAGTACTTGGCTAGTCTCTGTTGTGATTAAACATCGAGGTTTAAATCCCTTTGGATGCCCGTGAGGGCGAAGAGTTCTCAAAACCTTAAAGGAAAACATTGTAAGGAAACCGGTTTGTCCTAGGACTGAATTTTTTTGTTATATGTATATATATAGTGGACATCCCACACATACGCACAAAACGTTTTGGGAATACTTTCATGGTGCATACGGCTAAGGAGTGGAATTCCCTGCCGGAGTCTGTGTTTCCCGATAGCTATAACCTAGGGGTCTTCAAGTCAAGAGTGAATTGGTTACTTCTAGGTAAGCGTGTTCCATCTTCGACCACATCATCGCTTACCATCAGGTGAGATGGTGGTCAAACGCGAACCCATTTTCAATAAAAAAAAGGCTAAATAAGTTACTTTTAGGCAAGCGTGCTTCATCGTCAATCACATCATCGCTTACCATCAGGTGAGATTGTAGTCAGTAGCCAACTCATTAATTTAAAAAAGACAAGTCTGCTTACCATGACAATATAACATAATGGGCGTCTTCGACGTGACTAGTTCTTCATCCAGTATTCTATTCAGTTCTTCCTTGTCGGAATTTTCAAAACTACCTTTTAATCTCTCGTATACTGTCTTTGGTAATATGTGCCAAATTCCTGCAAAGAAAGTCGATAACAAGATTACATGCATATTGGGTAAAAGATCAGTACATTCATTATAACAGCTCAAGATTGTTTAGTCCGACTCGACACTCGCTCTACGGTACTTGTGTTGTGTATGTGTGCGTTGCCACGCGCACATACAGCTTTATACCTAAGCTACAGCGTTCAAATTTTGTGAAATGGCTCTCAATGAAATGAAATGAAATATTTATTCTGTAAATTGGTTATAAATAACACTTTTACACGTCATGTTTTTTTGCGTGTTTAGTTTAGCTAGATGAGGCCGGTATTTCCTAACTGACTACTCTGAGAAGAAACACCGAAATAAACTCAGAGGTCAAAGTCTCTTTTAAAGTCCAGACAATTTGTATTTGTATATCAGAAGCATGTAGGTTCATGTCTGTGGTATTCTTTTGAGGAAATCACCACGCATATTTGAGCGGACCTGTCCAGACAGTGCAAGCATTTGTCAGTTATCGTGTAGCTCAACTTAGAACTTAAGGAGCTCAACAATTTGACGAACAATACCAAAATAAGGACCTTTGGGTAGGCCATACAAGTACTCAAACTGCTTGACATCATTAAATAAATTATACCTCAATCATCATCTAATTATAGGCAAAATAGCTATATTGTGCGCGCAAGCAGAAATTTTAATGAGATATGCAAGCAGTATGATCTGGATTCTTTAACAACTAGATCTCAGCTAGAAGGTGCTTAAGCCTAAACTTTTTCAAATATTAGTGATAATGTTATGCTGTTGACTCATTGAAAGCAAATCTTTAAATATTATGTATTTCTTACTGTGTAAATTGTAACTTTAATTAATAATTCGCTTTATTATTGCTTGTTTGTATGCTCATAACTTTATTTTAGTATAAGTCTAAACGTGAGGACTTGTTATTGGCTCTCTGGCGACTATGTATTCCCCTTTTTATGTTTTTATTAGCTGTAAGTCCTCCATAAAGTAAATAAATAAATAAATATAGATCTCCTGTCTTTAAACCTATTTTAAAGTTTTGGGAATACTTTCATTGTGCGTACAGCTGAGGAGTGGAATACCCTGCCAGAGGCTGTGTTTCCTGATAGCTATAACCTGGAGGGATTTAGGTCAAGAATGAATAGGTTACTTCTAGATACTACTTCATCTTTGACCACATCATCGCTTACCATCAGGTGAGATAGTGGTCAAACGCGACACTGTTATCATTTTTTTTTATGAGAGAACTAGCAAACTAAATATGCTTGGGTCTGCAGTGGATATTTGTCTATACCTTCTTTTTTTCTCCATATGTCATAGCATGTATTTATAGCGTATTTATTTATTTTATTTTGGGCCACATCATTTTTTTATCAGAACTAGCAATGTGGGCATAATCCACATCAATAGCAATCTTGTTAACCCCTCCAACTAAGCCAAATATGCTCGTGTCAGGAGTGGGTTCACGGCAATAATGTAATGGGTTGGGTCCGAACTTGCGGCCTCTCGATCACAAATCCGACACTATAATATACAACGTGTAACGGAAAGGGTATATACATACCAAGCGCACAGCTTCTTTGGGTGATATCAAACGATATTGGAAAGGTTTTTTAATCCTATCTCTACATGTTGGGAAGTAATGAGAATTTTTAATACATTGATACCAGAAACCGAACTTTTCAAATTGAAATAAGCACATCACAGAAGAGATTTATCGTGATATTTGCAAGTAACGTGGAAAGTTATTGACCTATATCTCTACATGTTGGGAAGTAATGAGAATTTTTAATACATTGATACCAGAAACCGGATTTTTCAAATTGAAATAAGCACATCAAAGAAGAGATTTATCGTGATATTTGCAAGTAACATGGAAAGTTTTTGACCTACGTAGTGCGGTGACACGATTATTATGATTTCAATTTAAGAAACTTACGATACCGAAAATTTGGTATCAATTTTTAGAGTATTTTATTTTGAGTTGAAACCCTGCCAATATCGTTTGATATCATCCAAAGAAGCCATGCCCTTGGTATTTATATACCCTTTCCGTTACACGTTGTATATAATTGACTGCTACAGTTTTGAATAATTATATTAGGAAATGTAATATCTTACCTATTTTAACCCTGCATTTGTCTATTTTAGACTCGTATTCGATGCTAAGATTTCGCGCGCCATCTATCCCAGCCGATGACGGCTCTTCGAAATCCGTGTTTGGAGGCCATTGTACTGAAAAATAAAAAACAATGGATGACGCGCATGTAACTAAAGTGTATTGGGTTTGAATGTTGATGGATGGAGAGGTAAATGATAAATGATCTTTATTTTATATTAGCTTTTGCGCGCGACTTCGTTCAAGTGGGAGTTTTTTCCGCATAAATCCCGATCCCGTGGGAATACCCAGATAAAAAGTAGCCTGTGTGTTATTCCAGGATGTCAACTATCTACTTATTAAATTTCATCGAGATCCGTTCTGTAGTTTTTGCGTAAAAGAGCAATAAACAGACATGCATCCTCACAAACTTTCGCATTTATACGTATATGATGATCAGTGATCGGAGTAGGTAGATTGATTTTTGGTACTTGTATCATAAATGCACACAGAAAGAATAACATGGATAAGCCATTTTCCCGGAAAGTAATTCCGGTATTTCCGGATTCAATTAAACATTGTTAATGTTGGTAGTGATATTATTCCTACTCAATTCAAAATTTAAAGGAAGGTATAAAAACTAAATTATTTCATTATTTATCTGTTGAATAATAAAAACAATCTAATTCCGATCGAAGCTTTAATTTTTATTTTTTTTATTCCATCTTTTTTTTGAGGATGGCAAATCATCAAATGACTCCTTCCACTCTGGCAGAATAAAATTCCTACATAAGTTCCGTTTTTTTTTTAATAATCCACCAATTCCGGAGGAATGTCCATATTAATATATACGTTTCGGATCAATGACCCCATTTCAATCTACCTACTCCGATCACTGATGATGATATTATTATTATTTAGTAAGATGTATTTTTTTTCGTAAATCTAAACTAGATGAGGCCGGTGCTCCTAACTGAGAAGAAACACCGAAACAAACTCAGAGGTCAAAGTCAATTTTAAAGTCCATACAATCTGTGCTTGCCAAATTATATGACCTTATAGGTTAATGTTTGAGGCGATCTTTTGAGGAAAGATGCATACAGACTTGAGTGTGAACAGGCAACAAAGTATAGAGCAAGATACAATTGCACACGCAATTAAACACGGTCCAATGGGCGCAAGGGTTGAAAGTTTGTGTCGTGGGTTCGATTGCCGAATCGGAACAAATGTTTACCTACTATCAGCCTACTACCAATAGTTGTTCTGGGTCTAGACAATGGTAAAACTCGACCCACGATAAAGGAGAAATTCTTAGAGTGGGCTTGTCTCTTTTTTTTATACTGTCAAAACGTTTTCTGCCTATAAGTGGGAGGTCCACCATGAATGTATATCTTACCAAAATTAGCGAAAACGAGGTTTCTCCTAAAAGCCTTGGAGAATTTGAAGATGAGAGGCACAACGGCGACGTGGAACACGAATAGGCCGGCGGACACCGAGGCACCGAGGATTAGCACCCTGGAAATTAGAAAAACAAAATCACTTTAACCAAAAGCGTCAATAGCCTAATCGCTAAGGAGTCGGACTTGTGATCGAGAGGTCACGGGTTCGAACCCCACCCATTACACTATTGCTGCGAACCCACTCCAGACACAAGCATATTTAGCTTAGTAGGAGACGTTAACAAGATTACTAGTAATGTCGATTCTGCTCACATTGCTAGTTTCACTTGAACAGGTCCGTAGCCGAATCGCAAAAAACTAAACCCTTATAGATTCGTCATGTCATTTTATTCCGAAACTATTAGGACTACATCGACGGTTAAAAGATAATAGGGTATAAGCGACAAAAATCAAATTATTCAGGAGAGCTGTTTAAAGTTTGATATTTTAGAAAAATGCATATAATTTTCTACAAAACGCAGTTTTTGCTTGGGCATAAGTGACAAAAAAGTCATCACAAAGCAATGGGAATTAGAGTGAGTTTTAAGTAGAATGGCATTCATAAGTCAATTTCGACCAAAATGTCGCTTATGCCCAATTACCTTTTAACGGTCGACATGTGAAACTTGGTAGGTAGTCAGCAGTTATTGAGATATACCCAAGTAGCACATTTCCTAAAACCACAAAAATATAAATTTGTATTTCATTTAAATAATATGAAAAATAAAGTTATTTGCGTAGTTTCTACGGATCCCTTCATGTCTGAGTCGCACTTGGCCAATTTTTTTGGTCTATCTGTGTCAGTAAGACAAGCACGAACCCTTCCTTCTTTTGAAAACATGTCTCTCTTTAAATTGTTATTATTAGTACCTATAAATATCTCAACTTTTTACGTATAATATGTAGGTATTGAGTCTGTAGTGTATTACTTATTTATCGTACACAACGTGTAATTTAAAGGGTATATACATACCAAGTGCACGGCTTCTTTGGATGATAACAAACGATATGACAAGGGTTTGGTAATCCTATGTCTTCATGTGTGGAACTAATTAGAAATTTCAATACATTGATACCAGAGACTGAATTTTTCAAATTAAGAAGATTGAAGAGAATTATCGTGTTATAGGCAAGTGACGTGGAAAGTTATTGACCATCATAATGCTGTGACACTTTTGTTATGATTGATATTCAAGAAACATATGAAACCGATAATTTCGTATCAATTCTTTGAGTCACTTATTTTGTGCTGAAACTGGGCATAGAGACTCCGTACCAGATGTTGTCTTCAGCCCTTTTGGATTGATATGGGGTTTCCGTTACACGTTGTATAAGTACACCATGGTCTACCCGCGTATTTATTTTAGCTATAGGACCTTCCATTGTAACACCTTTTTTAGTTGTCAAGACATTATTTAATTCTGATATTGTGTACAATAAAGGAAAGGTCATTTAAAATAGACGTGTGTTTTAGCTTACATCGTAAATGGATGTAATTAACAAATTATGGAACAAGAAACTCTATGCGATTCAAGACAATGTTCATTTTTCATTGCAAGCCATGCATTGTACATTTTTATGTTCACTTAAAATCGAATTAAAGTACACCAAGATAAAGTTGAAACTTGAATTGGTGACGATAGATTCCAATTATCTGGAATTATACATTCAAGATTAGTTCTTCGAGGATTGTGAAATTTGACACAGTTAAAGTTTATATGGAGAAATAGTACAGAAAGCTATTTTTATCGTGTCAATAAAATTTATACAACATTTAAACGGGTTATCGTCGACTTTCGACCACTCGTACTCATAATTCTTGCATTTGTGAAAAGAATAAATAATACGGCGCATCTTTTTTTTCGTTTGGGAGAATCATCGTATGACTTCTC
Source organism: Tholera decimalis (assembly GCA_943138885.2). Classification (NCBI taxonomy): domain Eukaryota; kingdom Metazoa; phylum Arthropoda; class Insecta; order Lepidoptera; family Noctuidae; genus Tholera; species Tholera decimalis. Next base: position 34,873,450 of record OW964571.2, read on the forward strand.
CCTTCTGGGTGGATCGGAAGGGAGTGTCAGACTTCAACTGACTAAAACCCACCCTGTTCCTTCAATTGCGCTTGCGTTCCGGGGCCGCGGTATCTCGTTAGAACTTTCCCGCAACCTCGGCAGACAATAAGCCCCGTCACTAGTGCTGACGTCTCTGAGGTGCGCGTGGAACGCGACGCGCCTATAACTCCTAGCATTTTTCTTACTTTTTAGGGTTCCATAGCCGAATGGCAAAAAAACGGAAAAGTTTCGTCATGTCTGTCCGTCTGTCTGTCTTTCTGTCTGTCTGTCTATCTGTCCGTCCGTCCGTATGTCGCAGCCATTTTATTCCGAAACTATTAGGATCATACATGTGAAACTTGGTAGGTAGATGTATTCTGTGAACCGCTTTCCGATTTTAAGAAAAAGATTTAAAAATATTTAAAATAAAGGGGGCTCCCCATACATGGAACTAAAACTGAAAATATTTTTTTTCATGAAACCTATGCGTGTGTGGTATTTATAGACAGGTCTTTAAAAATGACATTGAGGTTTCTAAGACCACCTTTTCATAAAAGGAATCGTTTAAAAGATATACGCTTCCAAAGTGGTAAAATGTGTGTGTGTCCCTCTAACTTCTATAATAATGGAGTGAAAAATCTGAAAAAATATATATCTGTAGATCTTAATGTAAACTTTCAACCAAAATTGGTTTGAATGAGATCGGGTCAGCAGTTTTTGTGATACAGCATATTTTCTAAAACCGCAAAAATAACTTTGTAATTCATACAAACACTATGAAAAACAAAGATATCGGGCGTAGTTGTAAAAAAATGTAACTAAGCCAGTTTTAAGTTTGTAAGGATTTGTTTTTGTCAAATAAATATACATATTATATTATATTAGTTATTATAGATACTGCGGAACTCTTCATGGGCGAGCCTGACTCGCACTTGGCCAATTTTATCTAATCTTACTTCTTATAGGGTGTAAGTTGTAAAGGGTTGGTTGTAAGGGTGTAGGTAGTAAGTTTGAAAATCTCTCTTCCACTACGACAAGAACGGGAGGAGTAATTTGATTATTTCCCCCCGAGAAAAAAAAACACTCAATATAATACAATCGAATTTTTACGGCCTAATAAAACAATGATTTCAATTATCAATTACAACTATCTAGACTATTATTGTATAGTAGAGGTATTGTATTGTGAAGTGAAATAAATAACAATTGACGTGAATACATTCACAGGATGGAGCTTAAGACCAGGCAGTGCAAAATAATTTTCACGCAAGCTCCGCCCCCATCCACCCCGGTTAGGCCGTTGCATACTAAACGCTAACGCGGCAGTAATTAAGTTGAATATCGCGTGCGCTCTTTCACCATGTTCGGGTTCGAAACTAAATGTCGTAAGTCCCAATTCTTATTTCGTTTATAACTAAAGTGATAATTGATCTAGAGAAATAATGTCCTATATTTGGATAATAAACTATATTTTTTTACTGTCAATACCAATTTTAGACATAAAAGCTGAGTAATCTTGATTAAATTTTGAATAATCTTTAAAAAAGACATGATTTTCGATTAAAAAATGAATCGAGCGAAAATGTTCCAATTACGAAATTGGTCTAGACATGGAAAGAAAAAGATCCAATAAATCATATAGTAAAGTTCCATTTTGATTGTGTGCGTGATTGTTTCAGAATATGAATACAAAATTACATACAATTTAGGGAGCCTCCTCTTAAGGCTAATAATAATAATAACAGAGGCGTGTGTCAATCTTTAAGGTTATGCTTGCCCAGGACGATTCGTGGATGGGTGAGCATCGATGATGGGTATACCGAGATATAATAATATAATAATATAATATTCCACAACTTTCACACAACGCCATCTAGTCCCAAACTAAGCAGAGCTTGTGGTACGAGTACTAGACAACTGGTAAACATACATATATATTTCTAAATACATACATATTATAGATAAATTACACCCAGACAAAGAACAAATGATCGTGCTCATCACACAAACATTTGTCCTAGGTGGGAATCGAACCCACGACCTTGCGCATAGCAGTCAGGGCCACTGACCACTATACCAACGGGCCTGTCAAAAGAGATTCTTCCGTGGCTTAAAAAGAAAGTTAAGTCGTGTATCATTTGAAGATCTTTGGTTTGTTGGATAGTCAGTCTAGAGATGTGGTGATAGGAGATACCTAATGCTAAAAGTATCGTGGAATGAATTCCGAACAAACGTATCCATCTCTTTTGTTTTTTTTTCCGATGTGGATATCGTCATGTATGTTCTCTGCCCTAGGGCGGGCGAAGGGATCTGTCAGACGTTTACTTACTAATACCACCTTGTGTTCCCTTGCACACATGCACTGGGGGCTTCGAGAACACATAAGTATTATTCAATGTGGCCCCCGACTAGTACCGGTTCAACAACGTCTATCGTAGTCCGAAAATGCTCACTTTTTTTGGTCTCGTGAAAGTCTCTTTTTTTATCACGTTAAAAACATAACCCTCCTTTCACAGTCGGGTAAAAAGTCTATAAGCTTCCTCAAGATTCAAGCTACTACAGAATTTAATCCGAATCCACCACATTCGAAGATTATCGCATTTAAACAAACAACTTTTCTGTTTTATAATATTACTAGCTTCTACCCGCGACTTAGTACGCGTGGGAAGGTTTTCCCGCGCAAATCCCGATCCCGTGGGAATTTCGGGATAAAAAGTAGCCTATGTGTTATTCCAGGCTGCCAACTATATACTTACGAAATTTCATTCAGTTCCGTTCAGTAGTTTTTGCGTGAAAGAGTAACAAACATCCATCCATCCTCACAAACTTTCGCATTTATAATACTAGCTTCTACCCGCGACTTCGTTCGCGTGGGAGGGTTTTCCTGCGGAAAATCCCAATCCCGTGGGAATTCCGAGATAAAAAGTAGCCTATGTGTTATTCCAGGATGTAAACTATCTACTTGACAAATTTCATTCAGATCCGTTCAGTAGTTTTTGCGTGAAAGAGTAACAAACATCCATCCATCCTCACAAACTTTCACATTTATAATATTAGTAAGAAAGATAGTAAGAAGTAAGATAGTAAGAAGTAAGAAGTAAGATTAGTAGGATAGTATACATTATTGTTGGTATGGTTATATCTGTAGGTATGAATGAATCATACAATCGTTATATATGATTCATGGTAGTGAGTTGTGTGTTAATCACTATGTAACCATACAGGGCAAAGGTAGTGTAAATTCCAAACAAACCTTGGTATTCATAAAATTACCTACATACCTATATCGACGGTTAAAAGGAAATAGGGTATAAACGACAAAAAAAGAAATGTTTAGGAGAGCCATTCAAAATTTAGAATTTTAGAAAAACTGATGTATTTTTTTATTAAAACATCAGACAGTTGAATAAGTGTTATAGTAAAAGAAGGATTATAAGGTACTTTTCACAATAGTTGTATAAAAGATAATAGAACACAAGAAACAGTCAGCTTTCAAAACAATACCAGTCCAAAATGTCGCTTATACCCTATTTCCTTTTAACCGTCGATATGCATTTTTCGTAATGTAATTGGAGAAATAAGAGGGACTTCTCACTCTTAACTATAGAAATGTTTTAATTGCTCTGTCTGTTGGTCTTAACTTTTTAAACTTTTTAGTCCTATGTACTTTGCATATCATTATCAGGTTTAATTAAGAGAACTAAGGCTCTAGAAAACGACCATTCTAATTAATGAAAGTGATTATTTATTTATTTAAACTTTATGTACAATAGTGTTACATGGGTGGTCTTAATGCAGCAAGGTGTTCTCTACCAGTCAACCTTTGGGTTAAAAGAATATTGAAATATTACAATATGTCATTACTAACATTTTGACAATTTTATTGCATTTACTTGAACAATAAAATCTCCTAGGCAACCAGAGTTCTAATTATATTTCACAATCAGGCTCATTACAGTCTTAATAATACAAGATAAGATGAAATTCAAATTTTCCATTACCTGTACTTGGATTTAATGTCTAGAATTAAGATAAAAGTAATTAAGGACTGATTATTTTACTAATGAGTACAAAGTGTCCTGATAAAAATATTTTACGACTAACAGTCGCGCAGGGTCACGATAAAAATAGTAAGTACCCTTCTTTTTTGAAGTCGGGTAGGCTATAACCTTGCTCAAGCTAGTAGCTACTTCTATACCAAATTCCATCCAAACCCATCCAGTACTTTCGATGATTAGTGCATTCAAACAAACAAACTTTTCTGCTTTATAACATTTGTATAGATATACAATTTTATTTTTTTGCACTCTTACAAATAAAACGATTTATGTCCAAAATTGGGATTGTGGGAGACAATCTTACAAATGCGGTATGGTATTGAGTTGAATAAATTTAAATGTAGGTATCTATGTTTACATGATAACGATTATGTGTTTGGTGTTTAGGCTGTCCCTTTATGTATTCATTTAAAGACAAGATTACACCAAAATAAAAACAAAAATCTCCTCAGCACTGGATGGCTCGTATTGGAAGAGTGTGCATATTTAAATTGCAACTACGCTTAATTATTATTGTGAGAACTAATGTAATGACCAACTTCATTGTAACTTAATGATAATAATAATCTTATGTAAGTAATTGGCTTTTGTTTTTTGTGAGAATAAAGATCTTTTAACCTAAAATACATGTTTAAGTTACCATATTTTTTTCATGTTATAGTGTAGCCTTAATTAACGGCTGTCATGTCATGTATTAAACATAGAAGTAGTATCACTCTCAGCGATATCACTGCCATTGTAACCAAAGTTTTAGCAATGTTGTTATTTAATTGTTTCAATTATTGGTGTAACAATAAAGTATAGTCTATCTATCTATACATTTACAATACAATTTTTACATATCTAAAAACATTTTTATATCAATGCAGCTATATCATTCATTGTTTTAATAACATCCACAAATAAAACATAATGAATTAATGTGATGTCATTTTTGTTTTATTATTAAGTACTCATTTCAATTAATCTCTATCTCACTCATATTCAATTCAATTAATTAACTAATATTATAAATGCGATAGTTTGTGAAGATAGATATGTATGATGTTTGTTACTCTTTTACACAAAATCTGCTAAATGGATCTGAATGAAATTTGGTAAATAGACAGTCGACATCCTGGAATAACTCATAAGCTATTTTTTCCCCAAAATTCCCATGGGATCGGGATTTATGCGGTAAATCCCTTACACGTGAATGGAGTCTCGGGCAGAAGCTGGCTACTCATAGTTTGAACTCCTATAACCATGTAGATCCTACTCTAAATATCTTAAGTTACAAGAATGGAGCAGAATTTACAGTTTAATCACTTTCAACTTAAGAGTGTGTTTTATTTTGTTTAATTTCCAGGCCAAACGTTGTGATTGGTGTTTTTGCGGCACATAACTTATGCATACTGCTTTCCCTTTCATACTTAAGTTTTATTTGTGCGTCATGATAATACCAAATGAGTAACTGAAATATTTCAATTCAATGTACCTAAATACACTAGGTACACACCTAAGTAATAAAAAACTTAATAGTGTAGTCTAAATTTACTAAAATAATAAAGTTTAAAAGTGTTATAACTTGAACAGCAAAATAAATATCATTCATATTTTTATAATTGTCATGATTAACTATTCAAATAGTAATAGACTGATTTTTCTAGACAAAATAAAACGGGCACTGGTAAGACTGGCACTGAATTTTCAATGTCAAAAATGCATTCATTATTTTTTAAATAATGAATATGTCTGACATTATAAAGCTGTTGCGGACAGAACTGCAAAGAATAAATAAATAGGACAGTGTAATTAACTTTCTTTGGATCAGACTTTCTCCTTTCACTCAATACAAATTGTGTATTGTACTACCGAATAAAAAATGTTTAAGGCCAGGCGTGCCTCGATTACTTCCTTAGCTAAAATAATATATAATATTACTTACAATACATAATAATATTAATTTTAAAAAAATAATTTACTTACGCAGCAGTGTAAAGAGGCACGCATATCAACAGTCCTTGAAACTCTACCATTATTAATTTCTAAAAAATAATAATCAAACACACAATACTATCAACAACAGATCCAACACTTCACAAAACTTATTCAATTATTAGTACGTTACAAAAAAATAATTTTGTAAATACACAATGGAATTCGTGCTTCTACGTGAGTATTGCTGAAAAAATAAAATAAATGATGAATGAAAACTGTTTCGAGACTAAGCTAATGCAATGTTACGTGGATTAATTAACCGTTTTGTATTTAGATTGTTAGTAATCGGTCAAATAAAATAAATTATTGCAAATCACGGATCGAACCTTCGAACTCTAGACGACATTTGATTTTGACACATGAGGCAGTATTGCCACCTTGCAGAAAACTTAAAATCTGAAATTTCACCAGATTTAGGGATATTTTTAACTAAAAAAAATCCTCAGAATTCACTAAATAATTTAAAATGAAATCAAAAGTTAAGTCAAAAAAATAATATTATAATTGTTAATACAATGAATAATAAACATGACAAAACTAAAAATCAACTTCAAATACTTCTGCTGGTATTTCTTCTTATCTTGATCGATTATTGCAGATATAGACTATTTAATCTTTACTATATTTAGTTAATAAAACACTAAATTATACGGGCACCATTTTAATCAGCAGAGCAACAGCGACAGAGACAACATAGAATCATTACAGTTTTTGGAAGAGTAGAGTAACCATAGATAACAAGACGCTTAATAGAAACGCCACAGATAAACAATCCTCAATACAGCCCCTCAATTTACAGAATTTATAATAACATATCTAATTGTATTATTAACATTCTTAAATTGCACTATTAATAACTAAGAACTTAACTGATAACGCTATTACAATTCTATGTCAATGTCCACTCTATACATTAATAATTCAAATTTTTGTCTCTTAATTATGTTTTTAACAATTATTTTGCTCCAATACAATAATTCTTTTAAACTAAACAATATTCCAAAAATAATAAAGACACAGCATAGTAACAGTACTTAAATCAAATTCAGCTTAATAGAAAAATAGTTATGTTTTTGAATAGGTAACGATTTGGTAAATATATCTGAAATGTTTTCATTTGTTGGTATATATGAAATAGACACAACTTTCTTGTAAATTAAATCTTTTATATAATGATATTTTATTTCAATATGTTTAGATGCTTTAGTATTAATTTGATTCTGAATCAATTTAATAGTGCTCTGATTATCAATTAACAAGTAAGCTGAAACACTTTCATCACCTAAGAAATCAGAGAGTAAGCCTTTAATGTGTATAAGTTCACTTACTGTATGTGCTCCTGCTACATACTCAGCCTCAGCTGTTGACAGGGCGGTACAAGTCTGCTTCCTAGAGAACCATGATATTATATTGTTACCTTGATATATAACACAACCACTTGTACTTTTTCGGTCGGTTTTATCAGCTGCCCAGTCTGCATCTGAGTATGCTGTAAGTTTCATGTAATTACCTGTCTTTGTATATAACAGCCCCTGTCTGGTTGTCCCTTTGAGGTAACGTAGTACTCTCTTACCTGCCAACCATAATTCCTGAGTAGGCTTATCTAAAAATCTGCTCAAATAGGCTACAGCATAAGTGATGTCTGGTCTGCTATTCATTGCAATGTACAATAAAGAACCTATTAACTCCTTGAATGGTACTTCAATCACTTCAGATTCTGTGTTTGCATTGAAGTTGACTTCCATTGGAGTTTTACATGCTTTGCAATCTTGCATTTGGAATTTCTCTAAAAGTCTTTTAATCATTTCACTTTGTCTTATTTCCAGTGTGTCCTTTTTCCTTGTAATTTCTAGTCCTAAATATTGATGTACTTCTCCCAAGTTCTTCACTTTAAATTCCTTTTCTAAAGCTTTTATCATCTCAGCGTCATCTCCAAAATGTAGAATATCATCAACATAAAGTAGTATCCATGTATTTCCTTTTCCATATAAACATGAATCATGCTTTGATTGTATGTATCCCTTCTTAGTTATGAAGTCATGAAATCTTTGATTCCAGCATTTGGGTGCTTCTTTTAATCCATATAGGGCCTTTTTTAATTTTAATACCTTTCCTTCACTTATATTCATTCCTTTAGGACATTTTATATATATTTCCTTATTCAAATTACCATTTAAAAATGCTGTTGGCACATCCAATTGTTTAAGTGTTAAGTCTCGTTGGACTGCTAAGCTCATCATCAATCTTATTGTTGATAGTTTTGCTACTGGAGCATAATGATTATCATTACTATGTAGTTGAAAACCTTTAGCTACCAGCCTTGCTTTCTTAGTACCATCTTGCTTTGTTCTGAATATCCACTTTGTATCTATCGCTTTACTTCCTCTAGGTAATATAGCTTCTTCCCATGTTTGTAATTTTATCTGTGAGCTTAATTCTTTCTGTATCGCATTTTTCCAATCTTTATTCTGAACTGCTTCTTCATATTCTTGAGGATCTCCTGACAATAGACAATATGCTGTATACAACTCATAGTCCTCTTCAATATTCTTTGGCTTGTGCACATTTCTTCCTGACCTTGTTGTATAGTATTTTACTTCTTTTGTATTCTCTCCATTTTCACTTTCTTGATCTATTTGTTCAGATTGCTCATTCTCTTCTTCATTGTCCTGTATTTCTTCCCTTTCTCTTCCTTTTATTTGATCTTTTTGTATACTTTCTTCATTCTGATTATGTTTTTTCCTTTTTAGGTTATCTTCTTGGTCCTTCTTCATATCTTCTTCTTGCTTTAACTCGTCTTCCAGTTGTCCTTTCCATTCTCCATTAACTTTGTTCTTCATCTCTTCTTTGTATTTTATTTGAGTCTCATCAAATCTCACATCTCTAGATATTATTACCTCATTTGTTTCAGAATCCCATAACCGATATCCATTTAAGCTATATCCTACTAATCTCATCTCCTTTGCTCTTTCTAGTAGTTTGTCCTGTTTTGGTAATATATGTACCCAAGCTTTTGATCCAAATACCTTTAGTTTTGTCAAGTCTTTGTTTCCAATCATCTTTTCAGCTGGTGTTAGAAAATCGATAGCAGCAGATGGACATCTGTTAATTTGATAGACCGCACATCTTACTGCTTCACCCCATAGCATTTTTGGTAATTCTGTTTCAATCAATAGTGTTCTCGCTCTGTTGTAGATGTTGCGATTCATTCGTTCTGCAACCCCATTAGATTGTGGACTATATGGTGTAGTGAACTGCTGAATAATTCCTTTGTCTCTGCAAAACTTATAAAGCTTTTCATTTTTGAACTCACCACCATTATCGCTCCTTATTTTCTTAACTTTATTTCCTGTTTGTCGTTCCATTCTGTTGACATAATCTATAAGTCTATCAGTTGCTTCGCTTTTCCTTTTCAGTAAATAAACCTCACAAAAATGTGTGTAATCGTCTATGATTGTATGATAATATATCTCACCTTTAGATGTAGGAGTGCTCACCGGTCCAGATATGTCAGTATGTATCAACTCCGCAATATATTGGGAACGTGGTTTTGGAGTGTGATAAAATGGTAATCTAGTGGACTTACCTTTCATACATGGCTCGCATGGTTTGTCACTGTATGGAAGATTCATCATTTTTAGCTGTTTCCTGTTGGCATGACCTAGTCTCTGATGCCATATATTTGTAATTAAACATTTTTCATCAATTAATTCTGTGTCTATAACATATAATCTACTTTTATTTTGCCCTATGACCTTACATTTTGAATTACAAATAGATACACTGTTATTACAAAATTCTACTTTAAACCCTTTCTCTAGTAATTTTCTGACTGATAATAAGTTATGTGACAATCCAGAAACAATTAGTCCTTCTAGTTCCATTACAATATTTTTATGTTTCAATTTTAAATTTCCTCTTTTATTACTTTTTAAATATTGACCATTTGCCACAAAGATTTTAACTTCCTTTTCTAAATCAGTTATGTTAGTCATATATGGTAAGTATTGAGACATTATTAAATGTTCGGTAGCTCCTGAGTCAACAATTAATTGAACACAATCATCTATTTTATTATTCAAGTCACTTACATTGAACGCTGTAAACACCATTACCTTGTCTTCATCTTCAGTCTGCGCTATTCTCACAGTCTGTGATGGCATTCCATTTGACCTTGAGTTGAAGCCTCGACCTCTGCTCCTCATGCCTCTTGAGTAGCCTCGTCCTCTTGTGTTTGAATGTTCTGGTTTCTTACATTGGTAGGCTTTGTGGCCATTTTTACCACATTTAAAGCAGGTTAAAAAACTGTGGGCATCTTCTGATACTGCCGGGTTACTCTGAGTTTTCAACTCCGCATCCAACAATTTACTTTTGACATATTCCGTCGTGAGTTCCATGTTGGTTGTTTCCAGAGCAGCAATCGTCGTATTATAGGTTTCAGGCATGGTCAACAATAGATGACAAACCTTATCTTGCTCTCCTATTGTACCTCCAGTTTCTTCTAATTGTCTGATCAATGTGTCAAAGTTGTTGAAGTGGTCACACAATTCCATCTTGCCATCACATTTTAAGGTAAGTAATTTCTTTCTTATGTATAATGCAGATAGTGTACTCTTCCTCTCAAATACCTTCTCTAAGTTTTCTATCATTTCCCTTGCACTTTTTGCATCTCTCACGTATTCCAAGTACTTGTCGCATAGGCTGTATACTATTAGGCTTCTCGCTTTCGCATCTCTTTTTCTGAAATCTTCACTATTTAAGATCTCCGACTTTATATTCTCTTCTATAGTGTCTTTGCACTCTTTCTCTTCCAGAATGCATTTCATTCTAAATATCCATGTGCTAAAATTCGTGCCTGTGAATTGCGGCAGCATTTTTCTCTCATCCGCCATATTTTTTTTTTCATACAGATTTCTCAACTTTTCTATTACTTTATGTATACATAGTATACTTTCGTAGTAATAATCATCGACGGCACTTAGCGAACTTTTCGCACTCAGCGCAGTGGAAGCGTATTTAATCTTTACTATATTTAGTTAATAAAACACTAAATTATACGGGCACCATTTTAATCAGCAGAGCAACAGCGACAGAGACAACATAGAATCATTACAGTTTTTGGAAGAGTAGAGTAACCATAGATAACAAGACGCTTAATAGAAACGCCACAGATAAACAATCCTCAATATAGACGGCTGAGATGGATCATCAGTTTTGTCAGACTTTTTTAATTTAAAAGAATATTTAGATTTGCTTCCAATAGCACTCATTAACTCATTACATCAGCCGGGAGCTCGTAACTGTAGGATAGTTTACTATATATATATATATATATAAAGGCCGTAACCAAGTCTTGAACTCGTCTTGGGTTTTCCGCTCTTTCCGATATTTTTGTGAATAGTCTTTTTTTTCAGTGGCACGTCCATGGTAATGCGAAATGAATACTCCACAAAAACTTTAGATCTTGAATGATTTCGATAAGTATTGTCTCTTACTTTCACGAACGAAAACTAGCAACTAACTAAATACAAGCAATATTATGCATGCAGCACTCACTCATACAAACTTTACATACGTGTTGTTTTATTTATCAGTCGGGAAATCCACAAGCATAACCAAACAAAGACGTCTAAAGCTGCGTTCCAAAACAGGTAATTGTTACTCGGCAAAGTGAAAAACTTTAACCCGGATCCAAAACACAACATTCGATAAATATCACTAAAAGTCATCAAATAATTTTTCAGTGATTTTTTTACAGAATATACTGTCGAACTCCTAAAATTCACTAAATCTAGTGACTCAGTCACTAAAGTGGCAACGCTGACAAGAAGCAACTTCATATTCGCAATACTTTTACTGACATTGACAGTTTCGTTCAGAAATCGTAAAAATGTAACGACATAAAAATATTTGTTAAAAGAAGAAAATCAAACCCAGCTTATACATTTCATTGAAAGAAATCGAATATAATCTTCGGGATTTGATTATAAATTATCTACCAGACGCACTGCTGGGTACCACCCACACTTGGTTGATATACCGTATTGTCGTACCAAGCGCTTCTCCTCCACATTTATAGTACCCACAGCCAAGCTGTGGAACTCTGTTCCGGCTTCTGTGTTCCGTGGCACGTATGACCTTTCAACCTTTAAAGCAAGAGTAAATAGGGATCTTCTGGGCTCGCTTATCCCATCGTAGACCTCACCTATCGCTTACCATCTGACGAGATCGAGGTCAAGAGTGAACTCATATAATATATTAAGAGACAACAACCGCTTGTTAATTTTGACCTATTCGTCACCAAGGTCCCATTATTAAAAATATATCCTTGAACCAAGGACGGATCCAGCTTTGGCGCCAGGGGGGGTCACATAGTCGTGGTCAAGTCACAAGAAGTTATAATTTAATTTTGATAATAATAGGTATTTTATTCATAAATGTCAGTACCTACTGTACTTAAAAATACCTACCCATATTTATATAACAAAATCAATTTTTCTGTTTCGTCTTCTCCCGAAACGCGTTAGGTATCACTTCATCTACTTCAATAGGTACGTTTTTATGGACATGGTCAAGCATTCCGTTTGGAAACTGACAATTTTCAGCATCTTTAGAAAAGGGAAGCCTATGTTACTAAGTAGAATGAAGCTCTTAATTCCTTGAATGTTGAAAATGATGACCTGGAGACCATTTGGCAGTCCGTAACATCTTTTGTCACGGAAACAAGCTCTCAAATGTTAGTCATAGAATTACTAAATTGGCTGACTGGTTTCATGAGAATAACGATACAATCACAAGTGCACTAACAATAATACTCACAATAATAAAAAAAACCAACGCAGGAAAGCACTTCAAGATTGAGAAGACTAACGAGAGATGCGAAAGATAAGTGGTGGCAAGAGAAGGCGAAATTCTTACAGTGGCTTGCTTGTAGACACACAACAACTGAGTGCATTTTATAACGAGATTCGTGGAGTCATAGGTACCAGGAAAAATTTAGGTAAGCGTACCTTTAAAGTCACTAGATGGAGTATCTCTCGCCAACAAGGACTCAACATTTTAACGACCTTCTGAATTTTGATCGCTCTGCTGATTTAACTTACATTAATTCCCTCCAGCAAACTAAACCTATGGAAGAGTTACTTGAACCTATTACTTTGGAGGAAGTCACAACGGCCATCAGACAACAGCAGAATAACAAAGCAGTAGGCGAAGATAATATTTGCGACGAAATGCTGAAGTATAGAGGAGAGGAGTTACAACAGATCATGTGGAAACTGTTGTTGCGTATGTGGGTGGAAGGAGATGTACCTAAAAGTGTTTTAAAATCTCTCGCATTTGCTCACTGTACAAAAACAAAGGAGATCGCTCTAACTGTAATTCGTACCGAGGCATTTCTCTTCTCTCCATTCCAGGAAAAAATTCGCCCGTGTCCTTCTAAATAGATTGCTGCCTTTATCCAAAGAAATACTGTCTGAATCTCAGTTCGGCTTCAGACCTGAGAGAGGAACCAGTGAGGCCATCATCTCAATCCGCCAGCTTATTGAGAAGAGCAAGGAGCAAGGTCGACCAACGTTTCTGTGTTTTGTTAATTTTGAAAGCAAATTCGCGCTCTCGACAGGTATCACTTAAAGTGTCTGCGAGATATAATGAACATCCGGTGGCAAGATCAAATCCGAAACACGTATGTTCTTCGTCGTGCAAACGTCGGAGGTATTGAGATCTACCTCATGAGGCGCCAGCTGCGCTGGAGTGGACACGTGTCGCGAATGTCAGAAGACAGATTAGCTAAACGGATCTTCTTCTCAGAACTGAAATATGGCAAACGTCATCAGGGTGGACAATACCTAAGATATAAGGATGTTCTGAAAAGGCATATGAAAAGATGAAAGATCGAACCATCTCAATGAGAGCACAAAGCAGCGTTTGGGTTGGACACGTCTCATTAATCTGCAAGTCTCTGATTTTGAATTGCTACGTCGAGCAGATTTGGACAAAAAACGAGGTGAGTTGAAGGCCAGACCACCAGCGTGCAGCGGCCATACACCATTGTCGTGTGAACGGTATGTTAACGTGCCCTACATGCAATGTGGTATCTCAGCAAAATGTGGATATGTCAGTCACCAACGAGTGCACTGTCGGAGAGCTGAACAACCAAGCTCTAATGTTTGAGTGTGATACGTGATTTCGAAAAGTGAAACACCGAAGAACACGTCCCCGTAAGTTCACGAATACGAAACACTTAGCAACGGATGCACGCTACCACGAAAAACCTAACGCCGTAGCTATGGGATCTCGAATAACTAAATCTCTAATTTCACCTATTCGAAACACTTAACAACGAATGCTCTCAACCAAGAAAAACTGAACACCTTAGCCATACAATATCGAATAACTAAATCTCGAAGTCTTCGTAAAATGTCTTTATTAATTTAACAATCAAACATTGCTTTTGCTATTTTAAACGATAAAAGAACTCATATTACCCATATCGGGATTGATATGAAGATTCGAATGACGTTATTGCGACGCACGCTATTTCGAGAAAAAAAATTAGAGTGGTACGCCAGTTCGAAAACACATTAAGTCGAAAACTGCTATATCGAATGACGTTGTCGCGAACACGCTGACTCGAAAAACTGTGTGAATGGTTCGCTAGTACGAAAGTCTTGGTATCGAAATCCACTGTTGCGAATAGCTATTCCAATATGAATTTGTCTGGGCATCGAACTGGATTTCGATACCAGGACTTTTTTTTAAATAAAATCGATGATATCATAACATCATCATCGTCATGGACGTGGAGAAATGCCAGTCCGGTTAGACGTTCTTCAACTACCTGTTGAAGCTCTTAGCCACGATTTGATTTTTCAGAACGTAGAGAAATATCTTTCCGCTGTGGCTACACTAACAGGTAGTGTAGCCATAATACATAAAAGAAAAACTTATATTGGGATATATGTACATCTCAACATCACAATTTAAAATAAGGTCAGAAGTTTTTTAACATAGTACTTTATTACTAAAGTTTAATCGTTCCGATTGAGGTTAGGTCTAGCTAGACGTATGTCGAAACTAAGCGCGCGCAAGTGTCACGTCACGTTTGCCATCGAACAAAGTATTATGATAAATCAATTAAATAATGAAAGTACTTAAATAAAATCTATATTGTGACAAAAAAATTATAAAATCATTATGTTTAACAATTTTAATTAGCGGTCCACCTAAGTCCTGGACCCAGCCCAGGAGGGGGGTCATGACCCCCATGACTCCCCCCCCCTGGATCCGCCCTTGCCTTGAACAGAAATTATCAGAACATTAGGTATTGTTATACTGCAGGGTTGCCAAACAAAGAAGACACGAGCATTATTACAACTCTCGCTCAAGAAGGAATCAAGATTTCAGACTTTTCAGTCAAGGCTAAATGAAATAATTCATCTATGTCTTGTGTTAATGCTGCCCCTTTAATAACGTAATATAACGCTGAGTAAAAGTTCTAGTCATACTCAACATAAATTTTATTTCTTAATCTTTTTCAGTTGTTTACTGTTTTTCGTTTTAATGTAAATAACCCGTGTCCTATTTTTATCCTTCATTATTTTCATTCGTGGCCGTTTCTTTTTGGGAGGTAGTACAATTTCACCAGTGAGTTTATCATAGACTTTCAGTCTCGGGTTCGTAAAACACCTTATTTCTAGAAATTCATTAGTGATGACTTCGTTTGTCATATTAGCGGCTTTCATTATGCTTTGTACTGATGGAGCATAGAAGTGGTAACCACCGTATACCTTTGCATAGCTAGCTATTACACTTCCTACTAGTTGAGCTTCATATATTACCTTCATAAGCACTATAGTTTTCGAAGCTATTAATTCTGTCACGACCGTTTGTCCTGGTTTTATGACTATGAAACCCTCTTTAGTTACACCAATGAGTCCTTTTACTGTATAACTACTTTCATTTCTCCATTTATTTACATAGTGTACCTTTCCAATACCGAAGTCTATAGTGTAATTGGTTAGAATTTCATCTTTCGGCAGTCCATTTTTCGACCATGTAGAACTAATTCTGTTGTCAATAAACATATACATGCTCCGTTTGGATGTTATATTTTCAGTTGCATTGTTAATATGTTCGTGTGAATCTAGAACGATGTCTTCGTGAACAATGTCTATAATTGTAGTATTTTTAATCGTGAGTCTTCTTGTCATTTCTTGCCAGTGAAATTTGGTGAATGTATCACCGTGCGGCGTAGGGTTCCTCAGGTAAATGTCATCTGGTGCGTGGGTAAGTGTTTCTTCCATACCTTTATTAAGTCTTGCTGTCGTTATGTTGAATAGTTTTAGTTCTGCGTCTGTGACGATTTTACCGTCACTTCCGTTAAACTTGGTTGTGACGAGTACGCTACTTTCATTGAAGGGCAACGTAATATTGAGCACTATTCGTGCATCCACTGTGATTGGTAATATAATAAGGTAATATTTTAAAATCATTTTTTCACACTTCTCAGAAGTAGATCTTTGTTTTTCCTTCATATACCTGTAGTTTCTATATACAAATAATTTTCCAGTTGCATTTCATGGGAAGCTGATTTGTTATGAACACTATTTCATCACTGAGAAGCACTGAACATACATTAAATCAGGTATATATTGGCTGATATAGATATTGTTTTAATTTAGAGTTTCAACTTTTCTCGTAAGTCTGTTTCTGTCGATACCCAATACGTATCAATAGGTAATAATATTACGATTAATTTAATCTCTGTATATATTCAAGAGCCCGATCTTGACCTTATTATCTCAGAACGTATATTATCATCAATAACAGTAGACGGCGTAGTACGTCAGTTGTAAATATTGTTAAATAAATCGACTAATCTCGTTTGTTTGTCATGATTATTGGGGATTTTTTTTAGAAAAGATGGACATCAAAAGGTCGCGCTTGTAATCGGGCAGTTCACATGAAACCAGTCACTCTAACAGATTCACTACTTTTGTATCTAATAAATAATAAAATGAGTGTTAAATTACTAGTGTTAGTGCTTTTAATCAAAATAGTGAGTGCCAGAATAAAAATAGACGCAAATATAGACAAGGATCAAAACGTGGAGATATCTTACTCAGGGTCAGAAACAGATCTAATAACGGACGACGACATCAAATCTTTCAAAATTGAAAATGCCGATTTACTAACGGCATTGCAAGAACATCTAGGGAAGAGACCAAAGAATGCTTACCTGAGAAGCCCAACACCATGGGGAGATTTGTACAAAACCTATAATTGGGAACAGGTGACGAGAGTCTTATCGATAAAGTCAGCAAGAGTGAAGAGTCTGACGAAGAACCCCATTGTAGTGATGTCACAAGACTTCGAAAACTCCTCGAATCAGACGATAAAAGTCAACACAGGTATAACACACACTATAGAAAACACTTTAACAACGAGTTGGTCAAGAGAAAAAGAATTCACATTGTCCCAAGAGATCGAATATGAATTCAATGTAGGTATAGCGAAAGCTAAGGGGACAACTGCTTTTTCTTTCACATCTAACTGGGGTGTTAGTGAAGAGAAGTCCAAAACCGAAGTTATAGGCACGACTAGTGGGTTGGAGGTGGATCTGAAGCCAGGAAAAGCTGTGACAGCGGTTTTGTCAGCAAGCGCAGGTTATTTAGAAGTAGAAGTTGTGCATATGGCTACGTTGAGAGGCAATGTTGCAGTGAATTATAAGAAAAAGCATAGAGGCCATCATTTCTGGGGACCTTGGTTAGCCACCGTGATGGAGACGGGCGGTATTAAAAATGAAGTCACAACAACAGAGACGATCCGGTTTGGTTTCCACGTTGAAGGGAAGCTAAGGGTTTATGATAAGGAAACTGGACTGCCTTTATGAAGTTGTGAATATTAAAATTATAATGATTTGGTTTTCTTGTTTCTTTTTTGCCTACAGTAAACGGTACGTATATGTCACCGTTAAATTGCAAAAAACCGTTAGATTATAATACATGTCATGAGATTGTAGTCTTTCGATAATTGGTGATCCGTATCAATTTGATAAATTATAATATTATAATTATGGTACCTTTTTTATTGATAAATAAAAAATAGTAAATTTAAACAACATTTTTTTAAAATTAAATTAAATAGTAGGCTCGCGTTTGACCACCATCTCACTTGATGGTAAGTGATGATGTGGTCGAAGATGGAGCACGCTTGTCTAGAAGTAACTTATTCACTCTTGACTTAAAGACTCCCAGGTTATAGCGATCAGGAAACAAAGACTCCGGCAGGGAATTCCACTCCTTAGCCGTACGCACAATGAAAGTATTCCCAAAACGTTTTGTGCGTATGGGTGGGATGTTCACAACAATTCCATCGCACACTCCCCGAAATGTAACCGATAGACTTGCAACTCGTCGTCTATGTTCAAGGCTCTTGGCCCGTTTCTCGATAGACTCAAGCGCGTCCAGTTGGTATTTGGCAGATCCATCCCAAAAATGAGAGCAGTACTCCATACACGACCAAACCTGGGCTTGTTAGAAATTGATCATCTGTTCCGGTGTGAAGTACCGTCTCACCTTTGCTAGGATTCCCAACTTTTTTGCTGCTAGCTGTGCCTTAGCCTCGATAAACGGACCAAAATTGAGGGTGGAAGTTAGCGTTAGTTATTACCCCAAGAAGCTCAATACGATCGGTTATCGGTACGGTTACATCGCGGAAAGTAAAAGCCCGTCGGAATTGGCTCCTTTTTGCGGAGAATAGACACGCCTGGGTCTTAGCTCCATTAAACTTGACCAAGTTGGCATCGCCCCATTCGGAGACAGCCTTCAAGGACAAGTTCAAGCGCTCAACCATATCCTCACGGAGAGACTGGATCTGTGACCCTCCAGCACGGGCGCTGGACACACATCTCTCAGCAACTGTGCTGTCGTCTGCATACCCAAAGGTACCGGGCATAAGCAGATCATTAATGTGCAGCAAGAATAAAGTTGCTGAGAGAATCGACTCCTCAGGGACCTCGGCATTAATTGCCAATTGGCCAGACGAGCAGCCATCAATAACCACTCGAATGGACCGATCTCTCAGGAAGTTTTTAATCCAAACGCAAAGTTGAGTGGGTAACCCGAAAGAAAGAAGCTTAGCAATAAGGCTGTCGTGCCAGATCCTATCGAAGGCCTTGGAGATGTCAAGGGAAACAGCAAGTGCTTCCTCGTGTTTCTCAATAGCCTCACTCCAGATGTGAATGGTATACGCTAGAAGATCTCCAATTGACCGGTTTTCGTGAAAGCCGTATGCCAGGAGCTTGCTATTAAGTACACGCTCCATACTCTTACAGAGTATGGACGTGGCCGAGATAGGCCTGTAGTTGGCTGGGTGCCCTTTTTGGGCACAGGCCGCACGTTAGCCACTACTTAAAAGCCTGTCATTTTTAGTTTGGTCTTCACCATAAATATAATTATTTTGAGTTCTCTTAATTAGCACCGTATGTATTAGTTTATTATTTTAGCATTTTTTTTTCTTTGCCTGCTCTGTCCCACTCCTGGGCAAAGGCCTCCCTCCACCCCTTCCATTTCTCGCGACCCCGCGCGTCCTCCCACCAGTTCTGACGGAACCTATCCAGTTCGTTCCACCATCTCCTTCGTGGTCTGCCGCGACCTGTCCTGTCCCACTTAAGTTGGGCAGCATTTTGAGCTACATCAGCTATATTTGTCTTGGAATGCAGTATGTGTTTCGAACACGATCCGTTAATTTAACACTTAGTATACTGCGTTCCATTGCTCGTTGGCAAACCTTGAGTTTGGACGATCTGCGTTTTATCTCCGTTCCTGATTGCCCGGTTTATCGTCTTGTGCATAAGTTTTTAAATGTATATGTGAAGACAGTATAGCTGTCTTCGCATACATTTAAAAACTGTAGTAGGCAAAGATTGTGAAAATAAATTATGAACCGTGGAGTTTCTTGCCGGTTCTTCTCCATAGGAAATGATCAATTTCGTACGGCACTAGCTTTTGACATTTTATAAGTGCCCATGTATGTGAAAAAAAAAAATTGAGTTTGAAGTAGAGGTGACTTACAGACAGACACATAATTTATCTAATAAGGATTTCTTCTTTCACCCGGACATACTTAACCCTAAAAACTGTACTCGTTGTGTCTGTCTATCCAATGTTTACTTAAGTCTACTGTATAATATTTACATAATCAATAATTGAAATATGTTTAATTATGCGAACAGCTATAATAGGAGGTAAAAGGAGCTAAATATAGATAGGTATCTGTTAAAGTAGATGCATATAAGCATTAGTATCGTAATAAAAACTAATTAAAATATTGCGTTCCCTCATAACGTCGCTGCGCCTGCCAAATTCCATATGTGCATTTTTTCATTTTTTCGTTTTTTCGCTAAATATAATCTCCCTTTCGTTCTGTATATGCTCATAAAATCGTTTTTGTGATATTCCATCTAGAAAGCAATATGACAAATACCGTGTGTATTTTGACCGTTTAGAAAAGTTCGTATGTGCAGCTTTTATGTGCATTTTTTATGTGCATTTTTATGTGCATTTGTACATAAAGAATTTGCGTTCCGTCTTCAGTCACCCACAAATGCGCGCCGTGAGGGTGCTTTGTGGTGTAAACAACATATAAAAATAGTTTCACTGTGTTAAAACTAAATAAAAGTGGTAGGTACAGTCAGCGTCAAATAGATAGTGACACTCAGGGTATTCAAATACATAGACGCAACTAAAAAATCAATAATATCGGTACAAACAAAGTTCCCTTATTGTTGTCAACAATATATTCGCTCAAAAAGTCGAGACGTTTAAAACGTCATAGAAATCGGTTCAATCAAACCGCCATAAATATAGTTACAGTCATCCAGCCAATGGTATCTAAGCATTCTAGGTGTTCAAAAATATGGAGCACATTAGGAAAATAAACTTTACTGCTATATATTCTAAATGTTATTTCTCGCATCAATTAATTTTATAACATTTTTACTCAAAATAAAAGGGATAGAAACTACTGCTGTCCTTTTCATTTTAAGCATGACGTCATAGACATGTCTTTTGTTTTGGAAAGAATTTCGTGCATAACCGTTTACGGTATTTATTTTTATTATTGTAAATAATAAACAGCCGAGTGAATGTAAACCTCATTGATAATGAGTATATATATATATCATAGAGCAAGAGTCATTCAATATTATGTTCATGTCAAAAATTGAAATAAATTCGAAATTATTTCATATTTAATTTTACTTGTATTTTTTGTATTTAATTGTACCTAATTGAAATAAACACATTACATTTTAATGTCACTTTAGAACATACACAATACTCAAAGCTTTCATCGGTTGAAATATAAACAATAATTTTAGATCTGATTATCTTTATTTTTATAATTAAAATCGAGTGTAGCTCAATATCTTAAGGTGATTCGACCGCTGCGATTGTTAGGGAGGACATTTCTTTCATCATACCTTGTGTTCGATGATCGATATAGAGATAATCGTTCCTGGGCAGACGAATAAATCCTTTTTCATCTACAAATATTACATTATCAAAATTGAAATTGAAATATCATCGTGCGAATTGTAAACGCTGCGCTTTAAGCTCCGGTGTTTATAAGCTTTTTGGCAGGAATACGATGGCGTAATCCATGTTCTTGCAGATTTCACAGACATACTCCTGGAGTTTATAAAGCGATTGCTAATATCTCGCTGCACTATATCTCTATCTTGACTTGTACTAGTTTGACGTGGACGACCATATGAAACATGGTTTTGCAATGCACTATCACTTTGCCATTTCTCTAGCCAACGGTAGACGATGTTTCTCTTAATAAAAGAAAGAAGAAGAATCTGAAGAGATGCGAATATAAATAAAAAAAATCGATAGACTCATCTAAAGCGATATTTACGGATATTCCCAGGTCGTTTGAAATATCTGTTACGGAGACAACTTCCTCCCTCAAATATATAATTCGATGTTTTGTATCGTCTCTAATGCGATATGTAGCCATATTTAAACATGAAACACTATTACACAATTATTGCTTCAATAGTTAAATTTCTTGCTTGACATTTTAATTGACATGCAATGATCAAATCATCAAACAACACAAGATTGCCTAAATCTTCTGGAAACCGTGTATTTCTATAACATGTTAGCTTATTTTTCTAATGTGACCATATTTTTGAACACTTGAATGCTTGGATACCATTGTCGAGATGACTGTAACGATATTTATGGCGGGCGGTTTGAATGAACCGATCTATATGTCATTTAAAACGTCTTGACATTTTGAGCGAATGTAGTGTTGACAATAATAAGGAAACTGTGTTTGTACCGATATTATTGACTTTTTTATTGCGTCTATTAATTTGAATACGTCGAGTGTCACTAATTATTTGACGCTGACTGTACGTACTGAATTTACTTAAATTATGCTGTTTTTATATACTACCGTAAACTATTCATCAATAACTTGTCAATTTAAGTTCCTAAACAATATAATTATTAACTTATAAAATAGTCTTGTGTACCTATCGTAAATTTTTAATTTCAGTAGATCTATTACTAGAATATTATTACAATGATTAAAAATTATGTAAGTGATAAAAGTTATAAAAGCTTCTGAGTATTTGAGTGTGTGATTGTTTTAGAATTTTTGCGATTTCTTCACGTTACATTTGAGCGGAGGTACCTAACTACGTTTGCAAACACAACGCTTATATTTACGTACTAGTACTCACGCGGGGCTTCGCTCCCGTGGATTCTATACGGTAAAAACATAACTCTCCTTTTTTGCAGTCGCGTAAAAAGTAGCCTATAACCTTCCTCAAGCTTCAAGCTACTTCAACACCAAATTGCAACCAAATCCACCCAGTACTTTCGAAGATTAGCGCGTTCAAGCAAACAAACAATCAAACTTTTCCGCTTTATAATATTAGTATAGATTAGATCATTTTTAAAAATGGACATACAATGATGCAAGTAGATAGTGTCCACTCAACTTTGGAGAAAAAGTTTCATCCCCCTATCTATACACCAATTGATTATATTAGTCGCATGAGGGAAGCACGACCTAAGCAACCGTATCACGTTCATCATGTTGATTATACTTCTTTTAAGAATTATGACGATGAAATTTGTATTGATTCCATTCATCCAGGTAAAAAAGCTGGAGACCCGATCGTAAATGACATACAAGCTCTTTTATATAGAGATGGCAGTATCTTCTACATGTTACGACGTCCTGATGAATGGAAGCGACTTCGTGCCAACAACCCATCATCTGTTGTTACTCGACTGATGTGTCCTGGAGTAGTCTCCTGTACTGGCTCGCCTGTCTCGCCTTTCTCTTAAAACCGGAGTGGTGCCGGTGTCGTGGAAGCTGGCCAATATGCAACCAGTACCCAAAAAGGGTAGCCGTACCGAACCTGCAAACTATAGACCAATTGCCTTGACCTCCATACTCTGTAAAGTTATAGAGAGGGTACTCAACAGTAAGTTGCTGGCATCCTTGAAGACAATGAGCTCCTCAGTGACCACCAGTATGGGATCGGTCGACCGGAGATCTTCTTGTGTATGTTACGCACTGCTGGAGCAAGGCCATTGAGAAATACGGCCAAGCCCTTGCCGTGTCCCTCGACATTTCAAAGGCCTTTGACAGGGTCTGGCACGCTAGTCTGCTGAGCAAGCTACTTAGATACGGTGTCCCTGCTAGCTTATACAACTGGATTTGTGACTTTTTGAGTGAACGGTCGATCCGAGTGGTCATCGATGGCTGCGCATCGGATCTTATGGCTATTAATGCCGGTGTTCCTCAGGGGTCTCTTCTCTCTGCGACTCAATTTTTGCTTCATATCAACGACCCGAACTGCTGGGAGCTATTGGTTACGCGGATGACAGCACAGTCTCAGAGAGATACTTGTCCAGTGCTAGAATTGGTAGCGACGAAATAGCCACTCTTAGAAAGGCCATGATAGAGCGAACGAATTTGACCTTAAATCTCGTTTCCCTATGGGGCGATGACAATCTGGTCAAATTCAATGCTTTAAAAACACAGGCTTGTCTTTTCTCCGTTAAAAGAAGCCAATTTGAATGGTCTTCTACTTTCAGAGTTGCATCTGTACCTATTACCGACCGCCTGGAGCTCTTGGGCATGGAATTGATGGCTTACCTCAATTTCAGCTGACCCATTGAGTCTAAAGCTCAGATTGCAGCCAAAATGCTGTGCATCCTGCCGAAAGTGAGGCGATACTTCACACCTGGACAGCTTCTGAAATTATTTAAAGCACAGGTCCGTTTCTGTATGGAGTATTGCAGTCACTTGTGAGATAGCTTAGCTAAATACCAGCTAGCTGCACTTGACTCGATCGAACGCAGAGCTAAAAGACCCATAGGTGGCGAGGTTCTGGCAGGCAAGCTTCACAGCCTGGCTCACCGGCGAAACGTTGCTTGCCTGTCTATCTTCTACAGATTATACTTCGCCGAGTGTGCACAGGAGCTCCACAACCTAATCCCTTCATCCCCTTTTACTACCGGTCTCCCAGACGTACCGCAGGATACCATCTACACTCGGTCGATATACCGTCTTGTTGTACTAAGCGTTTTTCTTCAACATTTATTGTGCGCACACTGCACAGCCAAGGTGTGGAACTCTCTGCCTGCTTCTGTGTTCCCTGCCACATATGACACTTTAAAGCAAGAATGAATAGGCATTTTCTGGGCTCGCTCGTTCGATCGTAGACCTCATCTTACACTTACCATCAGGTGTGATCGAGGCCAAGAGCGGGCTCATTCGTAATAAAAAAAAAAAGTTTTTTTTTGTTTAACAACTTTCATAGTATTTGATTTGTTTTTTGTTAAAGAGGATTTTATTTGTTTTCTAACGATATTTTTAATATAATGCTGTGATAGTGGATGGCAATAAGTGTTATGTTAAAACAATAAATAAAAGTTAAGTATAACACCGATCTTGTAATATTGAGTACAATAATTGTAAAATTTTCTATATAAGTATATTAAATATAAGTTTCCAATAGTTTCTACTCATTTCATTGTATTTTTTTGCTTATGATAACGTAAAGATCACGTAATGTTAACCTTAAAACAATCATAAGTGTCACATTGCCAAAGCTTTTATGTGTAGATAATAATGCACATCCATCATTATTTTATACGATTCTAAACCAGTTATGTGCACTTTTTTGCTTAAAATAATTCTAGCCCCTTAAATGACTGATAGTTTTGGCAATTTTTGTATTTTTATAATATACTAGCTTTTGCCCGCGACTTCGTCCGCGTGGAATAGTTACTTTGGGCTAACGTTAAATTTAACCCCGATTTTGAAGCATTCTTCATTGGCGCTCCGCTCCTATTGGCCTTAGCGTAATGATATATAGCCTATAGCCTTTCTCTATAAATTGACTATTTAATTAAAAATTAAATATTTTTTTCAATTCGAACCAGTAGTTCCTGAGATTATCGCGTTCAACCAAACAAACAAACTGTTCAGCCTTATATTATTAGTATAGATAGCTGTTGCCCGCGACATCGTCCGCGTTTCCGTCGTTTTTCGTAAAAAGTAGCCTATGTCCTTCCTCACGGTTCAGTGATTTTGATGTAACAGACAGATTAACTTTCGTAATTTAGTAGGGAAATATAATATGTCAGTCTATAATACTGTTGAAAAATATCGCAATGCGGAACCGCACAATATTATTGTTAATAGCTGTGCCCGCGACTCCGTCAGCGTGTAACTCCTTATGTGTTATTAAGTTAATGTATTGGTAATATTGTTTAAATCACGTTCACATGAGGCTTAAGTACCTATAGAACGAAAATACTTCAGCGCAAAGCTTCCGGGTAAACTATGTTGAAAGTTGACCCGTCCGGCACGTGAACTTAAAGATTTCTAGAACTGCTAACCCGGGAAAGAGCGACGTACAACTGACCATGCGAGAAACAACTGACACCGAGATCTACTCCAGCAACACGAAAAGTCTGCCCTTGAACCTTATTAATTGTCATTGCATAACACACCGATACTGGGAATTGCGTTCTTTTAAATTCGAATGGAAAATTATTTGGTATTATGGGAATTCTGGGAATAAAGACGGTTTCTCCTGCACCGCAACCTGTAAAAATTTGAGCCTCGATTATATTTTGTTGCAACTGGGTGAAAATAAAACTAATATAAAAAAAGTGAACGTAAATTAGCCAAAACTTACCTATCGTTATACTAAAATAACTAATACCTATTTTATAAAATAACAACAAAAGGAATCTAAAAATAAATTATCAACGACTAAAAGTCGCGCTGATAAGCACGGTTTGTTAATATCTGTCTTATAAGTATTGTAAAATATATGAAAGTACTCTGTGGTATTGTCTGTCAATAAGGTCGAACGCTCTGAATTCGGATCAACCATACTTTTCCTATCTCAATGGGATCAACAGGCAAAAATTGTATGTTTTTTTTTTGGGATTTTATGACCTGGTAACTGGACCTTTAGGTCAAATCTTATTTTAAAAAATTGTATGAGGCCCGCACTTTTTTTTTTAGATAGGGCCTCTCGTAGTTCAGCACACTAAGGCTGGTCACTACTCAACCGCGAACCTCGCGCTCGGACACCCCGCCTTTTTAGGGTTCCGTAGCCGAATGGCAAAACACGAACCCTTATAGTTTCGATATGTCTGTCCGTCCGTCTGTCTGTCTGTCTGTCCGTCCGTCCGTATGTCACAGCCATTTTATTCCGAAACTACTAAGACTATACATGTGAAACTTAGTAGGTAGATGTATTCTATGAACAGCTTTCCGATTTTAAGACAAAAATTAAAAAATATTTAAAATAAAGGGGGATCCCCATACATGGAACTAAAACTGAAAATTTTTTTTTTCATGAAACCTATGCGTGTGTGGTACTTATAGACAGGTCTTTAAAAATGATATAAGGGTTTCTAAAGCCACTTTTTCATAAAGTCAATCGTTTAAAAGATATAAGCTTCCAAAGTGGTAAAATGTCCCCCCCTCCCTCTAACTTCTATAATAATGGAGTGAAAAATCTAAAAAAAATATATATGTCTGTAGATCCTAATGTAAACTTTCAACCAAAATTGGTATGAACGAAATCGGGTAAGCAGTTTTGAGATACAGCATATTTTCTAAAACCGCTAATATAACTTTGTAATTCATACAAACACTATGAACAACAAAGTTATCTAGCGTAGTTGTAAAAATGCAAATAAGCTGGTTTCTAGAAATTTTAAAGGTTTTTAGGAACCCTTCATGGGCGAGTCTGGCTCGCACTTGGCCAATCGAGACGCGTCGAGCGCGGTGACCGATTCTCAAAAATAATCCTTATAGCATGATTCAGTATTCACGCGCGATGGCTTATTATTAGCGTATTTCATGCATAACTTTGGTGTTTCTATACCGATTTATATGATTCTGTTTTATGGAATAGTTAATAATGTTAACTTTTTCAATTAGGGGTGACTGAGTGTGTTATAAACGTAAGAGTAGACAAATATTATAATCAGAAAGCTTCGAACTGCTAAGCTATCGGGAGTTACACGTGTTATTGTGAGTCAACCATAAAAGATAGGCATATGCTGTCGTGGGATATTTTTTATATAATTTTAAGGAGAACATTTCCGTCATAAATGATTTCTGTGTAGCTTTAACCATTAAGGTTGCACACGCGACGGAAGCTTAAAAAACGGAGTAACTTCTCCCGTTTTTCCAACATTTCCCTTCACTGCTCTGCTCCTATTGATTATAGCGTGATGAAAAGTATACTATAACCCGCTCAGGAGTATGAATATTAATTGTACCAAGTTTCGTTAAAATCCGTCGAGTAGTTTTTGTTTCTATAACGGTTATACAGAAAGACAGACAGACAGACAGACAGACAGACAAAAATTTTACTGATTGCATTTTTGGTATCAGTATCGATCCCTAATCACCCCCTGATAGTTATTTTGTAAATATATTTAATGTACAGAATTGACCTCTCTACAGATTTATTATAAGTATAGAAGATTAAATAAACGTCCATGCTGTGGTATCAATAATTTTGCCGAGTTTTTCATTTTCAATTCAATAACACGTTTTTTGTTGTTTCCCAAAACCTTACAAAAATCACTTATGGAACTTGGCAGGCGCAACGACGATAAACAATATTTTGCATTTAACAAACAAAAGTTTTTATGCTTCAGTTTTTTTTGTCATAGTAGATAATTTATGTGAATAACTATACCAGGACTTTTAATTCTTAGTTATAACTTTTCTGTGTCTTCATAGGACATACTTTGAAGAGCTTCCTTGAGAGTCTTCTTGCAGTTACAATAATTTAGGGAATAAATTTTTTAATTTTGTGTTTAGTCTGTTATAAATTAGTGGTCCAAGGAACATATAAAATTTGGTTGTGAAAGCATGTTTTGTACTTCTTTTAAGGCAAACTAAGACCGTGCGCGCACTGCCTTGCGGTGGCCGCAATTGCGGTAGTTCTACCGCACCGGTAGAATGACCGGGGCCACCGGTGACTCTACCGCACACGTTTATTCCACCGCAGTGCGCGCACTTCTATGACACTCCATACTTCACAGATTTTGCGTTTCCAAAACGCAACGCAGTGCGCGCACGGCCTTAATCTTTCCGTGTTTTTTTAGTAAATTCAGTGCGATAGGGAAGCGCTGTGTGTTGTTTTAGTACGGTGCTCATTATAAGTAACTGACGAACTGTTAGTACTTCACAAGATTTATAGAGAAGGTTAATGGGAAAAAGGAAAGGGCGACAAGTAGACACCTTGAGGATAGCTCTTTGCGCTCTCTCGATGGGTAGTAACAAAGTTTTACCTGCCCCGCCCCATGAGGTAATGCAGTACGTCAAAATTGACTGACATAGAGCAAAGTAAACTTGCCTTATTAGTTTCGGGTCTGCTATATATCGCAGCTTTTTAAATATGAATATGATATATATGAATGTCCAAATCTTTGGGATTCATCATGAGACTGTCAAAATGTTTCACTAAAGCGAAAACCCTTAAAATCCTGTATTGCACTTTCGTGAGGAGTAACCTGGAATATGCTTCTGAAATCTGGAATCCAGGTTACAATAAATACATAGACCGAATTGAGGGTATTCAAAGAAGGTTTATCAAATATTTATGCTTTCATCAGAAGATCCCGTATCATTCAGATAACTACCACAGTCTGTGTAGAAAATTTCATTTACTTCCATTAAGTACATACTCGCTGTGAGATATCTGACTGCATTCTACTGTTAAAAATTTTAAACAATAATATTGATAGCCCCGATCTCTTATCTAAAGTTAATTTAAGCATTCCGACTAAAACCCGGTATAATCCACCTTTACGGGTACCTTTCAGCTCAACCAAGTATAGGCATTATTCATTTATTGTGCGTGCAAGCAGAAGCTTTAATAACCGGTGTAAGCAACACGATTTTGATCCGTTTATAACAAGTGTGATTGCAGCCAGAAGACGCCTAAGCCTTGATTTTTTCAAAAATAATTAATATATGTAGTTACTGTGTTGTATGTGTTATTTATATCGGATATCTATTTAGTCATTTTGAATAATATATCTACTTATAATAAATCTGTAGAGAGGTCAATTCTGTACATGAAATATATTTCCAAAATAACTATCAGGGGGTGATTAGGGATCGATACTGATGCCAAAAATGCAATCAGTAAAAATTTTGTCTGTCTGTCTGTCTGTCTATCTGTCTGTCTGTCTGTCTGTCTGTCTGTATAACCGTTATAGAAACAAAAACTACTCGACGGATTTTAACGAAACTTGGTACAATTATTTTTCATACTCCTGAGCTGGTATACTTTTCATCACGCTACAATCAATAGGAGCAGAGCAGTGAAGAGAAACGTTGGGAAAACGGGAGAAGTTACTCCATTTTTTAAACTTCCGTCGCGTGTGCAACCTTAATGGTTAAAGCTACACAGAAATCATTTCATGACGGAAATGTTCCCCTTAAAATTATATAAAAATATCCCACGACAGCATATGTCTATCATTTATGGTTGACTCACAATAACACGTGTAACTCCCGATAGCTTAGCAGTTCGAAGCTTTCTGATTATAACATTTGTCTACTCGTACGTTTATAACACTCTGTCACCCCTAATTGAAAAAGTTAACATTATTAACTATTCCATAAAAAAGAATCATATAAATCGGTATAGAAACACCAAAGTTATACATGAAATACGCTATATAATAAGCCATCGCGCGTGAATACTGAATCGTCCTATAAGGATTATTTTTGAGAATCGGTCGCCGCGCTCGACGCGTCTCGCGGCCGAAGGTATAAAAAGGCGGGGCGTCCGAGCGCGAGCTTCGTTTAATCACGCGGGTGTGCGTTTGCCGTTCACTTTCGAACAGGCGCTTAGACGCACACCCGAACATCTATGCCGGAACTAGGCGATCCAAAGACGATCCCGTATTTACGGGAAAGGCAAAGCTCCCGTGGGAGTGGGGCAAAGCCCTGTGACCGCTCGCCGCGCCCCTTGCGCGGCGCGCAACCGCGGCGCAGCGACCGCCCAGAAGCGCGAGCTTCGCGGTTGAGTAGTGACCAGCCTTAGTGTGCTGAACTACGCAAGCTTCATACAATTTTTGCCTGTTGATGCGAATAGACGTTCAGAGCGTTCGACCTTATTAACAGACAATACTTAATTGATACTTACAAACCGTGCTTATCAGCGCGACTTTTAGTCGTTGAAAATTTATTTTTAGGTTCCTTTTGTTGTTATTTTATAAAATAGGTATTAGTTATTTTGGTATACCGATAAGTTAACACACGTTACCGTAAGTTTTGGCTAATTTACGTTCACTTTTTTTATATTAGTTTTATTTTCACCCAGTTGCAACAAAATATAATCGAGGCTCAAATTTTAACAGGTTGCGGTGCAGGAGAAACTGAAAGGAAACCGTCTTTATTCCCAGAATTCCCATAATACCAAATAATTTTACATTCAAATTTAAAAGAACGCAATTCCCAGTATCGGTGTGTTAAATGCAATGACAATTAATGAGGCTCAAGGGCAGACTTTTCGTGTTGCTGGAGTAGATCTCGGTGTCAGTTGTTTCTCGCAAGGTCAGTTGTACGTCGCTCTTTCCCGGGTTAGCAGTTCTAGAAATCTTTATGTTCATGTGCCGGACGGGTCAACTTTCAACATAGTTTACCCAGAAGCTTTGCGCTGAAGTATTTTCGTTCTATAGGTACTTAAGCCTCATGTGAACGTGATCTAAACAATATTACCAATACATTAACTTAATAAGACACAAGGAGTTACACGCTGACGGAGTCGCGGGCACAGCCGCATTGCGATATTTTTCAACAGTATTCTAGATTGACATATTATATTTCCCTACTAAATTACGAAAGTTTATCTGTCTGTTACATCAAAATCACTGAACCGTGAGGAAGGACATAGGCTACTTTTTTTACGAAAAACGACGGAAACGCGGACGAAGTCGCGGGCAACAGCTATCTATACTAATAATATAAGGCTGAAGAGTTTGTTTGTTTGTTTGAACGCGATAATCTCAGGAACTACTGGTTCGAATTGAAAAATTATTTTTTAATTAAATAGTCAATTTATAGAGAACGGCTATAGGCTATATACCATTACGCTAAGGCCAATAGGAGCGGAGCGCCAATGAAGAATGCTTCAAAATCGGGGTTAAATTTAACGTTAGCCCAAAGTAACTATTCCACGCGGACGAAGTCACGGGCAAAAGCTAGTTTTGATTATGTATTTATGATGGTTATGACTACCTTTTAAGTGTTCAATTTAAGATTTTCCTGCCTCTAAACGTGAGGACTTTTAATTGGCTCACTGTCTACTATACTATTTATTTTCTGTATTTAATAGCTGTTAGTCCTCCATACTTCTTAAGGACGCATTTACGTTTATCACTCGCTCAATTTTAGGTATCCTAGTAGCAACACAACAACATTGCGCGCACACACACTTAAAAACCATTGTTCGCCCGATTTTATACATTACTTAACTAATCTTGATAGTTGAAGGTAATATTATATTTTCTTTAATATTGTTTGACCATAATAAGTTGTAACTTATTGTTTACAAAGGGTTACATGCTTATTGATTTGATGTTAGTTTAAATTTTGTTTTAATGTGTTTGACGCCTGATTAGGAGTACTAGGGGACTTTAGAAATAAAATACTCATTTGTGATAAAAAAGTTAATAAGAAATAAAGAAAAGTTTCGTCATGCCTGTCTGTCTGTCTGTCTGTTTGTCCATCCGTCCATATGTCACAGCCATTTTCAACCAACGAAAAAAACGGAGCAGGTTATCAATTCGACGCGTATTTTTTTTTATGTTTGATCACCGATTACTCGAAGACGGCTGAACCGATTTGGAAAATTCTTTTTTTGTTCGAAGTTGGTCCCATTGTCACCAAGTCAGGAGCTGATAATGGGATCTTGGAGTAATCGAGGGAACTCTTCAAATATTATAGGCACACCTACACTGATTTGAGTATTTTTTATAGTTACTTGTGTAGTTGCATTCGAAAAGCACCATCTGTGAAGTGGATCTGATGATGAAGACCACAGATGGCCACTGGAACTACTCAATATATAAGTAGGAATAAGAAGTATTTCATGGGTTCCGCTTCGATTACTTGAATATGGTTATTAAGCACAATATGCTCATCACAATGCGTATGATGAAGTGAAGCTGATGGTGAAGTACCAGGAGAACTCCTCAAATTAAGGCCCAGCAATGGGAAAAGCAATATTTTGTCTACTTTCTAACTAATTTCGGAAGTCGGACACCACCTACCAAAATAAAAGTTATTTTTCACTTTGCAGTGTTTTTTGGAAGGCGAATTAATTTTTTTGGTAAAAAGTTTTTATATTCCGAAACTATTAGGACTATACATGTAAAACTTGGTAGGTAGATGTATTCTGTGAAGCGCTTTCCGATTTTAAGAAAAAAATTGTAATGTTATAAAAAAAAAATCAGTTTCAGTTCCACGTACCCCACATGGAACTGAAAAATATTTTTTTCAGGAAACTTTGCGTGTGTGGTATTAATAGACAGGTCTTTAAAAATGACATTGAAGTTTCTAAAACCACTTTTTCATAAAGTTAATCGTTTAAAAGATATACACTTCCAAAGTGTACTCTCCTTTTGTCATAAGTCAATTTGCTGCTTGTGATGTTAAAAAGAGTATTGTGTCTATTACGTCCGACGCTGTGGGTAGTGACTGTGTCAGTCGTAAGATCATCATTCCTATCCTTGACAACATTCTTCCAGCCATCCTTTATATCCTTAACTTCTCTGTTTATAGTAGTATCTTTCCACAAGCTTGGAAAGACGCTCAAGTTATCCCGTTACCAAAGAAATCGCACCCCGCATCTTTCTCTGACTACCGACCCATTTCCATTCTCCCTTTTCTATCCAAAGTCCTAGAAAAGCTTGTCCATCAACAACTCAGCGCCTTCCTTTCTAAACATAATCTTTTAAATCCCTTCCAATCTGGTTTTCGACCTGGTCACAGCACTACCTCAGCACTCGTTCATATTACGGATGATATAAGGTCAGGCATGGAGATGGGGAAGTTAACGGTACTCGCACTACTTGACTTTAGCAATGCTTTTAATACAGTTGACTTCGACATTCTGCTTGGCGTTCTATGCTCTTTTAACATATCTCCTTCGGTAATTGACTGGTTTCGTAGTTACCTGTTTGGTCGCCGGCAGCGTATTTGCACGGGGGATTCTTTCTCTTCTTGGTGTGACACCTCTGCCGGTGTTCCGCAGGGTGGCGTTTTATCTCCTTTACTTTTCGTACTTTTTATTAATGCTATCACTCAACGACTATCTTCCTTCTACCACTTGTATGCTGATGATTTGCAAATTTACACGCAAGCACCCCTCGTCGACTTATCTGATGCCATTGGGACAATTAATGGGGACCTCGCTCGGATTAGTGATTGGAGCACTGAGTTCGGACTGAAAATTAATCCTGCCAAAACCCAAGTAATTGTTGTTGGTAGCTCCCGGACTATCTCTAAGATCGACTGGTCGACACTTCCCGAAGTTTCATTTAATAACACCGTCATTCCGTTCAGTCACGCCGTGAAGAACTTGGGGATATACATCGACAAAACTCTGTCTTGGACGAAGCAACTGCAGGAAGTCAGTCGTAAACTGTTTGCTTCTGCAGGCTCCCTGAGACGGCTTCGTAATTTTCTTCCCATCTCCACTAAAATTGCAATTGCACAGTCTCTTCTTCTTCCTATCTTGGACTATGCTGATGCCAGCTATCTTGATTTGACCCAAGACCAATTTGACAAGCTAGAGCGACTTCAAAATCTCTGTATTAGGTTTATATTTGGCTTGCGCAAATATGACCATGTTTCTGAATTTCGTACTAAGCTCAAATGGCTTCCTATTAGGTTTCGCCGGAATGTTCATTTACTTTCTCTGCTTTATAATGTGCTATTTAATCCTTTCACTCCTTTTTATTTTAAAGACCGCTTTCGGTTTTTCTGTGACACACATTCAAGGTCCTTGACATCATCGGAAAATTTAGAGTTAAGTATCCGTATGCATTCCACTTCCTTCTTCGATAAATCTTTCACTATCCAAGCGGCCCGTTTGTGGAATGCATTACCCATAGATGTGAGGCGTGCTCAATCATTACCTACATTCAAAAGAATGGTGAAGGAGCATTACCTCTCACTTTAATTTTTTTCCCTCGTTCCTCTATTATGAATTTGAAATATATTAGTATATATTTATATATTATTTTTTGTGGTATGTATTATTATTATTCTATTATTATGTTTAATTAGTGTTATGTATGAGGTTGTACACTGACAGCCCTAAATCTATCTCTTTTAATTTCTATCCATCCAAAGGTTGTCTGTAAGAGATTTCCCTGTGCGATAAGACCGCCCATTGTACCCTAGTTTTATTATTTGTATCTTTAAATGTATTGTAAGGTGTACAATAAAGTAAATAATAAATAAATAAATAAATAAAATGTGTCCCCCCTTTACTTCTATAATAATGGAGTGAAAAATTATAAAAAAATATATGCTATGGTCCTTAATGTAAATTTTCAATCAAAATTGGTTTGAACGAGATTGGGTTGGCAGTTTTTGAGATACAGCATATTTTCTTAAACCGCAAATAAAACTTTGTAATTCTGTATGAATTACACTATGAAAAACAAAGTTATTTGGCGTAGTTACTACGGAACGCTTCATGGGCAAGTCTGACTCGCATTTGGCGAATTTTTTAGTTTTTGTACGAAGTGACCATTTTGGCATATTGAACCTTATGAAGTAAGCCCAACAAAAGGTAACTGTTGTATATCTTTGAGGAATTCCCTCGACTGTCTATGGTCTCCATCATCAGATCTGTAATGGCACTTATAACCCATATGGGTGCAAAGTTCTCATCAATATAAATGAATTAAGTCCAAACACAAGGTAGCTACTGTAAAACGTTGAGGAGTTCCCTTAACTGTCCTTCGTCTTCATCATCAGACCTCTAATGACAGTCACAAACTATCTAGGTGTAAAGTTTTGGTCAATTCAAATTAATCAAGCCCAAACAAAAGGTTACTGCTGTAAATCGTTGAGGAGTTCCCTCGACTGTCAGGAGTCAATCTGATGAAAGGCTCCATCATCAGATCAACTCTAGACCTTCCTTAATTTGTAGTACTTTAAGATACTTAATGAAAAAAGAAAACATTTATACTGTCGAATTGCGTAACCTCCTTATTTGAAGTCGGTTAAAAAAAATTGTTGTTTCATGCTTTTTTTTTTTAACGTGGTTAAATTATCAAATAAGTCCTCCCACTCCGGGCAGGGTGGGAGGGACTGTCAGACTTTTACTGACTAAAATCCACGGTTTTCTTCAATAACCCTTTACATACCGGGGCCACGGTAACGGGATGAGTCCCACGACCCCGGCAGGCTTCGGCCCTCTGCAGAGGGGGCCTCGTCATGTTGCTGACGCTCTTTGAGGCGCGCGTGGAACACGACGCGCCGTCGACCCGGGCATGGTCCATGGTCGGACAGCGAGTTGCCCTTTACTCGCTGTCCGCATGCCTGCGCCTACGGTGGCCGGAGATCGTCGGCCGACGTCCGACGCCGTGGGCGTCTACCACTGCGGCTGGGCTGGAGGGAGGACGCCATCCTCTCCCTCACGCGGCCCGCCTCCTCCTTCGGAAGCATGACTGCTTCGCAGAAGGAGGCGACCTCTTCCCACTCCCTCTCGCCCCGCAGCATGGCCTCGACCAATGCCGGGCGCGAGAGGTCTCCGCCTATCGCCGCCGTGAGGACACGTCGGTGCTCTGCCCAAGCGGGGCAGTCTTGCACCGTGTGCTCTACGGTGTCCTCAGGGCGACCCTCGCAGTGGTGACACCCAGGCGTTTCCTCCTTTCCCATCAGACACAGGTACCTCCCGAAACTTCCGTGTCCGGTGAGGACCTGCGTCATGCGGTAGGTCAGGACGCCGTGACGCCGATCTAGCCACTCCTCAAAGAGGGGAGTGGCTAGATCGGCGCATGCTAGGTTCAGTAACCAATATCCATCCAATTCTAAAAATAAGTATGGTTCTCGTTCTTACTTTTGTTTCGGTACGAAAAAGTATCAACGTATTCTAGTCACAGTATACAAGACGCCACACTCTTTATTATAGGTTTCGACATATTTATTTTTTCGAGGAAAGCGATACACCCCTGCGTTCACAAGCGCGTCTGAGCGCAGAATGACGGTCGGAGCCGTGCGTTCGTAGAAAAATGTATGAAAAAATTTGAGACTGATTTTATTTTTCTCTTAAATCATAAAGTTTTTTATGTATGTTCAAAATAATTAGCTTAACGTGTGGATTAATACATAGGCTATAATTTCTTGTTATTTTGAAGTTATGAATATGCTCCAGATTTGGCTTACAGGTACCTATTCAGACCCCATTTTTTGTAATTTCCTACGATTATTGCGGCGAAAAAAAACGTATTTGTGTGAAAAAGATGTATTGTACTGTGTAATTATAATGCATTCAATGTGGAGATGAATAAATTATCTTGAAATTAATATCATAACATTGTCAAAATTTTAACTCCTTATGTATCAAAATGGTACTAGAAAAACATTGATATTTGCGAGAATGCGTAAATGCGTCCTTAAATAAATAAATAAAATAAGCTTACGAATTCGACAATTTAAAGCTTCTATGTGTCGTTTGAAAGTAAGGGTATAATATAATATAATCTATAATGATACCCAGGTATTTTATTTTGTTAGTAATTTTAATATTGGGACACATGCACTGACCATTGAGAGGGACTGAACAACATGAGCAGACAACTTTGAAGCAATGGTAGGTGTTTGTTCCCGCATCGAAAATTTAATGAAATTTGTCTTTTCCGCATTAAGGGTTAGTGAATTTTGTTGAAGCCAATTATTTACAACATTGAACCCATGTTGCGCAAGTTTGTAGACTTCACTTTCTGAATCAGCCGAAAAAAGTAGAGCAGTGTCGTCAGCGTAAGATATGATAATGCCATGATGTAACTTTAGATTGCAAAGATCATTTATGTATATTAAGAACATAGTAGGCCCTAAAATGCTTCCTTGGGGCACACCAAAAGACGTGTTTTGTTCTTTTTAGTGCTGAGTACATTGTCAATCTTTACGCACTGGGTACGCTCTTCTAAATAACTTTTGAAGAGTTTCAGCTGGGTGCCTCTTACACCTAAGGCTTCAAGCTTGCGCAACAGAATGGGAATTGAAACTGTGTGAAATGCCTTCGCGAGGTCCAGGAAAATTCCTACTGTGTGGTTACCTGTGTCAAGTTCCTGTGCTAGATAGTCAGTGAGATGATGTACGGCATCGGCGGTTGATAATTTAGGCCTAAACCCAAACTGCCGCTCAGACAGAATAGATTTATCCTCCAGATATTTAAACAATCTTTTGTTCAAAATTTTCTCTAATATTTTGGACATACAGGGCAGTAAAGATATAGGTCTATAGTTTGTCATTTGCTCTTTACTGCCTGACTTATAGACAGGCACAACAATCGCTTTTTTTAGACATTTGGGAAAAACCCCCGAAGAGAGACAAATGCGGAAAATATAAGTAAGTGGTGGTACTAAAATATGCCTGAACTGTTTTAGAATTTTATTGGATATATTATCCCAACCAACTGCACAGTCGTCTTTAAAATTCATAATTATATTTTCAACCTCAGTTTCATCAGTATCCAGCATCGCAAATGATGTTAAAGTGTTGTGAAACATAAAAGGAGTGCTTGTTAGATAATGTGGTTGACCCTGAACTTTTTCTGCTAGACATTTTCCAACATTAACAAAAAAATTATTTGCCATGTTGGCAGATGTCAGTTGTGATGAGTTTGCTTGCAATAAACCTGAAGAAGATTCTTTTTGTTTCGACGTATATGTTACATCTTTAATATACTTCCAGATTTTTTTACTATTTGGTCCAACCTTTTCCAATTCAATTTTGTCGTAGTTGCATTTAACTTTTTTGAGAAGGTCATTACAAAAATTACGATATCTTTTGTAGGATAGTTGCATTATTGCATTTTGCATATTGGGTGCGATTTAGCTTTCATGTGCAGTTTATCTCTATGCTTCATACAACGGATAAGACCTGTCGTGATCCAGGGTTTTATGTTGCAATTTTTGTTGTTCAACTGCGATATAATTGTATTTTTCTGAATTGCATGTCGTACATTTCCTATTACATACAACATGCAAAACTGCGGGTCAGCGGAATTATAGACTGGATCAAAATTGATGACGCGCAAATCTTCCTCAAGTTTATTTTTGTTCAATTTAGAAATTGTGCGAGTGTTTTGTTTAGGTATGTTACAATTTAGTGTCAGTAGGGCAGCATTGTGATCGGTTATTGTCGAGTTAACAACAAGTGCTAGTGAGGGGAAATTTGATTTTAGCATGACGTGATCCAAGCAGGAACCACTATGGTGTGTGGGAAAGCTGTGTGCGGGGAGAAGGCCATGATATGCGCATAAGTTAAGATAGTCCTGAGCAGATGCATCAGTACTTCCTGGAAGAATATTGAAATTTATATCTCCAATTACAATCGTGTTTTTGATGGATGACAGGTTCTGTAAGATATCATTCAGTGATTCAGTGAAATTACTAATATTTTTAAAGGAAGGAGGTCGATATAATGCCAATATTGCAAAACTTGACCCTATCTTCACCAGCAAACTGTTGCAGTCCAGCATATTGGGTTCCTCAACAGAGACCCTCAGATAATTCCTTACATAAACTATCACTCCATTATTTTGGTTGTAATTCCTATTACTTTTGTAAATACTATATCCCGGTATTAGTGGTATGTTATATTGCTTAGCAAGCCAGCATTCGGTTAAAACAAAAACGTCACAATTTATGTCTAAACGTTGCTGAAAAGTGCTAAAGCTATCAAAATTCTTAAAAATACTGCGAATATTTTGTGTTAGTACCTACGGTTAATGGACTTTTGTAGCCGAAAAGATATTGTTTGCAATTCACAGCTTCACAAACTTTTGACTCGGATATAGAGAAATTATCTAAGTCATTAATTATATTGTGAATCATAACTATGGTATTAAAACAAAAACAAACAAACAATAAACATAGAGATTGAAAACTACTAACTTAAATGGACTAAGTAAATAATTTATTGACGGCGCTCTTAGGCGCCTGCATAATCTTTTTTCGGCCATTATTTTCGCTGGGCAGTCAGCAGCGCCTGTGCTGTGCTTTTCTGGATTGGACTTTTTTTCCGGAAAATCATCGAACGATTTCTCCCGCTCTGTGTGGAGCGCAGGGGAGTGTCAGACTTCTACTGACTAAAAACCTCCTTCAATATTCGGTTTAAAGAAACCCCAATAAAGACATTAGTCACCTGCTTGCATTCAAAATTCTTATACAGGATGGTAATTTATTACAGAATTGTGCTCTTTTAAAAGTTATTGCCCTTATATAATCCGGCCTCGGTATCTCAATGGAAGATTTCCGCAACCCAAGACTTTAGCATAAATGGCGACGCATATGATAAGAAGACCAGCGGTTGATAAGTAACAAATGGTATTCAATTTGTAAGTAGGTGATTTTATCACTTTTACACGTCACTTGTTTTGGTCAGTTTAAAACTAGATGAGACTGATATGTCCTAGTTGTCTACGACTCAGAAAATGACTTCAAACATAATTCTTATTATGATTTGAACAGGACAGATTGTATGGACTTAAAAAAAGTTGATCTGTGCGGCAGCTAGGAGACGGCGTCCTCATTTATCATTTAGGTAAAAGTCAGGTATTCAAACAAAGCTAGAAATAAGCTCTTTTATCACATATGACCCGTCTGCCTTCAAAGCAAGAGTGAACGCCTGTTCACTCTGCCTACCTTCGGGGCTCACTCATCCCATCGTAGACTTCATCTATCGCTTACCATCGGACGAGATCGAAGTCAAAAACGGGCCCTTTTGTTTGACCCTGAGTAATCAACTACCTCCAAATTTATTAAAATCGGTTCAGAGGTTTAGCCTTGAAAGACAGACAGACTTTTGCATTTATAATATTAGTATGGATAAAATAAATTATCAGGATGAGGAAGATGGATAAAAGTCTCGCCCAATATAGGAATGGTGATGGCTATGTTTTTTTTAGGTATGAAACTAAAAGCGACACATTTGCAGACGTTAGCACACAAAAGCACCCCAAATTGTCAAATATCCCACCAAGTCGAGCAAAAACGGCACGGTACCATACTTTTCTCGAAGCGATTCAGGCCATTTTCGACCCCGTATAACTTCGTTGTGGATAAAACTAGAAGCCTAAATTTTTAGTAACCAAGCAGGCATTGTATAAACACGGTATATT
Source organism: Tholera decimalis (assembly GCA_943138885.2). Classification (NCBI taxonomy): domain Eukaryota; kingdom Metazoa; phylum Arthropoda; class Insecta; order Lepidoptera; family Noctuidae; genus Tholera; species Tholera decimalis. The sequence goes on from OW964571.2 coordinate 34,914,448, forward strand.
TTAAATTTCATTCAATTTGAACCAGTAGTTTAAGAATTATAACGAGTCAAAGTTCCTCAATTTTGTTACTCACTGACTGACCGATCATCAAAGTCTAACTAAGGCACTTCTAGCAGACATAGAAGCTTCAAATGTAGAATACAATTAGTGTTTAGTGTATGAATCAAGGAAAAACTAAAATATTTTTCAATTTTGGTTCAGTTTTCTAGATAAATTAACTGCATAAATAACTTTGTAATCCCATATATTTATATGGGATTACAAAGTTACATTTACAGTTAATTAATCAGTGTACCTGTATGTAATCATGTATAACTAGCTTTTGCCCGTGGCGTCGCCCGCGTTAATTTACACTTTGTCAATAATTCTTGTTGCCAATCGGTACACCTTTTTGCGTGGGTAAAAAACGCATATAAATGAAAAAAAAACCATCACCAGGATCCATCCATCCCCAAAAACAGACAGACAGTGTTTAAAATTTACCTTTTTGAAACCATAAGCGTAGTTTACAATACATTTTTATAAACTGCGTTTCTGGTTTTCCCGTTCTTGGCTAAAACGTGTAAATTTTGTGGGCTTGATACTCGTGAGCACGCCACATACAGTTGCCCATGGGAAAAGCAATGTTTTTCTAATTGTACACCTGCGACTTTCAGTGTCTGTCCTTGAGCTTTGTTTTGGGGAAATTGGAGTCTTTCAAACTGGGATGGAAAATCGGTCGGGATTATGGGAATGTCATAATTATTGCTTGTATAAAATTGCGTTCAAGGTGCGTATTTGTAGTCGCGTGCCATTACAGAGCCTGCATCAACAGGACTGGGACAACCTGTCAATTCCAGAGAGTTGATAAACTCTACAGGGTACGACGTCACTTGCTCAATATCCATGACATTGTCGACGGACAGATACTTGACGACATCCATCCACATGAGACATAATCTTTTCGTTGATCTGCACTACAATTTCGTTAGTCGGTGCCAAAATTGCTCTTTCATGCAGTCATTCTCCATCCCTTTTTTTTGTTAGAATATCATCAAATGATTCTTTCCGCTGGTGGTGGAGCGGAAGGGAGTGTCAGACTTCTACTGACTAAAAACCCACCCTTATCTTTCAGTTGCCCTTGCATTCCGGGGCCGCGGTATCTCGTTAGAACATTTCCGTAAACCTGAGGCAATAGCCTTATCGGGCCCCGTCAATGCTACTGACTGCTCTTTGAGGCCGGCCGGTGAGCTACTCCTGCTCTCCGACTGCAGACCTGCGCCTACGGTGGCCGGAGATTGGCTCGCGATTCTCGACGCCCGGGGCGTCTCCCGCGGGGGCTAAGGCGCGAGGAAGAGAGTTGCCTCTCCCTCGCGCGTTCAGTCTCCTCCTTCGCTAGCATGACTGCTTCGCAGAAGGAGGCGACTGCATCCCATTCCCTCTCGCCCCACACCGTGGTCTGAATTTGAATTTAATTTCAAATCCAAATAAACGTGGTTTATTAAATTATCTCTATCTTGGACTATGTTACAGTATTCAGAGGTCAAATAAATCATCCCGTTGATATCTGATGTAATATCAGCGGTGCAGCTGTACTCACATCTTTGATGATAGTTTAAAAAAAATGTTTCGAGTGGTTCTTGAACACGCGATTTGAATGAATTGGGAGGGGGGAAATAAAATTCCAACACCCTTTTTACTTCATTTAGGGATGCTTTCCGGGATAAAAACTATCCTATGTCCTTCCCAGGGTCCTAAACTATTCCCATACCAAATTTTATGTAAATCGGTTCAGCCGTTTAGGCGAGAAAAGGTAACAGACAGACAGACAGACAGAGTTACATTCGCATTTATAATATTAAGTATGGAAGTATGGATATAATGGAATAATAGGTGTAGATAGGTATCTAGATATAATTATGTTCAAAGGTAATAATATAATAAAATAATTAAATAATAATAATTAATAATTTATTATTCATAAGTTTACTCACACAATATAGATTACATGGAAGTTACAGTTTTTAAGGTTAGGTACATATTAATTCGTAAGTGGAAGTTGTTACAGTGGGTCTAAAATAAATCATCTAGTGCATAACTTATATAATATTGATTAATAGTCTAAAAATACTATAGCGACCTGCCTGATGTAAGTTTATTCAATCCTGTGTTTCAGGCCATCACTTTTCAGCGCTGAGTGGCTTGGTGAACAATAGATTACAGAACATAGAGCCAACATTGTTACTAACGTATTATACTTTAATAGCTTGCTTTTTATGTGAAATATTAAAATAATCTAAACAGAAGAAAAATAATCTTAACTTTAAATAAATAATGACTAAATAAACACTATTACATTTATTGCGTAACATCTAACAATTTTTCTGTATCTGAATAATTAAATGTCGCTAAATATTCCCTCAACATATCACAACATTTTTTACTACTTACACTGTAAATACTTAGAGACTTGTTGATTTTATTATATAGATATGGACCTAAAAATACAAAAAAATTGTGTGTAAAAGTATGTCTAGTTTGAGGCTTTATGCAGACCAGGTCTTTTCTTCTCTTATCTATAGGGATATAAGGAAGCTTACTGTGTTGGAGTAGTACTATATTCAGAATAAAAAGTTGCCGCACGGTCAGTACCTTACATGCCTTGTAAAGCTCATGTGTGGGAATTGGGAAATCTAAATGGACGACAAGTGGCTACCTTAAGGACCGCTCTTTGCGCACGTTCTAATGGCAAAAGGATTGATTTAGCTGCCCCACCCCATGATGTTATGCAATAACTGAGAATAGATTCACACAAAGCCAAATAAACCTGTTTAATTAGATTGTAGTCTGCTATATTTCGTAAATATTTAAAAATATATATTAATTTACGTATTCGAGTGCATAATAAATCGATGTGTTTACGGAAATTTAGATTTGTGTCAATCGTTACACCTAGATATTTTATATAATCGGTTTTTGCTAACGTAGGACAACCACATGCATTGTCAGCATACGTGCTGCACTTGTGCGCATAAATGTTTATGTTAGTAACTGGCAGGTTAGTATTTCTAAGAGTAAATAATATGTATTTAGTTTTATCGGCATTTAGTGTTAGTAGATTATCCTGTAGCCACTTAGAAACTATATTAAAACCGTTCTGGGCTTGTTTATATACATCATCTCTAGTTTTGTCTGAAAACAATAGTGCTGTGTCGTCTGCGTATGACAGTATTATACATTTTGGAGAGCCATGCTGCAGAGGTCATTTATATATATTAGGAATAAAGTAGGACCTAAAATACTACCTTGTGGTATTCCGTAATTACTGATTCTTAGCTCAGAACTAACGTATTGGCCAATTTTGACGGATTGACCGCGGTCAGTAAGATAGTCAGCTAATAATGAAAGCGTTGTTCCTCTTATTCCGAGAGTTTCAAGCTTGTGCAAAAGTAAGGGACAAGAAATGGTATCAAAAGCCTTGGCGAGGTCTAAGAAGATCCCAATTGTGTGCATGCCTTTATCCAAATTAGTAGTGATAAAATCTGTCATTTGATGTACTGCTTGGTTAGTTGACTTTTTCGGCCTAAAACCAAATTGTCTCTCTGAGAGTAATTTATTATCTTCTAGGTATTTAATTAATCTAATATTAATGATTTTCTCTAAAATTTTGGAGAGTCCTGTTAAAACTGAGATTGGTCTATAGTTATTAATACAGCTTTTGTCACCAGTTTTAAATACAGGAGTAACCACAGCTTTTTTAAGTGACTTAGGAAATACCCCATTTGTTAAGCATAACTGAAATATATGAGTTAGCGGCGGGGCGAGTAAGAATTTAAAATGTTTAAGTATCTTGTTTGATATATCATCCCACCCAATGGCACAAACAGTCTTTAACCCAGAAATAATTGTTAGTACTTCATTGACATCCGAATCTAATAAGACAAACAATTTGAGTGTGGGGAATGTTTTAGATTGGTTTTGAGGGAAACTTCTATTTTTTGTGACTTTCTCTGCCAAATTTTTGCCTACATTAGAAAAATATGCATTAATTTTATTGGTTGATTCAACTGGGTTATTATTCTCTATTTTCAATAAGTCAAGTGGAGGTTCAGGATTTTTGGTTCTGAATGTATTTGTTTTTATAAATTTCCAAATTTCTTTACTGTTTTTACCTGCTTTCTGTAGTTCATTTTTATCATATCCATTTTTTATTTTCTTCAGAAGGTTGTTACAGAAATTTCTATATCTTTTATACGTAATAGCAAGAATTTCATTTTCAGGCTCCAGTTTGCTTTTAATTTGGAGTTTGTCTCTGTGTCTAATGCAGCGAACAAGTCCAGGGGTAATCCAAGGTTTAAGACACTTATACTTTCTTGGCATTATTTTAGCAACTGTATTTTTTATTATTGCATCATGGAGTAAATTTATAAAATAATCTATAGAAATGTTTGCATCGGCACTTGTATATACAGAGTCGAAATTAATATTACGTATGTCTTTTTCGAGCTGAGTCATATTGACTGTAGGATAGCTACGTAAACAATTTTTCCTAGGTATTGAATGATGTAATGTTAGTAAAACTGCTTGATGATCAGTAAGCGAGGAGTTAGTAACAAATGTTTTGGTTGGGTTCTTTGTTTTTATGATGAAATGGTCTAAGCATGAACCGCTTTGATGCGTGGGGTGGTAATGAGCTGGTAAGAGTCCATAGAATGTACAGATATTAAGATAGTTATGTGCGTGTGTATCCATTTTCCCAGAAGCAATGTTAATATTTATATCACCCATTAATATGATGTTTTTGAAAGTTGTAAGACTTTGTAAGTGTGCGTTTAGAGACTCTAAAAAATTTACGACATTTCGAGACGGAGGTCTGTATATAGCCATAACTACCGTGTCTGAATTAATTTTAATAAGTAAGCAATTACTACTTTGTAGCATTGGTTCTTCGACAGTTGTGCTTAAATTATTATTGACATAAACAACTAAACCATCATTTTGGTTAATATTTCTTTGGGTTTTATATGAAGTATACCCGTTTAGTGATGGTATAACAGCTGAGTGGTTTGACAACCAACATTCTGTTAGGACGACAATATCACAACTTATACCCAGATCGTGTAGTAATATCTCAAAACCATTTATGTTTCGATTTATGCTGCGAATATTTTGTGTTAGTAAAGTCAGCGGTTTCTCTCTCAAAGAAAAGAACTGTTTACACTCATGAACATTACAAATTATTGCGTCAGACACAGAGAATATATCTAGGTCACTAAGTAGTTGATCAGTCATAATACCTAACAAATATAAATAAACAAAAAATACAACTAGTGTGCTTAACAGATAGATTAATAGGTAGCGCTCTCAGGCGCCTTCATAGTCTATTGAATTTATATAGCTGACCTCGGCATATTTTCGTGCTGGACAATTAACATCACCAGTTTTGTGGTCGGTTTTCCGCTTAAAACGTTTGCACGTCGCACAGATGGGTGGAGTGGATTTGATGCTGCATTCTTTGAAAGAGTGGCCAGTCTCTCCGCAGTGATTACACGACGGGCTAGTTTCACGACAGAATTTAGCCGCGTGACCGAACTGCTGGCAGTTGAAGCACCGAGTAACGATCGTGAAATCTCGGACTGGGCATGACGTCCAATTAATAAACATCCGCCCTTGATTCACTAGGATCTTCCTGATGCTAGCCGGAACTTCTAGTATGTAATTGCACGTTGGGAGATCTTTTTTTCCAGATTTATGGCTCAGCTTAATTTGTCGTTCAAACGACTCTCGTGTTTCATTTATCAACTTCTCTGCCAGGTTTTGCTCGAAAATGCAGTCAAATACCTCCTTATCAGTCAGGGCTACCGGGACACCAATAACGGCAATTCTTGGGCGCCGTTTGGCTGGTTCCTCAACCTTAAGGCCCGAAGAAACTAGCTTTTCTGAGCTCCAGAGTTTTTGAATATCTGCCTTTGAGTCTGTACTTATTAGTACACCCCCATTTTTCACTTTTTTGAGGCCACGAACATGTAGTTTCAGTTCCCCGGGAGAAATAATTTTTTGGACAAGAGACTTCGTGTCGTCACTAGATTTGGTCTTGTCGCTGGGGTATATGGCCACTGAGCTTAAATTTGCTGGGCGCACAAAGTTATCTGACCCTTTTTTGACCATGTTCGCATAAGAGAACGGTTCTGCCGGGATTGTAATGCCTTCAACTACCTCCTTGAATTGTAAGAGAGAGTTCTCGACGTTTTGTTGTTGCTGCTAGTGTTGAATGGTTCTATGTGCTTGGATGGTTTTTTGTTTAAGGGCTTGATATAAGACAGCCATCTAAGATGGCGCCACTTACGGCCTTACGGCAGAGATTGCTGACACGAACCTTTTGGTCTGCGTTCATTTTTCCCTCAGAGACCAAATTGCATACTTCAGTTAGGATGTTGTCTATGGACCCCATCCATTTCTGAATCTCGGTCGTAGTTATGACTTCTCTCGGCAGCTCGTTTTCCATGGGAGGTGGTGGATTTGGGTCTACAGGTTGTACAGGCTGGACAGTTGGTGTCGACGGAGGACTCCTTGGTAATAGTTGGCTAACTAACTAGACTAACTAACTAACTAGTTGGTAACTTGTAAAATGGTCAACGGTAAGTGGGAATAACAATGCCAGAGAGAGGGCTTTAAAAAATTCGTTGTTGGTATACAAAAAGTAGAAGGCACCGGAAAGGAAAAAAGTAGGACTATCTACAAAAAAAAATGAGATCCCATAAAAACAATACTTGTCAAAAAACCAAGTCTCGCAACTCAGTTCTTCTACCGTAAAAAGTTGTGAGATCCATGTAATACCAAGTCGGTTATTCGATTATTCAGTCCCTACTTAAGGGACCTTCTGTCTTAAGTTGTTACGTAATTATCTAACCTAACAACATCTTATAGTGACCATATCAATATTAAAAATCTTTAACGTTTTGAATAAAAAGATTGACTTGGCAATCGCAAAAACAATCTAATTTATATATGTATGTATTTATTACTTGTGAGATATATTGTGTTTTCATGCGTCAAATTGGGCACGAAATAGTTTCACCAAAAAGTTTGATACAGTGTCAGACTGTCTGAATAAGTGATTCGTTTTAAATTGAAATTTTTAGTGCTCGATATTTTGTTTTTAAATTTCTAGTAAGTATTCTTTCAGTGCCATTGTTCAGTGCAGTATCATTGAGCCTAATAAAGATTTATTTTTCATCACGATAACATTGATAAATTCAATGCTTGAAGGCCGTTTAATAAATGGTTGTATCGTGCGCCTGACCTGCGCGTCATAAGAGATATTTCGTAACTAAGGCTCATGTTTCATTGGGCTCTTAAATGAAATGATGTCGTCAATACTAGTGACAATGAAAACCTTTCATTTGGCGTCCTAGAGCTTAATGGAGACTGATTGCACAAGGTTATATATAATCTATATATATACAATATATAAATCTTTTTTATTTAAGGGATTTTTGTGCACCTGTCTGACAATTTCAATTCCGTCGTGCTATTTACACAGGACAAAGAACAAAATGAACTTAGTCTTATTGTCAATTACAACACGCGCACTAGTGCGTTTTAGTTATTATGTCGCATACTTTCCACCAACACATGCTGTGTGCTTTCTTCTGGAGGTCGAAGTCCCTTTATGGGTGGCCTCTAACCTGGGGTGACTCAAGGGGTCTATCAGACTCTTACTGACTAAAACCACACCGTGTTCCCTTGTGGCCCTCAGCGAATCAGCAAGTTTGTTTGAAAGACATTCCACCTTGATTTTCTATATTTCAACGTTGAGCTTAAGCAACGTCGATTTGTGGATGGGTGGCTATCTTAATACATAGAGTTTGCTTCGTAAAGTAGGATAACACGTTCACTGACAGTGAGCACTTACCCTGACACCACATTACGACGGAAGAATTTTCCCTATTAAATGACAAATCAACGTAGTACTCGTGCACAAGCAAGCAATATGAAACTACTCACAAAATACTCGTATTACGGCAGTAAGAAATATGAAATTGCTCATAATATGAATGTGGATACTGCTCTTCATAATACTTATATGAAAAATTATCGTGAGACGACGTACTCTTAAAAATAAGTGGCCCGTCCCTCGACGTACTGTCATAAGTTCATAACGCACTATTTTAATTTCCCGCCTAACGACGTACTGTCAGCGAACGTGTTAAGCCGTCGCTCCCGGTCACTGATTTGAAAACCGGTTAAATACTCTCTGCTCCCGGTTGTCATTTGTACATCTTTGACAGTCGAGAAGTAAGACACTAGAAAATCTGAGACCAGTCTTGCCAAGGGGTATCATGTTACCCAGTTACTGTGTTGTGAAGGTCAGATAGGTACTTCGGTCTAAGTTAAACCCTTGTTTTCAGCCGCATCCGGGTTAGACAGGGAGCCAACCCCGACATATTAGGGAAAAAGGCTAAGCTGACCATGAAAAAGATTAAAAAGAATAGGATAGTTCATCCAGATTGTATTTACAAAACATCAATGAGCTTTTACCGACCAGGGCCAGACAGAGGTCTAAATTCAATGAGGAGCTTTATGTCGAATACAAAAGATTTCCTAACATTGATCTGTGCAACGAATTGTCATTTGTTTGAGCTCATCACACAACCATTCAGTCTTTTGTTTGCCTTCGTCTTTGTCACAGAGCAACGAATGGTCGGCTCTGGCTAGAGATATGTTATGTTTGTATGTGTGTTTACCTACATACCGAGATTCCTCTGTGTTTCTGAAAGCAAGTGAAGCCGTGGTCCCGGATGTCATTAATTTGTATGTCTTTGGCAGTCGTTACGGGTAGTCAGAAGTGTGACACCAGTCTTGCTGAGGAGTATCGTGTTATACATGTTGGCCGAGCGTAGGCCAACGCGAGCGTTGGCAAATAGGTACAAGGCAAGAAATAATGTCCACACGTTTGACAAGTTTGTCGAACGCCAATGCAGACGACCAATGTAGAAGAGAGTCTGTAGAGCTGCCCACACGTTGGCCGAGCGCAGGCGAGCGCCTTTGATTTGTGACCAAAAACCGACACCGATCCGAAGTGAGGCAAGTGATCACGAGCAACGGCGAGCGTAGACAAGTTGCACCAAATGAGCTCTATACACGTTGGCGCTGGCCTACACTCGGTCAACTAGACAAGTGACACCGAGCGATAGCAAGACAAGGCAAATATACCGTCTATATGTTGGTATTGGCCGTCACTCGACAACGCAGCTACTGGGTTGTCGCGGTAAGATAGGCAGTTGCGCCATGCAAAGCACTAATAGGTACTCAGCTGCAGCCAGGGCCGAGCCGTCCCTGTGTGCGAAGTGTGCGGCGCACACAGGCGCCAAGGCAGAAGGGGCGCCGGATGTAATGCCAGCGTTAATTATTGCAATTATTTTTCTAAAACTACAACATATTCTTTATAATTGAGTAGGTACAAACAGTGTAAAGTTAAACGTCAGGCGTGAGTATTGTCTTGGGGCACCCCAAGACAATACTCACGCCTGTGGAAAAAATCATAGGCGCTTCATAGATTTTGCACACAGGCGCTGTCTTAGGTCAGCGCGGCCCTGGCTGCAGCTAAGGTTACCATATCTCAGGATTTGTCCTGAGATTTCAGGATTTTTGAACTCTTCTCAGGTTTGCGGCCGGATTTTACAAATCTAAGGTAATCTCAGGATTTTTTGAATTTTCAATATAATTTAGTACATTTTAAAGATCCTTTTAATAAAAAGGTAAACTAAAAATAATCTTCCCACATTTGGTAATAATTGCACAATTAAAATCAACACTTATTTATCAAAGTAGGTAAATAATCAGTTTTATCATATTTAGTGTGTGAAGATTCTTTTAATGTAGGGTTTTGTCTTTAATTGTTGATTTATAAAATGCTTAACATGTTAAACTCTTCCAGCCTTACAAATAAACGTGGTTTAAAAGTTATACTCGAGAATAAATTATGAATAAGCAAAATGTCTACAAATAAACAAAGAATAACCTATATCAAGTATAACTTTGACAGTTGTATTCATACAACCGTTATTCAGAAGTTATTCACGCCTTCACCCTTGTATAAAGCTAGTATAACCTTAAAAATACCACAGTTTGTGTTTGTTTATGGGCATTTAAGTATTTCACGTTAGTTTTCATAATGGAATTAAATGCAATAGAAGAAGTAGAACAAGTAAATAACATTATAAATCTAATGCAGGTTCATAGAAAAGTTAAAATATTTAAAAAAAGAGAAAATCCTTTTGTTTTATATAACGATGAGCAGTTCCGGTTAAAATATCGATTTTCTAAAGGTGGTGTAACGTTTTTAGACCAATTAATTGGTAGATATCTCAATATGGACACGCGCGGCGGTGGATTATCTTCTGTTTTGCAAATAATGATTGCTTTGAGGTACTGGGGACGTAATCAGGTAAGAACTTTCACCTACTCATACAAGTAATTTTCTATGTGTATCAGTTCTGCTCCATGAAACTCGTTTCTCATCCATCTCTTTCAGATACAAGATGATACAATGAATGATGACAAAGAACAGAACATTATGGTCGAGACTCGAGAAACGTCAAGTTGACAAAGTTCAAAAGAAAGAAATTCATAGACAAACTGCATTTTTTTAGTAGTTTCTCTTTGGTTGCACTGTTGCCAGATCGTGCATTTTGACATAACGGAGGAGTTGTTATATCAAAGATATAACTGGTTTATTTGTAAAAAATTATTCTCGACTTATTCTTAAGTTATAACTGATATAACTATACCTAGTATAAGGATGGAATAGATGCGGTATAACACATTTTTATTTGTAAGGCTGTTCAAGTAAAGCTTGAACTGAAGACACCGTTAGTGGTTTCTCTCATTCGACCATTGACAAAACACTTAGCCCATGATAGAAAACACTTATCTCTGGCAATGTGTAATTCCTACTATCTTGAAAATGGTTGCCCACAACTAGGGCTGCCATCCGTCTGGGTTTACCCGGATTTGTCCTGGTTTGGAGAGGCGTCCGGGGGGATTTTCCCAATAAGCGTCCAGGTAAAACCCGGGCACACATTGGTCTTACGGGTACAAAAAAGCACAATCTCTGTTATTATTTTCCTATGGTATTTCATCTCATTATTTATATTACGTTGATTAAATAAAAAGGAAGAGATCGTTATTAATAAAGTTCTAAAGCTCTACTATGTTATCACTTTATCAGTAAATAAAAACCATAATTAAACATCCTTGTTTTTAGTTTCAAGTTCAAAAATGTATTTTTCTACGGTGTCCGGGGAAAAACTATGATTTTACCCAAATGTCCGGGGTTTATAAGTCTTTGTCTGGGGTAAATTTGGTGATGGCAGCCCTACCCACAACGCATGAAGCATTACATAAAAAATGCTTCTTGTTTGTTAAAAAAAAACTAGTCGGTGCTGTAATTTCAGCATTGTATAAAAACGATAATTATATGCCTCTTTTAAATTGTCAAGTACGTTTGAGAGAAAATTCTCAAACTGTAAATAAATGTCAGGATTTCTCAATGGAAATCAGACCTTTTCTCCGGATTTTTTGTGTTTTCATCTGGTAACGGTTAATCCGATTAGAGTGAAAGCCGAATTTTGGAAAAGGATAAACAGATGATGTAAGTCTAAATATATAAATAAACTAGCTTCCGCCCGCGACTTCGTTCGCGTGGGAAGGATTTCCCGACCCCGAATTACGGGATAAAATGTAGCCTATGTGTTAATCCAGAATGTCAACTATCTACTTACCAAATTTCATTGAGATCCGTTACCTCCGAACAAACATACATCCATCCATCCATTCTCACAAACAATAGTTATAATAAAGGGTGGTTAAATTTTAAGGGCCGATAATGATTTTGAATAAAACACAAATTATTTAGGAAATTATTGTCATTTCTTTTTATTATGGTAATATGGTATGGTTCAATTATGTATGGAACAAAATATCGGCCAAATGGCCGCCGCGACCTCGGTGGCACACCTCCATCCGATGGTTCAAATAATAAATAAATAAATAATTATGCTGAGGCATAATTGAGGTTCTATGCCGTTAATGACAATGTGTCGAATTATCTCATCCTTTAGCTCTTGAATTGTTGCTGGCTTATCGACGTACACTTTTTCTTTCAAATAACCTGAAAGAAAGAAGTCCAACGGTGTCAAATCACATGAGCTTGGCGGCCAGCCCATAAACCGGAGCATTGGTTTTTCGACAATCACTCTTGGATTATCATTTGCCCAAATGCGGCAACTCTGCTTATTGACGAATCCGAATCCGAATCGAAATCATCGAAATCGAAAAATTCGAAAGAAAAAAACTCCGATTGATTTGAACGGCCATTTTAATAATAAGCCTGAATAACTTTAACGCGTTGCTCGGTTGTGTATCTTTCCATGGTCCAAATTGAGTTAGTCTGAAATTGAGAAATATCAAATGAAATGCAGAATAAAAACTTTTTAACAAAAAATTAAACCGACTCCCAAAAAACACTGCAAAGTGAAAAATAACTTTAATTTCGGTAGTCGGTGTCTTTAGTTTTGTTTTTTCGTTTTTGGCACCGACTTCCGAAATTAAAGTTATTTTTTACTTTGCAGTGTTTTTTGGGAGTCGGTTTAATTTTTTGTTAAAAAGTTTTTATTTCACTCTTTTTAGTTGGATGATTTTTAATTTACCTAGTTACAAGAGCCTAAATGTCAGCTACTTATAACCTTTTACAAAATATTGCTTTTCCCAATGCTGGGCCGTTAATTGTTGAGGAGTTCTCCTGGTACTTCACCATCAGCTCTACATCACCATATGCATTGTGACGAGCATAAAGTGCTTAACATCCATATTCAAGTAATCGAATCACAATCCACGAAATACTTATGATTGAGTAGTTTCGGCGGCCATCTGTGGTCTTCCCCAACGAGCACATTAGTGGAAATAGCAGCCTATTTTGTTACTTTCGGCTGTAAAATAGCGCTTTAAGGGTTAAAAAAGCAGTTCAAAGTTGCATATCTGCATCCGTAAACGTCTATAGCTATAAAAGTTACTTAAAGTGCTATAAGCTGAATCAAATACTATCCTAGCCTTCACAGTAGTTCACGGTAGAACTCATTTACCACTTACACCTTTATATGAGAGTTACGAAGGTCATTCTGCCACTCACAGCACAGTGGTTTCCATTGTAACTTTTATAGGTTATAGTTATAGTAACCACTATTATACTACTATAAGTTTCATTATAGAAATAATAGAAACTCTTATGCATACTATAGTTACAAAAAAATCATCAGTGTAACTAAGGCCTTTAGTAGCAATAGTCATTCCTTGCAGGCTCAATCCATTCGCCATTTTGCAGCCGCTTTTGTAACTATTATAAAACATTTAATAAAAATGGATGCTAACCGATGGAAATTAATAAAGAAAAGTGGAGGTTATCGCAGGAAAGTACGCAAGGTTTATGAAAACCTGCTAAAATCGTCAAACATTGCTGAACATTCCAGTGAATCTGCTAATCATCTAATACTAAAGTATTTTAATTTTTAAGCTTTTAATTTTAAAGAATACATTTTCTATGTTAAGTGAACGTTTTTAAGGGTAGACCACGGATCTCCAAAATGGAAACCATTCGAATAAGTACGTAACTAGATCTTATAACCTCAAAAACAGGAAAATACGAGCTTTTTGTGGCTGTGAGTTGCACTAGGGGAACAAAAATCACTGGAAGCGTTAGAAGGATGAAAATTAGCGCTATGACTCTCAAAAGGGAGTTATTAGAGCTAAAACTGCAGGTTATAACTACATTACAATGACGCCATGATTTTTTAAGAAAACTTATAATTCACTTGCAAAATTGAGTTGATATACATTGGTTTTTTAGTTAAATGTGCATTAAATGTACCGGTAAACAATCGGCCACTTGCGAATAGTAAGTTATCAACACGTAAAAATACGGAAATAAAATTTATTCTGTATAACAAATAAAAAATATCACATATCTTTTGTTAATTTTTGAAGTATCATAAAAGCGCGTTAAAATTACTCGAAAATTATCTTATATATCTACAGTAAACTGGACAGCGTTTTAAGTATCTTTATATATCTTGCTAATACAGAATACAAACTTTTACTTCTTTTTGTTTTATTTTCATGATGGCGACGAAAACACTTTACCAAAATATTACAAATAATGTCAACTGAAGATATACAATAAAGAACTATAATCACTTCATTCGTTCAAAGTAGTTCAAAATCATTCAAAAGTAGCGCTATGAGAGCTTTAGTATAGCGTTAATAAATCGTTATAGCTATTAAGGAACCTTTATGCAACCGTTGTGCAGGTTAAATGGAACTTTAGGCTGCATAAAATGGCGCCCAAATAGCACTAAAGCGGCTGCTTTAAGTCTGTAGTAGACGCTCTAGCGCTTCCGTCTAATACCATAAGTAATAATCGGATACGCTCTAAAGCCCTAATGCAGCCCATTTGTGCTATTTGGGTCATCATCAGTTCCACTTCCCCTAATGGTACTTTTTGAGAGCAACTGCACAAGTTACTATAAGAAATACCCAAAACGCTATAGGTGTGCCTATAATATTTGAAGAGCTCCCTCGATTTCTCCAGGATCCCATCATCAGATCCTGACTTTGGTGATAATGGTACCAATTTCGAAGTATACCCATTCGAACAAAAAAAGAATTTTCCAAATCAGTTCAGCCGTCTTCGAGTACTCGATGATCATACATTAAAAAAAAAAAAAAAAAAATACGCGTCGAATTGATAACCTCCTCTTTTTGTCGTCGGTTGAAAAAACTTGACGTTTAGGTGTAGTTCACATTCAACATAGGCCCTTAAAATTTAATCACCCGTTATTAGTAAAATAAGATATTTTAGCTGATGTTGTTGAGACTTCTAACTACAACACCTTCGTTGCTCTGTAGTCTATGCCATCTGCTAAACGTCCTTGCCCTTAATAGACAACCTCAATTTGTTCAAGTCGTGATGATACGAACTATGCAGGTCTTTTAGAAGACAATGATGCGAATCCGGATTTTCTAGCGTGTTTAATTGGAATTTTCTTATAGCCTCTTGAAGAAATCTCAGAATATCTCGCGCTCTGTGTGCAGCATAAGGGAGTGTGAATCGTCTAAAAATACACGATATTCCTTTAGTTACCTTGGTCATCCGGTATCTCGATAGATCATTTGCAACCCTGGTGTGTTTTGACCATATCAAGCCCCATCAATGTTTTGACTGTTCTTTTAGGCAAGCGTGGAACATGACGTGCCGTTGACCCGGGAGAACTAATTGTCCTTTTTTTTTATTTCGGTGTGAAAATCATCACTCTGGGTGGAGCAAAAGGGAGTGTCAGACTTCTACTGACTAAAACCTACCCTGTTCCTTCAGTTACCTTTGTGGTCCGGGGCCGCATTATCTCCTTAGAAAATTAGATAGGGCCATTGTCTGCTGGGATTGCGGCCCAGCAGGCAACGGCGCTATCAGGCCCCTGTGGCGCTGCCGACCCGGACCTGGTCCTTACAGACTGTCCTTACTTAATGGTCTTGGAAGCAGATCTCATCATTTTAATAGCAACTGTCTTCAGACCACGACTTTAGCAGTGTTTTTTTTTTGTGTGGAATAAACAATTTTACTTTCTTTCTTGACAGATTTCTTTTACGATACGGTTGGCGCAATGGTTGAGCGTTTGATTGCCACGCTGCGGTTCGCGGGTCAATCCCCACAACGGACCAAATGTTGGTAAACGCCCTGACGATATAGGAAAAAAACCGGATTGATAGATAACGGTTAAAATCATACCAAACTCAGAACCATAAAATATAATACCGTGAAAGGTTAAAAAGTTATCTGAGTCAAACAATCAAATTCTTTCCGTATTTATTGCGAAAACAGACATATCCATCTCATTTTTATTATTAATTTTTCCTTCATTATTGAAGTCTAATGTTGTAGCTTGTCAAGTTTATTTTAACATAATATTAAACTTTTTGTGAATGGGAGAACACCCTAGACTCTTAGATTAGTTTAATTTTTTTTTATTTGTAATTAAAAAAATATTTTGAAAAGATAAATTGTGGAGTTTCTTGTCGGTTCTTCTCAATAAAAAACGACCAATTTCGAATCGTACACTAGCTTCTGACATTTTGTAATTGCCTATGTACGCCTATGTGAAATATAAATATTTTGAATTGGAGTTCATCATATAATATACCTAATATATATAATATAATATAATAATATTCCACAACTTTCACACAACGCCATCTAGTCCCAAACTAAGCAGAGCTTGTGGTATGAGTACTAGACAACTGATAAACATACATATATATTTCTAAATACATACTGTATATTATAGATAAATTACACCCAGACAAAGAACAAATGATCGTGCTCATCACACAAACATTTGTCCTAGGTGGGAATCGAACCCATAATATGTATACCTATACAAATATCACATAGCAACATAACATCTCAATAATATTAGTGTTTGTAACAGTAAAGTAGGATAGGATAGGTTTCAGTAATTCGTTACAAATACAGTGAACCACCAAGACTAGCTGATATTTTCAATCATATACAGCGTGAAATTTTAATGGTTGTTTTCCGACGGCAGAACAACTTGCCATAAGGAGTACTTTCGAAGCATAGAGTAAAAGTAAAAAAAAACTTTTTAACAAAAAATAGAACCGACTTCCATATAAAAACACTACAAAGGCAAAAATAACTTTAATTTCGGAAGGCGGTGTCAAAAACGAAAATATATACAAAACTAAAGACACCGCCTTCCGAAATTAAAGTTATTTTTGCCTTTGTAGTGTTTTTATATGGAAGTCGGTTCTATTTTTTGTTAAAAAGTTTTTTCACGCTTTTTAGTGGGTCGGTTTGTAATTTATCTAGTTACAAAAGCCATAATGTCAACAACTTATCACCTTTTACAAAATATTGCTTTTCCCGATGCATAGCCGTTAATTTTTGAGGGGTTCTCCTGGTACTTGACCATCAGCTCTACATCACCATATGTATCGTGACGAGCATAAAGTATTTAACTGATCATTAAAAAATTCATTGTGTCATATGTCAATGAAAAGGATGGGACCAACTAGAAAGTATACCCATTCAAACGCAAAAAGAATTTTTCAAATCGGTCTAGCCGTCTCCGAGTTATGAGGTAACATACATAAAAAAAAAAAGTTTAAGACGAATTGTAAACCTCCTTTTTTTTGAAGTCGGTTAATAAAGAAATTTGCTTTTAAAATAATTTAAAAAAATATTCATCAACTCGAAGAAAGTGAGAATCAATAGTAACACTAGAAGTAACTTGTAGGTACTACTCAAATCGCACGCGCCGCCAACAAAGAACACCAGTGCATTAATTTTTTTTAGCGAGCATCTACGTACTAAAAGTAACCCCCATGCAAAATTTGAACTTTGATATTCGCTTTTTTATTAATTTCGCTTTTATATCTATACTAATATTATAAAGCGGAAAAGTTTGTTAGTTTGTTTGTTTGTTTGTTTGTTTGTTTGCTTGAACGCGCTAATCTTTGAAAGTACTGGGTGGATTTGGATGAAATTTGGTATGGAAGTAACTTGAAGCTTGAGGAAGGTTATAGGCTACTTTTTACCCGACTGCAATAAAGGAGAGTTATGTTTTTACCGTGATAGAATCCACGGGAGCGAAGCCCCGCGAGAGTACTAGTATGTACATAATTATATAGATAGTTAAATAAAAATCTATAATGCACTCTTAGAGACTGAAGTAAAGATTTAAAGAAACTTCCAATATAAGAAATCTTCTGGCTTATCAATAACTTTGATAGCCTTTAAATCTAATTCAGTACTAAATAGAACAGATAGTTGTACCAAGGGGAATAATTTTAGTTGTACCATTGAACAGTTGGTCCACCGGGACAAAGAAATCCTCGTGGTACAACCAGTTGAACCAAGTGGTTGTTCCACGGGGCAGCGACCACCACACAAGCGCAGAGCGGGTTGATCGATGTCATGTCTCCGGAATTTTGGTCTTAGGACAAACCGGTTACCTTACATTGATTTTCTTCACATCCTCCATTTGAGAGCAGAGATGATGTTGAAAATAAAACAAAGTCCGCCTTTGTACATTTTGTGTTGCATTAAGTTTTAATAAATAATGTGCCTGCCTTGATTCGAAACTACGACCGACAATTAATAAGTTGTGCTTGCAACCACTGAGTCACTACTGCTAAAGCGCTATAACCGAGTATGTGAGGTTAAGGGTTCGATTTCCCGGTCGTTCACAATGCTGTTTATTTAGGTAATCACTAATTCTCAATTCTGTGTAAATATATCACGTTCATAGTTGATATAATATGCCTCCTGTTAAGGAAAATAATATAGTAAAAAGCACGCGTGAAAAATGAATGAGTCACGAGGGGCTTCACTCCCGTTGACTATCACTATTACAACATAACTCTCCTTTTTTGCAGTCGGGTAAATAGTCAATCTCCAAAATCCAGCCCCAAACCTTCCTCAACCTTCAAGCTAGTTCCATACCAAATTTCATCCAAATCCACCCAGTAAATACGAAGATTAGTGCGTCCAAACAAACAAACCGCTTTATAATCTTATCTTACTTTGTTACGTTTGTTATCCTTTTTCACAAAAACTACTAAATGGAGCTGAATGAAATGTGGTAAGTAGATAGTTGACATCCTGGTAAATACATAGACTACTTTTTTATCCCAAAATTCCAACGGGATTGGGACTAACGCGGGAAAACCCTCCTATCCGATCGAAGCCGTGGGCCAAAGCTTACTTACAACTCTGCTTATCCCATCGGGGACATACAGGCGTAACTATATGTCGTCAGCCAATTCTACAGGTTGCTACACAACATGACCTAATAACGAACCTAATATGCATTTATCACGATTTAACACCGCATCTCATAATTCTGTCTTATAATGTACATATGGCGCAGCTATATGGATGTGAAACCAATTTTATGTTGCGATAGAATTCTCAGATGAGGAGACTAGCTATTTAGTGATACTAACATAGTATTAGGTTTTATTTACTAACACTATTGATATTATATTATGTATACTTTAGGTTAAGGTATATATCTATGGGTCTTTGTAACCTGAAAATAAATTATTAAATAAAAAATAAATAAATAAATACACACATCAAAAGTGTCTAGGGATCAACATATATTTTTGCAATAACTTTTCTCCTGATTGATATTAATTAAAATTTTCTTTAAGGATTCATCAAATTAAGTGTTTTCGTTTGTCACAGTAACGATAAACCAAGTCACCTTTGCATTAATAAAGAAATTTGCCATTTTCCTAATAAAGGGATTTTTGACATTTGAACCACTAACATTAAAGTTCGAAAAAAAGACTGAAATAACAGTTTTCTTTAAAATTTTATTGGGTAACTTAAACAATTAATAATCCGTGTTTCTACCGCGAACACTAACAACACAAGAACATCGGTTTGGCATACTCAAAATGAGTTCATCCAAATCACACTGTGGAATGGCCGCCCATGTTCGTTGCAACAACAAAAAAAGGTCTTCTTGCGACTGGATACCCTCCATATTCGGCAGAGCTCTTCTCTGTAGCATATCCCATGCATGCTCAATCGGGTTCAAGTCTGGCGACTGAGCAGGCCAGAGCAGGACATTGATGTTAGCTGCGGCGAGAGTCTGTCTTACAACTCCTGCGGTGTGCGGTCGTGCATTATCATGCATTAACTGAAATAAGGGACCGATTTGCACTTGTAGAGGAACGATGACGTCAGATACAATCGTCTCAGCATAAATTTGAGCGTTGAGGTTGCCTCTGATCCAAATCAACTCAGTTCTTCCGCCGATCCAAATACCCGTCCATACCATGATGGTTCCACCACTATAAGGATGGACTTACTGGCAGGATTTTAATCGCTGTTGGCGTCCAGGGGTTCTCCAGTGTCGTATACGTCTTGTATCCGGTCTCATACCAAAACGAGACTCATCAGAAAAGCACACGAAACGCCATTGTTCTTCTGCCCAATTTCTGTGTTCAAGAGCCCATTGATATCGAATCCTACGATTGTGCATTGCTATAGGTGGTACCCGTAGCGGTCTTCGGGAATGAAGGTTCACTTCATGCAAGCGGTTTCTGACTGTTTGGTCGCTAATTAAGTTCCCTGAAGAGTGATGAAGCCTCACGGCTAACATCATGGCGGTTATTGTTGGAGCTCTTCGAGTTAAGATTTGAATGTATCGGTCTTGTCTCCGTGTGGTGCAGCGATACCGTCCTCCATGGCGCTCAGCCACGGTACCAGTGCTTCGGTAACGTGTCCAAAGTCGACTGATAACACTCTGACTTGTATTCAGAGCTAATGCCACAGTACGTTGCCGGGAACCAGCTTCTATCATTCCCACGGCTCTGAGCATTTCTTCCCTGCTTAAATGACGTCGCCGCTCCATAATAACGTTGGTTTTAATCAGTAGTAGGGAAACAGTAGCACTAATAATGTCTTCAATGCGTTGTATGTTTTTATAGGGAAAATATTGACAGCTGATTTTCATCTTTTACTCGAATTTGATTAACAGTTCCTGTTTCAAATTATGAAATGCACCAAAAAGGATCCATATAAATTTATAAAATCATAAATTTATTACAAAGCGACATCTCAATCTCAAGAAATCCGCATAAAAATGCTTGATCCCTAGACACTTTTGATGTGTGTAATTAGAATAGTGTTACAACTCAATACAGATTTTTTAAATATTTTTTTAACGTTTTGGAAATACTTTCATTGTTCATATAGCTATCGAGTGGAATTCCTTGCCGGAGCCTGTGTTTCCTGATAGCTATAACCTTGGGGTATTTAAGTCTAGGAGTGAATACGTTACTTCTAGATGAAGATGAAGAAGAATAGAAGATGAAGCACGCTTACCTCACTGCTGTAAGCGAAGGCCTAATTACCATCAGGTGCAACGGTGGTCAAACGTGAGCCTTATATCTATACTAATACTAGCTGTGCCCGCGACTTCGTCCGCGCGAAATAGTGACTTTCAGCAGCATTTTTAATTTTTTAGACTAATTATTTTGAAAATAAAACTCATACATAATTTGAATGTCGTATTTATTAATATGTAATCAAAAGTCTAAAAAATAAGTTTCAAGCTTCTAGCTTTAAAAATTACGTAATTTCCATACAAACTTTCATCTCCTATTTCAACCCCTTACAAACCCTTTTTTCGCATTAAAAAAGCCTATGTCCTTTCTCAGGCTCTAGACTATGTCCGTACTAAATTTCATTAAAATCGGTTTAGTAGTTTAGGCGTGATTGCGTAACACACAGCCAGACAGAGTTACTTTCGCATTTATAATATTAGTAAGGATTATAAAGAGGAAAAGTTTGTTTGGATTTTTTAAAACGCGCAAATCTTAGTAGGATTAGGGAACTTTATACAAACGTACATCGTAGTCCAATCGTGTCTCGATATAATGACTATTAAAAAAATTGGCCAAGTGCGAGTCAGACTCGCCCATGAAGGGTTCCGTAGTAACTACGCCAAATAACTTTGTTTTTCATAGTGTTTGTATGAATTACAAAGTTATTTTTGCGGTTTTAGAAAACTGCTGACTCGATCTCATTCAAAGCAATTTTCTTTAAAAGTTTACATTAAGATCTACAGCATATTTTTTTTTAGATTTTTCACTCCATTATTATAGAAGTTAGAGGGGGGGGGGCACATTTTACCACTTTGGAAGCGTATATCTTTTAAACGATTGACTTAAAGAAAAAGTGGTCTAAGAAACCTCTATGTCATTCTCATTTTAGAACTGTCTATAGATACCACACACGCATAGGTTTCATGGAATAAAATATTTTAAGTTTTCTTTTTTTCTTAAAATCGGAAAGCGGTTCACAGAATATATCTACCTACCAAGTTTCACATGTGTAGTCCTAATACTCGTAGTTTCGGAATAAAACGGCTGTGGCATACGGACCGACGCGACGGACAGACAGACAGACATGACGAAACTATAACTATAACGTTTTTTGCCATTCGGCAGAACGGAACCCTAAAAATAAAACGTATTTTAGCAAATTTAACCACTTTGAAGGTGTCTTCCACGATATAGTGATGATTAAATGTATCGCTATACATTACGTTAACTAAAAGAGGGAGTTCCCGTTAACCCGTAATAGTATAGCATCCATACATGCTAAAAAACATATTACTAAAAGTATTAAATTGATACGTAAAAGAAACACAGTAAAAGAAACAAATAAATTGCGACGTTGCCGTCCTTCAAGTACTCATGTACAGAGTGTTTCTTTTACGTATCATTTTAACATTTTTAGTGAATATTTTAGTACTAAAAAAAAAACATTTTGTTTTCGAATGGTAATATTTTTTTAGCATGTATGGATGCTATACTATTGCGGGTTAATGGGAACGCCCTCTGTTAGTTAACATACTGTATAAGATATTAATAAAATTCTTAGAAAGGGGGTTATGAAAACTCTGCTTTCACTATTTGTTTAGAAAATAATCCCGCAGCTTTCTCTTAAATGAATATTGACTGGTGGCCTTCCTGATATCGGGAAAGATAGAAGCCAGAAAACTTACACCAGGTTTGCTCAGTTGTGTCGTTTCAGTCGCTTCATGTAAAATATTAGTAGGTACTCAGCTGGATGCAGTTAGGCTGAAAGCCGACACGACATTGTTGGGAAATGGCAAAATTCTAATTCATTATTTCGGATAATTAAAAATCCATAGATGTGTTAGTATAATGTTTAGGCTTTTTTTTTTAGCGTGGTAAAATTATCAAATAAGTCCTCCCACCCCGGGCAGGGTGGGAGGGACTGTCAGACTTTTACTGACTAAAATCCACGGTGTTCCTTCAATAACCCTTTACGTACCGGGGTCACGGTAATGGGATAAGTCCCACGACCCCGGCAGGCTTCGGCCCTCTGCAGGGGGGGGCCTCGTCATGTTGCTGACGCTCTTTGAGGCGCGCGTGGAACACGTTGCGCCGTCGACCCGGGCATGGTCCATGGTCGGACAGCGAGTTGCCCTTTACTCGCTGTCCGCATGCCCGCGCCTACGGTGGCGGAGATCGTCGGCCGACGTCCGACGCCGTGGGCGTCTGCCACTGCGGCTGGGCTGGAGGGAGGACGCCATCCTCTCCCTCACGCGGCCCGCCTCCTCCTTCGGAAGCATGACTGCTTCGCAGAAGGAGGCGACCGCTTCCCACTCCCTCTCGCCCCGCAGCATGGCCTCGACCAATGCCGGGCGCGAGTGGTCTCCGCCTATCGCCGCCGTGAGGACACGTCGGTGCTCTGCCCAAGCTGGGTAGTCCTGCACCGTATGCTCTACTGTGTCCTCAGGGCGACCCTCGCAGTGGTGACACCCAGGCGTTTCTTCCTTTCCCATTAGACACAGGTACCTTCCGAAACTTCCGTGTCCGGTGAGGACCTGCGTCATGCGGTAGGCCAGGACGCCGTGACGCCGATCTAGCCACTCCTCAAAGAGGGGTCTAACCGCCGCAATTGCGGCGTGCCCGATAATGCTTAGGCTAGGCTAGGCACATAATATCAACAAAAAATAGTTATAACTAGCTTTATGGGAACGACCACAGAAATCTCAATATTAAGACTTCTGTGGGAACGACCTTCAATTTATGGGAAACGTGCCCCGGTTGATAGTCATTCCCGTAAAGTGTATCATGAAAGGAGAGTTTAATCTCTCCGCCACAGTCGACAGAATGCTGTTGTTACTCGCCCGCACTCTGTTGACCAGCGAACAGGGTTTTTTGCGTATAATGGCGTGGAACCCATCTGTATTTGTCTTAGCAAACATCTCTGACGCACTATAGAAGCGGGGAAGTCTCAACAGCATTCTGAAGATATTATTGTATTGGATGCGCAAGACATCCAACGCCTTCTTGGTATGCTTGACCCAGAGACTGTTTGTGTAAAAAGTCTGGCAGTACGCCTTAAACAATGTAATTTTTATCTCATCACATTATGTACAATAGGGAATTGGCGGAATTAATGCAACATGGCATTCTCTACCAGTCATAAAAATGTGACATCACAAACGACCATTCCCGGTCACCTACACGTAGTGTGTAGGTAAATTCCTCGGGACAGTTCTGGTTTCTACCTGAAGTGTGACCTATTGATTTGTTTATAAAGATATATATTTTTTTATTTGGAACTAGTTTCTGCCTGCGGCTTTGCTCGCGTGTAAAGTTCTGCATCAGCTTTTCTGGTTTCCGAAATCAGCAATAGCATACATGTTGCCCAGACTTTTTTTTCTGGGTAGGAAAATCATCGAATAACTTCACCCGCTCTGGGTGGAGTGGAAGGGAGTGTCAGACTTCTACTGACTAAAAACCCACCCTACTCCTTCAATTGCCCTTGCATTCCGTGGCCGCGGTATCCCGTTAGAACATTCCCGCAACCCCGTAAGGCAATGGCCCTATAGGGCCTCATCAAGTGTTACCCAGACTTAAAAGCTATTTTTGGATTTAATTGTTCATAGTGAAGCTTAGCTAATTAGTAAAATGAGAAAAGTTTTGGTCTTCAGTTGAACTTTTCAGTATGAGTCCTTAATTATGAAAAAGACTGCTAGTGATCTCAAGCGCTGCTGCTGTTCGTTAAGGCCTATGTTTAGTTCCCGAGTCAACTAACAGAAATTAGAATCGAATTTAATTTCTTTGTAATATTTGGATATGTATGTTCCTAGTTGATGGAAACAGGTTTACCAGAGTTTTTTTACTGAAATAATTGTTGTGTCTGCTACAACAAAACATCCATACTTACCTACTTAATATTATAAAACAGAAAAGTTTGTTTGGTTTGTTTGTTTGAACGCGTTAATCTCCGAAAATACAGAGTAGATTTCGATGAAATTTCGTAAGAAAGTAGATTGGAGCTAAAGGAAGGTTGTAGTTTCTACCCGACTGCAAAAGAGCTATGTTTTTGGTACTGGTAGTAAGTTATAATTTCATAAGCGTGTGTAATCTATTACTTTCAACACCAATCCCAAACCATGTCCTTAATCCAGTGCAGTATTAAGACGAACTAGCAAACTTACAATATTCAAATCACTAAGTGATGTCACACGCATCCACTATCAAAACACAATGTAACTATATACCAAGATAACTCCACACCTCGCCAAATTCTATAACACTCCTATCCCGAAGCAATACGGTTGACTATGCAATGGTAAGTGGTAGATACAGGTGTAAATGTATCGTGGTGTATAGGAAGGTATTGTGAGGAATAGTTTGTATAAATACTTGGAGAGTTTAAGATGTTACCATTCGAAGTTCAGCTCAATTCGAGTCGTATCATCTGCATTACAAAGGTAGGTTGAATTTTAAACCTATATTAAAAATAACCTAAGAATAATCCATTGTACAAAAATAGTATCACAAAAACAAGCGCCCAACCAAATAAGGGTGTCGTTAATTCATTCGGATTTCGAACCGTAAAATGCTACTTTCATAGAGGGTGTAAGTGATTTGAACTTTGGCATAACTTTGACCCAAACTTTTTGCCTACTACGAGAAACGTAACCGATTTTCTTAATTCAGGGACATAGTAGTATGATCTTACTGTACATGATTCTAAATCATTAGGTATTAAGCAGTCCAAAGTAAAATAAAACTGCTAACATTCAGGCAAGTGATGCAACTTTTTACCGGCTTTTTCCTGTATTTAGCGGTTTTTAGGGTTCCGTAGTCAACAAGGAACCCTTATAGTTTCGCCATGTCCGTCTGTATGTCCGTCTGTCCGCGGTTTAGCTCAAAAACTATTGGTACTAGAAAGTTGTACTTTGGCATGAGTATACACGTTAATGACGCTGAAAAAGTGGTAAAATAAAATTTTGAAAAAAACAATTATTTAGGGTACCTCCCATACATGTAAAGTGGGATGATAATTATTTTTTTTCGTTCTTCTCATAGTGTGGGATATTGTTGGATAGGTCTTTTAAAAATATTAGGGGTTTGCAAAGACCGTTTTTTGATTAAGTAAACCGTTCGTGACTTATCAAGCTTTAAAGTACCAATTTTCGTTAGAGTCAAGTGTCCCCCCCTCTATCAACTAAACGGTTGTAGTTAGAAATTCAAATGTCACGGCAGTAGTACCTATATATAACGAAATTTAAAGGAAAACTATCACACATAAGTGGGCTTTACAAGTTTACGAGTAATAGTCGACCAATTGTATTTGACTCGAAAATTTCGAACAACTCTACAGAAATGTCGATAGATGGCGCTAAGCGCCAGTTGTATCGTGCTAGCTTCTTGTGACGATTGAGTAGTGTAGCTCTGTGTCCGTATTTAAATTCAAAACACCGGCTATGATAAGTTTTATACAAATCTCTAAAAAGAATTAAAACTTTCCGTGTAAAATTGTCGGATCAGGTGAGGATTTGTATAGGAAGTCAAATTAGTTAGGTAGTCATGTTTGGCTTTTAGTTAGATCATGGTACGAAACGATCAGTCAGCGAATACGACACGCACTTGGCTGTTATAAAACTTTTTTTACAAAAAATAGAACCGACTTCCATAACAAAACACTACAAAGCCAAAAATAACTTTAATTTCGGTATTCAGTGTTATTGGTTTTGGATTTTCTTTTTTTTTCACACCGCCTTCCGAAATTAAAGTTATTTTTGGCTTTGTAGTGTTTTGATATGGAAGTCGGTTCTATTTTTTGTAAAAAAAAATTTTTCAGACTTTTTAATGGGTCGGTTTGTAATTTATCAATTACAAAAACCATAATGTCAACAACTTATCACCTTTTACAAAATATTGCTTTTCCCGATGCATAGCCGTTAATTTTTGAGGAGTTCTCCTGGTACTTGACCATCAGCTCTACATCACCATACTCGTATGTATTGCGACGAGCATAAAGTGTGTAATCGAATCGCAATCCACGAAATACTTATTATTGAGTAGTTTCAGTGGCCATCTGGGTCTTCATCATCAGTTCAACTTCCCCAAATGGTACTTTTCGAAAGCAATTGCTCAAGGTACTATAAGAAATACCCAAAATGCTATAGGTGTGCCTATAATATTTGAAGAGTTCCCTCGATTTCTCCAAGATCCCATCATCAGATCCTGATTTTGTAACAATGGAACCAACTAGAAAGTATACCCTTATAAACGCAAATAGAATTTTCCAAATCGGTCCAGCCGTCTCCGAGTTATGAGATAACATACATAAAAAAAAAAGTTCAAGACGAATTGTAAACCTCCTTTTTTTGAAGTCGGTTAAAAACTACGGAACCCTACACTGCGCGTGGCCCGACACGCACTTGACCGGTTTTTTTTTATTTGTTCTGATACACTGACAACGCCTCTATAGGTTTCAAAAGTGATATCATGAAATCAGTGATTAAATGAAAATTAATGCAACCAACGGCAATAAAATGCTTGAAAAGTGTTTCGTTGGAAAAGTCGTTTATTTGCTGTTGGGGTTTTTTGAATTAAGATTCGTGAGGTGTTTTCGCTTATACCTAACTTAGCATTATAGGAAAGTACGGTCGGCCAAGAAAGTGGTGTACCAGTTTTGATTTAGTTTCCCGGTCATCGAAAATTACAACAAGGTTCGTTATAAAAAGATATTACTGAAAGAGACAACATTATCATGACGTAAACCTATGTATTTAGTATTCATACGTCATATGTCACATATAAGTATATGACATTTTAACCTTTAGTATAAATGAAAAGGACATTAGTTTCTACAAAGCAATTGAAATGTTTCCAAACAAAAGTAATAAAAACTATTTAGACAACCGAATTCCATTTGAAAAAGAAAACTGACAATTGACATTTTGTCAAATATATGCAAAAAATCGATATATTTTCCGTGTTATTTTTCAATCAACTGCATATAAAATCATCTCAATGCCTGCCAACTTGACCATTGCCGAAAGAGCACAAATAATTGCCCAATTTAATGAGGGAAGCAGTATCAGTGCGATATCCCGGAATTTGAATATATCGAGGCGTTCTGTCCGCTTTTGGATTCGTCGTGAAGGAGAGGAGGGAAGTTTGTTGGATCACAGAAGAAGTGGTCGCCGGCCTGCACTCTCCAATAACGATAGAGAATTCATGAGACGGGAATATGAAATCAATGGTTTTAAGCCCACAAAACATTTTGCGGAGATGTTCGATGTGAGTGCCCAAACAATAAGGAATCATCTACATTACATGGGGTTGCACCACAGGCATTACGCCAAGAAAATATATTTGACGGATGCTCACAGACTTGCTCGTCTGAACTTCGCCAGAGAGCACTTAGAGTTTGATTGGTCTAATACAGTGTTTTGTGATGAAAAAACGTTTAAATCCAGTCAGCATGGACGTCTTCACCTTTGGCGATATAATTCAACACGGTATAAAGATGATCATGTAATCCCAAATAGAGAATCAGGTCGAATTTCCGTAAATATTTGGGGCTGGATGAGTACGGATGGTGTAGGAGAATTGTGTTCTCTACCTCCTCGAGCGACGGCTGTAAATTATATCGACGTGCTTCAGAATGCAATGCTACCGACAGTCCGTAATGTTTACCCGGAGAACGAAGTGCCACAATTTGATTTTGTTCAAGATAATTGTTCAATTCATAATGCGAGGATCGTAAGAGCCTGGTTTCGTTCACACACTGACGTAAGGGTAATTCAGTGGCCCTCAAGATCGCCGGACCTCAACCCGATAGAAAATCTTTGGGGCCTTATGGTCCAACGATGGTCGCATCAAAATGAAAGAACCAAACAAGCTCTTATTAGTCACTGTAATTATATCTGGGAGGAAATGCGGGGAACCGATATTTGCTCACGGCTTGTTGGTTCAATGAGGTCTCGTCTTTTAGAGGTTATAGAGGCCAACGGCGGTTACACCCGTTTCTAATTTTTAAAAATTTTCAATATCTTCTAAATATTACTATATATGCTATGTTTTTGTTTGTTATAAGTATTTTAAAATTGATTGTAGAAATTTAATAAAAGGATAAATATATTTTTAGCTTGTTTTTTATTGATATTGTAATTACAAGTTTACAGAAATTGTAGGTTTGTGGACTCGCCTTGTGCCTTTACAATTTTATGTAACTTGTTGATTACAATTCTGAATTTGTAGATACAATTTTGTCATCAAAATCTACAGCCGTTGATTTTACGACGTCATTGGTTCCATCAAGTTCAAACTAAGAACAGCTGTCACGTTACAAACAGTAATAGTCGTTATCAATAATCAGATAAAGACAGCAATAGAAGTTGTCAGATCGATCTGCAAGCGAAACTAATCTT
This sequence comes from Tholera decimalis, assembly GCA_943138885.2. NCBI lineage: Eukaryota > Metazoa > Arthropoda > Insecta > Lepidoptera > Noctuidae > Tholera > Tholera decimalis. The sequence continues at coordinate 34,943,796 of OW964571.2, forward strand.
TATCACCTATGAATCTGCAAGCGATATTCAACCTTAGGGTGGTACACCACTTTCTTGGCCGACTGTACCTAGTTACTTTAATTTTTTTTTTTACATAAAAAATCGATATAATTTCAGTAGGTACGTAAAGCTATCTAAACTATTGTTTTTTTTTTTGTTTCAGTTACATCTGCTATTTGATCTCAACTTAGGAAAATGAAGGTAAGGGAATCAAAATTTTAATGAACAACATTTTAATGAATATGCACAAAAACAAATATTATTCAGTCTCTTTACATTGAATAAGATATATTTTATTTTACAATTAATTTTTTTTTCTGGTAAGCCTCCATCATATTTTTTAAATATATCTTAAATAAGATATATTTTATTATACAATTCATTTTTTTTCTGGTTAGTCTTATTTTTTTTAACGTGGTAAAATTATCAAATAAGTCCTCCCACCCCGGGCAAAGCGGGAGGGCCTGTCAGACTTTTACTGACTAAAATCCACGGTGTTCCTTCAATAACCCTTTACGTACCGGGGTCACGGTAATGGGATAACTCCCACGACCCCGGCAGGCTTCGGCCCTCTGCAGGGGGGGCCTCGTCATGTTGCTGACGCTCTTTGAGGCGCGCGTGGAACACAACGCGCCGTCGACCCGGGCATGGTCCATGGTCGAACAGCGAGTTGCCCTTTACTCGCTGTCCGCATGCCCGATTTCTGGTTAGTCTACATTATATTTTTTATTTTCAGGTGTTCATACCGCTTTTGTGTATTGCCTCGATAGCAATCGCCGAACCTCCAGTAGGGTAAGTAGTTTAGTTTATTTGCGAAGACAGAGAAGTATGAAAGGCACTTTTAAAGTTTATTTAGAGAGGCACTACAGAGGACTTTTTATTTGAACATTTTTATACAACATACATCGTAATTAACTCATACCATCAAACATCCCAATTAGAAAATTATGTTGTCATCAATGTACATCCACAGATTTTTTAGTTTTACTTGTATAAAAGTCGAAAATCGATAATTAGGTGACCACTAGGACCACCTTAGTCGACTTTGCAATGAAATTAAAATAAATCAATTAAACACCAAAACTGATAACTCTAATGACTTTAAATCCTTTGAATTTCATGTGTAATAACACAAAAAGTTCTCAGTAGATAAACATAGATATAAATAAACTGTAGCTTAAATACATTTTTACAAACAGTATAATGAATATGATCAAAACATCCGAAAGCTACTAGTAGTTTAAAAAAGGCGCTCTTTACAAAGATGATTTCACACACATAAACACACGAATCCATACATACATCCACGGATATTATTACAAATCACAGCTTAATCATTTTTTAATTTCAGGGATGGCTACGCATCGTCTCGCTCCAGTCATCATCACGACCACAGCAGCGAACACGACCATAGTCTAGACTACCAAAGATCTCTCTCCCAGGAATACGGACCTCCCACCTCCAGAGCCTTCGGATCCACACACAATTCCCTCTCAACAGAATACGGACCTCCGAACGCAAGGACTGCAAGCCCTAGAACCAGCCTTTCCCAAAGTTATGGTACTCCGAACCAGCGCAGTGGACTTTCTCAGGAATACGGTGCGCCCAATGCAAGAAGTCAAATTTCATCATCTAGAAGTATTTCTACTAAATATGGTATCCCAAACGCTCGAAGCTCACCGTCTACCGAATATGGAGTGCCAGAAGCTAGAAACTCGCTTGCAACTGAGTATGGAACTCCGAATGCCCGTAGTAGTCCTTCACAGCAGTACGGCGTTCCTTCTGCTAGAAACTCTTTGTCCCAGGAATATGGTGCCCCTGCTGCAAGAAACTCTTTGTCCCAGGAGTACGGCGTTCCAGCGGTAGGAAAAAGCAGTCTGTCGCAAGAATATGGTGTTCCATCTGCGAGGTTACCCTCTACCCAATACGGAACACCTGAATTTCGTTCAGGACCCTCAGAAGAATACGGAGCACCCTTTCAAAGGAGTTTTGGAGCGAAAACGCCTTCCCAGAAATATGGACCACCGACATCCAGGAATTCTCCTTTCCAAGCAAACGCGTTGTCCCAAGTATATGGAGTCCCTTCAGCCAGAACTGCGAAAGGCCAAAGCTTCACCTCACATAAAGGAGTTGGAAGCAGTTCAGATCGTTTCTTTAAACCTCAGTCGGAAGCCCGCTCATCTTTTGGTTCCCGAACTCCGTCTACCAGCTATGGTGCGCCAAGTGCAAGGAATTCTGACTCTTATTCTGTTGATTCCAAAGCTCTATCTGAATCGTACGGAGCGCCTGCCCAGCATGACCTATCTGACACCTATGGAGCACCTAGTGCGAGGGGTCTATCTCAGGAGTATGGTGTACCTTCAAGCAGGGCTGCTGATCAGAAGACCAGTGCTATTGCTTCGTCCTATTCTGATGCTACATCCAGGTATAATTTATTTCCCTTTCACTTCACTTTTATTGCCTAATGGGAAGTTACCATAACATCTATATTTGTTTCAATTCCTTCAGTGATAAATTAAAATATCTAGGTATGCCAATACTCAGCATTCAAGATGTAAAACACTATTTATTCTCAGCTGCATTCGGGTATAGATAGAGATAGATATATTCTTTATTGTACACATAACAGTAAAACAAATAAGGACTTAAGAACTAAAAAGGTGATACAATGGGCAGTCTCATCGCTAAAAGCGATCTTTTACAAACACTCTTTGGATGGATTTGACACAGAAGGAGAAAATAAATACTCGGGTAGTCCACGGTGTACTAGTTATCTATATAAAATAAAATAAAAAAAAAAAAAAACAATAAATTACAAACTCAAAACATATACATACATATAAATATAAAAAAAGAAACAAAGACGTACATAATAACAACAATTTAAGGATACAGCCTACATAGTTGGGACGGCTCAAAATTTTAGAGTGCAAATAACAATTCAAGCTAGTCGTTTGAAATATAATATAAAACAATTACATCAACTTTACTCCCCTTTCAAACATAAAACAATCCATCTCATTTCTTTCCAGGTCTTCTCCATCAGACGCCTACGGTCCCCCATCAGCTCGTACGTCCGTGCCCTCGGAACAATATGGTGTACCAGACCAATACAGCAACCAAGATAAGCAGGGTTATTCTTACGCCAGGGATGCACTTAACGAACTGTTGAACCAGGTAAGATATAAAGATTAAAATAAAGATATAAAGAGCAGTAAGCACCATTGATGGGGATCGATAGGGCGATTGCCTGGTGGGATTGCGGGAATATTCAACTAATAGGAGAATAAGAGAATAAGAAGAAGAATAAGAATAAGAATAGGCAACTGAATGAACAGGGTGGGTTTTTAATCTGCAAATCTGTCACTGGTCTAGCCAAGGGGTAGTTGGTTATATTTTGTTTACGTAGACTGACACTTAAGTCTTAACACGTTCGCTGACAGTACGTCGTGAGGCGGGAAATTAAAATAGTGCGTTATGACAGTACGTCGAGGGCCGGGCCGCTTATTTTTAAGAGTACGTCGTCTCATGATAATTTTTCATATAAGTATTATGAAGAGCAGTATCCACTGTCATATTATGAGCAATTTCATATTTCTTACTGCCGTAATACGAGTATTTTGTGGGTAGTTTCATATTGCTTGCTTGTGCACGAGTACTACGTTGATTTGTCATTTAGTATGGAAAATTCTACTGTCGTAATGTGGTGTCAGGGTAAGTGCTCACTCTCAGCGAACGTGTTAAATGTTATTTATATTGAAAATACTTAGACATAAGTATTCTAAACGTGGCATAACTAACGTGACCATTAATTCTTTGACTCAAAACGGAACGGTTTATTTAGGTCAATTAACAAGGTAGTCAGTGAAAAAAAAACCCTTTTTAAAAGTTAATTATTCAGAAAAGTAAGTTAAGTTACAAATTAAAAAATATATATACTCTAACGTTTAGTTATATTTATAAGAGGAACAAATCTGCTTTAATATAGGTGATTTTAAGTACGAATGAAACTCTTGCTACGTTTTTTTTTATATTCGCCTTACTTATCAACATCGCCTTTAGAACTGAAGAGCAGGCTCGACTACCCAAATTTTCGCACGGTTTCAGAAAATGGGACAAATTTTCATCCCAGAGTTGATTTCGGGGACACCGGGACTTGTAACTCTAAAAAGGGACAGTCTCGTTCAAAACGGGACGTCTGGTCACGTTAGGCATAACTCATCGCATTAATTCTTAATACTGTCAAACATCATTATTTTCCTCATGTTCAGGAGCCAGCTAACTACGACTTCACTTACAAAGTGAACGACTTCGAATCTGGCAGCGACTTTGGACACACCGAGTCCAGGCAGGAGAACAGGGCTGAAGGCTCCTACTTCGTGGTACTCCCCGATGGCACCAAGCAGGTAATCTCAATAATTAAATAATCCTACATTCCTACTAACTTGTTCCCGCAAAATAATTATAGTTAAGTGTATACTCGCGAGATTGTAATCTATCGATAAATTGACCTAATATTCTTCCACACTGCTTGATATTTAACGCTTTATTTTTCGATAGATTATAATCATTGAATTATCATGTTTAATTAATATTATTTATGATGTTTATAGGTACACTGGCAGCCCTAAATCTATTTCCTTTATTTTCTGCCTATTCAAAGGTTTTCTTTAAATTTAAGTTGAATTACACTGTGCTGGAAGACTGGCCACCTTACTAGTATAATGTTTTGTATCCTTAGAAATATAGTTCGGTGTACAAATAAGTATACTACCACTAGACATTCGGCAATAATAAAATCAATGCTTTCTACAGTCCTTTTCCTTATAGATTTTATCCGTACCAAATTTCATACTCGAAATATTTTTATATTATTATATAGGGTCCGAAACTACTGGACCAATTTTAACCTGTCTGCATAATTTTCGTAAAAAGGGGTACAACGTTTTTGCATCACGTATTTCTTTTTTTTTATTCCGGATGACTTTTGACCTCGATCACGCCCACGGCAAGCGATAGATGAGGTCTACGAATCTACGATCGAACGAGCGACCCCAGAGTATGCCTGTTCATTCTTAATTTATTAATAGCTGGCAGTTGCTCGCGACTTCGTTCGCGTGGGAATTTTTCACGTGTAAATCCCGATCCTGTGGGAAATTCGCAAAATCCCGTCTTAGCGAGCATCTACGTACTAAAAGAAACCCCCATGCAAAATTTGAGAGCTCTACTACTTGTAGTTTCTGAGATTTCGTGATTAATCAATGAGTAGTATTTTGCTTTTATATATATAGATATAAATAAATTCGTTATTCTTTTTCCAGACCGTGGAATATGAAGCTGATGAGCGTGGTTTCAAGCCCAGGATTTCAGTGGAGCCGGTAGACCTTGGTCGTTCCGGGGGATATGATGATAACGCGGCAGACCTCGCCCGGTCTGGTGATGGACCTTATTGAGAAGACTTAAGGATGACTTTGCAATGGTGAAATAAGTAGTAGTAGAGATCTTTGGTTGGGTCTTTGACGGTTATTTTATAATATCTAGTTCTTTATTTTGCTTGTAAAAATAACGGTGTAGTAATTGTGAAAGGGCCAAAAAATTCAGTTACTTTTCATGATTGCTTTTCGTGGTAGTAACATTTGAATGTACCCTTTATGTTCGATTCTACAATTCATGGTACTTTAAGTAAGAACAATCTGAGTAACTACACCCTACAGTACGAAGAAAAACATTACAGAAATTTTAATTTCGGGAAAATACTTAAATATTACTCGGAAATTCCGGAACAATGCAAAAATGGGATTAGTTTAAAAAATATAGAATTTAGATTTGAAAAACTTTGCACACTTCAATGTTCACACTAGCGCCACTATAGCGGCAATATGTGGAAGTAATATTACTACTCATTTCATCACTACGCAAATATATTATGTCAACAACACTAATATGGCATTGTAAATGGATGACTCAACTGTGAAATACTCAATTATTTATTATTTTCTTAAGCAAATGTAAAAAAAACTGTAAAAAAAAAACATTAAAATGTACCTCATAGATTGTAAGTCGCTTGTGATGTAAACAATTAGTGCAAAATATAAATATTTTTGTGATATAATTGTAATTTGAATATACCTGTTCGTACCGTAATCCCAAAATAAGCCTTCATAAATAACCCATCATCTTCACCAACAATGATTGATTGGTAGAGAATGCCTCAGGCATTAAGTCCGCCTTTGTACCTACCCTTAGTGTTGCCTGCCTATGACCTATTTGGAACGACTTATATAAAATCTAAAAAAAATATCTTTCGTTCATTCGTCAACTCAACAAAAATACACGCTGATGTACAGCTGAAACCGTCGAAATACCGCTGGAACAGCTCACTTTCTTTTTAATATTGGGGGAAAAGTGTGTGTGTACAATGTACGTCTTATGATGATACAGTTATATTCTTGAGATATATGGGTGAAAAAATACCCCTCACTATTGTCTACAGATTAATCAAATACCAGTCGTATTATATGAATGAAAAAAAAAACTGATTTTTTGTATTATTTGTTTTAAGCATTAATGGAAGTGTAGTGAGTATATTAACTTTTATTGAATACTTTATTGTTATTTTATTTCTATGGACTTTGCACACGGTCTTATCGCACAGGGCGATCTCTTACAGACAACTTTTGGATAAACAAAACTTAAACGAGACAGATTTAGGACTGTTAAAATTATAGTGAGAGATAATGCTGTTTCACGATTCTCTTGAACGCTGGTAGCGTTTGAAAACGCCTCACTTCTATAGGTAATGCATTCCACAAATGAGTTGCTTGAAGATTTATCAGTGTACAGTGCTGATCAAAATAGAGCATTTGTCGCACAAAAAAGATGCATAAGGGCATTACGTGGTCTTAAGCCCGATAAATCTTGCAGGCCGATGTTTAAAAAACTTGATTTGTTACCGCTTCCGTCCCTTTATATTTTTGAAATTTGTTTGTTTGTGTGGAGGCATTTTTTTTTTTTTTTTTTTTTAAACTTTGTAAAATTATCAAATAAGTCCTCCCACTCAGGGCAGGGTGGGAGGGACTGTCAGACTTTTACTGACTAAAATCCACGGTGTTCCTTCAATAACCCTTTACATACCGGGGCCACGGTAACGGGATGAGTCCCACGACCCCGGCGGGCTTCGGCCCTCTGCAGAGGGGGCCTCGTCATGTTGCTGACGCTCTTTGAGGCGCGCGTGGAACACGACGCGCCGTCGACCCGGGCATGGTCCATGGTCGGACAGCGAGTTGCCCTTTACTCGCTGTCCGCATGCCCGCGCCTACGGTGGCCGGAGATCGTCGGCCGACGTCCGACGCCGTGGGCGTCTACCACTGCGGTTGGGCTGGAGGGAGGACGCCATCCTCTCCCTCACGCGGCCCGCCTCCTCCTTCGGAAGCATGACTGCTTCGCAGAAGGAGGCGACCGCTTCCCACTCCCTCTCGCCCCGCAGCATGGCCTCGACCAAGGCCGGGCGCGAGAGGTCTCCGCCTATTGTCGCCGTGAGGACACGTCGGTGCTCTGCCCAAGCTGGGCAGTCCTGCACCGTGTGCTCGACTGTGTCCTCAGGGCGACCCTCGCAGTGGTGACACCCAGGCGTCTCTTCCTTACCCATCAGACACAGGTACCTCCCGAAACTTCCGTGTCCGGTGAGGACCTGCGTCATGCGGTAGGTCAGGACGCCGTGACGCCGATCTAGCCACTCCTCAAAGAGGGGTCTTACCGCCGCAATTGCGGCGTGCCCGGCCGTCGGTTGCGACAGTCGTTCCCTCCATACTGCCCTGAGATCGCGCCGGAGCTCTTCCCGCCGCGCCTCGACTTCTCGAGGCAGCGGGGATACGCCCCGGCGCTGCGCCTCCACGCGCCATTCATAGACGCGCCGGAGGGCAGTCGCCTCCAGATCCCAGGGCAGCAATCCGGCAAGGAGGTTGGCCGATTCGCCGGCGATCGTGCGGTATCCCCGGATCATTCGGATAGCCATGACTCTCTGGCATGCGACCAACTTTAGTGGTCGCGTCCGGATGCACAGGGCCCACACTGGGGACCCGTAGAGGGCCATGGACCGCACGACGCCGGAGTACAGCCTTCGGCAGGAGGCGTTTGGCCCGCCGAGATTAGGCAGGAGTCGCCTGAAGGCGGCTGCTGCCCGGTTCAGCTTTGGGGCCAAACTCAGGAAGTGCTCCCTGAAGTTCCACCGGCTGTCGAGGACGAGTCCCAGGTACTTCATCGTCCTCCCGACGCCGATGCGAACCCCCTCCACCGTTATGTGGGACTCGGACCGTGGCGCGTTCCGACCGCCATGAAAGCACATGGCCTCGGTCTTGTGCAGCGCCACGTCAAGTCCCAACTGCCGGATCCTATGAACGACTGTCGCAACCGCTTGCGTCGCCAGGTCGGCCGCCGCCTGGTGCGACTCTCCCTGCGCCAGGACGAGCGTGTCGTCAGCGTAACATACTACTTTGACGCCGTCAGGGAGGTCGCCGCGCAGCACCCAGTCGTATCCGATGTTCCACAGGGGCGGCCCCAAGACCGATCCCTGTGGGACACCGCACGATATCTCTCGCCGGTTCCACTCTCCCCAGTGACCGGGGTAGATGACGTCGTCGTCGCTGTGGTCCGCGTTTGCGCCAGCTTCAGGTTCCGTCGGAGACGGAGCCATGGGCGGGGGAGCATGCTCCCCTCGCGATGGGAACAAGGCGCTCACCACGTCCTCCAAGAACTGAGGCTGGAGACTCTGCGTCAACGGGGGAGCCCAGGGGCAAAGCTTCTCTCGCACCCACTTGTAGGGGCGGCCCCATGGGTCCCCGTCTAGAGTCGCCAGCATCTCCTCCCGGGCCAGTTCCTTGGCCCGCCAGATCTCGTCTCGGAGGACGGCCTTCGCTGCCCTGTAGCCCTCGTACAGCTCCGCCTCTACAGTCGCCGCGTCCGAAGGTCGGGTGCGGCGCCTGCGGAACCTGGTGTACCGGCGTCGCGCCGCAACGCACGCTTCGCGCAGCGCTGCTAGTTCGCTCGACCACCAGTACAGCTGACGCCGGGCGCGTCCTTGCCGGACCCGGGGCATGGCCACGTCGCAGATCTCCGACATGGCCTCCCGGAACCACTCCGCCTCGTCGTTTATGTCGGCAGGCCTGTCCGGGGGTGACCCCCAGGCCTGCACGATCGAGGCTTCCAGGAATAGCTCCCGGTCCATCTGCTTCAGCGCCCATCGCGGACCACTCAGGTCCCGTCGGACCGGCGCGTCTGGGGTCTGGGCGGAGACGTCGAACCGGATATACCGGTGGTCGGAATAGGTCTCCACCTCCTCCACAACGCGCCAGTCGGTGACGCGCGGTGACAGGCTAGGGGTGGCGAACGTAACGTCCACCACCGACTCGCCCGTAAACCGCACGCACGTGGGGACAGAACCCCGGTTCTCGATCACCAGGCCCTGTGCACGGGCCCAGTGCTCGAGCATCCTGCCCCGCCTATAGTCCGTGGACCGGGAACCCCAAGCCGGACTTTTGGCGTTGAAGTCCCCGAGGACGAGGGCGGGGAGGGAACCGAGGGCGACGACGACGTCTCCCAGCTCCGTTAGGGAGTTCTGGAACTCGGCGAGAGTTCGGTTCGGGGAGAAATAAACGCCTACCACAGCGATCTCCCCGAACCGTGCTGCGACGATCCCACGCCCTCTCTTGACGCGATCGAGGGGCGGGGTACCGGCGGCGGCCGACGAAACGAGGGTCACCGAGCCGTCCAAGTCCGCCACCCAGTCATTCCTGGGCAGGACAAAATACGGCTCGGCGACCACGGCGACGTTGATCAACCACTGCGCCATGCTCTGGAGCAAAAGTTCCTGAGCAGCGGCGCAGTGGTTGATGTTCGCCTGGAGGAAGCGCAATGGGGCCATTAATCGGGATCCATTGCAGCCTCCTCCAGGGCCCCTCGCGGGGGTTCAGCCACGACGGCGGCGGCAGTAGCGACGGCGGCGGCGGCGGCGGTGGCGGTGACGACGGCGGCAGAGGGCCTACCTCTGCGCCTGGCTTTGGTGGGTGGGGCGCAGGACTTGCCCCCAGCCCGGTGATCGGCCGGCTTGCCAACCGCCTCACATGCGAAGCAGTGAGGCGAGGCGGAGCACGAGCCGGCGTTGTGACCGGGCTGACCGCAGCGGAAGCACCTATCGCTGCGGTCTACCTCCGAGGTGCACACGCATGCCGCATGGTTGCCCACTTGGCAGCGGAAGCACCTCAGGGGTCTGGGGTCCAGGACTTTCACCTGCGCAGACACCCAACCAACCAGGAGCCTTCGGCCCTCCTGGATCTTTTTGGCCGCCGGGACGGGGCAGCTAACCGTAATGGTTTGCCCCCCGTGAAGCCAGGACGCAGGGCGCCCGCCCTCACCTGATCGGGAGGGCACCCCCCAGTCCTGGCTACGGCGGCCACCACTTCCTCGGCCGTCACGGAGTCATCCAGACCCAATATGCGCATGTCTGCGCGCTTGGTGGGTCTGGAGACTCGGGCCTCCTCCGCATTTAAGGACGCTCTGAGCCGTTCGGCCAGAGCGTCAGCGGCAGAGCCACTGGCCGCGCCGGGGATCTTCAGCATCCGAGCCCCCGTCGCAGTGACCCGGTGACGGAGGCCGCCGACGATGCCGAGCTCCGTGATGTCGATCGCCATCCGCGCCTTCGCCAGCACGTCGCGGTACGACACGCCCCTCTTCACCGCGTCCGGCTGCAGTGTGATCACTACAGCCGCGGTCTTGGGGGCGCGCAATCGCGCCGCGGCGTCTCGCCGCCGCCGTCGCTCCCTTCTCCGCGAGGTTCTGGCTGCGCCAGCAGCCTTCCTCTTCTCCCCGGCCACTTGCCAGTCGGCGCCGGCCGGAGGAGTCTTTGGAGGAGGCTGCTGGGACGGCTGGTTCCCGGCCTGGGCCTTCTTCCCTTTGGCCGCCTGTTTCGGCCCCGCAGGTGTCGGGGTCGGAGGCGGCTTTGGTGGGCCCGGTTTGGGCTTGGCCGGGGCCGTCTTTGCCCTCGCAGGAGCCGCCGTCGCTGGGGCCGTCTGCCCAGTGGCCGTCTTTACCTGAGGCGGCCTCGTCACCGTCCGGGGAGGCTTGGACGCGGCCGCAGCCGCGTACGAAGGCGCCGCCAGCGGGGGTCGCAGCACGCGGCTCTCCAATACGGAGAACCGCTGCTGGAAGGCGGCCAGCTCCTGTCGCACCAGGTCGAGAACCGAGTTCTCCACTGGTGTGGGCTGGCGTTTCTCCTTTTGGCCCCGCGGCGGCGCATTCCACTGGCCGTCTCCCCGGATTGCGGCCAGGTCCGCCTTAAGGGCGGCGTTCTCCCTCTGGAGAGCCTCTATGGCGGCAGTCAGGCGGGTGACCTCCAGCCGCAGATCGGACATATCGTCCCTGCAGCCGGAGCCACGCCGTAAGTCCGCGCGGCCGCTATGATGGAGGCCATGGCTTCGCCGATCGCGTCCTCCTTGCTCTTGCGGTTGCGCTTCCGCGAGATGGTACGGATGGCAGCCGCCACGGCCTCTTCTAGTTTGGCCTCGCTCGGGGCCAGACCAGTGTTGGGCTCTCCAGAGGGAGGCCCCCTCCCCGAGGTCTTGCCTCGGCCTTTACCCCGCACGCTAGTGGGGATCTTGCGGGCCGAGACAAGCCCCTCCTCCGACGACGACTCGTCGTTGCGGGGGCGCTTGAGGAACTCCTTCCTCCTGTCGGCGCCCCCCTCGTCACTCCTGACTGCGCTCCCAGAGATCAAGCTCTGGAAGCTTTCGGCGTCCGATGCCGACTCGGTTTCCGACCCGAGCACCGGCGCCCGGCCTCTCCTCCGCGGAGCGGCGCTCTGCGCTCGCTCAACGTTCGGTGCCGGTGAGGTGGACGTGCTGGACAAGTCCAGCGACTCCACCTCACGGGCACGTGAGCCTCCCTGGCTCAATGCGGCGACTGCCGGGGTAAAATTGGGGTAAAAGCTCTTGTTGTCCCCCCCAGAGTACGGTGGGACTGACCGAACGTGTCCGGTGCGGGACTCCCCAGCTGCGGAGCAGCTGGGACCCGCCTGGGTATCTTTGCCAAAAACTTTGTCTGCCATATTGTTTACTTTTTTAATGAGGTGAGTTCCTCCGACCCTATCTCCCATTTCCCCTCCCCTGGTTCACTTCACGGTTACGTCTAAAGATTAGACGCATACCGGAAGTGAACCTTTCCTCCCCCTTGACCCGATCTCTGAGACCGGGCCCCGCGCCGTCTAGAAGCTCGAGCTAGCTGCTCGATCCTCCAGGCGGCGCGCCTTCCCCCCGGTGTGTCCCTCTTGGTCTGGTTTCTCCCTCTGGGCCCGTCCGGCATGAGTGCCTCTACCGGCATGGCCCCAGAGATCATCGAAACACGCAAGCCCCACCACGACGACAACGTGGGGACACAGTTGAGCGATGTGAATTCTCGCAGCAGGCGTGACCCCTACAGGCTCGTGTTAGATGTCCTTCCAAGGCTTGCGAAATATAATAAAAGCTGTATGTTTATGTGTGTTCAGGTATACAATAGAATACCAAACGAATTAAAAACAAAACATAACAACAAGAATGTTCAAAAATAAATTATAAAAATGGTTCACTGCTAATAGTTTTTACAGTGTTAAGGAGTTCCTGGAACATAAAATCGCATGATGACTGATAGTTTCATTATGCATGTATTTGCACGCTTATATCTATTAAGCAAAATATGTTTGTTCACATTATTAACATTACCATCTTTTATACCATGTTTTTAGCAAATAAATGATTATTATTATAAAGAAAGAAATGGAACGCATACGAATACTTAACTCTAAATTTTTCGAAGATCTCTAGGATCTAGAATGTGTGTTTTATTCTTGACGATATCTGCCACGGTGTATCGTGTTATATACTTACTGAGTTGAGTATTCCATGTAAAACACTAGCAGTCAGCTGCATCGTGATAGACTAGACACCGACCGCGACATGTTTGGGCAAAAGTTAGCTAGACTGATTATGCATCGGTTATCGGTTAGACGTGCAATTCATCACAGGTATACTACGTGTAACATAAAGGGTATATACATAACAATCGCACGCCTTCTTTAGACGATAGTAAATAATATGGCAAAATTTTTGTAATCCTATGTCTACATGTGTGGAACTTATTAGAAATTTCAATAGATTGATAACAGAGGCCGATTTTTTCAAATGAAGAAGAACAAAGAGAATTATCGTGTTATTGGCAAGTGACGTGGAAAGTTATTGACCCTCGTAGTGCTGTGACACGTTTGTTATGTATGGTATTGAAGAAACATGTGAAACCGATAATTTGGTATCAATTCTTTGAGTCACTCATTTTGACCTGAAACTGTGCATAGAGACTCCATATCAGATATTGTCTTCAGTCCTTTTGGATAGATATGGGGTTTCCGTTACACGTTGTATAGTGTTCAGTTCGTTTATCAATAATAAAACACGAGAAACTTTATTTCATTTGGTTATTTACTATACTGTTGAAGGAGGATGCTTTGTTTTACTCGTTTATCCCGTCGCCGAGCGTACCACTAGATTTAAAATTATAAGTGATGATAGCATTAAAGCAATACGGTAGACCCCCATCACACCTGATGTTAAGCGATGATGTGGTCGAAGGTGAAGCTCGCTTACCATAATAATATACGTTTAATAATACCTAATAAATTAAAAAGCATGCACAGACAAACATTTACACACAAGTACAATTAGGTATACACACAATAAAAACCTTAACATAAAAATAAAACTAATTAATGACATTCATTGAAATGTTTGAGTGAACTCTGGTACCCAAGAAAAGATTTAACTTGTGTTATGGGTACCAGCATTCTGTAATTAATTAAATTCAATCATATTTGAAATTTGATACATTGGTTTAAGTTTCTATATATTATGTAAATAACCTAATAATTTACCAAGAAGTAACCTAATCACTGCTGAATTAAAGACCCATAGGTTATAGCTATCAGGAAACACCGACTCTACCTGAGAATTCCACTCCTTAGCTGTCCGCACAATGACAGAATTCCCAAAACGTGGAAAAGTGTGGATTCCGTAGGTTATTTATGTATTCATATAACACAAATCTATACTAATATTATAAAGCTGAAGAGTTTGTTTGTTTGTTTGTTTGTTTGTTTGCTTGAACGCGCTAATCTCAGGAACTACCGTTCTGATTTGAAAAATTCTTTCAGTGTTAGATAGCCCATTTATCGAGGAAGGCTATAGGCTATATATCATCACGCTAACACCAATGGGAGCGGAGCAGTAATGAAGAATGTTTCAAAAACGGGGGAATTTTTTTTCCACGGGGACGAAGTTGCGGGCGGAAGCTAGTAAAAGATAAGAACAAAAATATACAAAAGAAAAAGTGATGTTTATTTCAAAAGAGCTTTTATCTATCAGTCTAGCGATAGGAGAGTTGGATGAAAGGCGATAGATACAGTGTACAACACACCCCTCCTGAAGCAAGTGTCCGCCATATTAGAAACTAGTACTCTCGCGGGGCTTCGCTCCCGTGGATTCTATCACGGTAAAAACATAACTCTCCTTTTTTGCAGTCGGGTAAAAAGTAGCCTATAACCTTCCTCAAGCTTCAAGCTACTTCCATACCAAATTTCATCCAAATCCACCCAGTACTTTCGAAGATTAGCGCGTTCAAGCAAACAAACAAACAAACAAACAAACAAACAAACAAACTAACAAACTTTTCCGCTTTATAATATTAGTATAGATTATTAGAACCAGTATATGCCCAGCCTGTTTGAGAAAACTAGTGGGCATAAGAAACTATCCAGGAGCATTATCCGTTTTTAAACTCATTAAAACTTCGTGTACTTCATGTGGAACAGTGTCCAGTAGGATAAGAGATGAGAGCTGAGACTGACATGGGAAATGGGAGACAGATATGTTTTGAGTGGAACTCAAAGGTGTACTCTCACCAGCAAGGCTACAGATTCTTTCTCAGCGGATTTGATGTTAAGAAGTTAGTCGTTATTATTTTAAGTTAGTAATATTTATTTATTTACATACTATAATAAATAAATAATATTACTCACTTGTTGCAATTGTACACCTTACAATATTTCTATGGATACAAAAAGTAAAACTAGTGTACAATGGGCAGTCTTATCGCACAGGGCGATCTCTTACAGACAACCTTTGGATGGACAAAACTTAAAGGAGACTGATTTAGGGCTGTCAGTGTAGGTACAAACATCATAAATAATATAAAATACATACGTAGGTACAATACAAAAATCATATACTAAAAATATTTACATGCATAATTGAGAAAAAAGGGGAAAAGTTACAGGGAAAGGTAATGCTCGTACATCTCTCTTCTATGGGTATGCATTCCACAAACGAATGTTTAATAATGTTTTTCAGAGGCATTATCAGTTTTTCATAGACTTTCAAGAAATTGTTTTGCATAGTTACGTTTGAGTTTCTTCATTAGGTTATTACAATAGTTGCGGTAACGTTTGTAAGTAACTCTAAGGATTTCATCATGGGGATTAGAACGTAGCCTTTTCTGCATATTGTTCCTATTACCGATGCAACGTAACACCCTTTGTGTTATCCAAAGCCTGATAATCCGCTGTGTTTTGGTATTTGCTTCACATACGTTGTCTCTTTCAGCGATTCTGTAATAACCGTGACTATGTTTCGAGGCTAAGGGATGAATGGAAAAATATTGTAGGGTTGCCCCATTGTAACTTACTTGATTATGTTATGGAGGTATTAGGGTAAGCATATAGCCTCAAAGAGCAGTCAGCAATACTGATGGGGCCCGACAAAGTCATTGCCTGCCGGGGTTGCGGGAATGATCAAACGAGATACCGCGGCCCTGGAAGGCAAGGGCATCTGATGGAGCAGGGTGGGTTTTTACACTCCCTTCCGTTCCGGGAGGAGCCATTTGATGATTTTCCCATCCAGAAAAAAATAGGTAAACATATAAAATTCAAATGTACAGTCGCCAGCACATCAAGCTATCCGAATCTGTGAAAACCCAATTGAGTTTGAACCTTATCATGTTGTAATAAAGTTGTAAATCTATTAAATTATTTTGACAGATTGGACTAGGTTGATGTGCCAGCCACCGTACCTATTTAAAGTTAAAGCCTCTGAACTAGAAGTTAACCTTATTATTAACAAGTATCAAAACGAAAGAAGCCAAAGAGGTTCGTTACCGGTCGGTTCTCTTTGTGAAGTGAAGTTTGTCGCTAGAAGTTTGTACAATCGACAAATTTGAATCAGGACCCACTTTGACAATACATCGTTTGAAATCGTCAAACTAACAAAGATTTTCCTCATTCACTGTGCATGCCGCACTTAGGACGCTTAATATTTTTAAGCAAGCTATGTCAATACGTCGTCCTTGCAGGTTGTTGCCATGGAAATGTATGTGTACGGGAATATTGACCTATTTGTATTTGAATCTCTGTAATAATAAATGAATAGCTTAAAAAACTAAAAACACACTTATAAGAGGAATGTAATGAGTACACACTCGATATGTTTACTAGTAGGCAGTCCATGGTTCCATCAGCCACTTTCATATGTAGATTAGAAGAATATTATTATTGTATCAATGTCATCTAATCTACATATAATTGCCAAGTTTCATGATGATACAACAATTAGAAATGAATGTAATTAAGATTCTTAGATTGTATTGCATAGTTTGTTACAGCTCGACCTAATAAAAGCGTGTTAAAAAAAAAGCTTATGGTGGGTCATGATTCTAATTTGTCGTTTGTACAATCATCATATCTATACTATATATCTATACTAATATTATAAAGCGGAAAAGTTTGTTTGTTTGTTTGTTTGTTTGCTTGAACGCGCTAATCTTCGAAAGTACTGGGTGGATTTGGATGAAATTTGGTATGGAAGTAGCTTGAAGCTTGAGGAAGGTTATAGGCTACTTTTTACCCGACTGCAAAAAAGGAGAGTTATGTTTTTACCGTGATAGAATCCACGGGAGCGAAGCCCCGCGTGAGTACTAGTAATATTATAAAACGGAAAAGTTTGTTTGTTTGTTTGTTTGCTTGAACGCGCTAATCTTCGAAAGTACTGGGTGGATTTGGATGCAATTTGGTATGGAAGTAGCTTGAAGCTTGAGGAAGGTTATAGGCTACTTTTTACCTGACTGCAAAAAAGGAGAGTTATGTTTTTACCGTGATAGAATCCACGGGAGCGAAGCCCCGCGTGAGTACTAGTCGTTTATATGCCGGATTCGTTTTTATTATAATTTCTGCTTAACTTCTTCCCAACCACATTTGTGTTTCACTTTTAGTTGAACCGGATGAAACCTTCTTTTTTGTTCTGGGTGGGAAAATTATCAGATGACTTCTCCCGCTGTGGGTGGAGTGGAAGGGAGTATCAGTCTTCTACTGACTAAAAACCCACCATGATCCTTTAGTTTCCCTTGCGTTCCGGGGCCGCGGTATCTCGTAAGAACATTCCCGCACCCCCGGCAACCGGATGCAGCCTAGTGCCAATATTTTACATGGAGCCACTACCTATCTGTCCACCACAGTCCAGAAACGTACCACCATAAGTTATTATTTTATGTAGCTATTTAATCCGGAGTAAGGTCACATTGCAAATAATGCATGTGCGTAGTATTAGGAAGTCTAGTTGGTACATCCTTGAGTGACATATTGGTAGGACAAAAAAACTATGGAGTGGCGTATGGCGTAGAAGTTTTAAGTTACCTCATGAAGTAGAGGCGGTGTTTTGCAAGATGAATTTGATTGATTTTTTTATGTTTTTTAGGGGATTGAAGTTATAATAAATATCAAATATTGTACGATGTGATTAGGCAAAAGTAATAATTAAAAATATCTAAAAAAACCCGACTGCTCGTCTGAAATGCAAGAAACAAGCACATTTTTATTTTAAAAAGTGATAGGCGGGACCCATTTTATAATATTATTATAAAAATGGGATAAGTTCCTCCTGCTTGACCCCTTTTCCCATTCCAGTGTAAAATAAATTATTTTTATTATTCTTATTTTGACAATATTTTTATTACTTTCTGTGTTAGAAATTATCCAAAGATGTTCCATATCTTTGGTTCTGTTATTTAAGTTTTCTTTATTTGGTTATTTAAGTAGCAAATTATGGAAATTCAAACTACCTAGAGGTGATATGAAAGTAGATCGCAGTGCTTAGTACTTTTCATTAACTCTCCAATACATTGAGTAGGTATGTAATAAATATTGACAATACAAACAAAATTTTGAAAAATTACGTTAATGAAACAAAATCAATAACAGCAAAACATTTCATCTAACAAAATGAAGACGAAAAAGTACAAACACATGTCGTCGTGTAAAAAAAATCATGTCCACTTTACTCCACACCTTCGCCTGTCCCAAATCTCGTTACACCTTGAAAGCTCATCTCTTGTGTCGCTAATGAGCAATCATTTTTCATCCCCGAACCTTTTGAAGACAAGTTGTATAAAAGCTTCACTCAACATCGCAATAGTATCATTTGAACTGATTACATCTGTAGATACAGACTTAGGTTCGACATTAAGTTTCGCTGTATTATCTGCAATATGAAGGTACTAAATTGAAAAATAGTTATATAAGAGTGTTCATCATCATGTTCATCCTCCTGCCCTTATCCCAGTTACTTGGGGTCGGTGCAACACGTTTTTTTCTTCCATTCCTTATCAGACGTCACAGCATCATTTAATCCTTTTTCTTCCATATATACTCACATAATCCACCTTTTCTTTGGCCACCTGTCTAGTAGTCTTCTGTTATTGTTCCGAAATATTGTTTTTATTGGATTGCAGTGTTTAGCATCAATTTGATGGGGATTGATTAATATGTTCGCTAACAGTACGTCGTTAGGCGGGAAATTAAAATTGTGCGTTATGAGAGTACGTCGAGGGACGGGCCACTTATTTTTAAGAGTACGTCGTGGAAAATTCTACTGTCATAATGTGGTGTCAGGATAAGTGCTCACTGTCAGCGAACGTGTTAAAATAACAGCGGCACGGTTGGATCTTTAAAGTTGAGCAACGCTTGCAGAGGTCTCTGATCTGAACACATCGAGATTTCACTGTGTTTCGAAGAACCAGTTACGCCATTGGTTCCGGCTCTCATTTGTACATATTTGACAGTCATTACGGGTAGTCATAAGCCAGAAAATCTGACCCCAGACTTGCCAAGGGGTGTAACTCGGCTTCTGAGTTGTTAAAGGCAGAGTCGCTCTATAAAACACCAGCACTGAGCTGAACCCAGTTAGACTGTTAATCGACCCCAACGATGTTGGCAAATGGCTTAGCAGATGACGTGTGGATAAATATCGAAAGCTCGTAGTGATTTAACTAGAACACTTTGGATGATAGCAAGCTTGTGTTATGAGAAAGATATGTTCAAAGCTCCAGAGCCTTAAACATCGGCGACGAGTTGCTAATCTATCGGTTTTCTATCAGTTACATTTTGGTTAGTGTGCGATGGAATTACACAGTCTAATTCCTCCAAGCCCGTTCCATCATTGAGCCACAAGACAAACGGCGATGCGCCATCGTTAAATGGTGGACATTCCACCCATACGCACAAAACGTTTTGGGAATACCTTCATTGTGCTAAGGAGTGGAATTCCCTGCCGGAGTCTGTGTTTCCCGATAGCTATAACCTAGGTGTCTTTAAGTCAAGAGTAAATAGGTTACTTTTAGGTAAGCGTGCTCCATCTTCGACCACATCATCACTTACCATCAGGTGAGATGGTGGTCAAAAGCGAACTTTAAAAAATCTCATCTAATACTCTTATCTTTTTTAGACCGTCGCAGCTGCCGTACTTCTTGTGGCATTCGCTTGTGCTGAACCTCCGCCCTCAAACAGGTGAATATCTTTTACTAATATATGTTGTGAATCCTGTGTTTGTATTGCGTGTGTGAAATAGAGGAAAACCTTTCCGGGGATTAAAATATTAATTTATATTCATTATCATACCGAGGGTTTAATGCGAAAACCTACGAAAAATCATTGTTTCAAAAAATGGGTTAAGCACATGAAAGTGATTATTTTTATACCTGTACGAAGGTACTGTTAAAACACAAAAATATGGAAATAAAAATGTGTCCTAACTTTTTGTTACTACTAAGTGTGTAAGTAGCTACTGAAGTTTTAGTAGGTAATTGGCACTCCAATTTCAATCAACTTTTAAGAGTTACTATTTTATTTATTTATTTAGACACAATATGGCATTCTTACTACCTATTGACATTGTATTATAGGTAATATAAGGCCGCCAGGAACAGTCACAATTACCTTCCGTACCTACTAGTTGTTACTGTACTACGGTAAGTTATAACTTACCATTACTGTGACCCATATTCAACAAACGTATTTATGGTTAAGTTGTAACTAAGCTCCCTTTGCACAGGAGAAAGAAAACAAAAAATAATCTTACAATAATGTTTTTTCTTAAATTTAACATTATCATCAATATCTCAAAATTCTTATTTTTACTCCAGCCTTTTCCATTTGTTATCGCCTTCTCCTTGTCCTCATCACGTGCCCAAATAGAAATAAAACTAGCAATTTGTGTAGAATTCACATTACTAGCAATGTTGTTAACCCCTCCAACTAAGCTAAATATTCTTTACCTTCCAGCTACTTACCACCTTCATCCTCAAGCCGCGGTGCTGGCTACCCGCAAGGTCCAGCTAATCAGAACTTTGGAGGCGGACCTCAGATAGTGGCTGCGAGGACTCTGAGTGGACCTCTAGGTCATGCTGGTGCAGGGGGAATTGCTGCTGGAGCTCTGGGTGGAAAGACTGGACTTGGAGCTCAACTTAATGGTTTTGGAAGGTAATGAAATGCCTCAGCTTAATGCCTTTTTATTTTTGGGTGGGAAAATCAGCATATCATATGGGAAGGGAGCATCAGCCCTGCCTAAGACAATATCCTCCTTTGAACTTTTTGTGTTACTTATAGATTAAATAGATCTATGCATATTGACAGATTAGAAATGTCTGTCAGTGTTTTTATTAATGCTCTTTTTTTTCAATTATTTAACTGTGTTTTCTCAAATTCTTTTAGCTATTGATAGGACACTAATACAAAAAAATCCCTCTGTCAAAAAAATCTCTCTGTCTGTCTTACTTTTTGTCCGGGCTAATCTCTGGGACGATTGAAACAATTTTAATGTGGCTTTTTCTTGAAGATATGCTACTTTTTAATGGTCACTAACAGTATTGACAACTTAAAACGGGATATGCACCATGTATGTTTATTGTTCAGAGATCACGTATGAACTCTGAACTTACGAGTTCATCCGTGATCAATAAATACCATGGTAAATATCCCGTTTTATGTTCTAATAACCCCAAGTGTCAAAAGCCTTTCAGCATTTAAAGCAAGAGTGAACGGGCATCTTCTGGGCTCGCTCGTTCCATCGTAGACCTCATCAGGCGAGATCGAAGTCAAGAGTGGGTTCATTCAGAATAAACAAGCGGTGTCTAAAATTTCAAACGGTTCTCAGGTCTACTCCTCAAGGTCACGCCTCTGGTGCCTACCCTCGTGTTGCCGGTGAGGAGTCATCTGGCTATGACCACAGTGCTTCTGGCTATGACCACAGTGCTTCTGGCTACGATCACAATGCCGCTGCTTTCGCCAGAAACGCTCTGGAAGAAATCAATTCTGTGAGTATAAAAAAACCGGTCAAGTGCGTGTCGGGCCACGCGCAGTGTAGGGTTCCGTAGTTTTTATAACAGCCAAGTGCGTGAGTTTATTATTTATAAAACTTATTTAAATATGAAACTAGCGCGATACAACTGACGCTTAGCGCCATCTATCGACATTTCTATGGAGTTGTTCGAAATTTTCGAGTCAAATACAATTGGTCGACTATTACTCGTAAACTTGTAAAGCCCACTTATGTGTGATAGTTTTCCTTTAAACTTCGTTATATATAGGTACTACTACCGTGACATTTGAATTTGTAACTAGAACCGTTTAGTCGGTAGAGGGGGCGGACACTTCACTCTAACGAAAATTGGTACTTTAAAGCTTGATTTGTCACGAACGGTTTACTTAATCAAATAACGGTCTTCCTAAACCCGTAATATTTTTGAAAGACCTATCCAACGATATCCCACACTATGGGAAGGACGAGAAAAGAAAATTATCATCCCACTTTACATGTAGGGGAGGTACCCTAATTAGTAGTTTTTTTTTTCAAATTTTTATTTTACCACTTTTCTGGCGTCATTAACGTGTATACTCATGCCAAATTACAACTTTCTAGTACCAATCGTTTTTGAGCTAAACCGCGGACAGACAGACAGACAGACAGACGGACATGGCGAAACTATAAGGGTTCCTTGTTGACTACGGAACCCTAAAAAGCCTTTTGAAGACACCGTTGGCACAGTGGTTTAGCGATTGGCTGCTAACCTGTGTGTCGTAGGTTCAATTCCCGTAATTAAACAAAATATGTTTGTATGGCCTACAAATAGTTGTTCCCGGTCTGGGTGTTTGTTATAAATCACTTTTGGCACAGTTGAAATTCCTGGTGTGGTGGGGTAATGATTCATAGAAATGGTTTGTTTTTTAAAGCTTTGTGTA
The DNA here is from genome assembly GCA_943138885.2 of Tholera decimalis. Classification (NCBI taxonomy): domain Eukaryota; kingdom Metazoa; phylum Arthropoda; class Insecta; order Lepidoptera; family Noctuidae; genus Tholera; species Tholera decimalis. Next base: position 34,966,432 of record OW964571.2, read on the forward strand.
CTCACTTTACGTTTTAGGCATTTTCTTCAGTCGATATTATGGTGGTGCAGAGACAGAACATGACAGGTGCAACTTAATAAAAAGATAAAGGAATATTTAATATGTAGTAATTACATAAACTCATAACTTACTAAAATAAGCAATCTCATTGGGCAAGAAAATCTTGTTCATGATCATCTTTTAGTTCTGTCCATCCAAAGGTAGTCTGTAAGAGATTGCCCTGTGCGAAAATATAGTAAGGTTTAGGTACGATATAAATTATAATAAATCTAAGATATAAAAATCGCGTGTCATTGTGTTGGTTATCGAACTCCTCCGAAACGGCTTGACAGACTTTTATGAATGTTTTTGTCTGTATTTGGTAAAGAAAAGGTCGTTGGCTATTTTTTGTTTAGTCAGTAGAAGTCTGACACACCCTTCCACTTAACCCAGAGCAGGAGAAGTCATTTGATTATTATCCCACCCGGAAAAAAATCTATTTTTTTATTTATATTTTTTACAGCTAATCAACTTTTCCCGGGTTTTCCATACTAATATTATAAATGCGAAAGTCTGTCAGTCTTTTCCGATTTAAATATGGAATGGAAATAGTTGAAGACCCAGGGTCAAAGATAGGTTACTTTTAAATAAAATGAAACAAACTATTCCAACGTCATGATTCCATTTATCTAAATAGGGCTTTTAACTTTTTTAAATAAGGTAAGCCATCGGTATCTCTATATATTAAGCATCCTTATAATATTGTCCAGGAGCCAGCCAACTACAACTTCGGTTACATGGTAAATGACTACCAGGAAGGCACCGACTTCGGCCACCACGAGGAACGCCAGGAGGAACGGGCTCAGGGAGAGTACCACGTCGTACTCCCTGATGGCAGGAAGCAGGTCAGTACCTTTATAGAAAGATAATGAAATTAAATGCAATATTTATATCAAATAATTCAATTTAATTCATTTATTGCTAGTAACAAAACTCAATCAAAACAAAATTCCTTATTCCTATGTTAGTACTTAACCTAAATTACAAGATTGTTTCGTGAATAGAAGCTACAAGCTTAACACTGACGTTTAGAGCTTGCAGCAGTGATTCGCAAACACACAGTCGAGCCTGCTCGCCTTACAACGTAGGTTTATATTGGGGCTAGCCCAACATAATCCTCCGTTTTGTGTTGATGTTTATTTTGCAATTAGATGTTGCCGGTGTTTCCTAGGTGAAACCCTAAGAAGAAAAACCGAAACACAATCAGAGGTCTATTTTAAAGTCCATACGATCCTTAGTGATCAAATCATATGAGAGCCATGTAGGTTTATGTCTGTGGCGTCTTTTAGAAGACAGAATCACACAGAATTGAGCAGGACCGTCCAAACTTAACCGTAGCTCAACTTAGAACGTTAAGGAGCTCAAACATATGGTTATACTCTTTATTGTATGTACCCATAACAGAATCAAATAAGGGCTTAACAATTAAAAAGGGTAATACAATGGTCGGTCTTATCGCTAAAACATTGTTTAATATTATCGACATCATTTCAAAAAAAGGGTTGCGTTGACCACTGTCTCACCTGATGTGTGATGATGTGGTTAAAATTAAGCACGCTTGTCTAGTGGTAACCTGCTAAGCTTGTCTAAAGTTACAGCTATTTAAAAGAACAAATTTAAACTGTCTCCATCTCCATTACTTTCAGACCGTAAGCTACGAAGCTGATGAACGTGGCTACAAGCCCCAGATCTCTTATGAAGATTCCGAAGATCTAGCCCGTGCTGGAGGCTATGACAGCAATGCTAGCAACGGCCGCAGCAACCTAGACAACGGTTACAAAAACCACGTTAACCACGACGGTGACAGCGGTTATTCTAGCTATGGAAATGGGAATGCACGTTCCAACGGTTACTGACTACAACATGGCCGCCGCATCGATGCCATTCTATTTTTGAATTTCACCTATTTATTTTTTATTTTGTGACATCGGCATGTATGTGTACCTACATGGGAAATTAAAATCTTTTTTGATAATGTGTAAGCTTAAATGAACTATTTAATATGATTTCTTAAATAAAGATGATTAATTCACACTTTATTTATTTGTTTTGTTTTGCTAATCATGAGTTATTAGTGTTATTACAGTTATTATAAGTAATAATAAAAAAAACTTCTTGAATAAGTACTCTTTCAGTGTCGCTGCGTAGAGACTCGCACTGAGACCGAACAAATACCATAAACACAAAATTACATTAACAGCCCAATGCTAGGACACTGGTAATCACACAATGGTAATCGAGCACGTGGAACTAGTGTGGGCTGGTAGATAGATAGATAAAACTTTTATTGGTCAATAGAAATCCCAGTAGCTGTACTTACGGACGTCGAGCAGGTGGCGTACAATAAAATAATGAAATGAACTTGAGAGTGAGCATAGTGATCTGCAATATTATTTGTGCAATATTTATACAAAAGCAGCATTTCCGATACATACATAAAGCTGATACTGCGGAAAATATATGTAAGGTGTAAATAAAGTGTTTTAACAACAAATTTTGTGTGAATTTTATCTAAATAAGTAAATAAATAAACAGATTAGCTGTGATAATCATTGTGTGGTCTTGCCTGCAGCAGGTACCTACTGCTAACTTTCACACACATGTCACATGTCTTCCTAGGACATAGGCACCTGTTTCCTCATGCCATTTTCTTCACCGTTTTGATATTAGTAGTGATGATATAAATTACACAAAGTAATTTACGTGAGTTAAGGAATCCCAATCCCCCAATACTAGCTTCGTCAGCTAATAATTATATTACTTTAGAATAATGAGACCAGTGGATTACTTTGGTCCTGGTCAGATCCACCTGGAAATCATGGGAAGAGGTCTTTGCCCAACAGTGGGATGATGCAGACTAACGGTATCAGTAACGAGAGTATAAGTCAGCATATGGTAGGTATCTAGGACATGCTCAATAGCAGAGATGATTGGTTAGCAATAAGATTAATATTCTGCAGAATTATGTTAATTACTGTCTTGCTGTTGTCGCCTCTTTTATCTGTTCTGTGGTTGTCGCTTACATTCGTGCTTGGATAAGAACTAACGACTTGTAGCTTATTAGTCATGCCTACAATCCATAGGCTACCATTGCTACTGACAAAATACTGATATTATTTTTAAAAACAGTCAACATGAAAGTGTTACGTTTACCTTACGAGTAGTCACTAAACGGTTTGGGAATGTCACAACCACATGTCACGTGATTGTCACGTGTTAGTAAATGTCAACTCCATACAATTAATTTTTCCGTTGGCGTTAACGCTTACAGAAAATGGATTTTGTCTAGGCCCGCAGGGGCCATACCATGACGTGTTAAAGCGAGAGTCGTTCGAGCGAGAAAGAGAGATGGAGCTATATAGCGTGCATAGCTTCATCTCTCTTTCTCGCTCGAACGACTCTCGCTTTAACACGTCATGGTATGGCCCCAGATCCCTACAATATTGTCCTTGCTAATATAATTTGAGTATACAACGTGCAACAGAATAAACGCAATTCCTGAAAGTAGTTGGTTCGGAATCGGCTTCTGAATCGGTTTCCGTCATAAAAAATAGGTGTTAAATTTTGATGGAAATATCTTTCATTAAACTTAAAATGGGAACACAGTATCATGACAAATTTATACAATCCTTAATTCAAGGAAATTGTGTGCGTGTCGCGTCGGCCGCTAACATTGCATGAGTGTATCGTCGTTGCGCTTGCAAAAGTCGCTATGTGGTAAATAGTCAATTTTCGTTCTTTTATGAAGTTTCAATCGTTATTTTAATACACACATGCTGTAAAAACAGCCATCTGATAAACGCAATATAGAAAGGTAACTCTTTAAATATTTCGTTTATTAGATAGCTGTTTTACAGCATGTGTGTATTAAAATAACGATTGAAACTGCATAAAAGAACGAATATGACTATTTACCACATAGCGCCTTTTGCAAGCGCAACGACGACGCGACGGTATGCGTTTCCATAGGGATATTGTGTGACGCACATACGCTTTGCGTTTAGTAAGGATAATTATTTTATGAAAAATGCCTAGGTTTGGTTTCAATTTATTTTGCGTCACTCAAATTTGCGTAGTTATTCCCTCAAAAGAATACCACAGACATGAACCTACATGCTTCTCATATACAAATACAAATTGTCTGGACTTTAAAAGTGACTTTGACCTCTGAGTTTGTTTCGGTGTTTCTTCTCAGAGTAGTCAGTTAGGAAATACCGGCCTCATCTAGCTAAACTTAACACGCAAAAAAACATGACGTGTAAGTGTTATTTATAACCAATTTACAAAATAAATATTTCATTTCATTTCATTTCATTTCATTTAGTTACGGATGGTGTTTCAGACTTATAATATAAGATTCTAATTGGGGTGTCTGAGATATTGCGCTTAATCTGTTACACCTTGTATATTACTAATAAGTTATTAAGTACCTACTATCCGTATTTGAAAAAAAATTTCGTTTGCATGCATAGCGTTTTCTTGACAGTAAATACTTTTTCTTTCATTCACGGGGTTGCGGGAATGTTCTTACGAGTTACCGCGGCCCCGGAACGCAAGGGCAACTAAAGGAAACGGTGGGTTTATAGTCAGTAAAAGACTGACTCCCTTCCGTTCCACCTGGAGCGAGTGAATCATTTGATGAAGAAATGGTCCAAAAGAATTCTTTTCATACGATATTTGAGTCTATACAAAACCCCACTCTGTCAGCAATTTGAATCGTCACTGAATCTTAACAAACCAGATTAAAAACAAACAATTTTAAGTCAATACTTATTAGCGCAGCGGAAAACGAATAAATATTTAAATAAAATATTAATATAGATCGGATTCTCGCTATTGGCCTTGAGCGACGTATTGTTTTAAATTCGTGTTAATAGATTTCCGTGGTAGACCATTAGGTGACATGTTTTTTGCAGGGACACAAAGTAAATATGGAGTGTTTGATGAACAAATAAAAGGTGATCGAGCAAAGATTTGGCCTACTTAAAGATTATAAGGAAAACGAGGATTAAATGAGGATTTATGAATGGGTACCTACGTCGGTTCGAACTCGGTTAGGCAAATTACCTTGTGTAATTTTCATCTACTCCACTGCTCTCAAAACCCGTCTATTCGTGTTAACTAGTTTTTGTTTTTAAATGTGTTAAATTTGTTATGTATTAGTTTATTTATAAGATTTTGTATTTGTTTATTGTTTTGTATGGGCCTAGTTGCCTGAAATAAAGGATATATTATTATTATTATTATAAAATGGTGTAAGAAAACATCGTGAGGAAACAGGCACGTTATAATACCGAAAATCTAGAGACATGTAATGTCCAGAAACTCGCACTGGGTCGGCGCGGCGCACGGTGGGCTGAAAAACGGCTTTCATAGACTTAGGCATTTTATTTTGCAAGTGCCAGTTTTTGTGCCGGATATCACTTCTATTTGTTATAACAATATACAAAAATGACACCAGAATTGATTCTGCACAAAAACGAAGGAATTATAATTTTTTTACGAAAATTTTGTATGGAGCTAGTATGAAAAATCGAAATATCTCTGAAACGGCAGCGATAACCGTAATATCCTTATAGGAGGTTTTAGTACTAATTATTTATGATTTTTTGACATACGTTACATAATGGTTGTAGATGCCTTTTTTTTTTAATCTTCGTCAAAATATTTTTATTTATTTTTACATATTAAACGTTCCTTTTAGTGTTTAAGTTGAAGAATTCAGAGCTTTAACAACTCTTAACATAAAATAGCATCACCCCTATAGACCTGAAGGACTAGACAGAGGTGTGTAGTATCTTGTTGATCTTGTAAGATTTCCAACAATACCAAATAGTTGAATATCAGTGTCAAAGTGCCCATGCTGTCGCTTCTTTTAGAAAGATAGGGGAATGAAATTGTTAATTGATCATACCCTAAAAGTATGATTACAACATAACCGGACACATAATAATATCGACACAAAAGGAATTTTAAAACCTTGCATACGTTCAAAATACAAAATAACATATTGTGTAGTCATCTAATGAGTCTGATGACAAGTTATTAAGTAATTAGAATGATGGTTGTAGTCTTCTGATTCTAATGAGCCTATTAAGTGATTAAATGATTTGAAATATCTCGCAACAATACCAACTAAGAACTGCATTCACCTTTTTATAATTAGTGAGCTAATGTGATTTGCTAATGTTGATTAGTTCTACTATGAGTTCTACGAAATGTTTTTGACGATTATAAATTTTTATTATCATATCTTTTATAACTTTAATGAGGGTAGTTAACTAATTATTGACTTTATACAATAAAAGGGCTATAATTTTGTTCCATAATTTAGATTGTTCACAACCGTGTAACTGCTAACACTAAAACTATTTGCTTTGCGACTACAAAATCTTAGAATGGAAAGTTTAATCACCAACTTAGATTTGTTTGTTCTTCTAAAAAGTGAGTGTCCTTCATTTAATCATGAAGTATTGTTTAGTGCAATTGTGTCCCGCATAGGCGATTGCCTTTCTGCCGAAGATCAAGTAACTCTCAAAGAATTTTGCCGGAGATTCACGCGAGCTGCTTTAAACAGGTGGCAGAAATCTAAACGATTCTTTGATAAGTTTAGAAATACGTACGGAGAGTGGTTGCAAGCAAATATTGATTGGCCGAGTTGCGTGCAAACTTTAATAAATCAAGAACCAACTGTTGATGAGATAAAAACCAACAGAAATGAACCACTTAGATGCTGTAACATCAAAAACTGTGTGTTCTGACATATATGAATTTGGCCTATCATCCCTACATGCCCGTATAAATTGCATGGAATGTCTGTTACACATTGCGTACAGACTTGACTTCAAACAGTGGGCAGCAAGAAGTAATGAGCATAAAGATATGTTACAAAACAGAAAAAAAAACATTCAAAATAAATTTAAAGAGGAGCTCAATCTGTTAATTGATATAGTAAAACAAGGCTCGGGAACTACCAATGACGGGAATACCGCAAGGAAGTTTTTCGAGTTTCCCAATAAAACTGCAGCTATTACTGGGTTGTATCAAAACCTGATAAAAAGATTTGCTGTTATTTTGCAAGCAATAACATCTGGTGAGAAGATCGATGTCATCAAATTTAAAGATTTTGCTCGCAAAACAGCAGAAAAGTACGTGGAATTATACGACTGGTACTACATGTCATCAACCGTACATAAACTATTAATACACGGAGCTGACATAATCGAAAAAAATGATATTGTCCCGATTGGGACTCTCTCGGAAGAAGCCTCAGAGTCTCGAAACAAAGATTTTAGGAGGTTCCGGGAACATCATTCGCGGAAAAGAAGCAGGCAAGATTCTAATCAAGATATCCTAAATATGTTTGTTGTTTCTTCGGATCCTTTTCTAAGTGCACAAAGGCCGAAGTTAGATGCCAAAAGGAAGACAACCTTTTTTGCTGAAACTCTCGACCTAATACAGTTTCCGGAAACTGAGTTCGAGTTTGTAGGTATATCCGATCTGGATTCTGACTCGGAATTGGAGTCCGACAACGAAAGTTGTAAAGAAAATTTGTAAAATTTAATTATTTTTCTTTATGTTCTTTTGTTATTTATGTTAGTTTATTGTACCAATATGTTTAGTTAATAATTTCATAAATTATAGTTTCAAATATGTATTTTGTATAATTGAATTTATTAGATATTATTTTTGTTACTTCTGTTTTATTTAAATTACCTATCAATAAAAAGTTTATATACAGTCTTTTTTTTTCACATATTCTTAATATTTGGGGAAAAAGCATGCTTCCTAACGATGTTCTTAACTTTGACACAGTTCATGGATCGTTTTGAACAGTTTCATATGTTAAAATAAATAATGTTAGTACTATAATCCCCTATAAGGATATTATTATTATTATGTGTCCGGTTATGTTGTAATCATACTTTTAGGGTATGACCAATTAACAATTTCATTCCCCTATCTTTCAAAAAGAAGCGACAGCATGGGCACTTTGACACTGATATTCAACTATTTGGTATTGTTGGAAATCTTACAAGATCAACAAGACACTACACACCTCTGTCTAGTCCTTCAGGTCTATAGGGGTGATGCTATTTTATGATAAGAGTTGTTAAAGCTCTGAATTCTTCAACTTAAACACTAAAAGGAACGTTTAAATATGTAAAAATAAATAAAAATATTTTGACGATTTTTAAAAAAAAAAGGCATCTACAACCATTATGTAACGTATGTCAAAAAATCATAAATAATTAGTACTATAACCCCCTATAAGGATATTACGGTTAACGCTGCCGTTTTAGAGATATTTCGATTTTTCATACTAGCTCCATACAAAATTTTCGTAAAAAAATTATAATTCCTTAGTTTCTGTGCAGAATCAATTCTGGTGTCATTTTTGTATATTGTTATAACTAATAGAAGTGATATCCGGCAAAAAAACTCGCACTTGCAAAATAAAATGCCTAAGTCTATGAAAGCCGATTTTCAGCCCACCGTGCGGCGTAGTGGTTCATACCTACATTAATTATTTGAACATCAAAAATTCATTGCCCACCCCATTATCCTTACTAATATTATAAATGCGAAAGTAACTCGGTCTGTCTGTGTGTTACGCAATCACGCCTAAACTACAGAACCGATTTTCATGAAATTTGGTACGGACATAGTCTAGAGCCTGAGAAAGGACATAAGGCTGCTTTTTAATGCAAAAAAAGGGCTGTAAGGGGTTGAAATAGGGCATTTTCGCGCGGACGAAATCGCGGGCACAGCTAGTTGAATATAATTCAATAATGGGATGAGCAATGAATATTTTAATTTTGTAATTTTATTTTTAATTTTTATTGCGGGCACTGTTTCTCCTAAACAGGCTGTATCGCAGCTTACCAGGATGAGGAGAGCAGAACCACACCCAACAGATTTGTAAAATATTATACCTACTACTAGTTCACATTATAGATTTAGTACCTACTCATTAATGTATTACAAATATCTTTTTTTTAATTTCTTTTATTAAATTATATCCACTCAAAATAGGCGAAATTGGAAATAATAAAGAAAGAAAAAAAATTGAAATCAGTATGTACTCAATTGTACAGACGCCAGCACATCAAGCTACAACAATCCGTCAAATTTCTTTAATAGAATTTCAACTTTATTGTTAAAGAAATTAGGTTCAAGGTTGATTGGGAAAATTTTACAGTTTCGGGTAGCTTCATGTGCTGGCGTCTGTACATCAGGCACACACACATACAAATATAGGTAAACAGTAAAAAACTAAAAAGCCAGTAGGTACGTGCCTCAGGCTACACCAAATAGGTTAATTTCAGCATAATAGCATCATATCAGCACTTTCCAAACGCAAAAAATGTACGTGAAGAGAGTCTAGCTACAAAACGCTGGCTCGTCATGCGTCACCACTTACTAGTGTTTAACAGGAGTATACTTGCACGAGTTGACGAGTATATTTGCATGCGTTATTCTAATATACAATCTACAAGTTTTACTGTACAGTTTCGTCATAATTCACTAAGTAGTTTTAGCATGAAAGAATAAAAAACATTCATTTATAAATCCACAAAAACTTTCTTATTACAATATAAGTAATGCTGTTGTGTTCACAAGTACTTACGAATCACTTACTTTTGAATCTTCTGTTTGTAGGGGAAAACTACCAAATTATATTTAAGCAAACTCGACTGAAAATTTACTTTCATTTTACTAAATCGTATTCGTATGCAGTCTACTTCTTTCTTTGACAAATCTTTTACTATTGAAGCAGCTCGTTTGTGGAATGCATTACCCATAGAAGTGAGGCGTACTCAGACGCTGCCAGCTTTCAAAAGAATGGTGCAGGAGCATTACCTTTCCATGTAGCTTTTCCCCTTCTGTCTCAACTATGCATGTAATATTTATTAGTATATGATTTTTATATTATATTGTATGTATTTTATATGTATGTATGTTTTGTATGTTCAATTATGTATTATTTTTGATGTTTGTACACTGACAGCCCTAAATCAGTCTCCTTTAGTTTTTGTTCATTCAAAGGTTGTCTGTAAGAGATCGCCCTGATGAATAATAAATACAGCCCATTGTACATTAGTTTTAATTTTTGTATCCAATGAAATATTGTAAGGTGTACCTACAATAAAGTATATAATAAATAAATAATAAATTAAATTAAATAAAACTTAGCCTTTTCCATTTGTCGGGGTCGGTTTCTAGTCTAACCGGATGCAGTTGAGTACTCTAGTATTTTTCATGGAGTGACTGCCTATCTCACTTCCCCCTCTAGCTGAGTAACCCGATAGGCGATACTCCTAGCTAAGACTGGCATCGGATTTTGTGGCTTCTCGGTAAGACTGGCATCGGATTTTGTGGCTTCTCGGTAAGACTGGCATCGGATTTTGTGGCTTCTAGGTAAGACTGGCATCGGATTTTGTGGCTTCTAGGTAAGACTGGCATCGGATTTTGTGGCTTCTACGTAAGACTGGCATCGGATTTTTTGGCTTCTGACTACCCGTAACGACTGTCAAAGATGTACAGACGTCAGCACATGAAGCTACCCGAAACTGTCAAATTTTCCCAATCAACCTTGAACCTAATTTTTTTTTGACAATGAAGTTGTAAATCTATTAAAGAAATTTGACATATTGTTGTAGCTTGATGTGCTGGCGTCTGTACAGATGACAAACGGGACTAACCTACGGCTTAATGTGTTTTCCAAGAAATGGAGGAAAGTCTTCATGTTGAGATGGTCACTCATCCACAAACGAACGTTGGCCAAGCGTTGCTTTATTTATAATAGTCTCGCGTTTGACCACCATCTCCCGTGATGGTAAGTGATGATGTGGTCGAAGATGGAGCACGCTTGCCTAGAAGTAACCTATTCACTGTTATTAGCCACGAGCTCCTCAAGTACAAAATTTATACCTTTAAACTAATATTATGGATGCAAATCATTTTATATTTTTATTCAATCACGACAGAAAGGCTGGATGAAACAGTTTGGTACTGAGACAGAGTATAGTCTAAAACAACTTTTTTTTGTATCCCAGTAAAATTATGACGTACGAAGTCGCGGGTAACCGCTATTTTAATTTATGCAATATCTTCAGAACTATATTAAAAACTGGCCCTTCATCCTTGTGGATTTTGAAATAATTTCTAGCCACAGCACTCACAAATAGAAAAGAAAAAGAAAAAGTTTTAGAATTAGATTATTAGTTCCGGAAATTTCACCTCTTTATACAAATAATAGTAGATGTAAAATTGCAAAAGACTGACCAGAATAAAGACGAACGCGACTCGCTGCTGAACGACTTTAAGTTAAACATACTGGATGTAGGACTAGTTCAAAGCATTTTGGCAAACCCAAAATCGAAGGAAACAAAAGGACTATGTAGTTTATTTTTAATCGTTCAGCAATAAGGGGCCTAGTATTTTAGTGTTGCATTTTATTATATTAGCGGATTTATTTTGTTATAAGGTACGATGGGTTTGACATATCCTTATTGGACAAAAACCCCAAATTAAAAATATATAGATATAAAAAAAAACAGATTGTGAACAATGAAAATTTACAAACAAGTTGTATAGTAATACTTATTACTTACAGTACCAGTTGTTTAGTAGGTATAGTGATACTTAACTATAATCAAGTACGTAGGTACACCGAAAACTGAAAAGAAGATCAATGATTTCACTAGTAAGTATTAAGAAATCTAAACTAAATTCGGTACGAGAATCTGAGTTCTTATCAAGACTACAATTAATCGCTGTAGACTAGCTGAAATAGCTCTGCCTACCCCACCAACTTCAACAAGCAAATGATATCTTGTGACCTTCATGATTCATGAGCCATCTAATGTGGATTAATTCACATTAAAAATTGCATAACTCAATCTCAATCAAATTCCGTTCAACCAATATTTGAACTAAATATTGATCAAGGCCTAAAGCATTGTTTGATTTACTTTAGTATAAAACTGGGATGTTCCGAGGATAAGGCATCATTCGAAGAATCAGTTCTTTAGATCTCATACAACATGAAGGTAAAATATCGCTGGTTTATTAATATTCATCACAGCAATTATCTTCTCTTTTCATCTCAATACTTTAATAATCTCATAAGCGTTCTGCTCTATTAAATCAAACAACTATCATTTGAGTACGTTTTAACTTTAAAAACAATATTTTTCTTTTCTTCAATATTTTAAAAGTTGGTCACGAAAGTTCAGCTACGAAATTTCTAAATTATTGCACTCTATATTTGTTTTATCCAATGATATAATTTTCTTTGTGATCTACTTTATACCTTTCATTTCATTCATTGTGTTTAAATCTATCAGACAGTTCAACTCATCAATCACTCTTTGGTCCAAGTTCAATATTTTTTTCATCTCTGTTATCCAGGTCATCCTCGCCATTGTTTTCGCCATCGGCTCCGTGTCGGCTTTGGGTTCAGGTCCCTACCTGCCTAGTGGATGGAGGCCCGAGGGTCCTAGCTTCTATCTGCCTTCTGAAATCTCGGTAAGTAACCACACAACATGTAATACATAGACTAGTTTATAATATAATATCAAAAGAATATAATAGGTATAGTGTGCAGAAGAGAATACTTAAGTCTTAGAATCACAACAATTACTATGCATATTTTATTTTATGTAAACTTTTTAATCTATTCTAAAATAAAGCGTTAAAAATAATCCTCAATTCAATGCCAATCAATTAATTTAAACTTATCAAATGGCTCTCAAAATAAATCAATCAATTTTAAGTCAATCCAATCTCAATATCTTTTGATACCGAATAAAACGCTGTCTTATAAATACTAAGAGGATCAGGAAAAGTACAAAAAACTCTGAGTTGAACGATGCTATCTTAAATAACTATAAATCTTTACAGAAACCTTCAGACAGTCCTGTAAAGGAGAATCTCCTCCAAGAGACTGAGGCTTCAGGTTCTGATGCCCTCAGGGAGTATGGACCCCCGAAGCTTGACGAAGTCGTCCAATTCAGTGTTAACCAGGGCCTGCCTGATGTGGCCACTGAACAGACCTTCTTCGTCCAGTCTCTGGCTACACAGGAGCTGCAGGCCGGCGCTGAGGAAACAGTTGCTGTTGAAGGTATGATGAAAGAAACGATTTATAACTTCTAAAGTAATGCTAGAGAGAGTTTAAATTAAAAAACAATAGAAAAGCTCCTAACATTTAGTCAAATGTAGATAATTTAACGGTTATAATAAGTTCTTTCGAGTATGATGATGTGATAATTTCCCCTTTGTTGAGATAACTACTTATTTCAAAATCATTACTCAAATCTAACGAAACTCATTAAATTCACAGCAAGCACAGAACAAGCTGCCGCTCTCATTGAAGAAGTAGCATCCACCACCGAGACCCAAATCGCCCAAATAGTAGAAGAAAAAGTCACTGAAATTCTCTCCGAAGCCCAGCCTACCTTCGAAGCAACTCCCCTTGAAGTTGTAGCAGAGATCGTTGAGCAGACATCTGAAGCCACCCAAGAAGTAGCTACCGAGGGAGCAGTACAAGAAGAAAATGTTTCCCCCACTGCAGTTTACGCTGAAGAAGAGGTCGTTGCTTCTACCGCTGTGGCTCAAGAAGAAGTTTCAGCTGCAGTAGAAGAGACCGTAGCACCCACTGCCGCCATTGTTGAAGAGGTTGTAGTACCAGCTGCCGTAGTCGAACAAGTGGTCGCTGAAAGATTATCTGAGGGAGTGAACAACATTGCCGAGGCTTTGGTCAAGTTGGAGAACGAAGTTAAGGCTGCTGAGGTAAGACATACACAATACAACATATGTATGATATTCATATGTTGTAGGATGAGACATAGTAAAAAATATCCGCAAAGAATTGCAGATTAAGAAAGGAATATGCTAATAAAGTACCTCTGGTTTCCAACACATTCTATAAATTGTTTATAGAAACATGTTTTTTATTGTTTTAGGCACTTGAAGCAGCTGTTGAAGTTAAGGCTGAGTTATCAGGGTAACTATTATTTCAGAACTATTTCTAATATATTTTTTTATTATTTCTTATCAAAGCATATTGAACTCTAAGTGTAACCATTTAGAATGCAAAATTCACTATGTTCACAGCTCTCTGCAACAGGCCCCCGAAGGTTTCCTCGAATACGGACCCCCTGGCTTCAGGGAGTACGGACCCCCCAAGGCTGAGGACATTGCCAGGCCTGCTGCTGTTCAGGTATAACCTACAATTAATAGTAGGTCAATTCATTTATAAACCTTTTGTTTTACACAGAACTACCAATGTGCTTAGAATTCACATTATTAGTAATCTTGTTAACCTCTCCAACTAAGGTAAATGGGTGGGGTTCGAACCCGGGGCCTCTCAATCACAAGTCCGACATCTTATCTATTACGCTATTGACGCTTCAAAATTACCATTTGATATCTTATATCTTCGGATGTTTCAGTCCTAAAGCCGGCTCTTCACGTTGGCCAACACAGTGGCGAATGTCAATGCGTATGCCTATACCGATTTTCTCACGATGTTTTGCTCATCGTTTTGAACGCAGTGGTGATGATGAAATTTACCCAAAGTAATATGACTGTCTGGGTTCTAACCCACCACCTACAAACTCTTAAGTCGTGCCTATAACCACAGGGCTACCACTGCTTTAATATAATACAAGTTACCAATTATTGAATGAGCAATAATCAAATACGTTTGTATCGAGAATTGCAAGGATTATATAATTATTATATTCAGGTCGCGCCAACCAGTGCTTTTGAGAACAACGAAGTCAGAAGGAGACGTTTCTCCCCCAAATTCAAGTAAGTTTTACACACACACATGCTACTATTAATAACGTTAACTAGTTAGCGACTCATTTCATGCTTATGTAACTCTTCTAAGGTAATTTAAATCGCAAGTCATATAACCCTATTTTTCGGGGGACTATCTTCAAATGACTTCTGACGCTCTGGATGGAGTCCCGCAAACCCGGAAACCGTTATCCATCCATCATGTTCTTAGTGATTTGATTAAGAGAGACATGCCAATTTCCTCACGATATTTCCCTTCACCGTTCAGCGTACGTAGTACAAAACTAATAAAATATATTTTATTTTATTCTCAGGTCTGGACACAAGAAACACTAAGGTCATACAAATAAATGGAAATACACAGGCTTGCAAGAAAAATGGACCTCGAAAATCGAAATAATAATCTTATTTATAAGGCAATTAAAAAAAAAAACCTTTTCGCCAAAGTTATTGACAGAAAGTCGCCATCTTTGTTCTAATTTAAAATTAGAACTTAAACATCGATAGAACTTATAAAACATTTTGGCAAAAGTGATTAAAATATGAATGTAAGAGTGATATTTAAACATGAACGTTGAAATACAATGATATCACTTTTTGTATGATAAAAATATCTTATATTGTATTCAATTATGATAAATGATCTTATGTGATAACTATATAAATAAATGAATTCGTCGAAAATTTAATGGACTTATTTATTCCTTACTCCTTATTTATCCTTACTTATCCCTCATTACTGCAAAACACCTGAAAAATGTTCCATTTTAACAATTAGTTAAACAGTTTATAACTATTTTATTTAGTAATTAACAAAATTATCGGAGACTTGGAATATGGACCTAAGTACTATGATGTAATCGAAAAAAAACTTCCGATTTCAAAACTAAATAAAAACTTTTTACCAATAAATTAAACCGACTCCCAAAAACACTGCAAAGTGAAAAATAACTTTAATTTCGGTAGTCGGTGTCTTTAGTTTTGTATTTTCGTTTTTGGCACCGATTTCCGAAATTAAAGTTATTTTTCACTTTGCAGTGTTTTTGGGAGTCGGTTTAATTTATTGGGAAAAAGTTTTTATTTCACTCTTTTTAGTTGGCCTATTTTTAATTTACCTAGTTACAAGAGCCTAAATGTGAACTACTTATAACCTTTACAAAATATTGCTTTTCCCAATGCTGGGCCGTTAATTGTTGAGGAGTTCTCCTGGTACTTCACCATCAGCTCTACATCACCATATGCATTGTGACGAGCATAAAGTGCTTAACATCCATATTCAAGTAATCGAATCGCAATCCACGAAATACTTATTATTGAGTAGTTTCGATGGCCATCTGGGGTCTTAATCATCAGTTCCACTTCCTCAAATGGTGCTTATCGAGAGCAACTGCACAAGGTACTATAAGAAATACCCAAAACGCTATAGGTGTGCCTATAATATTTGAAGAGTTCCCTCGATTTCTCCATGATCCCATCATCAGATCCTGACGTTTATGCAAATGGGACCAATTTCGAAGTATACCCTTTCAATCAAAAAAAGAATTTTCCAAATTGGTTCAGCCGTCTTCGAGTAATCGATGATCATACATAAAAAAAAAAAAAAATACGCGTCGAATTGATAACCTCCTCTTTTTGTCGTCGATTGAAAAAACGCTACTGCTCTAAATCAAAAAGCGAAAAATTATCATTTCATTAATTAGTTGATCCTTGACAGACAGACGGACAACAAATGTGATCGTATAAGGGTTCCGGTTATTTTCTCTTTGAGGTACCGAACCCTAAAAAAAATACATACAACCGAACATAGTATCATCATTTTTTGAATCCTCCTCATTTTTTGAAGTCGGTAAAGTAGGTCACATGAGAAGAAGTTTGGTTTTTGATATTCTCTTTGGTAGCTAAGGAATGTTTATAATATATAATATACTACCTATGCCCGCGACTTCGTCCGCGCGGAATAGTGACTCGGCAGCATTTTTAATTTTTTAGACTAATTATTTTAAAAACAAAACTCATACATAAATTAGCTATTTACAATATTGTACTGCTAATAGCTTATTTATCCCCTATTTCAACCCCTTACAGTCCTTTTTCGCATTAAAAAGCAGCCTATGTCCTTTCTCAGGCTCTAGACTATGTCCGTACCAAATTTAAATTAAATCGGTTCAGTAGTTTAGGCGTGATTGAGTAACACACAGACAGACAGAGTTACTTTCGCATTTATAATATTAGTAAGGGTTTGCCTACTACTCCGTGGAATAGGAATAGGAATAGGTTACTTTTAGGTAAGCGTGCTCCATCTTAGACCACATCATCACTTACCATCAGGTGAGATGGTGGTCAAACGCGAGCCTATTATCAATAAAAAAATTCAAGCGTAATGTTATCTATACATCCCCTATACATACTCTATATATCTACTACATATAAATAAAAAACTTTTTACCAAAAAATTAAACCGACTCCCAAAAACACTGCAACGTGAAAAATAACTTTAATTTCGGTAGTCGGTGTCTCTAGTTTTGTATTTTCGTTTTTGGCACCGACTACCGAAATTAAAGTTATTTTTCACTTTGCAGTGTTTTTGGGAGTCGGTTTAATTTTTTGGTAAAAAGTTTTTATTTTACTCTTTTTAGTTGGTCTATTTTTAATTTACCTAGTTACAAGAGCCTAAATGTCAACTACTTATAACCTTTTACAAAACATTGCTTTTCCCAATGCTGGGCCGTTAATTGTTGAGGAGTTCTCCTGGTACTTCACCATCAG
Organism: Tholera decimalis; assembly: GCA_943138885.2. Lineage (NCBI taxonomy): Eukaryota > Metazoa > Arthropoda > Insecta > Lepidoptera > Noctuidae > Tholera > Tholera decimalis. The sequence goes on from OW964571.2 coordinate 34,984,048, forward strand.
CTCTACATCACCATATGCATTGTGACGAGCATAAAGTGCTTAACATCCATATTTAAGTAATCGAATCGCAATCCACTCAATACTTATTATTGAGTAGTTTCGGCGGCCATCTGTGGTCTTCATCATCAGTTCCACTTCCTCAAATGGTACTTTTTGAGAGCAACTGCACAAGTTACTATAATAAATACCCAAAACGTCATAGATGTGCCTATAATATTTGAAGAGTTCCCTCGATTTCTCCAGGATCCCATCATCAGATCCTGACTTTTATAAAAATGGGACCAATTTCGAAGTATACCCTTTCAATCAAAAGAAGAATTTTCCAAATCGGTTCAGCCGTCTTCGAGTAATCGGTGATCATACATAAAAAAAAAAAAAAAAAAAAATATACGCGTCGAATTGATAACCTCCTCTTTTGGTCGTCGGTTGAAAATTGCGGTGTCTGTCTGTGATTTCACAATAACTTTTACACGATAGGTACTAATACACAAACATTATCATGATCTGCTTAGCTTTTTACCAACTATGGTGGGGTCAGCTTTCAATCTAACTGCCTATCTGACCAGTCTGACCTCCACGACCCAGTAGCTGGGTAACACGATACCGCTTGGCTAGAGGAGTTTCAGATTTACCCGTAGCGTCAAAGATGTCCAAATGTCCAGTCAGGACCAACGACTTAACGTGCTTGCCATCGGTCCGGGTTTTCCCGGATTTGTCCTAGTTTGGAGAACGTCCGGGGGCGTTCGGGGGGATTTTCCCAATAAGTGTCCAGGTAAAACCCAGACACACATTGGTCTTACGGGTACCAAAAAGCACGATCTCTATTATTATTCTCCTATGGTATTTCATCTCATTGTTTACCTATGTTACGTTGATTAAATGAAAAGGAAACTTTATCAGTAAATAAAAACCTTAATTAAACATCGTTGTTTTTAGTTTCAAGTTAAAAAATGTATTTTTCTACGGTGTCCGGGGAAAAACTGTGATTTTACCCAAATATCCGGGGTTTATAAGTCTTTGTCTGGGGCCGGCAAATTCGGTGATGGCAACCCTACTTCTGAGGCACGAGGGGTATCACAGTATCTTACTTAGGACAGGTAGGACTTCTTTCAGGAAAGAACCACACAGGTTTGGTAAGTACTTTAACACAAAGTTATGATATATGCAAAAACTATGAAAGTCTAAGCTGATAGACTTAATATAATTTCTTAGAACATTATACACGTTATGCATAGTTCAATATGCATAACGCGTAGGTATGTGAACCAAAACTATGATTCTTATAAAGCAGAAGCTGTGGTCTCCTTGTCCTGAAGTCGAGTATACCTAGCAGAAAACATTTGAAGCCAGCAATCACGCCGACATCCAATTTGTAACGCCTACCAAACCGGAATCGCAACGTGCAGCTAGATCAGAACTTTGCTCGAAAGAAACGTAATTTGACTAAGTTTAGGTATTTTTGAGGTCATATCTTCTGTGGGTTTTACTCAGCCTTGGTTCTTAAAGAAAACTAGGCCTTGCTGGACCGCAAGATTAAGACAGGTAGGCGGGGTGATTCCATTACCGATAGTTCCCAACTGCCTAACTAGGCGCTACTAAAAACAATATTTTTGATACGGTTTTAAGGTCTACAGAAAATGCACAAGACTAGAGTTCGACAAAAACAATTTCACACTCCTCACTCACTGAGTGTGGTTTGCTTGCATGTGGTGTTTTTTGTTGCATCCCTCTTTCATGTGCATATATTTGCGGGCGGGAGGGCGGTGTTGCATCCTGCATGCAAGATTGATGTCTAGTTCATCCGTCCGGACCTAGTCTTCGCTGGACAGACAGCTACCCCTGCTCGCCGCCCACAAAGACGCCCGGGGCGTCACCCGCGCCAATTGGGGCGTAAGGTAGAGTTGGCTCTACCTAATGCGTTAAGCCTCCTCCTTCGCTAACATGACTGCATCGCAGAAGGAGGTGATTGCATCCCATTCCCGCTCATCAAGCACTATGGTTTCAACCAGGGACGGACGCGAGAGGTCGCCGCCGCCGATTGCCTCCACGAAGACACGGCGCGATGCTCCGCAAGTGGGGCATACGTCCACCCATTGAGATAGGAAAAGTACCTATAGGTACCTAGTCCACCTGAGTGTAACCTTGACAAGAAAGTTGTCAAAGTGTACTTTAGGATTGTCAAGGTATAATGAAAATCAATGTTCGTTTATAAGGATATATTTCTTCAGTATGATATATTTTCAAGCTTTTTCTTTTTCTAGTGACATTTAATATAAACTTAACTAGAACAATACACAAAACATACAATAATAATCAATAATTCTCTCAGTGTCGAGAGGATTTTATAGTTCTAGTTTTTTATTGCGAAATTTTAAGGTACGGCCACACTGTAAATATAATGTATTTAAAGTGACAATCATTTACTTTTATTTCGAAACTTATGATTATCTTCATTTTTAAAATATATTTGCAATGCGGACGCAACTTTAATATTTTTATGCATTTTTAAGGACTGTATTATAAATAAATGCATTAACAGTCCGATTGTGTGCAATATATCTTCCATCCTGAGTATTTGAATATTAATTACACAATATTTTGCGAGTATTAATAAATAAAGATATCAATATAGGAACTTCGACGAATAACATTTTGAGTGAAATAATACCTACACAACATGACACAGTGGATTTTACTAGACAAAAACAAATCAATTGTAACTGCAACGTGCTTAGGAGATTTAAAAAATGAGGTTGCGGTCAATACATCAAAGTAGGTATTAAACAAAATAGTTTCCTTAAAAATAAGTAAATAACAATTTGTATCATTAGAACTTTAAAACGGGATAATTACCATTTATGTATTTATTGTTTTGAGTTTTCGTTTTTAATGATAGTTTTAGCGACCATGTCAGCTTAACAACGTATAAATTACAAATTCATTCACTTATCGCAAAAAACGGCTTAATGACGCATATCGCCCGCAAAACCACATCATAAGCTAAAAATGGAATAGTTTATAATAAATTCTAACATGGAACTTGAATAAAAAGTCTGTCCTGGTCGACAAAAAAACGTTAAACATATCACAGTTTTGGAACAAATTAGGTTAGTTTAAGTCCTTCCATTATGTGACAATGGTATAATTCCAAATAGGTTTCACAATGAATATTTGAATCTTCCTAATAAGAGTATAATTAAAGATAGGCTCAATGACACCGACGATAATGAGACTGATAAAGATAAAGACTCATTTTGAGACTTTTTCAATTTAGCTGTAGGCTTTCTATTAAGGAAGAAGTTAATTTGTTTTTTTTTACGTTTAATGATAACTATTTACATAAGACTAATTTGTTGATTTTGTTTATTTTATTTTTCTTTTGAGAAAATGAGTCTAATTTTAGTAAGCCAAAATAGTTATTTTTATTGTGATTTAAAACAGAATTTAATATTGTTATACTTAACATAATTTACGAGAGTACCTATCTAAATTGCGTTTATGAAAGAGGATTAGTGAGCACAAATAAAAGTTTTGATCTATTTTATTCGTTTATTTTTTATCCCTATGAGTTAGCAAGTAGTTTTAAACTGTATGGCATCGGCATAGTAGGTCACGAATGAATAAAATTCTATTTTTATATCTGTTAACAGCATTAACAATGTAGAGTGTACCATTAAGAGACCTTTACTTTGAAAAACTCTAAATATTTATTTGCTTAAGTGTCCCATACATCAATGCCGTTTATTTATATCTAAAATTTTGTAAACGTATATCACTCGTATTCATTATTATTTAACGTAAGGGACATGCTATCTTTGAAACTGTAGAATTTATTGATTTTTTACTATTTTAGCTTCAAAGAATGAAGAAATCTAAGAAACTTTGTCCTAGACACTTTTAACATAAAACATATAGTTAAAAAATTATAGCCAGTTTTGTAAGAAAAATATCTTATTTTTGCTCTCCTGAAAACCTTAGTTTTGTCCCTTACGTTATTTCATATTTCCAGTATCGAAATTTGATTTTAAAATGATTAAGTATAAAAACTACTAAGTTGTTACTCTAAACGGTGATTTACTGATTATGTAAGGATTAGGCACTGAAAATTGCATTGAAATGTTAAAATAGTGTTATTTTCGTGGATTATTTGTAGTTTTAACTTTGGACAGAGATTTGTAAAAAATTACACTTTGTTATTTCCATATTTATAATCGTTGTTTTACATAAAAAGCAAGTACAACATTAACAGAAATGATTCGAATTTATGCCTTTCATTCAATACACAACGATTGTCAATTCTTATATTAATATTTATGTGTTATTTCTTATATTCACTATCGTGTGCGGCAACATGGGCAACAGTGCCGGTAAAATACCAGGAATATTTCCAAAAATGCTGGCATTATTGGAAATTTTACCCAAAACAATATTTAATTGTATATGATGTAGATTATGGCCTTTAAATGCTAATTTTAAGTGTTATACATAGTTTTCGTACTTAATTTAACTTATAATTAAGGAATATTCCCAAATATAAATAGCCGTGTATTATTTTTTAATAGTGTGCTTCATAACGATATTTTTTTAAACATTTCCCCACTCTAGATTTTCTACTGTATCGTGAATGTATTTTTAGAAACACCCAACCCGCATCATCTATTTGCAGGTCAAACAAACATTTGTTCCGGTGCGGGAACCCGCGACAAGCAGCAATATAAATAATTACGTGGTCAATATTTTTTAAAAATCAAATGGTGGTTTAAATAGAATATTTCAGAAATATACCTTTTGTAATAGCTGTTGCTATACCATAGTCTTTAAAAAGTACAAGATTCACCAAAACATCACATTCAAACAATGAAAGTGGTTATGCCACATGCCAATAGGTAGTAGATTATTAACCAAGGGGATAAAGCAGTGTCTTCTGTCGCGGGTGACGATTTAAATCGCGAGCGTAACGAAGGACTCGAGGTTTACTCCCGAACGTAGCGAGGGTGTTAAAAACTTAAATCAAGAGCAAAGCGAGGGATTTAAGACGAGTCCTGAGTGTAGTGAGGGATTTAAGTTCACCCAAGACTAAGACAGCTTTATCACCGAGGAAAATACTCTACTTTTCGTACCATTTGCGAAAAAATTAACACAATAATAATATGAGATAAGCATTTATTAAATGTGTATTTCTTTATCAAAAAGATGTATAATGCTTTACGAGTATATACAAACTCAATGGTGTAAACACAGATGTAGTTCAGTATAAATTTCGGTAAGTATTCCAAATTTAAATCACATTCTCCCCCTAGAGGATGAATGAAATTCAGTACAATTTTCTTTCCCTGTTTTTAACTATTGTTATGTTCGCTTTTTGTGGCATAGAATGTCCCTTTTTTGAGCAAGTGGTACGAAAAATACTTATATTATTTCATGTTGTTGAGAAAGTACATAACTCAAAGAACAGTCTTTAGTCAATTTAAATGTACCTACATATTTCTCCCGTGAACTAGGTGTAAGATTATAACCCTTTATAACTCGTAATTTTGACCCTTATTGCAACAAAGATTCAGTTTATAATATCAACATCAGAAGTTATAGGATTTAATAGTTAGGGCACTTTCGTTCTAATAATGCGACATTATAATCTAAATATTCCTATATGTCTAGGTACCTACTATAGATTATACATACATCAAGTTAACATTAATAGGAGTACATAACAAGCATTTTGTCATTTTCATTGTCATTTCGCTTATATTAATAAAATGGCTCGAATATTTGGTTTGGATTATTTATTTTGAGGTGTATTTTCTCTGTGTCGGTAGGTATTCTGAAAAAAAAGGGAAATATAGTTAATATTTGGCTCTTCTTCGCATCCTTTTTTCTCTCATTCTGCCAATTCATACGAAACGTTAATAAATTATAGACTAAATCCATCTTCATTAATCACCCTATCGATTGAGGGAAAATGGCACGAAAATCTGTTCAATAGCTTTTGAGTTCATCACGAACATATCGAACATATCTATCGATATGAATCGGATATTGTGTATTAGAAATTTTCAGTCCTAGCCTTCCCAGGACATGCCAGTTTCCCCCGACGTTTTAAGGGCAGTGGTGATGGAGTAATTACGCGTAATATGCCTGCCTGTTAGAACCCTTGCCCTACAACTCTTAAGTCTTGTCTGGTAACCCACAGACCTATTTATGAAGCGTCAATAGCCTTGGAGACCGTTCAAGTATTACGTAAGCACTGTAGGGGGGTGTAGGGGTCTTTGCTTTGCTTATTTTTGATGACATGGGGGGTGGAGGGATCTAGATGGTGATTACGTCAGCAATAATTATTTAATTTTTTACACATGTAGCAACACACACTGTCTATGCTTCAAAATGAAATGCATTTTCGGGGATTCCTAGAAATAATGAATTGTTGATTTCCGTGTCATTAAAGTTTATTTAAATTAATATTATGACTTCTATTCCAGACCTATTCCTTTTTTTCTAGATTTATAACTGCTGCTCATGAATCAATCAATTGTACCAATGTTTACGTAAGCATGGGGGGGAGGGGTAAGAGCTTTGCTTACTTTTGCTGACGAGGGGGAGGGGTGGATTAAAAATTGCAAAAAATGTGCTTACGTAATACTTGAACGGCCCCTAATGGCTAAGGTGTCGGTCTTGTGATCGAGAGGTCGAGGGTTCGAACCCCACCCATTAAACTAATCCCGTTAACCCACTACAGACGCAAGCATATTTGGGTAAGGCTCAAATTTTTAGCGCACTCTCTAAAAATGTGCTGTCCGAGAGTTTGAAGAGTAGAGATAAAATATATAAAAGAATAAATACTTGTTTAAATTAATAACACAAGAAAGTTGACTATTTCGACAACATTTCTAATTTTTTTCATTTCAATATTCTTATTATATACCTACTTAATACTTGAAAATATAAAGGTCTAGGTTTGACTTCCATACAATTTGTTAATGTCCGTGTACGTAAACTTCTCAAACTCTATTTTATTTATTCAAAAAAACACGTAGCTTTTTTCAATTCGCATGCTTTATGGTCTTCAGGATATGTTTGGTATAGTTTTTAGTGTAATAAGTTTAATATTTATCAAAGCGTTTTGATTTTATCAAGTAATTTCAAAATTTCCGAAAAGACATTGTTCGATTTTGGCCTATATAACCGATGTGAATTTAACTTACATGATAATTTTCATTTCTTTTTATACTGCTTGAAACATATTTTGGTATTACACGGATACTTGAAATAAATAAATTCAAAATAAAAAGTTGGGTCACGATTAACGAATGCGTGGTGCCGTAAAAATGTCTATTGGCCAGATAGTGTTGCCGATTTACGGGCTTTTTCCCCGATTTCAGGAAATACGGACGGTTGTCTGGATTAAATCAGAAATTGATAAAATTCGGACTATTTCGGGTATTTTCAACGTCTAGATAGAAATAAAAATAATAATAAATTATTATACTATAGTAAATAATATATAATCGTCAACTAAATGAGGACGGGAAATGCCCCATGCTTCTTCAGTCTGACGCTTTGTCTCATTCACTTAGTGAAGCTCACATTCGTTTGTTCAATTGACTGATTATTTCTGAAATTGAGTTGATCACATATAGGTACATAATAATATGAATGCAATAAATCAAATAGGCACTGTATCCTATTATTGACAATAAATAAATTAATATCTAAAAAAATATTTATTTAACACTTTATTCATTTAAATACCTGAATTGACTAGCTGGAGAAGAAAATATATTCCATAATTTTCATCTGAAATCAGGAATTTTTGGCATGGCATTCGGATATTATAGCTTTTCGTAATTGGCAACACTGGTGTGCTTATATTTCATTTCGTTTCAATTTTTATTGCAATGTTCTTTTCTTTGCGATTTTCTATGTGTTTTATGGTTTTATTCTAACAACTTTGGCTTGATAACAGACTCTGATCAGATTGCATACTTGGTAGACTCGGCTGTGTATGCTCTGTGAGTCTTACTACCTGGCTATTTTCGGACTTGATTTCAATGAATTAATAATTTTGTATCTTCAAGTGTCCGTTAGTAAAAATTAATTTACCATGATTCCATAAAATATTTAGAGTCTATCTAAGTCATTTTCGATTCAAACGATTCTTAGGCGTGACATGTATGGAGCCGGAACAATGTCCTTTCAGTCCAGTGTGATACTTTAGATGTGCAACGCGATAACTTTTGATTTATCGACATTCTACCATAACTATCAAATTATTTTGGAATGCCAATACTGGTTCATGATGTAAGACTAACTTTAGCGTGCTTCTGTCATTTTGTTTTTGTTTCAGATTGAAAATCGTGACGGAACGTATTGTGTGTCGTTAAGAAATCGTAAGTTTACTTTATTTTATTTTCGAAATTTGAATGCTTTTCATGATTTATGATATTTAATCGTATCTATTACCTATTTAATTAATAAAATATAATATAAGAAATGAGTTGTACTGCACATTAGTACTCAATACTCAATTATTTATTGCATTCCTCAATGTAAACTTAGGTGGTAGGTTTACAAAATATGATCATCATGGACCCGGTCGGGCACAGCAAATTACTTAAAATTAAATTATATTATATTATATTCTTATTTGATTTTATTCCAAAGTTATATCACAATACTCATTTACTATAAATTAAATAATTTCAATAAAATACTTTATACTATTAACTTAATCATTTTATAGACAATTGAGAAGAAAAAAAAATTAACAAAACATATTCACAAACTATAATTATAAGAGATATTATTTAATAATAATAAAAAACAACACAAATTAACAATAAACAATTTTAGGAAATATTAATTAAATTAGGTACATTATTAAATTCAGTGAGATCAGTTTGTAATTTCAAACCATATATTATTATGGTATGCATCATTATTGTTTTGTCATTTAAGTACTCGTTTACAGTGTAGTATGCTTTATTAGCTAATATTTGTTTGAGATTCTTTACAAATTTGTTATAGTTGGTTTCATTTTTTAATGGTTCTGGTAGTTTATTATAAATTTTGATGGACTTAACATACGGACTTTTTGAATGTAGTTTCATGCGTGAAGAGGGTAACATTAGCATATTTCTATATCTAACAGATCTGTGAATATGTTTATCACCGCGGGTTGTAAAAAAGTGTATGTTATTACGTACAAATTTGCATATCTCTAGGATATAGATAGAAGGGAGAGTGAGAATTTTCAATAGAATAAAGTACGGCTTACAGCTATCGGTCTGTTCTATGTTTACGATTATTCGGATCAATTTCTTTTGCATTATAAAGAGCTTAGGCGCGTCTGTACTATAACCCCATAAAATAACTCCGTAGCTGAGCCACGAGTGAGCGTAGGCGTAATAGGTAACAAGTGATGTTTGCAGATCAGTAGATATTTTTATTTCTCGAAGTGCATAACTAAACGTAGAAAGTTTCGATCGTATTTTTGTTATATGGGCCTTCCAAGAAACATGTGTGTCTATTGTAAGTCCTAATAAAGTAAAATCATTAACAACTTAAATTTTAGTACCGTTTATCGCGAAGTTAACGGGTAATGGGGATTTTTGCTGAGGGTAGAAAGTCATTAATTTTGTTTTTTTTTGTAATTTATCTCGAGATTGTGATTCATCCAATTATTTGTTTTGTTTTGTTTGTCATTCATCCAATTAGTTGTTTTGTTTAAGATCGCCTCGAGTTGTTCATTGTCGTTACTGATTGATTGGCATGTGGTAAGCAGAGATATATCATCTGCGAATAGCACACATGGTTCTGACAGATTTTGGGAAGGTCATTTATATAGATAATGAATAAAAGACATCCAATAACACTACCCTGGGGAATCGATGCATTTATAATTTTTTTGTCGGATCTTACTTGTACAATTATTTTTTGGTCATGGTCAAAATGTTCAATTTCTACGTATTGCTCTCTATCTTTCAAATATGACGCAAACCACTTATAAGCAGTTCCGCGTATTCCTATTCCGTATAGTTTTCTAAGTAAGATTTTAAACTGTACTTTGTCGTATGCCTTCGTCATGTCAAGAAGAATACCAACCGCATATTTTTTATCATTAATAATATTGATTACTTCTTGCATAGGTATATTTATAGACTGCTAGGGTCGTGGACCGCTGTTTATGGAAACCGTTTTGACCTTCATCAAATATTTTAAATCTTTCACAGAAACTATATACCCGGTTACACATGTATTGCTTTTTCAAAAATTTTTGAAGCCGTGGGTAGAAGAGCTATAGGCCGGTAATTATTGGGGTAAATAATGGTTTTACTATAGATTTTTTAAGTTTGTCAGGAAAAACTCCTTCATCAAAGGACTGATTAATTAATGCACAAAATGAAATAGCTAATTCTTTTGCACATTGTCTAATAAGGGATGGTTGAAGCTCATCTATTCCGTGACTGTTTTTGTTTTTTAAATTTTGTAAGAGTTTTAAAGTTTCTCGGCAGTCTAAAGGTCTCAGAAATAAGATGTTTTCAGAAGGATTTAGGACTGGTTGTCCTTGTGCCTCACGATTTACTGAGCTCGTGGACTCTTCGCCAATTGATGCAAAAAAGTTATTGAATTGGTTAACAACTTGTTTTGGATCTGAGACTAATTTATTGTTAATTTTTAGTTGTATAATTATTTAAGTAGGTACATTCTACGAATTATGATTTTTTTATGATAGATTATGTAGAATTTTTGATCCGTTGTGCGACGAATGACACGAAATTGTGTGACGTGTCACAACGGAAATTGTAAAGCTGTGTACCCATCAACTTTTTATAACATTTATGAAAGCATGATAAAGTACCTACTTTTATATTTTTATTTTCAATTGCTTAGTAAGTACTTATTTTTTTTTATTTCGATGCCTTTATCTGCGGTGGAAAGGTGCAGAAGGTACCGCGAAAAACTTAAACTGGGTAATCCTGAAAAATATGAAGAAATGAAAAAAAAAGAACGCTGAAAGAACAAAAACTAAAAAAAGAAAAATAGCGGATATGAGTGAAGATGAAAAAAGGCGATCGAAAGCAATGGCGAGATGCTAAACGCAGTAAAAAAGATGAGAGGGAAGATAAGCAAGTCGTAGTTATTAAAGTAAATAATGAGTAAAGAGTTAAAAAAATTAAAATAAACACAATATATTATGAAAATTGCCTAGCAGTATTTTTTGGCCAAAAATATTTTTTTTTTCAAAAAAAAAAAACAATTCAGATGTTTTTTTTGGAATTGATTTCTTTGAACCTATAAAACAATATATTTGTGTACTTGCTGCTAACCAATGTGTTTTATTTAATACACCCAATACTATTAATACTTACTTTCTTTTATTAAGACTATTATTACTTACTTTACACATGGCCATCCGGTCCGGGTCCGCCATTCAGTTGGGTCATGGTTTAATTTTCGCCACTATTTTGAGGTTCTAGATAGATTCTTTAACCCTTCAATTAGTAGTAGAGACACTATTATCCCAACTACTTATTTGAATAATGACAATTAAGAAGGTATGTAACATCTCCCTACTTAATTAACAAAATATTAATGTATAAAAATACTAGCTTCAGCCAGCGGTTTCATCTGCGTGAAAGTAAAAAATGTATAGCCTATGGAACTTAGTTTTAAAATTCAGCATTCTACTGGTGAAAGAATTTTTAAAATCGGTTCAGTGGTTTTTGAGCTTTTTCGTTACCAGTAAAACAAACATACAAAAATACAATCTCTTTATAATATTTTCTTTTTATTAAATATCTACCTATTAAGAATATTTAGTATCCATTTTACAAACGATGTGCATTATGCCTTATAAATTCCGTTGTGCAACGTATTTTCTTTTGTGACATATTCCGTTGTAATTTCCATTGTGCGACTGCGCCATTTTGAGCCTTACCCATTTAGCTTAGTTGGAGCTAGTAATGTGAATTATACCAACATTGCTAGTTCTCTTTAAAAAGAAATAAACCTCCACAAGGATGAAATTTACATAAAAAAAAACTTGCAGACTTACTTGACACACGTTGTTGAACAGCCTAGTGTCAACTTTTCACTCATTCTCTATAATACGGCTCTGGTCTTCCGTTGCCCCTGGACCAGCTAAAACTTCACCGTTATTGGGATCTTCGATGTTATGGTAGTGAATGGGGCGTGAGGGGATGCTGTAATCGAAAGGTACCTTATTGTCATTCTATTCGTTAGTTTTTGCTATTATAATAGTCCTCTTAGCCGATTTCGACCACGGTGGCAAATCTTACAAAACCATTGACATATATATTACTGCGTAAGGACTGGGCGGACCGCATGTTACAATGACGCCTCGAACTTGATCTTAAAATGGTCTTCCCTTTATCGAAGTGAACTAGAACGTGATCGGATATCTTCGGGAGCGGTCGTAACTTTTACAAGCACAAATGCCAAGTTGTGCCGTAAAGGGTAGCATGAAATACGACAAAAAACACAATAAAAAAGAATTATAACATTTCATATCACCGGTAAGTTAAAAATATGTCATGAAATCTACTTCTAACATTATTTAAAATAATTTTCTTTCTTATTTGTCTCAACCTTTGGCCAAGACGACGGCGACGCGAAGCCGCATAAAATGCGACATAACTTTGCAGCGGCGCGCATTATAGCCGATGAAATGAAAAGATTTAATAATATTACTATAACATTAAAAATTATGTACAAAATTAATTTTTATTGTTTGTTTTTTAACAAACAATAAACATTAATTTTGTACATAATTAAATTAAAATGTATTTGTATGTACAAAAATATAAATTTCGAAAAATATAAGGTTTTTATTTATTTCTTTGTACCTCGAAAAATACCACAACCCACTCTTACAAGGTTACGTCTAGGAGCAGACCACGCCGATTGACATCGTAGTTCACACTAGTTCTAATAGATGGCGTTATTGTTTTTGTAGGGCGGCCTCATCCGTCAAATGTTCGGACGAACGTATCTTTACTATTTAAACAATATATAAAACTGTAATACTCAGCTGCACCCGGTTAGATTGCAAGCCGACCCGGATATAGTTGGGAAAAGGCTAAGCAAATGATGATGAGTGACAGGTCTATATTCCACTACTAATGGATGTGCCATTTAAAATATTATGTGATTTATGATACGTACTCTACATAATCCGGGGGTACAAAGATACTCTCGCCGTTATTTGCCATTTCTTGCTCGATTCTAGCCGCGGTTGCCTGAAGGTCCATTGTTTCCCTACAAATACGCATTTTTAAACTGTATACATCAATGGAACTAAAATAAAACAAAATGGGGTGAATTGCCCAAGCAAAAAAATACACGGCAAACCTGAGAACGGTAGTGCAATGTGCTGATGTTTAATTTTATATATTTTACTCAACAACGTAAGTACCTACTTCTCTACCTTGGCAAAAAAATCATTGATTTCTACCCACTAATATACAAAAAAAAATTACAAAGTGTTATTTTATCATCACGGTGGCCTGTCCTGAACCCAATTCCGCTCATAAAATACCTTCCCCTGCAAATACATTCGTAATATGGATTTAAATCGATTTTGTTATCATTAAATTATAATATATTCGATCAAATAAAACTGTTTTTGTTTGTTTATCTTTTTTCTCATGGATTTGACAGGCAGTCAACTTTTGTCTTGAAAAAAGTTATCATTTCAGAGGACAGGAGTTTTAGTAGAATAGCCATGTCAACATTGCGTTGTTACGTCCCTCTCACCTTTCCTCACTTCGGATCAGTCCGGCTCAAGCTCTCGGTGCGAACGCATCGGTGCCAACGTCTTGCGGTTTCCCGCAAAAAAAGTAAGTTTATCATTTCAGTAATATGGGGACAAAAATAGTTTCATTTCGGTGGCTCCGAAATGATAAAACCATAAACTTTGGAGATCCTTGTGTCAAAAAAAAATATATAAATATATCTATGTAGTTAGTACATGTACATACTTTAGATACACATTTGTTCGGCTCAACGATAATGTGATTATAAAAAATATCATCGACGACGAGTTGCAAGTCCATCGGTTTTCTATCGGTTACATTTCGGGGAGTGTGCGATGGAATTACACAGTCTAATTCCGCCAAGCCCGTTACATCATCGGACTACGAGACAAACGGCGAAGCGCCATCGTTACATGGTGTACATCCCACCCATACGCACAAAACGTTTTGGGAATACCTTCATTGTGCGTACGGCTAAGGAGTGGATTTCCCTGCCGGAGTCTGTGTTTCCCGATAGCTATAACCTAGGAGACTTTACGTCAAGAGTGAATAGGATACTTTTAGGTCATTTTTAGATCATTTTGGCGTCATGCACGTCGTGCAACCTTACGACGTCCCCCAGTTCCCCTTATATTTTTTAACAAGTCTCAATGAATATTGCTTAGTTTGTCGATTTCCAGCAACGTGGGGTACGTCATTTTCCGATAATTTTATTTTTCGCGATATTCCTCTTGCAGTCATGCCCCAACATTTTTGAACCCCGAACCATGGTAATACATTCTAGGCGTCCTGGATATATTGATTGCGATTAGGGCTTTCAATACCGGTATTCCGGGATCCCGTAATACCGTGATCACGGATTTTATTTTGGCCTTTTACAATACCGGTATTGACGCCCCAATACCGTGATTACGGTATTACAAATATTAGATCTGAAAATGTATGTGATCTTATTCTCATACTAGTTTTCACCAGCGCAAGCGTCTCGCTGTAGTCTTAAACCGAAATCGAGCTGTACTTATGTCGTTTTTGTTATTGTCAATCAGTTTCGGGATAACGTACTATAGTACGGTACTTCTGATTCCACAAGATTGTATTTAAGAGCAAGTTGCTGGTGTACAATCCTAGCTACAAGGTTGTGTCTATGCAAATAGTCTCCGTCCATAATTGCACAGACAAAACCTTCGGTTTCCCCAAAGAGGTCACCAAAACGTAGCCAGGCTACGGACGCTAATGTATCTACGTCAGACCCATGAAGAGCCCGGTTATAGCGTCCATGAAGCTCCTTGCTCTGCCATACTTCTTTGCGGTCATTAGTATCTAATACTACAGGTTTGCGCCAATTCTCGCTACCTAAGGAGAGCGGAGTGAGGCCTTTGTCCACCGCTATCACATCTCGATGCATACTCACGTCGGCTTCTAGGAAATATTCCCTAAGGCTGCATACCTCGTGGTTGTGCAGGGTCTTTGCATTTAAAAAGCCACGACCTTCGTGCTTCCGCGGGATATACAGCCTCATCACCGATGAACGTGGGTGATGCATCCGATTTGCAGTCAGCGTTGTGCAGACCCGCCTGTCCAAGGCGTCTAGTTCAATCTGAGTCCATTTGAGTATGCCAAAAGAGTACATCAATACTGGCATGACCCAACCATTGAAGGCACGCACCTTGTTTCCACCTGATAGACGACTATTCAGTACTTTTTTCAGGCGGCCAAAGAAGCATTCCTTCAATGATTGTTTAACATAAGCAACATTGATGCCTAGTGCCTCTGACTTACCCAAATACTTGTAGGTTTCAGTTGAGCTGAGGGATCTTAGGTGTAATATAATCTCCCCTCGCTTTACATGCATGACCGCACATTTTTCCATCCCAAATTCCATCCTGATGGCGCTACTGAAGGTTTCCGTTACCTTCAGTAGCTCCATCAATTGCAAGTTGCTGGGGGCAAAAAGTTTCAAATCATCCATGTAAAGCAAGTGTGATATGACCTGACTACCTCTTCTCAACTGGTAGCCTTGCCTCGAATCCTCCAGCAGTGTACTGAGAGGGTTGAAAGACAGACAAAACCACAGTGGGCTCAGACTGTCGCCTTGAAAAATACCACGCTCAATTCTAATCGGTTCGCTGTTTTCCTGGCTCTGTCGACATCCTGGGTAGCAGAGTACCGTCTTCCATTGCCCCATACATGACTCAAGGAAAGTGCGTAGTATTGGATTTATTTTATAAAACTCCAACACCTTCATGGGCCATGTATGTGGAACCGAGTCATAGGCCTTCTTATAATCTATCCAGCATGTCGACAGATTCCTTCGCGAACGACGTACCTGTTGGTTAATGGTAATATCAATGAGGAGAAGCTCCTTAGTACCGCGGGACCCGTTCTTACATCCATTTTGAGAAGCAGACATGATTGAATTTGTATCAATGTGGTTATTAATTTTGGCTCTCATAATGGATGTAAGAACTTTATAGACCTTCGGTAAGCACGTGATCGATCTATAATTTTTAGGTTCCGCAGTACTGCCTGATTTATGGAGCAGGTGGGTTATTCCTGTAGTTAGGAATTGAGGTAACGATCCTAACTCTAAGGAAGACTGGAACTGAAATGCCAAGCGAGCGTGCGATCTTTGGAACCTATTAAGCCAAAAATTGTGCAGCCCGTCCGGTCCTGGGGATTTCCAGTTGGATAACGGACGGACTGCACTAGTTACATCTTGGGGGCTGATCGTGATTGCCCCCATTTCTGGTAAAAGATCGCACGTGCGCCTGATCTCCCGCATCCAGTCACCCTCAGTGTGACTGACAGGAGCTGACCAGATTCTGCGCACCCTGGTCAGATCGCTCCCAGGCCCTATAAACCCACCTTTCATTGCTTTGGAATATGCGATTCTGAGTGTATCGCTCCACCAGCCGCTTATATCGACGAATTCGATTTGCCCATGCATAGAATTTCTGCTTCAGGAAGTCGATACGCTCTGTGATGTGGGTTAGATAATCCCGAGGGCTGATATCAATCCCCGCAACGCTCGCCTCACAAAGCGCATCACTCTAGGATGAGTGTTGCCCTGCCTGAAGCAGATAAGTTTACAAATGAGTGCTCTAGCCCCAGCGATACGACGTTCGATCCTGCACTGCCAAGCTGGTATCGCCGCCGGTCGAATAGCTCTGTCAGTCTTTGGGAACTTGACATGAGCTACCCGACATGCTGTTACAGCTCCACAGTACAGGACCAAATGGGTATCGGTGAGGTCTTCACTATTGTCAAAATAATTTGACAGCAGTGAATCTAGAGCACACACTAGCGCCCTATTTTTCTTATGCATGGGTAAACGAGGCAGACGAGGTCTAAGCTCAGGCTGTGTGGAGCAATACTCCCGTAATGCATCCTACAAAGCACTCCTCAATCTGTTACTGCACTGGGTACTCACGGTTATAGCCTCGTCATCATCATGTTCACTGCACGTCAGTGAACATGATGATCGGGTTGGGTCACGGTGAGATACTGGGTTGTAGTTGCACCGCGGCCAGTGGTGAAGCAGACGAGACACGGCTGCACCATGATTCGAGGCGTAGTCTATCAAGTACGGCGTCATCCAACATACGGTTACGCTGGATGACCCGCACCTGATCCGATAGTCGTTGGGCCGAAACGTTGACAGCTGGTAATTATTATTATTATTTTCAATAAATAAGAACAATAAAGATTGATTTGAAAGTAAAAAACACGTATTTTATTGCTTTTATGAATGTCCTAATTGAACTTGGGTTTAATACCGGATTATCGGTATTGATACCGGGATCACGGTATTGACTTTTCCAATACCGGTATTGATACCGGTATTAAAAAAATCCGGTATTTGAAAGCCCTAATTGCGATGTACCTATGGCACTGACTACTTAACGTCCCCGCAGGTATTTGGGAGTGCGACGTTGCCAGCTTTCGATTTATCTACTCATCTCTTTCTTTTATTATCGCTTGACAGTAGTCCACAGTTTGAACATTACACTTATCACAATATTCGTAAGATGTGCTAGTATACGGATGCCCGATATTGATATCTATGAATATCGCATATTAAGCTATTAATATTATTAAAAAGTTTTGTTGTGTTGTTAGGAGCGTAAATAAAAGGATTGAATAGTAAACGTATGGCTTCTCTTTCATACAAAACTTAACGAACGGATTTTAATGACATTAGGGACTGAAATACCTAGTTAATAATAAGATTAACAATTATTGAGGTTCCAGTGAGATTTTTACATGAGTAGTCGCGGGACATATATAGATTAACATACTATTGTAAATATTTCCCTATTTTTTTACAAATTTAAACAATGTGCGCAGTAAGTTCATTAGTGAGTCAAGTTAAGATTTAGTATGATAGAACTAGCTTAGCTAAGCTTAGTATGTCTATGCAAAACATCACGACGACGTTCGCATGTCTCTCTTTTCCTCGTGGGGTCTGCTTACAAAGAGAGAGAGAGAGAGTGTTAAGTACTTCTAGTTATCAGATCCTTACATAATGGGTCACATAGGTGATGAAGGCTTAGTGTCTCCGTCGCCGGGTAAAGGCCGGTTTCCAGCAAGTACATGGTGGGATCTTATGAAGTTAGTAGAAACTGGTCAAGTTACAAACTGAGCTTCCCTGAACACGAAAATGCAACCGAAAGCACTGTGGCCTTTCTCGTTCAAATCTGGTGCAGCCCGATTGGGTATATAGTACCTCCATCTTACAGTACTTTGCAGCCAAATAGCATTCCTACAATTAAGGTCACCAGGCTATTGAACGTCCGTATATTGCTATTGACGTCCGTATATAACTATTGCACGTCCGTATATATTGTGGTTATTGATGATAGGCTCGATTTTGACTACTATCTCACCTGATGGTAAGCTGCATTTATTATGTGCACGGCCAAGGTGTGGAACTGTCTGTCAGCTCCTGTATAAGTAAGAGTGAACAGACACTTCTGGGCTCGCTCATTCCTTCTTAGACCTCATCTTTATTAATAAAATATGCTCACATTTGACCACCATCTCACCTGATGGTGAAAAGATGATGTGGTTGAAGAGTGAAGACTAAGCACGCTTACCTAGAAGAAACCTATTGACTCTTAACTTAAAGAGCCCTAGTATAGCTATAATAGATATTTAATACAGTTCCACTCCATAGTTATAAAATGAAATTTCTCAAAACGTTTTGCGCGTATGGGTGGGATGTCCACCATGTGACGATGGCTCATCGCCATTCGTCTTGTAGTCCGATAATAGAACGGGCTTGATGGAATTAGATTGTGCGAGTCCATGGCCTCCCTAAAATTTAACCGATAGAATTGCATCGTGTCGCCGATGTTCAAGGCTATAAAGCTTTGACTCGACCATGAGACGTTTGGTCGTTTCTCGAATGATTCAAGCATGCATCAATATATTCCGATGTGAAATACTGTCTCCTTTGCTAAGATTCCCAATTATTGGCAACCAACTGAGTCTTAGCCGCGACGAACAGACCAAAAGTAAGGGTCAACGTTATCCCAAGAAGCTCGCTATGATCGCTTATCGGCTCGTTTTCACCACGGAATGATGGAGCCGGTCGGAAACGCCTGGGACCAAGCGGCATTAAACTTAACCAAGTTAGCATTAACCCATTCGGGACAACCTTTAAGGACATATTAAGCGGCCCATCATGACTTTACGTAGACCGAATCTGAAACCATGGGCATGCATGGGTGCAGGATATATATCCTTCAGCAACTGTGCTATCGACTGCATAATCTTAAGTACCATGCTTTAAATAACTATTGAACGTCCGTATATAGCTATTGAACGTTCATATATAGCTATGGAACGTCCGTATATGGCTATTGAACGTCCATATATAGCTATCAAACGTCCGTATATAGCTATTGAACTTCCGTATTTCGGGCACTCTAATAGATAGGACATGGTTTTACTAGGCAAGAATGCCCGAGTGCGAGATTCGCAGTCGAGAGATTGTTTTCCAAACTGGCTTCTGTAGGTCACGTCCAGGAGGTAGATGCTCCTAGAGCTGAACGATATTAGGCAGACGCGGAAGCAGTATTAATTCCACAACATTTTTCTTACATGTGGAGGTTCATCTCGGATGGACCGAGTGCAGCGAAAAAAATATATACCGCACTTGAGTCTACCCGGTATTGTTACATTTTCGTAAAGAATCGCGCATGCGACTTTCCTTCTTATGGCAATGTTTTACTGCGGCCGGTTCTTACATTGATGCTCACGTGGTTGATCATATATTGAGGTAAAATACTATGTAGGTAAAATAGTATGCCCTATCCAAACATACTATGTAGTTCGGCAATACAATACCCATTTGTGAGGTTTGGCTCTTGCGCACATGCTGATGGCGCTTTACCGTGGGGAAATGTGAGCCCATAGACATAGCTCTATTCTCGCAAATGGTTGACTTAAAATGTCCGAAACCTAGTAAGACTTCAGATATGCTATAAATAACAGTTTCATTATTGTGGTTTGGGAAGTTTGTATTTTTGTATCAGAATGAGCATAGAAAAACATATTGAATGGTAAACGTATGTTTCTCTTTCACACAAAACATATTTTTCTAGTGTCTTTTCTCTCTCTATAGAGTTAATTACTAGTCAAGTTCTGCTGGTCATCCATCCATCGTTATGAAGGCTTAGTCTCTCCCTCGTAGGAAGGTCGGTGTCTCGACGAGTACATGGTGGGAACATGTGAATATAGTAAAATTGGTCGAATCGCAAACTGGACTTCCCTGAAGACAAATGCGCGAGCACTGTGTGATTTTTCGTTCAAATCTGGCGCAGCCGGACTGGGTACAGTGCTTCCATCTTACAGTAATTTACAGCCAAATAGGATTACCTTAAATAGTATCGTATTCCTGCAATAAAATGGTGGTGGTGAAATGAGATGGTGGTCAAACGCGAACCAATTCTAAATAAAAAAAAAGCTGCTAGGCTATTGAACGTCCGTATAAAGCTATAAGACGTCCGTATATAGCTATTAATAAAATAAAATAAGGTTTGGATCTTCCGCTCATACCGATTGCGCTTTGTCGTGCGAAAATGTGAGATAGATGTACATACCTCCATTCTTTCAAAATTGCATTTATCGACGCGAAAGTAAATGTCCGAAACTTATGAGGATTATAGATGCACTATAGGAAGAAGTCTCATTACTCTGGTTTGGAAAGTGGGGAAGTAAGTCTGAGTAACTATGTGTTACTAATAATATCAAAAATTTTAACTGCTTGGTCATTAAATGAAGCTGTAATAATGTTTATTTATAATTAAAAGTTGATTTTATGGTCCTTTTTTTAATATTGCAAATTGAAAATGTGCCACACATAAATCCAATATATTAAAATACAAATCAAAAACTCTGTCAAGCATGAGGTGAGCGAGCTGGCAACGTCGCGTGTGCGGACGCCAAATATGCAGATTCGCAGTCAGGAAGTCCCCGAGATATACGGCTGTGAATATACGAGCTACAGCAGCGCCTCACCTGCGCTGAGAATTCTTCGGGAACTTTTTATTATATTTTTGCAGACATTTATAAAAATTTTTGGCTTCTATCGAATTTTGTCCTAAGGCTAACCAGGACCAATAAGACCTAAGTGCCACCGACCAAAAAAGTGGCGTCCGGTATGCGGACGCCATATGCCGGTGGACGCCAGTTTAAATGTATTTTTTTCTTCAGAGGACGGCTAATTGGTTGCAGGATAAATATATATATATATATATATATATATATATAAATATTTAGTTATGGTTATGTACCAGCACTTACGATAAAGTTTTCCAACATTTTCACACAACAACAACCAGAAAAATTACCAAAGTTTATAAAGTAAAGAAACAATTCATTCATATCATAATAAACATTACATTACATTAATATCAATTATATATGTAATACTAACTGTAATATCTGTGTATCAATGATGATATTAAAATAATTGTGTACTGTCCTGTCTCAGTGTTTATCTAAAATTTGTGGAAATCAAACCTAACAAAGTACGGAACCCTGGCTGCCCGGCACGGTTGTTCTTAGCTGTATCATTTCGGTGGATTTATTTCATTCCAGTGCACAGTCTATCATTTCGGTGGTATTTTTATCATTTCGGTAAATACTTTTCATTTCAGTGGACTCTTAAAAATTCATCCTTAAATATTTATGTAAGTTTTGATGAAATTTGATGTCCACTCACGCACAATGTTATAAAATAGGCTAAAGTTTTATTTATCACTAAAAATATGTAGATAGCATTGGAATAAAAAAATCCCACCGAAATGACACATAAAAGTCTCTTGTTGAAATTCACCCAATGAATAAACTAACTATAAACTTTAAACTAAACAATGACATAAAAAAAATTGGCTAAGTGCGAGTCAGACGCGCCCATGAATGGTACGGAACCATTCATGAGCGCGTCTGACTCGCACTAAAGTAACTACACCAAATAACTTTCTTTTTCATAGTGTTTGTATGAATTACAAAGTTATATTTGCGGTTTTAGAAAATATGTTGTATCTCAAAAAGTGCTGACCCGATCTCATTCAAAGCAATTTTGGTTGAAATTTTACATTAAGATCTACAGCATATATATATATATATATATATTTTAATTTTTAACTCCATTATTATAGAAGGTAGAGGGGGAGGACACACATTTTACCACTTTGGAAGCGTATATCTTTTAAAGAACTTTAAAAGATATTCGCTTCCAAAGAACCCTAAAAAGCTGAAACAATCTTACATTGGAATTCTCTTAGCAAAGAAGTCGAAATAAAACCAAGTTTAGGTGAGGAGATCTTTTTTAATTTTATTTTTATTTTGTTTTTTTTTTCAGTTTTTACAATGATATTCAAATAAGATTAAATTTAGTACAACTCTTATTTTGGCATGTCCTTCAAGTTCGTTTTATTTTCGTAGGAATTTCTGTACTTATTCAAGTTAAAGTAGTCTCTCAATCGAAACTGAAACAATCTTACATTGGAATTCTCTTAGCAAAGAAGTCGAAATAAAACCAAGTTTAGGTGAGGAGATTCTTTTAATTTTATTTTTATTTTATTTTATTTTTTCAGTTTTTACAATGATATTCAAATAAGATTAAATTTAGTACAACTCTTATTTTGGCATGTCCTTCAAGTTCGTTTTATTTTCGTAGGAATTTCTGTACTTATTCAAGTTAAAGTAGTCTCTCAATCGAAAATGTATCTTTTATACTACGTTTTCAATTAAATCCCAATGAAATCTAGCTAAAATTAAATATTTCTAAATTATTTCTTCACCCCTTCATTTTGGCTTGTCCCAAGTAAAAATGAAAACTTTAAGTTAATATTTTCTGGAACACCCGGACATGTTGTGTTGTTTTTTTTTAAAAAATAACTGATGTTAAGTATACTGTTAACAATAATTATTAAAGCTTTAATTCCTTTAATCTAATTAAAACTTAAAAACAATTAGTGTCCCCGAAATGTGTTACTTCCGGACAAGTCCGGTTTGTTACGTCAATTTCTTTTCAAAAATCCTACCAAATGATTACTTTTTGGATTTGTAAATACGGCAATACTATACTCTAAAGATCGGCCATTTTAGAAATTGAATGCCAGTGTCAATTTCGTCTTTAGTGAGGTTGTGTTTTGTTACCGATTGGACTGAGAAGAAATACGTCATCAGGTTTGTACTAGCGCAATTAATTACTTATCCGCACATTCCTTATAAAAAATAATAAAGAAATGCATGGTTTTATACTGAACAATTTGTATTATGTAATTTAATTTAGCGAGAAAATGGACCGCTAATATATTTTTTGGAAGGTTAGGTTAACACATTATGTTACTTCGGTTTTGTTACTGCATGTACGGTAACATATGGATGGACCGAGAAAGTAACAAAACCGACAGCATAAAGATAAGTTTACATAGCGCCTCTCTCTCTATCTCTTCTAGGTCGGCCTAAACTTACTAAATTATTTTAATTTAATTTTAGTTATTTTTTTTTTATAGATTGATTATCTTCAAACAATAAAGATGGTGATTTTGTGGACATTGATAAAGTTTTAACAAAATATGATTTACTGAAATATTTTTACTACAGTTTAAAGTGGGCATGGGCTGAGACACATTTCATACTTTCCACTGAGTGTGGGAAATGCCATTAACATGTAACGCATATCAGTGCTACGGGAATCCGACCACTTTACTTCACTCTATTAATGAATATAAACGATATAAAGATGCTGTTAAATCGTTTACAATTCTGGTGTGATTATTGTGATGCGTTCATTTACGATCATTTTTCAAAAGACTAACGCACAATATGTTCTTTGACATAATATTTAAATTATTACTACCATCGATTCGAAGAAGAAGAAGCATAGCATGCTAAAAAGTATTTTTATATGAGTATCTAAGTATTAATAACATGATTGATACCACTGAGGCCCACTTGAATGTAAAATTTAACTCAGAGTCAGCCGCTAGCACTAGGTTAAACTAACAGTTTATCTTATAATATTATCAATTTAACTTCGTGCTAGCAATTAATTTTGAGTTAAGGTTTTTGGGCAAGAAGGTCTAATACCTACTTACCTATAACATCTATATGTTCCTAATATACAACGTGTAATTTAAAGTGTATATACATACCAAGTGCATGGCTTCTTTGGATGATAACAAACGATATGGCAAGGGTTTTGTAATCCTAAGACTTAACTTATTACAAATTCCAATACACTAATACCAGAGACCGAATTTTTCAAATTAAGAAGAACGAAATGAATTATCGTGTTATTGGCAAGTGACGTGGAAAGTTATTGACCCTCGTAGTGCTGTGACACGTTTTTTATGATTGGTATTCAATAGGGCTTTCAAATACCGGATTTTTTCAATACCGGTATCAATACCGGTATTGAAAAAGTCAATACCGTGATCCCGGTATCAATACCGGTAATCCGGTATTAAACGCAAGTTCAATTAGGACATTAATAAAAGCAATAAAATATGTGTTTTTTTTATTTTCAAATCAATCTTTATTGTTCTTATTTATTGAAAATAATAATAATAATTGAGTCCGCTTTGGTTTTGCTTAGCCTTGAATCCTCTAAGCACACTGCGGGAGAATTCAGGCCTAGGCTATAGGTTGAAAAGAGGTGGTCAGGTTATTTCTCACCTCCTTTACATGGATGATTTAAAACTTTTTGGCGCCACTAGTCTACAACTGATGGAACTACTGAAGGTAACTGAAACTTTCAGTAGTGCCATCAGGATGGAGTTTGATGTTGACAAATGTGCGATTATGCATGTAAAGCGAGGGGAGATTGTGGAATCCGTGGGATCTCAACCCTCGAATTCCATAAACCTGAGATCCCTCTCTCCAACCGAAACCTATAAGTGTTTGAGTGTGTCGGAAGTATTAGGTATCAATGTAGTTGACATGAAGCAATCACTGAAGTTGCACTTCTTTGGTCGCCTAAAGAAGGTATTTAAAAGCCTTCTATCGGGTGGGAACAAGGTACGTGCCTTCAACGGTTGGGTCATGCCGGTGTTGATATACTCTTCCGGCGTACTCAAATGGACTCAAACTGAACTTGACGCCCTGGATAGGAGAGTTCGTACATTCCTGACTGCATATCGAATGCATCACCCACGCTCGTCGGTGATGAGGCTGTATATCCCGCGGAAATGTGGAGGTCGAGGCTTTTTGAATGCTAATACTCTCCACAACTGCGAGGTATGCAGTCTCAGGGTACATTTTCTTGCTTCCGAAGTGGGTATGCATCGAGATGTAGTAGCGGTGGACAAAGGACTCACCCCGCTCTCCTCGGCTAATGAGAACTGGCGCAAACCTGCAGTACTAGACACTAACGATCAGAGGGGGATATGGCAGAGTAAGGAGCTTCATGGACGTTTTTTCCGGGCCCTACATGTGTCCGACGTAGACCGAGTGGCGTTCCTAGCTTGGTTGCGCTTCGGTGACCTCTTTGGGGAAACCGAAGATTTTGTCTGTGCAATTATGGACGAAGTTATCATGACGAACAACTACCGGAAATTTATTGTGAAGGATGACACGGTTGACATATGTCGGGCTTGTCACCGTCCGGGTGAATCAATCCGCCACATTATCTCTGGTTGTTCTCGTCTTGCTAATGGCGAGTACTTGCACAGGCACAACCTTGCAGCCAAGATAATTCATCAGCAACTTGCTCTGAAATATTCTCTTGTGGAATCGGAAGTGCCGTACTATAGGTATGTGCCTAACTCAGTTCTCGATAACGGTCATATCGCATTATACTGGGATCGGTCCATCATCACTGACAGGACTATTGTAGCCAATAAGCCTGATATAGTGGTGGTGGACCGAATCGAGAGGCGTGCCATGATTGTCGACATAACCATCCCGCATGACGAGAACCTCGTGAAAGCTGAGAAAGATAAGCAAATCAATTATCTTGACTTGGCACACGAGATTGTCGACATGTGGGATGTGAACTCGGCAATCATTGTACCGATAGTAATCTCAGTCAATGGGTTAATAGCCAAGAGTCTCGACCAACACCTCAGGAGGCTCTCGTTAGGCGGTTGGATCAAAGGCTTGCTTTAGAAAGCGGTACTCCTGGACACGACGCGTATCATCAGGAGGTTCCTCTCTATGGAGCCCTGACTGCCGGTAGCTTGGACCCTGTTCCCGATACCGGTGGGCTACTATTTTTTATATTTTTAAATGTTTTTTTTCATAGAGAATATTTAAAAATGTAATTTATATGTATGTATTGGAAATAAAGAATAAATAATAATTAATACGTTTTATCCATAGCTCTCTTATATAACAATTTGGTAATGGTTGATTATTTAAGTAGGACTAGGAATTGGGAACATAATGAAAACTGAAACATAATCTATTATTTTTGCAGGAAGGCTTTTCACATAGACTTTGTGTAGTACAATATAAAAAAAGCTCATGTAAAAATTAACATAGGTACCATTCTTTTCTGAAATGTAAGTAAGTAAAATATAGCTTAAGTAGTTAGCTAGCAATCATTTGGTGATCGTTTTAGTAACATTCTTAATAATGATGTAATAAAAAATAATCAAAAAATCTAAAACTAAACAAGTAACGAAATAAATCAAGCGTTACAATTTCTGAAAAACATAGTAAAAAAATGTAAAAGTATACAAATAACACAATAATACAAAAAGTTTTCATTCAAATTTCTGAAATTCAAACGCCAAGAACGTTTCGGGTAAGACACGAAGAGGCAGCAACGACGGCAATCTAATTAAACTAGCAAAAATACGCGCTATTATATCAGAACTTCACAGTTACAAGTTAACACAACAAAGTCTATATACGCGTTATCCCGTCGCCTTTGCGAAACTGACTGACAATAACAAAAACGACATAAGTGCAGCTCGATTTCGGCTTAAGACCACAGCGAGACGCTTGCGCTGATGAAAACTAGTATGAGAATAAGATCACATACATTTTCAGATCTAATGTTTGTAATACCGTAATCACGGTATTGGGGCGTCAATACCGGTATTGTAAAAGGCCAAAATAAAATCCGTGATCACGGTATTACGGGATCCCGGAATACCGGTATTGAAAGCCCTAGTATTCAAGAAATATATGAAACCAATAATTTGGTATCAATTCTTTGAGTCAGTTCTTTTGTGCTGAAACTGTGCATAGAGACTCCATACCAGATGTTGTCTTTAGCCCTTTTGGATAGATATGGGGTTTCCGTTACACGTTGTATACAAGATATTGTTGATTTTGTGCTAAAAAATGCTGATTATTATAGTAAAAATAAGTTTTCATATGAAAGAGTAAGTGTTAAATTTTTTTGTTGATTTGTAGCAGAAGATTAAAGTTTGTGTTTTTTTTTTTAATAAATAATTAATTATAAATAAATTGTCTGCAGTTTTAATTATTCTAATATATGTGTAAATATATATAACATACGATATTATTGAAATAAATTAATAAACCTCAACCTACAGCTAATTAAATCACATGCGTTAATTTTACGCATCGAGTATCTTTTCCGTGGTACTTCACAATAATTATGATTATCTTTCTAGGGAATAAAAAGAAATTCAAATGGTCAAAAGTGATAATTGTAAATTTAGTCAAATAAAGTATATACAGGCGAAAATAAAAATAAATTATAGGGCATCGAAAAATTCGTCAACATCGCTATCAATGGGAAGTGCCCAAAACACTGGCCGCATTGCCACGTTGAATGGCAATGCTGATTCTCTGTCCAAAGAAAAGGCCAGCCCTCTGGTCACCTGTGGAGTCGACTAATCGTTTGCCGATGTCACGAAAGAGTCGATGCGCACTCGGACCCCATGGTCCTAACGTTTCAACCCCAAACGGCTCAAACATTTAGCACCCAATTAGGTTGTTGTATTTGCGCCGTTTGAGATTTTCTGCACCTGCAGCTGCCGCTCCAGCACAGCCAGCCGTACTGAGAAGATGGGATGGCACAAGGGTGTCAACACAAGTAGCATCCCACACCAAAGGCCTACCCAACTTCCAAGGCATTATAGTCATCCCGTCTGGTCTCTTCCCATCGTCCCGTGCCAAGCCTTACAAAATACAAGAAGACACACGACAACTGACAAGTAAACATAATTATATGGCCGACCATAAATTAAAAAGTGACTGTCATGAAAGAAAGAGAAAGTACACTGAACAGGTTAGACAGCAAAATCTACCATTATTTACCCCTCAAAGTCCATACTATTTTTTCCCCTTGAAGTTGCAGTAGCCTGCATAAAATGTCACAGACGAAAAGGCAAATAAGTAAATAAAAATGTTTGTCGGCTGGACACTGGTGACCACGATGCAGCCGGCCTTGCACACAGAGCTTAAGGCCAGGGCCGCAATATGATACTTTTTTAGAATTTTAACATACGCAGTAGCTTGCATGTACCAGTTTGTTTCGTATTTCCATTGCGTCTTCTGAAATTAGGTTATGTATCGAATCACACAACTTGCTTTGTAAGCCTTCGAATTGCTCCAACGGCGTCCCCGTCACGTCACCCTCTTTTATGCTTTTACAACGCTTTATCTGTGTTAATACAATATAGACGCTGCGCACTTTTCGCAATCATTCAAACTTGTTTTCACTGTAGTGTAAAATTAAATAGTACCATAAAATATTTAAAACATTTTGACACACGTCATTCCAGTTTTTAATACATGGAATTGAAACTTCAATTACGATTGCTTATCATTAAGGAATATAGTAGTGATCGTCGTTTAATTATAAGGAAATAAGGACAGGGCTCCAACCGAAACGTTGCCTTATTGTACCTACATACAACAAAACTCGCATGCTTTTATGTGCATTGTTAGCTACGTATTGTCTGTAAATAGATTTGGAAGAGTAATGTACAAAATAAAAGTGTTTAGAGATAATAAATACCTACATAATGAGGCTCAGAAATCAGCTCCGTTCTTATAAGGCAAACGGCATCTCTAATGTGTGTGTGTGTGAAGTGAAAAAATGTCTATTGATTCATCGCAATTATTAAGAAGCCCGCTAATTCTGGGGATAGACTAGTTGGATCCTGATACAGTTTTGCGGGATTATGAGTGACAGGAGTTCTATATTCCAGTACTGATGAACGTGCCATTTAAAATATGTAATTTATGATACGTACTCTACAGTATTCGGGGGTTCAAAGAGAGTCTCGCCGTTATTGGACATTTCTTGCTCAATTCTGTCCGCGGTTGCCTGGAGTGCCATTATTTCCCGGTCGGAGAGGTATTCTTGTCTCTCCCACGGAGAAGATTGAAGTGCTGAATCTGACAGGTCTATGTAGCGGCACCTAGCTACAAAACCTGCTGCGGGACAGGTTCTGAAACAAACAAAAAAACCACTAAATACTAGCCGTGTCAAAATTTCTTTTTAAAAGATATTTCGACACGGCTAGTTGACACTTTTGTGACCCAAGGTCTGGCTGTTACATTGGCCGAGGACTAAGTAAGCATTGCCATACAACGTGGCAATGCCACCAGGTTATACCTATTAGATACCAGCCATTACACAGCATTCGAGACGACTTTTTGATACTTTAATCTATATTATATTACTAGCTTTTGCCCGCGACTCCGTCCGCGTGGAATAGTTACTTTGGGCTAATGTTAAATTTAACCCCGATTTTGAAGCATTCTTCATTGGCGCTCCGCTCCTATTGGCCTTAGCGTAATGATATATAGCCTATAGCCTTTCTCTATAAATTGACTATTTAATTAAAAAATAATTTTTCAGTTCGAACCAGTAGTTCCTGAGATTATCGCGTTCAAACAAACAAACAAACTCTTCAGCCTTATATTATTAGCATAGATAGCTGTTGCCCGCGACTTCGACCACGTTTCCGTCGTTTTTCGTAAAAAAAAAGTAGCCTATGTTCTTCCTCACGGTTCAGTGATTTTGATGTAACAGACAGATTAACTTTCGTAATTTAGTAGGGAAATATAATATGTCAATCTATAATACTGTTGATAAATATCGCAATACCGAACCGCACAATATTATAGTTAATATCTGTGCCCGCGACTCCGTCAGCGTGTAACTCCTTGTGTGTTATTAAGTTAATGTATTGGTAATATTGTTTAGATCACGTTCACATGAGGCTTAAGTACCTATAGAACGAAAATACTTCAGCGCAAAGCTTCCGGGTAAACTATGTTGAAAGTTGACCCGTCCGGAACGTGAACATAAAGATTTCTAGAACTGCTAACCCGGGAAAGAGCGACGTACAACTGACCATGCGAGAAACAACTGACACCGAGATCTACTCCAGCAACACGAAAAGTCTGCCCTTGAGCCTTATTAATTGTCATTGCATAACACACCGATACTGGGAATTGCGTTCTTTTAAATTGGAATGGAAAATTATTTGGTATTATGGGAATTCTGGGAATAAAGACGGTTTCTCCTGCACCGCAACCTGTTAAAATTTGAGCCTCGATTATATTTTGTTGCAACTGGGTTACTTTTAGCCGAGTTCCATTGCAAAGTTGTGGTGGTTTTAAATTTCGGAGCAGAATAATAATCAGAAAGCATCGAACTGCTAAGCTATCGGGAGTTACACGTGTTATTGTGAGTCAACCATAAAAGATAGATATATGCTGTCGTGGGATATTTTTTATAAAATTTTAAGGAGAACATTTCCGTAATGAATGATTTCTGTGTAGCTTTAACCATTAAGGTTGCACACGCGACGGAAGCTTAAAAAATAGAGTAACTTTTCCCGTTTTCCCAACATTTCCCTTCACTGCTCTGCTCCTATTGATTGTAGCGTGATGAAAAGTATACTATAACCAGCTCAGGAGTATGAAAAATAAAATTACCAAGTGTCGTTAAAATCCGTCAAGTAGTTTTTGTTTCTATAACGGTTATACAGACAGACAGACAGACAAACAGACAGACAGACTAAAATTTTACTGATTGCATTTTTGGCATCAGTATCGATCCCTAATCACCCCCTGATAGTTATTTTGTAAATATATTTCATGTACAGAATTGACCACCTACAGATTTATTATAAGTATAGATTATTTGTTATTTTTTCTTATTACTTTTGCTATTTTATGTTAAATCAAAAACTACTACTACTTCACCCAACTGTGAAGAATGTGGAGTAGTCGAAGATGTACATACAACATGTATAACATGTTTTGATGGTGTGGATCCGGAATGAGACTACGATTGCCTTTACTTAGTTTTAATAAATATTAGGTATGTTGGAGAGTGTAATGCCTGTCTAGCCTGTCCTTTATCGATCCAGGCTAAAATATGAAATGAAATGACATACATATTTATTTTGTAAATTGGTTATAAATAAATATGTACATAAATTGGTTATTAATACTGTACAAACTGGCATTATGCGCTCTAAGTACGTTTGTTTTTCATCGAAAACTCCCTTAAGAGGGGTGTGAATACTATCAAATAACTGGCACTATGTCAAGATACCTGCTAACATTTACAGTACTAAGGTTAATTTCAATTAATTAATAATAAATTATGAAAACGAAGTACGAATGAAGCTTGTTAGGTATAAAGCTATGCTATGTTATGCTATGCAACGCAATTAACAGTGCGATTATTATCACTAGCTTAGCGTGCCATGCAATTAAATTAATGGAACCATTTTCAATATTCCGGATATTTAGAGTGAGGCACCTACAAAACGTAGTTAGTTCAATATTTATGATGACGATAGGTTAATAATCACTAAATAAGCTTTTGTTTTTCGCACAAGTTGGTAATTATTAGTGACGATCGTTAATTATGATTGGCGATCTTCGCTTGTTGGGAAACGTGATCGATAGTTCTAAAACTCATATTGCCCATCTTTTTATATATGCTGCAGAGAAGTGAAGGTTGCGGGACAGAGAGAAGAAGAATATACTTATAAGCTTTGGGAACATGGTGTTGGAGACTTAGAGCGTTTTGGACAGAATTTTTGAATTAATATGTCCATCCATACCATATGAACTCGGAATTAAACAGCGAATTTCAAACAAATTCACAAACTAAAACTATTCAGACCCAACTCTAGGAGGCAATAACAAAAACACCGACTACATAGAACATCTCGTCGGCTAAGGCAGAATAGACGGTACCAGATTGCAAGAACGATCGCCGATTCGATGAACCAACCAAATAAAGACCACGGTGGGCGGCCCTTTGTATGAGTGCACAAAAATATCGGCAAATGGAGAAATGTCAGGTCATCAAAAAGGAGACCTACATCAAACACTCCAGTAGTTACTACCACCACCAATATCGACCACGACCAATATGGCAAGAGTGATACGACTGAGAAGAAGATAGAAGGAGCCAGTCTACGATGAAAAAATGAAGCAAGGACCGCAGGAGAACCTTCTCCTTCTTCTTGAAGTCGGTTAAAACTAAAGTACTCACTTAGAGTCGACACCCGTATTTAAAGACAAGTAAAAGTAATAACTTGAGTAAAAGTAATCACTCAAGTAACGATTTTTATTCTACAGTTTAGTAATTGCTTGAAATTAGAACTGTCAAAAGTTAGAATTCTTAGCCAAGTAATAGTCACCATTTTCTTTACTTAAGCATTAAGAACTCTAGCATTTTGCAGATTTAATTAGCAATGGAAAGCATTGAAGCGACTTTTGGTGTTATAGATGATATCGATAACGATATAAGTAGGTATTACCGGAGATTGAAGTTGCTGAGCCTAGAAATCGCAAATTGTACTTTCGTGATGTGGATCCGTTTCATGATTATACAGAAGACAGTTTTAAAAAGAGATTTCGATTTTCCAAAAGTGTTGTGATTAATGTGTTTTTACCAACAATTGCGGACTCTTTACAATCAGAGACACAGAGAGGACTTCCTGTAAGTCCACTGTGCCAGTTACCAACGGCCTTACTAGTACCGTAGCTTCCAGATTGTATGTGGAGACTTGAGAGATTGTAGCCTCAAGTAATGACTTCACTAAGAAATGACTTAGCAGCAAGTAATCGCTTGTCTATAAATACCAGTGGTAGATTCTGTAGAGCTCTTACTTATCGGGATTACCGACTGACAATGGTGACCAGAGCTTTAAGAATGCTTCCGATCTAAAAGGGAAATAATACTTCACGCTCTCACAGAACATGCCCAGGTTGTCATCCTTTGAGGCATTCTCGTGTTGCAAAGACTACGCCGAACTCTTAATGGAAATGTTTTCCAAATGTATTGAATAAATTAAACAAAATGTCGTATATCGAAAACAAATGTACGACAAAAAAAAAATGTTTTAGCAAAAAATAGAACCGACTTCCATATCAAACGGAAGGCGGTGTCAAAAACGAAAATATATACAAAACTAAAGACACGGCCTTCCGAAATTAAAGTTATTTTTGCCATTGTAGTGTTTGATATGGAAGTCGGTTCTATTTTTTGCAAAAAAATTTTTTTTCACTCTTTTCAGTGGGTCGGTTTGTAATTTATCTAGTTACAAAAGCCATAATGTCAAAAACTTATCACCTTTTACAAAATATTGCTTTTCCCGATGCATAGCCGTTAATTTTTGAGGAGTTCTCCTGGTACTTGACCATCAGCTCTATATCACCATAATAATTATGTATTGTGACGAGCATAAAGTGTTTAACATCCGTACTCAAGTAATCGAATCGCAATCCACGAAATGCTTATTATTTAGGAGTTTCAGTGGCCATCTGTGGTCTCCATCATCAGTTCAACTTCCCGAAATGGTACTTTTCGGAAGCAACTGCTCAAGGTACTATAAGAAATACCCAAAACGCTATAGGTGTGCCTATAATATTTGAAGAGTTCCCTCGATTTCTCCAGGATCCCATCATCAGATCCTGATTTCGTAACAATGGGACCAACTAGAAAGTATACCCATTCAAACGCAAAAATAATTTTTCAAATCGGTCCAGCCATCTCCGAGTTATGAGGTAACATACATAAAAAAAAAAAAAAAAGTTCAAGACGAATTGTAAACCTCCTTTTTTGAAGTCGGTTAAAAAGTCGAATGAGTGACTGTCTAAATCATTTGTCAATTCTTTCCACATAATTATTATGATTTAAAAAAGGATTAGTGATGAGCAAATAAAGGAATTTACAGAAAATGCAGAAAGGTCGTTCAATAACTGTTTGTACTTATATAAATTGCTATACTAGTACATAATAAAAACCTGATTTTTCCATCTCCGTTTCACTACTGATCGTAGACCTCATCTGTTGTTTACCATCAGGCGTGATCGAAGACAAGAGCGGGCTCATCAGTAATAAAAAAAACCGGTCAAGTGCGTGTCGGACGTGACGTGACGACAAAGAAAAACTGTCCCTTAGAAAGAGTGCTATACAGCATGCATTTAAGAGGGAATGCGGTTTACTCATCGACATAGTCAAACAAGGAGTAGGCACAACCAATGATGGCAATACTGCCAGAAGATTTTTCAGGGATGCAGCAACAACAGCCCGCATAACTGGGATTCGTGAAGATTTGATAGAAAGGTTTCACGTGATTCTTCAAACCGTTGCATCTGGAGAGCACGTGGACCTTTCTAAATTTTCCGAATTTTGTAAAGATACGGCAGAATTGTATGTTACCTTGTATCCCTGGTATTATATGCCTTCCAGTGTACATACATTGTTGGTACATGGGAGTGACACAATAAAGAACTTTGGTGTCATACCTATAGGGAAACTGTCGGAAGAGGCAGCGGAAGCTCGTAATAAAGATTTTAGGAAATGTAGAGAGAGTCATTCTAGAAAGGTAAGTAGAACGGCGACAAATGAGGATGTTTAACACAATCTTCTTTTGTCTTCTGATCCAAAGATCACAAGTCTACGGCCTCGATTGGCGAAACAAAATAGAATGGTTCTCTCTCCAAAAGTCAAAGAGCTTCTGCTGAGTTTTCCTTCAGAATCCGATTTAGATTTTATTGATGTAGATAATTTACAAGATAGTGAATAACATTATTGATAGATTGTAAGTTTCTTGATTTTTTTTATTAGTTTGTATGTCATGACTGAAAGGAAATAGTAAATTTGTTGTTGTATATAGTTAGTTTTAAGTTTTTACCTTTACTAAATTTGTAGTTGCATGTATCTTTACTTACTATTCCATATCAATTATAACTTAAAAGAACATCCGAAAATAAAAAATGAAGCCTTTTATTCAAAGTATTTTTTTCATTTTTTCGATCCATTTATTTAGCAGTGTTGCAACTTTATGCAAATGTTCAAATCATCAAATGATAGTAGACTGGACAACCCCTAATAAAAATATAGTTTCAAAGCGGAATCACACGCCACTTGGCAAAAATTTAATTTAATTTGGTCTGCTCCATACAAAAAAATATCAAAATGCATTTTTCCACCCAAAGGAGCAAGTTTAGGAAAAAAATTATCAGAACAATTATTATTGAAGTTAATGAGCTCTATCGATCCGCATAAAGAAAAAATTAAAAAAACAAAGTTGATCCTTAGATCCGACCCACTGTGCGCCGCGCCGCGTGTGTGTCGAGCGCAGTGGCACCATGGGAGCGAATTCATATCGACTACAATTCATCTTTACGGCAACAGACTTACGTAGTGGTGATTGATGCGTACTCTAAATGTTTAGAGTGTATTTTCATGGGGAATGATCTTACTAAAGCAAATAATTATTTTCCGTGTTTGGATTACCGGGTACATTAGTCTCAGATAATGATGTGAAGATAAATTGTAAAGAATTCATTGCGTTCTGTTCCAATTATGGTATTATCTATATTACATCACCGATTTACCATCCATGTAGTAACGGTCAAGCTAAAAATTCAGTAAGGACGTGTAAAAAAATGTTAAAGCATATCATAGCGAAAGTATAGTGCCCAGCACGTAACTTAGCAAGAGTCGTTAGATGCGCAGAAGTCGATTTTTAGGCCGTGTGCGCACTGCCTTGCGGTGGCCGCAATTCCGGTAGTTCTACCGCACCGGTAGACTGACCGCAGTGCGCGCACTTCTATGACACTCCATACTTCACAAATTTTGCGGTGCGGTAGAACTACCGGAATTGCGGCCACCGCAAGGCAGTGCGCGCACGGCCTTAAGGTGTCAGTGGTTGTCAGCGGAACAGGGTGTTATGTAGCCTCAATCCAATCGCGCGATTGGTGCATCAGTAGTATGTTCAGTAGACACAAGGCCTCTCGCACTGTGTCTACGCCCCTTAGAACATTAAACCAACGCTCTAAGCTACGCCCCGTTCGCTCCCGAATACACTGCGTGCACGAAAGTTTTTTTTTTGTACCCTTCGTTTTTGTTGAGTTTTTGTTACAAGTTATTGTTATTGTTTTAGTTTCTGTTTCGAGTTATTTTTATTGTGTTAAATTTAGTTTTTGCTACGAGTTGTTGTTATTGTTTTAAATTTAGTGCCCCTTCGGAGGAAACCGACCCCAAAACTAAATTCAGTATATTCTATAAAAAATCCGACTACACTTTATAGGCAACGTTTGATTGTTATGAGGAAACTTTAAACATGGGTTAACCACGAAAAACCACGGGTGGGAAAACCACGGGGTTCCGCAGGGTGGGGATGGTACTAGGGGTGTGGGACTACTCCAACTTGACTTGATCAATTGTTAAAATGTAGAAAACTTATTGTTTGTGCCGATTCAGTGATTTCAGATTGTCAGTCTCTTTATGGACTTCCCACTTCACCGGTCCCGTTTATTTCGCCAATAATGCCCAGCCCGGCTGTTGAGTCAAATAGTCTGTACAGAAGTGAGTGTAGCTTCAGAGAAACCGGTGGAGACGGAATTAGGTACTGCGGCTCTACTTGCAGCCGTTGAAGCTGATAGGAACCACATTTTAGCGGATATTGTGAACCGAGAAAACCGACTTCCATATGAAAACACTACAATGCCAAAAATAATTTTAATTTCGGTAGTCGGTGTTATTGGTTTTGTATTTTCTGTTTTTTTTCACACCGCCTTCCGAAATAAAAATTATTTTTGGCTTTGTAGTGTTTTGATATGGAAGTCGGTTTTATTTTTTTGCAAAAAAATTTTTATTTTCGCGCTTTTTAGTGGGTCAGTTTGTAATTAATCTAGTTACAAAAGCCAAAATGTCAACTACTTATCACCTTCACCAGCAGAGTAAACGAAAAGATCGTCAATGTATTTATTTTTTTCTGACTTTTGTCTATTTTTCAGAAACGGCTTGTCCGATTTCGGTAAAATTTTCATGGGACCATTTGGAAAGTATACCCTTTCCAACAAAAAAGAATTTTACAAATAGGTTTGCCAGCGACGGAGCTATGTCCGAACAAACATAAAAAAAAAAACAAACAAACATCCGAATTGAGAACCTCCTCCATTTTTAGAAGTCGGTTAAAAACGCACGGCATTCATTGAGTTACGAATTAGATTACCAGACTCCTCAAGCCTCAGGGGCGGCGCAGGATTCAGCAGTCATGCATGACTGCATGTGCCACGTCACCACGTGCACGTTCTCGGCGTACCAGAAAAGATGTCGATTAGTCTAAATTTTATAAGTAGATAGTTATTGTTAATTTGAGTAAGTTTAGTTGATACAAGAATGTTTAATTTATATGTTATGTTTATTGTCTACAGGTTTCAAAATAAGTGTGGAGGAACTATGCGAACTATGTATGCGCACTCACACATAGTTCGTACGGTGTAAATGTGTGAGCAGGGTTGGATTTTGTACTATAATTATAGTGTTTATACTATAATTTCGCCGTTTTTACTATATACTATCCACATCTAAGGATAGTACGCTAAAATACAAAGACACCGACTAAATTAAACTAAATTAAATTTCAATTAAATTAACAATTTTAAGAACTGCTTTGAGTAACAACTTTTTTGATTTTTTTTTAGAACTGGCATCATATAATAACTATTAACTTTAAAAACCAACACAAGTATTAAAAATTAATTTCGGTAGTGGGTGTCTTTAGTTTTGTATTTTCGTTTTTGGCACCGACTTCCGAAATTAAAGTTATTTTCCACTTTGCAGTGTTTTTGGGACTCGGTTTAATTTTATGGTAAAAAGTTTTTTATTTACTCTTTTTAGTTGGTCGATTTTTAATTTACCTAGTTAAAAGAGACTAAATGTCAACTACTTATAACCTTTTACAAAATATTGCTTTTCCCAATGTTGGGCCGTTGATTTTTGAGGAGTTCTCCTGGTACTTCACCATCAGCTCTACATCACCATATGCATTGTGACGAACATAAAGTGCTTAACATCCATATTCAAGTATTCGAAATGCAATCCACGAAATACTTATTATTGAGTAGGTTCGGCGGCCATCTGTGGTCTTCATCATCAGTTCCACTTCCCCAAATGGTATTTTTTGAGAGCAACTGCACAAGTTACTATAAGAAATACCCAAAACGCCATAGGCGTGCCTATAATATTTGAAGAGTTCCCTCGATTTCTCCAGGATCCCATCCTCAGATCCTGACCTGGTGACAATGGGACCAATTCCGAAGTATACCCTTTCAAACAAAAAAAGAATTTTCCAAATCGGTTCAGCCGTCTTTGAGTAATCGGTGATCGTCCATAAAAAAAAAAAATATACGCGTCGAATTGATAACCTCCTCTTTTGGTCGTCGGTTGAAAATATGTATATAATCAAATAAAGTTTTTTTTTAATAAATTTCTTTACACGCTAAATAAAATTTATGAAACCTGTTTACCGCGCAGAATTGAACCGAATGATTCGGCCGAATATTCGGTTCGGTACATTTTGGACCGAAGATTCGGCCGAACATTCGTATTCGGTTGAACCTACATTCGGCGCATCTCTAGTTATTATACATGAATTCAAAAAAAAAAAAACGAAATAGAAATAAAAAACCACACAATCCTCGCATTTAAGTACATAATTACTAAAGATAAGTAAAAAAAAAAATATTATACTTCACAAAGTAATATGTATTCATGTCAAAATAAACAATAAAAAGTAATGTAATGTCAATTTGTTTTCATAACGGCGGCATTCGCCCGTAGCAAAATACCGTATGACATCACACTATGAAAATAACTAAAGTCCTACACTAAACGGGCCGTCTCTAAATCAGTCAGGCCACGAATTTTTCGAACGGCGAAAGGGATTTAACAACTACAAAGGGTATCTATTGTAATGGGCGGTCTTATCGCTAAATGCGATCTTTTACAGGCTACGTTTAGATTAATTTGGCACACGAGGTTTAAATAAAATGAGAAAAGGCAAATTGTAATATATATAGAAGAAAATTGTTGAATATGTAGATCTTAGAATACAGATGTAGGTATAGGATAAGACTTGGTTTGCGTTGAGAGGCAAGATTAATCCCAATAGTTAGTAAGTAGTCAAATATCTAAGTCCATATCTGTACTAGTATTATGAAGCGGAAAGGTATGTTTGTTGGTTTGAACGTGCTAATCTTCAAAAGTCCTGGGAGGAATTAGCTGATGGTTGGTGTGAAAGTAGCCTGAGGAAGGTTGTGGAAGGTAGCGAAAAATTCTTCCGAACGAAACTTATACGGTAAAATATGAGCGAGGGTTATGACTTACGTGACCATACGTCCCGCTTTGGGCGGGATTGTCCCGATTTCGGGCTGTCTGTCTCGCTGTCCCCAACGAAAACAAAAATATCCCGCTTTTGCAAAATCAGGAACAAGCGAGAGCGAGTGACTGACATGCGAAAAATTTACCAGATACTTGCTAATCCTAACTCCTTACTATATTATAAATACAAAAGTAACTCTATCTGTTAGTTATGTTTCACGCCTAAACCTTTGAACAATTTTGCTGTAGTAAAGTAGTTTTTTGTTGCGAAATTATTTATAAATTTTATTTTTAGAGTAATTTGGTATGAGAATTAAGATGTCAGTGAGTTTAAGATACCACAGTCAAGTTTAAGATATCGAAGTCACATTATAAACCATAATTTGTATGTTGCTCTTAAATACAATCTTACACCAACTTATTTTTATTTATATACAAAAATCCCACATGCTAGGCGTCCCGCTTTGACACGAAAAAATAATGGTCACATTAGTTATGACATGCGAACACGGCTGTCGGTACAAAGCTGTGAATACAAGCAGCCATGGTTTATGTTGAAGGAATTTTGATGGTAGAGATGATGAGGATGATGAATGATGAGCGGAATAATTAGTCGGAGATGTGTATACTTTGTATTTTAATTTAATTGTATTCGACTATTTGTAAATAACTACCTATGTAAGCGAATAATTTATCTGTAAACGAATTGTCTACGAATAAATATACGATACTTATTATAAATAGTGATTTATTTACTATGTTAAATCAATTTTGAATACTCATTTATATCATTTTTTTTTAAATAAATTGAGTTGACCTGTAATTTAGACATAGTGGTACCTAAAACTGTACAGCGATCCTTCGTGCAGGACAGTGTAGTCTGGGGAGAGCGTGATAAATCTCAGACAGAACAGTATTGGCACGAGTGTTCATCTAGACTGATAAATATAGATTTTCCTGCAGAGTTTTGTCGGTGTGCGGATGTATCTTGTTGTAAGTTAGACCATAAGCTTATTATACACAATATGTATGCAAAGATAGTAGGAATTCTTAGAGAAGCTGCCTCAAATTGTTATAAAACTTATAAGAACAATAGAACGAAGAGAAGGTACGTCACAGGCTGGAATAAGCATTGTAAGGAGGCGCATGGGAGGGCTCGGCTTCGGTTTCTGGAGTGGGTTAGCCACGGTAGGCCGAAAGTTGGACCTGTCTATAATTTAATGAAAGAAGCTCGTAGTAATTTCAAAAGTTTGTTGAAGTGGTGTAAAAATAATGAAACACAAATTAAAATGGATATTTTGGCGACGCAGCATACTGCAAAAAATTTCAGTAAGTTCTGGAAAGAGACCAACAAACTGAATCCGAGGCCGAGTGTTCCTGTAAGTGTTGAGGGTATCAGCGACCCTGACCGAATCGCCAACCTGTTCAAAGGGCATTTTAGAGTTCACTCTTCATTGGGATCGGCGGTTTCAGAAACAGGGGTACGTGAGGCGAGGGAAGGTGACCCAATTATGCGAGTAACGGCAAAAGAAGTAGCCCGAGTGTTGAGGAACATGAAGAGAGGGAAATCCCCTGGCCACGACGCACTAAGTATAGAACACCTGCAACATGCAGGTGTTCATCTGCCACGGGTGCTCGCTATGTTCTTCACTTTCTGCATTGGTCATGCATACCTGCCGGAGGCACTTATGAAAACTGTTGTGGTCCCAATTATTAAAAATAAAACGGGAGATGTGTCTAGCATCAGCAATTATAGGCCCATATCACTCGCAACGGTGATTGCAAAAGTGCTGGATGGTGTGATTGAGACTAAGCTTCGTCAGCATGTACAGCTTCATGATGCTCAGTTCGGGTTTAGAGCCGGATTATCGACTGAGACAGCTATACTCACTCTCAAGAACACTATCCAGTACTATACCAGCAGGAGCACGCCTGTTTACGCCTGCTTCTTAGATCTATCGAAAGCTTTTGATCTTGTGGCGTATGACAGGCTGTGGCAGAAGTTGTCGAGTGATACAGACCTCCCAGCTGAGCTAATATCTTT
Organism: Tholera decimalis; assembly: GCA_943138885.2. Lineage (NCBI taxonomy): Eukaryota > Metazoa > Arthropoda > Insecta > Lepidoptera > Noctuidae > Tholera > Tholera decimalis. The sequence goes on from OW964571.2 coordinate 35,025,965, forward strand.
GCTGAAGTACTGGTATGGTGCTCAGGATAATTGTGTAAGGTGGTCAGGGTCGCTGTCGGACCAGTACAGGCTGGAATGTGGCGTCCGGCAGGGTGGATTAACATCGCCGATCCTTTTTAGTTTGTACATGGACCGCTTGATCCGTGAGCTCAGCAGTACTGGTATCGGATGCTCCATTGATGGAGTTTTTGTAAATAACATCAGTTATGCTGATGATATGGTGCTGCTGAGCCCATCGATCAAGGCTCTTAGGAAACTTGTCGACATTTGTGAGCGATATGCTGGAGCACATGGCCTCAGATACAATGCTACAAAAAGTGAAGTCATGATATTCAAGTCGGGTTCAAAGACGTACAAGACCGTTCCACCCGTATTTCTAAATGGCTTTGCACTTAAAGTAGTATCTTGTTTTAAGTATCTGGGACATTGGGTCCACGAGTCGCTCGCAGATGACGTCGATATGGAAAGGGAGCGCAGAGCGTTGTCGATCCGAGCCAATGTGTTGGCCCGCAGGTTTGCACGATGTACGACACAAGTCAAGATCACACTATTCACAGCCTTCTGCCAATCTTTTTACACGTGCAGCCTGTGGGTTAAGTTTACAAAGAAGTCGTACAACTCTCTGCGCATCCAGTATAATAATGCCTTCAGGGCGCTGATGAGGCTGCCGCCATGGTGTAGCGCTTCTGGGATGTTTGCCGATGCACACATTGACGGGTTTGCATCGATTCTGCGTAAGCGAGTCGCGTCCCTAATGAGTCGAGTCGCCGGCGGCGACAACAGCTACCTGCAGCTATTTGCCAGCCGGATGGACCAGGAGTGCTCAATCATGAATCACTGGAATAGCATTCACATTGAGCACTCTGGGTCTAGTGCAAAATACAGGTTGAGGTAGCTTTTGTAATAGGAATACCTCTTTTATAAATCTTGTATTGTTATTTTTTTTTTGTTGCCTAATTAATTTAATAATAATAATATAATATAATTTTTTCGTCCAATGTATTTTATAAATTTGTGACATATGTAAATTAATATATTTTGAATGATTGTTTTTGAATATATAAGTTAAGCTATTGTGACGTATTTTATTTCTTTTAATAGTATTTCAATTTTGTAGTGTCTATTTTTAAGGTATTAATGTATATGGTTTTATGGGTGCAAAGCCCGAAATAAATGATTCTATTCTATTCTATAATTGAAATAATTACTAACAACGCATGTGTCGCGTTGCCGAGACGGCCGCGGCGCATAACATAAAGGAATAAAATGAACTAGAGCGAATGGTATATTGTTAGTACCTACCGATTTCTGAGAATTAAAGTTTAATGGCAGAATTTAAAAGGGAAAATTATAATATGAGAAAGTTAGACATTAAAGAGAGTGAGAAAGAGAGATAGAGAGAAAGTGATATTTTTATCAGTTTTCGGCACATACCTACGAGTTTTATTGTTTTGTAAATTGCAAATATTAAGTCGACTGTTCTCAGTCACATCGACTCTATTTACTAGCGACGTGTTTTATTACTAGTATATTATTGTGCTGATTTTGGAATTTCACAAAAGTTTATTATTGTAATTTTGTTACTTGGTTATACTCAATCAAATCAACTTTGATCTAATTATTCGGTAAGAGAGCTAATAAAGAAGTTGCTATTGTGTCTGTAAATTAATAAGATATCAAAAAAATTGTTTATGTATGACTAACGTGACCAAACGTACCGCTTTGAGCGGGATTGTCCCTCTTTCAGGCAGTCTGTCCCGCTGTCCCCAGCGAGAACAAAAATGTCCCGCTTTTACAAACAAACCTTTATAAATCTACTTACTTGACTTAATTAAAATATATAACTAAAATCGCACAGCAGCGTAGACGCGGGGTTAGAGTGTCAGCAAAATTGTCGGGGCCCACAAGAGGGCCGTTGCCTGCCGGGGTTGCGGAATTGTTCGAAAGAATTACCGCGGCCTCGGAACACGGAGGGCATATGATGGACACGGATGGGTTTTAGTCAGTAAAAGTTTGACACACCCTCCCGCTTCGCCCACATCGAGAGGCAGTAGGCAATTGGATGACTTCCCATGCTTAAAGCGTAGACGCGGGGTTGAGAGTCAAGAGCAAGCGAGAGCGAGTGACTGACATGCGAGAACGGGATAGACGATAAATGCGATAAAGCGAACAAGTATATCGCGCGAACCGATACAAGGTGCTGAATACTGATACATTGAACGTTATTAAAATAGTATTGCTATACAGTTGTTTCCGTAGATGGCAATGTATTTAAAAATATGGACCAGTGAGAAAACGCAGTCACAGTTTTAAAGGCCATTTTAATTACAAAAATAAACGTCGACAAATCGTGTACTGACCTTTATTCCTATCTAAAAACTAGACCAGATATTTAAAAATTATTTGCTCTGCCGACATATACAAAACACATGTCTACAATAATTACAATTAACAACTACAGTGGGTATGACTTATGATCTTCAAATGCACTAGCTTCTGACGTTTCGTATGTGCCCATGAAGGCCTATGTAAAATAAAATATGTTGTATTTGATATGACTGGAATAAAAAAAGCATAGTGACGTGTGAGCCTAAAGCTGTTGTTAGGGTTCCGTAGCCGAATGGCAAAAAATGGAACCCTTATAGTTTCAACATGTCTGTCCGTCTGTCTGTCTGTCTGTCTGTCCATCCGTTCATCCGTATGTCACAGCTATTTTAGTTTTAGTTCCATGTATGGGGGCTCCCCATAGGTACATGGAACTAAAACTGAAAATATTTTTTTTCATGAAACCTATGCGTGACTAATATTTATTGACAGGTCTTTAAAAATTACTTAGGGGTTTCTAAAGCTACTTTTTCATAAAGTCAATCGTTTAAAAGATATAATAAGCTTCCAAAGTGGTAAAATGTGTGTCCGCCCCCCTCTAACTTCTTATTATATTTTATTGGAAATTATTCATGATCATAATGAGGCTGAACCACGGTAATATTATGTATACAGTATTCCGACTTCATACAAACGGACGAAGCGCGAGCTATACCTACGCGCCTCGATCTCGGGGTGCGCTCGGGATGATGACAGTCGCGACCGGCGACTGTGCCGCAGTGACGAACAGATTTTCTGTTCCATGGAACAGACGGTGTGTTGTTTTTGTAACAATAACCGCGCGATTTTTCGCTATAAATAAGTTCAAGTACATATTTAATATGACGAGTAGGATATATTGTGCAGTTTTTGGTTGCATGAATTCGTCAATAACGCATCAAGAGATAACTTTTTTTAGATTACCTGGAAACTTTGAAAGGTACCTAAGACTAAAATAATTTTAGTTACTAGTAGGTATGTACATAATGTGTTTCTTTTTAATGGATAAGTATTTCCTTTTATCTCCGGAAAAAAATTATGTCTGGATTAATAAATAAAGTGAATAGAGTAAAGGAAAGTGATTGACACGAGTGAAATAGGTTAGGTGGTTACAACTATAAGGGTTATACGCAATAAATAAGCAGTGTAAGTACAGGACTTATGATAATAAACTTATTTAAGTGACATATCTGGATATTGTTCTCAAACATTATGAAAAAGGCATGAAATATATATGTTGTAATGATGGTTTTGGTTTTCTATTGCGAACCCCTTTACTTCTGGACTGAGGCTTACATTTCTTAGTTATAAGCACAAAACCATAGAGCAATACGGTTTGCCGGTGGCCTGTGTTGGTCTATGCACAGAACTTTTTTTTACAGTGCTGCGATATTAATAAAAACTTACATTAAAAATAATCCGAAAAGCATCAGACCGACGACAATCGCACTGAAGTTATCCATTATGTTTGTGACATTACACTTTTTGGAGTAGGTGCTATCGACGCGAAAACTTTTCACAAACTGCAGCATATTTAGAACAAGAACTCCCGACCCCGACGAATTACGAAAGATACACCTACCTAAAAAACAACCATTCATTATACAGTACCAGACACGTAAGCGGGCAAGCCTTTTTCAATACACTTCCTCGAAAACTGGCTCTTATCGCACTACGATTAGGTTCAAAATGCAATGTATTTCATACTCGTAGAAATTATTTGATAGTTTTCACACAGTCGGGGTATGAGGAGCGGGGCGGGTGCAACTCCCCTCGCTCGTCGACACCTCGCCGCGGCCGCCTGTAGTCACAGAGTACTTTCATATATATTATAGTAACCTGTAGTTTAGTGCCGTGCTGTGCTGACCTTGCTGTCTCTCGCTCGCGCGCTTATCAATAGCGTTTTACTCAAGTTGCGTATTCGTGTTATTTTTTGTTTTAAAGATGATTGATCCGTGTTATTCAAGCACTATTGATAAAAGCCGTGTTTTTATTCATCGTCAATTAGTCATCATAGTGACTCCAATTCTGCCATATCTGTGATAGTCGAAACTGATGATGATTAAAATAACAAATATAAATAAATTTTTTACAATAATAAACTTGTTTGATTAAGATTTCCGGCTTTTCCACACAGTTTTCTTAAAGTAGGAAATATATGTATGATATTTTCTTTTTTTGTACCATAGTCTGTAATAAAAATATCTATCGCAAATATAATAAATAAAATGTGCTAAAATACTAATAGATACAAGTAGTTTGAACTTTGAACGTCCAATTTTAAGGTGGCAAAGAAAAACATCGAACTCACTGTCTCGCCGAGACAGTGCGTGACACATACATTGTTGTGTTTATAATACAATACGATGCGATTTAGTGAACAGTTTGTGCTACATGGTTCCTCGTACTGTTCATAGATGTGAGGTGCGCTCAACTCGTCTATTTGCTACCAATTTTTGTCGAACTAACTCTGGCGCGCGCTTACCACTGTTCCTTTTAGTTGACACATATTATAATAAACGATTTGATTCCGTGGACATTATGTTTCTGAGTAAGAATGTTTTCAAAAAACAAGTATGTACAATCCTAAAAGATAAGCAAGCTAAAGCTAATGATGCATGATGCACCTTACTCTATAATGTATGCGAATGTGTATCTATAAGTTTAACTTTATTACCGTAATGGTAAAATGTATTGGGACGCTACTAAATCTAACCAACTTATATGTATACCTACATTATGGCTAATAAATGATTTCTTTCTTTCTTTCTTTCTTTCTTTCTTTCAGTTTGGCCTAGTTTTTTTTTGTAAGCTCGCTTACCATCAGGGGAGACCGAGGTCAAGCGGGCTCATACGTAATAAATTAAAAAAAAAACTGATGTCTAGCAACTAGTTATTTTATGTAACAATCTGTGGATAACGTTGTGAGCAGTGTATTTGTTACATCTAACTCGTTAATTTTTAAATACTCTGTTGTTTGTTATACC